>OY987312.1:25718235-27104426 GCA_963920655.1 Geranium rotundifolium | reverse complement strand
CTCTTACATCTTGGGGATCAAGATATATAGAGACCGTGCCAAGCGGGTCTTGGGCATAAGTCAAAGCACTTACATAGACAAAGTGATGAGACGATTCTACATGCAAGATTCGAAGAAAGGATTGCTGCCCATGCGTCATGGCGTGAAGCTTAGCAAGAAGCAGTGTGCTGAGACACCTGCAGAGCTAGCAAGAATGAATGAGATCCCATATGCTTCGGCTATAGGGTCCATAATGTATGCCATGATATGTACGAGACCGGATGTCTCGTTTGCCCTAAGCTGTACCGGTAGACATCAATCCAAACCCGGTGAGGCACACTGGATGGCCGTCAAGGCGATTCTCAAATATTTGAGAAAAACCAAAGACGCTTTTCTTGTATACGGGGGAAGAAATGATGATCTAGTCGTCAAGGGATATGTCGACGCTAGTTTCCAGACAGACCCCGATGACTTTAAAAGTCAGTTGGGATATGTGTTTACGTTGAACGGTGGAGCATTCAGCTGGAAAAGCAAGAAGCAGGACACCATTGCCGACTCTACGACCGAAGCTGAGTACATTGCCGCATCTGAAGCAGCAAAAGAGGCTGTATGGATCAGGAGTTTCATGGTTAGGTTTGGTGTAATTAAAAACCCATCTAACCTAGTAGACTTATATTGTGACAACACCGGGGCTATTGCGCAAGCTAAGGAACCCAGGACACATAACAGATCCAAATATGTACTCAGAAAGTATCACATCATCCGCGACATTGTTGCTAGAGGTGACGTGAAGATCCACTACGTTGCAACTGGTGATAACATAGCCGACCCCTTGACCAAGGCTCTTCCACAAGCAAAACATGATAAACATGTTAGGTCAATGGGTATAGACTAGGACTTAGATTGGAACTAGGGGCAAGTGGGAGATTCATAGCATTTGTGCCCTAGTCCAATTGCTATTAGCCTGTAAACGTCTATGTGTTAGAGTTATGCCCTAGTCCAATACAAAAGTGATCTACAGATGTAATGTTTTATCATCTTTCCGGATAAATAAATCGGCATATATTACTAATGTGTTGTAACCACTAATAGTAGATCTATAGATCAGAAAGAATTACATTTGATGAGTCCCTGATCAACTAAGCTTCTTTCTGAAGTGATCAGTATGAGACTAACTCCTTGTGATCACGCTCTACTGATCATGGCAAACTATGTGCCGGAGTTATATCATAGATATCATCAGGTCGATGATATCGGACAACCCGATTGTGAGTATGCTGCATAGATCCAGTCATGAGATACTCACATATCGTTACTTGTCATTATATCCTAAGACCAAGGAGTCTTTGTGTACACTATGTAACGAATACCTAAGTTTGACCTAGTCTAACGTTATCTGTAAAAGGGTAGCTATAACGGCTTCGATTGGCTTTGGCATTTATTGCACTAGTGAACTCGAAAGGCGTCTGAGGGATTTATCACTCATACTTCGGTATGAGAAAGATATCCGTTTAGGCCACTTGATGAGTATGACTGAAGAAATAGCATGGCCATGCAGGTGATACCTTAGTATCAGTTTTCAGTCATCTCAGGTATCAAGAAACAGTGATTGATAAATTAGGATGACCGTTCTATTCCTATTGATCAATCTGGATATCGGTTAGATAAAAGGACAGTGACATGTACGATAACAGGTTAAGTCGAATAATCGATAATCACGAATAATTGGATAATCATAATGTCTTGCTAGAGGCCACTTATGATGGAAAGGGTAAAATGGTAATTTTACTAGTCTGCCAATTATTCGTGAGCCTAGAGGGTCACACGCATTAAGCACAATACATGACAATAATTATGGATGAGATTTGAGAACGATTCGGTAGTTTTCTGGCCTAAGGTTTTAACCAGACGGTTGAAGAAATCAATTCGAGGAAATTGAGCCGTTTTGACTAAACCGAAATTAGAACTCAAGCTAATGGGTTTAATTTGGGTTTTAGTTAAATAGGCTTAAAGCCCATTTAGGGTTTAAGATAAGAGAGGGGTTAATAGCAAATGAGAAGGATTAAAAGGATGGATAATGCAATTTTTATATTGAAATTCAATTTTAATTTCAAATTAAAAATCACATAATCATTATTTATGTTATCCTTGGAATTTTTCAGCAACCAACTCCCACTCTCTCTCCCTCACCTTGCCGAAATCTCTCCTCTCTCTACCTCCATTATTGATCAAGTTTTCTTTAGAATTTTCTAGCAAAAATTAGAGAGAAAAACCATTTCGGTTGTGTGCTTGTGTGGACTTGATAGAGAGGATACTACGCTTGTGTTTTTGTCGATTTCAAGAGGTAAATATCAGATTTTAATAATGTACATAACATGTTCAAAAAGCATTAAGATCTAGTTTTTATCGATCACCACGTTTACATATTGTCCGCTGCATGATTTTCAATTTTTGGAACCCGTGGTGATCTCTTTCACTATGTACATTATCATTGTTTGTAATATATATATAAAACGGCTTTGTGTTACATATGTGTTGATGTAATATGTTAAGCATGATCTGATTTATGACCACTAAAGTAGTAGAACCATAAATCTGTACGGATCACACTAAACGAGTCCCTGGTCAAAATATGCTTCCTTAGAAGCGACCAGTATGAGGATGGTTCTTAATGACGTAGTTCTACTTGTCATAGGGATGAGGGATCCTGGAATCATATCATAGATATCATGAGGTGATTGATATCAGACGACCCGCTTTGAATAGTGTTTTCATAGATTAAGCCATGAACATATTCAAATGTGATAGCTTGTCACGATATCCTTAGACCGAGGAGTCTGTGTGATCACTATGCAATGAACGTGCGGCTTTAACTTGCGCCTAACGCTTTCTGTAACAGGATTGCAATAACGGGCATGATTGGGTGGCGGAACGGGTTGCATGAGTGACACGAAAGACGGCTAAGGGATTTATCCCTCATACTACGGTATGGGAAAGATATCCGTTAAAAGGCCTCTTGATCGAGACTAACTGAGAGTAAGAGCATGGCCATGCCGGTGATACGGGTTATCAGTTCTCAGGCATCTCACATATCAAGTAACAATGATTGATTAAACAAGGGTGACGACTCTATGCCTTGTGATCAATCGGGATATCTAGAGATAATAGGATAGTGACCTGTACGCACAAGGTTAAGTCGAATCATCGATCGTCATGCACCTTGGGTAATCATAACGTCTTACTAAAGAACACTTATGATGGATCGGGCAAGAGCGATCTTTTGCGCCGATCTGCCAACGGTGGCATGAGCCTAGAGGGTCACACACATTCAAGACGGATAATTTGGGACAAGGAAGCCTTAACGTTTCTTGAGGAGCAATACATGGACAAAACTGGGGGTTTTGTGCCATGGGTTCGGTTTGAGAGAATAATTAGCGAATCGAGAAAACTGAGTTTTTTCATCGATGTCGCGTCGGACTTTGTTTGATAAGTAACGACAAAAAGGGTCGGGCGACTTTTGGACACGACACGAGACCACACGGGTGAGCCCATTGGGCTCGGCCCATGAGGTCTCATGGCCGGCCCAAAGAAAGGCCCAATAAGCCCTCTTGGCCGCCCCACATGGTGGGTCCATGTGTGGGGGCCACACAACACCATGCTTAGTTGGTGATTGTGGATTAAGAGGTGAGTGATTTAAGGGGTATGGGTTAAAGCACCTTTAAGCCCATACCAATCACTTTTGACCCATACTTGTGAGTTGGTTGATGAATTGAAATACAAGACATTAATTCATTAATCATTTTTATCACAAAACACACATTTCTCTCTCTCTCTCTTGCTTGGCCGGTCACCTTGCTCCTCCTCTTCATCTTGCTCTCTTTTTCTTCATTTAATTGTTCTAGTAGGCAATTAAGTGAAGGATCATCAAGATCATCCCCTTGGTGTGGACTTGCTTTAGAGAAGAAGATCCAAAAGTTCTTCTTTAACCGATTCAACAAAGACTTAAAGGTAAACATCTTGTGGAATAGATTTTGATTTGGGATTTAATGGTTTATGTTCTTGGAAAAGGTTTGGAGTAGATTTTGTTATAATGCTTCCGCTATCTCGACGATCTAGAACGCTCCAAAACCCTACAGATAAAACATTACATCTATAGATCACTTTTATATTGGACTGGGGCATAACTCTAACAATGCCTCACTTGCCCCTGGTTCCAATTTAAGTTCTGATCCACTCCCATAGACCCTGCATGTTCCTCATGCCTAGGCTGCGCCTGAGCCTCTGTCAAGGGATCGACCATATTATCATCAGTCTAATAGTGTTTAATCTTCACATCACCTATATATGGGATAACTCTCACGAGGTGATGCCAGCTGAGTATATGTTTGGATCTGTTATGAAATTTGGGCTCTTGAGCAATAGATACGACACCTGTGTTTTCCCACAACAAGCTTATCGGATCAAACGCTCGCGGCATTGCATCTAATCCGATCAGAAAGCTTCTAATCCATACGACCTCTTTAGCTACATTTGTTGCAGCTATATACTCAGCCTCCATTGTAGAGTTGGCAATTTTGGCTTGCTTAAAGCTTATCCAGCTGAAAGCGCCACCAGTCAACACAAAATACATCCTGACTGAATTTTGAAGTCATTTGGATATATCTGAAAACTAGCATCGACTTGTCCTTTGACTGCTAGTTCTCTATCGATATCCCATACACTAGGAATGCATCCTTGGTCCTCCTCAAATATTTGAGGATGACCTTTGACAGCAATCCAGTGTAATCGGTCGGGGTTAGATTGGAATCTGCTTGTACAGCTTAGTGCAAACGAGACTTCCAGTCTCGTGCACATCCTGGCATACATGATGGATCCCGCAGCCGAAGCATAAGGGATCTTACTCACCCTGCTCAGCTTATCAGGAGTTCTAGGACTCAGTAGCTTGCTGAGCTTAATGCCATGACGCATTGGTATGTATCATTTCTTGGAATCAAGCATTGACAGTCTTCTCAACATGTTCTGACTTAGGCCGAAATCCCTTTTGGAATGATCTGTAGAGATCTTGATGCCTACAATATATGTAGCATCACCTAAGTCCTTCATCGATAAGTACTTCCCTAACCAAGCTTTGGTGGCAAGGTCGGGATGTCATTCCCGATGAATAAATACCAAGAATACAATAATACTCCCACTCGCTTTCTTATGTACGCAAGGTTCACTTTTGTTTTTGATGAAGCCGAGTTCCCTTACATCTTTATCAAAATGAAGGTTCCAACTCCGTGAAGCTTGCTTCAATCCATAAATGGATCTTTGTAGCTTACATATCTTTCCGGGATTCTTTGGATCTACAAAACCCACAGGTCGTGTGATATACACGCCCTCTAGTAAGTTCCTGCTAAGGAAGGGGTTTTGACATACATCTGCCATAGTTATGGCTGAGAATAATCCGGATCAATCTGACCATTGCTACTGGTGAAAAGGTGTCATCATGATCCATGCATTGAATCTGACGATAAACTTTTACAACCATCCTAGCCTCATTGGTCTGAGGATTTCCATCCATGTCGGTCTTGATCCTATAGACCCACTCAGAACTGATGGGTTTTGTCCCAAGGGTTTGATCAACCAAGCACCAGACTTGGTTGTCTTACATGGATTTCATTTCCTTATTCATGGCGTTCTGCCATTTTTCAGAGTCTGGACTGGTCAAAGCTTGTCTGAAGGTTTCTGGATCATCCTGATCCATAATCATCAAGTCATTTCCCTCAGTGGCTTTGAAGCCATATCTGTCTGGAACATGACGAGATTTTTCAGACCTCCTTGGACCATCTGGAATTTCTATAGGGACTGGTTCTTCATCTACGACCATCTGAGGCTCCAGTACTTCTACATCTTGCATAACAGGCTCCTGAATTGCTTCAGGTTGTTCCGTATCCTCTCGAATTTCTTCGAGATGCACGGGACTCCCACTAGTTGTTTTGAAAATAAAATATTTCTCCAAAAATACCTCTCCTCGAGCAACAAAGACTTTGTACTCTCTGGGTATGTAGAAGTTGTATCTCTTAGTTTCTTAAGGATACCTTACGAAAACACATTTGTCTGATTTGGATGCCTGCATCTCTGCTACCCAAATCCTTTAGGAAAAACATACTAGGATGTTTCCCACACCATATATGACTACGGTCCATTTCTTATTTGGCTACTAGGCGAAGGCGCACGCATCCAAATAAAACTGACCATCTCATCCTGCTTCCATCCCAATGAATACTACGCGGAGGCGCACACATCCACAGTAACGGGAGACGTAATGAGTGTCATGTGGTGTACCTTATGTGGCTCTGGTCCAGCTCTTATTTGGCTACTACGCAGAGGTGCACGCATCCAAATAGAACTGATTACCTTATTCAGCACGCATCCACAGTAATGGGAGACAAAATGACTGTCACAAGGTGTACTATCGTTGTCTTCATCGGAGCCCAATTCAAAATGAATGCGGCCGTTTCCAGAGTTAATTATTAGTTCAACTCTCTTTTGGCCTGAGTACTCATAGGTCCACATACGTCAAAATGTATTAGACGTAATAAGTCATTCGCCTTTCACATAAACCTGTGAAAGGTGCCTTTGTCGTTTTTCTCATTAGACGAGACTTGCGTCTTTCAGTTTGAGTGAATTCAAACGGACTTAAAAGTCCACACTTGTGAAGTGTTGAAATGCGTTTCTCGCCTATGCGCCTTAAAGGGCAATGCAAGATTATAACTTGGTTTAAATCATCAGATTTAAGCCTTTTCTTATTTACGTTATAGCGATTAATCTTACCAACGTAAATATCTGATCCTGAAGCCGTGGATACCCACTCTTCTTCACATGATCCTTGTATTGCTTACAATCCCTTATTCCTGTGTCCTGACTGATTGCAGTGATAGCAGACCTCCTCCATTTTGTCCTTAGTCTTCACAGTAGCTTTGGGAGCTGCTTGAACCTTTGGACGCTAACAGGGCTCCAGCCTTAAGCTTGTAGGAGTTAAGTTCTATGAAAGTATCATATCTTTCGACATTAGCTTTCTCCTAGAACATTTCCTTGACCTCTACCTTACAGGTATGAGGGTCATCTGAAACGTTCCTGAACTACTTTTGCAACTCTGGCATCCTACTGCCCACCATAATGCATGAAACGTCGAATTGGTTACTAAGGAACTTTGATGAGTATCCTTAGTGCCCTAACGGCGTTCAGCAGTGGCTCAGCAGGAGGTTCCTTGGTAAGAATATACTACTTGCGTTCATGCTTGAGTACAAGCCTCAAGTTTCTATTCCAATCTGAGTAATTCACACTCTTGAGTCTGTCCTCAATCTGGACTCTTAGTGCGCTATTACTCCTTTGTGTTGTGTTTGTCTTTTAATTCTACATGGTGAAATTAATTAAAATTCAAGTTGGAGATTCAGTTATAAAACACTTGTCTGATTCTAACTTTAGAATCTGAACCAGGATCCTATCATACCCTCAATTGAAGTGAACGGAGGCTCACTGCTCCAATTGAGAGCATCAAGGTAGGAATACATCCATCTACAAGACTATGTAGTTCCTGGCTAGGGTCTGAACTAACAGTACACGGCATACCCTATATAGATACCCTAGGTCAGCCCTAGCTGACAATCGTAGACAAGTCTACCAAGCTTGAACTATGAACAGAACTAATATGGCTAGTACGCGGAGGCGCACGCACCCACATAGAACTGCTCATCTCAACCAGACTTCTCCTCTATGAATGTTACGCGGAGGCGTATCGACATCCATAGGCTCAAAGCCCTTTTGAGTGCCCAAACTTGGATGGTATCACGCTTGACTTGTAATTAATTGCTATTAAGTGAATTATTACTGTAGGATTGTATATCGATACAATCTTAATCTGGAACCATCAAATGCAAATCCATTCAAAGATGATCCCTTATCAGGTTACATGCAAGTCTGAATAAACACCGGTTTCTAATCTTTGCATGTGGGTGATAGCTAATCATACATAAACTTGTATATTAAAACTATCATACATTCATACATATACAACATACAAATGTAACGGTAAATTATGCATAACTAAGCCCATCTTAGGTTCCTAAGAATCTAGCAAAAATGATCGTAAACACTTGGGTCTTCAAGGTCTAGACTTGCTCCATTCTTGTGGACTCCCACTGGCTTCGAGCCTCCTCCAAACTTCAAGTCTTCCTCTTGACTTGTTTCTTGCGTTGGTCTTTGTGATTACAAATTTAAATTAAATAAATAAATACAAATGACGACACGCAGACCGTATTTACTACGACCCAAAATTAAGCAACACGCAGGTTGCAAAACCGAAATTCAAATGCAAGTCTAGAGGGCTTAGCCATACATCATGTGGAAAACATCATGTTATCAAAGATCACGTGAACACTCAACATGCTTATCAAACAACAAAATTTTCAAAATTTTATCTTTCTTAAGTGTGGAAAAATTCCGGTTTATCGAAACTAGACGTTTTAATTTATTAATTGAATTTTGAACCGGTTCTCGCTGGTTTATCGAAACCGAAGAAAATCTAAAAATTTAAAATTTTTGGGATTTAAAAAAATTCTCGCAATCCGGCCGGTTCAGCTTGAATCTGGTTGAGCCGAACCGGCCTAACCGAGGTCGCCCGCGGAGGCAACTACGGTGGCCCGCAAGGATCCCATGGGCGCCTGCGGGGGCAGACCGTGGTCGCCCGCGGCAGTGACCATGGTGGCCCGCGAGGGCTGCCATGGTTGCCCGTGGGCAACCTGGTTGACCCTTGGTGCCGACCATGGGCTGCCCTAGGGCATTCCATGGTCCACCAAGGGTCTCGACCCTGGTTAGCCATGGTTCGACCATGGCTAACCCGAAACAACCCCAAAAATTCATTTTCCAATTTTTTCAAAATTAATTAAATCTGATTTTTTTTCAATTACATGCATATTCAAGTGATGAACTCATGAACAAAAATAAAATTCCAGATTTAAACAAATTGAATAAATATCATAACAACCTGGCTCCGATACCACCCTGGCTCGACCCTGGTCGAGAATCGCAGTTAAGTCAACCAAATCATGTATGTAAAGTTTGATAAAGATGTTCTCCGCCAGGGCGCACGACATCTAGATAGAACTTTAACAAACTTGTATAGAGTACACTTTCAAAGATGCTCCGCTAAGGCGCACGACATCAACAAAGTGGAGAACTATACAAGCTTATGATTTTGGGTTGGTGTCTCACTTGACTTAAAATTATTTGTGATTTGTTGAGTTTAAATCAATTATGTGCGATACAATTAGGAAACCGTCATCAACACCCCGTGTTATGACGTTTTCAATTTATCTCACATTATCTTCTTCGAAACCATCACTTACAACCCGTGCAAAGACGTTTTCAATTTTGAACACATCTATCACAACCCGTGCGCTGATGGTTCACAAGGCTTTTAACATGCAAACAAGTAATCCGGTTTTAATCTTTGCATGTTGGTGATACTTTAAAATAAAATAAGCTAAGCATGCTCACAATTAAATTTATCATACGAATAAATTCTAGCATGCATCAAAGCGTTAAATATGCATAAATAGCCCAAGCTTAAGTCCTAAGTGTTCTATGAGACGAAGATTCCATGAGCTCTTCTCATCATCACCACTTAGGGCCACTCCCACTAGCTCGTAGACTTCCTCCAAGATTGTCAACGTTTCCGGTTTCCATCCTTCTCGACTTGAGCAATTAATTACAATTAATGCTCGGTTCGTAGACCGGATGAAAGAATAATTACACTTTTTCATTAGCGGTTCGCAACCCGTATAAAAGAATAATTTACATGCTACAATCTAACGGTTCGCAGACCGTTTTAAAAGCGATAAATAATTAAACGCTATTGGGCTGTCTATGCACCATGCATATCATCTTATCACACAATATGTTATCATACAAGCATATTGTCAAACAAGATACAATTCCGGTTTTAATTTTTATGTCCAAGTTGCTCGGTCGGGTTTATCGAAACTAGACCTTTTCGAAAAATCGGTTTATCGAATCCGTTCAAATATAAATTTTTTCAAAACATTGGATTGCGGGTTTGTGCCATGGATTAAACACCGTGCAACAAACCACCCGGGCCCAAACCAAGTGGGCCGAAACCCACTTGGGCCGAGCCCCTACACACCTACTCGCTCCTAGCCGTTGGTCCTCCATCACCGGCCTCGGCACAGCCCTGCTTTGGCAAGCCGGAACCCCCGCCCGGTCCTCTTTTCCAGCTCCCTGAGAGTCCCGTTTCCGGCGAGCCGACAAATCCAATTTTTTTCGAAAACTTCCAGATTTGATAATATGTTTAATACTTCATTTTCATGGCATATAAAACCCATATACAAGAAATAAGCATATCTCGAGCAGCAGAAAAACGTGACTTTGAAGCTCCATATTTCGAGCTACAAATCTCCAAATGCTTCGGTTCTTTCGGGAATGTGAATCCCAGCCAATTCTCTACAACTTTCATGTTTTGCTCTTCACCCAGTTCGGATGGAAGGATCTCGGTCTGAAGCAAAACAGTTTGGTCGACGGTGCTGGACAAGTGCTGGCCGGGTTCTTCGCCGCTGTTTTCTAGTCAAACGGACTTTGGACCAGAGAGTTACACCTCACGCAATATCCGTTGCCGGAACTGGACAGAGCTGGATAGTTTCTTCGGTTGATCGAATCAAACAAGAAGAACACGTTTGAATCTTTTCTCTAACGGTATCCACACGGATAGGATGATCAAAGATCAATACACACACAACCTACTAGAGTTGTGTGTGAAGATTGAGAGAAGATGATGGAGGGGAGCCACAAAGGGGGTTCGGCCAAGAGCACACCAAAGGAAGAGATGAGAGCTCTTTTTTTTTGTGTTGTGTTATTATGCCATAATTCCCTCTCTCTCTTGGTCTTAGATGGATAAGTTTGTTATTGGAGCATGGCATAAAGTTTCCTTGCAAACCAAATCCCACTTGCCCATGCCTAGCCCATGCCTTTCCCATGCCTTGCCCATACCTTGCCCATACCTTGGAAAATCACCATCTTGTCAAGAATGTTGGATGATTGTGTGGGCCCACAAATGGGCCACTTATTGGGCCGGCCACCATGGGCCTCATGGGCCGAAACCCAATTGCTTCGGTCATGTGGGCCCATGCCGAGTCCAATCTCTGTTTCTTGATCTGTGAGATTACAGAATATTGATAGCCCGTCCTCGTGCCAATCTTGTCCTTTATGGTAGTCTTGTTACGGACAATGTTAGGAGCAAGTTAAACGCGGTTCTTTACTGTATAGCGATCAAAAAGACTCTTTGGTCTAAGGATACGACGACAAGATACAACAATTGAATGTGTTCATGACTGTATCTATGCAACACCATTCAGTGCGGGTCGTCCAATATCACTCACCCGAGTGATATCTATGACTGATTCCGGGAACCCTCCCAGTGGTAAATAGAACTATACCATAAAGAATCATCCTCATACTTGGTCACTTCATTGAAGCATATTTGACCAGAGACCCGTTAAGTGTGATCTGGACAGATATATGGTTCTACTACTTTGGTGGTTATATATCAGATTACACTTAACCTATTACTTCAACACATAAGTAATATAATGCCGATTTTACATATTGCAAACGATGATTAATATATACAGACATTTACAGACTAATACAATTGGACTAGGGCACAAAAAAATGCTTACAAATCTATGTGCCATACTCCTCTGCGAGTCACCCGATATCGTCTCCCAGACGATATCCGTGATATGACTCTACATCTTGATCAGCAGAGCATGATCGTAAGTCATCCTCACGCTTGTCACTTATGGATAAGTATTCGATTAGGGATCCATCAAGCATAACTTCATAATATCTAAAGGATTCGCTGTCCTTGTGTAAACACTGACGACTTTAGATGAAATTATCACTTGATACAATATTTCAACACAATAATAATGTAAATGCCTATTTTACTGCTTAACAGAAGATAAATGTTTACATGGTAAGGAATTGGACTAGGATATTGGATCCTACATCAGATTAAGGAGATGTTTAAGAAAAAGGCAAGAATCAAATATAACACCATGAGAAATCTTCTATCATGTAAACTGTCAACTGGAAGTCCCGTAGGTCCTCATGTCCTAAAGATGAATTGACTTCTCGAGCAGCTTACAAGACTAGGTCTTTGTATGTAGAAAGAGATGGTTGCAGATGTCTTTTTGCAATCCCTTCCTCAAGCATATGATAGTTTCATTATGAACTATAATATGCATGACATAGACAAGACTGTCTCAGAGTTACAGAAGATGCTTGTAACTGCTGAGAAGAGCATCAAGGGCAAGAGCTAAGGATGTTCTCATGGTCAACAAAGGGGTGAGCTTCAAGAAAACAGGTGCAAACAAGGGTGGTTCATGTAAGGGCAAGGCCCCAATGCACTTGGCATGGAAGATGAGGATGCATGTTGATCCCAAGCCTCCTAAGGCACGTATGGGCAAAGGGCATGCGAAAGAGAAGACAGAGGCTTGCTTCTACTACAATGAAGTTGGGCATTGGAAGAGGGACTACAAGAAGTTCCAAGATGATCAGAAGCAGAGTGAAGGGTCCACATCTTCAGGTATTTTCTTTATAGTGTAAGCTTTTTTGTGCCCTAGTCCAATTGTATTAGTCTGTAAATGTGTATATATTAATCATCGTTTGCAATATATAAAATTGGCATTATATTACTTATGTGTTGAAGTAATAAGTTAAGTCTGATATGATATATGTCCACCAAAGTAGTAGAACCTTATATCTATACTAAATCACACTTAACGGGTCCCTGGTCAAATATGCTTCAATGAAGCGACCAAGTATGAGGATAATTCTTTATGGTATAGTTCTATTTGCCATTGGGAACGGCTCCCGAAATAAGATCATAGATATAACTCGGGTGAGTGATATTGGACGACCCGCACTAAATGGTGTTGCATTGATAGAGTCATGAACACATTCAATTGTGGTAGCTTTTCGTCGTATCCTTAGACCAAGGAGTCTTTGTGATCGCTATACAGTAAAGAACCGCGTTTGACTTGCTCCTAACGTTGTCCGTAACAAGACTATCATAACGGACATGATTGGCACAGGGACAGATTGTATGAGTGATACGAAAGGCAGCTAAGGGATTTATCCCTCATACTACGGTATGATATAGGTATCTGTTTAGTCCACTCGATAGAGATTAATTGAAGGGAGAGCATGGCCATGCCAACGATACGGGTTATCAATATTCAGTAATCTCAAAGATCGGGAAACAGAGACTGATTTAAATAAGGGTGACGTCTCTATGCCTTATGATCAATCTAGATATTGGGCGATAAAGGGATAGCGACATGCACTACATGAGGTTGAATCAAGTCATCGATTATCATGCACGTCGAGTAATCATAATGTCTTATTAGAGGCCACTTATGATGGATCAGGTAAAATGGAATTTTACGCCGATCAACCGACATCGGCATGAGCCTAGAGGGTCACACACATAGGATATGGACTATATGAGATAAGGAAAGGTCGGCGACACTAGAGAGAGGCATGGGCAAAACTGGATGTTTTGGGCCATGGAGATGTGTAATTGAATGTGACACGCGAATCGAGAAAGACTAAGTCTTTCATCGATGTCGCGTCTGACTTTGTACGTTAAGTTCAGAAGTAAGTTGGACGCACGGGACCTCAATGCCGAAGCATTGGGCTTCGTGCCAAGAGGCTTAGTGGCCGGCCCAACCAAGGTCTAATAGTGGAGCAAATGGTGTGTACCTTTTTACAATAACTTTGGTTAAGTGGATGATGACTAGATACACACTATCCTAATCCATGTTGGGTAAGTTTGATTAAAGGTGACCTCCCAATGACCATCATCATCTTCTCTTAACCCAACACACATCAATTCATAACACATTAACCAACACTTAGAAAACGTATCACAAGTCTTGGTGCTCTCTCTTCCCCTCCTCTTGAGTTTCGGCCGAACCACCTTCTCCCTCCCCTATCTTGCTCTCTCTTCTATTCTAGTAAGGTAGAAGAGTGTAGGATCCTCAAGTGATCATGCTATCCGTGTGGACTTGGCTAGAGTTGAAGATCCTAAACGTTCTTCAAACCGAAGGTAAACTTGTGATTTCGGTTTTGCCTTGGCATTTAATGGTTTGATGTTCTTGGACAGTTCTTGGGGTTTATATATGTTTCTTCTGCTTCCATATGAGTTCTTGATAGCCCAAAAGTTCCTACAGTTGTATCAGAGCACGGTTACCCTCTTAAATCTTCGTTTGAATCGATTTCGGTGTTGTTTTCTTTGCCTTGTTGCTATAATATGTTTATTTCTTGTATATGGGTTTTATATGCCATGAAAATGAAGTTTTAAACGTATTATCAAATCTAAAGATTTTCGAAAAAAATTGTATTTTTCAGGTCGCCGGAAACGGGACTCTCGGGGAGCCGGAAAAGGGGACCGCGCAGGGGCTTCGGCTTGCCAGAGCAGAAAGGGATTTTCATGGGTTCCTTAGATTAATTTCATAGAAAAGCATGCAGCGGAATGAATTAACCATGGGAATCATAGAAAAGCATACATATCTTATTGAGTAATTCAGCATACATGTGACTTTTTCGAATCTGAAAATCATACCTTTAATCGATGCAAAACACAAGTATAGTGTTTTTCTAGCAAGTCCACACAAGCACAATAACCTTGGGAGGTTTTTTCACTCCCTCTTGCTAATGAAAAAAATATGAAAACAGGACAAAACAATTGGGATGGGAAGAGGGGGAGAGAGTCGGCTGCTGAAAATCAGTCTTTTTTTGGGAAAAATATTGTGTATTTAACAAAAAAATATGATTTTAAATATCTTTTGTTAATTACACAATATACCCCATTGACCTCATAATCACAATTAAACCCCATTCATAACTTAAAACCTTAAATAGGCTTTAAGCCCATTTAGCCAAACCCAAATTAAAACCCATTTAATTATGGTTTAGCTTGTAGGGATTTGGAGCGTTCAAGATCATCGAGATAGCGGAAGCATAAACAATAAGAACTCCAAAAATTGTCCTAGAACATGAACCATTAAATCTCAAGGCAAAATCTATTCCACAAGAGTTTACCTTTTAGTCTTTTTTGAATCAAGAAAGAAGAACTAGATGATCTTCTTCTCTAGAGCAAGTCCACACCATGAGGATGATCCTTATGATCCAACACACTTAGCCTACTAGAACTAATATGTGAAAAACAAGAGAGCAAAGAGAGGAGAGAGAGAATGGTGGCCGGCCAAGTGAGTGTGAGAGTGAGTGAATGAATTAGATATATGTCTACATCTTCAACTCATATGGCATGGTTGATTAAAGTAACAAATGATGAAGGAATGGGTTAAAGGCAAGTCATCACCTAATCCCCTTAAATCACTCTCCTCTTAATAAAAACACCAACTAAGCATGGTGTGTGGCCCCCACACTTGGACCCACCAATGTGGCCGGCCATAAGAGGCTTATTGGGCCTTGTTGGGCCTTTGTTTTGCCAGCTTGGTGACCTCATGGGCCGCGCCCAATGGGCTCGTCCATGCGGTCCCGTGCCGTGTCCAAAAATTATCCGACCCTTTTGTCGTTACGTATAAAACAAAGTCCGACGCGCATCAACGAAAAACTCAGTTTTCTCGATTCTCTAATCATTCTCACAAAACCAAACCCATGGCCTAAAACCCACAGTTTTGGCCATGTCTTGCTCCTCAAGAAATGCCAATGTTTCCTTGTTTCAAGTTATCCATATTGTATGTGTGTGACCCTCTAGGTTCATGCCACCGTTGACAGATCGGCGCAAGAGATCTCTCTTGCCCGATCCATCATAAGTGGTCTCTAGTAAGACATTATGATTACCCAAGGTGCATGATGATCGATGATTCGATTTAATCTTGTGCGTACAAATAATTATCCTATTATCTCTAGACATCACGATTGATCACAAGGCATAGAGTCGTCATCCTTGTTTAAACAATCATTGTTACTTGATATGCGAGACGACTTAGAACTCATAACCCGTACCACTAGCATGGCTATGCTCTTTCTTTCAATCACTCTCGATCAAGCGGCCTAAACGGATATCTTTCCAATACCATAGTACGAGGGATAAATCCCTTAGCCGTCTTTCGCGTAACTCATGCAATCTGTTCCGCCATCCAATCATGCCCGTCATTGCAATCCTATTACGGAAAGCGTTAGGCGCAAATCAAAGCCATACGTCGACCGCATAGCGATCACAAAGACTCCTTGGTCTAAGGATATCGTGACAAGCTATCGCATTCGAGAAAACTAAGATTTTTCGTCGATGTCGCGTCGGACTTTGTTTGATAAGTAACGACAAAAAGGGTCGGGCAACTTTTGGACACGGCACGAAACCACATGGGCGAGCCCATTGGGATCTGCCCATGAGGTAACATGGTCGGCCCAATAAGCCCAATATGGCCGGCCACTTTGGTGGGCCCAAAGGTGGGGGCCACAACCCACCATGCTTAGTTGGTGAATGTTGATTAAGAGGTGAGTAATTTAAGGGGTATGGGTTAGACACCTTTAAGCCCATACCAATCATTTTTTGACCCAAGCTTATGAGATTGATGAAGTAGAGAAAGATGGATTAATTAATCACACAATTCTCACAACTCACAAGCTCTCTCTCTCCTTGGCCGGCCACCTCCATTAGCTCCTCTCTTCTTTCTCTCTTGTTCTTAATTTAATTGTTCTAGTAGGCATTAAGTGAAGGATCTTTAAGATCATCCCCTTGGTGTGGACTTGCTCTAGAGAAGAAGATCACAAAGTTCTTCTTTATCGATTCAACAAAGACTTAAAGATAAATTTCTTGTGGAATAGATTTTCCCTTGGGATTTAACGGTTCAATGTTCTTGGACAAGGTTTGGAGTTGATTTGTTAAATTCTTCCGCTATTTCGATGTTAAGAACGCTCCAAAACCCTACACCTTTAGTGTGTGACCCTCTAGGCTCACAACACGTCGGTGGACTGGTAAAATTACCATTTTACCCTTTCCGTCATGAGTGGCCTCTAGCAAGACATCATGATTACCCAACGCTTGTGATTATCGAGATTTCGACTTAACCTTGTCGTACATGAATCTATCCTTTTATCCTCTTGATATCTTTGACAACCACGAGACATAGAAAAGTCATCCTCGTTCTATTTTCCTGTTTCTTGATTCTGAGTTAACTGAATTATAACTAATACTGCGTATCGACTGCATGGCCATGCTATTTGTATTTCAGTTGTACTCATCAAGTGTGTTGCTACATTTAAATGTTGGCATTATTTTTTAGCGCAAAAGTAAGAAGTCAGTACAACATGATACATGACATGTGCAGCGACTACTAACAATCCAGATTAGGAAAGATCGACGACGCTTGGAGCGAAAGAAGAAAGACGCCACGAAGACTTGGAGCGCAAGAGAGTGACGTCAACAAGCCAGGCGACTTCCAGCTGTCAGTAACACGTCAACAATAGGCGGCAACTCTACTTGCCAGATTTATTCAGGAAGTCCGAACAAAGGAAGACGACTTCCAGCTGGCATTAAAGGCGGCAACGACCTGCCTAATTTATTCAGGAAGTCTGAAACTTCCTATTCCTAATCCGGGTAGTATTAGGAATGTGAGCTGCTATAAAAAGCCTTGGGCTCCCCATTAGCAGTCATCCGTTCTTGTTCTAAAATTGCAAGATTTCTCAGAGCTCTTAACCGTGCACCATTGGCGTGTTGAGAGGCTGATTATATTTGCTAGAACGGCTTTGCTCCGATCAAACATCAAGTCGTGAAGATTGAGTATTTGGATCGGTTAGGGTTCTTGTGTTCGTGATTGAAGATTCACAAATCCTCCAAAGAAGACTACGACACCGAGCATAGGCGTTTGCTCGAAGGGTGGAATTGAGAGGATCTCAAAGACAGGGGGAGAGGTCCTTGGTCGAGGTTGTTCACGGTGAGATCTATAGTAGCTTAGGACAATAGCTTGTGTGATAGCTAGTTGGTGCTTGAAGTTGTACTATTTGACTACCTAATAGTGAAAACCTTTCCCTTGGCAAAGTGCCCCCAGACGTAGGTGCGGAGTCAACGAACTGGGTAATCACATCTGGTGTCGTTATTATTGATTGTTTGTTATTTACCACAGTCTGCAATTTAGGCAAGTAGTCGATACACAAGTTACCACTTTGTGTTCGACTTCTTGACTCGACTACAATTCAGAATTTCAATTGGTATCAGAACAGGCACCTTAACTCTTAGGTGATTTTCCTGCAAAATTCTGAGTAGCTAATATGGATTCAAAGGAAGGAGGATCTGTCAATCGACCACCAGTGCTCGACGGAACAAACTATGGTTACTGGAAAGCACGAATGTGTGCCTTTTTGAAGTCTCTCGACAGCAAAACCTGGAAGGCTGTCATTAATGGATTGGAAGAACCTCACTATGCTGATGCTCAAGGAAATCGAACCAGCATTAAACCAGAAAAAGAGTGGAGCACGGAAGAAGATGAAGCCGCCCTAGGTAATTCTCATGCACTCAATGCTATATTTAATGGAGTAGACAAGAATGTGTTTCGACTTATAAACATGTGCACAAGCGCCAAAATTGCTTGGGACACTCTTGTTGTTGCTTATGAGGGTACATCAAAAGTCAGAGAGCAAAAGTTACAGTACCTCACGACCAACTTTGAGGCCCTTACCATGAATGAAGACGAAACTATTGCTGAGTTTAATGTAGGCATCAAGGATCTAGCCAATGAATCATATTCACTTGGCAAGCCTATGACCGATGAAGATTTGGTCAGAAAAACGCTGAGAGCACTAAGTCCCATATTCAAGATGAAGATTACCGCCATCGAAGAAGTTCATGACTTGAAGACGCTGAAGTTTGATGAACTCATGGGATCCCTAATGAATTTCGAGCTCTCCCTACCGCTAATAGAGAAAAAGCACAAAGGTATTGCTTTCAAAAGTTCTGTCGAAAAGCAGAAGAACTTGGTGTGCTCCGATTCGGACAGTGACATTGACGAAACTATCGCGATGCTGGCCAAAAACTACAATAAAGTCATGAAAAGATGCAGCCAGATGACAGGACGGAATGTCACCCGAGAAGTCAGAGACAAGCCGCATCACAAGTTCCAGAAGCTCGAAAACACAAATAGCGATGGTAGACGAGGAGAACGATCAGGAAAAGGAGTTCAGTGTTTTGAATGTGAGAGGTATGGACACATGCAGAAAGAATGTCCTAACTTCTTAAAGAATGAGAAGAAGGGATTCAATGCCTCTCTAACTGACGATAAAGATGAGAAAGACAGTGACTCTGAGCATACAAGTAACTATGTTGCCTATACTGCCTCCACAATAGATCAATCATCCGAGAGTTCAAAGAAGTATGACTCGAATGACGAACTATCTGATGAGACACTCAACAACGCTTACAACGACTGGTATGTCAAGTGGCTTGAAGACTCTCAGGTAATCGAAAAACAGAATGCTCTTATTCTTTCAGTTAATGAAGACAAGTCGCGACTTCTCGAAACTACTGTTGATCTAAAAAGGGAAGTGGCTCGATTAAGAAGCGAGTTAGAACAAGTCACCAAGTCGGTAAAGATGATGAATCCAAGTACCGACACTCTAGACCAAATTCTCTCAATCGAAAAACCAGCTAGAAATATGGAAGTTCGTGGATATTCGAAAGAGGCTTCATCATCACACACCGTCTTCGTTCCTTTGAAGGTCGTCACTCACAAGCCCCGTCAGAAGTCTACTAACTTCCCGCCTGACCAAGCAACCAAAAAGCCTCATACCCTGATCGCTTCAAAGACACAGAACAGAAGACATAACTGGTTATGTCACCACTTTGGACGAAGAGGTCATATTCGACCTTTCTACTATCGCCTATATGGAAGGAGCTTCGTCAAGCAAAGGACCACCATCAAGAAAGCACAACGACGTAAGGAATGGCGAGTCAAGGAGGTAAACTATCGAGCAAATATCGCGTACACCGCTCTAAAGGCTTCAACCAACAATGATTGGTACTTTGATAGTGGATCCTCTCGACATATCACTGGTAATAGCTCATTCTTGGTCACTTTAATACCTTGCACAAATAGCTTCGTCACTTTTGGAGATAGAGTAAAAGCTAGAGTACTCGGGAAAGGAAAACTCAACCTCCCCAACTCACCATGTCCGAAAGAGGCTCTACTGGTAGAAGGTCTTACAGCCAATCTCATCAGCATCAGTCAAATATGCGATTTGAACCTAGATGTCAACTTCACTCGTGAAAAGTGCACTGTCAAGGACGAACACTAGAAGGAAGTCATGACAGGTCACAAGTCTCTTGATAACTGTTATCTATGGTCTCCAACAGTCACAACCCTGCCAACCAAGTGCCTTTTATCCAAAGCTCAAGAGACAAAGCTATGGCATCAAAAACATGGTCACATCAATTTGAGGAGCATGCAAAAGATTCTCTCTGAAAAGGCGATCATTGGAGTTCCCAACCTCAAGATCATTGAAGGAAAAATCTGTGGAGAATGCCAGATTGGTCAAAACGTCACACAAGACGGTACAACATCTTACTACTTCTCGTGATCTAGAACTTCTTCATGTTGATCTTATGGGACCTATGCAAGTATAAAGTCTAGGAGGGAAGAAGTACATATTTGTCTGTGTAGACGACTTCTCAAGGTACACCTGGGTAGACTTTATTAGAGAAAAGTCAGACACCTTCTCAGTCTTTGAAGCCCTATGTCGGAGAGTTCAACGAGAAAAAGGAGAAGTCATTGGAAAAGTCGTCCGACTTCGAAGTGATCATGGAAAGGAGTTTGAAAACATCAGCTTCGCAAATATTTGTGATCCTGAAGGAATTGCACACGAATTTTCTGCTCCCATCACTCCTCAGCAAAACGAGATCGTTGAAAGAAAAAATCGCACTCTTCAAGAAATGGTAAGAGTCATGATGTTAGCCAAAGACATCCCGCAGCACTTCTGGGCTGAAGCTTTGAATACGGCTTGCCATATTCATAATAGGGTGACCCTCCGCCCTGGAACTTCGCTCACTCTTTATGAAATATGGAGGGGGAGGAAGCCTAATGTCAAATATTTCCATGTCTTTGGATCGATCTGCTACATACTTGCAGATAGGGAACCTCGACGCAAATTTGATCCTAAAAGCGACGAAGGCATCTTCCTTGGATACTCCAGAAATAGTCGGCCTTTTCGTATATTCAACAAACGCACTCAGACTATCATGGAATCCATTAATGTCGTGATCGATGACAGTAATGAGCAATCCAGTGACAAAGACGAAGAAGTCCTAAATCTCTCAGGAGAAGTCAGACCAGAGGTCAGAGGAGAAGTCAGACCGGAAGTCAGTGGCGATGAGCGCAACAAAGAATCTGAAGACGAAAGCCCAATCATCCCGGACAAAGTAGCATCTACTATAGTACAAAGAGCTCCGTCAAAAAGAATTCAGAAGAATCATCCACCCCAGGATGTGATAGGAAACATAAATGAGGGAGTGTGGACTCGACAAAAGGCATCTCTTGACTACAAAGAAATGATAAGTAACATTTTCTTTATTTCCAAAATTGAGTCAAAGAATATACAAGAAGCCATCAATGATGAGTATTGGGTCTGTGCCATGCAAGAAGAATTGGTCCAATTTGCAAGGAATGAAGTCTGGGAACTAGTACCCAAGCCTGACAATGTCAATGTCATCGGGAGAAAATGGATATTCAAAAACAAGTCTGACGAGCAAGGAAACATCACTCGAAACAAAGCAAGACTAGTGGCTTAGGGGTACACACAAGTAGAAGGAGTCGACTTCGAAGAAACTTTTGCTCCGGTAGCCAGACTGGAAGCCATACGACTTCTTCTCGGCATAGCATGTCATCTGCGTTTCAAACTCTATCAAATGGATGTAAAGAGTGCCTTCCTTAATGGAAATCTCAACGAAGAAGTCTATGTGGCTCAACCAAAGGGATTCGAAGACCATGACTCTCCTCATCATGTCTACAAACTAAAGAAAGCCCTCTACGGTCTCAAACAAAATCCACAAGCATGGTATGAACGTCTTACTCAATTCCTAGTTTAGAATGGCTATATTCGAGGGGGAGTAGACAATACTCTCTTTGTGAAGAAGGAAGGAAGGGACATCATGATCGCTCAAATATATGTCGACGACATTGTATTTGGAGGGAAGTCAGACAAGATGGTGGAACGTTTCGTCCAACAAATGCAGTCTGAATTTGAGATGAGTATGGTCGGTGAGCTCACATACTTCCTAGGCTTCCAGATCAAACAGATGTCAGATGGAATATTTATCTCCCAAAGCAAATATGCAAAGAACATTGTCAAGAAGTTCGGGTTAGAAAAGGCCTCACACAAGAGAACTCCTACTGCCACTCATGACAAATGCACAAAGGACGAGATGGGAGAATCAGTTGATCAAAGCCTTTATCGAAGCATAATAGGAAGTGTTCTCTATCTAACAGCAAGTCGACCCGACATCGCTTACAACGTGGGAGTCTGTGCTCGATATCAAGCCAATCCAAAAGTCAGTCACTTAGCTCATGCCAAGAGGATCATAAGGTACATCTCGGGAACCTCTGATTTGGGTTTGCTATTTTCCTTTGATACCTCTCCTACTCTTGTTGGATATTGTGATGCTAACTGGGCGGGAAGCACACCAGATCGAAGAAGTACCTCTGGAGGTTGTTTCTACTTGGGGAACAATCTTGTATCGTGGTTCAGCAAAAAGGAAAATTGTATTGCTTTATCTACTGTTGAGTCCCAATATATTGCAGCCGGAAGTAGCTGTACTCAGCTTCTTTGGATGAAACAAATGTTGGTAGAGTATGGAGTCAAGCAAGAAGTCATGACTTTGTTCTGTGACAACATTAGTGCAATCAATATCTCGAAAAACCCAATGCAACACAGCAAGACAAAGCATATTGATATCAGGCATCACTTTATTCGAGAGCTTGTAGAAGACAAGAAGATAAAGATCGAGTACCTACCCACTGAGAAACAAGTCGCTAACATCTTTACAAAAGCATTAGTTGCTAACAGATTTGAAAGTCTAAGGTCATCCCTTGGACTTTGCTGTCTGGAGTAACCAGAATTCAAGACAGAAGAAAGGGAGCTTTTGAGTGGATTGTTACTCTCTCTCTAACAATACCAACCAGGGTCCACAAAATCTAGTCGGGCCCAAATCTCATTATTGAAAGCCCAGTTGATATTTTTTTTTAAAATTCAAAAAGGGGAATGATTGAAAAACTGACGACAAACCAATCGGCTCTCAACCCCCTTCAACTTCCGCAGAAAAAGCCTGCACATCCCCTCCATCTTCCCAAAACCGCTAGGGCACCTCGAAAAGGCTAAAACAAATCTACAAATAATAAGCAGTTGTTCTTCCTCTCAAAATCAAATTCGATCAAGTTCTCTATGAAATGGTTGGTACCCGAAGTGGACGCATACCATCTACCTCCAAGACGCTACGAGCAAAAATGAGGGCAAAGGTGATTGCCATGAAGTTGTCGGCCTCCAAATCAACAACAAACAAATATGGAGTGAAGATTCGTGGAAGAAATCTCCCGGGGGAAGGTTCGGCGAAACCTTAGAATGCACCAATGGAGGCGATTACCTCCACTGTAGAGAAGGACAAATCTGCTAACCTAGAAGAGGAAGGCTCTCACACTTCACAGACGATCCTACAAGGTACTCCTACTACCCCTTCTGTAGTAAACCCTGTAGACAAAGAGGTGTCTGAAGAGGCTCAAGGAACTCTCGCCCCTAAGATCCATGATGCCGTCTGTGGAGATAAATCTGGCACCCAAAAATCTGCACCTACGCCAGAGAAGTCCCCACCAACAGAAGTCCTGTGGAAAGTCGGCAGCCCACTTGCTGCCCAGGACAATGATCCAAGGATGAATGAAGATACCGAAGTTATCCCAGAAGTTGCTCAACCTGTATAGAATATTGTCTTCTCTTGATTTTGGCTCATATGTCATTGAACATCTAGTCAAACATGCCAAATCTTGCGTCGTCAAGCTTCCTATCGGGTTTCCTTCATTGATCACCGGTCTTCTTCTCCAAAAATGTCCTCACATTGTCTGAGAGACGGATGTTCCCGGAAAGAAGCCACTACCCCTCGCTATCAGCCTCAAAGACTTCGAAGGCAAGCATATGAGGGATCTCGCACCTCCTATGGACAAAGCATTATAAGCTGGTTCCAGCTCCCGACCTTTAGGACCACTTGGCACCAGGATGGAGGAAGAGATGGTGGAGACGATCAATGACCTAGAGAAGTCAATTGTTGTTTTGACAACCCGCAAAGCTGCATGTGAAGCTCTGCTCAATGACCTCCGTTTTGCACCTGCTGATGAAGATGATGTTGATGACTCCAACACGTTTTAAGTATTCCAAGAGCATCGAAATGTTTTTAAGATACACATCCAGTGTCATTGAACATCCCTTGGACGTTCTCAGAAAACTTCGACAATTGTGGAATATTCGCAATGTGGGTGATGGAGAACTACATGGGCAATTTAGAGTGGAAAGCATCACTATCTACAAACAAATTGGATGTATGTCTATTTTTCAATTTATTTGCTCATGTACAAATTAAAATGGATAAATGACAGTGGAAATTATTACTGATAACCTGTATTTTTTTTCACATCACGAAGTTCAACTTAATATTTTTCGTGTGCGATTTTGCTACAACCTGTTGATTTGGGATCAAAATCTTGAGCGCGAAAACATTGTAGAAGATGCTGAAAGCTTCTACAATGGAATAGGAAAAAGATTTAGCGTCGACAGAAAGCTTTTCTTGCGTTTAAGAAAATATATACCTTGACCAGTTCTCCGAGACGAAAAATAATGTGACACGAATATTGTAATTTTTCTACTATGTCATTTCTATAATATGTAATTTTTATGGCATGAAGCATGTTGTGATGATTAGCTGATGAATTCATTTTTTTCGAGTGTGTTTCAGAAATCTTGTTCTAATGTAATTATCCACTATTTTGTTTTACTTTTAGTTATATGAAAGGCTTACAAATTTTGAAACATGTCTGATTCTCGTGAATTCCTCTTAAATATTTCAGATTCTTCTTTTATATGAAAGGCCATCACATTTTGAACACACTGGGTCCTTTATTTTTGTCTGGTCGTCTTGGATAAGAAAGGCATTCGGATTTTGAACAGATTTGTTCATATTCTTTTGTTATATGAAAGACCCTCACATTTTTAACAGATCTGTTCACATTCTTCTGGTATATGAAAGGCCTTGACATTTTGGACATATTGGGTCCCTTATTTTGTTTGGTCGTCTTGTATCTGAAAGGCCTTCAAGTTTTGAATAGATATGTTCACATTCTTTTGGTATATGAAAGGCCTTAAAATTTTTGAACAGATATGTTCACATTCTTCTCGTATATGAAAGGCCTTCACATTTTGGACACACTTGGTCCCTTATTTTTGTCTAGTCGTCTTGTATCCGAAAGGGCTTCAGGTTTTGAACAGATATGTTCACATTCTTTTGGTATATGAAAGGCCTTCAGAATTTTAACAGATCTGTTCCCATTCTTCTTGTATATGAAAGGCCTTCACATTTTGGACACACTGGGTCCCTTATTTTTGTCTAGTCGTCTTGGATAAGAAAGGCCTTCAGGTTTTGAACAGATATGTTCGCATTCCTTTGTTATATGAAAGGCCCTCACATTTTGAACAGATCTCTTCACATTCTTCTGGTATATGAAAGGCCCTCGCATTTTGAACATATTCGGTCCCTTATTATTGTCTAGTCGTCTTGGATCCGAAAGGCCTTCAGGTTTCGAACATATATGTTCACATTCTTTTGTTATATGAAAGGCCCTCACGTTTTTAATAGATCTTTTCGCATTCTTCTGGTATATGAAAGGCCTTCACATTTTGGACATATTGGGTCCCTTATTTTGTCTGGTCGTCTTGTATCTGAAAGGCCTTCAGATTTTGGAAATGTGTGAATCAAAGGTTGATCAGAAAACCTGTCATATTTTGCACCAGGCCTACTTGTAAATATAATATCTGTAAAGAAATAGACATCAAGCTCTTCATTTTCTTATATTGTGTTCAGAAGAATATACCACTTGGACATAATTTTCTTGTTGATACTAAATACCAATTACATCTCTAGTATCTAAAGTATGAAACAATTTATTATTCAAACTCCTAATTAAGAGTTCCTTGCAGCATTTTCCTTTTGCTCATCCCTCTTACATTTGCCACAAGTTGTTGAATTGTGTTCTCCAACTTCCTTACAATATCCACATCTCCGGTGATTGTCTTTTTTATTCATTGTCTTTGTTATTGCCTTCTCTCTTTCACTCATTTTCCGTACAACATGTCCTCTATTCTTGCAAACATTTGGAATAAGTACTTTCACCATTGGTGGTATCGGAATACCTGATATTTCTTCTATTGAAATTCTTGTAGAATTGGATGAAGAATGTAACGCCCCAAAATCCGGTTCTCCGAATCTTAGTCGTCACGCGATAAAATACAAGTATCGATAATACATATACGAAGATACATGTACGAAATAGTTATGAAACACCTCGAGCGTCCTCGAGTGTATCATAACTATACTCGCACAAAGTCAACACCTTTAGTTTAGGCGTCCCTAACTTAAAGGTGATTGCACAAGTAAGTAAACCAGTTCTAAAACAATTCCATCAAAACATCCTTTGAAAATGAAGCAAGTAACTCATAAATAAATACCATAATGGTGAGGCATAACGCCACCTCACCGAGTGTTTTACAAAATAAAGTAATAAACCGGATAATGAAAAGCAGTAACAAAACAGGTTACGACTCAACAGAGTCTACAACAGTCGACCAAACACCACTGGCAAAGACACGTCGACACGACACGCCCCCAAGCTCCCAGTCAAAAGATCTAAACGCATCCATAACCTGCACAAGTTGTAGGGGTGAACACGCTACCTCCAAGACTCAAACATCGC
Organism: Geranium rotundifolium; assembly: GCA_963920655.1. Taxonomy (NCBI): domain Eukaryota; kingdom Viridiplantae; phylum Streptophyta; class Magnoliopsida; order Geraniales; family Geraniaceae; genus Geranium; species Geranium rotundifolium. The sequence goes on along the minus strand of OY987312.1, from coordinate 27,077,364 downwards.
ACATACACAAGATGATAACAATGCAAAAGTAGTTGTATAACATAATTAACTACACCCTAGGGTAACCGATTTCAGCCCAGGGAATCCACCCTTGCCTCGGTTCACCCTCCCTTAGGTAAAGGTAACCGATCTCGATCAAGGGAGTCCACCCTCAAGTCGATTCACCTTACACCTAAATAAAGGCAACCGATCACAACTAAGGGAGTCCACCCTCAGCTCGGTTGACCTTTCCCACAAAGATAAAGGTAACCGATCTCGATCAAGGGAATCCACCCTCAACTCGGTTTACCTTACACCTAAATAAAGGTAACCGATCACAACTAAGGGAGTCCACCCTCAGCTCGGTTGACCCTTACCACAAATAAAGGTAACCGATCTCGATCAAGGGAATCCACCCTCAACTCGGTTTACCTTACACACCACCTGTAACACAAGTATCACACCATACTCATGCAGAAAACATACTAGGTGCAAGACGGAATAAATTATCGTCTGAAAAGCAAATAATATAATACCTGGCACAATCCCGTGCATACAATCAGTTCAGAGTTATACTAAACTAATTCACCCAACATTATCATGCAAATCTCACTATTCGCATATAATCACACCAAGCATATTCACGCCACTACCATAGTGCCAAATCATGCTCACACGTATATATACACACATATATAATCAAACAAAGGCATCAAGCCATATAGTCTAGGTAGCTATGTCCCCCTACCTTAGGAAAGCTCTACGTACGCTCCTAGCCTCCCGCTCGAGCTATTCACGCCTTGCCTTTCCCGCGAGCGTCAATATCAACTAATAATTATATTCAATAATTAAAAACTCAAACAGACTCCGAAACGAATGCAATAAATTTACAAGTGTACTCCAACAAGTGCCTAACACTTGGACACACTTCAAATTAATCAAAGTAGCCAAAATGGGTCCGGAATGACCCATTTTCCCCGAAACACCCAATCTGCCCGGAAACGAGTTTTTGACCCTCGGGACTCCGAAAATTACGAAACTTGTGTCTAAATTCCTAATTATATTCAAGAGGACCAACGCAATTGACGGAATCGAATTCCGACACCCGAACGATATAATCGCGCAAATTAAAGTTTCGACACACATTTTTAGATTTTCGTAATTTAAATCCAAAAATCACCAAGGGTGTCAACTATTGATTCGAGGGTTACCCGAGACCTCCCGAAACTCACAAACCCGAAATCCGGGCTCGTGGGACCACCCGGGCCATTTACGGCCCGAGAGGCCCAAACGGCCCGCGGCCGTCAAAGGCTGCCACGGCCAGCCAAGGCAGGGGCTGGCCACTGCCGGACCACCTCCGGCGTGCCACCACACTGGCCGGAGCTCCGGCGAACCCTCCGGCCGCCAATAAATCCCAAAAACGTCCCAAAATGCTCCAAAACACCCCTACAACTCCACTCCATCATCATTTCACTCATTTCTCATCAACCCACAACTCAAACTCATCACGATGGGAAAAAAATGAGTTGCTCACCGTAGCCAATGATGTGAGGAACCCGAATACGCAAGAAAATGGTCGATCACGCGGCCGGATCGTCGGGAAATCGCCCAAGTTCTTCTCCTCTTCTTCCTTCTTTCTTCTTTCTCTTTCTCTTTCCCTTTCCTTCTCTTTGGTTCTGCCGTGAATGGCCTCCCCTTCCCTCTTTTATCACATAAATCCCATTATTTAAACACTAAACTAATAAAATAAACCTATTTTCCATTTTCTTTTAAATCTAAATTAAAACAATTAATTTTTTAATCACTCAAAAGTCTCCCCCCCTCTAGATACATGACAAGTGTAAAGTAGAGGGGTCCCACAAGCCACTTTTGTCATTTGGACCCGAAATCGTCCGAAACGGACACGTTTTTCGAAACCGTCGGAACCGTGATGTTTCGCTAAATTTTAGCTTCCATATGAACCTAATATCCATGATATTACACTTTCAACTTAAAATGGCTCAAAAAGTAGTCCTCGGTGACTCTCGGGTCAACATTTGGTCAAATCGCGAATTATTAAATTTTTATCCATTTTTCACAAAATTGACCCAAAATGACCGGGAGCGGTCCTTACACGGGACTTCTGGAGTGACTTCTGGGTCTTCTCTACCAAGGTAAGCGTTGATGGTTGAGGCAGAGATTTCGAAGCATTCTCCCCGAACGAACAGTTTTCTGTATTCAGTGTCTTCTGGTTCATCAAACTCGCTTGACAGGTTGACAATAAACTCCTTGACCAATGCTGGGTAGAATGGCCCAATATTTATGACGGTGTTGGTTAGGCCTGCTCTTCGGATAAGTTCTACAATCGAGTTTATCCCCTGTGCTTCTGTGGAGAGTTCTCTTTCTGGATAGATCTTGCGTTGATAGACATACTGCCACTTAACGGCATTGTCTACAGAGTGGAAAGAGACATTGTCTGTAGGCGCTTTAGGCACATACTTGGGGAGTTTCTGCCCTCCTAATGTCTTCTTGATCCGTGGTAGCACAATCTGGGTGTCTTCTTCTTCAGATTCTTCTTCTTCAGGGACAGAGGTTACTGCAGTAGTCAGTGACTTCCTTCTTGACTTCTCCGGCTGTTTGGACGCCGAAGCTCCTCCTTTCTCTATGGGGTCAATCTCTTCGGTAGTTGAGGTTCTTCTTCTTCACCAACCAACCTTCGTGTTGGTAGCTTCCTTCTCTCAGCCCTTTTGGGCATAGCTTCTTCCTTTTCCAAGCTTTCAATGTCGACACTTTCTTTGATGTTGACAAGTTCCTCTAGAGGTTGAGTGACTTCTGGAATGGCTTCAGGATTTTTATTGAGCCCTGAATCACTGTTCGGAGCGACATGGGAACTTCCTTCTTTCTGTAAGTCCTCGTTTAGAGGAGATTTCTCTGGTGCTGGTGTCGACTTAGAGGGGCTGGGTTGGTCCTTGGTGTTGGTGCCGTGGACTTTTGTTGGAGTCGGAGTAGAGAGGGAGACTTCCTCTTCTTTGTTCTCTTCAGAATCGGCTAGAGCGTCGTCCTTCTCAACGACGGGAGTTGCGTCTTCAAGTGTGATCGTTGGGGGTGAGCTTGTTACTTCCTGAGGTGCTGTCGAACTTTCCCCTAAGACTTTTCCTCCTCGGATCCTCACTCCATGCTTGTTTCTCGTCGATTTGGAGGCTGACAATTTCTTGGCAATAACTTTTGCCCTCATTTTTGCTCGTAGGGCTTTTGAGGCAGATGGTATTCGTCCGCTTCGAGTACCAACCATTTAGCTAGGATTTGTTCTTTGAGAGAAGTGAGCAGATTCTTTGCTGAAATTTTGATTTCTGGAACCCTAGCGATTTCAAATGGTGGAGGAGATGCAGAGTTTTTTCTGCGTGGGAGTTGAACAGAATGATTTCTGATAGGTGGATTGTCAGAGTGTAATCATTCTTAAAATTCAAATAAGACTAACGGGCTTTTGATAAAAGAATTTGGGCCCGGCTTGATTTTGTGGACCCTGGTTGGTCCTGATCGAGAGAGAGAGAGTAAAATCAACTAAAAGCTCTCCCTCTTCTTGCTTGACTTCTGGTTACTCCAGACAGCAAAGTCCGAGGGTTGACCTCAGACTTTCAAACCTTTGGCATCTAACGCCTTTGTAAAGATGTCTGCGACTTGTTTCTCAGTGGGTAAATACTCGAGCTTTATCTGCTCGTCTTCTACAAGCTCTCGAATAAAGTGGTGCCGGATGTCAATATGCTTTGTCTTGCTATGTTGCACTGGGTTCTTCAAGATGTTGATTGCACTGCTGTTGTCGCCGAATAAAGTCATGACTTCTTGCTTGACTCCATATTCTGCCAACATTTGTTTCATCCAAAGAAGCTGAGTACAGCTACTTCCGACTGCAATATATTCGGACTCAGCAATAGATAAAGCAATACAATTTTTCTTTTTGCTGAACCACGACACAAGATTGTTCCCTAGGTAGAAACAACCTCTAGAGGTACTTCTTCGATCTGGTGTGCTTCCCGCCCAGTCAGCATCACAGTATCCAACCAGAGTAGGAGAGGTATCAAAGGAATAAAGCAAACCCAATTCAGAGGTTCCTGAGATGTACCTTATGATCCTCTTTGCATGAGCCAAGTGACTGACTTTTGGATTGGCTTGATATCGAGCACAGACTCCCACAGAGTAAGCGATGTCGGGTCGACTTGCTGTTAGATAGAGGAGACTTCCTATTATGCTTCGATAGAGACTTTGATCAACTGATTCTCCCATCTCGTCCTTTGTGAACTTGTCATGTGTGGCAATAGGAGTCCTCTTGTGCGAAGCCTTTTCTAACCCGAACTTCTTGACAATGTTCTTTGCGTATTTGCTTTGGGAGATAAATATTCCATCTGACATCTGCTTGATCTGGAAGCCTAGGAAGTATGTGAGCTCACCGACCATATTCATCTCAAATTCAGACTGCATATGTTGAACGAAACGTTCCACCATCTTGTCTGACTTCCCTCCAAATACAATGTCGTCGACATATGATGTCCCTTCCTTCCTTCTTCACAAAGAGAGTTTTGTCTACTCCCCCTCGAATATAGCCATTTTGTACAAGGAATTGGGTAAGACGTTCATACCATGCTCGTGGAGCTTGTTTGAGTCCGTAGAGAGCTTTCTTTAGCTTGTAGACATGGTGCGGAGAGTCATGGTCTTCGAATCCCTTTGGTTGGGCTACATAGACTTCTTTGTTCAGATTTCCATTAAAGAAGGCACTATTTACATCCATTTGGTAGAGTTTGAATCGCAGATGACATGCGATGCCGAGAAGAAGTCGTATGGCTTCCAGTCTGGCTACCGGAGCAAAGGTTTCTTCAAAGTCGACTCCTTCGACTTGTGTGTACCCTTGAGCCACCAGTCTCGCTTTGTTTCGAGTGATGTTTCCTTGCTCGTCAGACTTGTTTTTGAATATCCATTTTGTCCCGATGACATTGACATTGTCAGGTTTGGGTACAAGTTCCCAGACTTTATTCCTTGCAAACGGAACCAATTCTTTTTGCATCGCGCAGACCCAGTACTCATCATTGATGGCCTCTTGTATATTCTTTGCCTCAATTTTGGAAATAAAGCACATCTTACCTATCATCTCTTGGTGGTCAAGAGATGTCTTTTGTCGAGTCCGAACTCCCTCATTAATGTCTCCAATCACATCCTGGGGTGGATGATTCTTCTGAATTCTTCTTGATGGAGCTTTTTGCCTTATAGGAGATGCCTCTTTATCTGGGATGATTAGGCTTTCGTCTTCAGACTCTTTGTTGCTCTCATCGCCTTTGACTTCAGGTCTGACTTCTCCTGAGAGATTTAGGACTTCTTCGTCCTCGTCACTGTGTTGCTCGTTGCTGTCATCAATCACGACATTGTTGGATTCCATGATAGTCCGGGTGCGTTTGTTGAATACACGAAAAGCCCGACTATTTCTGGAGTATCCGAGGAAGATGCCTTCGTCGCTTTTAGGATCCAATTTGCGTCGAGGTTCCCTATCTGCGAGTATGTAGCAGACTGATCCAAAGACATTCCCTATCCGAGGAAGTATTTGACATTCGGCTTTCTCCCCCTCCATATTTCATAAAGAGTGAGCGAAGTTCCAGGGCGGAGAGTCACTCTATTATGAATATGGCATGCCGTATTCAAAGCTTCAGCCCAGAAGTGCCGCGGGATGTCCTTGGCTAACATCATGACTCTTGCCATTTCTTGAAGAGTGCGATTCTTCCTTTCAACAATCCCGTTTTGCTGAGGAGTGATAGGAGCAGAAAACTCGTGTGCAATTCCTTCAGCATCACAAAAGTTTGTGAAGCTGATGTTCTCAAACTCCTTTCCATGATCGCTCCGAAGTCGGACGACTTTCCCAATGACTTCTCCCTTTTCTCGTTGAACTCTTCGACATAAGGCTTCAAAGACTGAGAAGGTATCTGACTTCTCTCGAATAAAGTCTACCCATGTGTACCTCGAGAAGTCGTCTACACATACAAATATGTACTTCTTCCCTCCTAGACTTTCTACTTGCATTGGTCCCATAAGGTCAACATGAGGAAGTTCTAGAACACGAGAAGTAGTAAGATGTTGTACCTTCTTGTGTGACGTCTTGACTTGTTTCCGAATCTGGCACTCTCCACAGATTTTTCTTTCAATGATCTTGAGGTTGGGAACTCCAATGATCGCCTTTTCAGAGAGAATCTTTTTCATACTCCTCAAATTAATGTGACCAAGTTTTTGATGTCATAGCTTTGTCTCTTGAGCTTTGGACAATAGGCACTTGGTTGGCAAAGTTGTAAATGTTGGAGACCATAGATAACAGTTTTCAAGGGACCTGTGGCCTGTCATGACTTCCTTCTGTTGTTCGTCTTTGACCGAGCACTTGTCACGGGTGAAGTGGACATCCAGATTTAAATCGCATATTTTGCTTATGCTGATGAGATTTGCTGTGAGGCCTTCTACTAGTAGAGCTTCTTTCAGACATGGAGAGTTGGGAAGATTGAGTTTTCCTTTCCCGAGTACTCTTGCTTTTACTCCATCTCCAAAAGTGACGAAGCTATTTGTGCAAGGTATTAAAGTGACCAAGAAAGAGCTATTACCCGTCATATGTCGAGAGGATCCACTATCAAAGTACCAATCGTTGCTGGTTGAGGCCTTTAAAGTGGTGTACGCTATGTTAGCTCGATAGTTGACCTCTTTGACTCGCCATTCCTTCCTTGGTTGGCTTTTCTTGATGGTGGTCCTTTTCTTGACCAAGCTCTTCCCATATAGCTGATAGCAGAAAGGTCGAATATGTCCTCTTCGTCCACAGTGATGACAAACCCAGTTTTGTCTATTGGTCTGGGTTTTTGAAGCGGCCAGAGTAAGAAGCTTTTTGGTCGCTTGGTCAACCGTGAAGTTAGGTGACTTCTGACGGGGCTTCTGGGCGACAGACTTCTGAGGGACGAAGATGGTGTGTGATGATGAGGCATCTTTTGAGTATCCAAGTCCTTCCATATTTCTGGCTGGTTTCCCGATTGACAGGATTTGATCTAGAGTGTCTGTGCTTGGATTCATCATCTTCACTGACTTCGTGACCTGCTCTAACTCGCCTTTCAGTCGAGCAACTTCCCTTTTGAGATCAATTGTCGTCTCAAGAAGTCTTGACTTGTCTTCATTAAGAGTAAGAATGAGAGCATTCTGTTTTTCGATTACCTGAGAGTCTTCAAGCCACTTGACATACCATTCATTGTAAGCGTTGTTGAGAGTCTCATCGGATAGCTCATCATCAGAGTCATACTTCTTTGAGCTTTCAGCAGGTTGATCTATTGTAGATGAAGTTAAAGCAACATAGTTACTTGTATGCTCAAGGTCACTGTCTTCCTCATCTTCATCGTCAGTTAGAGAGGCATTGAATCCCTTCTTCTGTTTCTTTAAGAAGTTGGGACATTCTCTCTGCATGTGTCCATACCCCTCACATTCAAAGCACTGAGCTCCTTTACCTGATCGTTCTCCTCGTCCTCCATCGTTGGCTGTGTTTTCGAGCTTCTGAAACTTGTGCTGTGGCTTGTCTCTGACTTCTCGGGTGACTTTTCTTCCTGTCATCTGGCCAAATCTTTTCATGACTTTGTTGTAGTTTTTGGCCAGCATGGCGATTGTTTCCTCAATGTCACTATCCGACTCAGAGTGTGTTGAGTTTTTCTGCTTTTGATTAGAACTTTTGAAAGCCACACCTTTATGTTTCTTCTCGATAGGAGGTAGGGAGATCTCGAAAGTCATTAGTGAGCCCATGAGCTCATCAAACTTCAGTGTCTTCAAGTCATGGACTTCTTCGATAGCGGTGATCTTCATCTTGAATCTGGGACTTAGAGCTCTCAGCGTTTTTCTAACCAAATCTTCATCGGTCATAGGCTTGCCAAATTAATATGATTCATTGGCCAGATCCTTGATGCGCACATTAAACTCCGCAATAGTCTCGTCGTCATCCATGGTCAGAGCCTCAAAGTTAGTCGTGAGGTACTGTAACTTCTGCTCTTTAACTTTGGAAGTACCCTCGTAAGCAACCGCAAGCGTGTCCTAGGAAATTTTGGCACTTGTGCATGTGTTGATGAGTCGAAACATATTCTTGTCTACTCCATTAAAAATAGCATTGAGTGCACGAGAGTTACCTAGGGCGGCTTCATCTTCTTCCATGCTCCACTCCTTTTCTGGTTTGATGCTAGTTTGATTTCCATGAGCATCAGCATAGTAAGGTTCCTCCCATCCATTGATGATAGACTTCCAGGTTTTGCTGTCGAGGGACTTCAGGAAAGCACACATCCGTGCTTTCCAATATCCATAGTTTGTTCCGTCGAGCACCGGCGGTCGATTGACAGATCCTCCTTCCTTTGAATCCATATTAGCTACTCATAATTTTGCAGGAAAATCACCTAAGAGATTAAGGTGCCTCCTCAAATACCAATTGAAATTCTAAATCGTAGCCGAGTCAGGAAGTCGAACACAAAGTCTTTAACTTGTGTATCGACTTCTTGTGGAAACCGTAAGCAAAGTAATAGACAGATAATAATAACGACACCAGAGATGATTACCCAGTTTGGTGACTCCGCACCTACGTCTGGCGGCACTTTGCCAGTGGAAAGGTTTTTCACTATAGGTAGTCAATAGTACAACTTCAAGCACCAACTAGCTATCACACAAGCTATTGTCCTAAGCTACTATAGATCTTACCGTGAATCGCCTCGACCAAGGGCCTCTCCCCCTGTCTTTGAGATTCCCTCAATTCCACCCTTCGAGCAAGCTCCTATGCTCGGTGTCGTTGTCTTCTTGACGGAGTTGTGAATCTTCAATCACAAACAAAAACCCTAACCGATCAAAACACTTAGTCTTCGCGACTCAAGGTTTGATCGGAGCAAAAGGTCCGTTCTAGCGAATATTCATCAGCCTCTCAACACGCCGATGGTGCACGGTTAAGAGCTCTGAGAAATCTTGCAATTGTTAGAACAAGAACGGATGACTGCTAATGGGAAGCCAAAGGCTTTTTATAGCAGCTCACATTCCTAATCCTTCTTGGATCTAGAACAGGAAAGTCAGGCAAGTTGTTACCGCCTTCCATGACAGTTGGAAGTCGTCTTGCCTGTTTCTGACTTCCTAATGAAATCAGGCAATTCTAGTTGCCGCCTTTTGCTGACGTGTAACTGCCAGCTGGAAGTCGCCTGACTTGTCGACGTCACTCTCTTGCGCTCCAAGTCTTCGTGGCGCCTTTCTTCTTTCGCTCCAAGCTTCGTCGAAATAGGAAAGCTTCAGACTTTCCTAATCTTCGGCTCGTAACAAGTCGCTCCACATGTCATGTAACATGTTGCTCGACTTCTTACTTTTGCGCTAAAAATTATGCCAACAATTAAACGTATCAACACATGTTATTCATCGCAGAGGCAAAGATATACATAAATCTGAAGACCTTTCATATCGATGGAAACATGTCACATAAATCTTAAGGCCTCTCATACAAGCAGAACAACTTGCAACATATATGCTATTCATCACAGAGGCTAACATACACTTAAATCTGAAGACCTTTCATTTTATTCAAAACATGATCACATAAATCTGAAGGCCTCTCATATGACCTAAAACCTGTTAACTAGTCAGCCTTCAAAATTGTTAATAATGATTTTCATATATTTTGTAATTATGTGTACATGAATCAAAAAAATTCATTGACCAAAATTTCAAATTACTCAAGTTATATGTCTGAGATGTTGAGCTCACCGTTTTGATCAAAGGTAATTTTTAGATTCGAATTGTAATTATGTCTATTTTACATGGTTTTAAAGTAATTCTAATATTACTTCAAAATTGAGTCCAATATTGGTTGTAAAGGGCCTGAAGAAGCTTTTCCCCAAATCAGCTACCCTCTCGTTGTTGATCTCATTCTCTTTTCTCTCTGACCATCAACAACCCTAACTTGAAAACAAGTTAGCAAACCAGAATAAAGAAAAAAGGATCATCAACAATCGGCCAAAGAAAGTGTGATATGTCGATGAACATTCCAAAGAAGAGGAAATCAGGTAAAAATTGAAGTTTTTTTGAGTTAGTAAACCCTAGTTGATCGTCTTGTGTATTTCGTGTAATGTAGTTAATTTAGCTGCAATTAAATAAGTTTATGTCCCCTATGAGTTGTTTTAGATATTATTTAGGTCTTCGTGTAGGTGTTATCTGTTTCGAATTTTAGGTTTAACTTTCTTATTTAGTTTGAAACTGTTTACTGAAAATAGTGTAGATGTCTTCACACAATAAAAGAGTAAATGTCTGAATAGTTTCGTGTTTTTGCAGGGAAATTGTTTACGAAGATTCTCGTCTGTTTCTACTTCTTCCAGATGTGAAGACTTTCAAATTTGATACATATCTTGACAACAGTGTCATAGATGTCTGGTGCACTCTATTCAATTTGCTGAATTCTTCAATGAATGGAAAAGAACCTTCAAAGTTTTGTTTCAGCACAACAAGTGCAGTATGTAATAATCATGATTTCATTAAATTAGCTGATAAAGGAATGTTGGATCATATTCATGTTTGAAATAATTTTTTCTTTTGTTTTGCAGAATGCTATTTATAATCTCGAAGATGATCATGATAAAACCATTGAAGTTTACCAGGGAATGTTGGATCAAGAGTTTTCCTGGTCCAATTTGGCAATAGAGAAAATAGATTTGTTAAGCTTTTGTTTGTTGTGGACAATTTATTTGTATGAAATTTTAAAAACAAACTTATGCCTGTTGTTTTTTTTTCTGTTCATAGATACTCTTGCCATTATACTTGAAGCATATAAGACACTTCATCACCACCTTGATAACTTATCTCTTGTGATGTTAACACATCATGATCGATATAAGGGCGTTCCTGAAACACTTGTAAGTAATGATAAAATTTTATTTATACTACTTTCACTTCATTTATTGTTTCTCATTTTGATTATATTTTTTTTGCAGGTAAAAACTTTTTGTTTCGGGGTTGAGACAAAAAATGAAGAAATTGCCAGAAGATTCACACAATCTCCATTAAATTACATTACTCTTTAGTGGACTACTCAAGAAAATAAGCTAGATTGTGGAATATTTACAATATGTCACATTAGGAATTACATTGGGAACAGTCAATTCAGATCATCCCTGATCAAAGATGATGTAAGCATATTATGTTTTTATATATTATTGAATGTAAAGTACATTTGGTTTTTAATAAACAACTAACAAATAATTTGAACTTCAAATTATGCTGGTAAAGACACTCAGAAACTTATATAGGTTTTACCTCTTCATGTTGCTGAGCAGCAAAAGAAATAGGTACTGGAAAGACTTGGAGGCGAGAGCTAGAACTGACTATGTAAATTTGAAAAAGAAAGATTCTGTTTGTAATTGATGAAACAGTTAGGTTCTAACAGTATTTGTAAATTCTCATTATTCTCAAACAAGTTGTCTCGGGAAGCATGTTGCAATAGAGTTGTCTCTATTTTGATTTATCTTTGTGAGAGGCTTACAAACTTTGAAAACATTGGATAAAGGAAGCTTGTTATAATGCAACTGCAATTTTTTTAAATGGTTTTGTGCTATATGAAAGTCTTTCAAATTATGAACACGGACATGAAAGCCTTTCAGATTACGAACAGATTGTGTCTTCCTTACTTGTTCCGGGCTTCTTGTATATGAAAGCCTTACAGATTACGAACAGATTGAGTCCTCGTCACACCACTCCCCCAAGGGGTATTAGTGTTTTCTTATAGAAAAACACATGAAATCCTTGTCACACGAGGGTACCCTTCGTGTGTATTAAAACCTTTCGGATTATAAACACGGACATGAAAGCCCTTCAGATTAAAAATTAAAGGTGGATCAGAAATATACAGTTGATTGTTCGGTCAATCACTAACGTTTAATCAGAATTGAATCGATTAATGAATTACAGTTTCAGATTCGATGAATCGGTCAATCAGAATTGCACAATCGATCAATTGATAGATTACAAATTTGATCGATTCATAGATTACATGAAAGCCTTTTAGATTACGAATAGATTGAGTCCTCGTCACACCACTCCCCCGTCAGGTATTAGTGTTTTCCTATAGAAAAACACACGAAACCCTCGTCACTCCAGGGTACCCCTTGTGTTTATTAAAGCCATTCAGATTATCAACACGGACATGAAAGCTCTTCAGATTACGAACAAATTGAGTCCTCGTCACACCACTCCCCCGACGGGTATTAGTGTTTTCCTATTATGAAACACTCGTCACACAAGTGGTCCCCTCGTCACACGAGGGTACCCCTCGTGTTTATGAAAGCCTTTCAGATTATCAACACGGACATGAAAGCCCTTCAGATTACGAACATATTGAGTTCTCGTCACACCACTCCCCCGACGTGTATTAGTGTTTTCCTATAGCAAAACACGAAACCCTCGTCACACGAGGGGTCCTCTCGTCACACGAGGGTACCCCTCGTGGTTATGAAATCCTTTCTGATTATCAACACGGACAAGATAGCCCTTCAGATTAAGAACAGATTGAGTCCTCGTCACACCACTCCCCCGACGGGTATTAGTGTTTTCCTACAGAAAAACACACGAAACCTTCGTCACACAAAGGGTCTCCTCTTCACACGAGGGTACACCTCGTGTTTATGAAAGCCTTTCAGATTATCAACACGGACATGCAAGCCCTTCAGATTACGAACATATTGAGTTATCGTCACACCACTCCCCCGATGAGTATTAGTGTTTTCCTATAGAAAAACACACGAAACCCTCGTCACACGAGGGTAATCCTCGTCAAACGAGGGTACCCCTCGTGTTTATGAAAGCCTTTCAGATTATCAACACGGACATGAAAGCCCTTCAGATTACGAACAGATTGAGTCCTCGTCACACCACTCCCCCAACGGGTATTAGTGTTTTCCTACAGAAAAACACACGAAACCTTCGTCACACAAGGGGTCCCCTCGTCACACGAGGGTACACCTCGTGTTTATGAAAGCCTTTCAGATTATCAACACGGACATGCAAGCCCTTCTGATTACGAATAGATTGAGTCCTCGTCACACCACTCCCCCGACGGGTATTAGTGTTTTCCTATAGAAAAACACACGAAACCCTCGTCACTCCAGGGTACCCCTTGTGTTTATTAAAGCAATTCAGATTATTAACACGGACATGAAAGCCCTTCAGATTACGAACAGATTGAGTCCTCGTCACACGACTCCCCCGACGGGTATTAGTGTTTTCCTATTATGAAACACACGAAACACTCGTCACACAAGGGATCCCCTCGTCACACGAGGGTACCCCTCGTGTTTATGAAAGCCTTTCAGATTATCAACACGGACATGAAAGCCCTTCAGATTACGAACATATTGAGTTCTCGTCACACCACTCCCCCGACGTGTATTAGTGTTTTCCTGTAGAAAAACATGAAACCCTCGTCACACGAGGGTACCCCTCGTGTTTATGAAATCCTTTTAGATTATCAACACGGACATGAAAGCCCTTCAGATTACAAACATATTGAGTCCTCGTCACACCACTCCCCCGACGGGTATTAGTGTTTTCCTATAGAAAAACACACGAAACCCTCGTCACACAAAGGTACCCCTCTTCACACGAGGGGTCCCCTCGTGTTTATGAAAGCCTTTCAGATTATCAACGCGGACATGAAAGCCCTTTAGATTATGAACACATTGAGTCCTCGTCACACCACTCCCCCGACGGGTATTAATGTTTTCCCATAGAAAAACACACGAAACCCTCGTCACACAAGGGTACCCCTCTTCACACGGGTATTAGTGTTTTCCTATAGAAAAACACACGAAACACTCGTCACACAAGAGGTCCCCTCGTCACACGAGGGTACCCCTCGTATTTATGAAAGCGTTTCAGATTATCAACACGGACATGAAAGCCCTTCAGATTACGAACATATTGAGTTCTCGTCACACCACGCCCCCGACGGGTATTAGTGTTTTCCTATAGCAAAACATGAAACCCTCGTCAGACGAGGGGTCCCCTCGTCAGACGAGGGGTCCCCTCGTCACACGAGGGTACCCCTCGTGTTTATGAAATCCTTTCAGATTATCAACACGGACAAGATAGCCCTTCAGATTAAGAACAGATATAGTCCTCGTCACACCACTCCCCCGACGGGTATTAGTGTTTTCCTACAGAAAAACACACGAAACCTTCGTCACACAAGGGATCCCCTCGTCACACGAGGGTACACCTCGTGTTTATCAAAGCCTTTCAGATTATCAACACGGACATGCAAGCCCTTCAGATTACGAACATATTGAGTTATCGTCACACCACACCCCCGACGGGTATTACTGTTTTCCTATAGAAAAACACATGTAACCCTCGTCACACGAGGGGTCCCCTCGTCACACTAGGGTACCCCTCGTGTTTATGAAAGCCTTTCAGATTATCAACACGGACATGAAAGCCCTTTAGATTACGAACAGATTGAGTCCTCGTCACACCACTCCCCCGATGGGTATTAGTGTTTTCCTATAGAAAAACACACGAAACCCTCGTCACACGAGGGTACCTGTTGTGTGTATTAAAACCTTTCAAATTATCAACACGGACATGAAAGCCCTTCAGATTTCGAATTAAAGGTGGATCGGAAATATACAGTTGATTGTTCGGTAAATCACTAATGTTTAATCAGAATCGAATCAATTAATGAATTACAGTTTTAGAATCGATGAATCGGTCAATCAGAATTGCACAATCGATCGATTGATAGATTACAAAATTTGACTCGATCAAACGATGGATTACAATTTCAGAAGTCGAAGATTACAATTGCAGAACTGATCGATCGCTCACTAATAATTGCGTAATCGATGATGGTTTATTGTGATCGATCGAAGAAATCACAAAACTGTCGAAGAGATCATAGAATCGTCGGAGATCCAACACAACGATTCAAGACGCAAAATGACTATTATGCCCTTTTCATGTTTTTTGAACATAAATTGGTTATTATTCATAGCCGTTGAAGAGATTGCATCCGACGGATGATGGAGGTCCATTTGTACCTATTTGAAACATTGTTTCTAGCGGATTGCATCCCTGTCCTTTTCTAATATATTGGTTTTATGTTGATATGTATGATGGCACGGTTGGATAAGCTTTAATCCTTTTTGGTGGGTGAGATATGACATATATGGCCCACAACATTATCATTCATTGTCACGAAAAAGAAATAAACCACAAGATGATTCACGTGAATCATTACAAGAGAACAACACGTATACTCTCCCTTTTTCTTGCTTGGTGGTGCTCTCGGCCAACCATAAAAGAACAAGAAGGGGCCAAGAGCTCCCTTGCCTCTCCTCTAAATCTCTCAAGCTCCGCTCAAAATTCTATTAGGTATTGAGTGAGAGGATCATATGGATCATCCAATCCTTGTGAACACCTTTGGAGAAGAAGATCTCAATGTGTTCTTCTTGCATGATTTGAACAAACCAAGAGGTAATAATTGTGGTTTTGATTTTGCCTTGGGATTTAATGGTGGTTTTCGATCTTGGACTGATTTTTGGGTTATAATTGTTGTTGCTTCCGCTGCCATGAGGTTTTGGTGAGCCCAAAATCCCTACAACAGAATGGTAAAATGACTATTTTACCCTTTCTGTTAGAGTTATGCCCCAGTCCAATATAAAAGTGATCTACAGATGTAATGTTTTGTCATCTTTCCGAATAAATAAATTGGCATATATTACTAATGTGTTGTAGTAATATATCGAATGTAATTTGATCTATGTCATTATGTGTGTAACCACAAATAGTAGAACTATAGATCAGAAAGAATTACATTTGATGAGTCCCTGATCAGCTAAGCTTCTTTATGAAGCGATCAGTATGAGACTAACTCCTTGTGATCATGCTCTACTAATCATGGCAAAGTGTGTGCCGGAGTTATATCATAGATACCATCAGGTCGATGATATCGGACAACCCGATTGTGAGTATGCTGCATAGATCCAGTCATGAGATACTCACATATCGTAACTTGTCATTATATCCTAAGACCAAGGAGTCTTTGTGTACACTATGTAACAAATACCTAAGTTTGACCTAGTCTAACGTTATCTGTAAAAGGGTAATTATAACGGCTTCGATTGGCTTTGGCATTTATTGCACTAGTGAACTCGAAAGGTGTCTGAGGGATTTATCACTCATACTTCGGTATGAGAAAGATATCCGTTTAGGCCACTTGATGAGTATGACTGAAGAAATAGCATGGCCATGCAGGCGATACCTTAGTATCAGTTTTCAGTCATCTCAGATATCAAGAAACAGTGATTGATAAATTAGGATGACCGTTCTATGCCTATTGGTCAATCTGGATATCGGTTTGATAAAAGGACAGTGACATGTACTATAACAGGTTAAGTCGAATAATCGATAATCACGAATATTGGATAATCATAATGTCTTGCTAGAGGCCACTTATGATGGAAAGGGTAAAATGGTAATTTTACTAGTCTGCCAATTATTCGTGAGCCTAGAGGGTCACACGCATTAAGCACAATACATGACAATAATTATGGATGAGAGTTGAGAACAATTCGGTAGTTTTCTGGCCTAAGGTTTTAACCAGACAGTTGAAGAAATCAATTCGAGGAAATTGAGCCGTTTTGACTAAACCGAAATTAGAACTCAAGTTAATGGGTTTAATTTAGGTTTTAGTTAAATGGGCTTAAAGCCCATTCAGGGTTTAAGATAAGAGAGGGGTTAAATGCAAATAAGAAGGATTAAAAGGATGGATAATGCAATTTTTATTTTGAAATTCAATTTAATTTCAAATTAAAAATCACATAATCTATTATTAAATTATCCTTTGAATTTTTCAGCAACGAACTCCCCTCTCTCTCTCCCTCAATTGCCAAAAACACTCTCCTCTCTCTACCTCCATTATTGCTCAAGTTTTCTTTCAATTTTCTAGCAAAAAGTTAGAGAGAAAAACCATTTCGGTTGTGTGCTTGAGTGGACTTGATAGAGAGAACACTACGCTTGTGTTCTTGTCGATTACAAGAGGTAAATATCAGATTTTAATTATGTTTATAACATGTGCTAATAGCATTAAGATCAAGTTCTTACGATCACTATGGTTACGTATTGTCCGCTGCATGATTTTCAATGTTTGGAACCCGTGGTGATCTCTTTCAGTGGTATCAGAGCGTTGGTTATTATATTTATTAATATATTTTTAAATCTTATTTTTTTTATGTTTATATGTGTTCTTCATCATTAGCATGCATGTAAATCGAAAAATTTTTCAGATTCGATTAATTTTGGAAATTGGAAAATTAATTATTTTTTTTTGGTTTTTCGGGGTTAGCCATGGCCGACCAGGTCGAGTCTCATGGTGGATCATGGAATGCCCTAGGGCAGACCATGGTCAGTACCATGGGCCGACGAGGGTCGCCTACGGGCGACCATGGCAGCCCTTTGCGGGCGACCATGGTCGCTGACACGGGCGACACGGTCTGCCCTTGCTGGCGACCATGGCAGCCCGTGAGGGCCTCCATGGTTGCCTCGCAGGCGACCAGGGTCTGCCCTAGGGGCGACCATGGCTGCCCTCGCGGGCTACCATGGTCGTTCTCGTGGCCGACCATGGTCAGCCGCGTGGGCGACCTTGGTAGCCCTCACGGGCCACCGTGGTTGCCTCCGCGGGCGACCTTCGGTTGAGCCGGTTCGGCTCGACCAGATTCGAGCGAACCGGTTGGTTCGCAAGGATATTTGGAAACCCTAATAAAATTTAATTTTCAGATTTGGTTCGGTTTCGATAAACCGGAATTTTTCCACACTTAAGAAAGATAAAATTTGGAAAAATTATTTGTTTGATCAGTATGTTGATTGATAACATGATCTTTGATAACATGATGTTTTCCACATGATGCTAGCTAAGACCATTAGATTTGCATTTTAATTTCGGTTTAGCAACCTGCGTGTTGCTTATATTTGGGTTGTAGTAAATACGGCCTGCGTGTCGTGATTTGTATTTTATTTAATTTATTTAAATATGTAATCACGAAGACCGACACAAGAATCAAGTCAAAGGGGAGGCTCGGACTGGAGCAGGCTCGAAGCCAGGGGAGTTCAAAAGTATGGAGCAAGTTTGGATCTTGAAGACCATGTCTTTAGGATCGGTTTTGCTAGATACTTAGGAACTTTAGATGGGCTTAGCTATGCATATTTTATTGTTACATTTGTATATTTGGATGTATGAATGTATGATAGTTTAAATATACAAGGCTCTTCCTCAAGATAAACATGAAAAACATGTTAGGTCAATGGGTATAGACTGGGACTTAGATTGGAGCTAAGGGCAAGTGGGAGATTGATAGCATTTGTGCCCTAGTCCAATTGGTATTAGCCTGTAAACGTCTATGTTCAAATATCATCGTTTGTAATGTATAAATATAAACGGCTTTATATTACTTATGTGTTGAAGTAATATGTTAAGCATGATCTGATTTATGACCACTAAAGTAGTAGAACCATAAATCTGTACGGATCACACTTAACGAGTCCCTGGTCAACCTATGCTTCCTTAAAAGCGACCAGTATGAGGATGGTTCTTAATGACGTAGTTCTACTTGTCATAAGGATGTGGGATCCTGGAACCATATCATAGATATCATGAGGTGATTGATATCGGACGACCCGCATTGAATAGTGTTTTCATAGATTAAGCCATAAACATATTCAGATGCGATAGCTTGTCACGACGTCCTTAGACCAAGGAGTCTTTGTGATCACTATGCAATGAACGTACGGCTTTAACTTGCGCCAAACGCTTTCTGTAAAAGGATTGCTATAAAGGGCATGATTGGGTGGCGGAACGGGTTGCATGAGTGACACGAAAGACGGCTAAGGGATTTATCCCTCATACTACGGTATGGGAAAGATATCCGTTAGAAGGCCTCTTGATGGAGACTGACTGAGAGAAAAAGCATGGCCATGCAAATGATACGGGTTATCATTTCTCAGTCATCTCGCATATCAAGTAACAATGATTGATTGAACAAGGGAGACGACTCTATGCCTTGAGATCAACTGGGATATCTAGAGATAAAAGGATGGTGACTTGTACGCACAAAGGTTAAGTCGAATTATCGATCATCGTGCACCTTGGGTAATCATAATGTTTTACTAGAGACCACTTATGATGGATCGGGCAAGAGCGAGTCTTGCGCTGATCTGCCAACGGTGGCATGAGCCTAGAGGGTCACACACATACAAGACGGATAACTTGAGACAAGTAGACATGGATGCTTCTTAAGGAGAAGTATATGGACAAAACTGGAGGTTTTGTGCCATAGGTTCGGTTTGAGAGAATAATTAGCGAATCGAGAGAAATTGAGTTTTTCGTCGATATCGCGTCGGACTTTGTTTGATAAGTAACGACAAAAAGGTCGGGCAACTTTTGGACGCGGCATGAGACAACACGGGAGGGCCCATTGGGCTCGGCCCATGAAGCCTCATGGCCGGCCCAATAAGGGCCCAATAAGGCCATATGGCCGGCCCACTTGGTGGGGCCATTCTGGGGGCCACACAATGCCATGCTTAGTTGGTGATTGTGGATTAAGAGGCGAGTGATTTAAGGGGTATGGGTTAAAGCACCTTTAAGCCCATACCAATCACTTTTAACCCATACTTGTGAGTTGGGTGATGAATTATAATGCAAGACTTTAATTCATTAATTCATTAAGTCACAAAACACACAAAAATCCTCTCTCTCTTTCATTGTGGCCGGCCACCCCTCTCCTCTTCATCATCTTGCTCTCTTGTTCTTCATTTAATTGTTCTAGTAGGCAATTAAGTGAAGGATCTTGAAGATCATCCTCTTGGTGTGGACTAGCTTTAGAGAAGAAGATCCGAACGTTCTTCTTTATCGATTCAAACAAGACTTAAAGGTAAACATCTTGTGGAATAGATTTTGCTTTGGGATTTAATGGTTTAAATGTTCTTGGACAAGGTTTGGAGTAGATTATCTTTTATTGCTTCCGCTATCTCGACGATCTAGAACGCTCCAAAACCCTACATTTATTGCACTAGTGAACTCGAAAGGCGTCTGAGGGATTTATCACTCATACTTCGGTATGAGAAAGATATCCGTTTAGGCCACTTGATGAGTATGACTGAAGAAATAGCATGGCCATGCAGGCGATACCTTAGTATCAGTTTTCAGTCATCTCTGATATCAAGAAACAGTGATTGATAAATTAGGATGACCGTTCTATGCCTATTGATCAATCTGGATATCGGTTTGATAAAAGGACAGTGACATGTACGATAACAAGTTAAGTCGAATAATCGATAATCACGAATATTGGATAATCATAATGTCTTGCTAGAGGCCACTTATGATGGAAAGGGTAAAATGGTAATTTTACCAGTCTGCGAATTATTCGTGAGCCTAGAGGGTCACACGCATTAAGCACAATACATGACAATAATTATGGATGAGAGTTGAGAACAATTTGGTAGTTTTCTGGCCTAAGGTTTTAACCAGACGGTTGAAGAAATCAATTCGAGGAAATTGAGCCGTTTTGACTAAACCGAAATTAGAACTCAAGTTAATGGGTTTAATTTGGGTTTTAGTTAAATGGGCTTAAAGCCCATTTAGGGTTTAAGATAAGAGAGGGGTTAAATGCAAATAAGAAGGATTAAGAGGATGGCTAATGCAATTTTTATTTTGAAATTCAATTTAATTTCAAATTAAAAATCACATAATCTTTTATTAACTTATCCTTTGAATTTTTCAGCAACCAACTCCCCTCTCTCTCTCCCTCAATTGCCAAAAACACTCTCCTCTCTCTAGCAAAAAGTTAGAGAGAAAAACCATTTCGGTTGTGTGCTTGTGTGGACTTGATAGAGAGGACACTACGCTTGTGTTCTTGTCGATTACAAGAGGTAAATATCAGATTTTAATTATGTTTATAACATGTTCTAATAGCATTAAGATCAAGTTCTTACGATCACTACGGTTACATATTGTCCGCTGCATGATTTTCAATGTTTGGAACCCGTGGTGATCTCTTTCACTTTCCATCCTAAGTGGTCTCTAGGAAGACATTATGATTACCCAACTTTCGTGATTATCGATTATTCGACTTAACTTTTTATCGTACATGTCACTGTCCTTTTATCAAACCGATATCCAGATTGATTAATAGGCTCACCCTAATTTATAAATCACTGTTTCTTTATATCAGAGATGACTGAAAACTGATACTAAGGTATCACCTGCACGGCCGTGCTATTCTTTCAGTCATACTCATCAAGTGCTATTCTTTCAGTCACTCAAACGTCTTTCGAATTCACAAATGCAATTAGTTTATAGCATTTTTGTGCCCTAGTCCAATTGCTAGTAGTCTATAAATGTATATGTATATTAATCATCGTTTGTAATAAATAAAACGGCTTTGTATTACTAATGTGTTCCTGTAACGCCCCAAGATCCGGTTCTTCGAATCTTAGTCGTCACGCGATAAAAATACAAGTATCGATAATACATATACAAAGATACATATACGAAATAGTTATGAAACAACTCGAGCGTCCTCGAGTGTATCATAACTATACTCGCACAGAGTCAACACCTTTAGTTTAGGCGTCCCTAACTTAAAGGTGATTGCACAAGTAAGTAAACCAGTTCTAAAACAATTCCATCAAAACATCCTTTGAAAATGAAGCAAGTAACTCATAAATAAATACCATAATGGTGAGGCATAACGCCACCTCACCGAGTGTTTTACAAAATAAAGTAATAAACCGGATAATGAAAAGCAGTAACAAAACAGGTTACGACTCAACAGAGTCTACAACCGCCGACCAAACACCACTGGCAAAGACACGTCGACACGACACGCCCCCAAGCTCCCAGTCAAAAGATCTAAACGCATCCATAACCTGCACAAATTGTAGGGGTGAACACGCTACCTCCAAGACTCAAACATCGCACATACACAAGATGATAACAATGCAAAAGTAGTTGTATAACATAATTAACTACACCCTAGGGTAACCGATTTCAGCCCAGGGAATCCACCCTTGCCTCGGTTCACCCTCCCTTAGGTAAAGGTAACCGATCTCGATCAAGGGAGTCCACCCTCAACTCGATTTACCTTACACCTAAATAAAGGCAACCGATCACAACTAAGGGAGTCCACCCTCAGCTCGGTTGACCTTTCCCACAAAGATAAAGGTAACCGATCTCGATCAAGGGAATCCACCCTCAACTCGGTTTACCTTACATCTAAATAAAGGTAACCGATCACAACTAAGGGAGTCCACCCTCAGCTCGGTTGACCCTTACAACAAATAAAGGTAACCGATCTCGATCAAGGGAATCCACCCTCAACTCGGTTTACCTTACACATCACCTGTAACACAAGTATCACACCATACTCATGCATAAAACATACCAGGTGCAAGACGGAATAAATCATCGTCTGAAAAGCAAATAATATAATACCTGGCACAATCCCGTGCATACAATCAGTTCAGAGTTATACTAAACTAATTCACCCAACATTATCATGCAAATCTCACTATTCGCATATAATCACACCAAGCATATTCACGCCACTACCATAGTGCCAAATCATGCTCACACGTATATATACACACATATATAATCAAACAAAGGCATCAAGCCATATAGTCTAGGTAGCTATGTCCCCCTACCTCAAATTTCCAACGTAAGCTCCTAAGATTCTCGCGACGCCAAGCTATGCCTTTTCTTTCCCGCGGTCGTCAAAGGAATCTAAAAGTGACAAAATCACAAGTTTTAATAACTAACCGAAATCTGGATTTTCACGAAATTAAACCCAAGTGCTACCCCGACAAGTATCGCTCACTCCAACACTTCTTAATTAATCTAAGTTGTCAAAATGGGCCCGGAACGGCCCATTTTGCCCGCTAATTCGAATCTGCCCGGTTGTGTGAATTTGTCCCTCGGGACTCCGAAAATTCCCAAATTGGTGTCTAAATTCCTAATTATATTTGAGAGGACCAACGCAATTGACGGAATCGAATTCCGACACCCGAGCGATTTAATCGCGCAAATTAAAGTTTCGACACACATTTTCCGATTTTCGTAATTTAAATCCAAAAATCACCAAGGGTGTCAACTATTGATTCGAGGGTTACCCGAGACCTCCTGAAACTCACAAACCCGAATTCCGGGCTCGTGGGACCACCCGGGCCACTCACGGCCCGAGAGGCCCAAACGGCCCGCGGTCGCCATAGGCTGCCACGGCCAGCCAAGGCAGGCGCTGGCCACTGCCGGACCACCTCCGGCGCGCCACCACACTGGCCGGAGCTCCGGTGACCGGCCGGAGCTTCGGCGAACCCTCCGGCCGCCGGAAAATTCCAAAAACGTCCCAAAATGCTCCAAAACACCCCTACAACTCCACTCCATCATCATTTCACTCATTTCTCATCAACCCACAACTCAAACTCAGCATGATGGAAACAAAATGAGTTGCTCACCGTAGCCAATGATGTGAGGAACCCGAATACGCAAGAAAATGGTCGATCACGCGACCGGATCGTCGGGAAATCTCCCCAAGCTTTTCTCCTCTTCTTCTTTCTTCCTCTCTCTCTCGGCCAGCCCTCCTCTCTCTCTCTCCTTCTCTTTGATTCTGCCAAGAATGGCTTCCCCCCCCCCCCCCCCCCCCTTATCAATTAAACCAAATTATTTAAACACTAAACTAATTAAATATACCTATTTCCCATTTTCTTTTAAATCTAAATTAAAACAATTAATTTTTAACCACTCAAAAAGTCTCCCCCCCCCCTCTAGAATCATGCCAAGTGTAAAGTAGGGGGGTCCCACAAGCCACTTTTGTCATTTCGGACCCGAAATCGTCCGAAACGGACACGTTTTTCGAAACCATCGGAACCGTGATGTTTCGCTAAATTTTAGCTTCCATATGCACCTAATATCCATAATATTACAATTTCAACTTAAAATGGCTCAAATAGTAGTCCTCGGTGACTCTCGGGTCAAAATTTGGTCAAATCGCGAATTTTTAAATTTTTATCCATTTTTCACAAAATTGACCCAAAATGACCGGGAGCGGTCCTTACAGTTCCAGTAATATGTTAAGCATGATCTGATTTATGACCACGAGAGTAGTAGAACCATAAATCTGTACGGATCACACTTAACGAGTCCCTAGTCAATATATGCTTGAATTAAAGCGACCAGTATGAGGATGGTTCTCAATGATGTAGTTCTGCTTATCATAGGGATGTGGGATCCCGGAATAATATTATAGATATCATGAGGTGATTGATATCGGACGACCCGCTTTGAATAGTGTTTCATAGATTAATGCATGAACATGTTCAAATGCGATAGCTTGTCACGATATCCTTAGACCAAGGAGTCTTTGTTATCCCTATGCGATCGACGTACGGTTTTGACTTGCGCCTAACACTTTCCGTAACAGGATTGCAACTATGTGCATGATTGGGTGGCGAAACGGATTGCATGAGTAACACGAAAGACGGCTAAGGGATTTATCCCTCGTAGTACGGTATGGGAAAGATATCCGTTAAGGCCGCTTGATCGAGAGTGACTGAGAGAAAGAGCATGGCCATTCTAGTGACACGGGTTATCAGTTCTCAGTCGTCTCACATATCAAGTAATAATGATTAATTAAACAAGGATGACGACTCTATGACTTGTGATTAATCGGGATGTCTAGAGATAATTGGATAGTGACTTGTACGCAAAAGGTTAAATCGAACCATCGATCATCATGCACCTTGGGTAATCATAATGTCTTACTAGAGATCACTTATGATGGATCGAGCAAGAGAGATCTCTTGCGCCGATCTGCCAACGGTGGCATGAGCCTGGAGGGTCACACACATACAATATGGATAACTTGAGACAGGGAAACGTTGCTTTTCTTGAGGAGCAAGACATGGCCAAAACTGAAGGTTTTAGGCCATGGTGTTCGGTTTTGTGAGAATGACTAGCAAATCGAGACAACTAAGTTTTTCGTCGATGTCACGTATGTTTTTTTTATAAGTAACGACAAACGGGTCGGGTAATTTTTGAACACGGCGCGCAACCACATGGGCGAGCCCATTGGGCTCGGCCCATGAGGTCACTAAGCCGGCCCAACAAAGGCCAAAACAAGTCCCAATAAGCCATCATGGGCGGCCACAATGGTGGGTCCAATTGTGGGGGCCACACACCATGCTTAGTTGGTGTTGTTGATTAAGAGGAGAGTGATTTAAGGGGATTAGGGGATGACTTGCATTTAACCCATGCTTTCATCATTTGTTACTTTATTCAACCATGCCTGATGAGTTGATGAAGTAGACAAAAAGAGAAAACAATTCACACACTCTCACACTCACAGCCTCTTGGCCGGCCACGTCTCTCTCTCTCCTCTTTTTGCTCTCTTATTCTTCACACATTATTTCTAGTAGACTAAGTGTGAAGGATCTTAAGTATCATCCTCTTGGTGTGGACTTGCTCTAGAGAAGAAGATCATTTAGTTCTTTCTTGATTCAACAAAGACTAAAAGGTAAACTCTTGTGGAATATATTTTGCTTTGAGATTTAATGATTCATGTTCTTGGACAGTTTTTGGAGTTCTTAATGTTTATACTTCCGCTATCTCGATGATCTTGAACACTCCAAATCCCTACAGTGGTATCAGAGGGTGGTTAACCCTCTTAATCTTCGTCTTGTTGAACTTGTTTCGGTTTTATAATGATTTAATGGTTCATGTTTTTAATGCTTTTTGGGTAAATTGCATGAAATATGTTATTTTTGGAAAATATATTGAATTCGGATTTTTCCGATTTAAACTGGATTTGTCGGGTCCGAGATGGGACTCCCGGGGAGCCGAATTGGAGGTACTGGATGGAGGTCACCGGAGGTAGGGGTTGGCCGGCGGTGACCGGGGCCGTCCCCCTTCTTGGCGGAGGCCGAGAGGGGAGGCATGCCCGGGTTTGGGCTTTCCAAAGCCCAAACCGGGCCGTGAGCTTGGGCTCGGCCCAATGGACTTCGACCCATTGGGCTTCGGCCCGACTTGGTTCGTGCACGGTGATTTTTTATCCGTGGCACGAATCCGCGATCCAATATTTTGAAAACTTTCAAATTTGATCGGTTTCGATAAAAAAATTTTCGAAAAGGTCTAGTTTCGATAAACCCGACCAAGCAACTTGGCAAAATTAAAACCGGAATATTGCATATTATTTGATGACATGTTTGTGTGATAACATGTTAGATGATGTGATGAGATGTATGATGCATTAAATAGCCCATTACAATTTTATCGCTTTCACGGTTTCCACACCGTTAGTGTTAGCGTGTAATTATTCTTTCATTCGAGCCCTTAAAGTCAAATTATTTTGTTGTCCGGTCTACGAACCGAGTATTAATTGTAATTTCTAATCAAAGTAGAGAAGTATGGAAAATCGATCACAATGACGGTCTTGGAGGAAGTCCAAGAGCTAGTGGGAGCCCGAATGAGAAAGCGAGAAGAAGTTATGTCTCGTAGATTATTAAGGATAGGATGGGCTATTGATGCATATTTAACGTTTTATGCTTGCTTGCTTGAATTATTAGATAATAATTTATATGCTTGCATGCTTAGCTTATGAGTTTATAAGCCATCACCTCACAAGCAAAGATTCAAAATGATTTTAATTTGTTTGCATGTTTAAAGCGTTGTCAACCATCATCGCACGGGTTTTGATGGATGAGTTCAATTTGAAACGTGTTTGCATGGGTTGCAAATGACGGCTTCAAAAGAAGATAGTATATGATAAAATTAGAAACGTCACAACACGGGTTATTAATGACGGGTTCGTAATTGTACTAAAATACTTTCGAATTATTAAACACAACCAAATCACAACATAATTTGAGTTATGTGAGATGCCACCCAAATTCACACCCATGTAGAAACATTCTCTCGGTGTCGTGCGCCTTAGCGGAGCATCTGCGCAAAACTGATGCATATGTGAAGGTTGATTGACTCGACCACGATTCTCGGCCAAAGGTCGAGCTGGGGCATCAGAAGGGTAAGCCGTGTGCTTTTGCACATATCCTGACCAAGAATTACACAGGTTGTAATTAGATGGGCGTCCTACCCAAATGGGCCAAATCAGGGATCTTGGTTTAAAGATTCTAAACCTTAGAATCGGATGGTTGGTGTTTAATTCGGATCTTCGTAAATTTATTAAACTTTTCTGATTAAATTTACTTTCTTCGTGTAGAAATGGCTAATAATTCAAAAAATTCCTCTAATTTGTCATTAAGGGCTATACTTGATAAGTGTAAGCTTAATGGAACAAATTATTTGGACTGGGACATAAATTTGCGAATTGTGTTAAAGTTAGAATGGAGTGAGTACGTCCTGGACAAGGCTATCACGGTGGAGCCAGCTTCCAACGCAACGAGGTTTGTTAAGGATGCGTACCAGAAACACCTTAGCGACTCTATCGACGTTTATTGTGTCATGCAGGGTTGTATGGAGGTGGACCTCCAAAAGCAGTTTATGGAGCTATCCCATGATCCTTTTGCAATGTTTGCACAGATCAAGGATATGTTCAAGGAGAAAGTACGTATTGAAAAATACACTGTTCTACGCATGAATGGACATCTCGATTATCTAACTAGTCTCGGAATGACTATTGAAAAGGAGATGGTTGCGGATTTCATTCTGCAATCCCTTCCTCGTGCATATGGTGGTTTCGTCATGAACTATCACATGCATGACATGGAGAAGACCGGATCGGAGTTGCACAGCTTGTTAGTGATTGTCGAGAAGAGCATAAGGGGCAATGCGCCCAAAGGTGTTCTTATGGTGAAAAAGGGATCCGGCTTGAAAGCTGGTGGTAATAAGGGTAAAGGCCCAATGCACCTGGCAGGGAAGAATAGACGACCTTTTATTCCTAAACCTTCCATGCCAATAAAGGCCAAGGGGAAGGTAAAGGAGTCGGTTTGTTTCTACTGCCAAAAGCCTGGTCATTGGGAAAAGAACTGTCAGCAGCTGAAAGAAGATCAGAAGAAGGGCGGTGGGGCCGCTACTTCGTCAGGTATTCCATTAGAGCTTAATCTTTATACTATAAATGCTTGGGTACTAGACACTGGAGTTGAGTCTCATGTCTGTGCAGATGTGCAGGTACTGCGTAGTAGAAGAGATGTGGGCGAAAACGAGGTGGACCTAGGAGTTTGGAACGTGCTTGTTGCCGCAACTGCTATGGGTTCGGTTGATCTTGTTTTGCCTAGTGGGTTTGTAATAGAACTCCTAGATGTATTTTGCGTACCTGCTTTCAGCAGGAATATTGTATCAATATTCCTTCTTGAAAAGGAAGGTTATTATTTTGATATTAAGAACAGGTTTTTTAATATTATGCCCAATAACATGTATTATGGAAATGCTCACACAGTTGGAGGTTTATACATATTAAATATGCAAAACTCGAGATCCAACATGTTCTATAATGTTAATGCTAAGTGAAAGAGATCACCACGGGTTCCATTCGATAAAAAAAAGCAGACGTTATGTACCGTGGTGATCGATGTATGCTTTGATCTTAATATAAATTCAACATGTTATATATACCTTTTGAATCTGAAAATTACCTCTTCTAATCGATGAAAACACAAGCTTAGTGTTTCTCTATTAGGTCCACACAAGCACCACAACCGAAGAAGGTTTTCTCTCAAACTTTTTGCTATGAATTTTGGAGAGAAGCTTGACAACAATGGAGGATGAAGAGAGAGGAAGAAGTCGGCCAGGAGGGGGAGAAGAAGATTGGAGTTGTTGCTGAAAATTAGAGAGCATTATGGAAGAAATATGGGAATTTTAATTTGAAAAAATGAAATTGAATGTCAAATCAAAATTGCATTTCTATCATTCATAAACTCTTATTTTCATTTGTTCCCATTCATCACTTAAATCCCTAAATGTGCTTTAAGTCCGTTTAACCAAATCCCAAATCAAACCCATTAAATTGAGTTCTAATTTTGGTTTAGACAAAACGGTTCATTTTCCTCGAATTGATTTCTTCAACCGTCTAGTAAAAACCTTAAGCTAGAAAACTACCGAATCATTCTCAATTTTCACCCATAATTAATTGTCATGTATCGTGCTTAATGCGTGTGTCCCTCTAGGCTCACGAGCAATTGGCAGACTGGTAAAATTACTATTTTACCCTTTCTATCATAAGTGGTCTCTAGCAAGACATTATGATTATCCAATGTTCGTGATTATCGTACATGTCACTGTCCTTTCATCAAATCGATATCCAGATTGATCAATAGGACTAGAATGGTCATCCTATTTTATCAATCACTTTTTTTTTATTAGCAATAATGAATAATATAAATGGAAAGAGTAGAGTACAAATGAACAAAAAAGGGGAAACTGAGCCCCTAAACAAAGAAGAAAAAGACAGAGCCCCAAAAAGAACACGGCCCAATAAAAG
The DNA here is from genome assembly GCA_963920655.1 of Geranium rotundifolium. NCBI lineage: Eukaryota > Viridiplantae > Streptophyta > Magnoliopsida > Geraniales > Geraniaceae > Geranium > Geranium rotundifolium. Next base: position 27,047,869 of record OY987312.1, on the reverse strand, counting down.
AGATAGGCTAAGAAAGAATAGACTGGAATACCAGCCTTAGGTTTGTGCACCAGGCGGCTAAAGTGCGCTCCCCCGTCCAAGACTGGATGTCTCGTCCCTTGTCTGCCTGCACCAGAGTATACGACCGCATCTGAAATAGTCTGAGGGTCTCTCCAGGCGAACGCTCCTCGTCCCTGAAGATCGTGCCATTCCTGGTGACCCAGATGTACCAAAAGCCCATCGTGACGAGTCTGCTCCAGGCCCTCCTCGCTCCCCTGTCTGTTACTCTGGCTCTCCACCCCATGAAGAGATCATGAATTGTCTGAAATGAAGGGAGCTGGATACCACACCATTTGTGGATCTCTCTCCAGAATCTCCTAGACCACCTGCAGGAGAGCATAAGGTGTTCTGTCGTCTCCTCCCTCCTGTCGCACAGAGCACACATGCGATGACCAATCGGGATGACCCCCCTGAAAGCAAGAGCGCCTCTGTTCGGTAAACTGTCCTGAAGAACCAACCATCCAAAACTCATGAAGTTTGGAGGAACTAGCGTATCCCATAGCCTCGAAGCCCAGTCTACCGGAACTGCCTGATCTGTCCCCAAAAACATGTGGTAGCCCCTACGCGCAGTGTATCCTCTCCCATCAGATGTCCACCAGATCTGGTCCCGAATCCCCTCTGTCGGTCTGACCGTGCCAAGTACCGTAAGTAGCTCTGCAAACTCCAACCCTGTCCTGGCTGGCAGCACCCCACGGAAAGGAATAGACCAACCCTCGAGAACCCATGCATCGTGAACTGAATGGCCCGGGTGGCTCACATGTCTGTATAATCTGTGAAACCTGGTTCGCAAGCAAAAATCTCCCAACCAGCAATCATCCCAGAATCTGATCTGTCTGTCGTCTCCAAGTCTCCAACGGACACATCCCGGTCCAAAAATCCTAGGAAAAACCTGGAGAGACGAGAGACCAAGAATATCCCGCAAATCCCTCGACCCAGAGTGACCAGAGAAAGGTAGCGAAGAGAAGTCCCATGACGACCTGTCCCATCCGTATTTCGCACACAGTATCCTCCTCCACAAAGGATTCGGTTCTGTTGCGAACCGCCACCACCATTTCAACAGCAGAGCGCTGTTGACCTCCTGAAGGCGACGGATGCCCAAGCCTCCCTGTCTGATCGGTCTACACACAGGCTCCCACCTAACCTTCACAATCCCCCGACGTCCACCTTTGCCTCTCCATAAGAACCTCCTCATAAGATGAGTGAAACTGATACTAAAGTATCACCTGCACGGCCGTGCTCATTCTTCAGTCATACTCATCAAGTGGCCTAAACAGATATCTTTCTCATACCAAAGTCTGAGTGATAAATCCTTCAGACGCCTTTCGAGTCCACTAGTGCAATCAATATCAAAGCCAATCGAAGCCGTTATAGTTACCCTTTTACAGATAACGTTAGACTAGGTCAAACTTAGGTATTCGTTACATAGTATACACAAAGACTCCTTGGTCTTAGGATATAATGACAAGCTACGATATGTGAGGATCTCATGACTGGATCTATGTAGCATACTCACAATCGGGTTGTACGATATCATCGATCTGATGGTATCTATGATATAACTCCGGCACGCACTTTTCCATGATCAGTAGAGCATGATCACAATGATTTAGTCTCATACTGATCGCTTCAGAAGAAGCTTAGCTGATCAGGGACTTTATCGAATGCAATTTTTTCTGATCTATAGTTCTACTATAAGTGGTTACACACATTATGACATAGATCAAATCACATTAGATATATTACTACAACACATTAGTAATATTATGCCTTTTATTATGTAGAATAATGATGTTCATTACAATATATATTGAGGAATTACATTGGACTAGGGCACAAACCTAACAATCTCCCACTTGCCCATAGTTCCAACCTAAGTTCCAATCTACCCCTATAGACTTCACGTGCGCCTCATGCTTAGGCTGCGGTAAAGCCTTTGTCAAGGGATCAGCAACATTGTCATCAGTCGTTACATAAGTGATCTCCACATCACCGTTATCAATATATTCTGTGATAATGTGATACTTCCTCTTTATGTGTTTAGTTCTGTTGTGGAATCTAGGCTCTTGAGCTAATGTTATGGCCCAAGTGTTGTCAAACAACAAGCTTACCGGATCAGACGCTCGCGGCATTACATCTAATCCGGTTAGAAAGCTTCTAACCCATACGGCTTCCTAAGCTGCTTCTGCTGGAGCTATGTATTTAGCCTCTGTTGTAGAATCGGCAGTTGTGGCTTCCTTGAAGCTTTTCCAGCTGAATGCTCCGCCATTTAACATGAATACAAATCATGCCTGTGATTTGAAATCATCACGATCTGTCTAAAAACTAACATCAACATATCCTTTGATTGCTAGTTCTCCATCCTTCCCACCATACACTAGGAATGCGTCTTTAGTTCCCCTTAGATATGTAAGGATACTCTTGACAGCAATCCAGTGCTCCTGGCCTAGGTTAGATTGATATCTGCTGGTACAGCTTAACGCGAACGAGATGTCTGGTCTCGTGCAAATCATAGCATACATGATGGATCCCACAACCGATGCATATGAGATCTTACTCATTTTGCTTAGCTCATCAGGAGTCTTAGGACTTTGTTGTTTGCTGAGCTTAATGCCATGCCGCATGGGTAGGTATCCCTTCTTAGAATCAAGCATTGAGAATCTTCTCAACACTTTATCTATATAAGTGCTCTGACTTAGGCCCAATATTCTTTTGGGTCGATCTCCGTAGATCTTGATGCCCAGAATGACAACAGCATCAGCTAAGTCCTTCATCGAGAAGCATTTCCCCATCCAAGCTTTAACTTCAAGCAAGGTTGGGATGTCATTCCCGATGATTAGTATGTCATCGACATATAGCACTAGGAATACTATTTTACTCCCACTCGCTTTCTTATATACGCAAGGTTCACTTTCGTTTTTGATAAAACTGAATTCCCGTACGGCTTCATCAAAACGAATGTTCCAACTCCGTGAAGCTTGCTTTAATCCATAAATTGACCTAAGTAGCTTACAAATCTTTCCGGGATTCTCTAGATCAACAAAACCCTCGGGCTGTGTCATATACACATCCTCTTTTAAGTTCCCGTTAAGGAAGGCGGTTTTGACATCCATCTGCCATATCTCATAGTCGTAGTATGCTGCTATGGCTAGAATGATCCGGATAGACTTGACCATAGCCACAGGTGAAAAAGTCTCGTCAAAATCGATACAATCGATCTGGCGATAACCTTTCGCAACCAGTCTAGCTTTATAGGTCTGAGGTTTTCCATCCATGTCGGTCTTAATTTTATAGACCCATTTGCAACCGATGGGTTTTATCCTAGGGGTTTGATCCACCAAGCGCCAGACTTGGTTGTCGGACATGGATTTCATTTCCTCATTCATGGCGTTCTGCCATTTTTCGGAGTCCGGCTGGCCAAAGCTTGTCTGTAGGTTTATGGATCATCCTGATCCACCAACATCAAGTCATTTCCTTCAGTAGCTAGAAAGCCATATCTGATAGGAGCTTGACGAGATCTTTTAGACCTTCTTGGACCATCTGGAATAGGTGTAGGGATTGGTTCTTGATCAATGACCTCTTCTGGCTCGTGTATTTCTACATTCGGCATAGTAGGTTGCTCCGTATCTTTTTGAATTTCTTCAAGATGCACGACACTCCAACTAGCACCTTTGGAAATAAATTCCTTTTCCAAAAATACCCCTCCTCGAGTAACAAAAACTTTGTTCTCGCTGGGTTTGTAGAAATAGTACCCCCTTATTTCTTTGGGGTACCCCATAAAGACACATTTCTTTGATTTAGGTTCGTGCTTATCGCCTAGCAGACGCTTGACGTAAACTTCACATCCCCAAATTTGAAGGAAAGCTAATAAGGGTTTCTTCCCGTTCTATACTTCGTATGGAGTGCTTTCCACTGCCTTTGTAGGAGCCCGATTCAATAAGAATCCGGCCGTTTCTAGGGCATAGCCCCAGAAGGAGATAGGGAGGTCATCATTAATTGAGCCATGTCAAGCAGGGTCCGATTTCTCCGTTCGGATACACCATTCATTTGTGGTGTTCCAGGCGAAGTCAATTCAGAGAGGATCCCACACTCCTTTAAATGACTGTGAAATTCTTGGTCCAAGTACTCACCGCGTCAGTCATACCGAAACGGCTTAATACTTTTACCGAGCGTGTTCTGTGCTTCGTTCTGGAACTCTTTGAACTTGTCAAAGGTTTCTGATTTATGTCTCATAAGATAAACATACCCATATCTACTGAAGACATCAGTAAATGTAACGAAGTAGTGAAAACCTCTTCTGGCCTGATTGCTCACAGGCCCACAAACATCGGAATGTATGAGACCCAGTAAGTCACTTGCCCTTTCACCTAAACCGGCAAAAGGTGCCTTTGTCATTTTGCCCATAAGGCATGACTCGCATCTCTCAATAGAAGTGAATTCAAACAGACTTAGAAGTCCACACTTGTGAAGTGTTGAGATGCGTTTATGGCCTATATGGCCTAAGCGGAACTGCCATGTCACAGTCTGGTTTAAATCATTGGATTTAACCCTTTTGTTACTGATATTAAAAATCGAGCTAGTGTCAGTATTTTGAATATTAAGAATATATAAACAACCAACCAATGAAGCATTGCAATAAAACATATTATCTTTGAAAATATTGAAAATTCCATTGTCAATAGAAAAACAATATCCTTCCTTGTCTAGCAAGGAAATAGAAATAATATTTCTGCGAAACGCAGGTACACATTGAACATTGTTTAATAACAAAACCAGCCAACTGGGCAAACTGAGACTAATATCTCCTACAACAGTTGTCAAGACTTGCTTGCCATCGCCAACTCGTAGGTCCGCCTCGCCCCTACTCACTTCTCTTCTACTTCCCAAAGCCTGCACATTAACAAAAATGTGAGATTCTGCCCCGGTATCAAGTACCCAAGAATTTGAAGTAGATAAACTGAGATTGAGCTCAATAACAAAAATACCTGATCCTAAAGATGTGGAAGCTCCACTCTTCCTAAGAAACAGCTTGTGTTTCTTACAATCCTTCTTCCAGTGCCCCAGTCCTTGGCAATAGAAGTAGAAGACATCCTTCTTAGGATTCTCAACAGCCTTTGGAGCTGCTGGACTCTTAGGTTGTCGAATCTTCCCTGCTAGGTGCATAGGAGCCTTACCCTTGCCCAGGCTGGCTTTCTTTAAGCTCACTTGCTTGTTGACCATAAGAACCTCCTTGGTCTTGCTCTTGAGGTTCTTTTCAGCAGTCAAGAGCATACCATGAAGCTCTGTCACGGTTTTATCCATGTCATGCATATTTTAATTTCCAACGAAATCACGATATATCTCTGGAAGTGAATGCACCACAAAGTCTACAGACATTTCCTTGTCCACAGGATGACCGAGTCTGGTCAAGTGTTCGAAAAGACGTTTCATCTTAAGGACATGTGGACTGACAGGAGCTCCAGCCTTCAGCTTGCAAGACATCAGTTCACTGAAAGTGTCGTATCTGTCGACACGCGCTTTCTCTTTAAACATTTTCTCGATCTCAGCCATACAGGCTTTGGGATCATCGGAAATGTCCAAGAACTGTTTCTGCAAGTCAGGCACAATACTGCCCATCATGATGCACTGCACGTCGATCCGGTCGCTAAGGAATTTCTGGTAGGTATCCCTTAGCGCCCTTGAGGCGTTCAGTGCTGGTTCAGTAGGTGCTTGTTCCTGGGTAAGGATATAATCCTTACGTTCATGCTTGAGAACGAGTCTCAAGTTCCGGTCCCAATCGAGAAAGTTTACGCTGTTAAGCTTATCATGCTCGATTGTGACTTAAGCGCGATGTTACCAGAATGATTCGTGTTTGCCATTTTATACCTACACAGTAAAAAAATTTTAATCAGTATTAATTAAAATTGAAGTTGGAGATTTAATTACAAAACACTTTCTGATTCTAACTTTAGAATCTGAACCAGGATCCCATCATACTCTCAATTGAAGTGAACGGAGGCTCACTGCTCCAATTGAGTGCATCAAGGTAGGAGTAAATCCATCTACAAGACCATGTAGTTCCTGGCTAGGGTCTGTACTTGTTAGTACGTGGCATACCCTATACTCATACCCTAGTTCAGCCCTAGCTGACAATCATAGACAAGTCTACCAAGCTTGGACTATGGATGGAACTAATGTGACTACTACGCGGACGCGCACGCACCCACACAGAACTGCCCATCTCATCTAGACTTTTTCTCTATGAATGTTACGCGGAGGCGTACCGACATCCATAGGGTCAAAGCCCTTTTGAGTGCCCAAACTTGGATGGTATCACACTTGACTTGTAATTATTTTCGTTTAAGTGAATTATAAAAGTCTGATTGTATATCGATACAATCTTAATCTAGAATCATAAATTGCAAATTCATGCAAAGATGATCCCTTAGCTGGTTACATGCGAGTCTGATTAAATTCCGATTTTAATCTTTGCATGTGGGTGATAGCAAATCATACATAAACTTGTATATTTAAACTATCATGCATTCATACATTCAAACATATAAATGTAACGATAAAATATGTATAGCTAAGCCCATCTTAAGTTCCTAAGAATCTAGCAGTACTGATCCGAAAGACATGGTCTTCAAGATCCAAACTTGCTCCATTCTTGTGAACTCCCACTGGCTTCGAGCCTCCTCCAATCCGAGTCTTTCTCTTGACTTGATTCTTGTGTCGGTCTTTGTGATTAAAAATATGAATAAATAAAATAAAATACAAATCACGACATGCAGGCCGTATTTACTACAACCCAAAATTAAGCACCACGCAGGTTGCAAAACCAAAATTAAAATGCAAATCTAATGGGCTTAGCTACCATCATGTGGAAAATATCATGTATACAATCAACATGCATATCAAACACATGAGTTTTCCAAATTTTATCTTTCTTAAGTTTGGAAAATTTCGGTTCATCGAAACCGGACGGCTTAACTGATTAATTGAATTTTGAACTGGTTCTCGCTGGTTTATCGAAACCGAACAAAATCTGAAAATTAAATTTTTAGGGTTTCAAAATATTCTCGCAAACCAACCGGTTCTGCTCGAATCTGGTCGAGCCGAAACGGCTCAACCGAGGTCGCCCGCGGAAGCAACCTCGGTGTCCCATGAGGGCTGCCGAGGTCGCCTGCGGGGCTGACCGTGGTCGTCCACGAGAACGACCATGGTAGCCCGCGAGGGCAGCCATGGTCGCCCCTAGGGCAGACCTTGGTCACCCGCGAGGCAACCATGGTGGCCCGCGAGGGCTGCCATGGTCGCCCGCGGCAGCGACCATGGTCGTCCGCGAGGGCTGCCATGGTCGCCGGTAGGCGACCCTCGTCGGCCCTTGGTGCTGACCATGCAAACTTAGGTATTCATTACATAGTGTACACAAAGACTCCTTGGTCTTAGGATATAATGACAAGCTACGATATGTGAGTATCTCGTGACTGGATCTATGCAGCACACTCACAATCGGGTTGTCTGATATCCTCGACCTGATGGTATCTATGATATAACTCCGGCACACACTTTTCCATGATCAGTAGAGCATGATCAAAATGAGTTAGTCTCATACTGATCGCTTCAGAAGAAGCTTAGCTTATCAGAGACTTTATCGAATGCAATTTTTCTGATCTATAGTTCTACTATAAGTGGTTACACACATTATGACATAGGTCAAATCACATTAGATATACTACTACAACACATTAGTAATATTATGCCTTTTATTATGTAGAATAATGATGTCCGTTACAATATAGATTGAGGAATTATATTGGACTAGGGCACAAACCTAACAATCTCCCACTTGCCCCTAGTTCAAACCTAAGTTCCAATCTACCCTCATAGACTTCACGTGCGCCTCATGCTTAGGCTGCGGTAAAGCCTTTATCAAGGGATCGGCAACATTGTCATCAGTCGGTACATAAGTAATCTCCACCTCACCGTTATCAATATATTCTCTAATAATGTGATACTTCCTCTGTATGTGTTTAGTTCTGTTGTGGAATCTGGGCTCTTGAGCTAATGTGTTGTAGTAATATATTAGATGTAATTGGATCTATATCATTATATGTGTCATCACTGATAGTAGGACTGTAGATCAGAAAGAATTACATTTAATGATTCCCTGATCAGTTAAGCTTCATTAAGTGGCGATCAGTATGAGGCTAACTCTTTATGATCACTAACTACTGATCATGGCAAGGATATGCCGGAGTTAGATCATAGATATCATCAGGGGTATGATATTGGACGACCCGATTGTGAGTATGCAGTATAGATGTTGTCATAAGCATACTCACATATCGTGGCTTGTCATTATATCCTCATATCGAGAAGTCTTTGTGATCACTATGTGAGGAGTAGCTAAGTTTGATCTACTCTAACGTTACCTGTAAAAAGGTAGCCATAAGGGCTTTGATTGGCTTAGTTATAAATTACGTGAGTGAAATCGAAAGTAGGCTAAGGGATGTATCCCTCATATTCCAGTATGGGATGATATCCGTTTTGTTAGGTTTGTGCCCTAGTCCAAAATAATTCTTCAATGTATATTGTAACGGACATCATTATTCTACATAATAAAAGGCATAATATTACTAATGTGTTGTAGTAATATATCTAATGTGATTTGATCTATGTCATAATGTGTGTAATCACTTATAGTATAACTATAGATCAGAAAGAGGTACATTCGATAGAGTCCCTGATCAGCTAAGCTTCTTCTCAAGCGATCAGTATGAGACTAACTCCTTGTGATCACGCTCTACTGATCATGGCAAAGTTTCTGCCGGAGTTATATCATAGATATCATCAGGTTGATGATATCGGACAACCCGAATGTGAGTATGCTGCATAGATCCAGTCATGAGATACTCACATATCATAACTTGTCATTATATCCTAAGACCAAGGAGTCTTTGTGTACACTATGTAATGAATACCTAAGTTTGACCTAGTCTAACGTTATCTGTAAAAAGGTAGCTATAACGGCTTCGATTGGCTTTGGCATTTATTGCACTAGTGAACTCGAAAGGCGTCTGAGGGATTTATCACTCATACTTCGGTATGAGAAAGATATCCGTTTAGGCCACTTGATGAGTATGACTGAAGAAAGAGCATGGCCATGCAGGTGATACCTTAGTATCAGATTTCAGTCATCTCAGATATCAAGAAACAGTGATTGATAAATTAGGGTAACCATTCTATGCCTATTGATAAATTAGGGTAACCATTCTATGCCCATTCTATGCCTATTGATCGAGAGTGACTGGGAGAAAGAGCATTGACATGCCAGTGATACGGGTTATCAGTTCTCAGCCATCTCACATATCAAGTAACAATGATTGATTGAACAAGGATTACGACTCTATGCCTTATGATCAATCGGGATGTCTAGAGATAATAGGATACTAACTTGTACGCACAATGTTAAATCGAATCATCGATCATCATGCACCTTGGGTAATCATAACGTCTTACTAGAGACCAGTTATGATGGATCGGACAAGAGAGATCTTTTGCGCCGATCTGCCAACGGTGGCATGAGCCTTGAGGGTCACACACATACAAGACGGCTAACTTGAGACAAGGAAACCTTAACGTTTCTTGAGGAGCAGTACATGGAAAAAACTGAAGGTTTTGGGCCATGGGTTCGGTTTGAGAGAATAATTAGCGAATCGAGAAAACTGAGATTTTTCGTCGATGTCGTGTCGGACTTTGTTTGATAAGTAACGACAAATAGGGTCGGGCAACTTTTGGACACGACACGAAATGACATGGGCGACCCCATTGGGCTCGGCCATGAGGTCACGTGACCGGCCCAACAAGGGCCCATTTTGGGCCCAATAAGCCCAACATGGCCGGCCACCTTGGTGGGTCCAAGGGTGGGGCCACTCACACCATGCTTAGTTGGTGATTGTTGATTAAGAGGTGAGTGATTTAAGGGGTATGGGTAATGACACCTTTAAACCCATGCATTCACCTTTTAGACGAATGCTTATGAGTTGATGAACTACAGAAATATCTTGGGATTAATTCATTCACTCACAACTCCCCTCTCTCTCTCCTTGGCCGGCCACAACACCCTCTCTTCTCTCTTCTTGCTCTCTTGTTCTTCACATAATTGTTCTAGTAGGCATTAAGTGAAGGATCTTGAAGATCATCCCCTTGGTGTGGACTTGCTCTAGAGAAGAAGACCTCATAGTTCTTCTCTATTGATTCAACAAAGACCTAAATGTAAATTTCTTGTGGAATAGATTTTGCTTTGACATTTAAAGGTGCATGTTCTTGGACAAGGTTTGGAGTTGCTTTTGTTAAATGCTTCCGCTATCTCGATGATCTAGAACGCTCCAAAACCCTACACGCGAGGGCTCGCATGGTTGCCCGCGTGAGCAGACTATGGTCGCCCGCGAGGGCTACCATGGTCGGCCCTTGGTGCTGATCATGGTCTCCCCTAGGGCATTCCATGGTCCACCAAGGGTCTCGACCCTGGTTAGCCATGGCTAACCCGAAACAGCCCAAAAAAAATTATTTTTCCAATTTTTTAAAGTCAATAAAATCTGAATTTTTTTCAATACATGCATACTCAAGTGTTCTACACATAATTAAAAATAAAATTTCAGAATTAAACATGTTGAATAAAATTCACAACAACCATCCTCTGATACCACTGAAAGAGATCACCATGGGTTCCAAACGTTAATTTCATGCAGCGGAGCCTTATGTAACCATGGTGATCGAAATAGATAAAGATCTTAATGAAAAATTCAGCATGTTCTTAAGCTTTTCAAATCCGAAAATTACCTTTGTCAATCGATTAAAACACAATGTAGTGTTTCTCTATTGAGTCTACACAAGCACAACAACCACGAATCGGTTTTCTCTCACACTCTTGCTATTGAATGTTTTGAGAATTATTTGGACAAAAACAATGGAGGAATTGGAGTGGGAGGTTCAGCCAAGTGAGGAGGGATTACAGGGGGAGTTGCTGAAATTATTAGAGAAAAATAAGGGAAAATATTTTGCAATTAATTTGAAATTAAAACCAAAAAATCTTATTTGAATTTCAAAATCAATTAATCGCATATCTTACCCTCTTAAACTCTTATTTGCACTTTTCCCCATTAATCACTTAAAACCTTAAATGGGCTTTAAGCCCGTTTAACTAAAACCCAAATTAAACCCATTAAATTGAGTTCTAATTGCGGTTTAGATAAATCAGTTTAATCCTTAGGCCAGAAAACTACAGAATCGTTTTCAATTGGACTATATTGAAAACCTGATTCTCCCAATTTCCATCCATAATTAGTTGTCATGTATCGTGCTTAATGCGTGACCCTATAGGCTCACGAACAGTTGGCAGACTGGTAAAATTACTATTTTACCCTTTGCATCATAAGTGGTCTCTAGCAAGACATTATGATTACCCAATGTTTGTTATTATCGATTATTCGACTTAACCTGTTGTCGTACATGTCACTGTCCTTTTATCAAACCGATATCTAGATTGATCAATAGGCATAGAATCGTCATCCTAATTTATCAATTACTGTTTCTTTATATCTGAGATAACTGAAAACTTAGACTAAGGTATCCCCTGCACGGTCGTGCTATTCCTTCAGTCATACTCATCAAGTGGCCTAAACGGATATCTCTCTCATACCGAAGTATGAGTGATAAATCCCTCAGACGCCTTTCGAGTTCACTAATGCAATAAATATCCAAGCCAATCGAAGACGTTATAGCTATCCTTTTACAGATAATGTTAGACTAGGTCAAACTTAGGTATTCGTTACCTAGTGTACACAAAGACTCATTGGTCTTAGGATATAATGACAAGCTACGATCTCTGAGTATCTCATGACTGGATCTATGCAGCATACTCACAATCGGGTTGTCCGATATCATCGACCTGATGATATCTATGATATAACTCCGGCACATACTTTGCCATGATCAGTAGAGTGTGATCACAAGGAATTGGTCTCATACTGATCGCTTCATAAAGAAGCTTAGCTGATCAGGGACTCATCAAATGTAATTCTTTCTGATCTATAGTTCTACTATTAGTGGTTACGCACATAATGACATAAATCAAATTACATTCGATATATTACTACAACACATTAGTAATATATGCCGATTTCTTTATTCGGAAAGAGGATAAAACATTACATCTGTAGATCACTTATATATTGGACTGGGGCATAACTCTAACAATTTCATGATCATCTTGAGGGATATGGGATCTTATAAGAATGGACTCCGCCAAGAACACCGCAACATGATGGTGTGTCCAAAGGCTGGAATCGAACATTGTGGGATATGATTTGTTCCATGATGAGTCACTCTGATCTCCTAATCACTTTCTGGGGTTATGCTCTAAAAGCAGTCGTGTTAATTATTAATGGGGCTTTGACGAAGTCAGTGGGAGGAATGTACATCTTAATGGTAATATGGATAGTACAGTTTCTCAGGAACCGCTGGACAACCCTATAGAGTAGGAACCACCCACTGCAGTTCTTCAGGACGGTCCAAGGCAATCTGAAAGGACCAATCGCTCACCTGTGAGATATGGAATTTATGTGACTCAAGGTGACAAGCTGGTATTGGTGGATCAAGTTGATAAACCCACCACCTTTCGAGAAGCCGTGGACAGTACCAATTCTGAGACAAGCCTTGGTGCCATGTAGCGGAATTGGAATCTAAGTTTTGATAAAGCTGATAATTATTTCGACTTTATCAAGATCAAAGATAGGGTCTTGCATTTACAAGAAGGCAGATGGAAGTAAGATAGTCTTTCTGATGCTGTATGTCGATGACATTTTATTCATTGGAAACGACATCCCAACCTTGAGCTTTACAAAGGCTTAGTCAATGGAATAGTTTCCCAATGAAGGACTTAGGCGATGCTTCTTACATCTTGGGGATCAAGATATAAAGAGGTCGCACCAAGTGGGTCTTGGGTTTAAGTTAGAGCACCTATGTGAACAAGTTATTGAGTAGGTTCTCAGTACTTGATTCCAAGAAAGAATTCTTACCCATCCGTCATGGCATAAAACTTAGCAATACTCAGTGTCTGGTGACAGCTGATGAGCGGGAAAAGGATGGAGTGAAATCCCATATGCTTCGACTATAGGATCCATAGAATATGCCATGATAAGCACGAGATCGGACGTCTCGTTCGCCTTGAGCTGTACCAGTAGACATCAATCTAACCCTGGTGGACAACACTAGATTATGGTCAAAGCTATCCTTAAGTATTTGAGGAGAACTAAAGACGCCTTTCTTTTGTACAGGGCCACGATGATGTTGAGCTAGTTGTCAAAGGTTATCTTGATACTAGTTTCCAAAAGACGCCTTTCAGCTGGAAGAGCTTGAAGCAGGATTCCATTGCCGATTCTACAACAGAAGCTGAGTAAATAGTTGCGTTAGAGAAAGCAAAGGAGGCTATATAGATTAGGAGCTTCATGACTGGGTTAGACATAATTAAAAACCCGTCTAATCCAGTATGCTTATTTTGTGACAACACTAGGGCCATTGCGCAAGCTATAGTGCCCAGATCACATAACTATTCCAGAACATATACTCAGACGTTTATGAGATAATAAGAAGATCGACTACATTACGACGGATGATAACACATCCGACCATTTGACGAAGACTCTCTCACAGCCTAAACATGAGGCACATGTACAGTCAATCGGTATAGACTTGGAGTTAGATTGGAACTAGGGGCAAGTGGGAGATTGATAGCATTTTCTGCCCTAGTCCAATTGGTATTAGTCTGTAAATGTCTATAATAGTTTATCATCGTTTGTAATAAATAAAATGGCTTTGTATTACTTATGTGTTGAAGTAATATGTTGAGCATGATTTGATTTATGACCACTAAAGTAGTAGAACCATAAATCTATACAGATCACACTTAACAAGTCCCTGGTCAATATACGCTTCAATTAAAGAGACAAGTATGAGAATGGTTCTCAACGATGTAGTTCTGCTTATCATAGGGAAGTGAGATCCCGGAATCATATCATATATATCATGAAGTGATTGATATCGGACGACCCGCTTTGAAAAGTGTTTCATAGATTAAGCCATGAACATATTCAAATGTGATAGCTTGTGACAATATCCTTAGACCAATGAGTCTTTGTGATTGCTATGCGGTCGACGTATGGCTTTGACTTGCGCCTAACGCTTTCCGTAACAGGATTGCAATAACGGGCATGATTGGGTGGCGGAACGGATTGCATGAGTGACACGAAAGACGACTAAGGGATTTATCCCTCGTACTACGGTATGGGAAAGATATCCGTTTAGACCGCTTGATCGAGAGTGACTGAGAGGAAGTGCATGGCCATGCCAGTGATATGGGTTATCAGTTATTCAGTCATCTCACATATCAGGAAACAATGATTGATTAAGCAAGGGTGAGAAATCTATGCCTTGTGATCAATTAGGATATCGGGAGATAAAAGGATAGTGACAATGTACTGCATGAGGTTAAGTCAAATCATCGATCATCGTGCACCTTGAGTAATCATAATGTCTTACTAGAGACCACTTATGATGGATCGGGCAAATAGGTTTTACGCCAATCTACCAACGGTGACATGAGCCTAAAGGGTCACACGCATAGGATCATTTCGCATTTTCGCCAACATGTGCAGGGGTATGATCGTTATTTCAAATAGTTTTCTATTCTGTGCTGAGTCGATTTGCGAGAGGAGGCGATTTGCGATCAATCGAGTTATTTGCGATTTTGGGAAGGCGATTTGCGAGAGGAGTTGATTTTGGGAAGGCGATTTGCGAGTAATTTGCGATTTCTGGAAGGTAATTTGCATTAGTAGTCGATTTTGAGCTTTGCAAGAGGTTGCGATTTTTGAAAACCTAGATGTTTATATCGTGCCGTTGATTCTGTTGCAGTGATGACCAAATTATCGCTGAAGAGGAAGTTGAAGGAGGCTCGTAGCATTGAGAAGAAGAAGACAAGTAATTATTGCTTAATTTGGTTGGAGTTTATTTATCTGAACGGTCTTTATATTGTGTAAATGGGTCGCTGTGAACTATTTTTGGTATATAAACAAGAAATGTGTTTACAGAAAACCTGTTTCAGTGTTATTATGGCTTGGTTTAATAGGTTTTTGCGTTATATGAGAGCATTTCATATGTTTGGAAATCGCTTGATTTTTGTAAATATGTCGTTGTGAACTGTTTTTGAATAAAAACATGAAATTTGTTTACAGAAAACCTGTTTCAGAGTCATTATGACTTGGTTTGATAGGTTTTTTAGTTATATGAAAGCCTTTCATATGTTTGGAACTCCTTTGATTTTTTTTAAAATGTGTTGCTGTGAACTGTTTTTGTACATAAACATGAAATATGTTTACAGGAAACATCTTTCAGTGTCATTATGGCTTGGTTTGATAAGTTTTTGCGTTATATGAAGGCCTTTCATATGTTTGAAATTTGTGTGTATATGTCCCTGTTAAATATTTGTTAAGGTATAATGAAATGAATTTCATATTTCTTAATGATATTTTGTGTAGGTGAAGTTGATTCTGATTCTGATGACAACCAAACTATTGATTTTGTCATGAAGAAGAGGATAAATGTTGGAGCATATGTTCGATTTCCGTTTCCGATTTCTACAGAAGAATGTAATGTGGATGACTTACCCCCTAAAGAGACAACAAACAAGTGTAGAACAAAGAATCCTAGAACAGAGAAGCCTATTGTGAAACCCAAAAAGAGCATGAAGAAGTCTTGTGCTAAAAAAGAAAAATCAATTGTTGATTTTATAGACACTCGTTCGTCTCTGAGAGGTCTTTTTTGCAGCATGAAGGTTTTTAGTGATAAGCAGTGGATTTCTATTAAGGAGATGGGTTTTGAAGGGATTTTACAGCTTGGATTAAGTCGTACTCAAGGTGCTATTGGGTACTAGATTGTAGAGAATCTCAATCCTCAGTTTGTAACAATTAAACTAGATGGTGACCGTGATTTACTGATTGAAGAAGAAGATATTCAGTGTACCCTTGGTATACCTCGTGGTCATCGCCCTATTTTGGGTCATAAGGAAGGTGATGCTCTTCAGATGTGAAGGTCACAGTTCAGCAAAACTGGTGAAAAAATCCATAGTTCATATGTATATGACGCCATGGAAAGACAGAAGGAAGGGGGTATTCTGTTTAAGCAGAACTTTCTCGTCATGTTTTACACAAGTTTTATAGATTTTGGGTCAAGTAGTTATCCCAACCTGTCATACTTTGGAGCTATAGCAGATGTTGAAGTCATTAAGGACTTAAATTGGTTTTCTCCTATACTATAAAGTTTGAGAAGAAATAGCCAAATTTGGAACTCTCAAATAAAGAATGTTAAACGCAGATACCATGGTCCACTCATACTTTTGACGGTAAGTCTTTCTTTTTTATTTTGATAGGTTTTTGTGTATTTGAAAGGCTTTCATATTTATAAAATAAATGTGATTGACATGAAATTATTTGTTTTGTCTCAACTTTTTTACTTGGATCGAGTTGATTTTGAAGGGAATGTGTGTGTACCACGTATATTTCCAACCATTACTGGATGGACTGACGAGGTTGCAAAGAATCACGTGAGAGAGAAGCTGAAACACGGGGGATTTGGAAAGAGTTCTTTGATATTGGAGAGGGTTGAGATCCCAATGGACATGCATAATTCAGAAACCAAAGATGCTGCAATAAACGTAAGGATTTTATTTTTTCTGCTACAATTTAAATTTCATATCCTTTATTGTTTTAGAAGAATTGTTTGAATGTTTTTTTTCATGTGGTTCAGTTTTCGTGTGAAAGGTATTCATATTTTTAAATATGTCTGACTTGTGAGACTGATTTGCTAATGAATTGAAATAGCGATGCATGGTCTTCCATTGGTTTGTTTGTTTTCTAGTTTTCTGAGAGCCTTTCATATATAGGGTTCGTGGTTTTATGAGTGTTTGTTGGATTTAAGTTATATGAAAGGTGTTCATATTATATTTTGATAGATGTTTGTGTGGAGTTTCATTCTGTTTTCCATGCTCTGATTAGGTTATGATTTGAAGTGTGTTTGGTAGAACCCGTTGAAATCAACTTCTCCATTTTTCTATAGGTTTTCCAGTTTTCTAAGAGCTTTTCATATAAAGGGTTCATGGTTTTATGAGTGTTTGTTGGATTTCAGTTATATGAAAGGTGTTCATATTATATTTTGATACATGTTTGTGTGGAGTTTCATTCTGATTTCCATGCTCTGATTTGGTTATGATTTGAAGTGTGTTTGGTAGAACCCGTTAAAATCTACTTCTCTATTTTTCTATAGGTTTTCTAGTTTTCTGAGAGCCTTTCATATATAGGGTTCATGGTTTTATGAGTGTTTGTTGGATTTCAGTTATATCAAAGGTGTTCATATTATATTTTAATACATGTTTGTGTGGAGTTTCATTATGTTTTCCATGCTCTGATTTGGTTATGATTTGAACTGTGTTTGGTAAAACCCGTTCTTCATATACTTCTGCATTTTTCTATAGGTTTTCCAGTTTTCTGAGAGCCTTTCATATATAGGGTTCATGGTTTCATGAGTGTTTGTTGGATTTCAGTTATATGAAAGGTGTTCATATTATATTTTAATACATGTTTGTGTAAAGTTTCATTCTGTTTTTCATGCTCTAATTTGGTTATGATTTGAAGTGTGTTTGGTAGAACTCATTAAAATCTACTTCTCCATTTTTCTATAGGTTTTCTTGTTTTCTGAGAGCCTTTCATATATAGGGTTCATGGTTTTATGAGTGTTTGTTGGATTTCAGTTATATGAAAGGTGTTCATATTCTATTTTAATACATGTTTGTGTGGAGTTTCATTCTATTTTCCATGCTCTGATTAGGTTATGATTTGAAGTTTGTTTGGTAGAACCCGTTGAAATCTACTTCTCCATTTTTGTATAGTTTTTCCAGTCTTCTGAGAGCCTTTCATATATAGGGTTCATGGTTTTATGAGTGTTTGTTGGATTTCAGTTATATGAAAGGTGTTCATATTATATTTTGATACATGTTTGTGTGGAGTTTCATTCTGTTTTCCATCTTTCCATATTTATTCATTTATGTATTCAGAATCTGATTGAAGAAATCAAATGTGTGAAGAAAAAAGTTGCGGAACATGTTCAAGAGCTTGTTGGACTGTTGTCCCGGGTTGATGTTTCGTTTTGTGAGCATAAATCACAACATCATGAGAACATACCGGCAGAGGACAAAAATCACAAAGACAGATGTGATGAAGGATTTTATAATGATGCTTATTTCAGGACACCCTCTGTTGTTTCTGCATTGGTTGTTGCAAAAGAGACTCTTTCCTGTAATAGGAAGAAGAAGAGTTCTCCAAATATTTCCTTGAGGGTTTTTGATGTGGAGGAAATATGTACTCCTCTAGAAACACCCCATGATGTCTGGAACGCCATAAGGAAGAATATGAGGATGTCACCAAAGGAATATCTGGAAACATTCATTGCTGCGCAAGATTGTTTTGGAGATGATAAATTGGAAAATTATGAACCCGGAATTGTTGTACATCATTCACAAGCCAAAGACGCTGCAATGAATGTAAGGAATTTTTTTTTCAACTACAATGTGAACTTTATATCCTTTAATATTTTAAAAGAATTGTTTGAATATTTATCTTCCTAGGTTGTTCAGTTGTCGTATGAAAGGTCTTCATACTTTTAACTTTGTCTGATTTATTTTAATTTTGTAGTAAATACTATGCTCTGATTTGGTTATGATTTGAAGTGTGTTTGGTAGAACCCGTTCATCATATACTACTGCATTTTTCTATAGGTTTTCCAGTTTTCGGATAGCCTTTCATATATAGGGTTCATGGTTTTATGAGTGTTCGTTGGATTTCAGTTATATGAAAGGTGTTCATATTCTATTTTAATACATGTTTTTGTGGAGTTTCATTCTATTTTCCATGCTCTGATTAGGTTATGATTTGAAGTTTGTTTGGTAGAACCCGTTGAAATCAACTTCTCCATTTTTGTATAGTTTTTCCAGTCTTCTGAGAGCCTTTCATATATAGGGTTCATGGTTTTATGAGTGTTTGTTGGATTTCAGTTATATGAAAGGTGTTCACATTATATTTTGATACATGTTTGTGTGGAGTTTCATTCTGTTTTCCATCTTTCCATATTTATTCATTTATGTATTCGGAATCTGATTGAAGAAATCAAATGTGTGAGGAAAAAAATTGCGGAACATGTTCAAGAGATTGGTGGACTGTTGTTCGAGGTTGATGTTTCGTTTTGTGGGCATAAATCACAACATCACGAGAACAGACTAGAACAGGACAAAAATTACAAGGACAGATGTGATGAAGGATTTTATAATGATGCTTAATTCAGGACACCCTTTGTTATTTCTGAATTGGTTATTGCAAAAGACACTCTTTCCTGTAATAGGAAGAAGAAGAGATCTCCAAATTTTTCCCCGGGGGTTTTTGATGTGGAGGAAATATGTAATACTCTGGAAACACCCCATGATGTCTTGAACACCATAAGGAATAATATGGGGATGTCACCAAAGGAATATATGGAAGCATTTTCCTATAGGTTTTCCAGTTTTCTGGGAGCCTTTCATATATAGGGTTCATGGTTTATGAGTGTTTGTTGGATTTCAGCTATATGAAAGGTGTTCATATTATACTTTATTACATGTTTGTGTGGAGTTTCATTCTGTTTTCCATGCTCTGATTTGGTTATGATTTGAAGTGTGTTTGGTAGAACCCGTTCATCATATACTTCTGCATTTTTCTATAGGTTTTCCAGTTTTCTGAGAGCCTTTCATATATCGGGTTCATGGTTTTATGAGTGTTTGTTGGATTTCATTTATATGAAAGGTGTTCATATTATATTTTAATACATGTTTGTGTGGAGTTTCATTCTGTTTTCCATGCTCTAATTTGGTTATGATTTGAAGTGTGTTTGGTAGAACCCGTTGAAATCCTCTTCTCCATTTTTCTATAGGTTTTCCAGTTTTCTGAGAGCTTTTCATATATAGGGTTCATGGTTTTATGAGTGTTTGTTTGATTTCAGTTATATGAAAGGTGTTCATATTATCTTTTAATAGATGTTTGTGTGGAGTTTCATTCTGTTTTCCATGCTCTGATTTGGTTATGATTTGAAGTGTGTTTGGTAAAACCCGTTCAAATCTACTCTCCATTTTTCTATAGGTTTTCCAGTTTTCTGACAGCCTTTCATATATACGGTTCATGGTTTTATGAGTGTTTGTTGGATTTCAGTTATACGAAAAGTGTTCATATTATATTTTGATACATGTTTGTGTGCAATTTCATTCTGTTTTCCATCTTTTCATATTTATTGATTTATGTATTCAGAATCTGATTGAAGAAATCAAATGGGTGAGAAAAAAAGTTGCGGAACATGTTCAAGAGCTTGTTGGACTGGTGTCCCGGGTTGATGTTTCGTTTTGTGGGCATAAATCACAACATCACGAGAACAGACCGGCAGAGGACAAAAATCAGAAGGACATATGTGATGAAGGATTTTATAATGATGCTTATTTCAGGACACCCTCTGTTATTTCTGCATTGGCTGCTGCAAAAGAGACTCTTTCCTGTAATAGGAAGTAGTAGAGTTCTCCAAATTTTTCCTTGGGGGTTTTTGATGTAGAGGAAATATGTACTCCTCTGGAAACACCCAATGATGTTTTGAATGCCATTAAGTAAGAATGTGGGGATGTCACCAAAGGAATATCTGGAAGCATTGATTGATGCGGAAGATTGTTTTGGAGATGATAATTTGGAAAATTATGAACCGCCATTTCAGAGTGGAGTACCTGGAGATTCTATGTTAACTTTTTTGGTTTTTAAATTACTGTGAGGGAGTTTGACTTTAATTTACATGCTGGATGCTTCAGTGGAAGCCCAAGTGGTCATAGTATTCAAACTTAAATTTGTATGCACAGTGTAAGTGATTCTGATTCAGATGTTGTGCAAAGGATTGTGTAATATTTGAAGATTTATTGAAATTACAAAATCCTGAAGAAGAAGAAGAAGAAGAAGAAGAAGATGTTGTACCATCTGGGTTTGTGCTGTCAAAGTTTTGCAATCAAAGAACCAAGTTCTGGTCTGATTTGAGTTCTTGTGAAGAGAAATTGTACTCGTGGGTTATGGAAAGTGTGGATGAAAAATGAGTTTTTAAAGGAAGAGATCTCAAGATGTTCTCTCTACTGTGAGGATTTCCAATCCATCAAGTTCAATATGTGGGTTCATATTCCTATAATTGATGCTTGGTCTTCATACATGAACGAGCAAGAAAGATACAGGGATAATGCTGCACCATCTCGATTATTTTTATACTGTAGTATGTCGGTAGGTGACTAATATTAACAATCCATGAAGTAGTTTATGATTTGTTATAATAAGTTTGATGTTTTAAGTAATGTTATTCATTTTGCAGGATCCACTTGTTCGGGCAAGAAAGTTAGCAACTACTTTAAGAAAAGAATGGATTGATACTGAACAGAAGCAATTGAAAGATTTATGTCTCTGAATTGATCAGATTGATTTGGTACTTGAAGTTTCCTTTTTTCCCTAAATTTTGTATTTTGTTGTCAATTATATGAAAGACTTACAGATTTAACTTTTATAGGTATTTGTTCCAATTTGGCAGTCCAACCACTATAATTTAACCTGTTTTAATACTAAGAAGTTCACCTTTGAGGTTTTAGACAATCGTCAATTGCCTTTGGATCACAATAAAAACGTTCCCAACTTTGTGGTATGTATATTAATTCATGAATTTTATTATAAATTGTGTGTATTAGATGTTGTCATGATTTATAACTAATTTGTTGTATGCAGCATGAGTGTTTTTGTGAATTGATGTCCAAGTACAACAAGACCATTGCTGCAGAAATGAGGGTAGTTTCATGCGTAACCAAGGCTCTGATACCACTGAAGGAATTATTTGAGGGTTCCAATCATATAATTTCATGCCCATACAAGAAATTAACCTCAAATATCCGAATTAAATTGGATCTTGCATGATCATGAATTGATCACGAGATCTTAGACTAGAATAAAACTTTAAGTTTACCTTGATTCTAAATCTCTCTGTTACTAAATAATATTTAGTAACCTCTAAAGAACATCCACACAGGGGATACTCACGACGACCCTCACTAGAAGATCGAAGCAAGCAAAACGGACGGAGCGAGGGGGAGAAGGGTGGCCGAAATCGGCTAGGAGAGAGAGAGAGTGGCGGCTAGGGTTTTGGAAAATAATTCCCTTTAATTTCATATCTGAAAATTACCCTTTTATAACCCTTATTTGGACTTTAATTAATTAAAGGCTGAAATTCAGAATCGTAGCCGAGTCAGGAAATCGAACACGAAGTCTGTAACTTGTGTATCGACTTCTTGTGGAAACAGTAAGCAAAGTAATAGACAGATAATAATCACGACACCAGAGATGATTACCCAGTTCGGTGACTCCGCACCTACGTCTGGGGGCACTTTGCCAGTGGAAAGGTTTTTCACTATCAGGTAGTCAATAGTACAACTTCAAGCCCAACTAGCTATCACACAAGCTATTGTCCTAAGCTACTATAGATCTCACCGTGAATCGCCTTGACCAGGAGCCTCTCCCCCTGTCTTTGAGATTCCTTCAATTCCACCCTTCGAGCAAGTCCATGCTCGGTGTCGTTGTCTTCTTGGACGGAGTTGTGAGTCTTCAATCACAAACAAAAACCCTAACCGATCCAAACACTTAGTCTTCGCGACTCAAGGTTTGATCGGAGCAAAAGGTCCGTTCTAATGAATATTCATCAGCCTCTCAACACGCCGATGGTGCACGGTTAAGAGCTCTGAGAAATCTTGCAAGTGTTAGAACAAGAACGGATACTGCTAATGGGAAGTCAAGGGCTTTTTATAGCAGCCTACATTCCTAATTCTTCTCGGATTAGGAATAGGAAAGTCAGGCAAGTTGTTGCCGCCTTCCACGACAGCTGGAAGTCGTCTTGCCTGTTCTGACTTCCTGATGAAATCAGGCAAGTCTAGTTGCCGCCTTAGTTGCCTCTTTTCACTGACGTGTAACTGCCAGCTGGAAGTCGTTTCACTTTGTTGACGTCACTCTCTTTCGTTTCAAGTCTTCGTGCCGCCTTTCTTCTTTCGCTCCAAGCTTCGTCGAAATAGGAAAGCATCAGACTTTCCTAATCTGCGGTTCGTAACAAGTCGCTCCACATGTCATACAACATGTTACTCGACTTCTTACTTTTGCGCTAAAAAATCATGCCAACTATTAAACGTAGCAACAATCTCCCCCTTTTGCAATTTTTTAGGCAAACACCTTTTGTAAGCCCATCGTCATCTTGTGGCAGTTACGCACAGCAAGTGACTTATCTTGTGGCAGTTACGCACAATAAGTGATGTGACTTCTTTACTCCAAGCAGGCTCATCGTCGTCACCTTGAGGCAGTTACGCACACAGCAAGTTTCGTGACTTCCGATGCGACTTCTTGTGCGGCTTCTAGTTTATCTTCTGGAGCAGCTTCTGGAGCTTAACTTCTTGAGCGGCGACCTTTATGTACATCTTTTCGGCGCGCGACTTCTGGCGTAACTTCTGGCGTACATTTTTCGGCGCGACTTCTGGCGTCGTCACATATCTCCCCCTATTTGTCGAAAAATATTGCTAAAGGCAATCTCATATTCTAGATTTGTCTAAACAGCAGGGTGAAAGAGAAATAGCTCACACCATGAGCAAATAAACGGCTCAAACATAAGCTCAAATCCAGCTCAATCAAGAGCAAATATCCAAAAAAAATAGTCATAATGTGCAGAAACTAACTCGGACAAACCCCGAGAATTTAAAAGTGTGTGTGAGACAGAGTTATCATAGCAGATTTCAGAGAATTACTAAAACGACGTGGAGTCGTTATCTTCTTCTTCAGCAGGAACATCAGCAGTAGCAGCAGCAGTAGTAGATCGGAGGTCTTCCAGAAGGACTTCACAGACAACTTTGCGACTTGAGAGCGTGGCAATTGACTTCTCCAGATCAGCAATCACTTCCACAAATTGTTCCTCCATCCTAGCGCCAATTGGTCCTGAGGGACGAGAGCTTGATCCAGCTCCTGGAGTTTTGGCCGTAGGAAGTCCAAGGTCCTTCAGCTGCTGCCCTTCAAAGTTCTTGAGATTGATGGCTAGAGGCAGTGGCTTTTTACCCAGAATATCCGATTCTCGAACAATGTTAGGACATTGTTGGAGAAGGATGCCGGTGATTAGCGAAGGGAACCCGATTGGAAGTTTGATTGCACATGATTTGGCGTGCTTAAATAGATGGTCAATAATATAAGCGCCAAAGTCAATAGGAGACAGCGTACTTATTTGGTAAATGAGTTTTGCCAGCTCAGTTTTGATGCTTGATCCATGCGTAGAGGGTGCCCAGTTAGCCAGACCGATGCGGTAGAGAATAGAATATTTGGCTGTGAGCTCGGTTGCCGCAATGGTGTCCTTGACTGGCCAGCCCTTCCTACGTCCTCCGGTTATTTCGACCGCTACTCTATCCAAGTGCAAGACTTTCGGAGTGACTTCTGGGTCATCTCTGCCAAGATAGGTGTTGATGGTAGAGGCAGAGACTTCAAAGCATTCTCTCCGGACAAACACCTTTCGGTATTCAGCATCTTTAGGGTTATCGAACTCGCTTGATAGATTGACGATAAACTCCTTAACCAAAGTTGGATAGAATGGACCAATATTTATGACCGTGTTGGTCAGGCCAGCTCTACGGATAAGCTCTACAATTGCATTTATCCCTTATGCTTTAGTGGAGAGTTCTCTTTCTGGATAAATCTTCCGTTGATAGACATACTGCCACTTAACGGCATTGTCCACAGAGTGGAAAGAGACATTGTTTGTGGGTGCCTTCGGTACATACTTAGGGAGCTTCTGCCCTCCTAATGTCTTCTTCACCTGTGGTAGCACAATTAGGGTGTCTTCTTCTTCAGATTTTTCTTCAAGGACAGAGGTTGCTGCTGTGGTTACTGACTTCTTTCTTGCCTTCTTCGGCCGTTTGGACGCCGAAGCTTCTCCTTTTTCTGCTGCTTTCCTTTTTGGGGTCAATCTTCTCTGAGTTTGAGTTTCTTCTTCTTCATCAGCCAACCTTCGTGTTGGTAGCTTCCTTCTTTCAGCCCTTTTGGGCACAGCTTCTTCCTCTTCCATGTTTTCAATATCGACACTTTCCTTGGCAGGTTCCTCTAGAAGTTGAGTGACTTCTGGAATGGCTTCAGGATGTTCATCACGCCCTGACTCACTGTTTGGGGCGACATGCGAACTTTCTTCCTTTTGCAAGTCCTCGTCTAGAGGGGACTTCTCTGGTGTGTGTGTCGATTTAGAGAGGCTAGGTTGGTCCTCGGAACCAGTGCCGTGGACTTCAGGAACAAGGGTTTCAAATCCCTCTACAGGCAGGCTTTCTTTAGAGAGGATAGTAGATTTACCTCGTGTTGGAGTCGGAGTCGAGAGAGAAGCGTCTTCTTCAATGTTTGCAGAAGCGGCTAGAGCGTCGTCCTTCTCAGCGACGGGGATTGTGTCTTCCGGCGTAACAAATGGGGGCGAGCTTGTTACATCCTGAGGTGCTGCCGAAGTTTCCCCTAAGCTTCTTCCTCCTCGGATTCTCACTCCGTGCTTGGTTCTTGTTGATTTGGAGGCAGATAATTTCTTGGCAATGACCTTTGCCCTCATTTTTTCTCGAAGTACTTTTGAAGCAGATGGTATTCTTCCGTTGCGAGTTCCAACTATTTAGCTAGGATTTCTTCTTTCTGAGAAGAAGGTAGATTTTTGCAGAATTTTTGATCTGAGAAACCCTAGTGTTTTCCAAAATAGTGGAGGAGGTGCAGAGTCTGTGGAAGTTGAACAGTTGGATTTCTGATAGGTGGATAGTCAGATCGTAATCATTCAAAATTCCAAAAGACTAACGGGCTTCTGATGTAAGGATTTGGGCCCGGCTTGATTTTGTGGACCCTGTTTGGTCTTGATCGAGAGAAAGAGTAAAATCAACCAAAAGCTCTTCCTCTTCTTGCTTGACTTCTGACTATTCTAGACAGCAAAGTCCGAGGGTCGACCTCAGACTTTCAAACCTTTTAGCATCTAATGCTTTTGTAAAGATGTCAGCGACTTGTTTCTCAGTGGGTAGGTATTCGAGCTTTATTTTCTTGTCTTCTACGAGCTCTCGAATAAAGTGGTGCCTGATGTTAATATGCTTTGTCTTGCTATGCTGCACTGGGTTCTTCGAGATGTTGATTGCACTGATGTTGGCACCGAACAAAGTCATGACTTCTTGCTTGACTCCATATTCTGCAAACATTTGTTTCATCCAAAGAAGCTGAGTACAGCTACTTCAAGCTGCGATATATTCAGACTCAGCAGTAGACAAAGCAATACAATTTTGCTTTTTGCTGAACCACGATACAAGATTGTTCCCCAGGTAGAAACAACCTCCAGAGGTGCTTCTTCGATCTAGTGTGCTTCCCGCCCAGTCAGCATCACAATATCCAACCAGAGTAGGAGAGGTATCAAAGGAATATAGTAATCCCAATTCAGAGGTTCCCGAGATGTACCTTATGATCTTCTTTGCATGAGCCAAGTGACTGACTTTTGGATTGGCTTGATATCTAGCACAGACTCCCACAGAATAAGCAATGTCGGGTCGACTTGCTGTCAAGTAGAGGAGACTTCCTATTATGCTTCGATAAAGACTTTGATCAACTGGTTCTCCCTTCTCGTCCTTCGTGCACTTGTCATGTGTGGCAATAGGAGTCCTCTTGTGCGAAGCCTTTTCTAACCCGAACTTTTTGACAATGTTCTTTGCGTATTTGCTCTGGGAGATAAATATTCCATCTGACATCTGCTTGATCTGGAAGCCTAGGAAATATGTGAGCTCACCGACCATACTCATCTCAAATTCAGACTGCATGTGTTGAACGAAGCGTTTCACCATCTTGTCTGACTTCCCTCCAAATACAATGTCGTCGACATATATTTGAGCAATCATGATGTCCTTTCCTTCCTTCTTCACAAAGAAAGTTTTGTCTACTCCCCCTCGAATATAGCCATTCTGTACAAGGTATTGGGTAAGACGTTCATACCATGCTCGTGGAGCTTGTTTGAGACCGTAGAGAGCTTTCTTTAGCTTGGAGACATGGTGCGGAGAGTCATGGTCTTCGAATCCTTTTGGTTGGGCTACATAGACTTCTTCATTAAGATTTCCATTGAGAAAGGCACTCTTTACATCCATCTGATAGAGTTTGAAGCGCAGATGGCATGCGATGCCGAGAAGAAGTCGTATGGCTTCTAGTCTGGCCACTGGAGCAAAGGTTTTTTCAAAGTCGACTCCTTCGACTTGTGTGTACCCTTGAGCCACCAGTCTCGCTTTGTTTCGAGTGATGTTTCCTTGTTCGTCAGATTTGTTTTTGAATATCCACTTTGTCCCGATGACATTGACATTGTCAGGTTTGGGTACGAGTTCCCAGACTTCATTCCTTGCAAACTGAACCAACTCTTCTTGCATCGCGCAGACCCAGTATTCATCATTGATGGCCTCTTGTATATTCTTTGGCTCAATTTTGGAAATAAAGCACATGTTACCTATCAGTTCTTGGTGGTCAAGAGATGCCTTTTGTCGAGTTCGAACTCCTTCATTAAAGTCTCCAATCACATCCTGGGGTGGATGATACTTCTGAATTCTTCTTGATGGAGATTTTTGCCTTGTAGGAGTTGCCTCCTCATCTGGGATGATTTGGCTTTCGTCTTCAGACTCTTTGTTGCGGTCATCGTCCTTGACTTCTGGTCTGACTTCTCCTCTGACCTCTGGTTTGACTTCTCCTGAGAGATTCAGGACTTCTTCATCCTCGTCACTTGATTGCTCGTTATTGTCATCATCAATCACGACATTGATGGATTCCATGACAGTCCGGGTGCGTTTGTTGAATACCCGAAAAGCCCGACTATTTCTGGAATATTCGAGGAAGATGCCTTCTTCGCTTTTAGGATCCAATTTGCGTCGCGGTTCCCTATCTGCGAGTATGTAGCAGACTGATCCAAACACATGGAAGTATTTGACATTCGGCTTTCTCCCCCTCCATATTTCATAAAGAGTGAACGAAGTTCCAGGGCGGAGAGTCACTCTATTATGAATATGGCATGCCGTATTCAGAGCTTCAGCCCAGAAGTGTTGCGGGATGTCTTTGGCTAACACCATAACTCTTGCCATCTCTTGAAGAGTGCGATTCTTTCTTTCAACGATTCCGTTTTGCTGAGGAGTGATGGGAGCAGAAAATTCGTGGGCAATTCCTTCAGCATCACAAAAGTTTGCGAAGCTGATGTTTTCAAACTCCTTTCCATGATCGCTCCGAAGTCGAACGACTTTCCCAATAACTTCTCCCTTTTCTCGTTGAACTCTTCGACATAAGGCTTCAAAGACTCAGAAGGTATCTGACTTCTCTCAAATGAAGTCTACCCATGTGTACCTTGAGAAGTCGTCTGCACATACCAATATGTACTTCTTCCCTCCTAGACTTTCTACTTGCATGGGTCCCATAAGGTCAACATGAAGATGTTCTAGAACACGAGAAGTAGTAAGATGTTGTACCTTCTTGTGTGACGTCTTGACTTGTTTCCCAATTTGGCATTCTCCACAGATTTTTCCTTCAATGATCTTGAGGTTGGGAACTCCGATGATAGCCTTTTCAGAGAGAATCTTTTGCATACTCCTCAAATTGATGTGACCAAGTTTTTGATGCCATAGTTTTGTCTCTTGAGCTTTGGATAAAAGGCACTTGGTTGGCAAGATACTGACTGTTGGCGACCATAGATAACAGTTGTCAAGGGACCTGTGGCCTATCATGACTTCCTTGTTTTGTTCGTCTTTGACCGAGGACTTGTCGCGAGTGAAATGGACATCCAGATCTAAATCACATATCTGGCTTATGCTGATGAGGTTTGCTGTGAGGCCTTCTACTAGCAGAGCTTCTTTCAGACATGGAGAGTTGGGAAGATTGAGTTTTCCTTTCCCGAGCACTCTAGCTTTTACTCCATCTCCAAAAGTGACAAAGCTATTCGTGCATGGTATTAAAGTGACCAAGAAAGAGCTATTACCCGTCATATGTCGAGAGGATCCACTATCGAAGTACCAATCGTTGCTAGTTGAGGCCTTTAAAGCTGTGTAAGCGATGTTAGCTTGATAGTTGACCTCGTTGACTCGCCATTCCTTCTGAGGTTGGCTTTTCTTGATGGTTGTCGTTTTCTTGACCGAGCTCTTCCCATATAGCTGATAGCAGAAGGGTCGAATATGTCCTCTTTGTCCACAATGATGACAAACCCAGTTGTGTCTCTTGGTCTGGGTTTTTGAAGCAGCCAGAGTAAGAGGCTTTTTGGTTGCCTGGTCAGCCGTGAAGTTAGGTGACTTCTGACGAGACTTCTGGGAGACAGACTTCTGAGGAACGAAGATGGTGTGCGATGATGAGGCTTCTTTCGAATATCCAAGTCCTTCCATATTTCTGGCTGGTTTCCCGATTGATAGGATTTGATCTAGTGTGTCCGTGTTTGGATTCATCATCCTCACTGATTTTGTGACCTCTTCTAACTCGCCTTTCAGTCGAGCAACTTCCTTTTTGAGATCAATAGTCGTCTTGAGAAGTCTTGACTTGTCTTCATTAAGAGTAAGAATGAGAGCGTTCTGTTTTTCGATTACCTGAGAGTCTTCAAGCCACTTGACATACCATTCGTTGTACGCGTTGTTGAGAGTCTCATCGGATAGCTCATCATCAGAGTCATACTTCTTTGAGCTTTCAGCTGGTTGATCTATTGTGGAGGAAGTGAAAGCCACATAGTTACTTGTATGCTCAAGGTCACTGTCTTCCTCATCTTCATCGTCAGTTAGAGAGGCAATGAATCCCTTCTTCTTTTTCTTTAGGAAGTAGGGACATTCTCTCTGCATATGTCCATACCCTTCACATTCAAAACACTGAGCTCCTTTACCTGATCGTTCTCCTCGCCCTCCATCGTTGGCTGTGTTTTCGAGCTTCTGAAACTTGTGCTGTGGCCTGTCTCTGACTTCTCGGGTGACTTTTCTTCCTGTCATCTGGCCAAATCTTTTCATGACTCTGATGTAGTTTTTGGCCAGCATGGCGATAGTTTCTTCGATGTCACTATCCGACTTAGAATGTGTTGAATTCTTCTGATTAGAACTTTTGAAAGCCACACCTTTATGTTTCTTCTCAATAGAAGGTAGGGAGAGCTCGAAAGTCATCAGTGAGCCCATGAGTTCATCAAACTTCAGTGTCTTCAGGTCATGGACTTCTTCGATGGCGGTGATCTTCATCTTGAATCTGGGACTTAGGGCTCTTAGTGTTTTTCTGACCAAGTCCTCATCGGTCATAGGCTTGCCAAGTGAGTATGATTCATTGGCCAGATCCTTGATGCGCACATTAAACTCCGCAATAGTTTCGTCGTCATTCATGGTCAGAGCTTCGAAGTTGGTTGTGAGGTACTGTAATTTCTGCTCTTTGACTTTTGAAGTACCCTCGTAAGCAACCGCAAGTGTGTCCCAAGCAATTTTGGCATTTGTGCATGTGTTGATGAGTCGAAACACATTCTTGTCTACTCCATTAAAAATAGCATTGAGTGCACGAGAATTACCTAGGGCGGCTTCATCTTCTTCCATGCTCCACTCCTTTTCTGGTTTGATGCTGGTTTGATTTCCATGAGCATCAGCATAGTAAGGTTCCTCCCATCATTGATGATAGACTTCCAGGTTTTGCTGTCGAGGGACTTCAGGAAAGCACACATCCGTGCTTTCCAATATCCATAGTTTGTTTCGTCGAGTACGCATCAAAGATCTAGCCAATGAATCATATTCACTTGGCAAGCCTATGACCGATGAAGATTTGGTAAGAAAAACGCTGAGAGCCCTAAGTCCCAGATTCAAGATGAAGATTACCGCCATCGAAGAAGTTCATGTCTTGAAGACGCTGAAGTTTGATGAACTCATGGGATCCCTAATGATTTTCGAGCTCTCCCTACCGCTAATCGAGAAAAAGCACAAAGGTGTTGCTTTCAAAAGTTCTGTCCAAAAGCAGAAGAACTTGGTGTGCTCTGATTCGGACAGTGACATTAACGAAATTATCGCGATGCTGGCCAAAAACTACAATAAAGTCATGAAAAGATTAAGCCAGATGACAGGACGGAATGTCACCCAAGAAGTCAGAGACAAGCCGCAGAACAAGTTCCAGAAGCTCGAAAACACAAATAGCGATGGTAGACGAGAAGAACGATCAGGAAAAGGAGTTCATTGTTTTGAATGTGAGGGGTATAGACACATGCAGAAAGAAAGTCCTAACTTCTTAAAGA
Source organism: Geranium rotundifolium (assembly GCA_963920655.1). Lineage (NCBI taxonomy): Eukaryota > Viridiplantae > Streptophyta > Magnoliopsida > Geraniales > Geraniaceae > Geranium > Geranium rotundifolium. The sequence continues at coordinate 27,016,390 of OY987312.1, read as the reverse complement.
AACAGAAGAAGGGATTCAATGCCTCTCTAACTGACGATAAAGATGAGGAAGACAGTGACTCTGAGCATACAAGTAACTATGTTGCCTTTACTGCCTCCACAATAGATCAACCATCCGAGAGTTCAAAGAAGTATGACTCGAATGACGAACTATCTGATGAGACACTCAACAACGCTTACAACGACTGGTATGTCAAGTGGCTTGAAAACTCTCAGGTAGTCGAAAAACAGAATGCTCTTATTCTTTCACTTAATGAAGACAAGTAACGACTTCTCCAAACTACTGTTGATCTAAAAAGGGAAGTGGCTCGATTAAGAAGCGAGTTAGAACAATTAAACAAGTCGGTAAAGATGATGAATCCAAGTACCGACACTCTAGACCAAATTCTCTCAATCGGAAAACCAGCTAGAAATATGGAAGGTCTTGGATATTCGAATGAGGCTTCATCATCACACACCGTCTTCGTTCCTCAGAAGGTCGTCACTCACAAGCCCCGTCAGAAGTCTACTAACTTCCCGCCTGACCAAGCAACCAAAAAGCCTTATACCCTGGTCGTTTCAAAGACACAGAACAAAAGACATAACTGGGTATGTCACCACTGTGGACGAAGAGGTCATATTCGACCTTTCTACTATCGCCTATATGGAAGGAGCTTCGTCAAGCAAAGGACCACCATCAAGAAAGCACAACCACGTAAGGAATGGCGAGTCGAGGAGCTAAACTATCGAGCAAATATCGCGTACACCGCTCTAAAGGCTTCAACCAGCAATGATTGGTACTTTGATAGTGGATCCTCTCGACATATGACTGGTAATAGCTCATTCTTGCTCACTTTAATACCTTGCACAAATAGCTTCGTCACTTTTGGAGATGGAGTAAAAGCTAGAGTACTCTGGAAAGGAAAACTCAACCTCCCCAACACACCATGTCTGAAAGAGGCTCTATTGGTAGAAGGTCTTACAGCCAATCTCATCAGCATCAGTCAAATACGCGATCTGAACCTAGATGTCAACTTCACTCGTGACAAGTGCACTGTCAAGGACGAACACCAGAAGGAAGTCATGACAGGTCACATGTCTCTTGATAACTGTTATCTATGGTCTCCAACAGTCACAACCCTGCCAACCAAGTGCCTTTTATCCAAAGCTCAAGAGACAAAGCTATGGCATCAAAAACTTGGTCACATCAATTTGAGGAGCATGCAAAAGATTCTCTCTGAAAAGGCGATCATTGGAGTTCCCAACCTCAAGATCATTGAAGGAAAAATCTGTGGAGAATGCCAGATTGGGAAACAAGTCAAGACGTCCCACAAGAAGGTACAACATCTTACTACTTCTCGTGTTCTAGAACTTCTTCATGTTGTCCTTATGGGACCTATGCAAGTAGAAAGTCTAGGAGGGAAGAAGTACATATTTGTCTGTGTAGACGACTTCTCAAGGTACACCTGGGCAGCCTTTATTAGAGAAAAGTCAGACACCTTCTTAGTCTTTGAAACCTATGTCGGAGAGTTCAACGAGAAAAAGGAGAAGTCATTGGAAAAGTCGTCCGACTTCGAAGTGATCATGGAAAGTAGTTTGAAAACATCAGCTTCGCAACTTTTTGTGATGCTGAAGGAATTGCACACGAATTTTCTGCTCCCATCACTCCTCAGCAAAACGGGATCGTTGAAAGAAAAATCGCACTCTTCAAGAAATGGCAAGAGTCATGATGTTAGCCAAAGACATCCCGCAGCACTTCTGGGCTGAAGCTTTGAATACGGCTTGCCATATTCATAATAGAGTGACCCTCTGCCCTAGAACTTCGCTCACTCTTTATGAAATATGGAGGGGGAGGAAGCCTAATGTCAAATATTTCCATGTCTTTGGATCGATCTGCTACATACTTGCACATAGGGAACCTCGACGGAAATTTGATCCTAAAAGCGACGAAGACATCTTCCTTGGATACTCCAAAAATAATCAGGCTTTTCGTGTATTCAACAAACGCACCCGGACTATCATAGAATCCATCAATGTCGTGATCGATGACAGTAATGAGCAACCCAATGACAAAGACGAAGAAGTCCTATATCTCTCAGGAGAAGTCAGACCAAAGGTCAGACGAGAAGTCAGACCGGAAGTCAGTGGCGATGTGTAAGGACCGCTCCCGTTCAATTTGGGTCAATTTTGTGAAAAATGGATAAAAATTTAAAAATTCGCGATTTGACCAAAATTTTGACCCGAGAGTCACCAAAGACTACTATTTGAGCCATTTTAAGTTGAAATTCTAATGTTATGGATATTAGGTTCATATGGAAGCTAAAATTTAGCGAAAAGTCACGGTTCTGACGGTTTCGAAAAACGTGTCCGTTTCTAACGATTTCGGGTCCGAAATGACAAAAGTGGATTGTGGGACCCCCCTACTTTACACATGGCATGATTCTAGAGGGGGGAGACTTTATGAGTGGTTAAGATTAAATGTGTTAATTTAGATTTAAAAAAAATTGGAAATTGGAATATTTAATTAGTTTATTGTTTAATTAATAGAGTTTAAGTGATAAAGAGGGGGAGGAGGGAGCCACATTCGGCAGAAACAAAGAAAAGGAGAGAGAGAGAGGAGTGCTTGGCCAAGAGAAGAAGAAGGAAGAAGAGGAAAAGAGATTTTGGCGATTTCCCGACGATCCGGCCGCGTGATCGTCCATTTTCTTGCGTATTCGGGTTCCTCACATCATTGGCTACGGTAAGCAACTCACTTTTTCTCATCGTGATGAGTTTGAGTTGTGGGTTTAATGAGAAATGAGTGAAATGATGATGGGTTGGAGTTGTAGGGGTGTTTTGGAGCATTTTGGGACGTTTTTAGAATTTTCCGGCGGCCGGAGGCTTCGCCGGAGCTACGCCCGGTCACCGGAGCTCCGACCAGGGTAGTGGCGCGCCGGAGCTGGTCCGGCAGTGTCCAGCGCCCTGCCATGGCTGGCCGTGGCAGCCTGTGGGCGACCGTGGGTAGTTTGGGCCTCTCGGGCCGTGAGTGGCCCGGGTGGTCCCACGAGCCCGGAATTCGGGTTTGTGAGTTTCGGGAGGTCTCGGGTAACCCTCTAATCGATAGTTGGCACCCTTGGTGATTTTTGGATTTAAATTACGAAAATTGGAAAATGTGTGTCGAAACTTTAAATTACGCGATTAAATCGCTCGGGTGTCGGAATTCGATTCCGTCAATTGCTTTGGTCCTCTCGAATATAATTAGGAATTTAGACACAAATTTGGGAATTTTCGGAGTCCCGAGGGACAAGTTCACACAATCGGGCAGATTCGACTTAACGGGCAAAATGGGCCGTTTCGGGCCTATTTTGACAACTTAGGTTAATTAAGAAGTGTTGGAGTGAGCGATACTTGTCGGGGTAGCACTTGGGTTTAATTTCATGAAAATCCGGATTTTGGTTAGTTATTAAAACTTGTGATTTTGTCACTTTTAGATTCCTTGAACGACCGCGGGAAAGGAAAGGCATAGCTTGGCGTCGCGAAAATCTTAGGAGCTTACGTTGGAAATTTGAGGTAGGGGGACATAGCTTACCTAGACTCATTCTCTTGATGCATTGATTGAATTTATTTGAGTATTTAGTTGAGATAAAATGAAATGTTTGAACACCTTTTGCTCGATGTTGTGAATTAAATAGCATGTTGATGTGTTGATATAAATGCCTCTCTGTGAATTAGTTGAGTACCAAACTTGAACTGCTTGTGAGCACCTAGTTGTGCATGGTTATATTATTGCTTTTCAGACGATGACTTATTTTGTCTCGCAGTTGTCTTGTTTGTGTGGATGTAAATGCCTCTCTGTGAACTAGTTTCTTGCACTTGGTTTGTTTTCTGTGAATGTATCGAAGGGTGTTGTGGTGTGGTTGGTAAGGGTGTTGTGATGTGGAAGGGTGGAAAGGTGATGGGAGGCTGTGTGGTTGGATGGATAATCGAGTCAGGAGCGGTACCCCTCCTGGCCGTGATCGATTTCCATTCGGGGGTTGAACCGAGTAAAGGGTGGTACACCTTGGCCGTGATCGGTTACCTCAATTGTATGGTTGTGTGGTTGGATGGATAATCGAGTCAGGGGCGGTACCCCTCCTGGCCGTGATCGATTTCCATTCCGGGGTTGAACCGAGTCGAGGGTGGTACCCCTTGGCCGTGATCGGTTACCTCAATTGTGTGGTTGTGTTTGGATGGGAAATCGAGGCAGGAGCTGTACCCCTCCTGGCCATAATCGATTCTCGTTCGGAGGTTGAACTGACCAAGGGTGGTACCCCTCGCCGGTCGTATTCGGTTACCTCGGGAGTTGTGACGTGGTTGGTGGATGAGTAGTGGAAGTGTTGTGATTCGTACTTTACTGACTTCTTTGTGCTTACATGTATGTTTTTCTCATCCTTGCTGTTTCTTTTAGTCTCTGGGTAGCGTGTTCACCCCTACTTGTAGTTGTGCAGGTTGGTGATCCTGAGTATACTTTTGGTGGGAGCTTTTGGGGATGTGTCGTGTCGACGAACTGTGTTATTTTTTTTTTTTTGTTGACTTTTGTAGACTCTGGTCTGAGTCATTTTCCATGTACATTTCTGTATCGCAACTTGTCTAAAATATTTTGATGTAAATATTTGATTGTCTGGCCATGTCGTGCCTCACTTTTGTACGCGTTACTTGTTGGTTTAATACAGATTTTAAAAGGAGAAATGGTATTGATGTATTTGTTGTAAACAAGTTTTTTTATTTTACTCGTGCAATCCCATTTTGAACTAGGGACGCCTAAATCAAAATGTGATGGCCTCGTGCGAGGATAGTTATGTTGTAATTTGAGGACGCTCGAGTTATTTCATAACTATATCGCATCGTGTTATTTCAAAGGTTTTAATTCTTCGGGTAACGAATTTAATTCGGGAAACCAAATTTTGGGTCGTTACAGTTTGGTATAAGAGGTCTCGGGTTCAACACCTGTGCCTTACGTCGACACGTCGGGTAGAGTCAGTTGTAGGAAAGTTTGCGTGATTTTGGTCAATTTGGTCTTATGGTGCGTGAATTGGTTGTTAGTGTGAGTTAAATGACGACTTGTGTGCGTGTGGTGACAATAAAATGACATGGTGACGGGTGGAGAAGTACCTGTGTTAAGGTTGTGAAATGTTGATAGTGAAACGCTGCGGCATGAAAATGAGTGTTGGCACGTTAGTGTGAATCTTGTTTGTTAGGATTGGACTGTACTAGGATAACAATCAGTTAGTACGTAGAGTAAATGTGGAGAATGTGAGAAGTTCTCGTCGCCCTTTTTGCGCGGTGTTCTTTTGAAAAGAAATCCTAATTATGAACCGTCTTTCGTGCAGTAGTGCACATGGCTCCGAGAACTAGGCGAGGTGGCGCCTTGAGGGGGAGAGGAGCACAGCGAGCGACGCATGAGCCTCCCAGGGCCGAACCCGGGGAGAGGACTACAGGGGTGGAGACGCCATCCACAGAGACTGCGTCAGGTAGCGCAGGACATGCAGGGACCTCAGCCACGGCTGTGGGTACTACCACCCCTCCCAGTGATCAGGTAGTGGGCGAGATACTACGGTCGATACAGTCGTTAGCGGCCATGTTGGGACAGAGGGAGACCGTGCCCACGGCTCCTGAGATATCACCAGTGCCGCCAGAGGTACCTATAGTGCACGCACTCCGAGACTTCCTACGCCTGAACCCCCCAGCTTTCCATGGAGAGCCAGACCCTACGCGAGCTGAGCAATGGCTGCGACAAATCACCTGCGACCTTGATACGTTGGGGTTTACAGATGGGAGGACCAGAATCACCTTTGCCGTCCATCAGCTCAGGGACGATGCATACTACTGGTGGGAGCGAGTTCGGACTAGAGTGGGAGAGGACTATAAGGATTTCAAGGAGATTTTCCTTGAGAGCTATTTTCCCGAGTCGGCACGGGATAGCCGTAAGCAGCAGTTCCTGGAACTGCGACAGGGTGCGATGACGGTGCTAGAGTACGAGGCACAGTTCACAGCCCTATCGAGATTTGCCCCAGACCTAGTGAGGTTCGAGGCGAGCCGATGTAAGAGGTTCGAGAGGGGACTACGACCAGAGATCTTCGACAGGATCCTCTCTCACTGGATCTGGGTGTACTCGGTGATGGTCGACACTGCAGCGGCCATCGAGGAAGGGATGGCAGAGGCACAGAGGCTCAGGGAGCAGGGACCCAGGCCGAGCAGCTTCACTAGGCACACGGAGTCAAGGGACTTCAAGAGGCCTCGAGTTTCGAGCTTTCCTCCGCAGTCGTCGGGGAGAATGGTGCAGAGACCGCTAGCATCGCTGGATACCGTGGGATCCAACCCAGTAGGCCCAAGGTCACCACCGGTATGGTATGAGTGTCATCAGCCAGGTCACCTCTGCAGGGATTGCCCTCGAAACCGAGCACCTACGAGGCAGCTTTCGGGGGGAGCTCAGAGCGGGCAGTTCAGAGCACCAGTAGATAGACCGAGCGGTCGGCCAGGACAGGCAGGCAGGCCTAGTTCTGGACCACCCACGTGCTTTGGGTGTGGACGTCCAGGACACCTCGCTCGGGATTGTTACTCTAGCATAATCGGGAGTTAGGGCTCACGACAGCACTCTGCACCATCTGCACGGTTGTCAGCAGCACGACAGGATTCCCGACCCCGACAAGGGGCCGGACCAGCCCAGTCGACGAGACCAGGTACTAGTCGGGGGCAGCCGAGAGCAGATGGACAGCAGGTCCAAGGTCGGGTCTACGTAGTGTCGGGTCATACCGAGCCTCCACAGTCAGAGGACCAGAGAGCAGTTCAGGGTACATTCCTTGTTTTTAATTTGTAGGTGTCCATTCTTATCGACATGGGTGCATCGAACTCTTTTATCTCAGCACAGTTTGCACGAGCACTGGGGTTGGTAGTCGAGTCGCTGAGTCCGCCCTTGTGCGTCGATACGCTTTTAGGGGCTGGCACTGTTCTAAGTAGAATCTGCAGGGCCTGCGAAGTTAGAGTAGCAGACCACCCTATTGTGTGGGACCTTATCGTGCTAGACATGACTACTTTCGACGTGATCCTCGGCATGGACTGGTTGAGGCGATACAGGGCTAACATCGATTGTTATCGGAGGAGGGTGACCGTATCGAGTGGGGACTCTATGAGTTCATGTTCATTGGGTAGTCGGAGTGGAGTTCTTCTTGCGGCATTGTCCGCTACGGGTGACGGACCGAAGGACGGAGGCAGAGGGCTACCACGAGTTGTCGACGAGTTTCCAGACGTCTTTCCAGGTGATCTTAGCGGATTACCGCCAGTGCGCGAGGTGGAGTTCACTATCGAGTTGATGCCAGGAACCGCGCCGATCTCTGTGGCACCATATCGTTTCGCCCCCGCGGAACTCGAGGAGTTGAAAGTCAACTCCAGGAACTGCAGGAGAAGGGGTTCATACGGCCGAGTACCTCGCCGTGGGGCGCTCCGGCGTTGTTCGTAAAGAAGAAAGAGGGTTCGCTCCGGATGTGCATAGATTACCGGAAGCTAAACAGGGTGACAGTGAAGAATCGTTATCCGATGCCGTGGATAGATGATCTCTTTGATCAGCTCAGGGGATCGAGGTGCTTCTCCAAGATCGACTTGCGGTCTGGATATCATTAGTTGCGAGTACGGGAGGAAGACATCCCGAAGACTGCGTTCCGAACGCGGTTTGGTCATTTCGAATTCCTAGTGATGCCGTTCGGCTTGACCAACGCCCCAGCGGCGTTCATGGATCTTATGACTCGCATCTTCCGACCTTACCTCGATCGATTCGTCATCGTATTTGTCGACGATACTCTCACCTACTCGCCGGACGAGGGGACTCATGAGGCGCATTTGAGGACTGTACTCCAGTTGCTGCGATCGCACCAACTTTACGCGAAGTTGGAAAAATGCGAGTTCTGGCTTACCGAGGTGAGATTCCTCGGACATGTCGTATCTGGTGACGGCGTGTTTGTCGATCCGTCGAAGATCGACGCGGTCTCGAAATGGGCGCGACCGACGAGCGTTTTCGAGATCCGCAGGTTCCTGGGATTGGCAGGGTACTATCGGAGGTTCGTCAAAGATTTTGCGCGCCTCGCAGCACCTTTGACTCGCCTCACGCGGAAGGGAGTTAAGTTCGATTGGTATTAGGCTTGCGAGCGCTCATTCGTGGAGTTGAAGACTCGGTTGACCACGGCTCCGGTTTTGATAGTACCTGAGCGAGGGATAGGCTATGACGTTTACTGCGACGCATCCGGCGAAGGACTGGGGAGTGTTCTGATGCAGCAGAGTAAGGTGGTGGCTTTTGGGTCCCGACAGCTTAAAGTGCACGAGGGAAACTATCCGACAAACGATCTAGAACTTGCAGCGGTTGTGTTCGCACTAAAGCTTTGGCGTCACTACCTCTACGGTGAGAAGTTTCAGGTCTTTTCGGATCACAAGAGCCTGAAATATCTCTTTACCCAGAAAGACCTGAACATGCGACCACGGCGCTGGATGGAGCTGATTGAGGATTATGACTTCGATCTGCTATACCACCCGGGCAAGGCGAATGTGGTCGCTGATGCCCTCAGCAGAAAGTCACTCCATAGCCTTGTCTCCGTAGCAGTTCGGGAATGGAAGATGATGGGAGAGCTCAGCGAGTTCAGGGTTGAGTTGGAGGAAGTTACGGGACGAGTCGCACTGTGTTCATTGGTGGCGCAGCCTACACTGGTGAGTCGGGTGATTGAGGCTCAGATTGATGACTCAGAGACAGCAACGTTCCGGATGAAAATGGCTAGCGGAGTTGAGTCCGAGGGGTGGTCGATGGGCAACGATAGGGCCTTCGTTTCCGGAACAGATTGTTTGTGCCCAAGAGTCTCCGCGAGGAAGTACTACACGAGTCACACAACTCACGACTCGTTGTGCATCCTGGTGGGACTAAGATGTATCACGACATCAGGCGCCATTTTTGGTGGAATGGGATGAAGCGGGAGATAGCAGGGTTCGTAGCTCAATGTCTCACTTGTCAGCAGGTGAAGATAGAACACTAGAGACCAGCGGGACCTCTACAACCGTTAGAGATAGCCGAGTGGAAATGGGAGCATATTACGATGGATTTCGTATGCGGACTGCCGAGGTCAGCAAGGGGTAACGATGCGGTGTGGGTGATAGTTGATCGACTGACTAAGTCCGCGCATTTCTTGCCAATGAGGATGACAGACTCGGTAGATAAGTTGAGCAGACTATATGTACGCGAGATCGTGAGGTTACACGGAGTGCCGGTGTCGATAGTATCGGACCGAGATCCTCGCTTTACATCCCGATTCTGGGATAGCCTACAGGGCGCGTTCGTCTGAGTACGGCTTACCACCCACAGACGGACGGTCAGTCAGAGCGGGTAATTCAAATATTAGAGGACATGCTCCGAGCGTGTATACTGGATTTGCACGGAGAGTGGGAGGATCATTTACCGTTGGCAGAGTTTGCGTATAACAACAGTTACCAGGCTAGCATCGGGATGGCACCATTTGAGGCTTTGTATGGTAGACCGTGCCGATCACCAGTTTGTTGGGCTGAGGTGGGAGATAAGAGCCTACTGGGATCCGAGCTGGTAAGGGAGACTACTGAGAACGTAGCCTTGATTCGAGAGCGACTGAAAACGGCGGAGAGTAGACAGAAGAGTTATGCGGACCGGAGACGTCGACCTCTCGAGTTTGAGGTAGGCGACCACGTCTTCTTGCGAGTGAGCTCGAAGAAAGGGCTAATAAGGTTTAAGAAGGCAAGAAGCGACGGTAAGTTGGCTACGAGGTACATTGGCCCCTTCGAGATCATCGCCAGGATTGGAGCAGTGGCTTACAGGCTCGCATTGCCGCCATCCCTTGCAGCGGTTCACAACGTATTCCATGTATCGATGCTGAGAAAATATCACCCTGACCCGTCGCACGTGATAGAGTGGGCTGAGTTGGAGTTGACCCCAGATGCCTCGTATGAGGAAAGGCCAGTTCAGATCTTAGACTCACGAGATCAGATATTGAGAGGCAGGACCATCCCACTAGTGCGGGTGCTTTGGCAACATCACGGTGTCGAAGAGTCGACGTGGGAGCGGGCAGATGAGATTCGTGCTAAGTATCCCCGCCTTTTCGAGAATTGAGGTACGTTTTAATTTCGCGGACGTAATTCTTTAAGGAGGGAAGGTTGTAAGGACCGCTCCCGGTCAATTTGGGTCAATTTTGTGAAAAATGGATAAAAATTTAAAAATTCGCGATTTGACCAAATTTTGACCCGAGAGTCACCAAAGACTACTATTTGAGCCATTTTAAGTTTAAATTGTAATGTTATGGATATTAGGTTCATATGGAAGCTAAAATTTAGCGAAACATCACGGTTCCGATGGTTTTGAAAAACGTGTCCGTTTCTGACGATTTCGTGTCCGAAATGACAAAAGTGGATTGTGGAACCCCCCTACTTTACACATGGCATGATTCTAGAGGGGGGGGGGAGACTTTATGAGTGGTTAAGATTAAATGTGTTAATTTAGATTTAAAAAAAAATTGGAAATTGGAATATTTAATTAGTTTATTGTTTAATTAATAGAGTTTAAGTGATAAAGAGGGGGAGGAGGGAGCCACATTCGGCAGAAACAAAGAAAAGGAGAGAGAGAGGAGTGCTTGGCCAAGAGAAGAAGAAGGAAGAAGAGGAGAAGAGAATTTGGCGATTTCCCGACTATCCGGCCGCGTGATCGACCATTTTCTTGCGTATTCGGGTTCCTCACATCATTGGCTACGGTAAGCAACTCACTTTTTCTCATTGTGATGAGTTTGAGTTTTGGGTTTAATGAGAAATGAGTGAAATTATGATGGATTGGAGTTGTAGGGGTGTTTTGGAGCATTTTGGGACGTTTTTAGAATTTTCCGGCGGCCGGAGGGTTCGCCGGAGCTCCGGCCGGTCACCGGAGCTCCGGCCAGGGTGGTGGCGCGCCGGAGGTGGTCCGGCAGTGGCCAGCGCCCTGCCATGGCTGGCCGTGGCAGCCTGTGGGCGACCGTGGCAACCTGTGGGCGACCGTGGGCAGTTTGGGCCTCTCGGCCCGTGAGTGGCCCGAGTGGTCCTACGAGCCCGGAATTCGGGTTTGTGAGTTTTGGGAGTTTTCGGGTAACCCTCGAATTGATAGTTGGCACCCTTGGTGATTTTTGGATTTAAATTACGAAAATTGGAAAATGTGTGTCGAAACTTTAAATTACGCGATTAAATGGCCGGCCCATTTAGGCCCAAATATGGCCGGCCCATTTAGGCCCAAATGGATTAGGAAGATTAGATGGAGTCGGTGGTGAGCCCATACCTCCCATACCTCTCATCATTTCATCATCACCATCACCATCACCATAACCATATATTATATTCATTCTCACCACAACACATTCTATTCATCTTCTTCTTTCCTCATGGAGATGGCCATGGCTCCTCCTCCCTCTCTCCGTCACTTTTGTTCTACACACCAAATTCTTGTAGATTTGTGTGTGAATCTCTAGCAAGAACTACGTGGCTTTGATTCCTCGGGGAGGAGACATAGGCAGATTTAAAGAGGTTCAAGCCCATTCTTCTCATTCATGACGTTGTTGGTGTTTTCTTGGTGATCCAAGCAAGAATGGAGAAACTCTCAAGATTGTCCAGTTCCGGCGAACTATATTGCGTGATCCATAGCTGCTTCGTCCGAGCTCCGATCGACCTGAAACTTACAGAGTTGGAAAGATAAGTCATAGGGCAAAAACCTTTGTGAAATACTGATTTTCTAAAAGAGCGCTGGTTTGGGAGATACGAGACCTATATTGCATGACTTAGGTGATGTTGCTTATATTCTTGAGATCAAGATATAGAGAGATCGCACCAAGCGGGTCTTAGGATTAAGTCAGAGCACCTATGTAAACAAGATTTGAGTGGGTTCTCAAATGCTTGATTCCAAGAAAGCATTCTTACCCATTCGACATGGCATAAACCTCAGCAAGATTTAGTGTCCGGGGACACCTGATAAGCTGCAAAGAATGAGTGAGATCCCATACGCTTCGACTATGCGAAGGATTCGTTAACTTATGTTTTTGATACCATGAGTAGCTAAGTATTTAGGTCGGGGAAAGAGATGAACGAGGATATTAATTTGATTATTTAAAGGATTAATGGTTGAAATTAGTGGGTTTGTGAAATGGATTAAGACTCCGAATGTGAACTTAATGCTAACTCTCCTGGTAGGCTTGAGTTTAGATCAAATCTAGGAAGAGAGGTGATAACAATCGACGCAGGTGGGCTATAGCATTTGGGGGGCGGATCTAGACGGTGTATCTTGGGGTTGTAATTTGATTTGTGATGACTTCATAATTGCAAGATGTGACGGGGGTATCATACCGTGTGTATGGTTTACATCAATTGGGCGCCAGGCTGAAGGATGGAGATTCTCACATAACCTTTAAGTTGAACATGATTAGGTATTTTAGTTAATGATTTGCTATTATATTTTTAATCAGATGAAACCCTTGCAAACCAGAGATATGTTTGGGGTGGGTTTGGAATTCTCAACACTTAATTTTGTTTCTTAAATTTGCTTTCCCGTAATTAATAATCATATCCGCTAAAATTGGTAAAATGACATATCCCCCGAAATCCCGACTCCCCAATCGCCTTTATATATTTGATTACTCTAGTATTAATTGCATATTTCTGTGAGTGTGCATTTGTGACTGGTGACACTTTCATATATTGCATGCTCGTGTGGATATTTTAATTTAATTTATTTTTATAAAACCAAAAACTCATTTTTGATCGCTTAGTCTCGACACATTATACACTTGTACTCCAATGTTCAACAGCTAACGGTCCTCGTGGGATCGATAACTCGAGGCTTTAAAATGCCCTATATTACTTGACGAGCGGTGCACTTGCCATGTACTCGAGAGTGGGTAGATTTCGGCTAGCTAAGATTTCCTCCCGTCAAGTTTATGGTGTCATTGCCGGGGCCTTTTAGGTATCTATTGGTCTGGGAGAAAGGTGTTTAAGTCGTGCTTTATGTATTGTTTATATTGTATATTTAAAAAAAACTTCCGTTTTTATTTTTATTTTTACTTTTGATTTTATTTTTTTATATATATTTTTGATTTTTATTTTTATATATTATTTTTGTGTGATATCTAGCTTGCGTGCGATTTCGCACTTGTTCTCTCACTCTTTTCCTCTATGTTGCCATATTTCTTGAATTCTAGCTAGGTTCGAGGAGGCTTCGGAGAATAGCAAACGAAAATGGAGCAAGATTGGAGAGAGTTCGAATGTCATCAGTATAGGATGAGCCAACATGACTGCGAGTGGGCTCCTTAAGAGACATTCACTTCATATAAGTCATAGGAGAGTCGGGTTATTACTCTTACCATGATGAAGATTAATACTGTTCCCGATATTACTCTCCACCACCACCCCGAGACTTCGAAGACTACCACTACTACGAGAACGTTCCACGAGATCACCCTTCTCAAAGGGGAATGTCAGCATTAGAGGAGATGATGGTGCAATATTTGTAGGAACAAAAGGAATGGACTAGGAGGCTAGAAGAAAAAAGTAGGAAGTAAGAACCGAAAATGGAGGCGATAAGGCATTGCTTACACCAACTGCAACTTCACCATGAATAAGCCGGTCCGGTCCCAATGGAGAGTGGTTAAGTTTTGGAAGAGCCGCGAATTGACGAAGGGCAAAATATGGCTAAGCAGGTCAATAGGATCACTGGGATCATTGACTTTGAGGCTCTAACCGAGGAAGACCTAGAGGGGATTGCAAGCACTTCCATATTCAATGTAAGGAGAATTAAGCCGAGAAGGACCAAAGAGTCCAAATGCATTCTTGAGCAGCCTCAAGCAACAGAAATATAGGAGATTTTCAAAGATTTTGAGCTTGAAGAGGACAATGATGAGGTGTACGAGCTCCTTGGACTATTTGATGAAGAGTTCTCTCCAGATGTAGAAATCAAAGTGGTCGGAACCATTAGCTCAGGAGGTCGAAGAGGATCTGCCTCTACCTAAAGGAGCATTGGAAGTCGACTCTCCTAAGAGGTCGACATTGGCGTGAAAAAGGAACATAACATGGAGCAAAGTTCAGAAGATGAATACCGAGTCAAAAACGATGAGGACATGGGTATATTGGTAAGGGAGCCCGTGGTTGACACAGAAACATGGGTTCCACCTCATTTTCATGTTTATGACAACCTTGCTTTGAGCTAAATTATTTTCTACCTAAGAGAGTTTTTTTTGAGCAAATTCCAGTTCCGAAAAATTGTAAATATGCATTTCTTGACAATGATTTATCTTTACCTGTGTGTATTTCTAACACATTGTCTAAAAAACATGAAAGGTACCTCTTGGAGAAACTTGGAGAGAGGAAGTAGCAGGTGAGAGAAATGGGACCTGTCTTGGTGATCCTAGATGGGGAAGAACTCCCGGTTAACGAGGAGGAGAAGCAAAAGGAGCTAACATATTATTTAGAACAAGGTGATATCGTTCCTTACTTCTCATATGCATTATATTCATGATTGGTGCGTAATTTTTTTGAAAAATTTAAGGGCAAGTGCGATTTTGCACTTGAAATTTTTGGTGCCTCTAGGAACAATACTCATAACTTGCCCTTTAAAATAAATATGCGGAAGAGGCGACTCTTTGGGATTTTAATGGAAATCTCTTCCACTTACATAGGGAAGAGATTAAATGGTTTTGTCGTGATTGTTTTTTACAGAGGAAAAGAAAATGGTTGCCAAAAAAAGAAATTTGTAAAATTTTTATTTTTTATTTTTTATTTTTTATTTTTATTTGAGTCTCTTGAGCCTTGTTTAGAGTGTCCGGGACTTTGTAAAGTCCTAATTGTGGTGTGTACCTGATGTGGGCCCTCGCAGAGTCCCTTGTCAACACCTTCGTTCCCACATTTAGTGCCATATTGACCTCGTCCCGAGCTTAAAGACCCCTATTCGTGCTACTTTTATGCCTTCGGGTATGTTTGGTGTGGATGTGCAGAATACAGGTAAAAAGGGTCAAAGCTGAGCTAAATCGAGGATTCGGGAAAGCAAGACCGTAAGAGGAAAGGAGGCTGAAAAAGTGACGATCGTTAGAGTAGGTGTAAAGATCATTGCACCAGGTGTAACGATTGTTACAGTGATCGTTACACCACACAAGCCCAAGACAGTGAGCTGTAACGATGGTGTAACGACCGGTGTAACGATTGTTACACCTGCCAGTCGCAAACAAGGTATAAAGCGCCGAATCAACGTAATTTCAGACCTAGACAAGAGTGGAGAGGAGAGACGACTTAGAGAGAAGAGAAAAGACAAACCAGATCAACCAAGGAGCGATTCTGATTGTTCGATAGAAAGTCTAATCCGTTACAAGGGAGATCAAGGTGCACATACCCAACAAGTAACAACCCAATGATCAAGAGGGATTCGGGATTTGATATTCTTCAACCTTTTGGGTCCTAGGATTCTTTGTTTTTATTCTTCAACTCGATTGCTACATTTATTTCCATGAATTTTTGTTTCAGCACCATGATTATGGGCTAAATACCCCTGATCATGGGTGCTAGGTCTCGAACTATGTTATTTTGAATATTAAGATTATGGATTAAAGTATTTCATGCATGTGTGATTGAGTTGAAGTGCTTAATGCTTGCAATATTTGTTGACGAATGATTATTGTTTGTGTGACTCATGTTGTCGAGTCCGAGAGGACCGATGGGTGACGAACTTGCTTCAATTTGAAATTGTTCAACTCTTCGAAACCTTTACCCCGTTAGTGCATTGCTTAACGCAGACTTGTGTTATTTATCTACCGTAGAGGGGGGGGGGGGTTGAACATCCCGAGCCTAGTCTAACACCACACTAAGAAGAGGTGTTAGAGACATTGTTGCATAGGGTTCAATACATCCATGTTCTACATAGTTCATGATTGGGATTTTCTTAGTAACCTACTAACCTAGCATCCATGGCTCCCATTCTGAATAGTTTTCTCTAAACCGTCTTGCTATTTAACTGTTTAATATTCAACCCCTTAAAATCACAATACATAATCTATCATTTAAGTACCATTGATCGCATAATTTAATCTGACATTATAAGTTTGGTGTCTATGGATTCGATCCAGTCTTACCGGTTATACTTGTAATAGTTGCATGCATTTGCACGTTATCAAATGTCTGTGGAGAATTGTCTACAGGCCCAACAAGTTTTAGGCGTCGTTGCCAGGGACCAACGATTAAGATCATTCTAGATTGTATTTTCAATTTTTATGTTTTTTATTCTATCTGAACTTCGGTTTGTCTGGAATTCATTTTGTAGGTGTGAACGTGCATGACCTGTTCATCAGAAGCACCTGAATTCACATACATTCCAGAAATCAAAGCAGCATGCATGCTTAACAACGCTCAAAGAAGAACTCGTCAGCTAAGTACGCAACCACATGACTCGAATAATATGAGTCTGAACGATGAGGAGGCGGTCACTCATGCCAACCTAAATGAAACAACAACTAATGTTGTAAATGATGGCCAGAACCCTCCAGGCCTAGGGCCACCCTTTCAGCCAGGTGTAAATGATGGCCAGATCTCTTTGAATTGAGGTCGGTGCACCTGAGCATGCTAACGACAATGAGCCAATTCAACGGGTTTTCGAAAGAAGATCCGAACTTGCATCTGCGCAGGTTTGAGCAGATATGCAATGTCACTAGGGCAGGAGTGCCAGGAGAATTGCTAAGATACAAACTCTTCCCGTTCTCACTAGCTGGAGCAACAAGTGAATGCTTTATGTCACTAAAAATAGAGGACACACCGAATTGGCCGATACGACAGAGACTCTTCTTAGGCCAATACTTCCCTCCAATGAAGACAACAAAAATTCGAGGACAAATATTCGGGTTTCAGCAGTTCGATAAGGGGACCCTACATGATGCTTGGGAGCGGTACAAGGCACTGCTGCGGAAGTGCCCGAATCATCAGCTCAACCTATATGTCCAAAACGAGCTATTCTACAATGGGCTAGATTCGAGGTCCACTTATGAGTAAGGACCCTAAAGACGCACATGCTCAAATTGAGATGTGTGCGAATAATAATTTTATGTACCACAAGGAAAGAAGAGCTCCAGCCCATCAGGCTGCATTCGTTGATGACGGTGTGGCGATACTAGACTTGCAAACAAAGTATAATGATATGTTGCTCATGATTTAGAATGGTCAGCAAGTTCAAGCTGATGTGCAAGAGGACCAACAATACTGTGAGATATGCAAAGTGGACAATCATAAGACGGAAAGTTGTGGATATTATACTCCTGGAGTAGCTTACATCAACCAACAGATATTGCAGAACCAGAGATTCAACCTGGTCTTCGCTTCTTAGAATCAGAATAAGAATCAGAACATAGGCCAAAGCTCAAACTTGAATCAAAACCAAGATCAGTTCGTTAGAAACAACCTAGCATATCCCTAGAACTTCGGTAATTAGAATAGGAACCCGGGGCTAAACTGAAGGAATTCCATGGGTTCCAAACAATAAAAATCAAGCAGCGAACTTGAAATTAACCATGGAATTCAAGTTGAATAGATCTTATGTGAAAATTTCAGCATGCAAATAAATAAAATCAGATCTGAAAATACCTTTTGCAAATCGATGAAAACACAAAATATATTTGTGTTCTCTAAATCGTCCACACAAGCACAACACCTATACCAAGGTTTCTACACACAAGTTTACTAGTGTTGTGTGTAGAAGAGAGCAAGAACACCAACAATGGTGGAAGAGAGAGGGACGGCTAAGAGAGAGGAGAGGGGCCGAAAACTAGAGGATTTTAGGGTTAGGATTATGTAAAAAAAAATCCGATTTTTAATATCTTTAAATTGACATAATTAAACACCCCTAAAACCTCTTATTTACACTTAAGGCCCATTCTTAATTAAAACCAAGAATGGGCTTTAAGCCCAATTAGTTAAACTTAATTAAACCCATTTAAATTGGATTCTAATTAAATGATTTAGCTAAATTGGTCCAATCTCTTTAATTTGATTTCTTCAACCGTCTGGTTAATAAACCTTGGGTGGTTATCAACCAAATCTTTTTCAATTTGACTAAATCGAAAACGAATTCTTCCAATTTCCATCCAAGCTTGTTTTGCTATATACTGTACTTAAAGTGTGTGACCCTCTAGGCTTACGACTCGTTGGCAGACTGGTAAAAGTACTATTTTACCCTTTCCATCATAAGTGGCCTCTAGTAAGACATTATAATTACCCAACGTCCGTGATTATCGACGATTCAACTTAACCTGTTATCGTACATGTCACTATCCTTTTATGAGCCGATATCCAAATTGATCAATAAGCATAAAACCGTCATCCTAATTGATCAATCAATGTTTCTTGATATCCGAGATCACTGAAAACTGATACGAAAGTATCACCTGCATGGTCATGCTATTCCTTCAGTCATAATCATCAAGTGGCCTAAGCGGATATCTTTCCCATACTGGAGTATGAGTGATAAATCCCTCAGCCGTCATTCGAGTTCACTAATGTAATTCATAATCAAGCCAATCAGAGCCGTTATAGCTATCCGTTTACATGTAACGTCAGACTAGGTGAAACTTAGAGATTCATTACATAGTGCACACAAAGACTCCTTGGTCTTAGGTTATAATGACAAGCTACGATCTGTGAGTATCTCATGACACTATTTATGATGCATACTCACCATCGGGTCGTCCAATACCATCACCCTGATGATATCTATGATATAACTCCAACACTTATTTTGCCATGATCAGTAGAGCGTGATCATAAGGAGTTAGTCTCATACTGATCGCTTCTTAAAGAAGCTTAACTCATCAGGGACACATTAAATGTAATTTTTTCCGATATGCAGTTCTACTATTAGTGATTACACACATAATGATACAGAGCAAATAACATCTAATAAATTACTACAACACATTAGTAATTTATGCCGATTTATTTATTCGGAATGATGATAAAACATTACATCTGTAGATGACTTTTATATTGTACTTGGGCATAACTCTAACAATCTTCCACTTTATGTTATGATCTACTCTCATAGACCTTGCATGTTCCTCATGCCTAGGCTGCGGCTGAGCCTTTGTCAAGGGATCAGCCATATTATCATCAGTCGAATAGTGTTTAATCTCCACCTCTATCTCTGATAACTCTAATGAGGTGATGCCTGCTAAGTATATGTTTGGATCTGTTGTGGAATCTGGTCTCTTGAGCAATAGCTACGGCACCTGTGTTGTCCCACAACAAGCTTATCAGATCATACGCTCGCGACGTTGCATCTAATCCGATCAGAAAGCTTATAATCCATACGACCTCTTTAGCTGCTCTTGTTGCAGCTATATACTCAGCCTACGTTGTAGAGTTGGTAATTCTGGCTTGCTTAAAGCTTATCCAGCTGAAAGCGCCACCATTCAACACAAAATATATCCTAACTGAGTTTTGAAGTCATATGGATATGTCTGAAAACTAGCATCAACATATTCCTTGACTGCTAGTTCTCCATCCTTCCCGCCATACACTAGGAATGCGTCCTTAGTCCTCCTCAAATATTTGAGGATACTCTTGACAGCAGTCAAGTGTTCCTGGTCTGGGTTAGATTGAAATATGCTGGCACAACTTAGCGCGAACGAGACGTCCGGTCTCGTGCATGTCATGGCATACATGATTGATCCTACAGCCGAAGCATATGGGATCTTACTCATCCTACTTAGCTCATCAAGAGTACTAGGACTCTGTTGCTTGCTGAGCTTAATGCCATGACGCATGGGTATGTATCCCTTCTTAGAATAATGCATTAAGAATCTTCTCAACACTTTATCCATGTAAATGCTCTGATTTAGGCCCAATATCCTTATGGGACGATGTCTTTAGATCTTGAGGGCCGAAATAAAAGTAGCATCACCTAAGTCCTTCATCGAGAAGCACTTCCCTAACCAAGCTTTTACCTCAAGCAAGGTTGGGATGTCATTCCCGATGATACATATGTCATCGACTTACACCACTAGGGATACAATGATACTCCCACTCGCTTTCTTATGAATGCAAGGCTCACTTTCATTCTTGATGAAGCCAAATTCTCTTACAGCTTCATCAAAACGAAGGTTCCAACTGCATGAAGCTTGCTTCAATCCATAAATGGATCTTAGCAGCTTGCACATCTTTCTGAGATTCTTTGGATCTACAAAACCCACAGGCTGTGTGATATACACACCCTCTAGTAAGTTCCTGCTAAGGAACGGGTTTTGACATCCATCTGCCATAGTTATGGCTATGAATAATCCGGATCGATCTGACTATTGCTACTGGTGAAAAGGTGTCATCATAATGATAGCATTTTGTGCCCTAGTCCAATTGCTAGTAGCCTGTAAACGTCTATGTACATTATAATCGTTTGTAATATATATAAAACGGCTTTGTATTACTTATGTGTTGAAGTAATATTTTAAGCATGATCTGATTTATGACCATTAAAGTAGTAGAACCATAAATATGTACGGATCACACTTAACGAGTCCCTGGTCAAAATATGCCTCCATAGAAGCGACTAGAATGAGGATGGTTCTTAATGACGTAGTTTTACTTGTCATAGGGATGAGGGATCCCGGAATCATATCACAGATATAATGAGGTGATTGATATCGGACGACCCTTTTTGAATAGTGTTTTCATAGATTAAGCCATGAACATATTCAAATGCGATAGTTTGTCACGATATCCTTAGACCGAGGAGTCTTTGTGATCACTATGCAATGTACGTGCGGCTTTAACTTGCGCCTAACGCTTTCTGTAAAAGGATTGCAATAACGGGCATGATTCGGTGGCGGAACGGGTTGCATGAGTGACACGAAAGACGGCTAAGGGATTTAGCCCTCAATACTACGGTATGAGAAAGATATCCGTTAAAGGCCTCTTGATTGAGACTGACTGAGAGTAAAGGCCTCTTGATTAAAGAGCATGGCCATGCCGGTGATACGCGTTATCAGTTCTCAACCATCTCACATATCAAGTAACAATGATTGATTAAACAAGGGTGACGACTCTATGCCTTGTGATCAATCGGGATATCTAGAGATAATAGGATAGTGACTTGTACGCACAAGGTTAAGTCGAGTCATCGATCGTCATGCACCTAGGGTAATCATAACGTCTTACAAGAGGCCCCTTATGATGGATTGGGCAAGAGCGATCTTTTGCGCCGATCTGCCAACGGTGGCATGAGCCTGAAGGGTCACACACATTCAAGACGGATAACTTTAGACAAGGAAACCTTAACGTTTCTTGAGTAGCAATACATGGACAAAACTGGAGGTTTTGTGCCATGGGTTCGGTTTGAGAGAATAATTAGCGAATCGAGAAAACTGAGTTTTTTCGTCGATGTCGCGTCGGACTTTGTTTGATAAGTAACGACAAAAAGGGTCGGGCGACTTTTGGACACGGCACGAAACCACATGGGCGAGCCCATTTGGCTCGGCCCATGAGGTCTCATGGCCGGGCCAATAAGGGCCCATTATGGGCCCAATAAGCCCTATATGGCCGGCCCACATGGTGGGTCCATGAGTGGGGGCCACACAACACCATGCTTAGTTGGTGATTGTGGATTAAGAGGTGAGTGATTTAAGGGGTATGGGTTAAAGCACTTTTAAGCCCGTAGCAATCTCTTTTGACCCATGCTTATGAGTTGGATTATGAATTGAAATATCTAACATTCATTCATTAATCAAATAATCACACAACTCACAAAAACCTCTCTCTCTCTCTCTCTCTCTCTCTATTGTGGCCGGCCACACACCCTCTCTTTTCATTCTTGCTCTCTTGTTCTTCATTTAGTTGTTCTAGTAGGCAATTAAGTGAAGGATCTTTAAGATCATCCCCTTGGTGTGGATTTGCTTTAGAGAAGAAGATCCGAAAGTTCTTCTTTAATCGATTCAACAAAGACTTAAAGGTAAACATCTTGTTGAATAGATTTTGCCTTGGGATTTAACGGTTTATGTTCTTGGACAAGGTTTGGAGTAGATTTTGTAAAACGTTTCCGCTATCTCGTTGATCTAGAACGCTCCAAAACCCAACAGTGGTATCAGAGGGTGGTTACCCTCTTAATTGTTGTCTTGTTGAATTTGTTTCGGTTTTATGATTATTTGCATGCCAAAATTGTTGATCACATGATTTTAATGTTTTTTTTTGATAATTGCATGAAATATGTTATTTTTTAAAATATATTGAATTTGGTATTTTTCGGAAATTATTGGATTTGTCGGGTCTGAGAAGAGACTCTCAGGGAGCCGGATCGGAGGTACCGGACGGAGGTCACCGGAGGCCGGCGGTGACCGGAGCCGTCCCCACTCTCGGCCGAGGCCGAGAGTGGAGGCAAGCTCGATTTGGGCCTTCAAAGGCCCAAACCGAGCCGTGTCATGTTGGGCTCGGCCCAATGGGCTTTCGGCCCATTGGCTTGGCCCGACTTGGTTCGTGAACGGTGTTTGATCCGTGGCACGAACCCGCGATCCAATATTTCGAAAACTTTCAAAATTTAATCGGTTTCGATAAACTGTTTTTCGAAAAGGTCTAGTTTTGATAAACCCGACCGAGCAACTTGGCAAAATTAAAACCGGAATAATTGCATATTATTTGATAACATGTTTGTGTGATAACATGTGGGATGATGTGATGAGATGTATGATGCATTAGTAGCCCATTAGATTTTATCGCTTTCACGGTTTGCATACCGTTAGTGTTAGCGTGTAATTATTCTTTCATTCAAGCCCATAAAGTGTAATTATTTTTTTATCCGGTCTACGAACCGAGTATTAATTGTAATTACTACTCAAAAACGATAAGGATGGAAAATCGAGCACAATGACGGTCTTGGAGGTTGTCCAAGAGCTAGTGGGAGCCCGAATGAAAAAGACGAGAAGATGTTGTGACTCGAAGAATCCTAAGATTAGGATGGGCTATAAAATGCATATTTAACGCTTTATGTTTTCTTGCTTGTATTATTTAAATAATAACATGCTTGGATGCTTAGCTTATAAGTTTATAAGCCATCACCTCACATGCAAAGATTAAAATCGACTTTAATGGTTTGCATGTTTAAAGCGTTGTGAACTGTCATTGCACGGGTTGTGATGGATGAGTTCAAATTTGAAACGTGTTTGCACGGGTTGCAAATGATGGTTTCAAATGAAGATCAGTATGTGATACAATTAGAAACGTCACAACATGGGTTGTTGATGACGGGTTCGTAATTGTGCCAAATACTTTCGAATTATTAAGCACAACCAATTTACAAGATAATTTGAGTCAAGTGAGATGCCACCCAAACTCACACCCACGTAGAAACATTTTATCGGTGTCGTGTGCCTTAGCGGAGCATCGATGGAATGGGTTCTATATGGGAATGGTAAACTTTGTGGGATGTCGTGCGCCTTAGCGGAGCATCTGCAAAAATTTAACTCGTTACTGAAGGTTGGTTGACTCAACCACGATTCTTGGCCTGAGGTCGAGTTGGGGCATCGGAAGGGTAAGCCGTGTGTTTTTGCACATACCCTGACCAAGAGTTACACGGGTTGTAATTGGACGAACGTCCTACCTAAATAAGTCAATTGGAGCGGTGCGCCTTAGCGTACTTCAAATGACGAATAAGGGATCTTGATTTAAGGATTCTAAACCTTAGAATCGGATGGTTGGTGTTTAATTCGGATCTTCGTAAATTTATTCAAATTTTCTGATTAAATTTACTTTCTTCGTGTAGAAATGGCTAGTAATTCAACAAACTCGTCTAATTTGTCGTTGAGGACTATACTCAAAAAGTGTAAACTCAACAGGACAAATTATCTGGACTGGAACAGGAATTTACGACTTGTGTTAAAGTTGGAACGCAGGGAGTACGTCCTTGATAAGGCTATCCTGGTGGAGCCAACTGCCAACGCAACGAGTGTCGTTAAGGATGCGTACAAGAAACACCTTAGCGACTCTATCGACGTTGCGTGTGTCATGCTGGGCTGCATGGAGGCGGACCTCCAGAAGCAGTTTATGGAGCTATCCCATGATCCGTTTGCAATGTTTGCACAGATCAAGGATATGTTCAAAGAATAAATACGTATTGAAAAATACACTGTTCTCCGAGAACTCATTGCCTGCAAGATATAAGCAGGCAGCTCCGTAGGTCCACACGTCCTACGTATGAAGGGACATTTCGACCATATGACCAGTGTCGGTACGTCTATGGAAAAGGATATGGCTGGGGATTTTATTCTGCAATCCCTTCCTCATGCATATGGTGGGTTCGTCATGAATTATCACATGCATGACATGGACAAGACCGCGTCGGAGTTGCACAGCATGCTAGTGACTGCCGAGAAGAGCATAAGGGGCAGTTCACCCAAAAGTGTTTTTATGGTCAAGAAGGGATCCAGCTTCAAAGCTGATGGTGGAAAGGGTAAAGCCCCAATGCACTTGGTAGGAAAAATGAGACGACCATTTATTCCTAAACCTTCCATGCCCGTAAAAGGCAAGGGGAAGGCAAAGGAGTCGGTCTGTTTCTACTGCCAAAAGCCTGGTCACTGGAAGAAAGACTGTCAGCAGCTGAAGGATGATCAGAGGAAGGGCGGTGGGGCCGTTACTTCGTCAGGTATTCCATTAGAGCTAAATCTTTCTACTATAAATGCTTGGGTACTAGACACTGGAGCTGAGTCTCATGTCTGTGCGGATGTGCAGGTGTTGAATAGTAGAAGAGATATGGGGAAAGCGAGGTGGACTTAAGAGTTGGGAACAACGTGAGAGTTACCGCAAGTGCCGTGGGTTCTGTTAACCTTGCTTTGCCCTGTGAGCTTGTAATTGAACTTTTTGATGTGTTTTGCGTACCTGTTTTCAGCAGGAATATTGTATCAATATCTCTTCTTGAAAAAGAAGGTTATTATTTTGATATTAAGAACGGGTTTTTTAATATCATGCGCAACAACATGTTTTTTGGAAATGCTCACACAGTTGGAGGTTTATACATATTGAATATGCAAAACTCGAGATTCAACATGCTCTATAATATAAATGCTAAGAGGTTTAAAGCTAATGATTTAGACCAAACTCTAAACTGGCATTGTCGTCTAGGTCACATAAATGAGAAACGCATCTCAGCGCTTCATAAGCGCGGACTTCTAAGTCAGTTCGAATTCCAAACGATTGATAGATGCGAACCTTGTTTAATGGGCAAGATGACTAAAGCGCCCTTCACTGGTTTAGGTGAGAGAGCAGGTGATCTATTGGGTCTAATACATTCAATCGTATGTGGACCAAATGAGTACACCAGCCAGAGGTGGTTTAGGCTACTTTATCACGTTCACTGATGATTTCAGTAGATATGGTTATGTCTATCTCATAAGACATAAGTCTGAAGCCTTTGATAAATTCAAGGAGTCTAGGACTGAAGTACAAAACCAACTCGGAAAAAGTATCAAGGCACTCTGTTCTGATCGGGGTGGAGAATACTTATCCGAAGAGTTTCTTAGTCATCTTACAGAAAGTGGAATACTATCTCAGTGGACTCCGCCAGGAACACCGCAACTCAATGGTGTGTCCGAGCGAAGGAATCGGACATTGTTGGATATGGTTCGATCGATTTTAAGTCTCACTGATCTCCCGATCTCCTTCTGGGGTTACGCTCTGCAAACGGCCGCATTCATAATCGAGCTGGGACATTCTTGGAGAAGGAATTTATTTCCAAGACAGTCAGTGGGAGGGTTGTTCATCTTAATGAAGTTCTAGATGAGATGGTCACTCGGGAACCACTGGACGACCCACCAGAAGTAGTCGTTGAGCAAGAACCAATAGCTATAGTTAATAAGGACGGAACCGACTCTGAGAAATGGCTGGAAGCTATGAGGGAAGAAATGCAATCCGTGTCAGATAATCAAGCGTGGGACTTGGTGGATCAAACCCCTAATGTAAAAGTCATTGGGTGTAAATGGATCTTTAAAATAAAGATGGACTTGGATGGGAAACCTCAGACCTATAAAGCAAGACTGGTAGCAAAAGGTTATAGGCAAGGCCACGGAATTGGCTATGAAGAGACCTTTTTCTCCAGTAGCTATGGTCAAATCTATCCCCATTCTACTTGCCGTAACAACTATGAGATATGGCAAATGGACGTCAAAACCGCCTTCTTCAACGGGAGGTTAGCTGAGGATGTTTATATGTCCCAGCCTGAGGGTTTTGAGAATCCTAAGAATAAGGGAAAGATTTGCAAGTTGCTCAAATCAATTTATGGTTTGAAGCAAGCATCTCGGAGTTGGAATCAACGTTTTGATGAAGTTGTGAAACAGTTTGGCTTCATCAAGAACGATGATGAACCTTGCGTATATAAAAAGGCAGATGGGAGCAAAGTAGTCTTCTTGGTGCTTTATGTTGATGACATACTGCTCATTGGAAACGACGTCCCTACCTTGCTCTTAACAAAGACTTGGTTAGGTGAGTGTTTCACAATGAAGGACTTAGGCGAAGCCTCTTACATCTTGGGGATCAAGATATATAGAGACCGTGCCAAGTGGGTCTTGGGCTTAAGTCAAAGCACCTACATAGACAAAGTGTTGAGACGATTCTCAATGCAAGATTCAAAGAAAGGATTGCTGCCCATGCGTCATGGCATGAAGCTTAGCAAGAAGCAGTGTGCTGAGACACCTGCAGAGCTAGCAAGAATGAATGAGATCCCATATGCTTCGGCTATAGGGTCCATAATGTATGCCATGATATGTACGAGACCGGATGTCTCGTTTGCCCTAAGCTGTACCAGTAGACATCAATCAAAACCCGGTGAGGCACACTAGATTGCCGTCAAGGAGATTCTCAAATATTTGAGAAAAACCAAAGACGCTTTTCTTGTATACGGGGGAAGAAATGATGATCTAGTAGTCAAAGGATATGTCGACACTAGTTTTCGAGATAGACCCCGATGAATTTAAAAGTCAGTTGGGTTACATGTTTATGTTGACACCATTGCCGACTCTACGACCGAAGCTGAGTACATTGTTGCATCGGAAGCGGCAAAATAGGCTGTATGGATCAGGAGTTTCATGACTGGGTGAGGTGTAATTCAAAACCCATCTAACCCAGTAGACTTATATTGTGACAACACCGGGGCCATTGCGCAAGCTAAGGAACCCAGGGCACATGACAGATCCAAACATGTACTCAGGAAGTATCACATCATCCGCGACATTGTTGCTAGAGGTGACGTGAAGATCCACTACGTTGCAACTGATGATAACACAGCTGACTCCTTGACCAAGGCTCTTCCTCAAGCCAAACATGATAAACATGTTAGGTCAATGGGTAATGGACTGGGACTTAGATTGGAACTAGGGGCAAGTGGGAGATTGATAGCATTTTGTGCCCTAGTCCAATTACTAGTAGCCTATAAATGTCTATGTACATTATCATCGTTTGTAATATATATAAAACGGCTTTGTATTACTTATGTGTTGAAGTAATATGTTAAGCATGATCTGATTTATGACCACTAAAGTAGTAGAACCATAAATCTGTACGGATCACACTTAACGAGTCCCTGGTCAAAATATGTTTCCATAGAAGCGACTAGTATGAGGATGGTTCTTAATGACGTAGTTCTACTTGTCATAGGGATGAGGGATCCCGGAATCATATCATAGATATCATGAGGTGATTGATATACGATGACCCGTTTTGAATAGTGTTTTCATAGACTAAGCCATGAACATATTCAAAAGCGATAGCTTGTCACGATATCTTTAGACCGAGGAGTCTTTGTGATCACTATGCAATGTACGTGCGGCTTTAACTTGCGCCTAACGCTTTCTGTAATAGGATTGCAATAACGGGCATGATTGGGTGGCGGAACGGGTTGCATGAGTGACACGAAAGACGGCTAAGGGATTTATCCCTCATACTACGGTATGGGAAAGATATTCGTTAAAGGCCTCTTGATTGAGTCTGACTGAGAGTAAGAGCATGGGCATGCCAGTGATACGAGTTATCAGTTCTCAGCCATCTCACATATCAAGTAACAATGATTGATTAAACAAGGGTGACGACTCTATGCCTTGTGATCAATCGGGATATCTAGAGATAATAGGATAGTGACTTGTACGGACAAGGTTAAGTCGAATCATTGATCGTCATGCACCTTGGGTAATCATAACGTCTTACTAGAGGCCACTTATGATGGATCGGGTAAGAGCGATCTTTTGCGCCGATCTGCCAACGGTGGCATGAGCCTGAAGGGTCACACACATTCAAGTCGGATAATTTGAGACAAGGAAACCTTAACGTTTCTTGAGTAGCAATACATGGACAAAACTGGAGGTTTTGTGCCATGGGTTCGGTTTGAGAGAATAATTAGCGAATCGAGAAAACTGAGTTTTTTCGTCGATGTCGCGTCGGACTATGTTTGATAAGTAACGACAAAAAGGGTCGGGCGACTTTTGGACACGACACGAAACCACATGGGCGAGCCCATTGGGCTCGACCCATGAGGTCTCATGGCCAGGCCAATAAGGGCCCATTATGGGCCCAATAAGCCTTCTATGGCAGGCCTACATGGTGGGTCCATGAGTGGGGCCCACACAACACCATGCTTAGTTGGTGATTATGGATTAAGGGGTTAGTGATTTAAGGGGTATGGGTTAAAGCACCTTTAAGCCCATACCAATCACTTTTGACCCATGCTTATGAGTTGGATGATGAATTGAAATATCTAACATTCATTCATTAATCAAATAATCACACAACTCACAAAAACCTCTCTCTCTCTCTATTGTGGCCGGCCACACACCCTCTCTCCTCATTCTTGCTCTCTTGTTCTTCATTTAATTTTTCTAGTAGGCAATTAAGTGAAGGATCTTCAAGATCATCCCCTTGGTGTAGACTTGCTTTAGAGAAGAAGATCTGAAAGTTTTTCTTTAATCGATTCAACAAAGACTTAAAGGTAAACATCTTGTGGAATAGATTTTGCCTTGGGATTTAACGGTTTATGTTCTTGGACAAGGTTTGGAGTAGATTTTGTAAGAAGCTTCCGCTATCTCGTTGATCTAGAACGCTCCAAAACCCAACACATAATCCATGCATTGAATCTGACGATAACCTTTTACAACCATCCTAGCCTTATTGGTCTGAGGATTTCCATCCATGTCGGTCTTGATCCTATAGACCCACTCAGAACCGATGGGTTTTATCCCAGGGGTTTGATTAACCAAGCTTTATACTTGGTTGTCATACATGGACTTCATTTCCTAATTCATGGCATTCTGGAATTTTCGGAGTCCGGACTTGCCAAAGCTTGTCTGAACGTTTATGGATCATCCTGATCCACCAATATCAAGTCATTTCCCTTAATGGCTGTGAAGCCATATCTGATGGGAACATGACGAGATCTTTCAGACCTCCTTGGACCATCTGGAATTTCTGTAGGGATTGATTCTTCATCTACAACCATATGAGGCTGCAGTACTTCTACATTTTGCATAGCAGGCTCCTGAATTGCTTCAGGCTGTTCCGTACCCTCTCGAATTTCTTCGAGATGCACGGGACTCCCACTAGCTGTATTGAAAATAAATTCTTTCTCCAAAAATACCCCTCCTCGAGCAACAAAAACTTTGTTCTCGCTGGGTATGTAGAAGTTGTATCTCTTAGTTTCTTAAGGATACCTTACGAAGACACACTTGTCTGATTTGGATGCATGCATCTCTACTACCCAAGTCTTTAGGAAAAACATATTAGGATGTTTCCCACACCATATATGACTTGGTCCATTTCTTATTTGGCTACTACGCGAAGGCGCACGCATCCAAATAGAATTGACCATCTAATCCCGCTCCCATCCCAATGAATACTATGCGACGGCGCACACATCAACGGTAACGAGAGTCGTAATGAGTGTCATGTGGTGTACCTTCTGTGACTCTGGTCCAGTTCTTATTTTGCTACTACACGGAGGCGCACACATCCTAATAGAACTGATCACCTCATTCAGCTCGCATCCCAATGAATACTACGCGAAGGCGCACGCATCCACGGTAATGGGAGATAGAATGACTGTCACAAAGTGTACTATCGTTGTCTTCATCGAAGCCCGATTCAAAATGAATGTGGCCGTTTCCAGAGTCAAGTATTAGTTGAACCCTCTTCTGGCTTGAGTACTCATAGGTCCACATACGTCGGAATGTATTAGACTTAACAAGTCACTCACCCTTTCACCTAAACCTGTGAAAGGTGCCTTTGTCATTTTCCCCATTAGGCAAGACTTACATCTTTCAGTTCGAGTCAAACAAACTTAAAAGTCCACACTTGTGAAGTGTTGAAATGCGTTTCTTGCCTATCTGCTTTAAACGACAATGCCAGATTATAAATTAGTTTAAATCATCAGATTTAAGCCTTTTCTTGTTTACGTTATAGTGATTAAGCTCAACAACGTAAATACCTGGTCCTGAAGATATGGATGCACACTCTTCTTCACATGATCCTTGTATTACTTGCAATCCCTTATTCCCGTGTCCTGGCTCATTGCAGTGATAGCAGACCTCCTCCATTCTGTCCTTAGCCTTAAGCAGCTTTGGGAGCTGCTTGAACATTTGGACCCTTGGGGTGTTTGATCTGCCCTGCAAGGTGCTTAGGAGCCTTACCCTTACCCTGATCAACTTTCTTGAAGTTGACCTTCTTGTTGACCATAAGGACCTCCTTGGTCTTCCCTTTGAGATTCTTTTCAGCGGTCACAAGCATCCCATGAAGCTCTGTCAAGGACTTGTCCATTTCATGCATATTGTAATTAACTACGAAATCACTATATGTATCTGGAAGTAACTGCAACATAAAATCCGCAGCCATTTCCATCTGATCATCAAAACCAAGTCTATTAGATGTTCCTGAACACATTTCATCTTCGTGAAGTTGGGACTAAAAGGGCTCCATCCTTAAGCTTGCAGGACTTAAGTTCTCTAAAAGTATGATATCTTTCGATACGAGCTTTCTCCTTGAACATTTCCTTGACCTCTTCCTTACAGGCATGAGGGTCATCTGAAATGTTCATGAACTGCTTCTGCAACTCTGGCTTGTAGAATCTTAAGGATAGGATGGGCTATTGATGCATATTTAAACGCTTTAAAATGGTTGTTTGAATTATTAGATGATAATTTATATGCTAGCATGTTTAGCTTATGAGATTATAAGCCATCACCTCATATGCAAAGATTAAAAACGATTTTATTTATTTGCATGTTTAAAGCGTTTTGAACCATCGTCACACGGGTTGTGATGGATGAATTCAATTTGAAACGTGTTTGCACGGGTTGCAAATGACGTCTTCAAAAGAAGATAGTATGTGATACAATTAGAAACGTCACAACATCGTCACACAGGTTGTCAAAATACTTTCGAATTATTAAACACAACCAATCGCACCATAATTTGAGTCATGTGTGATGCCACGAAAATTCACACTCATGTAGGAACATTCTCTCGGTGTCATGCGGCTTAGCGGAGCACCGATAGATTGGTTTCTATATGGAATGATCAACCTAGTGGGATGTCGTGCGCCTT
Source organism: Geranium rotundifolium (assembly GCA_963920655.1). NCBI lineage: Eukaryota > Viridiplantae > Streptophyta > Magnoliopsida > Geraniales > Geraniaceae > Geranium > Geranium rotundifolium. The sequence goes on along the minus strand of OY987312.1, from coordinate 26,984,807 downwards.
AGCGGAGCATTTGCACAAAACTGATGCATATGTGAAGGTTGGTTTACTCGACCACGATTCTCGACCTGAGGTCGAGCTGGGGCATCAGAAGGGTAAGCCGTGTGCTTTTGCACATACCCTGACCTAGAATTACACAGGTTGTAATTGGATGAACGTCCTACCCAAATGGGTCAATTGGAGCGGTGCGCCTTAGCGTACTTCAATTGACAAATCAAGGATCTTGGTTTAAAGATTCTAATCCTTAGAATCAAATGGTTGGCGTTTAATTCTTATCTTCATAAATTTATTCAACTTTTCTGATTAAATTTACTTTCTTCGGGTAGAAAATGGCTAGTAATTCAACAAACTCGTCTAATTTGTCATTGAGGGCTATACTTGATAAGTGTGAGCTCAATGGAACAAATTATCTGGACTGGGACAGAAATTTGCGACTTGTGTCAAAGTTGGAACGCAAGGAGTACGTCCTAGACAAGGCAATCCCGGTGGAGCCGGCTGCTAACGCAATGAGGGTCGTTAAGGATGCGTACCAGAAACACTTTAGCAACTCTATCGACGTTGCATGTCTCATGCTAGGGTGTATGGAGGCGGACCTCCAGAAACAGTTTATAGAGCTATCCCATGATCCTTTTGCTATGTTTGCATAGATCAAGGATATGTTCAAGGAGAAAGTACGTATTGAAAAATACGCTGTTCTCCGAGAACTCATTGCCTGCAAAATGTAAGCAGGCAGATTCGTAGGTCCACACATCCTACGAATGAAGGGACATCTCGATCACCTAACTAGTCTCGGGTTGATTATGGAAAAGGAGATGGCGGCAGATTTCATTCTACAATCCCTTCCTCATGCGTATGGTGGTTTCGTCATGAACTATCACATGCATGACATGGACAAAACCACATCGGAGTTGCACAACATGCTAGTGATTGCCGAGAAGAGCATATGGGGCAATGCACCCAAAGGTGTTCTTATGGTGAAGAAGGGATCCGGTTTCAAAACTTGTGGTAAGAAGGGTAAAGGCCCAATGCACCTGGCAGGAAAGAACAGACGACCTTTTGTTCCTAAACCTTCCAAGCCCATGAAGGGCAAGGTGAAGGTAAAGGAGTCAGTCTGTTTCTTTTGCCAAAAGCCTGGTCATTGGAAAAATGACTGTCAACAGCTGAAGGAAGATCACAAGAAGGGCGGTGGGGCCGCTACTTCGTCAAGTATTCTTTTACAGCTAAATCTTTCTACTAAAAATATTTGGGTACTGGACACTGGAGCTGAGTCTCATGTCTGTGCGGATGTGCAGGTACTGCGTAGTAGAAGAGATGTGGGCGAAAACGAGGTGGACTTAAGAGTTGGGAACAACGTGCGTGTTGCCGCAACTGCTGTGGGTTCGATTGATCATGTTTGCCTAGTGGGCTTGTAATAGAACTCCTTAATGTGTTTTGCGTACTTGCTTTCAGCAGGAATATTGTATCTATATCTCTTCTTGAAAAAGAAGGTTATTATTTTGATATTAAGAACGGGTTTTTTAATATCATGCGCAATAACATATATTATGGAAATACTCACACAGTTGGAGGTTTATACATATTGAATATGCAAAACTCAAAATCTAACATGCTCTATAATGTTAATGCTAAGAGGTTTAAAACTGATGATTTAGACCAAACTCTAATATGGCATTGTCGTCTAGGTCACATAAACGAGAAACGCATCTTAGCGCGGACTTTTAAGTCAATTCTGAAAGGGATCACCATAGGTTCCAATCAATAATTTCATGCAGCGGAGCTTTATGTAACCATGGTGGTCGAAATGAATACTTGATCTTAATGAAAAATCCAGCATGTTTATGAACTTTATAATCTGAAAAATTACCTTTGTATAATCGATTAAAACACAAGATAGTGTTTCTCTAAGGAGTCCACACAAGCACAACAATCACCGAAAATGATTTTCTTTCAACCTCTTGCTAATAATGTTTTTGAGAAGTCTTGACAAAGAAAAACAATGGTGGAAGAGCTATAGGTGGGTCGACCAAATGAAGAAGGAAAGGAGAAAGAAGACGCCCAAATTATGGGAAAATAAAGGAAATGAAATAATGTGTAATTATGTGATTTAATTATCAGAAAATCTGATTTTAAATTCAAAAAAAATAATTACACATATCACCCCTTTAAATTCATAATTGCACTCTTGCCCTGTCATGAATTGAAACACCAAATGGGCTTCAAGCCCGTTTAACTAAATTCAAATTAAAACCCATAAAATTAACTTCGTATTCTGGCTTAGATAAACCAGTTCAATTTCCTCAATTTGATTTCTTCAACCGTCTGGTTAAAACCCTAGGTCAGAAATCTACCGAATCGTTTTCAATTTGACTAAACTGAAAACCGGATTCTCCCAATTTTCATCCATGCTGACTTGTCATGTATTGTGCTTAATGCGTGTGACCCTCTAGGCTCACGAACAATTGGCAGACTGGTAAAATTACTATTTTACACTTTCCATCATAAGTGGTCTCTAGCAAGACATTATGATTACCCAACGTTCGTGATTATCGATTATTCAACTTAACTTGTTATCGTACATGTCACTGTCCTTTTATCAAACCGATATCCAGATTGATCAATAGGCATAGAATTGTCATCCTAATTTATAAATCACTGTTTCTTGATATCTAGGATGACTGAAAACTGATACTAAGGTATAACCTGCACGGCCGTGCTATTCCTTCAGCCATACTCATACAGTGGCCTAAAATGATATCTTTCTCATACCGGAGTATGAGTGAAAAATCCCTCAGACGTCTTTCGAGTTCACCAATGTCATTCATAACCAAGCCAATCATAGCCGTTACGGCTACCCTTTTACAGGTAACGTTAGACTAGGTCAAACTCGGAGATTCATTACACAGTGGACACAAAGACTCCTTGGTCTTAATATATAATGACAAGCTAGGATTTGTGAGTATCTCATGACGGTATCTATGTTGCATACTCACAATCGGGTTGTCCGATATCATCGACTTGATGATATCTATGTTATAATTCCGGCACATACTTTGCCATGATCAGTAGAGCGTGATCACAAGGAGTTGGTCTCATACTGATCGCTTCATAAAGAATCTTAGCTGATCAAGGACTCATCAAATGTAATTCTTTCTGATCTACAGTTCTACTATTAGTAGTTACACACGTAATGACATAGATCAAATTACATTTGATATATTACTACAACACATTAGTAATATATGCCGATTTATTTTTACAGAAAGATGATAAAACATTACATATGTAGATCACTTTTATCTTGGACTGGGGCATAATTCTAACAATCTCGCACTTCCCCCTGATTCCAATTTAAGTATTGATCTATTCCCATAGACCCTGCATGTTTCTCATGCCTAGGTTGCGGCTGAGCCTTTGTCAAGGGATTGGCCATATTATCATCAGTCGAATAGTGTTTAATCTCCACATCACCTCTATATGTGATAACTCTCACGAGGTGAAGCCTGGTGAGTATATGTTTGTATCTGTTGATGAATCTGGGCTCTTAAGCAATAGCTACGACACCTATGTTGTCCCACAACAAGCTTATCGGATCAGATGCTCGCGACGTTGCATCTAATCCGCTCAGAAAGCTTCTAATCCATACGGCCTATTTAGCTGCTTTTGTTGCAGCTATATACTCAACCTCCGTTGTAGAGTTGGCAATTTTGGCTTGCATAAACCTTATCCAGCTGAAGGCGCCACAACTCAACACAAAATATATCCTGACAGAATTTTGAAGTCATCTGGATATGTCTGAAAACTAGCATTGACTTGTCTTTTGACTGCTAGTTCTCAATCTACATCCCCATACACTAGGAATGCATCCTTGGTCCTCCTCAAATATTTGAGGATGACCTTTGACATCAATCCACTGTAATTGGCCAGGGTTAGATTGGAATCTGCTGGTATAGCTTAGTGCAAACGAGACTTCTAGTCTCGTGCACATCCTGGCATACATGATGGACCCGACAGTCGAAGCATAAGGGATCTTACTCATCATGCTCAGCTTCTCAGGAGTACTAGGACTCTGTAGCTTGCTGAGCTTAATGCCATGACGCATAGGTATGTATCCTTTCTTAGATTCAAGCACTGAGAGACTTCTCAACACTTTACCTATGCACATGTTTTGACTTAGCAACATGTTCTAACTTAGGCTCAAAATCCTTTTGGAATGATCTATAGAGATCTTGATGCCTACATTAAATGTAGCATCACCTAAGTCCTTCATCGATAAGTACTTCCCTAACCAAGCTTTGGTGGCAAGGTCATGATATCATTCCCGATAAATAAATACCATGAATACAATATTACTCCCACTCGCTTTCATATGTACGCAAGGCTCACTTTTGTTTTTGATGAAGTCGAATTTCCTTACAGCTTTATCAAAATGAAGGTTCCAACTCCCTGAAGCTTTCTTCAATCCATAAATGGATCTTTGCAGCTTACATATCTTTCCGGTATTCTTTGGATCTACAAAACCCAAAGGTTGTGTTATGTACACGCCCTCTAGTAAGTTCATGCTAAGGAAGGGGGTTTGACATCCATCTGCCATAGTTATAGCTAAGAATAATCCGGATCAATCTGACAATTGCTGCTCGTGAAAAGGTGTCATCATAATCCATGCATTGAATCTGACGATAACCAGTTACAACAATCCTAGCCTTATTGGTCTGAGGATTTCCATCCATGTCGGTCTTGATCCTATAGACCCACTCAGAACCGATGGGTTTTATCCCAGGGGTTTGATCAACCAAGCACCAGACTTTCATTTCATTTCCTCACTCATGGCGTTCTGCCATTTTTCGGAGTCTGGACTGGTCAAAGCTTGTCTGAACGTTTCTGGATCATCCTGATCCACCAACATCAAGTCATTTCCCTCAACGGCTATGAAGGCATATCTATCTGGAACATGACGAGATCTTTCAGACCTCCTTTGACATCCGGGATTTCTGTAGGGATTGATTCTTCATCTGCAACCATCTGAGACTCCAGTACTTCTACATCTTGCATAACAGGCTCCTGAATTGCTTCGGGCTCTTCCGTATCCTCTCGAATTTCTTCGAGATGCACGGTACTCCCACTAACTTTTTTGGAAATAAAATATTTCTCTAAAATACCCCTCCTCGAGCAACAAAGACTTTGTACTCGCAGGGTATGTAGAAGTTGTATCTCTAAGTTTCTTAAGGATACCTTACGAAGACACATTGGTCTGATTTGGATGCATGCATCTCTGCTACCCAAATCTTTTAGGAAAAACATACTAGGATGTTTCCCACACCATATATGACTATTGTCCATTTCTTATTTGCCTACTACGCGAAGGCGCACGCATCCAAATAGAACTGACCATCTCATCCTGCTCCCATCCCAATGAATACTACGCGGAGGCGCACGCGTCCATAGTAACGGGAGACGTAATGAGTGTCATATGGTGTACCTTCTGTGACTCTTGTCCATCTCTTATTTGGCTACTACGCGGAGGTGCACGCATCCAAATAGAACTGATTACCTTTTTCAGCTCGCATCCTAATGAATACAACGCGGAGGCGCACGCATCCACAATAATGGGAAACAAAATGACTGTCACAAGGAGTAATATAGTTGTCATCATCAGAGCCCGATTCAAAATGAATGCGGCCGTTTCCAGAGTCAACTATAAGTTGAACTCTCTTCTGGCCTGAGTACTCTTAGGTCCACATACGTCGGAATGTATTAGACTTAACAAGTCACTCGCCTTTAACATAAACCTGTGAAAGGTGCCTTTGTCATTTTTCCCATTAGGCGAGACTTGCATCTTTCAGTTTGAGTGAATTCAATCGGACTTAAAAGTCCACACTTGTGAACTGTTGAAATGCATTTCTCGTTTATTAGGTAAGACTTGCATCTTTAAGTTTGAGTGAATTTAAACGGACTTAAAATCCACACTTGTGAAGTGTTGAAATGTGTTTCTTGCCTATGTGCCTTAAATGTCAATGCCATATTATAATTTGGTTTAAATAATCAGATTTAAGCCTTTTCTTATTCACGTTATAGCGATTAAGCTTAAAAACGTAAATATCTGATCCTGAAGACGTGGATACCCACTCTTCTTCACATGATCCTTGTATTACTTACAATCCTTTATTCCTGTGTCCTGGCTCATTGCAGTGATAGCAGACCTCCTCCATTTTGTCCTTAGTCTTCACATCAGCTTGGGAGCTGCTTGAACCTTTGGACGCTTGGGGTGTCTGATCTGCCCTGCAAGTTGCTCAGGAGCCTTACCCTTACCCTTATCAGCTTTCCTGAAGTTGACCTTCTTGTTGACCATAAGGACCTCCTTGGTCTTTCCCTTGAGGTTCTTTTTAGCGGTCACAAGAATCCCATGAAACTCTGTTAAGGACTTGTCTATGTCATGCATATTGTAATTTACTATGAAATCACTATATGTATCTGGAAGTGACCGGAACATAAAATCCGCAGCAAGTTCCACCTGATCATCAAAACCGAGTCTGGTTAGATGTTCCTGAAGATATTAAATCTTCGTGACATGGGAACTAACAGGGCTCCAGCCTTAAGTTTGCAGGACTTTAGTTCTATGAAAGTATCATATGTTTCGACATGAGCTTTCTCCTTAAAAATTTCTTTGACCTCTGCCTTACTGGTATGAGGGTCATCTGAAACGTTCCTGAACTGCTTCTGTAACTCTGGCATCCTACTGCCCACCATAATGCATGACACGTCGATTTGGTTACTAAGGAACTTTGATAAGTATCCTTAGTGCCCTAGCGGCGTTCAGCGGCGGCTCAGCAGGAGGTTCCTTGGTAAGAATATACTACTTGCGTTCATGCTTGAGTACAAGCCTCAAGTTTCTATTCCAATATGAGTAATTCACGCTCTTAAGTCTGTCCTCAATCTGGACACTTAGTGCGCTATTACTCCTTTGTGTTGTGTTTGCCTTTTAGTTCTACATGGTAAAATTAAATCAAATTCTAGTTGGAGATTTAGTTATAAAACACTTGTCTGATTCTAACATTAGAATCTGAACCATAATCCTATAATACCCTCAATTGAAGTGACCGGAGGCTCACTGCTCCAATTGTCTAATCTATCCTGCAAGGTGCTCAGAAGCCTTACCCTTACCTTGACTAGCTTTCATGAAGCTGACCTTCTCGTTGACCATAAGGACCTCCTTGGTCTTGCCCTTGAGGTTCTTTTCAGCGGTCACAAGCATCCCATGAAGCTCTGTTAAGGACTTGTCCATGTCATGCATATTGTAATTTACTATGAAATCCCTATATGTATCTTGAAGTGACTGTAACATAAAATCTGCAGCCATTTCCACCTGATCATCAAAACCGAGTCTGGTTGGATGTTCCTAAAGGCATTAAATATTCGTGACATGGGGACTAACAGGGCTGCAGCCTTAAGCTTGCAGGAGTTAATTTCTATGAAAGTATCATATCTTTCGACACGAGCTTTCTCCTTGAACATTTCCTTGACATCTGCCTTACAGGTATGATCTGTAGAGATCCTGATGCCTACAATATATGTAGCATCACCTATGTCCTTCATCGATAAGTACTTCTCTAACCAAGCTTTGGTGGCAAGGTCGGGATGTCATTCCCGATGAATAAATACCAAGAATACAATATTACTCCCACTCGCTTTCTTATGTACGCAAGGCTCACTTTTGTTTTTGATGAAGCCGAGTTCCCTTACAGCTCTATCAAAATGAAGGTTCCAACTCCCTGAAGCTTGCTTCAATCCATAAATTGATATTTGTAGCTTACATATCTTTCCGGGATTCCGTAGATCTACAAAACCCACAAGTCGTGTGATATACACGCCCTCTAGTAAGTTCCTGCTAAGTAAGGGGTTTTGACATCCATCTGCCATAGTTATGGCTAAGAATAATGTGGATCAATCTGACCATTGCTACTGGTGAAAAGGTGTCATCATAATCCATGCATTGAATCTGACGATAACCTTTTACAACCATCCTAGCCTCATTGGTCTGAGGATTTCCATCCATGTCGGTCTTGATCCTATAGGCCCACTCAAAACAGATGGGTTTTATCCCATGGGTTTGATCAACCAAGCACCAGACTTGGTTGTCTTACATGGATTTCATTTCCTCATTCATGGTGTTCTGCCATTTTTCGGAGTCTGGACTGGTCAAAGCTTGTCTGAAGGTTTCTGGATCATCCTGATCCACAATCATCAAGTCATTTCCCTCAGTGGCTGTGAAGCCATATTTGTCTGGAACATGACGAGATTTTTCAGACCTCCTTGGACCATCTGGAATTTCTGTAGGGACAGATTCTTCATCTACGACCATCTGAGGCTCCAATACTTCTACATCTTGCATAGCAGGCTCTTGAATTGCTTCAGGCTGTTCCGTATCCTCTCGAATTTCTTCGAGATGCATGGGAGTCCCACTGGCTGTTTTGGAAATAAAATATTTCTCCAAAAATACCCCTCCTCGAGCAATAAAGACTTTGTACTCGCTGGTTATGTAGAATTTGTATCTCTTAGTTTCTTAAGGATACCTTACGAAGACACATTTGTCTGATTTAGATGCCTGCATCTCTACTACCCAAATCTTTTAGGAAAAACATACTAGGATGTTTCCCACACCATATATGACTTTGGTCCATTTCTTATTTGGCTACTACGCGAAGGCGCACGCATCCAAATAGAACTGACCATCTCATCCCACTCCTATCCCAATGAATACTACGCGGAGGCGCACGCATCCACAGTAACGGGAGACGTAATCAGCGTCATGTGGTGTACCTTCTGTGACTCTAGTCAAGCTCTTATTTGGCTACTACGCGGAGGCGCACGCATCCAAATAGAACTGATTACCTTATTCAGCTCGCATCCCAATGAGTACTACACGGAGGCGCATGCATCCACTATAATGGGAGACAGAATGACTGTCACAAGGTGTACTATCGTTGTCTTCATCGGAGCCCGATTCAAAATGAATGAGGCCGCTTCCAGAGTCAAGTATAAGTTGAACTCTCTTATGGCCTGAGTACTCATATGTCTACATACGTCGGAAGGTATTAGACTGAACAAGTCACTCGCCTTTCACATAAACCTGTGAAAGGTGCATTTGTCGTTTTGCCCATTAGGCGAGACTTGCGTCTTTCAGTTTGAGTGAATTCAAAAAGACTTAAAAGTCCACACTTGTGAAGTGTAGAAATGCGTTTCTCGCCTATGTGCCTTAAATGATAATGCCAGATTATAACTTGGTTTAAATCATCAAATTTAAGTCTTTTCTTATTTACGTTATACCGATTAAGATTACCAACGTAAATATCTGATCATGAAGACGTGGATACCCACTCTCCTTCACATGATCCTTGTATTTGTTTACAATCCCTTATTCCTGTGTCCTGGCTCATTGCAGTGATAGCAGACCTCCTCCATTTTGCCCATAGTCTTCACAGCAGCTTTAGGAGCCGCTTGATCTTTTGGACGTTTGGGGTGTCTGATCTGCCCTGCAAGGGGCCTAGGAGCCTTACCCTTACCCTGATCGGCTTTCTTGAAGCTGACCTTCTTGTTGACCATAAGGACCTCCTTGGTCTTGCCCTTGAAATTCTTTTCACAGTCACAAGCATCCCATGAAGCTCAGTTAAGGACTTGTCCATGTCATGCATATTGTAATTTACTATGAAATCCCTATATGTATCTTGAAGTGACTGCAACATAAAATCCGCAGCCATTTCCAACTGATCATCAAAACCGAGTCTGGTTGGATGTTCCTAAAGACATTAAATATTCGTGACATGGGGACTAACAGGGCTGCAACCTTAAGCTTGCAGGAGTTAATTTCTATGAAAGTATCATATCTTTCGACACGAGCTTTCTCCTTGAACATTTCCTTGACATCTGCCTTACAGGTATGAGGGTCATCTGAAGCGTTCCTGAACTGCTTCTGTAACTCTGGCATCCTACTGCCCACCATAATGCATGACACGTCGATTTGGTTACTAAGGAACTTTGATAAGTATCCTTAGTGCCCTACCGACGTTGAGCGGTGGCTTAGCAGGAGGTTCCTTAGTAAGGATATACTACTTGCGTTCATGCTTGAGTACAAGCCTCAAGTTTCTATTCCAATCTGAGTAATTCACGCTCTTGAGTCTATCCTCAATCTGGATTCTCAGTGCGCTATTACTCCTTTGTGTTGTGTTTGCCTTTTAAATCTACATGGTGAAATTAATTAAAATTCAAGTTGGAGATTAAGTTATAAAACACTTGTCTGATTCTAACATTAGAATCTGAACCAGGATCCTATCATACCCTCAATTGAAGTGAACGGAGGCTCACTGCTCCAATTGAGAGCATTAAGGTAGGAATACATCCATCTACAAGACTATGTAGTTCATGGCTAGGGTCTGTACTAAAAGTACACGACATACCCTATACTGATACCCTAGGTCAGCCCTAGCTGGCTACTACGCGGAGGCGCACACACCCACATAGAACTGCCCATCTCATCCAGACTTCTCCTCTATGAATGTTACGCTGAGGCGTACCGACATCCATAGGCTCAAAGCCCTTTTGAGTGCCCAAACCTGGATGGTATCACACTTCACTTGTAATTAGTTGCGTTTAAGTGAATTATTACTGTCTGATTGTATATCGATACAATCTTAATCTAGAATCATCAATTTCAAATCCATGCAAAGATGATCCCTTAGCAGGTTACATGCAAGTCTGATTAAATACCGAATTTTAATCTTTGCATGTGGGTGATAGCAAATCATACATGAACTTGTATATTAAACTATCATACATTCATACATTCGTACATACAAATGTAACAGTAAATTTATGCACAACTAAGCCCATCTTAAGTTCCTAAGAATCTAGCAATACTGATCCTAAAGACTTGGTCTTCAAGGTCAAGACTTGCTCCATTCTTGTGAACTCCCACTGGCTTCGAGGCTTCTCCAAATTTCGAGTCTTCCTCTTGACTTGCTTCTTGCGTTGGTCTTCGTGATTACTATTTAAATAAACTACAAATGAAATACTAATCACGACACGCAGGCCGTATTTACTACAACCCAAAATTAAGCAACACACAGGTTGCAAAACCGAAATTAAAATACAAGTCTAGAGGGCTTAGCTATGCATCATGTGGAAAACATCATGTTATCAAAGGTCATGTGAACACTCAACATGCTTATCAAACAACAAAATTTTCCAAATTTTATCTTTCTTAAGTGTTGAAAAATTCCGGTTTATTGAAACTGGACGGTTTAATTTATTAATTAAATTTTGAACCGATTCTCGCCGGTTTATCGAAACCGAACCATATCTGAAAATTAAAATTTTAGGGCTTTAAATATTCTAGCGAACCGGCCCAGTTCAGCTCGAATCTGGTCGAGCCGAACCGGCCCAACCGAGGTCACCCGGGGAGGCAACCACGGTGGCCCGCGAGGGCTGCTGTGGTCGCCCGCGGGGGTGACTGTGGTCGCCCAAGGGAGCGACCATGGGCGCCCGCGTAGGCAGACTGTGGTCGCCCGCGGCAGCGACCATGGTGGCCCGCGAGAGCTGCCATAGTCGCTCGTGGGCAACCTGGTCGACCCTTGGTTTCGACCATGGGCTGCCCTAGGGCATTCCATGGTCCACCAAGGGTCTCGACCCTAACCCGAAACAGCCCAAAAAATTAATTTCCCAATTTTTTTTCAAAATTAATTAAATCTGAATTTTTTTCAATTACATGCATATTCAAGTAATGAACTCATGAACAAAATTAAAATTCCAGATTTAAACATATTTAATAAATATCATAACAACCATGCTCTGATACCACTTAAAAGGATCACCATGGGTTCCAATCAATAATTTGATGCAATGGAGATTTATGTAACCATGGTGATCGAAATGAATACTTGATCTGAAAATTAATAATTTCATGCAGTGGAGCTTTATGTTCCAGATTCAGCATGTTTATGAACTTTGTAATCTGAAAAATTACCTTTGTATAATCGATTAAAACACAAGATAGTGTTTTTCTATCGAGTCCAAACAAGCACAACAATCACCGAAAATGATTTTCTCTCAACCTCTTGCTAATGATGTTTTTGAGAAGTCTTGACGAAGAAAAACAATAGTTGAAGAGCTATAGGAGGGTCGACCAATTGAAGAAGGAAAGGAGAAAGAAGATGCCCAAATTATGGAAAAATAAAGTAAATGAAATAATGTGTAATAATGTGATTTAATTATCAAAAAATCTGATTTTAAATTGAAATAAAATAATTACACATATCGCCCCTTTAAATTCATAATTGCACTCTTGCCCTTTCATGAACTGAAACAACAAATGGGCTTCAAGCCCGTTTCACTAAATTCAAATTAAAACTCATAAAATTGAGTTCTAATTCTAGTTTAGATAAACCGGTTCAATTTCCTCAATTTGATTTCTTCAACCGTCATGTTAAAACCCTAGGTCAGAAATCAACCGAATGGTTTTCAATTTGACTAAACTGAAAACCGGATTCTCCTAATTTCCATCTATGCTTACTTGTCATGTATTATGCTTAATGCGTGTGACCCTCTAGGCTCACGAACAACTAGCAGAATGGTAAAATTACTATTTTACCCTTTCCATCATAAGTGGTGTCTAGCAAGACATTATGATTACCCAACGTTCGTGATTATCGATTATTCCACTTAACCTGTTATCGTACATGTCACTGTCCTTTTATCAAACCGATATCCAGATTGATCAATAGGCATGGAATCGTCATCCTAATTTATCAATCACTGTTTCTTGATATATGAGATGACTGAACACTGATACTAAGGTATCACCTGCACGGCCGTGCTATTCCTTCAGTCATACTCATCAAGTGGCCTAAATGGATATCTTTCTCATACCGGAGTATGAGTGATAAATCCCTCAAACGTCTTTCGAGTTCACCAATGTAATTCATAACAAAGCCAATCACAGCCATTATGGCTACCCTTTTACAGGTAACGTTAGACAAGGTACGATCTGTGAGTATTTCATGACGGTATCTATGTTGCATACTCACAATTGGTTTGTCCGATATCATCGACCTGATGATATCTATGATATAACTCCAACACATACTTTGCCATGATCAGTATAGCGTGATCACAAGGAGTTTGTCTCATACTGATCGCTTCATAAAGAAGCTTAGCTGATCATGGACTCATCAAATGTAATTCTTTCTGATCTACAGTTCTACTATTAGTGGTTACACACGCAATGACATAGATAAAATTACATTCAATATATTTCTACAACAAATTAGTAATATACGCCGATTTATTTGTTCGAAAAGATGATAAAACATTACATCCGTACATCACTTTTATATTGGACTGGGGCATAACTCTAACAAATTCGAATTCCAAACGATTGAAAGGTGCGAGGCTTGTTTAATGGGCAAGATGACTAAAGCACCCTTCACCGGTACAGGTGATCTATTGGGTCTAATACATTCAGACGTATGTGGACCAATGAGTACACCAGCCAGGGGTAGTTTAGGCTACTTTATAACATTTACTGATGATTTCAGTAGATATGGTTATGTCTATCTCATGAGACATAAGTCCGAAGCTTTTGATAAATTCAAAGAGTTTAGGACTGAAGTAGACAACCGACTCGGGAAAAGTATTAAGGCACTCCGTTTTGATCGGGGTGGAGAATACTTATCCGAAGAGTTTCTTAGTCATCCTACAGAATGTGGAATACTATCTAAGTGGACTCTGCCAGGAACACCACAACTGAATGGTGTGTCCGAGCGAAGGAATCAGACATTGTTGGATATGGTTCGATCAATGTTAAGTCACACTGATCTCCTGATCTCCTTCTGGGGTTACGCTCTACAAATGGTACGGGAGGGAACCCATTTTGTCTTTCCTAAAAATATGGGGTTGTGAGGCTTTTGTAAAACGTTTGCTATCAACCAAGCTCGAACCAAGGTCATATTAGTGCATTTTGGTCGGATATCCCAAAGAAACAAAGAGATACTATTTCTATAAACCAATTGAGAACAAAGTACTCTTCGCCCGTGGTGGGATATTCTTGGAAAGAGAATTCGTTTCCAAGACAGTCAGTGGGATGACTATTCATCTTTTTTAAGTTCTGGATGAGATAGTCACTTAGGAACCGCTGGACGACCCCTTAGAAGAAGTAGAGCCCGAAGTGGTCGTTGAGCAAGAACCAATAGTTGCAGTTATTGATGACGGTCCAAGGCGGTTTGAAAGGACCAGTCATGCACCTATCAGATACGGTTTTCTTGTAACTGGAGGTGATGAATTGGTGTTAGTGGACAATGATCCAACAACCTTTCGAGAAGCCATGGACAGACCCGACTCTTAGAAATGGCTGGAAGCCATGAGGGAAGAAATGCAATCCTTGTCGGATAATCAAGTGTGGGACTTGGTAGATTAAACCTCTAGCATAAAAGTCATTGGCTGTAAATGGATCTTTAAAATAAAGATAGAGATGGATGGTAAACCTCATACCCATAAAGCACGACTGGTAGCGAAAGGTTATAGACAAGTCCACGGAATTGACTATGAGGAAACCTTTTCTCGAGTAGCTATGGTCAAATCTATTCGCATTCTACTTGCCATAACAGCTTATCATAATTATGAAATATGGCAAATGGATGTCAAAACCTCTTTCCTTAATGGGAGGTTAGCTGAGGACGTTTATATATCCCAACTTGAGGGTTTTGAGGATCCAAAGAATAAGGGAAATATTTGTAAGTTGATCAAATAAATATATGGTTTGAAGCAAGCATCTCGGAGTTGGAACCAAAGTTTTGATGAAGCTGTGAAACAGTTTGGCTTCATAAAGAACGGTGATGAACCTTGGGAGTAAGGTAGTCTTTTTGGTGCTCTATCTTGATTACATATTGCTCATTGGAAATGACGTCCCTACCTTAGTTTTGACAAAAGCTTGGTTAGGTGAGTGTTTCGCAATGAAGGACTTAGGCAAGGAATCTTATATCTTGGGGATCAAGATATATAAAGATCGTGCCAAGCGGGTCTTGGGCTAAAGTCAGAGCACCTATATAGACAAAGGGTTGAGAAGATTCTCAATGCAAAATTCCAAGAAGGGACTGCTACCCATGCGTCATTGCATAAAGTTTAGTAAGAGTCAGTGTGCTGAGACACCGGAAGAGCTAGAAAGAATGAATGAGATCCCATATGCTTCGGCAATAGGGTCCATAATGTATGCCATGATATGTATGAGACCGGATGTCTCGTTTGCCTTAAGCTGTACCAGAAGACATCAATCCAAACCCGGTGAAGAACACTGGATTGCAGTCAAGGAAATTCTCAAATATTTGAGAAAAACTACGGTTGCTTTTCTTGTATACGAGGGAAGGAGTGATGATGATCTATTCATCAAAGGATTCGTTGACGCTAGTTTCCAAACAGACCCTGATGACTTTAAGAGTCAGTTAGGATATGTGTTTACGTTGAACGGTGGAGAATTCAGCTGGAAAAGCAAGAAGCAGGACACCATCGCCAACTCTACAACGGAAGCTGAGTATATTGCGTCATCAGAAGCAGCAAAGGAGGTTGTATGGATCAGGACTTTCAAGGCTGGGTTAGGTGTAATTCAAAACCTATCTAACCCAGTAGGCTTATATTGTGACAACACCAGGGCCATTGCGCAAGCTAAGGAACCCAGAGCACATGACAGATCCAAGCATGTACTCAGGAAGTATCACATCATCCGGGACATAGTTGCTAGAGGTGACGTGAAGATCCACTACGTTGTATCTGATGATAAAACAACTGACCCCTTGACAAAATCTCTTCCTCAAGCAAAACATGATAAACATGTTAGGTTAATGGGGATTGACTGAGACTTAGATTGGAACTAGGTGCAAATGGGAGATTGATAACATTTTTGTGCCCTAGTCCAATTGCTAGTAGTCTATACATGTCTATGTATGTTAATCATCGTTTGTAATAAATAAAACGGCTTTGTATTACTTATGTGTTGAAGTAATATATTGAGTATGATCTGATTTATGACCACTAAAGTAGTAGAACCATAAATCTGTACGGATCACACTTAACAAGTCCTTAGTCAAAATATGCTTCAATTGAAGCGACCAGTATGAGGATGGTTCTCAATGATGTAGTTCTGCTTATCATAGGGATGTGGGATCCCGGAATCATATAATAGATATCATGAGGTGATTGCTATCGGACAACCCGCTTTGAATAGTGTTTCATAGATTAAGCCATGAACATATTCAAATGTGACAGCTTGTCACAATATCCTTAGACTAAGGAGTCTTTGTGATCGCTATGTGGTCGACGTACGGCTTTGACTTGGGCCGAACGCTTTCTGTAACAGGATTGCAATAACGGGCATGATTGGGTGGCGGAATGGATTGCATGAGTGACACGAAAGACGGCTAAGGGATTTATCCCTCGTACTACGGTATGGGAAAGATATCTGTTTAGGCCACTAATCGAGAGTGATTGAGAGGAAGTGCATGACCATGTCAGTGATACGAGTTATCAGTTCGAAGTCGTCTCGCATATCAAGTAACAATGATTGATTGAACAAGGATGACGACTCTATGCCTAGTGATCAATCAGGAAATCTAGAGATAACAGGATAGTGACTTGTACGCACAAGGTTAAATCGAATCATCGATCATCATGCACATTGGGTAATCATAATGTCTTACTAGAGACCACTTATGATTGATCGGGCAAGAGAGATCTCTTGCGCCGATCTGCCAACGGTGGCATGAGCCTAGAGGGTCACACACATACAAAATGGATAACATGAGACAAGAAAACATTGGCGTTCCTTGAGGAGCGAGACATGGCCAAAACTGAGGGTTTTAGGCCATGGGTTTTGTTTTCTGAGAATGATTAGCGAATGAAGAAAACTGAGTTTTATGCGATGTCGCGTCGGACTTTGTTTGATAAGTGATGACAAAGGGTCGGATAATTTTTGGACACGGCGAGCCCATTAGGCTCGGCCCGTGAGGTCACTAGGCCGGCACAACAAGGCCCAATAAGCACTAGTCGGCCGACCACTTGGTGGGTCCAAGTGTGGGGGCCACACACCATGCTTAGTTGTAGGGTTTTGGAGCGTTCTAGATCGTCGAGATAGCGGAAGCAATAAAAGATAATCTACTCCAAACCTTGCCCAAGAACATTTAAACCATTAAATCCCAAAGCAAAATCTATTCCACAAGATGTTTACCTTTAAGTCTTGTTTGAATCGATAAAGAAGAACGTTCGGATCTTCTTCTCTAAAGCTAGTCCACACCAAGAGGATGATCTTCAAGATCCTTCACTTAATTGCCTACTAGAACAATTAAATGAAGAACAAGAGAGCAAGATGATGAAGAGGAGAGGGGTGGCCGGCCACAATGAGAGAGAGAGAGGATTTTTGTGTGTTTTGTGACTTAATGAATTAATGAATTAAAGTCTTGCATTATAATTCATCACCCAACTCACAAGTATGGGTTAAAAGTGATTGGTATGGGCTTAAAGGTGCTTTAACCCATACCCCTTAAATCACTCACCTCTTAATCCACAATCACCAACTAAGCATGGCATTGTGTGGCCCCCACAATGGCCCCACCAAGTGGGCCGGCCATATGGCCTTATTGGGCCCTTATTGGGCTGGCCATGAGGCTTCATGGGCCGAGCCCAATGGGCCCTCTCGTGTTGTCTCATGCCGCGTCCAAAAGTTGCCCGACCTTTTTGTCGTTACTTATCAAACAAAGTCCGACGCGATATCGATGAAAAAATCAATTTTTCTCGATTCGCTAATTATTCTCTCAAACCGAACCTATGGCACAAAACCTCCAGTTTTGTCCATATACTTCTCCTTAAGAAACATCCATGTTTCCTTGTCTCAAGTTATCCGTCTTGTATGTGTGTGACCCTCTAGGCTCATGCCACCGTTGGCAGATCAGCGCAAGACTCGCTCTTGCCCGATCCATCATAAGTGGTCTCTAGTAAAACATTATGATTACCCAAGGTGCATGATGATCGATAATTCAACTTAACCTTTGTGCGTACAAGTCACCATCCTTTTATCTCTAGATATCCCAATTGATCTAAAGGCATAGAGTCGTCTCCCTTGTTCAATCAATCATTGTTACTTGATATGCGAGATGACTAAGAAATGATAACCCGTATCATTTGCATGGCCATGCTTTTTCTCTCAGTCAGTCTCCATCAAGAGGCCTTCTAACGGATATCTTTTCCATACCGTAGTATGAGGGATAAATCCCTTAGCCGTCTTTCGTGTCACTCATGCAATTCGTTCCGCCACCCAATCATGCCCTTTATAGCAATCCTTTTACAGAAAGCGTTTGGCGCAAGTTAAAGCCGTACGTTCATTGCATAGTGATCACAAAGACTCCTTGGTCTAAGGACGTCATGACAAGCTATCGCATCTGAATATGTTTATGGCTTAATCTATGAAAACACTATTCAATGCGGGTCGTCCGATATCAATCACCTCATGATATCTATGATATGGTTCCAGGATCCCACATCCTTATGACAAGTAGAACTACGTCATTAAGAACCATCCTCATACTGGTCGCTTTTAAGGAAGCATAGGTTGACCAGGGACTCGTTAAGTGTGATCCGTACAGATTTATGGTTCTACTACTTTAGTGGTCATAAATCAGATCATGCTCAACATATTACTTCAACACATAAGTAATATAAAGCCGTTTATATTTATACATTACAAACGATGATATTTGAACATAGACGTTTACAGGCTAATACCAATTGGACTAGGGCACAAATGCTATCAATCTCCCACTTGCCCTTAGCTCCAATCTAAGTCCCAGTCTATACCCATTGACCTAACATGTTTTTCATGTTTATCTTGAGGAAGAGCCTTGGTCAATGGGTCGGCTGTGTTATCATCAGTTGCAACGTAGTGGATCTTCACGTCACCTCTAGCAATTATGTCGCGGATGATGTGATACTTTCTGAGTACATGTTTGGATCTGTTATGTGCCCTGGGTTCCTTAGCTTACGCAATAGCCCTGGTGTTGTCACAATATAAGTCTACTGGGTTAGGCGGGTTTTTAATTACACCTAACCCAGCCATGAAACTCCTGATCCATACAGCCTCTTTTGCCGCCTCACATGCGGCAATGTACTCAGCTTCCGTCGTAGAGTCGGCAATGGTATCCTGCTTCTTGCTTTTCCAGCTGAATGCTCCACCGTTCAACATAAACACATATCCCAACTGACTCTTAAAGTCATCGGGGTCTGTCTGGAAACTAGCGTCGACATATCCTTTGACGACGAGATCATCATTTCTGCCCCCGTATACAAGAAAGGCGTCCTTGGTTTTTCTCAAATATTTGAGAATCGCCTTGACAGCAGTCCAGTGTGCCTCACCGGGTTTGGATTGATGTCTACTGGTACAGCTTAGGGCAAACGAGACATCCGGTCTCGTGCATATCATGGCATACATTATGGACCCTATAGCCGAAGCATATGGGATCTCATTCATTCTTGCTAGCTCTGCAGGTGTCTCAGCACACTGCTTCTTGCTAAGCTTCACGCCATGACGCATGGGCAGCAATCCTTTCTTTGAATCTTGCATTGAGAATCGTCTCAACACCTTGTCTATATAAGTGCTTTGACTTAAGCCCAAGACCCGCTTGGCACGGTCTCTATATATCTTGATTCCCAAGATGTAAGAGGCCTCGCCTAAGTCCTTCATTGCGAAACACTCACCTAACCAAGTCTTCGTTTAGAGCAAGGTAGGGACGTCGTTTCCAATGAGCAGTATGTCATCAACATAAAGCACTAAAAAGATTATATTGCTCCCACTTGCCTTTTTATACACGCAAGGTTCATCATCGTTTTTGACGAAGCCAAACCGTTTTACTACTTCATCAAAACGCTGATTCCAACTCCGAGATGCTTGCTTCAAACCATAGATTGATTTGAGCAACTTGCAAATCTTTCCCTTATTCTTTGGATCCTCAAAACCCTCAGGCTGAGACATATAAACGTCCTCAGCTAACCTCCCGTTGAGGAAGGCGGTTTTGACATCCATTTGCCATATCTCATAGTTGTGATATGCTTCTATGGCAAGAAGAATGCGGATAGATTTGACCATAGCTACTGGAGAAAAGGTCTCTTCATAGTCAATTCCGTGGACTTGTCTATAACCTTTTGCAACCAGTCTCGCTTTATAGGTCTGAGGTTTGCCATCCATGTCAATCTTTATTTTAAAGATCCATTTACACCCTATGACCTTAACATCAGGGGTATGATCTACCAAGTCCCACACTTGATTATCTGACATGGATTGCATTTCTTCCCTCATGGCTTCCAGCCATTTCTCAGAGTCGGTTCCGTCCAAAGCCTCTCGAAAGGTAGCTGGATCATTGTCCACTAGTACTAAACCATCACCTTCAGTTACTAAGAAACCGTATCAGACAGGTGCATGACTTATCCTTTCAGAGCGCCTCGGACCGTCCTCATTAACTGCAGCTATTGGTTCTTGCTTAATGACCACTTCTGGCTCTACCTCTTCTAGTGGGTCTTCTCGTGGTTCCCGAGTGACCATCTCATCTAGAACTTCATCAAGATGAATAGCCCTCCCACTGACTGTCTTGGAAATGAACTCTTTTTCCAAGAACGTCCCACCTCGAGCGACAAAAACTTTATTTTCGCTCGGTTTGTAGAAGTAGTATCCTTTTGTTTCTTCTGGATATCCGACGAAAGTGCATTTATCTGATCTTGGTTCGAGCTTGGTTGCAAGCAACCTTTTAACATAAGCCTCGCAACCCCAGATTTTAAGGAAGGACAAAACGGGTTCCTTCCCGTACCATTTTCCAAATGATGTCCCTTCCACATCCAAAAGATCATTAGTTGGTGTTGTTGATTATGATGAAGAGTGATTTGTGGGATTGGGTAATGACTTGATTTAGAGAAAAAGATCATCTTGTTCTCCTTTCTTGATTATTTCCGCCTAACACTTTCCGTAACATGACTTCAATAACGGGCATGATTGGGTGGCGGAACAGATTGCATGAGTGACACGAAAGACGGCTAAAGGATTTATGGGAAAGATATCCATTTAGGCCACTTTATTTAGAGTGACTGAGAGGAAGTGCATGGCCATGCCAGTGATACGAGTTATCAGTTCTCAGTTGTCTCGCATATCAAGTAACGACGATTAATTAAACAAGGATGACGACTCAATGCCTTGTGATCAATCAGGATTTCTAGAGATAATAGGATAGTGACTTGTACGCACAAGGTTAAATCGAATCATCAATCATCATGCACCTTGGGTAATCATAATGTCTTACTAGAGACCAGTTATGATGGATCGGGCAAAAGAGATCTCTTGCCCAGATCTGCCAACGGGGGCATGAGCCTAGAGGGTCACACACATACAATATGGATAACTTGAGACAAGGAAAGTTTGGCGTTTCTTGAGGAGCAAGACATGGCCAAAACTAAGGGTTTTAGGCCATCGGTTCGGTTTTGTGAGAATGATTTGCGAATCGAGAAAACTGAGTTTGTCGTCAATATCGCGTCGGACTTTGTTTGATAAGTGACGACAAAGGGTCGGATAATTTTGGACACGGCACGCGATCGCATGGGTGAGACCATTGGGCTCGGCCCATGAGGTCACTAGGTCGACCCAACAGAGGCCCAACAAAGGTCTAATAAGCTTGGTTTGGCCGGCCCACTTGGTGGGTCCAAGTGTTGGGACCACACACCATGCTTAGTTGGTGTTGTTGATTATGATGAAGAGTGATTTGTGGGATTAGGTGATGACTTGCCTTTTAACCCATGCCTTCATCATTTGTTACTTTATCAATCAACTTTAAAGATATGATTAAGTATACAAGATATCACAACAAATGAAGAATTCTCATTCTCTGTCACTCTTCTAGTGTGGCCGGCCACTCCTCTCTCCCTCTTCCTTCCTTTGCTCTCTTGTTCTTCACACTCTAGTTCTAGTAGGCTAAGTGTGTTGGATCAAAAGGATCATCCTCATGGTGTGGACTTGCTCTAGAGAAGAAGATCATCTTGTTCTTATTTCTTGATTCAACAAAACTAAAAGGTAAACTCTTGTGGAATAGCTTTTGCCTTGAGATTTAATGGTTTATGTTCTTGGACAGATTTTGGAGTTTGTATTGTTATTGCTTCCGCTATTTTGATCATCTTGAGTGCTCCAAAACCCTACAGAGTTATCCTACCTTGGTAACTCGGTTGGAGCGGTGAGCCTACGTTCACTTCAATCGAGTGCATGCAAGGATCCTGGTTCAGATTCTATTAGTTCTATAATCAAACAGATGTTTTTAATCTCAATCTCCAACTTGAATTTTAAAAAAATATTGGTTAAAATTATTTTCTTCGTGTAGATCCAAATGGCATACAGAACACAAGGAAGTAATAGCGCATTGATAGTCTTGATTGAGGGGGACATGCTCAATGGCGTGAATTACGTAGAATGGGATAGAAACTTGAGGCTTGTACTCGAGCATGAATGCAAGTTGTATATCCTTACCGATGTCCCACCTGCTGAGCCAACATTGAACGCCGCTAGGGTATTGAGGGATGCAATGAGCCAGGACAATGGAAGAGAGTTTGCAAGCAATACAAGGATCACGTGAAGAAGAGTAGGGTATCCACATCTTCAGGATCAGGTATTTACATTTTTGAGCTTAATCTTATTCTTTCTAATTCTGATTTTTGGGTAGTTGATACTTGTGCTGAATCTCACATCTGTATTAATGTGCAGGAACTAGAAGGTAGAAAGGATTTGGGCAGAGACCAAGAAAATCTAAGAGTTGGTGATGGAAATCAAGTCTCAACAACTACTGTTTGAACGTTTTTTCTTAGTTTGCCCACTAGGCTTGTTTTAGTTTTAAATAATGTTCATTGCGTACCTACATTTCGTATGAATATTATCTTGATTTCCCATTTGGATAGGGAAGGATACTGTTTTTCTATTGATAATGGATTATTCATTATTGTTAAGAATAATATTTTTTTATGGCAATGCATCATTGGTTGGTGGTTTGTATGTTTTAAACACTCAAAACACTGACACAAGTTCTATTTATAACGTAAATAACAAAAGAATTAATTATGAAGATGTTAACCAAACTGTGATATGTCATTGTCGTTTAGGTCACATAGGCGAGAAACACATCTTAACACTTCATAACCGTGGACTTAAAAGAATGAAGTACATACACAGCTTGGGAAAAGTATAAACGCACTTCGTTACGATCGAGGTGGTGAATACTTAACCCAAGAGTTTCACAATCATCTAGGAGATTGTGGGATCATCTATGAATGGACTCCATCCGGAATGCCACAATTATATGGTGTGTTCGAGCGGAGAAACCAAACATTGTTAGATATGGTTCGGTCCATGATGAGTCGGGTTGATCTTCCAATTTTCTTCTAGGGTTATGCCCTGGAAACGGCCGCATTCATTCTGAATTGGGGATGAGAAACTTATGTCAAGCGTTTGCAAGGCGATAAGCTCGAACCCAAATCAGACAAATGTGTCTTTATGGGGCACCCCAAGGAAACAATGAGGTACTACTTCTACAAATCCAATGAGAACAAAGCTTTTGTTGCTCGTGGTGGGGTGTTTTTGAAAAAGAAATTTATTTCCAAAACAGCTAGTAGGAGTCCCGTGCATATCGAAGAAATTCGAGAAAGTACGGAACAACCTGCTACTCATGATATAGAAGTACAAGAGCCTGAGGTGGTCGTAGATGAGGAACCAATCCACACAACAATTTCAGATGGTCCTAGGAGGTCTGAAAGATCTCGTCAGGTTCCCGTCAAGTATGGCTTTCTAGCCATTAAGGGAAATGACTGATAGTTGTGGATCACCGACTCCGATAAATGGCAGGAAGCCATGAAAGAGAATATTAAATCCATGTATGATAACCAAGTATGGAGCTTGGTTGATCAAAACTATGAGATAAAATTGTAAGAGCTTGTGCCCTAGTCCAAGTTTTTTTTATATCATCTTCTACTTAGCAATGAAAGGCATTTTCATTATTATTATATTGTAATAATGAGTCAAGCGATAATTTCATCTTATCCTATTGAATGTGTCATCCCTAATAGTAAAATATTTAGATGTTATGAAAGTATGCTTGACGAATCCCTTGTCGAATACTTTTTTATAAGTGACTAGCGTGAGGATGACTTAAGATCAACTTCTGCTGATCATGATAATAGGATTATCAAAATCATATCACGTATATCATCTGGGAGATGATATTGGATGACCCGACTTGGAGTATGACCCATAGATTGAGTCACCAACGCATACTCCGTCGTTGTGTGATAACTGCCTTAAGACCTTGGAGCGAGTGGCTCACATACACGTCACTCCATTACTTTGATATGCTCCAACGCTGCCTCTAACAGGGTAGTCATAACGGGCATCACAAAGAATATGTGAAGAGCTTGTAGAAGGGAGGACACCCTTCAGAACTTGGATAAGGTAGTTACGTTGTTGAGTATAATCTCAACGTTAGTTTCTCAGATACATGGGTAGTTAATACTGGAGCAGAAACTCACATTTGTTTTAATCTGCAGGATCTGGAAAGTAAGAAACTCCTTGGGAAAGGCGAGCGGGATCTCAGAGTCAGAGACAAGAGTTCGGTGTCAATGACGGCTGTCGGTTCTGTTAAATTTAGGATGCCCACAGGGCTTACTTTAGTTTTGGACGATGTTTAATGTCTACCTAGTTTTAGTAGGAATATTATTTCAGTGTCCAGTTTGGAAAAACTTGATTTTGTATTTACCATAGATAATGGTTTATTTACTTTATCATGAAATAATATTGTTTATGGCACTGGATCTATGGTTGGTGGTTTGTGCATTTGAAATGTTGATAACTCTAACTACAGTTCAAAATATAACGTAAATAAGAGATTGAAGTCGGATGACTTAAACCAGACAGTGATGTGGCACTGTCGTATGGGCCATATTGGCGAGAAACGCGTCTCGACACTTCACAAGTGTGGGCTATTAAGTCTTTTTGAATTCACACCAATCGAGAGATGCGAATCTTGCATTATGGGAAAGCTGACAAAGGCGCCTTTTGGCGGCTTAGGTTAAAGGGCGAGTGACCTCCTAGGCCTAATACATTCAGACGTATGTGGGCCCATGAGCACACAAGCAAGGAGAGGTTTTAGATACTTCATAACCCTTACTGACGATTTCAGTAGGTATGGGTATGTCTATTTAATGAGACATAAGTCGAAATCCTTTGATAAATTCAAAGAATTCTAGAATGAAGTACAGAACCAGCTTGGTAAAAGTATAAAGGCACTTCGTTCTGATCGAGGTGGCGAGTACTTAGATAAAGATTTTCTCGGTCACCTAAGGAATAATGGCCTTCTCTCGGAACTAACTCCGCTAGGAACCCCTCAGCTGAATGGTGTTTCCGAACAACAAAACCTTGCTTGACATGGTTCGTTCCAAGATGAGTCATGCCGACCTTCCAGTATCTTTCTGGGGCCATGCCCTAGAAACGGCCGCATTCATTTTGAATCAGACACCTACAAAGGCAGTGGAGACCACTCCATTTGAGGTTTGGCAAGGAAAATCTCCCAAATTGTCTTTCCTCAAGATCTGGGGTGCGATGTTTATGCCAAGCGGATGCTTGATGATAAACTTGAACCCAAGGGAGATAAGTGTGTATTTGTAGGGTACCCTAGAGGAACCATGGGGTACTACTTCTATAAACCTAAAGAGAACAAGGTTTTTGTTGCTTGAGGTGGGGTTTTCTTGGAAAGAGAATTCTTATCCAAGAATCCTAGTGGGAGTCCTGTACTTCTTGAAGAAATTCGAGAAGACACAGAACAACCTATAGAGGATGTAGAGGTACCCGATGAGGTAAATGATCAGAGTCCTATTCTAATAGCACCTCCTGTAGGACCAAGGAGGTCTGAAAGATCTCGTCAAAACCCAGTGAAATATGGCTTCTTAGCCAGAGAGGGTAATGACTTGATCGTTGTGGATCAAGATGATCCTGCAATAGTTCAGCAAGCCTTGTCTCCCAACTCCAAAGAATGGCAGAATGCCATGGATGAGGAAATGAAGTCCATGAAAGACAATCAGGTTTGGAACTTAGTAGGCAGCACACCTGGGATAAAACCCATAGCGTGCAAGTTGATATTTAAGTTAAAGACAGATATGGACGGAAAGCCTCAGACTTACAAGGTAAGACTGGTTGCAAAAGGTTATTGTCAAGTCCAAGGCATGAACTATGATGAGACCTTTTCACCAGTAGCCATGATTAAGTCAATTCGGAAGATGTTAGCCGTTGCAGCATATTTCGATTACGAGATATGGCAAATGGACGTCAAAATCGCATTCCTTATCTGGAATTTGCAGGAGGATGTCTATATGACCCAGCCATAAGATTTTTTCGATCCAGATCATCCCGAAAAGGTGTGTAAGCTGTAAAGATCCATTTATGGATTAAAGCAAGCTTCTAGGAGTTGGAACTTACGGTTCGATGAAGCCATAAAAGAGTTCAGGTTTATAAGGAATCCAGATGAACCCTGTATCTACAAGAAGAGCAGTGGGAGTAACATAGTGTTCATGGTGTTGTATGTCGACGACATACTGGTCAAGGGAAATAACATCCCAACCTTGCTTGAGACCAAAACTTGGTTAGGGAAGTGTTTCTCCATGAAGGACTTAGGAGAGGCCGCTTACATTCTAGGGATCAGGACCTACAAAGATCGATCCAAGAGAATTTTAGGCCTAAGTCAGAGCACATACATAGATAAAGTGTTGAGAAGATTCTTAATGCTTGACTCTAAGAAAGGGAACCTCTCAGTAAGACATGGCATCAAGCTCAGCAAGAGTCAGTGTCCTAGAACACCTGATGAGCTGAAGAAGATGGAGGGAATCCCGTATGCTTCGGCAGTGGGATCCATTATGTATGCCATGGTTTGTACGAGGCCTGACGTATCATTTGCCCTCAGCTGTTCCAGCAGATTTAAGTCTAACCCATGCCAAGATCGCTGGACTGTTAGGATTATGCCATAGTGCAATGTAATTCCTCAATCTATATTGTAACGGACATCATTTTTCGATATAATAAAAGGCATTATATTACTAATGTGTTGTAGTAGTATATCTAATGTGATTTGATCTATATCATTATGTGTATAACAACTTATAGTAGAACTAAAGATCAGAAAGAATTGTCCCTGATCAGCTAAGCTTCTTCTAAAGCGATCAGTATGAGACTAACTCCTTGTGATCATGCTCTACTTATCATGGAAAAGTGCGTACCAGAGTTATATCATAGATACCATCAGGTCGATGATATCGGACAACGCGATTGTGAGTATGCTGCATAGATCCAGTCATGAGATAACATGCTGAATTTTTCATTAAGATTCAAGTTTTCATTCGATTCCCATGGTTCGATTAAGCTCCTCTGCATGAAATTATTGTTTGGAACCCATGGGAATCCCTGTCATGGACTGCCGTCAAGTGTATCCTCAAGTATCTGAGGAGAAAAAGGGATGCCTTCTTAGTGTATGGCGGGATAGAAGGAGAACTGAATGTCACTGGATATGTTGGTGCAAGTTTTCAGACAGACCCATATGACTTTAAGTCTCAAGGAGGGTATGTGCTCATGTTGAACGGGGGAGCTTTCAGCTGGAAAAGCTTCAAGGAAGCGACAATAGCCGACTCCACCACGAAGGCGAAATACACAGCTGCGTCAGAGGCAGCTAAAGAGGTTGTGTGGGTCAGAAGCTTCTTGAGTGGATTAGATGTACTGCCGCAAACGTCTGATCCCGTGAGCTTAAAATGTGACAACACGGGGTCCTTAGCACTCGCTAAAGAGCCTAGATTTCACAACAGGACCAAGCACGTCGAGAGAAAGTATAACATCATCAGAGAGATGGTTGATAAAGGCAAAGTAGAGATAAGCTACGTTTCAACGCATGATAATCTAGCTGACCCCTTAACTGAGGGACTATCGCAGCCTAAGCATGAGGAAGCATGTCAGGGGAATGGGGATAGATTGTGACAATCTTTATGAAACGATATGTGTTTTATTGTACTTGCTTTCTCAAATTGGTTCTGAATTACATATAGGAGGTTCCTTTATATAGGGAACAATAGGAATATAAACCAGGATAGGAAACCCTAATACACAAATCTAAACCCTAATGGGCTTTCCATAATACTAGCCATAATGGGCTTAACATAATACGAACCCTAATTTACCCTGATTGGCGAATTGGAATACCAATTGGGTCTAGGGCAAGTG
Source organism: Geranium rotundifolium (assembly GCA_963920655.1). NCBI lineage: Eukaryota > Viridiplantae > Streptophyta > Magnoliopsida > Geraniales > Geraniaceae > Geranium > Geranium rotundifolium. The sequence goes on along the minus strand of OY987312.1, from coordinate 26,956,459 downwards.
GGAGACTGTTGGGATTTTGTGCCCTAGCACAATGTATTTTCAATCTACTCATGTAATAAGATTATTAGTTGAAATAAAATCGGCATTCTTATTACTAAGTGTTGTAGTAATATCTTATGTATGATTTGATTTGTATTATTGATGTGTCAACACATAATAGTAGACCAACATCAGTTTGATTACAATAAAAGCTGATGTAGTGGCGGCACATGTCGATGAATGGTGCTTGAACTCGAAACTCGAAGACAGAGACCTGAGCCTAAAGGCTTTGGGAATTTATACCCAATTCTGAAGGAGACCGGAGCCTTGAGGTTTTGGGGATTGATACCCAATATTGAAATCAAATCTGGAGACCAAAGATGGAACTGCAAACCGCTGTGAATACCGAATACGGAGACCATAGAGACCGAGTTGAACACTGAATACGGAGGCCACAGATACCGATTCTAATACCGAAGTAGAGTCAGATAACGAATGCGCTGCGGCTTTAGCACATCCTCCCACATTTTAGAGAGGCTAATAAAAAAAACAAATCCTCTCGAGAAAATACCCAACTCTTGTCAATGAAAAAGAAAATTGGCCGAAAATTACAATAGCAAAGGGGGTAATGTAGCAAATCTGGTAGTAGGGGAATTAAAAAATTCTGGAAATCAAACGTTGAGGTCGGATGGCGGATGATAGATCTGGATGACAGATGATCGGATGCTGGATGCACGGATGACAGATCTGGATGACGGATGATCGGATGATCGGATAACGGATGACGGATGACGGATGACGAATGTCGGATGTCGGATGACGGATTATCAGATAAAGGATGTCGGATGACGCGGATGATGCTGGTGGATGCCGGATAACAGATTTATAATGCCTCCCCCACCCGCTAAAGCATAATTAACGAATGGGCAAAGCAAAACTCACTCGAAGATTGAAACAAGATCGAAACTTTTTAGAGAGGCTCTAATGCCATGAAAATCTTTATGAAACGATATGTATTTTATTGTACTTGCTTTCTCAAATTGGTTCTTAATTACATATAGGAGGTTCCTTTATATAGGGAACAATAGGAATATAAACCAAGATAGGAAACCCTAATACACAAACCTAAACCCTAGTGGGCTTTCCATAATACTAGCCCTAATGGGCCTAACATAATACTAACCCTAATTTACCCTGATTGGCGAATTGGAATACCAATTGGGTCTAGGGCAAGTGGGAGACTGTTGGGATTTTGTGCCCTAGCACAATGTATTTTCAATCTACTCATGTAATAAGATTATTAGTTGAAATAAAATCGGCATTCTTATTACTAAGTGTTGTAGTAATATCTTATGTATGATTTGATTTGTATTATTGATGTGTCAACACATAATAGTAGACCAACATCAGTTTGATTACAATAAAAGCTGATGTAGTGGCGGCACATGTCGATGAATGGTGCTTGAACTCGAAACTCGAAGACAGAGACCTGAGCCTGAAGGCTTTGGGAATTTATACCCAATTCTGAAGGAGACCGGAGCCTTGAGGTTTTGGGGATTGATACCCAATATTGAAATCAAATCTGGAGACCAAAGATGGAACTGCAAACCGCTGTGAATACCGAATACGGAGACCATAGAGACCGAGTTGAACACTGAATACGGAGGCCACAGATACCGATTCTAATACCGAAGTAGAGTCAGATAACGAATGCGCTGCGGCTTTAGCACATCCTCCCACATTTTAGAGAGGCTAATAAAAAAAACAAATCCTCTCGAGAAAATACCCAACTCTTGTCAATGAAAAAGAAAATTGGCCGAAAATTACAATAGCAAAGGGGGTAATGTAGCAAATCTGGTAGTAGGGGAATTAAAAAATTCTGGAAATCAAACGTTGAGGTCGGATGGCGGATGATAGATCTGGATGACAGATGATCGGATGCTGGATGCACGGATGACAGATCTGGATGACAGATGATCGGATGATCGGATAACGGATGACGGATGACGGATGACGGATGTCGGATGACGGATTATCAGATAAAGGATGTCGGATGACGCGGATGATGCTGGTGGATGCCGGATAACAGATTTATAATGCCTCCCCCACCCGCTAAAGCATAATTAACGAATGGGCAAAGCAAAACTCACTCGAAGATTGAAACAAGATCGAAACTTTTTAGAGAGGCTCTAATGCCATGAAAATCTTTATGAAACGATATGTATTTTATTGTACTTGCTTTCTCAAATTGGTTCTTAATTACATATAGGAGGTTCCTTTATATAGGGAACAATAGGAATATAAACCAAGATAGGAAACCCTAATACACAAACCTAAACCCTAATGGGCTTTCCATAATACTAGCCCTAATGGGCCTAACATAATACTAACCCTAATTTACCCTGATTGACAGATTGGAATACCAATTGGGTCTAGGGCAAGTAGGAGACTGTTGGGATTTTGTGCTCTAGCACAATGTATTTTCAATCTACTCATGTAATAAGATTATTAGTTGAAATAAAATCGGCATTCATATTACTAAGTGTTGTAGTAATATCTTATGTATGATTTGATTTGTATTATTGATGTGTCAACACATAATAGTAGATCTACAGATCAGATAAAATCTTACTTAAACAGTCCCCGATCAGAATAGCTTCATAAGAAGCGATCGATATGAGGCTAACTCTAAATGATCACGCTCTACTGATCATGGCCAGAAGGGGGCCGAAGTTAGGTCATAGTATCACCAGACAGGGGTGATATAGGATGACCCGATCATGAGTATATTACATAGACACAGTCATGAACATACTCATATGTCGGAACATGAAATCACATCCTCAGACGGAAGGATCATTGAGGTCACTATGTAATGAGTGACGAGTTTGACTTAGTCTAACGTCTCCTGTAAAAGGGTTACAATAGATCGCTCGATCACGAGTCACATGAGTTGACTCAATAGATCGCTGAAGGATTTATCCCTCATACAGACGTAAGAACAGATTTTTGTTTAGGCCACTTGATGAGTACAACTGAAATACAATACCATGGCCATGCAGTCGATACGTAGTATCAATTACAGTTCAGTTAACTCAGATCAGGAAACATGACAAGTGAACGAGGATGACTTGTCTATGCCTCGTGGTTGTCAACATATCAAGAGGTTAAAAGGATAGATTCATGTACGATAAGGTTAAGTCGTAATCTCGATAATCACAAGCATTGGGTAATCATGATGTCTTGCTAGAGGCCACTCATGATGGAAAGGGTAAAATGGTAATTTTACCAGTCCTCCAACGTGTCGTGAGCTTAGAGGGTCACACACTAAAGGTTGAGTAAAAAGGATGGCATCATATAGAGGAATCATGAGAGAGACAAAATCCAGTTTTGGATTAAACTAGATTAGACCGATTTCGGTTTAGCATTAAACCAGAAATCAAGAACGGTTTAGCTGGACCAATTAATTATAATTTAAATAAATAGATTTAATTAAATTAGCTAAGCATGGTATAGCCGGAATGGGCTTCTCTACATTAATTAATTAAAAGATTTGGGCTTAAAGCTCATTAAGGCCTTTAATTAATTATTGCCTAAAAAGAGTTATGAAAGGAAAATTTTCAGATTTTAATCAAAAAGGAAAATTTTTCCAAAAACCCTAGACACCCTCTCTCTTTCTCTCACTCTCTTTGGATGACCGTCCCCTCTCCCTCTCTTCTTTCCGTTTTGCTTGCTTCGATCTTCTAACAAGAATCGTTGTGAGTATCTTCGGATTGCTCTTCCTGTGTGGACGTTCTTTAGAGGTCACTGAATCTAATTTAGTGACAAAGGGATTTCGAATCAAGGTAAATTTATAAATTTTATTCTAGCCTAGATCTCATGATCAATAAATGATCATGTAAGATCCTTATTAAACATAAAACTTTGAGATTAATTTCTTGTATGGGCATGAAATTAATTGATTGGAACCCTAAAAAATTCATTCACTTCTCCCTTAAGAAACCAAAATCATGTACCTACTAAAATCAAGTACACCTTTAACATTTATCAAATCCCGAAACTAAACCCATTGGGCACAGTTAATTCGATGATTACTACAACAACCACCGCGTCCATTGTGATGTTGCTTACCCATAGATTCATCTCTCCTTTGGTCATAAATCTTCTACTTTTGAGATCCTACACACTTAATGTCTAATCTAGTATTTAATACTTGGGATTCATAAGTAGATGGATCTGTAACATAAGTTCCTGAAGATGTGGATCCTCCACATCCTCCTTCAACTCATCTTGGTACCTCATCTAGTCCCTTGCCTATGACCAACGTGATTGAAGAAATACAATCGTCACCCTTGCGTCTTGAATTAGCGTTGGTCTTGCGGACCATGGGTTACTCTCAAATTCTTTCAATCTAATTAATGGTCCCGCCCTTGTTAACACCAGCTTTCAAAAAAGCTTATCCCTTTGTTGACCATCAAAACATCCTTAGTTTAACTATTGATTTTCATTTCATCAGTGTGATGCATCCCAGAAAACTCTGAAATTGTCCTATACATGTTGTGTATGTTATAGTTCGCTATAAAATCTCCATACACATCTGTTGCCTTTTGAAGACTAAGTCTTTTTGCAACCCAGCATCTATCTAACCCACATCAGTAGAGTGATAGAGTGCTTTACGAATGCATCTCTAAGAGCTGTAGTGGCATTAAAAGCTGGTTCCTTAGGGATTGTGTTGGTCAAGAAAAATTCATTCTTGATTTATTTTTTACAAGTAAAGAGACCTCATCTTTCCAAAGATATATCTCAGTGAATAAATGTGCTTTGATTGACATTACGAAAAATAAATTTAATCAGTTTTAATTAAATTTAAGTTGAAAATCATAATTAAACCACAACCGTTCGATTCTTTACTTAGGATCTAAATCAAGATCCCTGATTCACTCGATTGAAGTGAACGGAGGCTCACGGCTCCAATCGAGATATGTAGGTAGAACATCAAGTCCAATTACAACCGCTGTAACTCTTGGCTAGGGAATGAACATTAATATACACGACATTTGATATCCGATACCCTAGGTCAACCCTAGCTGACAAAGGTAGTGACGTCAACCAAATTTAACTATGGTTCAGTCTATATGTGGATAATACGCGGAGCGCACGCACCCACATACGACCAACCAACTCATATAGCCCACATCCCAATGAATGCTATGTTGAGACGCACCCATTCATAGGGTTGGGAGCTAGTCTGAGTGTTGAGATTTGGGTGGTATCTCACATGACTTGAATTAAATTGTGAATCAGTTGTGTTTAACTTTCTTTATTTCAAAACATCAAGTCCATGATACTTCAATTACAAATTACATGCAAAGTTTGATTAATTCCAATTTTGATCCTTTACGTGTTGGTGATGTTCTATCATACATTTCTTAACGTACAAAACACCCATTCATAAATTCCTACTCATCCATATATTATATACAATAAAGTAGTAAATATATGTACAAAATAGTAGCCCTTTCCTAATCCGGTTCTCATGATTAATGAGAACCGATTGGTCACCCTATGTGGTTCTACAAGAACGAAACCCTAGGAGACTAACTCCGGTTCTTCTTGCTTAACCATCGGGATCTCCCACTGGCTCCAAGATTGCTCCACTTTGGTTCACCTTTCACCTTAAGCCGCCTTTCCGGTTCACAATTCTTCTTGATTCAATTACAAGATGTACACGGTTCGCAGACCGGAAAATTAAAATAACATAATTGAAATTCTAGAACGACTACGCAGACCGCTAAATTAATTACATCCTTTAACTAGCGGTTCGCAGACCGCAAAATTAAACTAATTAAATTGAACGGTCTAGGGATTTAATTTGTACCAAATAAAACATGTTATAAATCAATTGACATGTTATCAATCAATATGCATATAAAACAGTTTTCATCTTGCCTACCTTTTGATCCAATTTATCGAAATTGGACCGGTTTAAAATACGGTTATCGAAACAGATTAAATCTAAATTTTTTTATTTAAATTATTCGATTTATAGAATTAGGGTTTGCTGCCACGATCTCGGATTGCAACCCTAAACCCTAAAGGGCTAGGGCCCAATGGGCCAAAGCCCATTAGGGCAAAAACCTTAATGGGTCGCACCTAGGGTTTGGAAACCCTAGGCGCCGCCACCTCCTACAACGAACCGCCGCGCCGGGCCATGGTGGGGACGAGTTGGCCAAGGCTCCTTGGCTGACCAACAACCACGGCCCTGGCCGGCGCCGGTCGCGGGAGCCGCCAGTCCGGTCACCGGTCCGGCGGCCCAAGAACCCTGGTTCTGTGACCCGAAAAACCCACAAAATTCCAAAAAATTCCAGATCTATTATTTTTCGATAAAAATTAATTTTCATGCAGTTCTAAACCCAAAACAAAAAATTAAATATTTGAAAAATAAATCTAGCATGCATACAAACACCGGAACATGCATATTCAATCAAAATTGCAAATCTAAATTAATAGGCCGCCTCTGATACCACTGTTGGGTTTCGGAGGATTCAAAACACATAATATGCAGCAGAAAATAAAATAAAATTTCCCCCGAAACAGCCCTCGAATCGTTGCAAGCCTAGATCTCATATTTCTACCCCAAAAAACTTAAAGGTAAGTGATGTACCTTGAGATTCGGATCGGATTACCCACGTGAAAATACCGATTCGGTCTTTCCCTCTATTAAGCACACACGAATTCACAAGACCACCAGATCTAAACTTAGATTCCCCTACTAAAAAGAAAATAAGTTCGGTTATTAAATCCGGTAGAGTAACGGTATGGAAAAATCAAATTGTGATTTTTCAGCTCATGAGGCCTCTATTTATAGAGATTTGCTAGGGTTTCGGGAGAATGAACCAGCCCATAAAATGGGCTATGTTCGGCTCCCTCCAAACCCTAGCCACCGGCCACCTTGGGCGGCTTGGGCCTCATGGGCCGAACCCATTAGGGTTTCGGCCATGAGGCCTTGGCCTTGCCCAATTTGGAAGCCCATGAGGTATGCCCACCTCATGAGTTTTGGACCTATTCCTCATCATGGCCGGCGCCTAAAACCGTTGGGTTTTGGCCACCACCCAATTTAACCAATCCACAATTAATTCTGCCCAGTTTTCCTAAGATGTGTATCCTTTGTGTGTGATCTTATAGGCTCATGCCCCGTTTGCATATCGGCGTAAAATTACCATTTTACCATGTCCATCATAAGTTGCCCCTAGTAAGGCATTATGATTACTCAACGTTCATGATTATCGATGATCCAATTTAACCTCATGTTGTCCATGTCACTATACTTTTATCACTAGGTATCTTGATTAATCATAAGGCATATAGTCGCCATCCTTATTTAATCAATCACCGTTTCTTGATATCCAAGAAGGCTGAAAATGATACTCCGTATCATTTTCATGGCCATGCCTTTCCTTTCAGTCATTCTCATCAAGTGGCCCAAACCAATACCTATCCCATACCGTAGTATGAGGGATAAATCCCTTAGACATCTCTCGTATCACACATATAACCCATCCTCGAGACAATCACAACCGTTATGGTTACCCTTTCACAGATAACTTAGATTTGTGTCAAACTCAGATATTGACTATATTGTGATCACAGAGACTCTTTGGTCTAAGGATACAATGACAAGCTACGACATCTGAATATGTTCATGACAACATCTATGTAACATATTCAAGTCGGGTCGTCCAATATCATTTCCCCAATGATATCTATGATCTGACTCTGGCAAAACCTGTTGCCATGATCAGTAGAGCGTGATCATAAAGAGTCGTCATGTTACTGGTTGCTTTTAATGAAGCTTGACTGACCAGGGACCCGTTAAGTATAAATCATGGGTTCCAAACAATTAAATTCATGTACCTACTAAAAAATAACCATGGAATTCGAATAGAATAGATCTTATGTGAAAATTTCAGCATGCAAATAATAAAATCAAATCTTGAAAAATACTTTTTCCAATCACAAACACAAAGAAACTTTAGTGAATCTGCCTGCAGAAAAACGTAACTTCTAAAAGCAATAACTTGAGATACAGATCTTCAAATGACCCGTTTCTTTTTGCAGAGTAAATTTCATCCAGTTCTCTACGACTTTTATGTTTTGTACAGAACCCAGTTAGGACTGCAAGTTAATCATCTGAATCAAAAAATCATACTCGTTAGTGCTTGACAGATTTTTCGGTTTGTCCCGATTTGTTCCTGAAATTCTGAGTTGTGGCAGGGACAAGATGTTGAACACATATAGGGTTTTGGAGCGTTCAAGATGATCAAAATAGCGGAAGCAATAAAAATACAAACTCCAAAATCTGTCAAAGAACATAAACCATTAAATCTAAAGGCAAAAACTATTCCACAAGAGCTTACCTTTTAGTTTTGTTAAATCAAGAAAGAAGAACAAGATGATCTTCTTCTATAGAGCAAGTCCACACCAAAAGGATGATCCTTATGATCCAACACACTTAGCCTACTAGAATTAGAGTGTGAAGAACAAGAGAGCAAAGGAAGAGGGAGAGGGAGTGTGGCCGGCCAAGTGCTATAAGAGAGAGAGAATAAGTTCTTCTAATTGTTGTATGATTTTTGTCTACTTCATCATCTAATAAAGTTCATTGATTAAAGTAACAAATGATTAAGGCATGGGTTAAAAGGTAAGTCATCACCTAATCCCACAAATCACTCTTCATCATAATCAACAACACCAACTAAGCATGGTGTGTGGCCCCCACACTTGGACCCATCAAGTGGCCGGCCACCTTGTGCTTATTGGGCCTTGTTGGGCATTTGTTGGGCCGGCCTAGTGACCTCATGGGCCGAGCCCAATGGGCTCGCCCATGCGGTCGCGTGCCGTGTCCAATAATTATCCGACCCATTGTCATCACTTATCAAACAAAGTCCGACGCGATATCGACGACAAACTCAATTTTCTCGATTCGCTAATCATTCTCACAAACCCGAACCCATGGCCTAAAACCCTCAGTTTTGGCCATGTCTTGCTCCTCAAGAAACGTCAATGTTTTCTTGTCTCAAGTTATCCATATTGTATGTGTGTGACCCTCTAGGCTCATGCCATCGTTGGCAGATCGGCGTAAGAGACCTCTCTTGCCCGATCCATCATAAGTGGTCTCTAGTAAGACATTATGATTACCCAAGGTGCATGATGATCGATGATTCGATTTAACCTTGTGCGTACAAGTCACTATCCTATTATCTCTAGACATCCTGATTGATCACAAGGCATAAAGTCGTCATCCTTGTTTAATCAATCATCGTTACTTGATATGCGAGAGGAGTGAGAACTCATAACTCGTATCACTAGCATTGCCATGCACTTCCTCTCAGTCACTCTCGATCAAGCGGCCTAAACGGATATCTTTCCCATATCATATTACGAGGGATAAATCCCTTAGCCGTCTTTCGTGTCACTTATGCAATCCGTTCCGCCACCTAGTCATGCCCATTTACTGCAATCCTGTTACGGAAAGCGTTAGGCGCAAGTCAAAGTCGTACGTCGACCGCATAGCGATCATAAAGACTCATTGGTCTAAGGATATTGTGACAAGATATCTCAACATATTACTTCAACACATAAGTAATACAAAATCGTTTTATTTATTACAAACGATGATTAATATACATAGACATTTATAGACTACTAGCAATTGGACTAGGGCACAAAAATGCTATCAACACAATGTTGTGACAATTGGTTCGACAACTTGTCTGATCACAGAGAAGTAAATAACGAAATTGTAAATAGAAGACACATAATATGTTTACCCAGTTTGGTGACTCCGCACCTACGTTTGGGGGCACTCTGCCAGTGGAAAGGTTTTCACTATTTGGTAATCAATAGTACAACTTCAAGCATCAACTAGCTATCACACAAGCTATTGTCCTAAGCTACTATAGATTTTATTGTGAACAACCACGACCAAAGGCCTCTCCCCCTGTCTTTGAGATCCTCTCAATTCAACCCTTCGAGCAAGCCTATGCTCGGCGTAGTTGTCTTTGACAATTTCTTCGTGAGTCTTCAATTCACGAACAAATACCCACAAATCACAAACACTCAAACCCTCACGTTTTGATGTATGTGATGGACACCGTTCTTCTAAAGATCCAGTCTCTCAATCCGCCGACCTTGCACGGTTAAGAGCTCTGAAATTAAGCACAGAGAAGGTGTAAATTGCTATGGGAGTAGCACCTGCTCTTATAGCAATTCTACATGCCTAGTTAGTCTTCAACTCCAAATAGGCAATACAATTCCAAATAGGAATTCCTTTGCCACCTTGGATTATTGTCAAGTTGACAAGTTAGCATTGTTGCCTTAATTAGCCTTGCTGACGTGTATTCTACCAGCTGGACGTTGCCTGATCTTTTATTAACTCGTTTTCTCTTTGTCCCATGTTTCTAAAAATCAAACCGGAAAGATCAAACCGGTCGTGTTGCGACATGTTGGCTGACATCTTGACATTGCGCTAAAAAATATGCCAACACTAATCTTAGAAACAGTTCCATCTTTGAGGATTTCGAATTTGACAAAGCAAAACAAAAAGAGTGTGCTATCTAGATTGTCCACACAAGCACAACACCTAAACCAAGAATTCTACACACAAATATACTAGTATTGTGGGTAGAAGAAGAGCAAAATGAACAACAATGGAGGAAGAGAGAGGGGCCGAAAATTAGGAGCTTTTTGGGTTAGAATTATGTGGAAAAAATATGATTTTTAATATCTTTTAGTTAACATAATTAAATCCTCTTAAAACTTCTTATTTATACTTATGCCCCATTCTTAATTAAAACCAAGAATGGGCTTTAAGCCCAATTAGCAAAAAATTAATTAAACCCATTTGAGTTGGGTTCTAATTAAATGGTTTAGCTAAACAGGTCCAATCTCTTTAATTTGATTTCCTCAACCGTCTGGTTGATAAACCTAGGCCAGAAATCAACCGAATCGTTTTCAATTTGATAAAATCGAAAAGCGGATTCTCCCAATTTCCATCCAAGCTTGTGTGTGACCCTCTAGGCTCATGACCTGTTGGCAATTTTTAAGGCAAGCATAACTTCACAATCTTCAAAGTAAACTTCCGGCAATCAACGTCTCTATCTAACACGATCATCTTCAACCATCTTCATCAATGGCACACAGCGGAGCATAAATTTTTGTCCTTCATCTTCATAAGTGGCACACAATACCCTAATCGATCAAACACTCAATTCTCCTTAAATGATGTATGTCGAGCACATGGTTCTTAACTAATAGTCTTGACATTACACTAGGTTTCCTCTTTAGTGTCGTTACGCGTCTTCGAGTACTTTCCTAATTCCACAAGACTTGGGTTTCTTCTGTAGTGCAGTTACGCGTCTTTGAATACTTCTCAGCGACACGTTGGAACATATGTTGTACAACTTAGAATGATCTATATCTCCCCCTGACTGCCTCAAAAATTGCAAAGGGCAAACAAGATTGTACGGCAATCGTGTAGGGAAAAATAAAAATAAACCGACTCTATGACAGAGCAACATAAACGCAGAAAGATGTCATTTCTGAACACAAGCCTCAAGACATGTTACCATGATACCACTTCCCCTAGTTGCTTTAATGATATCTCCTTTTTGAGTTCAGCCAGCACCTTCCCATGGACTGACTTTCTGGTCACTGAGCTTCCTGCAAACTCCTGATGTCTCTCCTGATGACAATATCTTTAGCATGCTTTCCTTTAAACAACTTGGTGTTTGATGAAGAGAGCACTAGGGTGCTTTTCTGGTACATTGGTGGGGAGCACAATAGCTGTGAGGTAGATCAATCGAGCTAGATCTTTCGAGGGTCAAACCTCTTCTCGACTCCAGAAATTTTCTTAACAATCGAGTTCATGATACGAACACGTCCTGTAGATGTGACCTTCTCTCTTCCCAAGAATTCATTCATTGCACCAGTGGAGAAATCGACACAGTGTCCTTGCACACACACTTTTTTGAACTCAGGTCTTCAGTATCATGAAAGGCAGCAGACATGTTTACCATAAACTCTTTCACCAGGGAGGGAGAGAGTGTACTGATATTTGAGACTGTCTTGAGCAGCTGCAATAATTCTAGAACATATTAAGGTTTCCTTAACCGTTTACGATCTTGGTTTCCCAATTCCTTATCGCCAAATATCTTTTCAAAATCTCTATCATGGTAGGTAGCTTTCTAGAATCATAACACAATCCAGACTTTCCAAAAGTCTCAAAAACAGCTAGAGATCCTCCAAATTCCTAATCGCAGTCGATCTTTATATTTAGGAATCTTTTCAAAACTGCGACGTACAAGATGTCGTGACATCACATTTGACATCTTTTCTTTCCAGATGCTCGATATATTTCCCAGTACCTCATCTGGCTTTTTCTTGGTTGGCTTCATCTCAGAACTCCGTCCTCTTTGTGAAAAGACACATTGTCCATAGGAACAGCAGGAACTTTCTTCGGTGGCTTCTGGCCTCCCACTGATTTATTGTTTTCATGAGCAAGGGGCGCCACAAGATCTTCTTCTTTCTCTTCTACTTCTCCTTCCTCTTAAGGAGTAAATGATACTTCAACAATTGGCACAACAACCATCTTCTTCTTCTTGTTCCTTTCCTCGATAGGAATCACAACTTCCTCTTCGTGCAACAAAACTTGTAGATCATGAACCAGGAGATTGGGAAACAAATTAGGAAGAGCCACCTCCCTCAGAGTTACCATTTTTGTTCCCTTCACCAACTTCATTTTCTTCAGCTTTATTTTCTTTGAGAAGTAAAAGCATCCGTATGAGTACGAACAAGATATGTACATAAATTTTTTTTGAGAAGGAGGGTCTCGATAGTCTTCTTGAGCACGCTGATCTGCTTACAGAGCTCCTCTCTCAACATTTTCTTACTTTCTCTTTTCTCAGCAAAAATCTTTTTTTCAGAGTCATAGTCTACTCCTTTTGAGGCGTATCCATCTCAACATTATGACTTAGCTCCTCAGCGTCAGCGGAAGTAACAAAGGATGTTGGAACATCCAGCATACCATCTTGCCCTTCCCCAATCTCAGGCAGAGACTCATCAAGAGTAGATGAAGTTTTGGGAAGAATCTCTTCGACTTCGGTTTCGTCATCTCGGAACATAGACACTTCAGTGACATAATCTTCAACATTGGGCGTCAAATCCACAAGTTCCTCAGGTCCAACTTCGTCATACTCTGCTCGAGTGACTGTAGATCCTTCACCCGACAAGTTGCCTGAATGTAAACCCTGGTTTTTGGGAAAGTGATGTAGAGGCCGATGAAATAGGGTGAGACGTAGAGACGCCTGATTTTTCTGATGTAGATAATCTAGAGGTTTGAGCCTGTGATTGGTTGAAAGTCTCGTCAGTAGATGAAAAAACAAAAGATCTTGCTTCCCTTTCTTATTTTTTTTAAGTTTTTGGAACAAGACTGAAACGGGCTTGGATAAAGAGGGCCCAGATTTGATTTTGTAGACCCTAGATGGTCTGTTGGAGAGAAAGTAAAACAAATCAACAAAAACTCTCCCTTCTTTCCTTGATGTTTTTACTCAAAGCAGCAAATTCCAAAGGAGGACCTTAGACTTTCAAATCGATCTACATCCAACTTTTTTGTGACGATGTCCGTCATTTGTTTCTCTGTGGGGAGAAACTCAAGGCTTATTATCTTGCCCTATACAAGCTCTTGGATGAAGTGGTGCCTGTTATCTATGTGCTTGATTTTGCTATGTTACACAAGATTGTTCGAGATGTTGATGGCATTGATGTTGTCACAGAACAATGTCATGACATCTTGCTTGACATTATACTCTGCAAGCATCTGCTTCATCTATAACAGTTGAGTGCAGCTTCTTCCGGTGACAATATCTTCGGACTCAGCAGTAGATAGAGCAACACGGGTTTGCTTCTTGCTGAACCATGAAACTAGATTATTGTAAAAGCATCCAGTCGAGGTGCTTCTTCGATCAAACGTGCTTCAAGCCTAGTCGACGTCAAAATATCCAACAAGTGTAGATCATGCATCAAAAGAATATTGTAGATTTAGCTTAGTTGTTCCTGATATGTACCTAATAATTCTTTGTATTTGAGCAAGGTGAGTTTATTCCCACTGAGAAGGCTTGATCATCCTTGGTGAGCATTACATGTGTAGCAATATGAGTTTTCTTGTGGGAAGACTTCTCTAAACCAAATTTCTTCACAATGGTCTTGGCATACTTGCTTTGAGATATAAAGATGCCACCATTCATCTATTTGATCTGGAGTCCTAGAGAGTCGGTTAGCTCGCTTACCATGCTCATCTAGAATTCAGACTGCACATGTTGTACAAAACGATGCACCATCTTGTCTAACATTCCACCAGAAACATTGTCGTCCATATAGATTTGAGTAATCAAAATTTTGCTTCCTTCCTTCTTTATGACCAAGGTCTTGTCAACCCCCCATCGGATATAGCCATTTTGAACTAAGTATTGTGTTAAACGTTCATACCAGGCTCGAGGGGCTTGCTTAAGTTTGTAGACATGGTTTGGAGAAGTGTGGTCTTCATATCCTTTTGGCTGAGCAACGTAAACTTCTTCCTTTAGGTATCCATTGAGGAAATTGTTCTTTACGTCCATCTGATAGAGTTTGAATCGTAGATGGCAACCTATGCTGAGAAGAAGTCGGATAGCCTCAAGTCTGGCCACGGGGGCAAAAGTCTCATCGAAGTCTTCCCCTGCCCCTTGTGTATACTCTTGGGCTACAAGCCTCGGCTTGTTGCGAGTAATGTTTCCTTGCTCATCTGATTGGTTCTTGAAGGTCCATTTTGTCCCGATGACATTGACATTGACATTGACATTGATTGGTCTTGGTACCAGTTACCAAATTTCATCCCTTTTAAACTGTACCAGTTCTTCCTGTATGGCACATACCCAGTGTTCATCGTTTATGGCTTTTTGTACATTCTTGGGTTCGATCTTCGAAATGAAGCACGTGTTGTTGATTATGTCGAGATACTTTACTTGCGACTTTCTTCGAGTTCTTACTCCTTTGTTCATGTCACCAATCACATCCTAAGGTCGGTGATTCTTCTAAATTCTCCTTGATGGATTTTTCTGATAAGCTTTTGGAGACGATTCTTCTTGTTCAATGTCACCTGCTTTGTCAGTGACATCTTGTCCAACTTCTGGAGTTTTCGTAATAACTTTGTCGTCGTCATTAGGGTATTCTGGGCTATCATCAACGACTAAGTTTATGGATTCCATCATTGTCCTGGTTCGTTTGTTGAAGACCCAAAAGACACGACTATTTCTAGAGTATCGAAGAAAATTACCCTTGTTGTTTTTAAGTTTCTGTTGTGGTTCCCTATCAGCGAGAATGTAACATACCGAACCAAAGACATAGAAATATTTGGCATTAGGCTTCCTCCCCCTCCATATTTCATAAAGTGTGGCCGTATTACCTGGACGGAGGGTGACAAGATTATGAATATGTCAAGCCGTGTTCAGTGCTTCTGCCCAGAAGTGAGAGGGTATGTCTTTGGCTAGCAACATGACCTAAGCCATCTCTTGTAAAGTTCTGTTCTTCCTTTGAACTTTTCTGCATAGAGCTTCAATGACGGAGAATGTGTCTGACTCCTCTTGAATAAACTCAACCCAGGTAAATCTTGAGAAGTCGTCGACACATACAAAAGCGTACTTCTTTCCTCCTATGCTCTTGAGTTGCATTGGTCCCATGAGGTCGACATGTAGAAGTTCTAAAACTCGAGACGTGGTAAGATGCTGAACCTTCTTGTGCGACGTCTTGACTTGTTTATCTATCTGAGATTCTCTGCAGATTTTGCCTTCCACAATTTTTAGATATGGAACTCCAGTGATAACTACTTCATATAGGTTTTTCTGCATGCTTCCTAGGTTGATATGTTCAAGTTTTTGATGCCAGTGTTTGGTTTCGTGAGCTTTAGACAGAAAACACTTTGTGGATCTAGGAGCTGGGGTAGGGGACCATAAGTAACAATTATATCCTGACCTGAGACCTTTCATCAGTTTTTCTTGATGCTTATTCACAACCACACACTTGTCAAGAGTGAAGTTGACACATAGATCCATATCACATAGGTGGTTGATGCTAATAAGATTGGCAGTGAGTCCTTCTACTAATAACGCCTCCTTTAATAAGATAAGCTAGGGTAGTTTAGCTTGCCCTTTCCCAAGACCTTGTCCTTCACACCATCACCAAAGGTACAAAGAAATTTGAACAACGAGTTATGGCAGTCAAGTATGAGCGGTTACCAATCATATGTCGAGACGGTCTACTATCAAAATAACAATTGTTGATGGCAGAGGCCTTTAGAGAGGTGTACACAATCTGAGCTTGATGGTGTACTTCTTTTACTCGCCATTCTTGTCGAGGTTGAGCTTTCTTGATGGATGTCTTGCGTTTGATGGAGCTCTTTCCATAAAGGCGATACCATAATGGTTGAATATGACCTCTTCGTCCATAGTGATGACAGACCCAGTTATGCCCTTTATTCTTTGAGCTGACCTTATGGTGTTTCTTCTGCAGCTGACTGTTGCCAGATGTCTGTGACATCTGTCGTGGCATGTTGGTGATAGTCGTTTGGGGGACGAAGGTAGTCTTGGATATTGAGGCTCCTTTTGAGTAATCAAGGCCTTCCATGTTTTTTGCCAGCTTACCAATGTATAGAATTTGATCCAAAGTGTCAGTGCTTGAATTCATCTTCTTGACTGACTTGGTCATTAGTTCTAGATCCCCACTTAGATGAGAAGTTTCACGTTTGAGATGAATGATGGTTTCGAGAAGCCTGGTCTTGTCCTCCCTGAGAGAGTAAATGAGAGCATCCTATTTGTCGAGGAGTTGAGAGTTTTCAAGCAGCTTGACATACCACTCATTGTATGCATTATTAAGAGTCTCATTAGTAAATTCATCGTCCGAGGTGAGTTTCTTCAAGGGTACAGTTGATGTAGAGGTAGTGAAGGCTATATAGTTACCTGTATGTTCTGTGTTGCTATCTTCTACTTCCTCGTCAGATTGTGATGCAGTAAATCGCTTCGTCTGCTTCTTGAGGTAGTTGTGACATTCTTTCTCCACATGTTCATAGCCTTCACATTCGAAGCATTGCACCTCTTTTTTTTCTGCTCTTTTGCTTCGTCTGCCATTAGTGTTCTCTAATTTCAGAAATTTTTTTGGGTTTGTTTCTAACATCCTGAGTAACATAATTCCCCGCCGTCTGATTGAATCTTCTCATAAATTTGTTGTAGTTCTTGGCTATCATATCAATTGTTTCATCGTCTTCGCTATCAGAGTCGGAGAACACCTGTTTTTCCTAAACATGAGTTGAGCTTTTGAAGGGCACGCTTTTTTGTATCTTCTCTAAGGTAGAAAGGGAGAGCTCCTAGGTCATGAGAGATCCCATGAGTTCGTCAAACTTCAAGAGTTTTATATCATGACATTCCTCTATGGCAATGATCTTCATCTTTTACCTAGAGCTTAATGCCCTTAGGGTTTTTCTGACAAGGTCTTCGTCAGTCATGGGTTTGCTAAGAGAAAAAGATTCATTGGCCAGGTCCCTAATCCGTACGTTGAACTCGGCTATGGTTTCAGCCTCATTCATTGTGAGAGCTTCGAAATTAGTGGTGAGGTATTGTAATTTTTGCTCACGTACCTTAGAGGTTCCTTCATAAGCCACAACAAGAGTTTCCCAGGCTATTTTTTCATTTGTGCATGTGTTGATTAGCCTGAAGACATTCTTATCAACTTTGTTGAATATAGCGTTGTGTGCACGGGAGTTACCTAGAGTTGCCTCATCTTCTATAGGGCTCCACTCCTTCTCGAGTTTAGGACCAATAGTATTTCCTGATCAATCGGAATATTGGGGCTCCTCCCATCTGTTGATTACTGCCTTCCATGTTTTGCTATCGAGTGATTTCATGAAGGCATACATGTAACCTTTCCAATATCCATAGTTTGTTCCGTCAAACATTGTGGTTGATTGATCGATCCTCCTTCCTTTGACTTCATATCAGTTACTCATAATCTTTGCAGAAAATCACCTAAAAGATAAGGTGCCTCCTCTGATACCAATTGAAATTCTGAGTTGTGGCAGGGACAAGATGACGAACACAATGTTGTGACAATTGATTCGACAACTTGTCTGATCACAGATAAGTAAATAACAGAACAGTAAATAGAAAACACACTATATTTTTACCCAGTTTAGTGACTCCGCACCTACGTCTGGGGACACTCTACCAGTGGAAAGGTTTTCTTCGTGAGTCTTCAATTCATGAACAAATACCCACAAATCACAAAGAGTCAAACCTTCACGTTTTCATGTATGTGATTGACATCGTTCTTCTAAAGATCCAGTCTCTCAATTCGCCCACCTTGCACGGTCAAGAACTCTGAAATTAAGCACAGAGAAGTTGTAAATTACTATGGGGGTAGCACCTGCTTTTATAGCAATTCTACATGCCTAATTGGTTTTCAACTCCAAATAGGCAATACAATTCCAAATAGGAATTCCTTTGCCACCTTGCATTATTGTCAAGTTGACAAGTTGGCATTGTTGCCTTAATTGGCCATGCTGGCGTGTATTCTACCAGCTGGACGTTGCCTGATCGTTTATTAACTCGTTTTCCCTTTGTCCCATGTTTCTGAAAATCAAACAGGAAAGATCGAAAACTTTCCTTATCCTGCGCGCGGTATGTCGCGCCAAATGTGTTGCAACATGTTGGTTGACATCTTGACATTGCGCTAAAAAATATGCCAACACTAATCGTAGCCACAGTTCCACCTTTGAGGATTTCAAATTTGACAAAGCAAACCAAAAAGATTGTGCTTTCTAGATCGTCCACACAAGCACAACACCTAAACCAAGGATTCTACACACAAATTTACTAGTATTGTGTGTAGAAGAATAGCAAAATGACAACCAATGGAGGAAGAGAGAGGGGCAACTAGAGAGAGAAGAGGGACCAAAAATTAGGAGGTTTTAGGGTTAGAATTATGTGGAAAGAATCTGATTTTTAATATCTTTAATTCACATAATTAAATCCTCTTAAAACCTATTATTTACACTTAAGCCCCATTCTTAATTAAAACCAAGAATGGGCTTTAAGCCCAATTAGCTAAAACTTAATTAAACCCATTTGAGTTGGGTTCTAATGAAATGGTTTAGCTAAACCGGTTCAATCTCTTTAATTTGATTTCCTCAACCGTCTAGTTAGTAAATTTAGGCAAGAAATCAACCTAATCGTTTTAAGCCTTTTCAAACGGACTTAACAGTCCACACTTGTGTAGTGTTGAAATGCGTTTCTCGCCTATATGCCTTAAAAGACAATGCCATATTATAATTTGGTTTAAATCATCAGATTTAAGCCTTTTCTTATTTACGTTATAGCGATTAAGCTCAACAATGTAAATACCTGAACCTGAAGACGTGGATGCCCACTCTTCTTCACACGATCCTTGTATTGCTTGCAATCCCTTATTCATGTGTCCTGGCTCATTGCAGTGATAGCAGACCTCCTCCATTTTGTCCTTAGCCTTCACAACAGCTTTGGGAGCTGCTTGAACCTTTGGACTCTTGGGGTGTATGATCTGCCCTGCAAGGTGCTCAGCATATTTATATTTATTTCATTTTAATTAAATTTGTAATCACGAAGACCGACGCAAGATACAAGTTAAGAGTAAGACTCGAAGTCTGAAGGAGGGTCGAAGCCAGTAGGAGTCTAGAAGAATGGAGCAAGTCTGGACATTGAAGATTAAGTCTTTATGATCAGTTTTGCTAGATTTTTAGGAACCTAAGATGGGCTTAACTATGCATGACTTACTGTTACATTTGTATGTGAAAGGGATTCCCATGGGTTCCAAAACAATAATTTCATGCAGCGGTACGAATTAAACCATGGAAATCGAAGAAAAACTAATGATCTTAATTAGAAATTCAGCATGCATTCAATCTTTTCAAAACTGGAAATTTACCTTTAATCGATTGAAAAAATAAGAGTAGTGTTTCTCTATCATGTTCGCACAAGCACAATAACCTTGATCGGTTTTCTCTTACTCTCTTGCTATTGAAATTGAGAAGAAGACAAAGATTCAATGGTGGAATGGAGAGGGAGGGTTGGCAATGTGAGGGGGAATTGGGAGAGTGATTGCCAAAAATATAAGCCAAATAGGGTAACAAAATATAGTGTAATTATCATAAAAATCTGATTTTAAAATTCAAATAAATACTTACACAACTTACCCATTTAATCTCATAATCATACTCTTGCCCTATTCATGAATTAAAACGCTAAATAGGCTTCAAGCCCATTTAACCAAATCCAAATTAAAACTCATTCAATTGAATTCTAATTATGGTTTAGTTAAACCGGTCCAATTTCCCTAACTCGATTTCTTCAACCATCTGGTTAATAAACATAGGCCAGAAATCAACCGAATCGTTTTCAATTTGACTAGACTGAAAAGCGGATTCTCCCAATTTCCATTCATGCTTATTTGTCACGTATTGTACTTAAAGCGTGTGACCCTCTAGGCTCACGACCCGTTGGCAGACTGGTAAAATTACTATTTTACCCTTTCCATCATAAGTGGTCTCTAGCAAGACATTATCAAACCGATTATCAATCGTGATTATTGATTATTCGACTTAACCTGTTATCGTACATGTCACTGTCTTTTTATCAAACCGATATCCAGAATGATCAATAGGCATAGAATCGTCACCCTAATTTATCAATCACTGTTTCTTAATATCTGGGATGACTGAAAACTGATACTAAGATATCAACTGCACGACCGTGCTATTCCTTCAGTCATACTCATCAAGTGGCCTAAACGGATATCTTTCTCATACCGGAGTATGAGTGATAAATCCCTCAGACGCCTTTCGATTCATAAAGGTAATTAACATCCAAGCCAATCAAAACCGTTATAGCTACCCTTTTACAGGTAATGTTAGATTAGGTCAAACTTAGGTATTCGTTACACAGTGCACACAAAGACTCTTTGATCTTAGGATATAATGACAAGTTACGATCTATGTGTATCTCATGACTGGATCTATGTTGCGTACTCACAATCGGGTTATCAGATATCATCGACCTGATGATATCTATGATATAACTCCGGCACGCACTTTGCCATGATCAGTAGAGCATGATCACAAGGAGTTGGTCTCATACTGATCGCTTCCGAAGAAGCTTAGCTGATCAGGGATTTATCGAATGCAATTCTTTCTAATCTACAGTTCTACTATAAGTGGTTATACACATAATGATATAGATCAAATTACATTAGATATACTACTACAACACATTAGTAATATAATGCCTTTTATTATATCGAAAAATGATGCACGTTACAATATAGATTGAGGAATTACATTGGACCAGGGCATAATCCTAACAGTATGTTGTATATGTAAAAATGTATGATACTTCTATATACAAGATTATGTATGTTTAGCTATCGCCGACATGCAAAGATTAAAAACCGATATTCAATCAAACTTGCATGTAACGTTATAAGGGATCATCTTTGCATGGATTTGCAATTGATGATTCCAGATTAAGATTGTATCGATATACAATCATACTATAATAGTTCACTTAAACTCAATTAATTACAACTCAAACGTGATACCATCCAAGTTTGGGCACTCAAAAGGGCTTTGAGCCTATGGATGTCGGTACGCCTCCGCGTAACATTCATAGAGGGGACGTCTAGATGAGATGGGTAGTTCTATGTGGGTGCGTGCGCCTCCGCGTAGTAGCCACATTAGGTTTGTCCATAGTTCAAGCTTGGTGGACATGTCTACGATTGTCAGCTAGGGCTGACCTAGGGTATCAATATATAGTGTGCCATGTACTTTTAAGTACAAACCCTAGCCAGGAACTACATGGTCTTGTAGATGGATGTAATCCTACCTTGATCCTCTCAATTGGAGTTGTGAGCCTCCGTTCACTTCAATTGAGGGTATGATAGGATCCTGGTTAAGATTCTAATGTTAGAATCAGAAAAGTGTTTTATAACTAAATCTCCAACTTCAATTTTAATTAATACTAATTAAAATTTTGCTTATTGTGTAGATTAAATGGCAAACACGAATCATTCTGGTAACAGTGCGCTTAGGTCGCTAATCGAGCAGGATAAGCTTAACGGCGTTAACTTCCTCGATTAGGACAAGAACTTGAGATTTGTTCTTAAGCATGAACATAAGGATTATATCCTTACCCAGGAACCACCTGATGAGCCAGCACTGGACGCCGCAAGGGCGCTAAGGGATACCAACCAGAAATTCCTTAGCGACCGGATCGACGTGCAGTGCCTTATGATGGGCAGTATGGTGCCTGATTTGCAGAAGCAATTCTTGGACATTTCCAATGATCCCAAGGCCTTAATAGCAGAGATCGAGAAAATGTTCAGAGAGAAAGCGCGTGTCGAAAGATACGACACATTCAGTGAACTGATGACTTGCAAGCTGAAGGTTGTAGCTCCTGTCAGTCCCCATGTCCTTAGGATGAAACATCTTTTGGAACACTTCACCAGACTCAGTCATCCTGTTGATAAGGAAATGTCTGCAGACTTTGTGCTGCATTCACTTCCAGAGACATATCGTGATTTCGTTTGAAATAACAATATGCATGACATGGACAAGACGATGTCAGAGCTTCATAGTATGCTCGTGATTACTGAAAAAAATCTCAAGGGCAAGTCCAAGGGGGTTCTTATGGTAAACAAGCAAGTGAGCTTCAAGAAAGCCAGCCTGGGCAAGGATAAGGCCCCTATGCACGTAGCGGGGAAGATTCGACAACCTAAGGGTCCAGCAGCTCCCAAGGCTGTTGAGAATCCTAAGAAGGATGTCGTCTGCTTCTATTGCCAAGGACAGGGGCACTGGAAGAGAGATTGCAAGAAACACAGGCAGTTTCTTAGGAAGAGTGGAGCTTCGACATCCTCAGGATCAGGTATATTTGTTATTGAGCTCAATCTCAGTTTATCTACTTCAGATTCTTGGGTACTTGATACCGGTGCAGAATCTCACATTTGTGTTAATGTGCAGACTCTGGGAAGCAGAAGAGATGTGGGCAGGGGCGAGGCGGACCTACGAGTTGGTGATGGCAATCAAGTCTTAACAAGTGCAGTAGAAAACGTTAGTCCAAGTTTTCCCAGTATGCTAGTTTTGTTATTAAACAATGTTCATTGTGTACCTGCGTTTCACAGGAATATTATTTCTGTTTCCTTGCTTGACAAGGAAGGATATTGTTTTTTTATTGATAATGGAGTATTCAATATTTTCAAGAATAATATATTTTATTGCAATGCATCATTGGTTGGTGGTTTATATATTCTTAATATTCAAAACACCGACACTAGCTCAATCTACATAAGTAACAAAAGGGGTAAATCCGATGATTTAAACCAGAGTGTGATATGACACTACCGTTTAGGCCATATAGGCCAGCAACGCATCTCAACAATTCACAAGTGTGGACTTCTAAGTCCGTTTGAATTCACTTCAATTGAGGGATGCGAGTCATGCCTTATGGGCAAAATGAAAAAGGCACCTTTTGCCGGTTTAGGTGAAAGGGCTAGTGACTTATTAGGTCTCATACATTCTAATGTGTGTGAACCTATGAACACTCAGGCCAGAAGGGGTTTTGACTGCTTCGTTACATTTACTGATGACTTCAGTAGATACGGGTATGTCTATCTTATGGGACATAAGTCGAAAACTTTTGACAAGTTCAAAGAGTTCCAGAACAAAGTGTTGGGTTCTGGGATATCCAAAACACGTTCATAGCAGCGGAAGCGACCTACAAACTGCCCCAAACCTTCACAAGATCGACCACCATGTTAGATCCTTAGAAAATCAAGTTTTCGGGTTATACCTCGAAACTGTCCAGAAACAGATTCTTCAGAACCGTCCTCTTCCCAGCCATGTAGCTCCCAAACCTTTTCTCTTTTTGAAAAATAATATTTCACAAATGTTGTAGCCCATTGAATTATCTTTCGAACGCCGCTGGTTTCAGGTTAATCGGAGCTTGGACAAAGCGGCTATGACTCACGCCATTTCGATCGCAGGAACTATAAAATCTGGACAGTTTTTCCGGTTGAGGCTTGAATCACCAAGAATCACCAAGAGATGGAAAGGATGGGCCTGAACCTCTTCAAACGCGCCTACGTATCCTCTCTGAGGAATCAAAGCCACGTAGTTCTTGCTAGAGATTTATACACACACAAATCTACAAGAATTTGGTGTGTAGAACAAAATTGATGGAGAGAGGGAGGAGCCATGGCCGGCCATCTCATTTAGGAAAGAAGAAGATGAATAAAATCGTGTGTGTTGTGGTGAGAATGAATATAATATATGGTGATGGTGATGATGATGATGAAATGATGAGAGGTATGGGCTCACCACCAACTCCATCTCATCATCCTAATCCATAACGCCAAACCATGGTTTTGGGCTCTTAATGGGCAAAGCCATAAAATGGGCCTAAATGGGCCGGCCATATTTGGGCCTCATGGGCCAAAGCCCAATTGCTTCGGCCGTGTGGTCCCGTGCCTAGTCCAAATAATATCTGACCCCTTTTTCGAACTTATCAAACAAAGTCTTATGCGACATCGACGAAAAAACCCGTTTTTCTCGATTCGCAAACCATTCTCACTTACACGGGCCCACGGCTCAAAACGCCCAGTTTTGGCCATGTCTCGTGTGTCAATAAATGCCGACATTTCCTTATCGCCCGAAACCTATATTCTTTGTGTGTGACCCTTTTAGGCTCATGCAACGTTGGCAGATCGGCATAAAACCTCATTTTATCCGATCCATCATTAATGACCTCTAGTATACCATTATGATTACCCAATGTGCATTATAGTCGAACTAATCAACTTCATCTGTCTATCGTCCAAGTCATTATCCTTTTATCGCTAGATATCCGATTGATCATAAGGCATAGAGTCGTCACCCTTATTTTAATCAATCATGTTTATTGATATGTGAGATGACTAAAAACTGATAACCCGTATCACTAGCATGGCCATGCACTCTCTTTCAGTCACTCTCGATCAAGTGGCGTAAACGGATATCATTCCTATACCACAGTATGAGGGATAGATCCCTTAGCCATCTTTCGTGTCACTCATGCAATCCGTCCCCCACCCAATCATGCTTGTTATTGCTATCTTGTTACGGATAGTGTTAGGCGCAAGTCAAAGCCGGACGTCAATTGCATAACGATCATAAAGACTCCTCAGTCTAAGGATAGAATGACAAGCTACGACACTGAATATGTTCATGACTGTATCTATGCAACACTATTCAGGTCGGGTCGTCTGATATCAAACCCCTGATGATATCTATGATACGACACTAAATTTTGGAGCGTTCTAGATCGTCGAGATAGCGGAAGCAATATAAGAAAATCTACTCCAAACCTTGTCCAAGAACATAAACCATTAAATCCCAAAGCAAAATCTATTCCACAAGATATTTACCTTTAAGTCTTGTATGAATCGATAAAGAAGAACGTTCGAATCTTCTTCTCTAAAGCAAGTCCACACCAAGGGGATGATCTTGATGATCCCTAACTTAATTGCCTACTAGAACAATTAAATGAAGAACAAGAGAGCAAGAACAAGAGGAGCTAGGGAGGTGGCCGGCCAAGCAAGAAGAGAGAGAGAAAGTGTGAGTTTTTGTGATCTTTTGATTAATGAATTAATGTCTAGTATTTGAATTCATCATCCAACTCACAAGTATGGGTTAAAAGTGATTGGTATGGGCTTAAAGGTGCTTTAACCCATACCCCTTAAATCACTCACCTCTTAATCCACAATCACCAACTAAGCATGGTGTTGTGTGGCCCCCACACATGGACCCACCATGTGGGCCGGCCAAGAGGTCTTGTTGGGCCCTTATTGGGCCGGCCATGAGGCTTCATGGGCCGAGCCCAATGGGCCCTCCCGTGTTGTCTCATGCCGTGTCCAAAAGTCGCCCGACCCTCTTGTCGTCGCTTATCAAACAAAGTCCGACGCGATATCGACGAAAAAAACTCAGTTTTCTCGATTCGCTAATTATTCTCTCAAACCGAACCTATGGCACAAAACCTCCAGTTTTGTCCATGTATTGCTCCTCAAGAAACGTCAATGTTTCCTTGTCTCAAGTTATCTGTCTTGAATGTGTGTGACCCTTTAGGCTCATGCCACCGTTGGCAGATCGGCGCAAAAGATCTCTTTTGTCCGATCCTTCATAAGTGGTCTCTAGTAAGACATTATGATTACCCAAGATGCATGACGATCGATGATTCGACTTAACCTTGTGCGTACAAGTCATCATCCTATTATCTCTAGATATCCCGATTGATCACAAGGCATAGAGTCGTCACCCTTGTTTAATCAATCATTGTTACTTGATATGCGAAATGGCTGAGAACTGATAACCCGTATCATTTGCATGGCCATGCTTTTACTCTCAATCAGTCTCCATCAAGAGGCCCTTTAACGGATATCTTTCCCATACCGTAGTATGAGGGATAAATCCCTTAGCCGTCTTTCGTGTCACTCATGCAACCCGTTCCGCCACCCAATCATGCCCTTTATAGCAATCCTTTCACAGAAAGCATTTGGCGCAAGTTAAAGCCGCACGTTCATTGCATAGTGATCACAAAGACTCCTTGGTCTAAGGATGTCGTGACAAGCTATCGCATTTGAATATGTTCATGGCTTAATCTATGAAAACACTATTCAAAGCGGGTCGTCCGATATCAATCAACTCATGATATCTATGATATGATTCCAGGATCCCACATCCCTATGACAAGTAGAACTACGTCATTAAGAACCATCCTCATACTGGTCGCTTTAAGGAAGCATAGGTTGACCAGGGACTCGTTAAGTGTTATCCGTACAGATTTATGGTTCTACTACTTTAGTGGTCATAAATCAGATCATGCTTAACATATTACTTCAACACATAAGTAATACAAAGCCGTTTTATATATATATTACAAACGATGATGTTGTACATAGACATTTACACGCTAATAGCAATTGGACTAGGGCACAAATGCTATCATAAGCAGCATCGCCTAAGTCCTTAATTTGAGAAACACTCCCTTAACGAAGCCTTTGTCAAGCACAAGGTTAAGATGTCGTTTCAAATGTCATTCTCACATTCAACACCAGAAAGAAAATCTTACACCCATTCGCCTTCTTTGAAAAGCATGGCTCATCTACGTTCTCGATAAAGCCGAATTTCATCAAAACGTTAGATTCCAATTCGGCTACATGGCACCTAGTCATGTCTCAGAGTTAGGGCCGTCCATGGTTTCTTGAAAGGTAGCTGGACCATCCCGATCCACTGCAACCAAATCGTCACCTTTAGACACGAGAAACCTGTATCTAGCTGGTGTAAGATTGGTCCTTTCAGACTGCCTTGGACCGTCCGGAATAACTGCAATAGGCGGTTCTTGCTCTACTACCAGCTCTAGCTCCAACACTTCTACAGGGTTGTCCAGTGCTTCCTGAGAAACTGTACCATCCCGAATACCATCAAGATGGACATTCCTCCCACTGTTCGTTTTGGAAACTAATTCCTTTTCCAAAACATCCCACCACGAGCAATAAAACTTTGTTCTCGCTCGGTTTGTAGAAGTAGTATCCCCTTGTTCCTTTAGGATACCCCACGAAGACGCATTTATCCAATTTAGGTTCGAGTTTATTTGAAAACAAACGTTTCACAAATGCCTCGCAGCCCAAATCTGCAGGAAACACATGATGGGCTTCTTCCCATACCATATCTTGTATGGTGTTCCTTCCACTGCCTTCGTCAGAGCCCGATTCAAAATGAATGCGGCTGTTTCTAGAGCATAACCCTAGAATGAGTTTTGGATTTCAGAGTAACTCTGATAATATCCCACTTCCCACAAGATGATCATGAAACTCTATGGACAAGTATTCTTCAGCTCGATCCGACACGAAGCGTTTTAATACTTTTCCCGAGTTGGTTTTGTACTTCAGTCTTAAGCTCTTTGGATTTATCAAAAGCATCCGACCTATGTCTTATTGAATAGACATAATAAAGTCTACTATAATAGACAGTAAGATTGATGAAGTAGCGAAAACCACTCCAAGCAAGTGAACTCATTGGCCCATACACATTTCCGCTGTATCAAGCCCAATAGGTCACCCGCCCTTTCACCTCTCCCGATGAAGGGCGCTCCAGTCATTTTTCCCATCAAACAAGCCTCGCACATTTTTCCCGAATGGAATTTGAATGGACTTAGAGCTTTCTCATTTATGCGACCCAAACGACAGTGTCATATTAGAGCTTCGTTTAAATCATCGGATTTGAACCTCTTAGTAATAACGTTATATTATGAACTTAAGTTTTCATATTCAATATGTGTAAACCACCGACTTTTTTATAACTTACAAAAGTATGTAATACACATTATGAAGTACAAATACAAGTCAACTGGCCAAAACAAGAGTATTAGAGCCTACAACAGTTGTGGCAACCTTGATTTTGTTCCCAACTCTTAGGTCCACCTCGTGTTTCCCATAATCTCTTCTACCTTCCAGTTTCCGTTCATCCGTAGAGATTATGCCCGGTATAAATACTCATGAATCGGAAGTAGAAAGATTAAGCTCAATAACGAGAATACCAAAAGGCGTGGATCCACCACCCTTCTTTAGATCATCCTGGAACTTCTTGCTATCTCTTTCCCAATGACCGGACTGTTGGCAGTGGAAATAGACTGATTCCCTTTCCTTTTAGCCTCCCTGACTTTAGGAGGTTTAGGAACCCGAGCCAATGTCATCTTTACCGCCGCTTGCATAGGGGCTTTACCCTTGTCACCTCCAGCTTTGATGCTAGATCCCTTTCTCACCATTAGAACATCCCTTGGTATAAGCTTGACGTTCTTCTCAGCCGTTACATGCTTTCATTGCAACTCTGAGATGATCTTTTCCAAATTATGCATATTATAGTTCATAAAGAACCTAACATAAGCACGAGGAAGGGATTGCAGAACGAAGTCTACAATGCCATCTCCTGTCCCATCCCAAGACTCGGTCTTATCAGGTGTTCGAGATGTCACTTCAACTTTAGGACGTGAGGACTCACAGATCTGCCTGCTGACATTTTGCAGGAGAGGAGTTCTTTGAGAATGTCGAATCTTTCGATCTGAGCTTTCTCCTTTAACATAAGCCCTATCTGGGCCATCATGGCACAAGGGTCCTCGAATAGTTCCATAAACTTCTTTTGGAGGTCTCCCTCCATGCAGCCCAACATCACATACGCCACATTCCCAGAATCGCTAAGGTGCTTCCTGAATGCATCCTTAACGGCCCTTATGGCGTTAAGTGTTGGTTCCCAAGGGTTAGCCCGGTCAAGGACGTACTCCCTGCGTTCCAACTTTAACACAAGTCGTTAATTTATGTCCCAGTCTAGATAATTTGTTCCATTGAGCTTACACTTATCAAGTATAGCCCTCAATGACAAATTAGACGAGTTTGTTGAATTACTAGCCATTTTCTACACGAAGAAAGTAAATTTCATCAGAAATGATGAATAAATTTACGAAGATCCGAATCAAACACTAACCATTGGATTCTAATAACTAGAATCTTTAAACCAAGATCCCTGATTTTTCAATTGAAGTACGCTAAGTTGCACCGCTCCAATTGACCTATTTGGGTAGGACATTTGTCCAATTACAACCTGTGTAATTCTTGGTCAGAGTATGTGCAAATGCACATGGCTTACCCTTCTGATGCCCCAGCTCGACCTCCGGTCGAGAATCGTGGTGGAGTCAACCAACCTTCACATATGCATCCGTTTTGTGCAGATGCTCCGCTAAGGCGCACGACATCCCACAAGGTTGACCATTCCATACAGAACCCATTCTATCGGTGCTCCGCTAAGGCGCACGAAACTGAGAGAATGTCCCTACATTAGTGTGAATTTGGGTGGCATCTCACATGACTCAAATTAATGTGTGATTTGTTGTGTAACAATTCGAAAGTATTTGGCACAATTACGAACCTGTCATCAAGAAATCGTGTTGTGACGTTTCTAATTGTATCACATACTATCTTCTTTTGAAGCTGTCATTTGCAACCCGTGAAAACACGTTTCAAAATGAACCCATCCATCACAACCCGTCCGATGATGGTTCACAACGCTTTAAACATGCAAATAAATAAAAAATGGTTTTTAATCTTTGCATGTGAGGTGATGGCTTATAATCTTATAAGCTAAGCATGCTAGCATACAAATTATCATCTAATAATTCAATCATGCATTTAAAGAGTTTAAATATGCATCAATATCCTAGCCCTAAGAGTCTACGAGACATAACATCTTCTCATCATCCCCATTCGGGCTCCCACTAGCTCTTGAACTTCCTCCAAGACCGTCACTGTTCTCGATTTTCTGTCCTTCTCGACTTTGAGTAGAATTTACAATTAATACTCGGTTCACAGACCGGATAAAAAATAATTACACTTTTAACAGCTTGAAAAAAAGAATAATTACACGCTAACATTAACGGTGTGCAAACCGTGAAAGCAGTAAATTCTTATGGGCTACTAATGCATCATACATATCATCACATCATCCAACATGTTATTAGACAAACATGTTATCAAACAAGATACAATTTTCCGGTTTTAACTTTGCCAAGTTGCTTGGTCGGTTTTATCGAAACTAGACCTTTTCGAAAAAAATAGTTTAGCGAAACCTACAAATTTGAAAGTTTTCAAAATATTGGATCGCGGGTTCATGCCACGGATCAAACACCGTGCACAAACCTATTTGGGCCCAAGCCAAATGGGCCGAGCCCAAACTCACGCCCCAGTTTGGAATTTGGAAAACCCAAACCGGGCTTGCTGCCACCCTCGGCCTCGGCCACGGCAAGGACGGCCCCAGTAACCTCCGGCCAACGCCGGCCTCCGATGACCTCTTTCCGGTACCTCCAATTCGGTTCCCCGAGAGTCCTGTCTTGGACCCTACAAATTCAATAATTTTCAAAAAAATCCAAATTTAACATATTTTCCAAAATTACATTTTTCATGGCATAACTAAACCCATATACGAAAAATAAATAATGGAAACACAAGGGCATGTTAAACATCGAAAAACCGAAATAACAAACAAGGATCTCGAAGTGGTAGACCGGCTCTGATACCACTGTTGGGTTCTGGAGCATCCAAAACAGGTTCATAGCAGCGGAAGCGACCTATAAACTGCCCCAAACCTGCACAAGATCAACTACCATGTTAGATCCTTAGGAAATCCAGTTTTCGGGTTATACCTCGAAATTGTCCAGAAACAGATTCTTCATAACCGTCCTCTTCCCGGCCATGTAGCTCCCAAACCATTGCTCTTTTGGAAAAATGATATTTCACTAGAATTATTGTTCCAACGCCGCCGGTCTTAGGTCGATCGGAGCTCGGACGAAGCGACTATGGCTCACGCCATTTCAATCGCCGGAACTGGAAAATCTGAACAGTTTTTCCTGTTGAGGCTTGAACCACCAAGAACACACCAAGAATCACAAAGAGATGGAAAGAATGGGCTTGAACCTCTTCAAAGGCGCCTATGTATCCTCCCCGAATAATCAAAGCCACTTAGTTCTTGCTAGAGATTTATACACACACAAATCTACAAGAATTTGTTGTGTAGAACAAAAGTGATGGAGAGAAGGAGGAGGAGCCATGGCCGGCCATCTCCATGAGGAAAGAAGAATATGAATAGAATCATGTGTGTTGTGGTGAGAATCAATATAATATATGGTGATGGTGATGATGAAATGATGAGAGGTATGGGAGGTATGGGCTCACCACCAACTCCATCTCATAATCCTAATCCATAACACCAAACCATGGTTTTGGGCCCTTAATGGGCCAAGCCATGAAATGGGCCGGCCATATTTGGGCCTCATGAGGCAAAGCCCAATTTCTTTGGCCATGTGGACATCGACGAAAAAACCCGTTTTTCTCGATTCACAAACCATTCACAAACTCAAAATGCCTAGTTTTGGCCATGTCACGAAATGCCGACATTTCCTTATCTCACGAAATCCATATTCTTGGTGTGTTACCCTTTTAGGCTCATGCAACATTCGCGGATCGGCATAAAACCCCATTTCACCCAATCCATCATTAATGACCTCTAGTATACCATTATGATTACCCAATGTGCATTATAGTCGAACTAATCGACTTAACATGTCTGTCGTCCAAGTCATTATCCTTTTATCGCTAGATATCCGATTGATCATAAGGCATAGAGTCGTCATCCTTATTTTGATCAATCATGCTTCTTGATACGTGAGATGACTGAAAACTGATAACCCGTATCACTGGCATGGCCATGCACTTTTTTTCAGTCACTCTCTATCAACTGGCCTGAACGGATATCATTCTCATATCGTAGTATGAGGGATAAATCCCTTACCTGTCTTACGTGTCACTCATGCAATCTGTCCCCCACCCAATCATGCCCGTTATTGCTATCATGTTACGGATAGTGTTAGGCGCAAGTCAAAGCCGGACGTCAATTGAATAGTGATCACAAAGACTCCTCAGTCTAAGGATAGAATGACAAGCTATGACACTGAATACGTTCATGACTGGATCTATGCAACACTATTTAGGTCCGGTCGTCTGATATCAAACCCCTGATCATATCTATGATATGATTCTGGGATCCCGCATCCCAATGACGAGTAGAACTATATCATAAAGAATCATCCTCATACTGGTCGCTTCTAATGAAGCATATTTGACTAGGAACCCGTTAAGTTTGATCCGTACAGATCTATGGTTCTACTACTTTCGTGGTCATCGATCAGATCATACTTTAACATAGTACTTCAACACATAAGTAATATAAAGCCGATGTTAATGTTTTCAAACGATGATAAACTATTACAGACTATTTCAATGGGAACCTATGGCACAAATGCTATCACGAAGCACAAAACCAGCTTAGGAAAAGTATAAAAGCACTTCGATCTGACCGAGGCGGTGAGTACTTGGACCAAGAGTTTCACAGTCATTTAAAGGAGTGTGGGATCCTCTCTAAATTGACTCCGCCTGGAACACCTCAGATGAATGGTGTATCTGAACGGAGAAATCGGACCTTGCTTGACATGGTTCGGTCAATGATGAGTCAGGCTGACCTCCCTATCTCCTTCTGGGGTATGCCCTAGAGACGACCGCATTCATTTTGAATCGGGCTCCTACAAAGGTAGTGGAAAGCACTCCATACGTAGTATTGAACGGGAAGAAACCGTTATTAGCTTTCCTTAAGATTTGGGGATGTGAAGCTTATGTCAAGCTACTATGCAAGATTTAGAAATACAGGAGCCAGAAGTGGTCATTGATCAAGAGCCAATCCCTAAACCTATTCCAGAGGGTCCAAGAAGGTTTGGGAGATCCTGTCAAGTTCCCATCACATATTGCTTTCTAGCCACTGAGGGAAGTGACTTGATATTGGTGGATCAACATGATCCAGAAACCTTCAGACAAGCTTTGGCCAGTCCAGACTCCGAAAAATGGCAGAACGCCATGAGTGAGGAAATAAAATCCATGTATGACAACCAAGTCTGGTTTTTGTGTAGGGTTTTGAAGCGTTCAAGATCATCGAGATAGCGGAAGCATAAACAAAAGCAACTCGAAACCTAGTCCAAGAACATGAACCATTAAATCTCAAGGCCAAATCTATTCCACAAGAAATTTACCTTTTAGTCTTTGTTGAATCAATAAAGAAGAACTATGTGATCTTCTTCTCTAGAGCAAGTCCACACCAAGAGGATGATCTTCAAGATCCTTCACTAAAAGCCTACTATAACAATTAAGTGCAGAACAAGAGAGCAAGAAGAGAGGAGAGAGTGCTTGTGGCCGGCCAAGGAGAGAGAAAAAGAGAGTTGTGAGTGAGTGATTAATTCCAAATGATATTTTTCTACTTCATCAACTCATAAGCATGGGTCAAAAAGTCAAAGCATGGGTGTAAAGGTAAGTCATTACCCATACCCCTTAAATCACTCACCTCTTAATCAACAGTCTCCAACTAAGCATGGTATGTGGCCCCCACCCTTGGACCCCCAAGGTGGCCAACCACTTGGGCTTATTGGGCCTAATATGGGCCCTTGTTGGGCCGGCCATGTGACCTCATCGGCCGAGCCCAATGGATTCGCCTATGTGGTCGCTTGCCGTGTCTAAAAGTTGTCCGACTCTTTTTGTCATTACTTATCAAACAAAGTCCAACGCGACATTGACGAAAATCTAAGTTTTCTCGATTCGCTAATTATTCTCTCAAACCGAACCCATGGCCCAAAACCTTCAGTTTTGTCCATGTATTGCTCCTCAAGAAACGTTAAGGTTTCCTTGTCTCAAGTTATCCGTCTTGTATGTGTGTGAGCCTCCAGGCTCATGCCACCGTTGGCAGATCGGCGCAAGAGATCTCTCTTGCCCGATCCATCATAAGTGGTCTCTAGTAAGACATTATGATTACTCAAGGTGCATGATGATCGATGATTCGATTTAACCTTGTGCATACAAGTCACTATCCTATTATCTCTAGACATCCCGATTGATCACAAGGCATAGAGTCGTCATCCTTGTTCAATCAATCATTGTTACTTGATATGTGAGATGGCTGAGAACTAATAACCCGTATCACTGGCATGGCCATGCTCTTTCTCTCAGTCACTCTTGATCAAGAGGTCTTAACGGATATCTTTCCCATACCGTAGTACGAGGGATAAATCCCTTAGCCGTCTTTCGTGTCACTTATTCAATCCGTTCCGCCGCCAAACCATGCCCGTTATTGCAATCCTGTTACGGAAAGCGTTAGGTGCAAGTTAAAGCCGCACGTCGACTGCATAGCGATCACAAAGACTCCTTGGTCTAAGGATATGGTGACAAGCTATCGCATTTGAATATGTTCATGGCTTAATCTACGAAATACTATTCAAAGCGGGTCGTCCGATATCAATCACCTCATGATATCTATGATATGATTCCGGGATCCCACATCCCTATGACAAGCAGAACTACATCATTGAGAACCATCCTCATACTGGTCGCTTCAATTGAAGCGTATATTGACCAGGGACTCGTTAAGTGTGATCCGTAGAGATTTATGGTTCTACTAGTTTAGTGGTCATAAATCAGATCATACTTAACATATTACTTCAACACATAAGTAATACAAAGCCGTTTTATTTATTACAAACGATGATAAATATACATAGACATTTATAGACTACTAGCAATTGGGCTAGGGCATAAAAATGCTATCAGCTTGGTGGATCAAACCTCTAGGATAAAACCCATCTGTTGTAAATGGGTCTATAAACTTAAGACCGACATGGATGGAAAACCTCAGACCTATAAAGCTAGATTGGTTGCGAAAGGTTATCGCCAAATCGAAGGTATCGATTATGACGAAACTTTTTCACCAATAGCTATGGTCAAATCTATCCTGATTATTCTAGCCATATCAGCTAACTACGATTATGAGATATGGCAGATGGATGTCAAAACCGCCTTCCTTAACGGGAACTTAAAAGAGGATGTGTATATGACACAACCTGAGCGTTTTGTTGAACTAGAGAATCCCGGAAAGATTTGGAAGCTGCTTAGATCCATTTATGGATTAAAGCAAGCTTCACTGATTTGGAACCTTCGTTTTAATGAAGCTGTAAGGGAATTCGGTTTTATGAAAAACGAAAGTGAACCTTGCGTATATAAGAAAGCGAGTGGGAGTAATATTGTATTCCTAGTGCTATATGTCGATGACATATTGTTCATCGAGAATGACATCCAAACCTTGCTTGAGGTTAATACTTCGTTAGGGAAATGATTCTCGATGAAGGACTTAGGTGATGCTGCTTTCATTTTGGGCATCAAGATCTACAGAGATCGTCCCAAAAAAATATTGGGCCTAAGTCACATAGATAAGTTGTTGAGAAGATTCTCAATGCTTGATTCTAAGAAGGGATACATACCCATGCGGCATGGCATTAAGCTCAGCAAGCAACAGAGCCCTAAGTCTCCTGATGAACTGAGCAAGATGAGTAAGATCTCATATGCTTCTGCTGTGGGATCCATCATGTGTGCCATGATATGAACGAGACCGAACGTCTCGTTCGCACTAAGCTGTGCCAGCAGATATCAGTCTAACCCAGGCCAGGAGCACTGGATTGCAGTCAAGAGTATCCTCAAGTATTTGAAGAGAACTAAGGACGCATTCCTATTGTATGGTGGGAAAGATGGAGTACTAGCAGTCAAAGGATATGTTGATGCTAGTTTTCAAACAGATCCTGATGATTTCAAATCTCAGGGAGGATTTGTATTCGAGTTAAATGGTGGAGAATTCAGCTGGAAGAGCTTTCTAACCGGATTAGATGTAATGCCGGGAGCGTCTGTATTGTAATGTTTATCATTTTCCGATCTAATAAAAAGGCATTATATTTTTAATGTGTTGTAGTAGTATATCGAATGTGATTTGATCTATGTCATTATGTGTATAACCACTTATAGTAGAACTGTAGATTAGAAAGAATTGCATTCGATGAGTCCCTGATAAGCTAAGCTTCTTCAAAAGCGATCAGTATGAGACCAACTCTGAAAGAGATCACCACGGGTTCCAAACGATGAATATCATGCAGCGGACTTTATGTAACCGTGGTGATTGTAAAAAACTAAGATCTTAATGCCATTTGAACATGTTATACACATAAATATAAATCTGATGTTTACCTCTTGTCATCGACAAAAACACAAGTGTAGTGTTCTCTCTATCAAGTCCACACAAGCACCACAACCGAAATGATTTTTCACTCAATATTTTGCTAGAAATTTTGAGAGAAAACAAGAGCAACAATGGAGGAAGAGAGGGAGAGAATTTTCAGCCATTAGAGGCAGAGAATGAGGGAGGAAGTTGCTGAAAAAATCAAGGATAAAATGAGTAGATATTATGTGATTTTAATTTGAAATTAAATTGAATTTCAAAATTAAAATTGCATTATCTATCCCTTTATTCTTTCTTATTTGCATTTGTTCCCTCTCTTATCTTAAATCCCTAAATGGGCTTTAAGCCCGTTTAATAAAACCCAAATTAAACCCATTAACTTGAGTTCTAATTTCGGTTTAGTCAAAACGGCTCAATTTCCTCGAATTGATTTCTTCAACCGTCTGGTTAAAACCTTAGGCCAGAAAACTACCGAATTGTTCTCAAGTCTCATCCATAATTGTTGTCATGTATCGTGCTTAATGCGTGTGACCCTCTAGGCTCACGAATAATTGGCAGACTGGTAAAATTACTATTTTACCCTTTCAATCGTAAGTGGCCTCTAGCAAGACATTATGATTATCCAATATTCGTGATTATCGATTATTCGACTTAACCTGTTATCGTACATGTCACTGTCCTTTTATCAAACCGATATCCAGATTGATCAATAGGCATAGAATGGTCATTCTAATTTATCAATCACTATTTCTTGATATCTGAGATGACTGAAAACTGATACTAAGGTATCACCTGCATGGCCATGCTCTTTCATCAGTCATACTCATCAACTGGCCTAAACGGATATCTTCCTCATACCGAAGTATGAGTGATAAATCCCTCAGATGCCTTTCGAGTTCACTAGTGCAATAAATGCCAAAGCCAATCGAAGCCGTTATAGTTACCCTTTTACAGATAACGTTAGACTAGGTCAAACTTAGGTATTCGTTACATAGTGTACACAAAGACTCCTTAGTCTTAGGATATAATGACAAGTTACGATAATTGAGTATCTCATGACTGGATCTATGTAGCATACTCACAATCGGATATGTGAGTATCTCATGACTGGATCTATGATCATAAGGAGTTAGTCTCATACTGATCGCTTCATAAACAAGCTTAGCTGATCAGGGACTCATCAAATGTAATTCTTTCTGATCTATAGTTCTACTATTAGTGGTTACACACATAATGACATAGATCAAATTACATTCGATATATTACTACAACACTTTAGTAATATATGCTGATTTATTTATTCGGAAGGATGATAAACATTACATCTGTAGATCACTTTTATATTGGACTAGGGTATAACTCTAACAATCTCCCACTTGCCCCTGGTTCCAATTTAAGTTCTGATCTACTCCCATAGACCCTGCATGTTTCTCATGCCTAGGCTGCGGCTGAGCCTTTGTCAAGGGATCGGCGATATTATCATCAGTCGAATAGTGTTTAATCTCCACATCACCTCTATATTTGATAACTCTCACGAGGTGAAGCCTGCTGAGTATATGTTTGGATCTGTTGTGGAATCTGGGCTCTTGAGCAATAGCTACGACACCTGTGTTGTCCCACAACAAGCTTATCAGATCAGACGCTCGCGGCGTTGCATCTGATCCGATCAGAAAGCTTCTAA
Organism: Geranium rotundifolium; assembly: GCA_963920655.1. Taxonomy (NCBI): domain Eukaryota; kingdom Viridiplantae; phylum Streptophyta; class Magnoliopsida; order Geraniales; family Geraniaceae; genus Geranium; species Geranium rotundifolium. The sequence goes on along the minus strand of OY987312.1, from coordinate 26,917,967 downwards.
TCCATACGGCCTCTTTAGCTGCTTATGTTGCAGCTATATATTTAGCATCCGCTGTAGAGTTGGTAATTTTGGCTTGCTTAAAGCTTATCCAGCTGAAAGCGCCATCACTCAACACAAAATATATCCTGACTGAATTTGAAAGTCATCTGGATATGTCTGAAAACTAGCATCGACTTGTCCTTTGACTGCTAGTTCTCTATCTATATCCCCACACACCAAAATGCATCCTCGATCCTCCTCAAATATTTGAGGAGGGCCTTTGACAGCAATCCTGTGTAATTGGTCGGGGTTAGATTGGAATCTGCTAGTACAGCTTAGTGCAAACGAGACTTCCAGTCTCGTGCACATCCTGGCATACATGATGGATCCCACAGCCGAAGCTTGGGATCTTACTCATCTTGCTCAGCTTATCAGGAGTACTAGGACTCTGTAGCTTGCTGAGCTTAATGCCATGACGCATGGGTATGTATCCTTTCTTAGAATCAAACATTGAGATCTTCTCAACACTTTACCTATGTACATGTTCTGACTTAGCAACATGTTCTGACTTAGGCCCAAAATCCTTTTGGAATGATCTGTAGAGATCCTGATGCCTACATTAAATGTAGCATCACCTAAGTCCTTCATCGATAAGTACTTCCCTGACCAAGCTTTGGTGGCAAGGCCGGGATGTCATTCTCGATGAATAAATACCAAGAATACAATATTACTCCCACTCGCTTTCTTATGTACGCAAGGCTCACTTTTGTTTTTGATGAAGTCGAGTTCCCTTACAGCTTTATCAAAACGAATGTTCCAACTCCGTGAAGCTTGCTTTAATCCATAAATGGATCTAAGCAGCTTACAAATCTTTCCGGGATTCTTTGGATCTACAAAACCCACAGGTCGTGTGATATACACGCCCTCTAGTAAGTTCCTGCTAAAGAAAGGGTTTTGACATCCATCTTCCATAGTTATGGCTAAGAATAATCCGGATCAATCTGACCATTGCTGCTGGTGAAAAGGTGTCATCATAATACATGCATTGAATCTGACGATAACCTTTTACAAACATCCTACCCTCATTGGTCTGAGGATTTCCATCCATGTCGGTCTTGATCTTATAGACCCACTCAGAACCGATGGGTTTTATCCCAGGGGTTTGATCAACAAAGCACCAGACTTGGTGGTCTTACATGGACTTAATTTCCTCATTCATGGCGTTTTGCCATCTTTCGAAGTCTGGACTGGTCAAAGCTTGTCTGTAGGTTTCTGGATCATCCTGATCCACCAACATCAGGTCATTTCCTTTAGTGGCTGTGAAGCCATATCTGTCTGGAACATGACGAGATTTTTCAGACCTCCTTGGACCATCTGGAATTTCTGTAGGGACTGATTCTTCATCAACGATCATATGAGGCTCCAGTACTTCTACATCTTGCATAGCAGGCTCCTGAATTGCTTCAGGCTGTTCCGTACCCTCACGAATTTCTTCGAGATGTACGGGACTCCCACTAGCTATTTTGGAAAAATATTTCTCCAAAAATACCCCTCCTCGAGCAACAAAGACTTTGTACTCGCTGGGTATATAGAAGTTGTATCTTTTAGTTTCTTAAGGATACCTTACGAAGACACATTTTGTCTGATTTGGATGCCTGCATCTCTGCTACCCAAATCTTTTTAGGAAAAACATAGTAGAATGTTTCCCACACCATATATGACTATGGTCCATTTCTTATTTGGCTACTGCGCGAAGGCGCACGCATCCAAATAGAACTGACCATCTCATCCCGCTCCCATCCCAATGAATACTACGCGGAGGCGCACGCATCCACAGTAACGGGAGACGTAATGAGTGTCATGTGGTGTACTTTCTGTGACTCTGGTCCAGCTCTTATTTGGCTACTACGCGGAGGCGCACGCATCCAAATAGAACTGATTACCTTATTCAGCTCACATCACAATGAATGCTACGCGGAGGCGCACGCATCCACAGTAATGGGAGACAGAATGACTGTCACAAGGTGTACTATCGTTGTCTTCATCGGAGCCTGATTCAAAATGAATGCGGCCATTTCTAGAGTCAAGTATTAGTTCAACTCTCTTTTGGCCTGAGTACTCATAGGTCCACATACGTCGGAATATATTAGACTTAATAAGTTACTTGCCTTTCACATAAACCTGTGAAAGGTACCTTCGTCATTTTCCCCATTAGGCGAGACTTGCATCTTTCAGTTTCAGTGAATTCAAACGGACTTAAAAAGTCCACACTTGTGAAGTGTTGAAATGTGTTTCTCGCTCATTAGGCAAGACTTGCATCTTTCAGTTCGAGTGAATTCAAACGGACTTAAAAAATCCACACTTGTGAAGTGTTGAAATGCGTTTCTCGCTCATTAGGCAAGATTTGAATATTTCAGTTTGAGTGAATTCAAATGGACTTAAAGTCCACACTTGTGAAGTGTTGAAATGCGTTTCTCGCTCATTAGGCAAGACTTGAATCTTTCAGTTTGAGTGAATTCAAACGGACTTAAAGTCAACACTTGTGAAGTGTTGAAATGCATTTCTCGCCTATGTGCCTTAAATGACAATGCCAGATTATAACTTGGTTTAAATCATTAGATTTAAGCCTTTTCTTATTTACGTTATAGCGATTAAGCTTACCAACGTAAATGTCTTATCCTGAAGACGTGGGTACCCACTATTCATCACATGATCCTTGTATTACTTACAATCCCTTATTCCCGTGTCCTGGCTCATTGCAGTGATAGTAGATCTCCTCCAATTTGTCCTTAGAATTCACAGCAGTTTTGGGAGCTGCTTGAACCTTTGGACGCTTGGGGTGTCTGATCTGCCCTGCAAGGTGCCCAGGAGCCTTACCCTTACCCAGATCAGCTTTCTTGAAGCTGACCTTCTTGTTGACCATAAGGACCTCCTTGGTCTTGCCCTTGAGGTTCTTTTCAGCGGTCACAAGCATCCCATGAAGCTCTGTTAAGGACTTGTCCATGTCATGCATGTTGTAATTTACTATAAAATCATTATATGTATCTGGAAGTGACTGCAACATAAAATCTGCAGCCGTTTCCACTTGATCATAAAAACCGAGTCTGGTTAGATGTTCCTGAAGACATTAAATCTTCGTGACATGGGGACTAACAGGGCTCCAGCCTTAAGTTTGCAGGAGTTAAGTTCTATGAAAGTATCATATCTTTCGACACGAGCTTTCTCCTTGAGCATTTCCTTGACCTCTGCCTTACAGGTAAGAGGGTCATCTGAAACGTTCCTGAACTGCTTCTGCAACTCTGGCATCCTACTGCCCGCCATAATGCATGACACGTCAATTTGGTTACTAAGGAACTTTGATAAGTATCCTTAGTGCCCTAGCGGCGTTCAGCGGTGGCTCAGCATGAGGTTCCTTGGTAAGGATATAGTACTTGCATTCATGCTTGAGTACAAGCCTCAAGTTTCTGTTCCAATATGAGTAATTCACGCCCTTGAGTCTGTCCTCAATCTGGACTCTCAGTGCGCTGTTACTCCTTTGTGTTGTGTTTGCCTTTTAGTTCTACATGGTAAAATTAATTAAAATTTAAGTTGGAGATTAAGTTATAAAAAACTTGTCTGATTCTAACATTAGAATCTGAACCAGGATCCTATCATACCCTCAATTGAAGTGAACGGAGGCTCACTGCTCCAATTGAGAGCATCAAGGTAGGAATACATTCATTTACAAAACCATGTAAATCCTGGCTAGGGTCTGTACTAAAAGTACACGGCATACCCTATACTGATACCTTAGGTCAGCCCTAGCTGACAATCGTAGACAAGTCTACCAAGCTTGAACTATGGAGAGAACTTATGTGACTACTACGCGGAGGCGCACGCACCCACACAGAACTACCCATCTCATCCAGACCTTTTCTCTATTAATGTTACGCGGAGGCGTACCGACATCCATAGGGTCAAAGCCCTTTTGAGTGCCCCAAACTTGGATGGTATCACGCTTGACTTGTAATTATTTGCGTTTAAGTGAATTATATAAGTCTGACTGTATATCGATACAATCTTAATCTGGAATCATCAAATGCAAATTCATGCAAAGATGATCCCTTAGCAGGTTACATGCGAGTCTGATTAAATTCCGATTTTAATCTTTGCATGTGGGTGATAGCAAATCATACATAAACTTGTATATTTAAACTATCATACATTCATACATTCAAACATATAAATGTAACGATAAAATATGCATAGCTAAGCCCATCCTAAGTTCCTAAGAATCTAGCAAAACCGATCCTAAAGACATGGTCTTCAAGATCCGAACTTGCTCCATTCTTGTGAACTCCCACTGGCCTCGAGCCTTCTCCAATCCGAGTCTCCCTCTTGACTTGATTCTTGTGTCGGTCTTCCTGATTACATATTAAAATAAATAAAATAAAATAAAAATAACGACACGCAGGCCGTATTTACTACAACCCAAAATTAAGCAACACGCAGGTTGCAAAACCGAAATTAAAATTCAAATCTAATGGGCTTAGCTAGCATCACGTGGAAAAGATCATGTGATCAAAGATCATATTATCAATCAATATGCTGATCAAACAAATAATTTTTCCAAATTTTATCTTTCTTAAGTGTGGAAAAATTCCGGTTTATCGAAACCGTACGGTTCAATCGATTAATTGAATTTTGAACCGGTTCTCGCTGGTTTATCGAAACCGAACCAAATTTGAAAATTAAATTTTTAGGGTTTCCAAATATCCTCACGAACCAACCGGTTCAGCTCGAATCTGGTCGAGCCGAAGCGGCTCAACCGAAGGTCGCCCCCGTAGGCAACCACGGTGGCCCGTGAGGGCTGCCGAGGTCGCCCGCGGGGCTGACTGTGGTCGGCCACGGGAATGACCATGGTAGCCCGCGAGGGCAGCCATGGTCGCCCCTAGGGCAGACCCTGGTCGCCCGTGAGGCAACCATGGTGGCCCTCACGGGCTGCCATGGTCGCCCGCGGCAGCGACCCTCGTCGGCCCATGGTCCTGACCATGGTCTGCCCTAGGGCATTCCATGGTCCACCAAGGGACTCGACCTGGTCGGCCATGGCTAAGCCATGGCTAACCCGAAAAAACCCAAAAAAATAATTAATTTTCCAATTTCCAAGATCAATCAAATCTGAAAAAAATTTCGATTTACATGCATGCTAATGATGAAGAACACATATAAACATAAAAAAATATCAGATTTAAACATACACAAATAAACATAACAACCATGGCTCTGATACCACTGAAAGAGATCACCACGGGTTCCAAACGATGAATATCATGCAGCGGACTTTATGTAACCGTGGTGATCGTAAAAAGCTAAAATCTTAATGCCATTTGAACATGTTATAAACATAAATATAAATCTGATGTTTACCTCTTGTAATCGACAAAAACACAAGTGTAGTGTTCTCTCTATCAAGTCCACACAAGCACCACAGCCGAAATGATTTTTAACTCAATATTTTGCTAGAAGTTTTGAGAGAAAACAAGAGCAACAATGGAGGAAGAGAGGGAGAGAATTTTCAGCCATTAGAGGGAGAGAATGAGGGAGGAAGTTGCTGAAAAAATCAAGGATAAAATAAGTAGATATTATGTGATTTTAATTTGAAATTAAATTGAATTTCAAAATTAAAATTGCATTATCTATCCCTTTATTCTTTCTTATTTGCATTTGTTCCCTCTCTTATCTTAAATCCCTAAATGGGCTTTAAGCCCGTTTAACTAAAACCCAAATTAAACCCATTAACTTGAGTTCTAATTTCGGTTTAGTCAAAACGGCTTAATTTCCTCGAATTGATTTCTTCAACCGTCTGGTTAAAACCTTAGGCCAGAAAACTACCGAATTGTTCTCAAGTCTCATCCATAATTGTTGTCATATATCGTGCTTAGTGCGTGTGACCCTCTAGGCTCACGAATAATTGGCAGACTGGTAAAATTACTATTTTACCCTTTCCATCATAAGTGGCCTCTAGCAAGACATTATGATTATCCAATATTCATGATTATCGATTATTCGACTTAACCTGTTATCGTACATGTCACTGTCCTTTTATCAAACCGATATCCAGATTGATCAATAGGCATAGAATGGTCATCCTAATTTATCAATCACTGTTTCTTGATATCTGAGATGACTGAAAACTGATACTAAGGTATCACCTGCATGGCCATGCTCTTTCTTCAGTCATACTCATCAAGTGGCCTAAACGGATATCTTCCTCATACCGAAGTATGAGTGATAATTCCCTCAGACGCCTTTCGAGTTCACTAGTGCAATAAATGCTAAAGTCAATCGAAGCCGTTATAGTTACCCTTTTACATATAACGTTAGACTAGGTCAAACTTAGGTATTCGTTACATAGTGTACGCAAAGACTCCTTGGTCTTAGGATATAATGACAAGTTACGATATGTGAGTATCTCACGACTGGATCTATGTAGCATACTCACAATCGGGTTGTCCGATATCATCGACCTGATGGTATCTATGATATAACTCCGGCACGCACTTTGCCATGATCAGTAAAGCATGATCATAAGGAGTTAGTCTCATACTGATCGCTTCATAAAGAAGCTTAGCTTATCAGGGACTCATCAAATGTAATTCTTTCTGATCTATAGTTCTACTATTAGTGGTTACACACATAATGACATAGATCAAATTACATTCGATATATTACTACAACACTTTAGTAATATATGCCGATTTATCTATTCGGAAAGATGATAAAACATTACATCTGTAGATCACTTTTATATTGGACTAGGGCATAACTCTAACAAACTCCTTGTTATTATGCTCTAGTGATCATGGCAAAGTATGTGACGGAGTTATATCATAGATATTATCAGGTCGATGATATTGGACAACCTGATGTTGAATATGCAACCTAGATACTGTCATGAGATAACCCAACCATGATACTCCTGATCCATACAACCTCCTTTGCCGCTTCCGATGCAGCAATGTACTCAGCTTCCGACGTAGAGTCGGCAATGGTGTCCTGCTTCTTGCTTTTCCAGCTGAATGCTCCACCGTTCAACGTAAACACATATCCCAACTAACTCTTAAAGTCATCGGGGTCTAGAAACTAGCGTCGACATATCCTTTGACGATTTGATCCTTTGGTTTTTCTCAAATATTTGAGAATCACCTTGACTGCAATCCAGTGTTCCTCACCGGGTTTGGATTGATGTCTACTGGTACAGCTTAGGGAAAACAAGACATCTGGTCTCGTACATATCAGGACATACATTATGGACCCTATAGCCGAAGCATATGGGATCTCATTCATTCTTTTTAGCTCTGCAGGTGTCTCAGCACACGGTTTCTTACTAAGCTTTATGCCATGACGCATGGGCAGCAGTCCTTTCTTTGAATTATGCATTGAGAATCTTCTCAGCACTTTGTATATATATGTGCTTTGACTCAAGCCCAAGACCCGCTTGGCACGGTCTCTATATATCTTGATCCCCAAGATGTAAGAAGCCTCGCCTAAGTCCTTCATTGCGAAACACTCACCTAACCAAGTCTTTGTTAAGAGCAAGGTAGGGACGTCGTTTCCAATGAAAAATATGTCATCGACATAGAGCACCAAAAAGACTACTTTCCTCCCATCTGCCTTTTTATACACGCAAGGTTCATCATCGTTCTTGATGAAGCCAAACTATTTCACTACTTCATCAAAACGTTGATTCCAACTCCGAGATGCTTGCTTAAAACCATAAATTGATTTGAGCAACTTACAAATCTTTCCTTTATTCTTTGGATCCTCAATACCCTCAGGCTGGGACATATAAACGTCCTCAGCTAACTTCCCATTAAGGAAAGCGGTTTTGACATCCATTTGTCATATCTCAAAGTCCCACACTTGATTATCTGACATGGATAGCATATCTTCCCTCATGGCTTCCAGCCATTTCTCAGAGTCAGTTCCGTCCAGTGCCTCTCGAAAGGTGGCTGGATCATTGTCCACTAACACCAAATCATCACCTCCATTTAGTAGGAAACCGTATCTGATAGGTGCATGACTTGTCCTTTAAGACCGCCTTGGACCGTCCTCATTAACTGTAGCTATTGGTTCTTGCTCAACGACGACTTCTGGCTCTACTTCTTCTAAGGGGTCGTCCAGTGATTCCTGAGTGACTATCTCATCTAGAACTTCATAGAGATGAATAGTCCTCCCACTGACTGTCTTGGAAATAAATTCCTTTTCCAAGAATATCACACCTCGGGCGAAAAATTTTTTGTTTTCGCACGATTTGTAGTAGTATCCTTTTGTTTCTTTTGGATATCCGACGAAAGTGCACTTATCTGATCTCGGTTCGAGCTTGGTTACAAGAAACTGTTTTACAAAAGCCTCGCAACCCCAGATTTTCAGGAAGGACAAAACGGGTTCCTTCCCGTACCATTTCTCAAATGATGTCCCTTCCACTGCTTTCGACGGAGCCCTATTTATTATGAACGTGGCAGTTTGTAGAGCGTAACCCTAGAAGGAGATCGGGAGATCAGTGTGACTTAACATCGATCGAACCATATCCAACAATGTCCGATTCCTTCGTTCGGACTCACCATTGAGTTGCGGTGTTCCCGGCGGAGTCCACTAAGATAGTATTCCACTTTCAGCAAGATGACAAAGAAACTCTTCGGATAAGTATTCTCCACCCCTATCAGAACGGAGTGCCTTGATACTCTTTCCGAGTTGGTTTTCTACTTCAGTCCTAAACTCCTTGAATTTATCAAAGGCTTCGGACTTATGTCTCATGAGATAGACATACCCATATCTACTGAAATCATCAGTAAATGTGATAAAGTAGCATAAACCACCTCTGGCTGGTGTACTCATTGGTCCACATACGTCTGAATGTATTAGAGCCAATAGATCACCTGCCCTCTCACCTATACCAGTGAAGGGCACTTTAGTCATCTTGCCCATCAAACAAGCCTCGCATCTATGAATCTTTTGGAATTCGAATTGACTTAGAAGTCCGCCCTTATGAAGCGCTGAGATGCGTTTCTCATTTACGTGACCTAGACGACAATGCCAGATTAGAGTTTGGTCTAAATCATTAGCTTTAAACCTCTTAGCATTAACATTATAGAGCATGTTGGATCTCGAGTTTTGCATATTTAATATGTATAAACCTCCAACAGTGTGAGCATTTCCATAAAACATGTTATTGCGCATAATATTAAAAACCCCGTTCTTAATATCAAAATAATAAGCTTCTTTTTCAAGAAGGGATATTGATACAATATTCTTGCTGAAAGCAGGTACGCAAAACCCATCAAAAAGTTCTATTACAAGCCCACTGGGCAAAACAAGGTCAACCGAACCCACAGCAGTTGCGGTAACTCGCACGTTGTTCTCAACTCTAAGGTCCACCTCGTTTTCCCCCACATCTCTTCTACTACGCAGTACCTGCACATCCGCACAGACATGAGACTCATCTCCAGTGTCTAGTACCCAAGCATTTATAGTAGAAAGATTTAGCTCTAGTGGAATACCTGACGAAGTAGCGGTCCCACCGCCGTTCTTCTGATCTTCCTTCAGCTGCTGACAGTCCTTCTTCCAATGACCAGGCTTTTGGCAGTAGAAACAGACCGACTCCTTTTCCTTCCCCTTCCCCTTCATGGGCATTGAAGGTTTAGTAATGAAAGGTCGTCTGTTCTGCCCCGCCAGGTTCATTATGCCTTTGCCCTTATCACCACCAGCTTTGAAGCCGGATCCCTTCTTGACCATCAGAACACCTTTGGGCGCACTTCCCCTTATGCTCTTTTCGGCAGTCACTAACATGCTATGCAACTCCGATGCAGTCTTGTCCATGTCATGCATGTGATAGTTCATGACGAACCCACCATATGCATAAGGAAGGGATTGCAGTTAAAAATCCGCAGCCATCTCTTTTTCCATAGTCATTCCGAGACTAGTCATATGATCGAGATGTCCCGTCATGCGTAGGACGTGTGGATCTACGGACCTGCCTGCTCACATTTTGCAGGTAATGAGTTCTCGGAGAACAGTGTATTTTGTAGGGTTTTGGAGCGTTCTAGATCAACGAGATTAGCGGAAGCATTTTAACAAAATCTACTCCAAACCTTGTCCAAGAACATTAAACCGTTAAATCCCAAGGCAAAATCTATTCCACAAGATGTTTACCTTTAAGTCGTTGTTGAATCAATTAAAGAAGAACTTTCGGATCTTCTTCTCTAAAGCAAGTCCACACCAAGGAGATAATCTTGATGATCCTTTACTTAATTGCCTACTAGAACAATTAAATGAAGAACAAGAGAGCAAGATATAAGAGAGAGACAATGGTGGCCGGCCACAAGAGAGAGAGAGAGAGAGGTTTTTGTGAGTTGTGTGATTATTTTGTGTAATGAATGAATAATAGATATTTGAATTCATCATCCAACTCATAAGCATGGGTCTAAAGTGATTGGTATGGGCTTAAAGGTGCTTTAACCCATACCCCTTACATCACTCACCTCTTAATCCACAATCACCAACTAAGCATGGTGTTGTGTGGCCCCCACCCTTGGACCCACCAATGTGGGCCAGCCACAAGAGGCTTATTAGGCCCATAATGGGCCCTTGTTTGGGCCGGCCATGAGACCTCATGGGCCGAGCCTAATGGGCTCGCCCATGTGGTTTCGTGCCGTGTCAAAAGTCGCCCGATCCTTTTTGTCGTTACTTATCAAACAAAGTCCGACGCTACATCGACGAAAAAACTCACTTTTCTCGATTTGCTAATTATTCTCTCAAACCGAACCCATGGCACAAAACCTCCAGTTTTTTCCATGTATTGCTCCTCAAGAAATGTTAAGGTTCCTTCTCTCAAGTTATCCGTCTTGAATGTGTGTGACCCTCTTGGCTCATGCTATCGTTGGCAGATCGGCGCAAAAGATCTTTCTTGCCCGATCCATTATAAGGGGCCTCTAGTAAGACGTTATGATTACCCAAGGTGCATGACGATCGATGATTCGACATAACCTTGTCCGTACAAGTCACTATCCTATTATCTCTAGATATCCTGATTGATCACAAGGCATAGAGTCGTCACCCTTGTTTAACCAATCATTGTTACTTGGTATGTGAGATGGCTGAGAACTGATAACCCGTATCACCGGCATGGCCATGCTCTTACTCTCAGTCAGTCTCGATCAAGAGGCCTTTGACGGATATCTTTCCTATACCATAGTATGAGGGATAAATCCCTTAGCCGTCTTTCGTGTCACTCATGCAACCCGTTCTGCCACCCAATCATGCCCGTTATTGCAAACCTGTTACGGAAAGCGTTAGGCGCAAGTTAAAGCCGCACGTACATTGCATAGCGATCACAAAGACTCCTTGGTCTAAGGATATCGTGACAAGCTATCGCATTTGAACATGTTCATGGCTTAATCTATGAAAACACTATTCAACGCGGGTCGTCCGGTATCAATCACCTCATGATATCTATGATATGATTCCGGGATCCCTCATCCCTATGACAAGTAGAACTACGTCATTAAGAACCATCCTCATACTGGTCGCTTCTATGGAAGCATATATTGACCAGGGACTCGTTAAGTGTGATCCGTACAGATTTATGGTTCTACTACTTTAGTGGTCATAAATCAGATCATGCTTAACATATTACTTCAACACATAAGTAATATAAAGCCGTTTTATATATATTACAAAAGGATGATAATGTACATAGACATTTACAGGCTACTAGCAATTGGACTAGGACACAAAATGTTATCATATTTTTCAATACATACTTTCTCTTTGAACATATGCATGACACACGCAACGTCGATAGAGTCACTAAGGTGTTTCTGGTACGTATCCTTAAGGACCCTCGTTGTGTTGGCAAATGGCTCCACCGGGATAGCCTTGTCAAGGATGTACTCCCTGCGTTCCAACTTTAACACAAGTCGTAAATTCCTGTCCCAATCCAGATAATTTGTCCCGTTGAGTTTACACTTTTCGTGTATAGTCCTCAACGACAAATTAGACGAGTTTGTTTAATTACTAGCCATTTCTACACGAAGAAAGTAAATTTAATCAGAAAAGTTGAATATATTTACGAAGATCCGAATTAAACACCAATCATTCGATTCTAAGGTTTAGAATCTTTAAACCAAGATCCCTTATTTTTATTGAAATACGCTAAGGCGCACCGCTCCAATTGACCCATTTGGGTAGGACGTCCATCCAATTACAGCCCGTGTAACTCTTGGTCAGGGTATGTGCAAAAGCACACGGCTTACCCTTCTAATTACCCAGCTCGACCTCAGGCCAAGAATCGTGGTCGAGTCAACTAACCTTCACTTATGCATCAGTTTTGTGCAGATGCTCCGCTAAGGCGCACGACATCCCACAAGGTTGACCATTCCATATAGAACCCATTCTACCGATGCTCCGCTAAGGCGCACGACACCGAGAGAATGTTTCTACATGGGTGTGTAACCGGATTAGATGTAATGCCGGGAGCGTCTGTATTGTAATGTTTATCATTTTCCGATCTAATAAAAAGGCATTATATTTGTAATGTGTTGTAGTAGTATATCGAATGTGGTATGATCTATGTCATTATGTGTATAACCACTTACAGTAGAACTGTAGATTAGAAAGAATTGCATTCGATGAGTCCCTGATAAGTTAAGCTTCTCCAGAAGCGATCAGTATGAGAAAAACTCCTTGTGATCATGCTCTACTGATCATGGCAAAGTATATGCCGGAGTTATATTATAGATATCATCATGTTGATGATATCGGACAACCCAATGTTGAATATGCAACTTAGATACTGTCATGAGATACTCCCATATCATAGCTTGTCATTATATCTTCAGACCAAAGAGTCTTTATGTGCATTGTGTAACCAATACTTGATTTTGACCTAGTCTAACGTTACCTGTAAAAGGGTAGCCATAACGGCTTTGATTGGCTTGGTTATTAATTGCATTACTAAACTAGAAAGAAGTCTGAGGGATTTATCACTCATACTCCGGTATGAGAAAGATATCCGTTTAGGCCACTTGATTAGTATGCCTGAAGGAATAGCACGGTCGTGCAGGTGATACCTTAGTATCAATTTTCAATCATCTCAGATATCAAGAAACAGTGATTGATAAATTAGGGTGACGGTTCTATGCCTATTGATCAATCTAGATATCGGTTTGATAAAAAGACAGTGACACGTACGATAACAGGTTAAGTCGAATAATCGATAATCACGAATGTTTGGTAATCATAATGTCTTGCTAGAGGCCACTTATGATGGAAAGGGTAAAATGGTAATTTTACAAGTCTGCCAACGGGTCGTGAGCCTAGAGGCTCACACACTTTAAGTATGATATGTGACAAAGAAGCATGGATGGTAATTGGGAGAATCCACTTTTCAATTTAGTCAAATTGAAAACGATTCAGTTGATCTCTTGCCTAGGTTTATTAACCAGACGGTTGAAGAAGTAAAGTTAGAGAGATTGGACTGGTTTAGCTAAACCATATAATTAGAACTCAATTAAATGGGTTTTAATTTTGATTTGGTTAAGTGGGCTTAAAGCCCATTCTTGGTTTTATTTGAGAATGAGGCTTAAATGCAATTATGGGAATAAAGGGGTTCATTGTGTAATTATAAAAAGATATTCAAAAATCAGATTTTATTTATTACACAATATTCTTTCCCTAAAACCTAATTGATTTTTGGCAATACTCAATTCCCTCTCTGGTTTCGGCCGAACCCTTCCCCTCACTCTCCTCCATTGTTTTGTCACATTCTTCACACAACACTAGCAAGGGTGTGTGAAGAAACCTATTCTAGGTATTCTGCTTGTGTGAACTTGCTAGAGAAACACATATCTTTGTGTTTTTAGATCGATTCAAAAGGTAAATTTTCAGATCTCGAAAATTATATGCATGTTGAAATTTAACAATAAGATCTGTGTTTTAATTCGATTCACATGGTTATTTCAAGTCCGCTGCATGAAATTAATCTATGGAACCCATGGGAATCCTTCAGTGACACACTCAATGATATAGATCGAATTATACTTAACTTATTCCTACACCACATTAGTAATAAAAATGCCGATTTTATTTCATTTCTAATGATGATTACATAAACATAGACATAAGAAGTGTTGGTCTAGGGCACAAATCCTACAAAATCCTTGTTAGGGAAGTGCTTCTCGGTGAAGGACTTAGGTAATACTGCATTTATTTTGGGCATCAAGATCTATATGGATCGTCCCAAAAAATTTTGGTTCTAAGTCAAAGCACTTATGTAAATAATGTTTTGAGAAGATTCTTAATGCTTGGTTCTAAGAAGAGATACATACTCATTAGTCAACAAGCTCATCAAGAAACAGGGACCTAGTACGCCTGATGAGTTGAGCAAGATTGAAGGGTAGGTGGAGAACTACCAGTCAAAAGATATGTTGATGCTAGTTTTCAGACAGATCCTAATGATATAAAATCTCAGGCATGATATGTCTTTGTGTTGAATGGTGGAGCATTCAGCTGGAAGAGCTTCAAGCAAGCTACAACTGCCGATTTTACAACGGAGGCTGAGTATATAGCTGCTATGGAAGAAACTAAGGAGGTCGTATGGATTAAAAGCTTTCTAACCGGATTAGATTGTGTGACAACACGGGGGCCATAGCACTTGCTCAAGAGCCCGGATTTCACAACAGATCCAAACATATACGCAGAAAATATCATAATATTAGAGAGTAAGTTGATAATGGTGATGTGGAGATTACATATGTTCTGACTGATGATCATAATGGTGATGTGGAGACATGTGAGGTCTTTAGGAATAGATTGGGCTTTAGATTGGAACTAGGGGAAAATGAGAGATTGTTGGAGTTGTGCCCTAGCCCAATGTGACTTTCGTTTTTATTTTCCGAAAATTATTTTGATCCCTTGCATCATTGCTTTGTTGCTTTATCAGTGATGGGTTAACGTATTCGGGTTTATAACCCATTTGGGAACAATTTGCACTTACTTATATTTTGGGCTATCATTTAAGCCAAAATGAAGTTTTTTGTATTCATTCACTTGACTTGATTTCTCAGATGTTCATCCATACACGAGGTGCTCGATGAAATGTATAAAAAAACAAAAGAAACAAACGAGCCCCGACACCAGAAAAACGAATTATGGGCATTTGAGGAAAACATTCTTGCAAGTCTTGGAAAATTAAAAAATTAAAAAAGGAAATGTGAAAGTAAAATTTTTTTGGGCCGAATGTTAAAAACGGCAAGGGAAACACAAATGGAAAAGGGGCGGATTTTCTTAGCAATATAAATGTGCTAATTGGAACTTAAAATGGAAAAAGGGGCTGATTTGATTAACAATGTAACATGTTAAGGGGAGAGCGAAGTACTTGGGTTTTCGTGTGGTTTAAAGAAACTTAGTGATGGGGCATCACATGAGCCACTTTTTAATCTTCTAAACACCCATCTTACCCTAAGCCACTACAAGTTACAAGCCTAATAAAGTCGTGCATATGGAATCAGCCCAAGGGGCATTCGAATCTCCTACAAATTAGTGGAAATGTGATCGAACATACAGCGTATGAACTTTAAGCTCTGAGTGAAAACTGATGGACATGGCTTGGAAATATGAATTGCACGATGGTAAGCTTGAACGAAGGGAAATGCTTTCTTCTCTTCTAACTGGTAATTATTCAATTTCTAGGGTCTTGTGGGATCTATTGGGTGAGGTTGGTCATAAAATTAGTGGTAGTTCTGAGGTTCTCTTTTCATCAACATGCCTTATATGATTCAATAATTATGCTATTTCTTTGAATAAGGATTCGTGGGCATTCCATTCTGATAAGCCCTCAGAAGGACCCGAACTCCTCCTACACGTTACCTCGGGGTTTAATTCGGGAAAATAAACTATTTAAAAATTCATAGCTCTTACATTTGTTCTTTTTATCGGGACGAGAAAAGGATAAGTGTGGGATGGTTGATGTGGTAGGATATTATGTATCCAACCTAGTCAAATCTCCTCATTTTTATTCCTATTTTGTCCCGAATTATTAGATTTTGTTGAATGCTACTTTACCTCACGAATGGCCCGAGAAGTGTTTTTGGTGAAAACATGTCGAAAATGGGCGAAAAGAAGCTAAAAACGCAAAGGCGGGAAAAAGGGAGCAAGATTGTCGGGTCAACCTGCCGGATCTCACCTGGCAGGCTTAAGCTAATCCGGTAACCCGTGGCCATGTGAAGGAATCCATGGGTTCCAAAAAATAAACTTCATGTAACAAGAATGGAGAGGAAGAAGTTAGAGAGAGATAGCTGAAAATGAGTTAGAATGCAAAAAGTGGTCTTGCAAGAGAATGCAAAAATTTAGAGAAAAAGAAACAAAAATGGAGAAGAAGAAGTTAGAGAGAGAGAACTTAATATGAGAGAGGATTTTCGGCCAAATGGGAGAGAATGGGGAGAGTAATTGGAAAAATCAAATATTTTTTATTTTTGATTTTCAAAATTATTTTCCCTTTTATTTTAAATCCCATAATATCTTAATTATAATTATAAATAATTATATTAAGAAGTGGTCTTAAAAGCCCATATAGCTAAACCTTAATTAAACCCATTTACATTGAGATCTAATTAAATGGTTTAGCTAGACAAATCCATTTCCCTTAAACCGATTTCTGGTTTAAACTGATTCACTAAATCGAAAGGCAAAATTTTTCGATTCTCTTACTAACTTTTCAAGTCCCTTTTGCTATACCTTGCTTAAAGTGTGTGACACTTTAGGCTCACGACCCGTTGGCAGACTAGGAAAATTACTATTTTTCCCTTTTCATCATAAGTGGCCTCTAGTAAGACATTATGATTATCCAACGTCCATGAATATCGATGATTCGATTTAACCTCTTATCGTCCATGTCATTATCCTTTTATCACCCAATATCTAGATTGATCATAAGGCATAAAACCGTCATCCTTATTTAATCAATCACTGTTTCTCGATGTCTGAGATGACTGAAAACTGATACAAACTATCACCCTCATGGCCATGCAATATCTTTCAATCATACTCATCAAGTGGCCTAATCAAATATCAATCCCACACCAGAGTATGAGGGATAAATCCATTAGCCGTCTTTCTAGTTCACTCATGTAACTTATACCTAAGCCGATCAAAGCCCTTATGACTACCCTTTTCTAGGCAACGTTAGACTGAGTCAAAATTGGATACTTACTACACAGTGATCACAAAGACTCCTCGGTCTAAGGATACAATGAAAAACTACGATATGTAAGTATCCTCATGACAACATCTATGCTACATACTCACCATCGGGCCGTCCAATATATTCTCCCTGATGATATCTATGATCTAACTTTGGCACTACCTTGCCATGATCAGTAGAGCGTGATCATAAAGAGTTAGCCTCATACTAATCACTCCATAATGAAGCTTAACTGATCAGGGACTCATTAAATGTAATTCTTACTGATCTACAGTTCTACTATTAGTGATGACACACATAATGATGTAGATCAAATTACATCTAATATACTACTACAGTACATTAGTAATATAATGTCGTTATACTTATTCGAAAGATGATAAATCATTATATACAGACGAACATATTATACTGGACTAGGTCACAAATCTAACATGCCCCTAGTTCCATCCTAACTTCCAATCTACTCCCATAGACTTCACATGCCTCTCATGCTTAGGTTGTGACAGAGGTTTCGTCAAGGGATCAGCTATGTTATATTCCGTCAAATTGTATGCAATCTCCACATCACCATTATCGAAGTACTCTCTAATAATGTGATATTTTCTATGTATGTGCTTGGTTCTGTTGTGGAATCTTGGTTCTTGAGCAAGTGTTATGGCCCCCGTGTTGTCACACAACAAGCTTACGGATCAGACACTCGCGACATTACATCTAATCCAGTTAGAAAACTTCTAACCCATACAGCCTCCTTAGCTGCTTCCGCAGCAACTATATACTCAGCCTCCATCGTAGAATCGGCAGTTGTTGCTTGCTTGAAGCTTTTCCAGCTGAATGCTCCATTGTTCAACATAAAGACATATCCTGCATGAGATTTGAAGTCAGCAGAATCTGTCTAAAATTAGCATCAACATATCCCTCGACTGATAGTTCTTCATCTTTTCCTCCATATACTAAGAAAGTGTCCTTTGTCCTCCTCAAATATTTGAGGATGGTTTTGACATCAGTCCAGTGTTCTTGGCAAGGGTTAGAATGAAATCTGCTGGCACAGCTTAGCGCGAACGAAACATCCGGTCTCTTATCTATATAAGTGCTTTGACTTAGCCCCAAAATTCTTTTGGAACGATCTCTATATATCTTGCCGCCAAAAATAAATACAGCTGCACCCAAGTCCTTCATCGACAAACACTTCCCTAACCAAGCTCTTACTTTAAGCAAAGTAGGGATGTCTTTACTGATGATCCAAATGTCATCGACATAAAGCACTGTGTTCGATAAATACAATGTTACTCCCACTCGTCTTCTTTTAAACGCAAGGCTCATCTACGTTCTTGATGAAGCAAAATTCTCATATGAGCTCCTCAAAACGAAGATTCCAACTCCGTGAAGCCTGCTTTAATCCATAAATGGATCTTTACAGCTTACAAATCTTTCCGGGTTTGATTAACAAAACATTCAGGCTGTGTCATATACACATCCTCTTTTAAGTTCCCGTTAAGGAAGGCGGTTTTGACATCCATCTGCCATATCTCAAAATCATAATATGCAGCTATGGCTAGAATGATCCGAATAGATTTAACCATGGCTACTGGTGAAAAGGTTTAATCATGATCAATTCCTTCAATTTGACGATAACCTTTTGAGACCAACCTATCCTTATAGGTCTAAGGCTTTCCATCCATGTCGTTCTTTAGCTTATAGACCCATTTACAACCGATAGGTTTTATCCTAGGGGTTTGATCAACCAAGTTCCATATTTGGTTATCGTACATGGACTTCATTTCCTTATTCATGGCTTCCTGCCATTTATCGGAGTTGGTACTGCCAAAGCTTGTCGAAAGGTTGTTGGATAATCCTTGAATGAATTCCATGGGTTCCATAGATTTAATTACATGCAGCGGACAAGATTCTAACCATGGAATTCGAAATATAATCTTATGTGATAAAAACTCAGCATATATTATGAATAAACAAATCAGAAATATACCTTGTGAATAAATCAAACACAAACAATATGTGTTCTATAGATAGTCCACACAAGCACATCACCTAAAACCAAGGTTTCTACACACAAGTTTACTAGTTTTGTGTGTAGAAGAATAGCAAAAACCCTAGCAATGGAGGAGAGGGGGAGATCGGCTAGGAGAGAGAGAGGGGACAAAAAAGATATGTAATTAGGGTTAGGAATTATGGAAAAAATCTGATTTTATTTATCTTTATTTTTCCCATAACTAAACCCTTAAAAATCTCTTAATTAAACTTAAGCCCAATCTCAATTAATATCAAGAATGGGATTGAAGCCCAATTAGCTACAGTGTAATCCAAGAACACCTTTGGGCGCACTGCCCCTTATGCTCTTCTCAGCAGTCACTAACATGCTGTGCAACTCCGATACGGTCTTATCCATGTCATGCATGTGATAGTTCATGACGAATCCACCATATGCATGAGGAAGGGATTGCAGAATGAAATCCGCATCCATCTCTTTTTCCATAGTCATTCCGAGACTAGTTAGATGAGCGAGATGTCCCTTCATGCGTAGGACGTGTGGACCTACGGAGCTGCCTACTGACATTTTGCAGGCAATGAGTTCTCGGAGAACAGTGTATTTTTCAATACGTACTTTCTCCTTGAACATATCATTCATTTGTGCAAACATTGCAAAACGATCATGGGATAGCTCCATAAACTGCTTCTGGAGGTCCGCCTCCATATAGCCCAGCATGACACACGCAACGTCGATAGAGTCGCAAAGGTGTTTCTGGTATGCATCCTTAACGACCCTCGTTGTGTTGGCAGCTGGCTCCACCGGGATAGCCTTGTCTAGGACGTACTACCTGCGTTCCAACTTTAACACAAGTAGCAAATTTCTATCCCAGTCCAGATAATTGGTTCCATTGAGCTTACACTTATCAAGTATAGCCCTCAATGACAAATTAGACGAGTTTTGTTGAATTACTAGCTATTTCTACACGAAGAAAGTAAATTTAATCAGAAAAGTTGATTAAATTTACGAATATCCGAATTAAACACCAATCATCCGATTCTAAAGTTTAGAATCTTTAAACCAAGATCCCGGATTTGTCAATTGAAGTATGCTAAGGCGCACCGCTCCAATTGACCCATTTGGGTAGGACGTCCATCCAAATACAACCTGTGTAATTCTTGGTCATGGTATGTGCAAAAGCACACGACTTACCCTTCTGATGCCCCAGCTCGACCTTAGGCCGATAATCGTGGTCGAGTCAACCAACCTTCACATATGCATCAGTTTTGTGCAAATGCTCCACTAAGGCGCACGATATCCCACAAGTTTTACCATTCCATATAGAACCCATTCTATCGATGCTCCGCTAAGGCGCATGACACCGAGAGAATGTTTCTACATGGGTGTGAATTTGGATGGCATCTCACATGACTCAAATTATGTTGTGATTTGGTTGTGTTTAATAATTCGAAAGTATTTTGGTACAATTAAGAACCCGTCATTAACAACCCGTGTTGTGACGTTTCTAATTGTATCATATACTATCTTCTTTTGAAGCCGTCATTTGCAACCTGTGCAAACACGTTTCAAATTGAACTCATCCATCACAACCCGTGCAAACACGTTTCAAATTGAACTCATCCATCACAACCCGTGCGATGATGGTTCACAACGCTTTAAACATGCAAACAATTAATATCGTTTTTAATCTTTGCATGTGAGGTGATGGCTTATAAACTCATAACCTAAGCATGCAAGCATATAATTAATGTCTAATAATTCAAGCAAGCATCATAAAGCATTTAAATATGCATCAATAGCCCATCCTATCCTTAAGATTTTACGAGACAAAACATCTTCTCGTCTTTCTCATTCGGGCTCCCTCTAGCTCTTGGACTTCCTCTAAGACTGTCATTGTGCTCGATTTTTCATCCTTCTCGACTTTGAGTAGAAATTACAATCAATACTCGGTTCGTAGACCGGATAAAAATAATTACACTTTAAGGGCTCGAATGAAAGAATAATTACACGCTAACACTAACGGTGTGCAAACCGTGAAAGCGATAAAATTTTAATGGGCTATTTAATGCATCATACATCTCATCACATCATCCAACATGTTATCACACAAACATGTCATCAAATAACATGCAATATTCCGGTTTTAATTTTGCGAAGTTGCTTGGTCGGGTTTATCGAAACTAGACCTTTTCGAAAAACGGTTTATCGAAACCGATCAAATTTAAAAGTTTTCGAAATATTGGATCGCGGGTTCATGCCACGGATCAAAAATCACCATGCACGAACCAAGTCGGGCCCAACCACAATGGGCCGAGCCCAACACGACGGCCTGGTTTGGGCTTTGGAAAGCCCAAACCCGGGCTTGCCTCCCTTCTCGGCCTCGGCTGAGAAGGGGGAAAGCCCCGGTCACCGTTGGCCTTCCCTGGCCTCCGGTACCTCTAATTCGGCTCCCCGAGAGTCCCGTCTCGGACCCGACAAATCCAATAAAAATCCGAAAAATTTCAAATTCAATATATTTCCAAAAATAACATATTTCATGCAATTTACCCAAAAAGCATTAAAAACATGTTATCAACAAATATGGCATGCAAATCATCATAAAACCGAAACAAGTTCAACAAGACGAAGATTAAGAGGGTTAACCACCCTCTGATACCACTGTAGGGTTTTGGAGCGTTCATAATCATCGAGATAGTAGAAGCATAAACAAAAGGAACTCCAAAAACTGTCCAAGAACATGAACCATTAAATCTCAAGGAAAAATCTATTCCACAACAATTTACCTTTTAGTCTTTGTTGAATCAAGAAAGAAGAACTATATGATCTTCTTCTCTAGAGCAAGTCCACACCAAGAGGATGATCCTTATGATCCTTCACAACAAGCCTACTAGAACTAATGTATGAAGAACAAGAGAGCAAAGAGAGGAGAGAGAGTGATGTGGCCGGCCAAGCTAGGTGAGAAGAGAGAGTGAGTGAATTATTTTCTCATTTGTCTACTACATCAACTCATAAGGCATGGGTGATTAAAGTAACAAATGATGAAAGCATGGTTTAATAGCAAGTCATCACCTATTCCCCTTAAATCACTCTCCTCTTAATCAACAACACCAACAAAGCATGGTGTGTGGCCCCCACAAGTGGACCCACCATTGTGGCCGGGCATAAGAGGCTTTTGGGCCCTTGTTGGGCCTTTGTTGGGCCGGCTTAGTGACCTCATGGGCCGAGACCAATTGGCTCGCCCATGCGGTCGCGTGCCGTGTCCAAAAATTACCCGACCCTTTTGTCGTTACTTATTAAACAAAGTCCGACGTGATATCGACGGAAAAACTCAGTTTTCTCGATTCGCTAATTATTCTCACAAACTGAACCCATGGCCCAAAACCTTCAGTTTTGTCCATGTCTTGCTCCTCAAGAAACTTTAATGTTTCCTTGTCTCAAGTTATCCATATTGTATGTGTGTGACCCTCCAGGCTCATGCAACCGTTGGCAGATCGGCGCAAGAGATCTCTCTTGCCCGATCTATCATAAGTGGTATCTAGTAAGACATTATGATTACCCAAGGTGCATGATGATCGATGATTCGATTTAACCTTAGGCGTACAAGTCACTGTCCTATTATCTCTAGACATCCCGATTGATCACAAGGCATAGAGTTGTCATCCTTGTTTAATCAATCATTGTTACTTGATCTTGAGATGACTGAGAACTGATAACCCGTATTAGTGGCATGCCCATGCTCTTTCTCTCAGTCACTCTCGATCAAGCAGCCTTAACAGATATCTTTCCCATACCGTAGTACGAGGGACAAATCCCTTAGCCGTCTTTCGTGTCACTCATGCAATTTTTTCCGCCACCCAATCATGCTTGTTATTGCAATCCAGTTACGGAAAGCGTTAGGCGAAAGTTAAAGTCGTATGTCGACCGCATAGCGATCACAAAGAGTCATTGGTCTAAGGATATCGTGACAAGCTATCGCATTTGAATTTGTTCATGGCTTAATCTATGGAACACTATTCAAAGCGGGTCGTCCGATATCAATCACCTCATGATATTTATGATATGATTCCGGGATCCCACATCCCTATGATAAACAGAATTACATCATTGAGAACTATCCTCACACTGGTCGTTTCGATTAAAGCGTATATTGACCAGATACTCGTTAACTGTGATCGGTACAAATTTATGGTTCTACTACTTTAGTGGTCATAAATCAGATCATGCTTAACATATTACTTCAACACATAAGTAACACAAAGCCGTTATTTATTAAAAACGATGATAAATATACATAGACATTTATAGACTACTAGCAATTGGACTAGGGCACAAACATGCTATCAAGCCCAACACCTTGATGAGGTTTCTTCACACACCCTTGCTAGCGTTGTGTGAAGAATTGAACAAAAGAACAATGGAGGTGTGTAGAGGGGAGGGTCGGCGGAAACTAGAGAGAAAGAGGATGAGAGTGCCGAAAAAGATTAGGAAAATTATTGTGTAGTTAATAAAAAATCTGATTTTTAATATCCTCTTTATAATTACATAATAAACCCCTTAATTCTCTTAATTGCACTTAAGCCCCATTCTAAATTAAAATCAAGAATGGGCTTTAAACCCGCTTAGCTAAAACCCATTTAATTGAGTTCTAATTATATAGTTTAACTAAACCGGTCAAATCTCTCTAACTTGATTTCTTCAACCGTTTAGTTAATAAACCTAGGCTAGAAATCAACCGAATCGTTTTCAATTTGACTAAATTGAAAAGCGGATTTTTCCAATTACCATCCAAGCTTTTTGTCACATATTGCACTTAAAGTGTGTGACCCTCTAGGCTCACGACCCGTTAACAGACTGGTAAAATTACTATTTTACCCTTTCCATCATTAGTGGGCTCTAGCAAGACATTATCATTACCCAACGTCTGTGATTATCGATTATTCGACTTAACCTGTTATCGTACATGTCACTGTCTTTTTATTAAACCGATATCCAGATTGATCAATAGGCATAGAACCGTCACCCTAATTTATCAATCACTATTTCTTGATATCTGAGATTAGTGAAAACTGATACTAAGGTATCACCTGCATGACCATGCTATTCCTTCAGTCATACTCATCAAGTGGCCTAAACGGATATCTTTAGTGAAAGCATTTTTGTGCCCTAGTCCAATTTCTAGTAGCTTGTAAATGTCTATGTACATTATCATCGTTTGTAATATATATAAAACGGCTTTGTATTACTTATGTGTTGAAGTAATATGTTAAGCATCATCTGATTTTGACCACTAAAGTAGTAAAACCATAAATCTGTACGGATCACACTTAACGACTCCCTGGTCAATATATGCTTCCATAGAAGCGACCAGCATGAGGATGGTTCTAAATGACGTAGTTCTACTTGTCATCGGGATAAGGGATCCCGGAATCATATCATAGATATCATGAGGTGATTGATATTGGACGACCCGCTTTGAATAGTGTTTTCATAGATTAAGCCATGAATATATTCAAATGCGATAGCTTGTCACGATATCCTTAGACTAAGGAGTCTTTGTGATTGCTATGCAATGTATGTGCGGCTTTAACTTGCGCCTAACGCTTTCCGTAGCAAGATTGCAATGACAGGCATGATTGGGTGGCGGAACGGGTTGCATGAGTGACACGGAAGACGGCTAAGGGATTTATCCCTCATACTACGGTATAGGAAACATACCCGTTAAAGGCCTCTTGATCGAAACTGACTGAGAGTAAGAGCATGGCCATGCCGGTGATACGGGGTATCAGTTCTCAGTCATCTCACATATCAAGTAACAATGATTGATTGAACAAGGGTGACGACTCCATGCCTTGTGATCAATCGGGATATCTAGAGATAATAGGATAGTGACTTGTACGCACAAGGTTAAGTCGAATCATCGATCGTCATGCACCTTGGGTAATCATAACGTCTTACTACAGGCCACTTATGATGGATCGGGCAAGAGAGATCTTTTGCGCCGATCTGCCAACGGTTGCATGAGCCTGGAGGGTCACACACATTCAAGACGGATAACTTGAGTCAAGGAAACCTTAACGTTACTTGAGGAGCTATGCATGGACAAAACTGAATGTTTTGGGCCATGGGTTCGGTTTGAGAGAATAATTAGCGAATCGAGAAAATTGAGTATTTTCATCGATGTCGCGTCGGACTTTGTTTGATAAGTAACGAAAAATGGGTCGGGCAACTTTTGGACACGGCACGAAACCACATGGGTGAGCCCATTGGGCTCGGCCCATGAGGTCACGTGACCGGCCCAACAAGGGCCCATTATGGGCCCAATAAGCCCAATTTGGCCGGCCACATTGGTGGGACCAAGAGTGGGGGCCACACAACACCATGCTTGATTGGTGATTGTGGATTAAGAGGTGAGTGATTTAAGGGGTATGGGTGATGACACTTTAAGCCCATACCAATCACTTTTAGACCCATGCTTATGAGTTTGATGATAAAGGGAATTATCTAAGATTGATTTATAACACAAAATAATCACACAACTCTCACAAGCTCCCTCTCTCTCATAGTGGCCGGCCACACACCCTCACTCCTCTCATCTTGCTCTGTTGCTCTTCATTTAATTGTTCTAGTAGGCAATTAAGTGAAGGATCTTCAAGATCATCCCGCTTGGTGTGGACTTGCTTAAGAGAAGAAGATCCAAAAGTTCTTCTTTATCGATTCAACAAAGACTTAAAGGTAAATTTCTTGTGGAATAGATATTGCATTGGGATTTAACGGTTCATGTTCTTGGACAAGGTTTGGAGTTGATTTTGTTAAACGCTCCATAACCCTACAGTGGTATAAGAGCGGGGTTAACCCTCTTAATCTTTGTCTTGTTGAACTTGTTTCGGTTTTATGATTATTTGCATGCCAAAATTGTTGATAACATGTTTTAATGCTTTTTGAGATAATTGCATGACATAAGTTATTTTTGGAAAATATATTGAATTTGGAATTTTTCAGAAATTATTGGATTTGTCGGGTCCGAGAAGAAACTGTCGTGGAGCCGGATCGGAGGTACCGGACGGAGGTCACCGGAGGCCGGGGAGGCCAGCGATGACCGGAGCCGTCCCCATGAAAGAGATCACCACGGGTTCCAATCGATAAATATCATGCAGCGGACGTTATGTAACCGTGGTGATCAATGCAAGCTATGATCTTAATGTAAATCCAACATGTTATATATACCTTTTTGAATCTGAAAATTACCTCTTCTAATCGATGAAAACACAAGCTTAGTGTTTCTCTATTAGGTCCACACAAGCACCACAACCGAAGAAGGTTTTCACTCAAATTTTTGCTATGAATTTTTGAGAGAAGCTTGACAACAATGGAGGAAGAAAAGAGAGAGAGAAGTCAGCCTATAAGGGGGGAGGAAGATGGGAGTGGTTGCTGAAAATTAGAGGAAGTTATGAAAAAATTAGAATTTTAATTTGAAAAAATAAAATTGAATTTTTCAAATCAAAATTGCATATCCATCCTCCATAAACCCTCTATTTTCATTTGTTCCCATTCATCACTTAAATCCCTAAATGGGCTTTAAGCCCGTTTAACCAAAACCCAAAAAAAACCCATTAAATTGAGTTCTAATTTCGGTTTAGACGAAATGGTTCATTTTCCTCGGAATGATTTCTTCAACCGTCTGGTTAAAACCTTAGGCCAGAAATCTACCGAATCGTTCTTAATTTTCATCCATAATTAATTGTCATGTATCGTGCTTAATGCGTGTGACCCTCTAGGCTCACGAGCAATTGGCAGACTGGTAAAATTACTATTTTACCATTTCCATCATAAGTGGCCTCTAGCAAGACATTATGATTATCCAATGTTCGTGATTATCGATTATTCGACTTAACCTGTTATCGTACATGTCACTGTCCTTTTATCAAACCGATATCCAGATTGATCAATAGGCATAGAATGGTCATCCTAATTTATCAATAACTGTTTCTTGATATCTGAGATGAATGAAAACTGATACTAAGGTATCACCTGCACGGTCGTGCTCTTTCTTCAGTCATACTCATCAAGTGGCCTAAACGGATATTTTTCTCATACCGAAGTAAGAGTGATAAATCCCTTAGACGCCTTTCGAGTTCACTTGTGCAATCAATATCACAGCCAATCGAAGCCGTTATAGTTACTCTTTTACAGATAACGTTGGACTAGGTTAAACTTAGGTATTCGTTACATAGTGTACACAAAGACTCCTTGGTCTTAGGATATAATGACAAGCTACGATACGTGAGTATCTCATGACTGGATCTATGCAGCATACTCACAATCAGGTTGTCCGATATCATCGACCTGATGGTATCTATGATATAACTCCGGCACGCACTTTGCCATGATCAGTAGAGCATGATCACAAGGAGTTAGTCTCATACTGATCGCTTCATAAAGAAGCTTAGCTGATCAGGGACTCATCAAATGTAATTCTTTCTGATCTATAGTTCTACTATTA
Organism: Geranium rotundifolium; assembly: GCA_963920655.1. Classification (NCBI taxonomy): domain Eukaryota; kingdom Viridiplantae; phylum Streptophyta; class Magnoliopsida; order Geraniales; family Geraniaceae; genus Geranium; species Geranium rotundifolium. The sequence continues at coordinate 26,890,241 of OY987312.1, read as the reverse complement.
GTGGTTACACACATAATGACATAGATCGAATTACATTCAATATATTACTACAACACATTAGTAATATATGCCGATTTATTTCTTCGGAAAGATGATAAAACATTACATCTGTAGATCACTTTTATATTGGACTGGGGCATAACTCTAACAATCTCCCACTTGCCCCTGGTTCCAATTTAAGTTCTGATCTACTCCCATAGACCTTGCATGTTTCTCATGCCTAGGCTACGGCTGAGCCTTTGTCAAGGGATCGGCCATATTATCATCAGTCGAATAGTGTTTAATCTCCACATCACCTCTATATTTGATAACTCTCACGAGGTGAAGCCTGCTGAGTATATGTTTGGATCTGTTGTGGAATCTGGGCTCTTGGGAAATAGCTACGACACCTGTGTTGTCCCACAACAAGCTTATCGGATCAGACGCTCGCGGCGTTGCATCTAATCCGATTAGAAAGCTTGTAATCCATACGGCCTCTTTAGTTGCTTTTGTTGCAGCTATATACTCAGCCTCCGTTGTAGAGTTGGCAATTTTGGCTTGCTTAAAGCTTATCCAGCTGAAAGCGCCACAACTCAACACAAAATATATCCTGAAAGAATTTGGAAGTCATCTGGATATGTCTTAAAATTAGCATCGACTTGTCCTTTAACTGCTAATTCTCTATCTATATCCCCACATGTTGGGAATGTATCCTTGGTCCTCCTCAAATATTTGAGGATGACCTTTGACAGTAATCCAGTGTAATTGGCCAGGGTTAGATTGGAATCGTCTGGTACAACTTAGTGAGAACGAGACTTCCAGTCTCGTGCACATCCTGGCATACATGATGGATCCCACAGCCGAAGCATAAGTGATCTTACTCAACCTGCTTAGCTTATCATGATTTTTAGGACTCTGTAGCTTGCTGAGCTTAATGCCATGACGCATGGGTATGTATCCTTTATTAGAATCAAGCATTGAGATCTTCTCAACACTTTACCTATGTACATGTACTGACTTAGCAACATGTCTTGACTTAGGCCCAAAATCCGTTTGGAATGATCTGTAGAGATCCCGATGCCTACATTAAATGTAGCATCACCTAAGTCCTTCATCGATAAGTACTTCCCTAACCAAGCTTTGGTGGCAAGGTCGGGATGTCATTCCCGATGAATAAATACCAAGAATACAATATTACTCCCACTCGCTTTCTCATGTACGCAAGGCTCACTTTTGTTTTTGATGAAGCCGAGTTCCCTTACAGCTTTATCAAAATGAAGGTTCCAACTCCCTGAAGCTTGCTTCAATCCATAAATGGATTTTTGCACCTTACATATCTTTCCGGGATTCTTTGGATCTACAAAACCCACAGGTCGTGTGATATACACGCCCTCTAGTAAGTTCCTGCTAAGGAAGGGGTTTTTACATCCATCTTCCATAGTTATGGCTAAGAATAATCCGGATCAATCTGACCATTGCTGCTGGTGAAAAGGTGTCATCATAATCCATGCATTGAATCTGAATATAACCTGTTACAACCATCCTGGCCTTATTGGTCTGAGGATTTCCATCCATTGCGGTCTTGATCCTATAGACCCACTCAGAACCGATGGGTTATATCCTAGGGGTTTGATCAACCAAGCACCAGACTTTGTTGAAATACATGGATTTCATTTTCTCACTCATGGCATTCTACCATTTTTCGGAGTCTGGACTGGTTAAAGCTTGTCTGAAGGTTTTTGGTGTGGGGTTTTGGAGCGTTCTAGATCGTCGAGATAGCAGAAGCAATAAAAGATAATCTACTCCAAACCTTGTCCAAGAACATTTAAACCATTAAATCCCAAAGCAAAATCTATTCCACAAGATGTTTACCTTTAAGTCTTGTTTGAATCGATAAAGAAGAACGTTCGGATCTTCTTCTCTAAAGCTAGTCCACACCAAGAGGATGATCTTCAAGATCCTTCACTTAATTGCCTACTAGAACAATTAAATGAAGAACAAGAGAGCAAGATGATGAAGAGGAGAGGGGTGGGCGGCCACAATGAGAGAGAGAGAGGATTTTTGTGTGTTTTGTGACTTAATGAATTAATGAATTAAAGTCTTGCATTATAATTCATCACCCAACTCACAAGTATGGGTTAAAAGTGATTGGTATGGGCTTAAAGGTGCTTTAACCGATACCCCTTAAATCACTCACCTCTTAATCCACAATCACCAACTAAGCATGGCATTGTGTGGCCCCCACAATGGCCCCACCAAGTGGGCCGACCATATGGCCTTATTGGGCCCTTATTGGGCCGGCCATGAGGCTTCATGGGCCGAGCCCAATGGGCCCTCCCGTGTTGTCTCATGCCGCGTCCAAAAGTTTCCCGACCTTTTTGTCGTTACTTATCAAACAAAGTCCGACGCGATATCGACGAAAAACTCAATTTTTCTCGATTCGCTAATTATTCTCTCAAACCGAACCTATGGCACAAAACCTCCAGTTTTGTCCATATACTTCTCCTTAAAAAACATCCATGTTTCCTTGTCTCAAGTTATCCGTCTTGTATGTGTGTGACCCTCTAGGCTCATGCCACCGTTGGCAGATCAGCGCAAGACTCGCTCTTGCCCGATCCATCATAAGTGGTCTCTAGTAAAACATTATGATTACCCAAGGTGCACGATGATCGATAATTCGACTTAACCTTTGTGCGTACAAGTCACCATCCTTTTATCTCTAGATATCCCAATTGATCTCAAGGCATAGAGTCGTCTCCCTTGTTCAATCAATCATTGTTACTTGATATGCGAGATGACTCAGAAATGATAACCCGTATCATTTGCATGGCCATGCTTTTTCTCTCAGTCAGTCTCCATCAAGAGGCCTTCTAACGGATATCTTTCCCATACCGTAGTATGAGGGATAAATCCCTTAGCCGTCTTTCGTGTCACTCATGCAACCCGTTCCGCCACCCAATCATGCCCTTTATAGCAATCCTTTTACAGAAAGCGTTTGGCGCAAGTTAAAGCCGTACGTTCATTGCATAGTGATCACAAAGACTCCTTGGTCATATCAATCACCTCATCATATCTATGATATGGTTCCAGGATCCCACATCCTTATGACAAGTAGAACTACGTCATTAAGAACCATCCTCATACTGGTCGCTTTTAAGGAAGCATAGGTTGACCAGGGACTCGTTAAGTGTGATCCGTACAGATTTATGGTTCTACTACTTTAGTGGTCATAAATCAGATCATGGTTAACATATTACTTCAACACATAAGTAATATAAAGCCGTTTAATTTATACATTACAGACGATGATATTTGAACATAGACGTTTACAGGCTAATACCAATTGGACTAGGGCACAAATGCTATCAATCTCCCACTTGCCCTTAGCTCCAATCTAAGTCCCAGTCTATACTCATTGACCTAACATGTTTTTCATGTTTATCTTGAGGAAGAGACTTGGTCAATGGGTCGGCTGTGTTATCATCAGTTGCAACGTAGTGGATCTTCACGTCACCTCTAGCAATTATGTCGCGGATGATGTGATACTTTCTGAGTACATGTTTGGATCTGTTATGTGCCCTGGGTTCCTTAGCTTGCGCAATAGCCCCGGTGCTGTCACAATATAAGTCTACTGGGTTAGACGGGTTTTTAATTACACCTAACCCAACCATGAAACTCCTGATCCATACAGCCTCTTTTGCCGCCTCACATGCGGCAATGTACTCAGCTTCTGTCGTAGAGTCGGCAATGGTATCCTGCTTCTTGCTTTTCCAGCTGAATGCTCCACCGTTCAACATAAACACATATCCCAACTGACTCTTAAAGTCATCGGGGTCTGTCTGGAAACTAGCGTCGACATATCCTTTGACGACGAGATCATCATTTCTTCCCCCGTATACAAGAAAGGCGTCCTTGGTTTTTCTCAAATATTTGAGAATCGCCTTGACAGCCATCCAGTGTGCCTCACCAGGTTTGGATTGATGTCTACTGGTACAGTTTAGGGCAAACGAGACATCCGGTCTCGTGCATATCATGGCATACATTATGGACCCTATAGCCGAAGCATATGGGATCTCATTCATTCTTGCTAGCTCTGCAGGTGTCTCAGCACCCTGCTTCTTGCTAAGCTTCACGCCATAACGCATGGGCAGCAATCCTTTCTTTGAATCTTGCATTGAGAATCGTCTCAACACCTTGTCTATATAAATGCTTTGACTTAAGCCCAAGACCCGCTTGGCACGGTCTCTATATATCTTGATTCCCAAGATGTAAGAGGCCTCGCCTAAGTCCTTCATTGCGAAACACTCACCTAACCAAGTCTTCGTTAAGAGCAAGGTAGGGACGTCGTTTCCAATGAGCAGTATGTCATCAACATAAAGCACTAAAAAGTTTATATTGCTCCCACTTGCCTTTTTATACACGCAAGGTTCATCATCGTTCTTGACGAAGCCAAACCGGTTTACTACTTCATCAAAATGCTGATTCCAACTCCGAGATGCTTGCTTCAAACCATAGATTGATTTGAGCAACTTGCAAATCTTTCCCTTATTTTTTGGATCCTCAAAACCCTCAGGCTGAGACATATAAACGTCCTCAGCTAACCTCCCGTTGAGGAAGGCGGTTTTGACATCCATTTGCCATATCTCATAGTTGTGATATGCTGCTATGGCAAGAAGAATGCGGATAGATTTGACCATAGCTACTGGAGAAAAGGTCTCTTCATAGTCAATTCCGTGGACTTGTCTATAACCTTTTGCTACCAGTCTCGCTTTATAGGTCTGAGGTTTGCCATCCATGTCAATCTTTATTTTAAAGATCCATTTACACCCTATGACCTTAACATCAGGGGTATGATCTACCAAGTCCCACACTTGATTATCTGACATGGATTGCATTTCTTCCCTCATGGCTTCCAGCCATTTCTCAGAGTCGGTTCCGTCCAAAGCCTCTCGAAAGGTAGCTGGATCATTGTCCACTAGTACTAAACCATCACCTTCAGTTACTAAGAAACCGTATCTGACAGGTGCATGACTTATCCTTTCAGAGCGCCTCGGACCGTCCTCATTAACTGCAACTATTGGTTCTTGCTCAATGACCACTTCTGGCTCTACCTCTTCTAGTGGGTCTTCTCGTGGTTCCCGAGTGACCATCTCATCTAGAACTTCATCAAGATGAATAGCCCTCCCACTGACTGTCTTGGAAATGAACTCTTTTTCCAAGAACGTCCCACCTCGAGCGACAAAAACTTTATTTTCGCTCGGTTTGTAGAAGTAGTATCCTTTTGTTTCTTTTGGATATCCGACGAAAGTGCATTTATCTGATCTTGGTTCGAGCTTGGTTACAAGCAACCTTTTAACATAAGCCTCGCAACCCCAGATTTTAAGGAAGGACAAAACGGGTTCCTTCCCGTACCATTTTTCAAATGATGTCCCTTCCACTGCTTTCGACGGAGCCCTATTAATTATGAAAGAGGCCGTTTGCAGAGCATAACCCCAGAAAGAGATCGGGAGATCAGTGAGACTTAACATTGATCGAACCATATCTAACAATGTTCGATTCCTCCGTTCGGACACACCATTAAGTTGCGGTGTTCCTGGCGGAGTCCACTGAGATAGTATTCCACCTTCAGTAAGATAACTAAGAAACTCCTCGGATAAGTATTCTCCACCCCGATCAGAACTGAGTGCCTTGATACTCTTTCCGAGTTGGTTTTCTACTTCAGTCCTAAACTCTTTGAATTTATCAAAAGCTTCGGACTTATGTCTCATGAGATAGACATAACCATATCCACTGAAATCGTCAGTAAATGTGATAAAGTAGCCTAAACCACCTCTGGCATGCGTACTCATTGGTCCACATACGTCTGAATGTATTAGACCCAATAAGTCACCTGCCCTCTCACCTAAACCAGTGAAGGGCGCTTTAGTCATCTTGCCCATCAAACAAGCTTCGCATCTTTCAATCGCTTGGAATTCGAATTGACTTAGAAGTCCGCGCTTATGAAGCGCTGAGATGCGTTTCTCATTTATGTGACCTAGATGACAATGCCAGATAAGAGTTTGGTCTAAATCATTAGTTTTAAACCTCTTAGCATTTACATTATAGAGCATGTTGGATTTCGAGTTTTGCATATTCAATATGTATAATCCTCCAACAGTGCGAGCATTGCCATAATATATGTTGTTGCGCATAATATCAAAAAACCCGTTCTTAATATTAAAATAATATCCCTCTATTTCAAGAAGAGAAATTGAGATAATATTCCTGTTGAAAACAGGTACGCAAAACACATCATTAAGTTCAATTACAAGCCCACTGGGCAAAACAAGGTTCACAGAACCCACAGCAGTTGCGGCAACTCTGGTATTGTTCCCAACTCTTAGGTCCACCTCGTTTTCCTTTATATCTCTTCTACTGTGTAACACCTGCACATCAGCACAGACATGAGACTCAGCTCCAGTGTCTAGTACCCAGGTATTTATTGTAGAAAGATATAGCTCTAATGGAATACCTGATGAAGTAGCGGCCCCACCGCCCTTCTTCTGATCCTCCTTCAGCTGCTGACAGTCTTTCTTCCAATGACCAGGCTTTTGACAGTAGAAACAGACCGACTCCTTTGCCTTCCCTTTGCCTTGTACGGGCATGTGAGGTCTAGGAATAAATGGTCGTCTGTTCCTCCCTGCGAGGTGTCTTGGGCCTTTACCCTTGCCACCAACAGCTTTGAAGCTGGGTCCCTTCTTGACCATGAAGACATTTTTGGACGAACTGCCCCTTATGCTCTTCTCGGCAGTTACTAGCATGCTGTGCAACTCCGACACGGTCTTGTCCATATCATGCATATGATAGTTCATGACGAACCCACCATATGCATGGGGAAGGGATTGCAGAATAAAATCCGCAGCCATTTCCTTTTCCATAAACATACCGATACTAGTCATATGGTCAAAATGCCCCTTCATCTGTTGGACGTGAGGACCTACGGAGCTGCCTGCTGACATCTTGCAGGCTATGAGTTCTCGGAGAATAGTGTATTTTTTAATACGTACTTTCTCCTTGAACATATCCTTGATCTATGCAAACATTGCAAACGGATCATGGGATAGCTCCATAAACTGCTTTTGGAGGTCCGCCTCCATGCAGCCCAGCATGACACACGCAACGTTGATAGAGTCGCTAAGGTGTTTCTGGTACGCATCCTTAACGACCCTCGTTGCGTTGGCAGCTGGCTCCTCAGGGATAGCCTTATCAAGGACGTACTCCCTGCGTTCCATTTTTAACACAAGTCATAAATTTCTGTCCCAGTCTAGATAATTTGTCCCGTTGAGTTTACACTTCTCGAGTATAGTCCTCAATGACAAATTAGACGAGTTTGTTGAATTACTAGCCATTTCTACACGAAGAAAGTAAATTTAATCAGAATAGTTGAATAAATTTACGAAGATCCGAATTAAACACCAACCATTAGATTCTAAAATTTAGAATCTTTAAACCAAGATCCCTTATTCGTCATTTGAAGTGCGCTAAGGCGCACCGCTCCAATTGACTTATTTAGGTAGGACATCCGTCCAATTACAACCCGTGTAACTCTTAGTCAGGGTATGTGTAAAACACACGGCTTACCCTTCCGATGCCCCAGCTCGACCTCAGGCCAAGAATCGTGGTTGAGTCAACCAACTTTCACTAACGAGTTAACTTTGTGCAGATGCTCCGCTAAGGCGCACGACATCCCACAAAGTTTACCATTCCCATCTAGAACCCATTCGATCGATGCTCCGCTAAGGCGCACGACACCGATAAAATGTTTCTACATGGGTGTGAATTTGGGTAGCATCTCACTTGACTCAAATTAACTTGTAATTTGGTTGTGTTTAATAATTCGAAAGTATTTGGTACAATTACGAACCCGTCATCAACAACCCGTGTTGTGACGTTTCTAATTGTATCACATACTATCTTCATTTGAATCCGTCATTTGCACCCCGTGCAAATACGTTTCAAATTTGAACTCATCCATCACAACCCGTGTGATGATAGTTCACAACGCTTTAAACATGCAAACAATTAAAGTTGATTTTAATCTTTGCATGTGAGGTGATCGCTTATAAACTTATAAACTAATCACGCAAGCATGCAATTAATTAAATAATTCAAGCAAGCATCCATAAAGCGTTAAATATGCATTTTATAGCCCATCCTAATCTTAGGATTCTACGAGTCTTCACATCTTCTCGTCTTTCTCATTCGGGCTCCCACTAGCTCTTGGACTTCCTCCAAGACCGTCATCGTGCTCGATTTTCCATCCTTCTCGTCTTTGAGTAATAATTACAATTAATACTCGATTCGTAGACCGGATAAAAAATAATTACACTTTATGGGCTCGAATAAAAGAATAATTACACGCTAATACTAACGGTATGCAAACCGTGAAAGCGATAAATCTAATGGGCTACTAATGCATCATACATTTCATCACATCATCCAACATGTTATCACACAAACATGTTATCAAATAATATGCAATAATTCCGGTTGTAATTTTGCCAAGTTGCTTGGTCGGGTTTATCGAAACTAGACCTTTTCGAAAAATGGTTTATCGAAACCGATTAAATTTTAAAATTTTTCGAAATATTGGATCGCGGGTTCATGACATGGATCAAACACCACACACGAACCAAGTCGGGCCAAGCCAATGGGCCGAGGGCCCATTGGGCCGAGCCCAACTATGCACGGCCCGGTTTGGGCCTTGGAAGGCCCAAACCCGGCTTGCCGCCACTCTCGGCCTCGGCCAAGAGTGGGGACGGGCCCGGTCACCGCCGGCCTCACCGGCCTCCGGTGACCTCCGTCCGGTACCTCCGATCCGGATCCCCGAGAGTCTCTTCTCGGACCCGACAAATTCAATAATTTCCGAAAAATTCCAAATTTAATATGTTTTTCAAAATTAACATATTTCATGCAAATCTCCCAAAAAGCATTAAAATCATGTTATCAACTTTTGGCATGCGAATAATCACAAAACCGAAATGAATTCAACAACACAAAGATTAAGAGGGTAACCAACGCTCTGATACCACTGTAGGGTTTTGGAGCGTTCTAGATCGTCGAGATAGCAGAAGCAATAAAAGATAATCTACTCCAAACCTTGTCCAAGAACATTTAAACCATTAAATCCCAAAGCAAAATCTATTCCACAAGATGTTTACCTTTAAGTCTTGTTTGAATCGATAAAGAAGAACGTTCGGATCTTCTTCTCTAAAGCTAGTCCACACCAAGAGGATGATCTTCAAGATCCTTCACTTAATTGCCTACTAGAACAATTAAATGAAGAACAAGAGAGCAAGATGAGGAAGAGGAGAGGGGTGGGCGGCCACAATGAGAGAGAGAGAGGATTTTTGTGTGTTTTGTGACTTAATGAATTAATGAATGAAAGTCTTGCATTATAATTCATCACCCAACTCACAAGTATGGGTTAAAAGTGATTGGTATGGGCATAAAGGTGCTTTAACCCATACCCCTTAAATCACTCACCTCTTAATCCACAATCACCAACTAAGCATGGCATTGTGGCCCCCACAATGGCCCCACCAAGTGGGCCGACCATATGGCCTTATTGGGCCCTTATTGGGCCGGCCATGAGGCTTCATGGGCCGAGCCCAATGGGCCCTCCCGTGTTGTCTCATGCCGCGTCCAAAAGTTGCCCGACCTTTTTGTCGTTACTTATCAAACAAAGTCCGACGCGATATCGACGAAAAACTCAATTTTTCTCGATTCGCTAATTATTCTCTCAAACCGAACCTATGGCACAAAACCTCCAGTTTTGTCCATATACTTCTCCTTAAGAAACATCCATGTTTCCTTGTCTCAAGTTATCCGTCTTGTATGTGTGTGACCCTCTAGGCTCATGCCACCGTTGGCAGATCAGCGCAAGACTCGCTCTTGCCCGATCCATCATAAGTGGTCTCTAGTAAAACATTATGATTACCCAAGGTGCACGATGATCGATAATTCGACTTAACCTTTGTGCGTACAAGTCACCATCCTTTTATCTCTAGATATCCCAATTGATCTCAATGCATAGAGTCGTCTCCCTTGTTCAATCAATCATTGTTACTTGATATGTGAGATGATTGAGAAATGATAACCCGTATCATTTGCATGGCCATGCTTTTTCTCTCAGTCAGTCTCCATCAAGAGGCCTTCTAACGGATATCTTTCCCATACCGTAGTATGAGGGATAAATCCCTTAGCCGTCTTTCGTGTCACTCATGCAACCCGTTTCGCCACCCAATCATGCCCTTTATAGCAATCCTTTTACAGAAAGCGTTTGGCGCAAGTTAAAGCCTTACGTTCATTGCATAGTGATCACAAAGACTCCTTGGTCTAAGGACGTCTTGACAAGCTATCGCATCTTAATATGTTTATGGCTTAATCTATGAAAACACTATTCAATGCGGGTCGTCCGATATCAATCACCTCATCATATCTATGATATGGTTCCAGGATCCCACATCCTTATGACAAGTAGAACTACGTCATTAAGAACCATCCTCATACTGGTCGCTTTTAAGGAAGCATAGGTTGACCAGGGACTCGTTAAGTGTGATCCGTACAGATTTATGGTTCTACTACTTTAGTGGTCATAAATCAGATCATGGTTAACATATTACTTCAACACATAAGTAATATAAAGCCGTTTATATTTATACATTACAAACGATGATATTTGAGCATAGACGTTTACAGGCTAATACCAATTGGACTAGGGCACAAATGCTATCATTTGGATCATCCTGATCCACCAAAACTCACGTCATTTCCCTTAGTGGCTGTGAAGGCATATCTGTCTGGAACATGACGAGATCTTTCAGACCTCCTTAGACCATCTGGAATTTCTGTAGGGATTGATTCTTCATTGGCGACCATTTGAGGCTCCAGTACTTCTACATCTTGCATAGCAGGCTCCAGAATTGCTTCAGGTTCTTCCGTATCCTCTCGAATTTCTTTGAGATGCACGGGACTCCAACTAGCTATTTTGGAAATAAAATATTTCTCCAAAAATACCCCTCCTCTAGCAACAAAGACTTTGTACTCGCTGGGTATGTAGAAGTTGTATCTCCTAGTTTCTTAAGAATACCTTACGAAGACACATTTGTCTGATTTGGATGCCTGCATCTCTGCTACCCAAATCTTTTAGGGAAAACATACTAGAATGTTTTCCACACCATATATGACTATGGCCCATTTCTTATTTGGCTACTACGCGAAGGCGCACGCATCCAAATAGAACTGACCATCTTATCCCGCTCCCATCCCAATAAATACTACATGGAGGCGCACGCATCCACAGTAATGGGAGACGTAATGAGTGTCATGTGGTGTACCTTCTGTGACTCTGGTCCTGCTCTTATTTGGCTACTATGCGGAGGCGCACGCATCCAAATAGAACTAATTACCTTATTCACCTCGCATCCCAATGAATACTACGCGGAGGCGCAGGCATCCACAGTAATGGGAGACAGAAAGACTGTCACAAGGTGTACTATCGTTGTCTTCATCGGAGCCCGATTCAAAATGAATGCGGCCATTTCCAGAGTCAAGTATAAGTTGAGCTCTCTTCTGGCCTGAGTACTCATAAGTCCACATACGTCGGAATGTATTGGACTTAACAAGTTACTCGCCTTTAACATAAACCTGTGAAAAGTGCCTTTGTCATTTTGCCCATTAGGCGAAACTTGCGTCTTTCAGTTTGAGTGAATTCAAGCGGACTTAAAAGTCCACACTTGTGAAGTGTAGAAATGTGTTTCTCGCTCATTAGGCAAGACTTGCATCTTTCAGTTTGAGTGAATTGAAACGGACTTAAAGTCCACACTTGTTTCAGTTTGTCATCCTAATTTATAGGCATAAGTTGGTCATCCTAATTTATCAATCACTGTTTCTTGATATCTGAGATGACTTAAAACTGATACTAAGGTATCACCTGCACGGCCGTGCTCTTTCTTCAGTCATACTCATCAAGTGGCCTAAACGGATATCTTTCTCATACCGAAGTATGAGTGATAAATCCCTCAGACGCCTTTCGAGTTCACTAGTGCGATAAATATCAAAGCCAATCGAAACCGTTATAGTTACCCTTTTACAGATAACGTTAGACTAGGTTAAACTTAGGTATTCGTTACATAGTGTACACAAAGAATCCTTGGTCTTAGGATATAATGACAAGCTACGATACGTGAGTATCTCATGACTGAATCTATACAGCATACTCACAATCGGGTTGTCTGATATCATCGACCTGATGGTATCTATGATATAACTCCGGCACGCACTTTGCAATGATCAGTAGACCATGATCACAAGGAGTTAGTCTCATACTGATCGCTTCATAAAGAAGCTTAGCTGATCAGGGACTCATCAAATGTAATTCTTTCTGATCTATAGTTCTACTATTAGTGGTTACACACATAATGACATAGATCAAATTACATTCGATATATTACTACAACACATTAGTAATATATGCCGATTTATTTATTCGGAAAGATGATAAAACATTACATCTGTAGATCACTTATATATTGGACTGGGGCATAACTCTAACAATCTCCCATTTTCCCCTGGTTCCAATTTTAGTTCTGATCTACTCCCATAGACCCTGCATGTTCCTCATGCCTAGGCTGCGACTGAGCTTTTGTTAAAGGATCGGCCATATTATCATCAGTCGAATAGTGTTTAATCTCCACATCACCTCTATGTGTGATAACTATCACGAGGTTATGCCTGCTGAGTATATATTTGGATCTGTTGTGGAATCTGGGCTCTTGAGCAATTGCTACGGCACCTGTGTTGCCCCACAACAAGCTTATCGGATCAGACGCTCGCGGCGTTGCATCTAATCCGATCAGAAAGCTTCTAATCCATACGGCCTCTTTAGCTGCTTTCGTTGCAGCTATATACTCAGCCTATGTTGTAGAGTTGGAAATTTTGGCTTGCTTAAAGCTTATCCAGCTGAACGCGCCACTACTCAACACAAAATATATCCTGACTGAATTTGGAAGTCATCTAGATATGTCTGAAAACTAGTATCGACTTGTCCATTGACTACTAGTTTACTATCTACATCCCATAAACTAGGAATGCATACTCGGTCCTCCTAAAATATATGAGGATGACCTTTGACAGCAATCAAGTATAATTGGTCGGGGTTAGATTGGAATCTGCTGGTACAGCTTAGTGCAAACGAGACTTCCAGTCTCGTGCACATCTTGGCATACATGATGGACCCGACGGCCGAAGCATAGCGGATCTTACTCATCCTTCTCAGCTTATCAGTAGTACTAAGACTCTGTAGCTTGCTGAGCTTAATGCCATGACGCATGGGTATGTATCCTTTCTTAGATTCAAGCACTGAGAGTCTTCTTAACACTTTACCTATGTACATGTTCTGACTTAGCAACATGTTCTAACTTAGGCTCAAAATCCTTTTGGAATGATCTGTAGAGATCTTGATGCCTACATTAAATGTAGCATCACCTAAGTCCTTCATCAATAAGTACTTCCTTAACCAAGCTTCGGTGGCAAGGTCGGGATGTCATTCCCGATGAATAAATACCAAGAATACAATATTACTCCCACTCGGTTTCATTTGTACGCAAGGCTCACTTTTGTTTTTGATGAAGTCGAGTTCCCTTACAGCTTTATCAAAATGAAAGTTCCAACTCCCTGAAGCTTGCTTTAATCCATATATGGATCCTTGCAGCTTACATATCTTTCCAGGATTCTTTGGATCTACAGAACCCATAGGTCGTGTGATATACACGCCCTCTAGTAAGTTCCTGCTAAGGAAGAGGTTTTGAAATCCATCTGCCATAACTATGGCTAAAAATAATCCGGATTAAACTGACCATTGATACTGGGGAAAAGATATCATCATAATCATTGTATTGAATCTGACGATAACATTTTACAACCATCCTAGCCATATTGGTCTGAGGACTTCCATCCATGTCGGTCTTGATCCTATAGATCCACTCAGAACCGATGGGTTTTATCCCAGGGTTTTTATCCACCAAGCACCCGACTTGGTTTTCATACATGGATTTCATTTCCTCGCTCATGGCGTTCTGCCATTTTTCGGAGTCTGGACTGGTCAAAGCTTTACTGAAGGTTTCTGGATCATCTTGATCCACCAACATCAAGTTATTTCCCTCAGTGGCTGTGAAGCCATATCTGTCTGGAACATGACGAGATCTTTCAGACCTCCTTAGACCATCTTGAATTGCTTCAGGCTGTTTCGTATCCTCTCGAATTTCTTCGAGATGCACGGGACTCCAACTAGCTATTTTGGAAATAAAATATTTCTCCAAAATTACCCCTTTTTGAGCAACAAAGACTTTGTACTCGCTGGGTATGTAGAAGTTGTATCTCTTACTTCCTTAAGGATACCTTACGAAGACACATTTGTCTGATTTGGATGCCTGCATCTCTGCTACCCAAATCTTTTAGGAAAAACATACTAGGATGTTTCCCACATCATATATGACTATGGTCCATTTCTTATTTGGCTACTACGCGATGGCGCACGCATCCAAATAGAACTGACCATCTCATCCCGCTCCTATCTCAATGAATACTACGCGGAGGCGCACACATCCACAATAACGGGAGACGTAATGAGTGTCATGTGGTGTACCTTTTATGACTCTGGTCCAGCTCCTATTTGGCTACTACGCGGAGGCGCGCGCATCCAAATAGAACTGATTACCTTATTCAGCTCGCATCCCAATGAATACTACGCGGAGGCGCACGCATCCACAGTAATGGGAGATAGAAAGATTGTCACAAGGTGTACTATCATTGTCTTCATCGGAGCCCGATTCAAAATGAATGCAGCCGTTTCCAGGGTCAATTATTAGTTCAACTCTCTTCTTGCCTGAGTACTCATAGGTCCACATACGTCAGAATGTATTAGACTTAATAAGTCACTCGCCTTTCACATAAACCTATGAAAGGTGCCTTTGTTGTTTTTCCCATTAAGCGAGACTTGCATCTTTCAGTTTGAGTGAATTCAAACGGACTTAAAAGTCCACACTTGTGAAGTGTAGAAATGTGTTTCTCGCTAATTAGGCAAGACTTGCATCTTTCAGTTTGAGTGAATTCAAACGGACTTAAAGTCCACACTTGTGAAGTGTTGAAATGTGTTTCTTGCCTATGTGCCTTAAATGACAATGCAAGATTATAACTTGGTTTAAATCATAAGATTTAAGCCTTTTCTTATTTAAGTTATAGCGATTAATCTTACCAACGTAAATATCTGATCCTGAAGACGTGGATACCCACTCTTCTTCACATGATTCTTGTATTGCTTACAATCCCTTATTCCTGTGTACTGGCTTATTGTAGTGATGGCAGATCTCCTCCATTTTGTCCTTAATCTTCACAGCTGGTCTGGGAGCTGCTTGAACTTTTCGACGCTTGGGGTGTCTGATCTGCCCTGCAAGGTGCTCAAGAGCCTTACCCTTACCCTGTTCAGCTTTCTTGAAGCTGACCTTCTTATTGACCATAAGGACCTCCTTGGTCTTGCCCTTGAGGTTCTTTTCAGTGGTTACAAGTATCCCATGAAGCTCTGTTAAGGACTTGTCCATGTCATGCATATTGTGATTTACTATGAAATCACTATACGTATCTGAAGTGACTGCAACATAAAATCTGCAGGCATTTCCACTTGATCATCAAAACCGAGTCTGGTTAGATGTTCCTGAAGACATTAAATCTTCGTGACATGGGGACTAACAGGGCTCCATCCTTAAGTTTGCAGGAATTAAGTTCTATGAAAGTATCATATCTTTCGACATGAGCTTCGTCTTTGAACATTTCCTTGACCTCTGCCTTACAGGTATGAGGGTCATCTGAAACGTTTCTGAAATGCTTCCATAACTCTGGCATCCTACTGCCCACCATAATGCATGACACGTCGATTTGGTTACTAAGGAACTTTGATAAGTATCCTTAGTGCCCTAGCGGCGTTTAGCGGTGGCTCAGCAGGAGGTTCCTTGGTAAGGATATACTACTTGTGTTCATGCTTGAGTACAAGCCTCAAGTTTCTATTCCAATCTGAGTAATTCACGCTTTTGAGTATGTCCTCAATCTGGACTCTCGGTGCGCTATTACTTCTTTGTGTTGTGTTTGCCTTTTAGTTCTATATGGTAAAATTAATTAAAATTCAAGTTGGAGATTTAGTTATAAAACACTTGTCTGATTCTAACATTAGAATTTGAACCAGGATCCTATCATACCCTCAATTGAAGTGAACGGAGGCTCACTGCTCCAATTGAGAGCATCAAGGTAGGAATACATCCATCTACAAGACTATGTAGTTCCTGGCTAGGGTCTGTACTAAAAGTACACGGCATACCCTATACTGATACCCTAGGTCAGCCCTAGCTGACAATCGTAGACAAGTCTACCAAGCTTGAACTATGAACAGAACTAATGTGGCTACTACGTGGAGGCACACGCACCCACACAAAACTACCCATCTCATCCAGACCTTTTCTCTATGAATGTTACGCGGAGGCGTACCGACATCCATAGGGTCAAAGCCGTTTTGAGTGCCCAAACTTGGATGATATCACGCTTGACTTGTAATTATTTGCGTTTAAGTGAATTATAAAAGTTTGATTTGATATCGATACAATCTTAATCTGGAATCATCAATTGCAAGTTCATGCAAAGATAATCCCTTAGCAGGTTACATGCGAGTCTGATTAAATTCCGATTTTAATCTTTGCATGTGGGTGATAGTAAATCATACATGAACTTGTATATTTAAACTATCATACATTCATACATTCTAACATATAAATGTAACGATAAATATATGCATAGCTAAGCCCATCTTATGTTCCTAAGAATCTAGCAAAACTGATCCTAAAGACATGGTCTTCAAGATCAAAACTTGCTCCATTCTCGTGAACTCCCACTGACTTCGAGCCTCCTCCAATCCAAGTCTTCCTCTTGAGTTGCTTCTTGTGTCGGTCTTCGTGATTACAAATTTAAATAAATAAAAGGAAATACAAATAACGACACGCAGGCCGTATTTATTACAACCCAAAATCAAGCAACATACAGGTTTCAAAACCGAAATTAAACTGCAAGTCTAGAGGGCTTAGCTAGCATCATGTGGAAAACACCATGTTATCACGCAAGATGCTTATCAAACAAATAAAATTTTCAAGTTTTATCTTTCTTAAGTGTGGAAAAATTCCGGTTTATCGAAACCGGACGGTTTAATTAATTAATTGAATTTGAACCGGTTCTCGCTTGTTTATCGAAACCGAACCAAATTTTAAAATCAAATTTTCAGTGCTTCAAATTATTCTTGCGAACCAGCTTGTTCAGCTCGAATCTGGTCGAGCCGAAACGGCTCAACTAAGGTGGCCCGCGGAGGCTACATCGGTGGCCCGTGAGGGCTGCCGAGGTCGCCTGCGGGAGTGACCGTGGTCGACCACGGGAACGACCATGGTGGCCCGCGAGGGCAGCCATGGTTGCCCCTAGGGCAGACCCTGGTCGCCCGCGAGGCAACCATGGCGGCCCACGAGGGCTGCCATGGTCGCCCGTAGGCGACGCTCGTCGGCCCTTGGTGCTGACGGTGGTCTGCCCTAGGGCATTCCATGGTCCACCAAGGGTCTCGACCCTGGTCGGCTATGGCTCGGTCATGGCTAACCCGAAACACCCAAAAAAAATATTTTCCAATTTTTCAAAATCAATCAAATCTGATTTTTTTTTCAATTCACATGCATGCTAAGGTGATGAACATATAAACTCAAACAAAATCAGAATTAAACATGTTGAAGAAGTACATAACAACCATGCTCTGATACCACTAAAAGAAATCACCATGGGTTCCAAACGATAAATTTCATGCAGCGGAAGTTACGTAACCATGGTGATCGATTGAAGCTTTGATCTTAATGTAAATTCAACATGCCATCAACCTCGTGAATCTGAAAAATACCTCTATTAATCGATGAAAACCCAAGCCTAGTGTTTCTCTATTAGGTCCACACAAGCAGCACAACCGAAGAAGGTTTTCTCTCACACTTTTGCTATGAATGTTCTTGAGAAGCTTGACAAAAATGGTGGATGAACAGGGAGAGAGAATTCGGCCAAGAGAGGGAGAAGATAAGAGGAGTAGTTGCTAATGGGACGAGAAACAGATGGAAGATTTTTGGAATTTTAATTTGACATAAAATTGAATTTTAAATTAATAATTGCATATCTAACCTTCTTAAACTCCTATTTGCACTTTTTCCCCATTCATCACTTAAATCCCTAAATGGGCTTTAAGCCCGTTTAACTAAAACCCAAATTAAACCCATTAACTTGAGTTCTAATTTCGGTTTAGACAAAACGGTTCAATTTCCTCGAATTGATTTCTTCAACCGTCTGGTTAAAACCTTAGGCCAGAAAACTACCGAATCGTTTTCAATTGCCATTCATAATAGATTTTCATGTATCGTGCTTAAGGCTATTGACCCTCTAGGCTCACGAACAGTTGGCAGACTGGTAAAATTACTATTTTACCCTTTCCATCATAAGTGGTCTATAGTAAGACATTATGATTACCCAACGTTCATGATTATCGATTATTCGATTTAACGTGTTATCGTACATGTCAATATCCTTTTATCAAACCGATATCCAGATTGATCAATAAGCATAGAATGGTCATCCTAATTTATCAATAACTGTTTCTTGATATCTGAGATGACTGAAAACTGATACTAAGGTATCACTTGCATGGCTGTGCTATTCCTTCAGTCATACTCATTAAGTGGCCTAAACGGATATTATTCTCATACCGAAGTATGAGTGATAAATCCCTCAGACGCCTTTCTAGTTCACTAATGCAGTAAATATCCAAGCCAATCAAAGCCGTTATAGTTACCCTTTTACAGATAACGTTAGAATATAATGTACAAGCTACGATATGTGAGTATCTCATGACTTGATATGTGCAGCATACTCACAATCGGGTTGTCCTATATCATCGACCTGGTGGTATCTATGATATAACTCCGGCACGCACTTTGCCATGATCAGTAGTGGCCTAAATGGATATCTTTCTCATACCGACGTATTAGTGATAAATCCCTCAGACGCCTTTCGAGTTCACTAGTGCAATAAATATCAAAGCCAATCGTAGCCGTTATAGTTACCTTTTTACAAATAACGTTAGACAAGGTCAAACTTAGGTATTCGTTACATAGTGTACACAAAAACTCCTTGGTCTTAGGATATAGTGACAAGCTACGATATGTGAATATCTCATGACTGGATTAATGCAACATACTCACAATCGGGTTGTCCGATATCATCGACCTGATGGTATCTATGATATATCTCCGGTGCGCACTTTGCCATGATCAGTAGAGCATGATCACAAGGAGTTAGTCTCATACTGATCGCTTCATAAAGAAGCTTAACTGATCAGGGACTCATCAAATGTAATTCTTTCTGATCTATATTTCTACTATTAGTGGTTACACACAAGATGATATATATCAAATTACATTCGATATATTACTACAACACATTAGTAATATATGCCGATTTATTTATTCGGAAATATGATAAAACATTACATCTGTAGATCACTTATATATTGGACTGGGGCATAACTCTAACACTTTCAACATTTTCTAGATCACTGCCATTAAGGCCTTGGGATCATCGGAAATGTCCAAGAACTACTTCTGCAAGTCAGGCACCATATTCTCCATCATAATGCACTGCACGTCGATTCGGTCGTTAAGTTTTAATCAGTATTAATTAAAATTGAAGTTGGAGATTTAGTTTAAAACACTTTTCTGATTCTAACGGAGGCTCACTGCTCTAATTAAGAGCATCAAGGTAGGAATACATCCATCTACAAGACCATGTAGTTCCTGGCTAAGGTTTGTACTTAAAAGTACATGGCACACCCTATACTGATACCCTAGGTCAGCCCTAGCTTACAATCGTAGACAAGTCTACCAAACTTGAACTATGGACATAACTGATGTGGCTACTACGCGTAGGCGCACGCACCCACAAAGAACTGCCCATCTCATCCAGACTTTTCCTCTATGAATGTTACGCGGAGGCGTACCGACATCCATAGACTCAAAGCCCTTTTGAGTGCCCAAACTTGAATGGTATCACGCTTGACTTGTAATTAATTGCGTTTAATTTAATTATTACAGTCTGATTGTACATTGATACAATCTTAATCTGTAATCATCAATTGCAAATCCATGCGAAGATGATCTCTTATCCGGTTAAATGCAAGTCTGATTAAATACCGGTTTTCTTAATCTTTGCATGTGGGTGATAGCTAAACATACATAATCTTGTATATAAAAACTATCATACATTCATATATATTCAACATACAAATGTAAGGGTAAATCATGCATAGCTAAGCCCATCTTAGGTTCTTAGGAATCTAGCAAAATTGATCCTAAAGACTTGGTCTTCAAGATCCAGACTTGCTCCATCCTTGTGGACTCCCACTGGCTTCGAGTCTCCGCCAGACTTCGAGTCTTCCTCTTGACTTGTATCTTGCGTCATTCTTCATAATTACAAATTTAATAAAATAAATAAATACAAATCACGACATTCATGTCATATTTACTACAACCCAAAACTTAGCAACTCGCAGGTTGCAAAACTTAAATTTGAAGACATACAAGTCTAGAGGGCTGAGCTATACATCATGCGGAAAACAACATGTTATCCAAATTTTATTTTTCTTAAGTATGGAAAAATTTTGGTTTATCGAAACCAGACGATTTAAATTAATTAATTGAATTTGAATTGGTTCACGCTGGTTTATCGAAACTAAACAGAATCTGAAAAATAAAAATTTTAGGGCTTCAAAATATTCTCTAGAACTGGCCGGTTCAGCTCAAATCTGGTCGAGCCGAATCGGCCCAACCAAGGTCGCCCGCGGAGGCAACCATGGTGGCCCGCGAGGGCTGCCATGGTGGCCCGCGGCAGCAACCATGGTGGCCCGCAAGGGCTGCCATGGTCGCCCGCAAGCGATCTGGTCGGCCCTTGGTACCGACCATAGTAGGCCCTAGGGCTTTCCATGGTCCACCAAGGTTCTCGACCATAGTTAGTCATGGCTCGGCCATAGCTAACCCAAAACAGCCCCAAAATAATTTTTTTTTCAATTTTCAACTCAATTCAAATCAGATTTTTTTTTCAATTTTCATTCATATTTAAACTCGATGAACACATGAACAATTAAAACAAATAACTCAGATATATACATGCTCAAATTAAACACATAATGACCATGGCTCTGATACCACTAAAGAATTCCCATTGTTCCAAAAATTTAATTTCATGCAACGGATTGAAATTAACCATCAGAATCAAAAGAAAAGCGAGATCTTATTGTTAAAATTTCAGCATGCAAAATTATTTTCTAGATCTGAAAATATACCTTTAGAAATCGTTTAAACACAAAACTATGTGTTTCTTTAGGTAGTCCACACAAGCACAGCACCTTGATGAGGTTACTTCACACACCCTTGCTAGCGTTCTGTGAAGAGTTGAACAAAACAACAATGGAGGTGTGTAGAGGGCAGGGTCGGCCGAAACTAGAGAGAGAGAGAGGATGAGAGTGCCGAAAATTGACTTAGGGGTTTAGGAAAATTATTGTGTAACTAATAAAAAATCTGATTTTTAATATCTTCTTTATAATTACACAATAATCCCCTTAATTTCCTTAATTGCACTTAAGCACCATTCTCAATTAAAACCAAGAATGGGCTTTAAGCCCACTTAGCTAAAACCTAATTAAAACCCATTTAATTGAGTTCTAATTATATGGTTTAGCTAAACCGGTTCAATCTCTCTAACTTGAATTATTCAACCGTCTAGTTAATAAACCTAGGCCAGAAATCAACCGAATCCTTTTGAATTTGACTGAATTGAAAACCGGATTCTCCCAATTACCATCCAAGCTTGTTTGTCACATATTGTACTTAAAGTGTGTGACCCTGTAGGCTCAGGACCCGTTAGCAGACTGGTAAAATTACTAGTTTACCCTTTCCATCATAAGTGGCTTCTAGCAAGACATTATGATTACCCAACGTACGTGATTATCGATTATTCGACTTAACCTAATATTGTACATGTCACTGTCCATTTATCTAACCGATATCCAGATTGATCAATAAGCATATAACCGTCACCCTAATTTATCAATCACTGTTTCTTGATATCACCTGCATGGCCATGCTATTCCTTTAGTCATACTCATCAAGTGGCCTAAACGAATATCTTTCTCATACCGGAGTATGAGTAATAAATCCCTCAAACGTCTTTCGAGTTCACTAATGCAATTATTAACCAAGCCAATCACAGCCGTTATGGCTACCCTTTTACAGGTAACGATAGACTAGGTCAAACTCAGATATTCATTACATAGTGCACACAAAGATTCCTTGGTCTGTGAGTATCTCTTGACAGTATCTATGTGTATACGTTAGACTAGGCCTAAACGGATATAATGACAAGCCACGATTTGTGAGTATCTCATGACAGTAGCTATGTTGCATACTCACAATTGGGTCATCCGATATCATCGACCTGATGATATCTATGATATAACTCCGGCAGACATTTTGCCATAATAAGTAGAGCATGATCACAAGGACTTGGTCTCATACTGATCGCTTCTTATAGAAGCTTAGCTGATCAAAGAACTCACCGAATGTAATTCTTTCTGATCTACAATTCTACTATTAGTGGTTATACACATAATGACATAGATCAAATCACATTCGATATATTACTACAACACATTAGTAATATAATGCCTTTTATTAGATCGAAAAATGATAAACATTACAATATAGATTAAGAAATTACATTGGACTAGGGCACAATCCTAACAACGACCATGGTCAGCACGAGCGCCTCCCATGGCCGAGCCTAGGGCTCGACCCCGGTCGCCCGCGATTCTGCCCATGGTCAGCCCGAAGGCGCCCATGGTCAGCCCGAGGCGACCTGGTCGGCCCTGTGTGTTGACCATGGTCCACTACGGGGCTCGACCCTGGTTAGCCATGCCTCGGCCATGGCTAACCCAAAACAGCCCTAAAAATTAAATTTTTAGTCTTTCAAAATCAACTCAAAATCTGATTTTTTTTTCATTTTCATGCAACATTTAATCCCATAAACATACATGAATTTATCTAGAATTGAAAACTAATCCTAGCATGCTCAAAATAATCATCACATATCAACCATGCTCTAATACCACTGAAGGAATCCATGGGGGTTCCTAACAATAAATCTCATGCAATTATAACCCTGGATTCATGAAAGACTTTGAAGATCATCATGTGAGATTGAATTTTCAGCATATAAAATTCATAACAATAATATCAAAAACCTTTTCTTACTTGAATCCCCAACAAAAATACTCTTTGTCTTCTCTAGCAAGTCCACCCAAACAAGGTCATTTGGAGCTCAGAATTTCTTCAACACTTTTTGCTAGAAAGTTAGAGAAAAAGAAACAAAAATGGACAAGAAGAAGTTAGAGAGAGAGAGAGCTGAAAATGAGAGAGGATTTTCGGCCAAATGGGAGAGAAAATGGGGAGAGTAATTGGAAAAATCAAATCATTTTTATTTTTGATTTTCAAAATTATTTTCCCTTTTATTTTAAATCCCATAATACCTTAATTATAATTATAAAAAATTATATTAAGAAGTTGGCTGAAAAGCCCATTTAGCTAAACCTTAATTAAACTCATTTACATTGGGTTCTAAATAAATGGTTTAGCTAGACCGATCTATTTCCCTTACACTAATTTCTGGTTTAAACTAATTCGCTTAGATTTCACTAAACCGAAACGCGAATTTTCCGATACCTTGCTTAAAATGTGTGACCCTTTAGGCTCACGACCCGTTGGAAGACTGGCAAAATTACTATTTTGCCTTTTCCATCATAAGTGGCCTCTAGTAAGACATTATGATTACCCAACGTCCAAAAATATCGATGATTCGATTTAATCTCTTATTGTCCATGTCACTATCATTTTATCACCCGATATCTAGATTAATTAAAAGGCATAAAACCGTCATCCTTATTTAATCAATCACAGTTTCTCGATGTCTGAGATGACTGAAAACTGATACACAGTATCACCCGCATGGCCATGCAATATCTTTCAGTCATACTCATCAAGTGGTCTAAACAAATTAAAATCCCATACCGGAGTATGAGGGATAGATCCTTTAGCCGTCTATCGAGTTCGCACATGTAACTTATACCTAAGCCGATCAAATCCCTTATAGCTACTATTTTGTAGGCAACGTTAGACTGAGTCAAACATAGATACTTACTACACAGTGATCACAAAGACTCCTCAGTCTATGGATACAATGACAAACTACGATATGTGAGTATGCTCATGACAACATCTATGCTACATACTCACCTTCGAGCCGTCCAATATCATCTCGCCAATGATATCTATGATCTAACTCCTGCACTACCTTGCCATGATCAGTAGAGCGTGATAATAAAGAGTTAGCCTCATACTGATCACTTCATAATGAAGCTTAATTGATCGGAGACTCATTAAATGTAGTTCTTACTGATCTAAAGTTCTACTGTTAGTGATGACACACATAATGATATAGATCAAACTACATCTAATATATTATTACACCACATTAATAATATAATGCCGTTTTATTTATTCGAAAGATGTTAAATCATTATATACAAACAAACTTATTACACTAGACTAGGGCACAAATCTAACACCATGTGGAGAGGGAGCGGAGAAGAGAGCCCGAGATCCCACCTGACAGGTTCGTGCAACTCGGCGGGTCGTGGCCTTTGTGACGATCGTGGAAGAGAAAAAAAAATAACCTGACGGGTTGACCTTGTAAGAATTTTTGTGCCCTAGTCCAATTGTATTAGTCTGTAAATGTCTGTGTATATTAATCATCGTTTGCAATATATAAAATTGGCATTATATTACTTATGTGTTGAACTAATAGGTTAAGTCTGATCTGATATATGTCAACTAAAGTAGTAGAACCATATATCTGTACGGATCACACTTAACGAGTCCCTTGTCAAATATGCTTCAATGAAGCGATCAAGTATGAGGATTATTCCTTATGATATAGTTCTATTTTCCATTGGGAAGGGCTCCCGGAATCGGATCATATATATCACTCGGGTGAGTGATATTGGACGACCCGCACTGAATGGTGTTGCATAGATACAGTCATGAACACATTCAATTGTGGTAGCTTGTCATCGTATCCTTAGACCAAGGAGTCTTTTTGATCGCTATACATCAAAAAGCGTTTGACTTGCTCCTAACGTTTTCCGTAACAAGACAACCATAACGGACATGAATTGCACGGGGATGGATGGTATGAGTGATACGAAAGGCGGCTAAGGGATTTATCTCTCACACTACGGTATGAGAGAGGTATCTGTTTAGGCTACTCGATAGAGAATAACTAAAGGGAGCCAACAATACGGGTTATCAATATTCAGTAATCTCACAGATCGAGAAACAGAGATTGATTAAATAAGGGTGGCGTCTCTATGCCTTATGATCAATCTAGATACTGGGCGAAAAAGGGATAACGACATATACTACATGCGGTTGAATCGAATCATCGATCATCATGCACGTCGGGAAATCATAACGTCTTACTAGAGGCCACTTATGATGGATCGGGTAAAATAGAATTTTACGCCGATCAATTTTACGCCGATCCTCCAACATTGGCATGAGCCTAGAGGGTCACACACATAGGATATGGATTATGAGAGACAAGTAAAGGTCGGAGATACTTGAGATAGAGGCATGGGAAAAACTGGACGTTTTGGGCCATGGTTATGTTTAATTGAATATGACATGCGAATCGAGAAAGACTGTATCTTTCTTCGATGTTGCGTCGAATTTTGTACAATAAGTTCGGGGCTTAGTTGGACGCGGCACAAGACCTCATGGCCGAAGCATTGGGCTTCGTGCCACGAGGCCCTAAGTGGCCGGCCCAACAAAGGCCCAATAGTGGAGCAAAGGGTGAGTCTCTTTCTCCACTAACTTTGGTTAAGTGGATGATGACTAGATACACATTATCCTAATCTTGTTGGGTAATTGTGATATAATGGAGGCCACCCAATGACCATCATCATTTATCCCTGAACCCAATATATATCAAATCATACACAATCACCAACACAACTCATACTTAGAAAAATATCACAAAAGGTTAGTTTTCTCTCCCTCTCTATCACTCTCGACCGAGCCTCCCTCCACCTCCATCTCTCTTGCTCTCTCTTCTATTCTAGTAGGTAGAGGAGTGTAGGATTCCTTAGTGATCATCCTATCCGTGTGGACTTGGCTAGAGTTGAAGATCCGAAATGTTCTTCAGAACTGATTAGAACAAACCGAAAGTAAACTTTTGATTTCGATTTTTGCCATGGGATTTAATGGTTTGATGTTCTTGGATAGATTTTGGGGTTTACATATTGTTCCTTCCGTTTTCATGGTGTTCTTGGTAGCCTCAAAGTTCCTACAGTGGTATTAGAGGACGGTTACCCTCTTAAATCTTCATTTGAATCGATTTCGGTGTTGTTTTACTTGTCATGTTGGTATAATATGTTTATTTCTTGTTTATAAGTTTTATATGCCATGAAAATGAATTTTGAAACACATTATCAAATATAGAAATTTTTGAAAAAAAATTGGATTTAGGACTCTTGGGAAGCCGGAAAAGGGGACCAGGTGGGGGCTCCCGCTTGCCGGAGCTGGACTGTGACGTGGCCATTAGATGGTCACGGTCATGTGCCCACCCCGCCCCTGCCCAAGCAGTGGCCAGATTCGGGCCGTGGCCGGTGGTGGAGGCCCGACGGCTAGGGTTGCCAAACCCTAACACGTCGGTGCGTAGGTGCTCGGCCCAAGTGGGTTTCGGCCCACTTGGTTTGGGCCCGGGTGGTTTTTTGCACGGTGTTTGATCCATGGCACAAACCTGCAATCCAATATTTTTTTCAAAATATATATTTGAACAGTTTCGATAAATAGATTTTTCGAAAAGGTCTAGTTTCGATAAACCCGACCCAGAAACTTGGACATGAAAATTACAACCGGAAATGTATCTTGTTTGAAAACATGCTTGTATGATAACATGTTGTGTGATGAATTGATATGCATGGTGCATAGATAGCCCAATAGAGCATTTTGAAAACGGTCTGCGAACCGTTGGATTGTAACTTGTAATTATTCTTTTATGCAGGCTGTGAATCGCTAGTGATAAAGTGTAATTATTCTTTTATCCGGTCTACAAACCGAGTATTAATTGTAATTAGTTGTTCAAGTCGAGAAGGATGGAAACCGAGAACGGTGACAATCTTGGAGGACGTCCACGAGCTAGTGGCAGTGACCCTAAGTGGTAATGACGAGAAGAGCTCAAGGAGTCTTCATCTCATAGAATACTTAGGACTTTAGCTTGGGCTATTTATGCATATTTAACGCTTTGATGCATGCTAGAATTTATTTAAATGATAAATTTAATTCCAATCATACTGAGCTTAATTTTAGTTTAAGCTATCACCAACATGCAAAGACTAACACCGAATTAATTGTTTGCATTATTAAAGCGTTGTGAACCATCGTCGTACGGGTTGTGATGGATGTGTTCAAATTTGAAAATGTCTTTGCACGGGTTGTAAATGACGGTTTCGGAAAAGATAATGTGAGATAAATTAGAAACGTCATTACACGAGTTGTTGATGACGGGTTCATAATTGTATCAAACATAATTGATTTAAACTCAACCAATCACAAATAATTTTAAGTTAAGTGAGACACCAACCCAAAATCATAAGCTTGGATAGTTCTCCACTTTGTTGATGTCGTGCGCCTTAGCGGAGCATCTTTGATAGTGCGCTCTATACAAGTTTGCTAAAGTTCTATCTAGATGTCTTGCGCCTTAGCAGAGCATCTTTACCGGACTTTGCATACTCGATTTTGTTAACTTAACTCCGATTCTCGACCAGGGTTGAGCCATAGTGTCAGAAAAAGGGTATGCCATGTGCAACAGCATAGACCCTTCCCAAGAATTACACGGGTTGTAATTGGACCCAATCGCATTGGTTGTAATTGGATGCATGTCCTACCTAAATAAGTGATTCGGAGTGGTGCGCCTTACCGTACTTCGATTCACGAATCATGGGCCTTGGTTTTAGATTCTATTAAGTTAGAATCGAATGGTTGATGTTTATTCAGGACCTTCGTAAACTTATTCAACTTTCTGATTAAATTTACTTTCCTCGCGTAGATAAATGGCTAATAAACACGAACAGTTTATCATTGAGGCCTATCTAAAAGAAGGTTAACATCAATGAACCAAACTATTTGGACTGGGACAAGAACTACTGTGTTCATGTTGGAATGCAAGGAATACGTCCCTGACCAGGCTGTCCCTGGGGAACCAACACTCAACGCCATAAGGGCCGTTAAGGATGCATTCAGGAAGCACCTTAGCGATTCTGGGGATGTGGCGTATGTGATATTGGGCTGCCTGGAGGGAGACCTCCAAAAGAAGTTTATGGAACTGTCCGAGGTCTCTTTTGCCATGCTGAGGCAAATAAGGGTTACGTTCAAACCTGGAGGTGATAAGGGTAAACCCCCTATGCACGCGGCAGCAAAGATGAGACTAGCTCGAGTTCTTAAACCTCCTAAAGTCGAGGAGGCTAAGGGAATCAGTCACTTCTACTGCCAACAGCCCGGTCATTGGAAAAGAGACTGCAAGAAGTTCCACGATAATCTGAAGAAGGGTGGCGGATCCACGCCTTCAGGTATTATCGTTATTAAGCTTAATCTTTCTACTTCTGATTCATGGGTATTTATAACGGCCATGAAGGTAGAAGATGTTGCTACGTTTAATTGTTGGCATAATTTTTTAGCGCAAAAGTAAGAAGTCGTGCAACATGTTACATGACATGTAGAGCGACTTGTTATGATCCAGATTAGGAAACTTTGAAGCTTTCCTATTTCAACGAAGCTTGGAGCAAAAGAAGAAAGGCGCCACGAAGACTTAGAGCGCAAGAGAGTGACGTCGACAAGTCAGGCGACTTCCAGCTGGCAATTACACGTCAGCAATAGGCGGCAACTCTACTTGCCTGATTTATTCAGGAAGTCAGAACAGGCAAGACGACTTCCAGCTGTCGTGGAAGGCGGCAACAACTTGCCTGACTTTCCTGTTCCTAATCCAGGAAGGATTAGGAATGTGAGCTGCTATAAAAAGCCCTTGGCTTCCCATTAGCAGATCATCCGTTCTTGTTCTAACAATTGCAAGATTTCTCAGAGCTCTTAACCGTGCACCATCGGCGTGTTGAGAGGCTGATGAATATTCGCTAGAACGGAACTTTGCTCCGATCAAACATTAAGTCGCGAAGACTAAGTGTTTGGATCGGTTAGGGTTTTTTTTGTGATTGAAGATTCACAACTCCGTCCAAGAAGACAACGACACCGAGCATAGGCTTGCTCGAAGGGTGGAATTGAGGGAATCTCAAAGACAAGGGGAGACGCTCCTGGTCGAGGTTGTTCACGGTGAGATCTATAGTAGCTTAGGACAATAGCTTGTGTGATAGCTAGTTGGTGCTTGAAGTTGTACTATTGACTACCTGATAGTGAAAACCTTTCCACTGGCAAAGTGCCCCCAGACGTACGTGCGGAGTCACCGAACTGGGTAAGCATCTCTGGTGTCGTTATTATCTGTTTACTGTTTTACTTACGGTTTCCGTTTTAGGCAAGTAGTCGATCCACAAGTTACGACTTTGGGTTCGACTTCTTGACTCGGCTAGGATTCAGAATTTCATAAGAGATTATGGGAAACACAACGTGGACCTGAGAGTTGGGAACAGAATCAGGGTTGCCGCTGTAGGCTCCATTATTCTTTTTTTGCCCAGTCGACTTGTATTAGTATTTCATAATGTGTATTACACACTTATGAAAATTCTAATAAAGTCGGTCATTTATACATATTGAATATGAAAAACTTATGTTCATAATATAACATTAATACTAAAATGGTTAAATCCGATGATTTAAACAAAACTCTAATATGGCACTGTCATTTGGGTCGCATAAATCAGAAGCGCAATTCAGCCCTTCACAAGTGCGGACTTTTAAGTCTATTCGAATTCTATTTGATGAAGGGTGCGAGGCTTGTTTGATGGGAAAAATTACTAAAGTGCCTTTCATTGGCATAAATGAAAAGGCAGGTGACCTATTAGGCCTAATATGCAACAGGATGTATGTAGGCCAATGAGTTCACTTGCCATAAGTGGTTTAAGTTACTTTATCACTTTTACTGCCGATTGCAGTAGATTTGATTATGTCTATTCAATAAGACATAAGTCTGACACTTTTGATAAATTCAAAGAGTTTAAGAATGAAGTACAAAACCAGCTTGGGAAAAGTTTTAAGTCACTTCGTTTTGTCAAAGTGCAGAATACTTGTCCACAGAGTTTCATGATAATCTTGAGGGATATAGGATCTTATCATAGTAGACTCTGCCATGAATACCGCAACAGGACGGTGTGTCCGAAAGCTGGAATCGAACTTTATGGGATATGGTTCGTTCCATAATGAGTCACTTTGATCTCCCAATCTCCTTCTGGGATTATGCTATAGAACAGCCACATTCATTATGAATCGGGCTCTGACGAAGGCAGTTGGAGGACTATAGATTTGGATGATATTCCAGAGGATGTACTTTCTCGGGAACCAATAGAAAACCCCGTAGAAGTGTTGGAGCCAGAGCGGGTAGTAGAACAGGAACCACCCACTTCAGTTCTTCAGGACGGTCTAAAGCTATCAGTAAGAACCAGTCGTCCACCTGTGAGATATGGAATTTATGTGACTCAAGGTGAAGAGATGGTATTGGTGGATCAAGTTGATAAGCCCACCACCTTTCGAGAAGCCATGGACAGTACCAACTCTGAGACATGGCTGGGTGCCATGTACCAGAATTGGAATCTAAGTTTTGATAATGCTGATAATTAGTTCGACTCTATCAAGAACGAAGATGGGCCTTGCGTTTACAAGAAGGCGGATGGAAGTAAGATAGTCTTTCCCAATGAAGGACTTAGGCGATGCTGCTTACATCTTGAGGATCAAGATATATAGAGGTCGCACAAAGTGGGTCTTGGGTTTAAGTCAAAGAACCTATGTGAACAAGTTATTGAGTAAGTTCTCAATGCTTGACTCCAAGAAATAATTCTTACCCATCCGTCATGGCATAAATCTTAGCAAGACTCAGTTTCCGGTGACAGCTGATGAGCGGGAAAAAGGATGGATGGAATTCCATACGCTTCAGCTACTGGATCCATCAGGTATGCCATGACATGTGCGAGATCGGACATCTCGTTTGCCTTAAGTTGTACCAGTAGGCATCAGTCCAACCCCGGTGAAGAACAATGGACTGTAGTTAGGGAAATCCTCAAAATTTTGAGGAGAACCAAGGACGCTTTTCTTGTATACGGGGAAGGAATGATGATGAGCTAGTCATCGCAGGCTTTATTGATGCTAGTTTCCAAACAGATCCTGATGACTATCAGAGTCAGTTAGGATATGTGTTCGTGTTGAATGGTAAAGCTTTCAGCTAGTAAAGCATGAAGCAGGATACCATTGCCGATTCTACAGAGGAGGCTGAGTACATTGTTTCCTCAGAAGCAGCAATGAAGGCTGTATGGATCAGGAGCTTCATAACTGGGATAGGCGTAATGCCAAACGCGTCTAATCCAGTAGGCTTATTTTGTGACAACACAGGGGCCATTATATATGCTAATGAGCCTAGAGCACATAACAGATCCAAACATGTACCCAGAAAATATCACCTAATATGAGATATCATCGAGAGGTCTGATGTGAAGATCACTTACGTTGCAACAGATGATAACACAGCTGACCCTTTGACCAAGGCTCTTCCTCAACCTAAGCAGGAAAGCATGTGAGGTGAATGGGTATAGATTGGGGCTTAGATTGGAAATATGGGTAAGTGGGAGATTGTATGTATTTTTGTTCCCTAGTCCAATTGTATTAGTCTGTAAATAACTGTATATATTAATCATCGTTTGCATTATATAAAATCGGCATTATATTGCTTATGTGTTGAAGTAATAGGTTAAGTCTGACCTGATATATGTCCACTAAAGTAGTAGAACCATATATTTGTACGGATCACACTTAACGGGTCTCTGGTCAAATATGCTTCAATGAAGCGACAAAGTATGAGGATGATTCTTTATGGTAAAGTTCTATTTTTTATTGGGGAGGGCTCAAGAATCAGATCATAGATATCACTCGGGTGAGTGATATTGGACTACCCGCACTGAATGGTGTTGCATAGATACAATCATGAATACATTTAATTGTGGTAGCTTCTCGTCGTATCCTTAAACAAAGGATTCTTTGTGATCTCTATACGGTAAAGAGCCGCGTTTGACTTGCTCCTAACGTTGTCCGTAACAAGATAACCATAACGGACATGATTGGCACGGGGTCGGATTCTATGAGTGATACAAAAAGCGGCTAAGGGATTTATCCCTCATACTACGGTATGAGAGAGGTATCTCGTTAGGCCAGTCGATATAGAATAACTGAAGGGAGAGCATGGCCATGCCAACGATACGGGTTATCAGTATTCAGTAATCTCACAGATCGAGAAACAGAGATTGATTAAATAAGGGTGACGTCTCTATGCCTTATGATCAATCTAGATACCGGGGGATAAAGGGATAGCGACATGTACTACATGAGGTTGAATCGAATCATCGATCATCATGCACGTTGGGTAATCATAACGTCTTACTAGAGGCCACTTATGATGGATCGGGTAAAATGGAATTTTACGCCGATCCGCCGATGTTGGCATGAGCCTAGAGGGTCACACACATAGGATATGGATTATGAGAGACAAGTAAAGGTCGGCGATATTTGAGAGAGAGGCATGGGCAAAACTGGATGTTTTGGGCCATGGATATGTCTATTTGAATGTGACACGCGAATCGAGAAAGACTATATCTTTCGTCGATGTCGCGTCGGACTTTGTACGATAAGTTCGGGGGTTAGTTGGACGCGGCACAGGACCTCATGCCCGAAGCATTTTGCTTCGTGCCACGAGACCCTAAGTGGCCGGCCTAACAAAGACCCAATAGTGGAGCAAAGGGTAGTCTCTTTCTCCACTAACTTTGGTTAAGTGGATGCTGATTAGATACACATTAACCTAATTACAGGAGGCCACCCAATGACCATCATCATCTTTCCCTTAACCCAATACACATCAATTCATATACACTCACCAACACAACACACAAAACACACAACTCTCGTAGTTGTGTGTGTATGAATCGTTGGTCATCCAATCCATGTGGATACCGTTAGAGAGAAGATCCAAACGCGTTCTTCTTGTTTTATTCGATCAACCAAAGCAACTGTCCAGTTCTGTCCAGTTCTGGCGACGGATATTTCATGAGGTGTAGCTCTCTGGTCTGAAGTCCGTTTGACCTGAAACCAACGGCAGATTAAAGAAGAATCAAAGTTCTACAAGTTTAGTGAAATGGTAATTTCACATTAGAGCCCTTGTGTGGTAGCGCTATAAGGCCGAAAACTGAAGAAACCCGGTCAGCACTGTCCAGCACCATCGACCAAACTCTTTTGCTCTAGACGGAGGTTCTGCCATCCGAACTGAGTGAAGAATAAAACATGAAAGTTGTAGATAATTGGTTGGGCTTCACTCTCAAGAAAGAACCGAAGCATTTAGTGATGTTTCGCTTGAGATACAGAGCTTCAAACTCGCGTTTTCTGCATGGCAGATTCACGATCAAACCGAAAGGTAAAATCTTGTGATTTGGTTTTTCCTTGGGATTTAATGGTTTCATGATCTTGGCTTATGCTTCTGCTGCCATGACGTTTTGGTGAGCCCAAAATCCCTATAGACCTTCCACCCAGCAGGCTCACTCGACAAGTTGGTCATAACAACCCTAAAAGCATGAAATTTTTTATTTTTAAAAAGATCTTTTTCCCTCTTATATATACCTACCTCTCTACCACGAAAATACACCCTTATAAGAGAAAAAAAACATTTTAGAGTTAGGTTTAGAGGTAGAGAGAATGGAGGCTTGTAGGTGATCATTTGGAGAAGACTTGGAGGCACGAAGAGGAAGCGTTGGAGTCACGTTTGAGGTTGGTAGTAGAGTGTTAAGGGCTTTTTATTTCAGATTATATTGATATTGTATGCTTGGGAGTAGACTTGATTTTGGTAATATAACTGATGCCTTTTTAATTAGATTGATTTGTTGGTTGATTGCATGATGGAATAGATGATGAACTTTATGAATATGTTGAATTGTGTTTTAATCATTTGAGTAGCTAAATATCTAGGTTGGGGAAAGGGCTGAACAAGGATATAAATTTAATTGATTAAACGGTTTAAAAGATTGAATTATTGGGTTTGTGAAATGGGATAAGACCTTGAATGTGCTCTTAATGCTAGCTCTCCCGGGTAGGCTTGAGTTTAGATCAAATCTAGAAAGAGAGGCGATATCAATTGAACTAGGTGGAACGTCGCATTTAGGGGCCGTATCTACGTGGTGTGTCTTGTGGTTGTAATTAGATTTGTGACGACTTCTTAATTGCAATCTGTGACGGGGATACATATACCGCGGGTACAGTTTACATCAATAGGGTGTCAGGCTGAAGGATGGAGATTCCTACATAACCTTTAAGATGACACTAATTAAGTATTTTAGTTAAATGGCCTGACTAAGTAATTTTAATTAGACGAAACCCTTGCAAACAAGATATATGTTTGGGACAGGTCTTGAATTCTCAACACTTATTTCTGTTTCTTAAAGTTTATTTTCCATAATTAATAATCAAATCCGGTAAATTGGTAAAATGACATATAGTCCGAAATCTTGACTCCCCGATCGCCTTTATATATTTGGGTTTCGTGTTATTAATTGCACTTTTCGTGAGTTTATTTTTGTGTTTTGGATACTTTTCTCACCACCATTACCCTTTAAATCGACTAGACCCGCATAGTGATCCTAAAATCCTATTGTTCACACTGTTTAGAGAACACTCTCTATGTCGGATCGATAACTCTTAGACGTAATACTCCCGATATTACTTTGAACGACAAGTGCACTTGGCGGGCGCGTCATTTGAAATGTCTAAATACTTGATCCGTCTTAATAGTCTTCCCCGTAGTTAATAATCGATCTTCAATAATTTATTAATTAAATCAATCCCTCTAATTTCCAATCCCCCGATCGGTTTTAGTGTTTGATTGTCTTACGTTTATTTATTGTGTTCTTGGCTTGCATTGTGTTGAATTGTGACGGTGTTGATACATTGCATGTTTATTGGATTGCACACCACAACCACCCTTTTGAATCGACCAGACCGGAACTTTCAATAACACGATCCAAGTGCTTCACAATACTAAAACCATGACTCCTTGTGGGATCGATAACTCTGGGACGAAATACACCCAATATTACTTAGAATGACTGGTGCAATTGTCGGGCGCAACACCACCGATAAGGTTTGACTTATTGGAAGTACAATTCCTGGCCAATATAATATCCCGAACCCCTGGTCCTGAAATGAATTGTGTCTACACACTATCCGAGAGCATACCGAGAACCCGAAAACCCTCAATCTCAACACGCCGACCGGCCCGGACATATTTTCATAAACTGACCGCGCATTTCCCTCTCTCGTTGATCCGGCCATACACAACCCCTATCATTCGAGATCGATTAAATTATAGCTCGACAAATAGCTATAATCGATCACCAATCCTCACGTACATTCCAAGACTCTATACATTAATTGAGGCGGGGTTCAAACCTCTAGCATTTCTCCCTAAACGTCGAACAATCATGAATCTGGAATCAATTGTCTCAGGCCGTGACACTTGGTTAACTTTCTTATGTAAAATAATATTTCATACAAAATATATAATGCTTTTTTATCATATTTTAAAAACAAATGCTTCGAATATCTTCAGTACCATACTTAGGATTTTATAAACTAATATTGTAATTATATTGATGGATGACTTTATTAAGTATTTAATTTTTGAATGTCATTTACTTTATTCCCAAGCATGAAAGTAGCTAATAAAAATTATTCCCGAGAGTCACTTAGAGGAGGGAGAGAGCAACTCAAACTTTTGTGATATTTTGTGTTGTGTGAGTTGTGTTGTGGTTAACTGTGTAGATGATATGATATGTGTTGGGTTAAGGGAAATGATGATGGTGATTGGGTGGCCACCAAATGATCACACTTACCCATGGAAGATTAGGATAAGCACATCTAGTCATCTTCTGCTTAATCAAACTTAGTGGAGAAAGAGGCCCACCCTTTGCTCCACAATTGGGCCTTCTTGGGCCGGCCACTTAGGGCCTCGTGGCACGAAGCCCAATGTTTCGGCCATGAGGTTCCGTGACGCTTCAACCTATTCCCCGAACTTATCGCACAAAGTCCGACGTGATATCAACGAAAGATTTAGTCTTTCTCGATTTGAGTGCCATATTCAATTACACGTATCCATGGCCTAAAACGCCCAGTTTTTCCCATGCCTCCCTCTCGAGTGTCGCCGACCTTTCCTTTTCACTCATAATCCATATCCTATGTGTGCGACCCTCTAGGCTCATGCCGACGTCGGCGGATCGGCGTAAAATTCTATTTTACCCGATCCATCATAAGTGGCCTCTAGTAAGACGTTATGATTACCCGACGTGCATGATGATCGATGATTCGATTCAACCTCATGTAGTACATGTCGCTATTCCTTTATCGCCCGGTATCTAGATTAAACATAAGGCATAGAGACGTCACCCTTATTTAATCAATCTCTGTTTCTCAATCTGTGAGATTACTGAATACTGATAACCCGTATCGTTGGTACGGCCATGCTCTCCCTTCAGTTAATCTCTATCGAGTGGCCTAAATAGATACCTATCTTATACCGTAGAATGAGGGATAAATCACTTAGCCTCCTTTCGTATCACTCATACAGTCTGTGCTCGTGTCAATCATGTCCGTTATGGTTGTGTTGTTATAGACAACGTTAGGAATAAGTCAAATGCGGTTCTTTACTGTATAGTGATCACAAAGACTCCTTGGTCTAAGGATACGAAGACAAGCTACCACAATTGAATGTGTTCATGACTGTATCTATGCAACACCATTCAGAGTGGGTCGTCCAATATCACTCACCCGAGTGATATTCTATGATCTGATTCCTGGAGCCCTTCCCAATGGTAAATAGAACTGTACCATAAGGAATCAACCTCATACTTGGTCGCTTCTTTTAAGCGTATTTGACCTAAGGACCCGTTAAATATGATCCGTACAGATATATGGTTCTATTACTTTTGTGGACATATATCAGATCATACTTAACCTATTACTTCAACACATAAGTAATATAATGCTGATTTTATATATTGCAAACGATGATTAATATATATAGACTAATACAATTGGACTAGGGCACAAAAATGCTTACAATCTCCCACTTGCCCCTAGTTCCAATCTAAGCCCTAGTCTATACCCATCGACCTCACATGTTTTTCGTGATTAGGTTGAGGTAGAGCCTTTGTCAAAGGGTCAACTGTGTTATCATCTGATGCAACCTAAGTGATCTTCTAATCACCCGACTCGACAATTTCTCGTATTAGGTGATATTTCCTAGGTACATGTTTGGATCTATTATGTGTTCTAGGCTCTTTAGCTTGCGCAATGGGCCCTGTGGTTTCACAAAATAAGCTTACTGGATCATACGCGTTTGGCATTACTCCTAATCCATTTAGGAAGCTCCTGATCCATATAGCCTCTTTTGCTGCTTCCGAGGCAGCAATGTATTCAGCTTCCGTTGTGGAGTCTGCTGTGGAAACCTGCTTCTTTCTCTTCTAGCTAAAAGCTCCTCCATTCAACATGAACACATATCCTGACTGACTTTTATAGTCATATGGATCCGTCTGGAAACTAGCGTCAACAAAACCTTTGACGACTAGTTCATCATCTTCTCTTCCCTCATAAACAAGAAAAGCGTCCTTGGTTCTCCTCAAGTATCTGAGGATTGCCTTGATCGCAATCGAGTTTTCCTCACCGGGTTTGGATTGATGCCTACTGGTACAGCTTAAGGCAAACGAGATGTCCGATCTCATACATATCATGGCATACATGATGGACCCAATAGCCGAAGCGTATGGAATTCCACTCATTCTTTTCAGCTCATCTGTCATCACCGGACGCTGAGTCTTGCTTAGTCTTATATCATGAAGGATGGGTAAGAATCCCTTCTTGGAATCAAGCATATAGAATCTTCTCAACACTTTTTCTATGTAGGTGCTCTGACTTAAACCCAAGACCCGCTTGGTGCGATCTCTCCTTATCATGATACCCAAGATGTAAGAGGCTTCACCTAAGTCTTTAATTGCGAAACATTCGCATAACCAAGCCTTTTTTAGGTGCAAGGTTGGGATGTCGTTTCCAATGAGTAATATGTCGTCGACATATAGCACCAAAAAGACTATTTACTTCCATCCTACTTTTTGTAAATGCAAGGTTCATCATCGTTCTTGATAAAGCCTAACTGTTTTACAGCTTGATCAAAACGTTGATTCCAACTCCTCGAAGATTGCTTCAATCCATAAATGGACTTGAGAAACTTACAAATCTTTACCTTATTCCTTGGATCTACAAAACCTTCAGGTTACGTCATATAAACGTCCTCAGTTAAGTTCCCATTAAGGAACGAGGTTTTGACATCCATCTACAATATCTCGTAGTCATGATATGTTGCGATTACAAGAAGAATTCGGATAAATTTGACCATGGCCACGGGAGAAAAGGTTTCCTCATAGGCAATCCCTTGAATTTGTCTATAACCTTTTGCTACCAGGCATGCTTTATAGGTCTGAGGATTGCCATCCATGTCTGTCTTCTTCTTGAAGACCCATTTACAACCAATGGTTTTTACACCAGTGATTGGATTAATCAAGCTCCAGACTTGATTATCGTACATGAATTGCATTTCTCGGAGTCGGTACTGCCCACGGCTTCTCGAAAGGCGGTGGGTTCATTATCTTGATCCACCAATACCAGCTCATCACCTTGAGTCACACAAAACCCGTATCTCACAGGTTGATGACTGGTCCTTTCAGGCTGCCTTGGACCGTCCTGAAGAACTGCAGTGATCGGTTCCTCCTCTACTACCTGCTCTTGCTCCATATCTTACACTGGGCTTTCAGGTGGTTCCTGAGAATCTAC
The DNA here is from genome assembly GCA_963920655.1 of Geranium rotundifolium. Classification (NCBI taxonomy): domain Eukaryota; kingdom Viridiplantae; phylum Streptophyta; class Magnoliopsida; order Geraniales; family Geraniaceae; genus Geranium; species Geranium rotundifolium. Next base: position 26,850,879 of record OY987312.1, on the reverse strand, counting down.
ATCCTCCAGAATTTCATCCAGATCTATTGTCCTCCCACTGTCTGTTTTGGAAATGAACTCCTTTTCAAAAAACACCCTACCGCGAGCAACGAAAACTTTGTTCTCGCTCGGTTTGTAGAAGTAGTATCCCCTTGTTTCTTTGGGATACCCAACGAAGATGCATTTGTCTGATTTTGGTTAGAGCTTGTTTGAGAGCATATGCTTTAGAAAAGCCTCGCAACCCCAAATCTTGAGGAAGGACAAAACGGGCTTCTTCCCGTACCATTGCTCAAAAGGTGTACCTTCCATTGTCTTACTTGGAGCCCTATTCAATATGAATGCGGCAGTTTCAAGAGCATAACTCTAGAAGGATATTGGCAAATGAGCGTGACTCATCATGGATCGAACCATATTTAACAGTGTTCGATTCCTTCGCTCGGACACTCCATTTAACTGAGGTGTTCCTGGCGGAGTCCACTCTGATAATATCCCACTTCCCACAAGATGATCAAGAAACTCTTGGGATAAGCATTCTCCACCTCGATCCATACGAAGTGCTTTTATACTTTTCCCTAGCTGGTTCTGTACTTCAGTCTTGAACTCTTTGAATTTATCAAAAGCATCAAACTTATTCCTCATTCAATAGACATGACCAAATCTATTGTAATCGTCAGTAAAAGTGATGAAATAAGTGTAACCGCTCCTAGCAAGTGAACTTATTGGTCCACACACATCCGTGTGTATTAGGGAAAACAGGTCACCCGCCCTTTCACCTCTCCCGATGAAGGGCGCTCTAGTCATCTTAGCAATCAAATGAGCCTCGCATCTCTCAATCAAATGGAATTCGAATGGACTTAAAGTCCACACTTGTGAAGTGCTGAGACGCACCTCTCATTTAGGTGACCTAGACGACAGTGCCATTTCAGAGTTTGGTTTAAATCATCGGATTTAAACCTTTTGGTACTAATGATATAGAGCTTATTTGTATTAGGGCTTTCCATATTCAACACATACAAACCAACCATCTGTACTTGTACTTGCATAATGTATGTCATCACGTTTTATATTAAAACTCCCGTTTTCGATCACGAAAGTAAATCCTTCCTTATCTAGTAAGGAAAAGGATATAATGTTTCTGCTGAAAGTAGGTACTAAATACACATTATCAAGTGCAAGAACAAGGCCACAAGGCAAAACAAGTGTAACGGATCCTACAGCAGTTTTGGCAACCCGAACTTTATTCCAAACTCTTAGGTCCACTTCGTTCTTGCCCAAATCCATTCTATTTTCCAACGCCTGCACATTTGAACAGATATGAGATTCAGCTCCGGTATCTAATACTCATGAATCTGAAAAAGAGAGAGATGTAGTTCTACAAAGAAAATATCTGAGGAAGACGCGGCCCCACCACCCTTCTTCTAATCATACTGGAACTTCTGCAATCTCTTTTCCAATGACAAGGCTGTTGGCAGTAGAAGCAAACTGATTCCTTTTTATTTCTCCTTTTTGCCTCCCCGACTTTAGGAGGTTTAGGAAGTAAAGGTAGTCTCATCTTTCCTGCCAAGTGCATAGAGGCTCTATCCTTATCACCTCCAGCTTTGAAGCTAGCTTCCTTTCTGACCATTAGGACATCCTTGGCACGAGTGACCATGATGTTTTCCTCGGCCGTCACAACCATTTGATGTAACAACGAAACGGTCTTGTCCTCATTCATCACAAAACTATCATATGTATGAGGAAGGGATTACAGAACTACATCAGCTGCCATCTGCTTTTCCATCCCGAGGCCGAGTCGGGTCAGGCTGTCGAGATGTCCCTTCATTTTTAGGACATGTAGACCTACAGAACTGCCTGTTGACATTTTGCACGCGAGGAGTTCCTTGAGAATCCTGAATCTTTCGAGTCGAGCCTTCTTCTTGAACATGACCTTTATCTGCGACATCATCGCTAAAGGGTCCTCAGACAGTTCCATAAACTACTTCTGGAGCTTCGGCTCCATAGCGCCCAGCATCACACTCGCCACGTCATTGTTTTCGCTAAGGTTCTTTTGGTATGCATCCTTAACGGCCCTCGGGGCGTTGAGTGCTGGCTCCATAGGGATAGCCTGGTCCAGGACGTATTCCTTGCGTTCCAACTTGAACACAAGTCGTTTGTTCCTGTCCTAGTCCAGATAGTTTGTCCCATTCAGCTTACCCTTCTCGAGGATATGCCTCAACGACAAAATGTTCGCGTTCGTTGAATTACTCGCCATTAATCTACACGAGAAACGTAAATTTAATCAGAAAGTTGAATAAATTTACGAAGATCCTGGAGAAACATCAACCATTCGATTCTAAGTTAATAGAATGAAAAACCAAGACCCATGATTCATGAGTTGAAGTACGCTAAGGCGCACCGCTCTAACTCACTTATTTAGGTAGGACATGCATCCAATTACAACCAATGCAAATGGGTCCAATTACAAACCGTGTAATTCTTGGCAAGAGTCTGTGCTGTTGCACACGGCATACCCTTTTTGACACCCTCGCTCGACCCTGGTCGAGAATCGCAGTTAAGTCAACCAAATCAAGTATGCTTAGTTCGATAAAGATGCTCCGCTAAGACGCACGACATCTAGATAGAAGTTTCGCAAACTTGTATAGAGCGCACATTCGAAGATACTCTGCAAAGGTGCACGGCATCAACAAAGTCAAGAACTATACAAGCTTATGATTTTGGGTTGGTGTCTCACTTGACTTAAAATTATTTGTGATCGGTTGAGTTTAAATCAATTATGTTTGATACAATTATGAACCCGTCATTAACAACCCATGTTGTGACGTTTCTAATTTATCTCACATTAACTTTTTTGAAACCGTCATTTACAACTCGGGCAAAGACGTTTTCAAATTTGAACACATCCATCACAACCCGTGCGATGATGGTTCACAACGCTTTTAACATGCAAACAATTTATTCGGTTTTAATCTTTGCATTTTGGTGATAGCTTAAACTAAAATTAAGCCAAGGATGCTTGCAAATAAATTTATCATTCAAATAAATTCTAGCATGCATCAAAGCGTTAAATATGCATAAATAGCCCAAGTTAAAGTCCTAAGTATTCTATGAGACGAAGACTCCTTGAGCTCTTCTCGTCATGACAACTTAGGCCACTCCCACTAACTCATGGATGTCCTCCAAGATTGTCACCGTTTTCGGTTTCCATCCTTCTTGACTTGAGCAGTTAATTACAATTAATACTCGGTTCGTAGATCGGATGAAAGAATAACTACACTTTAACATTAGCAGTTCGCATCCCGCATAAAAGAATAATTACACGTTACAATCTAACGGTTTGCAGACCGTTTAAAGCGATAAATAATTAAACGCTCTATTGGGCTATCTATGCACCATGCATATCAACTCATCACACAACATGTTATCATACAAGCATGTTTTCAACCAAGATACATTTCTGATTTCAATTTTCATGTCAAAATTGCTCGGTCGGGTTTATCGAAAATTTTCATGTTTTCAAACAAGCACAAAAATGCTTATAGTGGCATTATTAATGCTGTTGAGCAAGATAGTACAACTGAATTGTGGCAGAAGAGATTTAGTCACATGAGCGAGAAGGGAATGATAGTTTTGTATGCTTTTTTGTGCCCTGGTCCAATTGGATTAGTCTGTAAATGTCTGTGTATATTATCATCGTTTGCAATATATAAAATCGGCATTATATTACTTATGTGTTAAAGTAATAGGTTAAGTTTGATCTGATATATGACCACCAAAGTAATAGAAACATATATCTGTACGGATCACACTTAATGGGTCCCTAATCAAATATGCTTCAATGAAGCGACCAAGTATGAGGATGATTCTTTATGGTATAGTTCTATTTACCATTGGGAGGCTTCCCTAAATCAGATCATAGACATCACTCGGGTGAGTGATATTGGACGACCCACACTGAATGATGTTATATAGATACAGTCATGAACACATTCAATTGTGGTAGCTTGTTGTCATAGCCTTAGACTAAGGATTCTTTGCTATCGCTATATAGTAAAGAACCGTGTTTGACTTGCTCCTAACGTTGTCCGTAACAAGACTACCGTAACAGACAAGATTAGCACGGGGACAGATTGTATGAGTGATACAAAAGACGGCTAAGGGATTTATCCCTCATACTACGGTATGAGATAGGTATCTGTTTAGGCCACTCGATAGAGATTAACTGAAGGGAGGGCATGGCCATGCCAACGATACGGGGTATCAGTATTCAGTAATCTCACAATCAAGAAACAGAGACTGATTAAATAAGGGTGACGTATCTATGCCTTATGACTAAATCTCTTCTGCCACAATTCAGTTGTACTATCTTTCTCAATTGCATTAATAATGCCACTATAAGCATTTTTGTGCTTGTTTGAAAACATGAAAATTTTCGATAAACTCGACCAAGCAACTTGGACATGAAAACTAAAACAAGAATTGTATCTTGTTTGACAATATGCTTGTATGATAACATATGGTGTGATGAGATGATATGCATGGTGCATATATAGCACAATAGCGTTTAATTATTTATCATTTTTAAAACGGTTTGTGAACCGTTAGATTGTAGCGCGTAAATTATTCTTTTATGCGGGCTGCGAACCGCTAGTGATAAAGAGTAATTATTCTTTCATCTGGTCTACGAACCGAGTATTAATTGCAATTAATTGCTCAAGTCGAGAAGGATGAAAACTGGAAACGTTGACAATCTTGGAGGAAGTCCACGAGCTAGTGGGAGTGGCCCTAAGTGGTGATGACGAGAAGAGCTCATGGAGTCTTCGTCTCATAGAATACTTAGGACTCTAGCTTGTGCTATTTATGCATATTTAACGCTTTGATGTATGCTAGAATTTATTCGTATGATAAATTTAATTGCGAGCATGCTTAGTTTATTTTATTTTAAGCTATCACCAACATGCAAAGAATAAATTCGGATTAATTATTTGAATGTTAAAAGCGTTGTGAACCATTGTCGCACGGGTTGTGATGGATGTGTTCAAATTTGAAAACGTCTTTGCACGGGTTGTAAATGACGGTTTCGAAGATAATGTGAGATAAATTAGAAACTTCATAACACGGGTTGTTGATGACGGTTTCCTAATTGTATCGAACATAATTGATTTAAACTCAACCAATAACAAATAATTTTAAGTCAAGTGAGACACCAACCCAAAATCATAAGCTTGTATAGCTCTCCACTTTGTTGATGTCGTGCGCCTAAGCGGAGCATATTCGAAAGTGCGCTCTATACAAGTTTGCTAAAGTTCTATCTAGATATCATACGCCTTAGCGGAGCATCTTTATCGGACTTTCCATACATGATTTGGTTGACTTAACTGTGATTCTCGACAAGGGTGGAGCTAGGGTGTTAGAAAGGGTATGTCGTGTACTATCATACAGATCCTTGCCAAGAATTACACGGGTTTTAATTGGACCCAATTGCACGGGGTATAATTGGATGCATCTCCTACCTAAATAAGTGAATCAGAGCGGTGCGTCTTAGCGTACTTCGATTCAAGAATCATGGTTCTTGGTTTTAGATTCTATTAACTTGGAATCGAATGGTTGAAACTTTATTCAGGATCTTCGTAAATTTATTTAACTTTTCGATTAAATTTATTTTCCTCGTGTAGATTAAATGGCGAATAATTCAACGAACGCGAATAGTTTGTCGTTGAGGCATATCCTCAAGAAGGGTAAGCTCAATGGGACAAATTATCTGGACTGGGACAAGAACTATTGTGTTCAAGTTGGAACGCAAGGAATATGTCCATGATCAGGCTATCCCTAGGGAACCAACACTCAACGCCATAAGGGCCGTTAAGGATGCATTCATGAAACACCTTAGCGATTCTGGGGATGTGGCGTATGTGATGTTAGGCTGCTTGGAGGGAGACCTCCAAAAGAAGTTTATGGAACTGTCCAAGGACTCTTTTGCCATGCTGAGGCAAATAAGAGTTACGTTGAAGGAGAAGACTCGACTCGAAAGATTTGTCATTCTCAAGGAACTCCTCTCCTGCAAAATATCAGCAGGCAGCTCTGTTAGTCCCCACGTCCTAAAGTTTAAGGGACATCTCAAACACTTGACAAGACCGAGTCTTGAGATGGGAGAGGAGATGGCATTGTAGACTTCATTCTGCAATCCCTTCCTCCTGCATATGATAACTTCTTTATGAACTATAATATGCATGATATGGACAAGATCATCTCAGAGTTGTAATGAAAGCGTGTAACGGCTGAGAAGAACATCAAGCTTATACCAGGGGATGTTCTAATGGTCAGTAAGGGATCTAGCTTCAAAGCTGAAGGTGTTAAGGGTAAAACCCCTATGCACGCGGCAGCAAAGATGAGACTGGCTCAAGTTCCTAAACCTCCTAAAGTTAGGGAGGCTAAGGGAATCAGTGTACTTCTACTGCCAACATCCCAGTCATTGGAAAAGAGATTGTAAGAAGTTCCAGGATGATCTGAAGAAGGGTGGTGGATCCACGCCTTCTGGTATTCTCGTTATTGAGCTTAATCTTTCTACTTCCGATTCATGGGTATTTATACCGGGCATGAATCTGTACGGATGAACAGAAACTGGAAGGTAGAAGAGATTTGGGTTGCCGCTGTAGGCTCCATTATTCTTGTTTTGCCCAGTAGACTTGTATTAGGTATTAGTACTTCATAATGTATATTACATACTTATGTAAGTTCTAATAAAGTAGGTGGTTTATACATATGGAATCTGGAAAACTTAAGCTCGTAATATAACATTAATACTAAAAGGTTTAAATCCGATGATTTAAACAAAACTCTAATATGGCACTGTCATTTGGGGCGCATAAATGAGAAGCGCAATTCAGCACTTCACAAGTGCGGACTTTTAAAGGTCATTCGAATTCTATTCGATGAAGGGTGAGAGACTTGTTTGATGGGAAAAATGACTAAAGCGCCTTTCATCGGCAGAGGTGAAAGGGCGGGTGACCTATTGGGCCTAATACGCAACAGGATGTATGTTGGCCAATGAGTTTATTTGCCGGTGGATCAAGTTGATAAACCCATCACCTTTCGAGAAGCCATGAACAGTACCAACTCTGAGACATGGCTGGGTGTCATGTAGTAGAATTGGAATCTAAGTTTTGATAAAGCTGAAAATTAGTTCGACTCTATCAAGAACGAAGATGGGCCTTGCGTTTACAAGAAGGCGGATGGAAGTAAGATATGAAAGGTATCACCATGGGTTCCAATCAATAATTTCATGCAGCGGAGCTTTATGTAACCATGGTGATCGAAATGAAAACTTGATCTTAATGAAAAATTTAGCATGTTTATGAACTTTATTATCTGAAAAATTACCTTTATATAATCGATTAAAACACAAGATAGTGTTTCTCTATCAAGTCCACACAAGCACAACAATCACCAAAAATGATTTTCTCCCAACCTCTTGCTAATGATGTTTTTGAGAAGTGTTGACAAAGAAAACAATGGTGGAAGAGCTATAGGAGGGTCGGCCAAATGAAGAAGGAAAGGAGGAAGAAGATGCCAAAATTATGGGAAAATAAAGGAAATGAAATAATGTGTAATTATGTGATTTAATTATCAAAAAATCTGATTTTTAAATTCAAATAAAATAATTACACATATCAACTCTTTAAATTCATAATTGCACTTTTGCCCTTTCATGAATTGAAACCTCAAATGGGCTTCAAACCCGTTTAACTAAATCCAAACTAAAACCCATAATATTGAGTTCTAATTATGGTTTAGATAAGCCGGTTCAATTTCCGCAATTTGATTTCTTCAACCGTCTGGTTAAAACCCTAGGCTAGAAATCAACCGAATCGTTTTCAATTTGACTAAACTGAAAACCGGATTCTCCCAATTTCCATCTATGCTTACTTGTCATGTATTGTGCTTAATGCGTGTGACCCTCTAAGCTCACGAACAATTGGCAGACTGGTCAAATTACTATTTTACCCTTTCCATCATAAGTGATCACTAGCAAGAAAGTATGATTACCCAACGTTCGTGATTATCGATTATTCGACTTAACCTGTTATCGTACATTTCACTGTCCTTTAGTTGTGATCGGTTGCCTTTATTTAGGTGTAAGGTGAATCGAGTTGAGGGTGGACTCCCTTGATCGAGATATATTTTCTTTACCTAAGGGAGGGTGAACCGAGGCAAGGGTGGATTCCCTGGGCTGAAATCGGTTACCCTAGGGTGTAGTTAATTATGTTATACAACTACTTTTGCATTGTTATCATCTTGTGTATGTGCGATGTTTGAGTCTTGGAGGTAGCGTGTTCACCCCTACAATTTGTGCAGGTTATGGATGCGTTTAGATCTTTTGATTGGGAGCTTGGGGGCGTGTCGTGTCGACGTGTCTTTGCCAGTGGTGTTTGGTCGGCGGTTGTAGACTCTATTGAGTCGTAACCTGTTTTGTTATTGCTTTTCATTATCCGGTTTATTACTTTATTTTGTAAAACACTCGGTGAGGTGGCGTTATGCCTCACCATTATGGTATTTATTTATGAGTTACTTGCTTCATTTTCAAAGGATGTTTTGATGGAATTGTTTTAGAACTGGTTTACTTACTTGTGCAATCACCTTTAAGTTAGGGACGCCTAAACTAAAGGTGTTGACTTTGTGCGAGTATAGTTATGATACACTCGAGGACGCTTGAGGTGTTTCATAACTATTTCGTATATGTATCTTCGTTTATGTTTTATCGATACTTGTATTTTATCGCGTGACGACTAAGATTCGGAGAACCGGATCTTGGGGCGTTACAGTTTGGTATCAGAGGCTCAGGTTCAACACCTGTGTGCCTTGCGTCGACACGTCGGGTAGAGTCAATAATAGGAGAGTATTACGTGGCTTTGGTCTTTGAGTTTTGTGGTGTTAAGTTGGTCAGTAGTGAGTTAGCCTGACAACTTATGTGCAGTTGTGTGACTGTATGACTTGAGAAATGATGGACAGGTTGTGGTACTGTGATAGTACATGAGGTTGCTTGTTAACGTGAGTAGATTATTGACATGTTTGATTGATGACATGTGTTGACTGGTGGGCATGTTAGTGAGACCATAGCCGGTTAGTATTACTACGCTAGGATATTAGTACCTAGTATGATTAGTAATGGTAGAAAATCAGTGAAGTTCCATTGTCCTTTAGCGCGAAGTCCGCTTGATCGTGGATCCTGATTGTGATCTCATTTCCGTGCAGTAGTGCACATGGCGCCGAAGACTAGGCGAGGAGGTACCAGGGGGCGGGGAGCGTCGAGGGCGACTCAGGGAGCTCGAGTTGCCGAGCCCGCGGAGCAGACCACTGGTGTCGAGACACAGTCCGCGGAGACTGCCACCGGCAGTGCTGGGCAGGCGGGAACTCCCATGGGGATGCCCGCTGCCCCGACGACCGCTCCCGACAGGGTCATGATGGGGGAAGAGCTGTTGAGGTCGATACAGTCCCTGACCGAGGTCATGGGGCGGAGGGCAGCTAGGTCCACCACACCTGAGGCAGCACCAGTTCGGGCTGCAGTACAGCCGTCGCACGCATTGCGAGACTTCCTACGACTGCACCCACCTGCTTTTCACGGAGAGCCTGATCCCTCGATAGCCGAGCAGTGGCTACAGCAGATCACTCGGGACCTGGACACCACAGGGGTCAACGAGGGGAGCATCCGCATCACTTTAGCTGTTCACCAGCTGAAGGGCGATGCCTACTACTGGTGGGAGCGGGTGAGGGCCCGGGTTGGGCAGGACTTTGAAGAGTTCCTGGAGGTCTTCCTCGAGAGCTACTTTCCAGAGTCGGCGCGGGATAGCCTGCAGCAGCAGTTCCTTGAACTTCGCCAGGAGACCCTGACGGTCGCCGAGTACGAGGCCCGTTTCACGGCCTTGTCGAGATTTGCTCCGGATCTGGTGAGGTCCGATGCGAGCCGTTGCAAACGGTTCGAGCGGGGGCTGAGGCCCGAAATCTTCGACCGGATCCTTGCTCTTAGGATCCGAGTGTACTCGGTGATAGTGGACACCACCGCAGCCATCGAGGAGGGGATGGCAGAGACCCGACGTCTCCGGGCACAGAGGCCCCGACCGAGTGGCCCTTCGGAGTCTAGAGACTTCAAGAGGCCCCGTCATTCGGGCTTTCCGCCACAGCAGGCTGGACGGATGGAGCAGAGGCCGCTGGCTTCGCTAGACACAGCAGCTGCCAGCTCGGCAGGATCGAGACCACCAACCACTTGCTACATGTGCGGGCAGACGGGACATCTTTGTCGGGAGTGCCCACAGAGGCATGGGACTGCGAGGCAGAGTCAGGGCGGACAACCCAGATCGCTGGCGGGAAGGCCGGGAAGTCAGGCCGGGCCTCAGGGAGGCCGGGCCAGCGCAGGACCGCCCACGTGCTATAGGTGCGGACGCCTCAGGCACATTGCCAAGGACTGTCCCTCCAAGGGCGCTACACCGGTACAGTCATCCGCATCACGGCAGGACTACCAGCCCAGGCAGGGAAACGCACCAGCACGGTCGGCAAGGCCGAGTACCGGGCAAGGGCAGCAGACACGGGGCAGAGTATATTCTGTTGCGGGCCAGACTGAGACGCCACAGCCTCATGACCAGAGATCAGCGCAGGGTACTTTTCTTGTTTTTAATTCGTGGGCGTCTATTCTCATAGACACAGGTGCCTCGAATTCTTTTATCTCTGCACGGTTTGCACGGTCCCTGGCATTGAGGGTCGAGTCTTTGAGTCCGCCCCTGCGTGTTGATACACCTTTGGGGAGCGACACTGTTCTAGACAGGGTCTGCAAGGCATGCGAGGTGCGCGTAGCCGACCATCCCCTTGTGGGGGATCTGATTGTACTTGACATGACGACATTCGACGTCATCCTGGGTATGGACTGGTTGAGACGGTACCGAGCGATCATCGACTGTTACAAGAGGAGAGTGACAGTATCGAGCGGTGGCTCTACTATCACATGTCCATTAGGGAGTCGGAGTGGAGTCCTACTGGCAGCACTATCCATAGCAGCCATCGGCCCGACGGGCGGAGGCCGAGGACTACCACGGGTTGTTGATGAGTTTGCGGGCGTGTTCCCAGACGATCTGAACGGTTTGCCACCAGTGCGAGAGGTGGAGTTCGCGATCGAGTTGTTGCCGGGAACGGCGCCTATTTCTGTGGCACCCTACCGTTTCGCTCCCGCGGAACTCGAGGAGTTGAAGAGTCAACTCCAGGAGCTACAGGAAAAGGGGTTCATCCGGCCGAGCACTTCGCCTTGGGGTGCTCCGGCGTTGTTCGTGAAGAAGAAGGAAGGTTCACTACGGATGTGCATCGATTACCGGAAGCTGAACAGGGCGACAGTAAAGAACCGTTATCCGATGCTGCGGATAGACGATCTCTTCGACCAGCTCAGGGGTTCGAAATGCTTTTCCAAGATCGACCTGCGATCTGGTTATCATCAGTTGAGGGTGCGAGAGGAGGACATCCAGAAGACGGCATTCAGGACACGGTATGGCCACTTCGAGTTCTTGGTAATGCCGTTAGGTTTGACCAACGCTCCAGCAGCGTTCATGGACCGGATGACACGGATCTTCCGGCCTTACCTTGACCAGTTCGTCATCGTGTTCGTAGACGACATCCTTATCTACTCTCCGGACGAGAGGACTCACGAGGCACATCTGAGGATCGTGCTTCAGCTACTCCTATCGCACCAGCTTTACTCGAAGTTGGAGAAGTGTGAGTTCTGGCTCACTGAGGTGAGGTTCCTCAGGCATGTAGTGTCCAGCGACGGTATCTTTGTTGACCCGGTGAAGATTGAGGCAGTCTCGAGATGGGCACAGCCGACGAGCGTGTTCGAGATTCGTAGTTTCCTGGGGTTAGCAGGTTATTACAGAAGGTTCGTGAAGGATTTCTCACGACTGGCAGCACCGTTGACTCACCTTACACGGAAGGGAGTTAAGTTTGAGTGGGACGAGTCCTGTGAGAACTCATTTTTGGAGCTGAAGACTCTGTTGACCATGGCTCCAGTGCTGATAGTACCAGAGCGAGGCATAGGCTACGACGTCTACTGTGACGCGTCCGGCGAGGGACTGGGTATTGTGCTGATGCAACTGGGGAAGGTGGTAGCGTTCGGGTCCCGACAGTTGAGAGTGCACGAGAAGAACTATCCGACGCACGACCTGGAACTTGCGGCAATCGTATTTGCACTGAAGTTATGGCGTCACTACCTCTATGGTGAGAAATTTCAGGTCTTCTCTGATCGCAAGAGCCTGAAGTACCTCTTTTCTCAGAAGGACCTCAACATGAGACAGCGGCGCTGGATGGAGCTGATTGAGGACTACGACTTTGACCTGCTTTACCACCCGGGAAAGGCAAATGTTGTTGCCGACGCCCTCAGCAGGAAGTCACTCCACAGTCTCGTTTCCGTAGCATTACGGGAATGGAAGATGCTGGGAGAACTCGGCGAGTTCAAGATGGAGCTAGAGGAAGTCACAGGGCAGGTGGCTCTGTGTTCCTTAGTAGCGCAGCCAGATTTGATCAACAGGGTACTCGCGGCGCAGATCGAGGATGCGGAATCAGTGACATTCCGAGAAAGGTTGACCAGCGGAAGCGAGTCCGAAGGGTGGTCACTGGGCAACGATCAGGGTCTTCGCTTCCAGAGCAGACTGTTCGTGCCCCAGAGTCTCCGCGAGGCGGTACTACGTGAGTCGCACAGCTCGCGACTCACAGTACATCCCGGGGGGACTAAGATGTACCACGACATCAGACGCCACTTCTGGTGGAGCGGGATGAAGCGCGAGATAGCGGAATTTGTGGCGAGATGGCTTACTTGTCAGCAGGTGAAGATCGAGCACCAGAGACCAGCAGGTCCGCTACAGCCACTAGAGATCGCTGAGTGGAAATGGGAGCATATCACCATGGACTTCGTGTGCGGTTTGCAGAGGTCTACGAGGGGCAATGATGCTGTTTGGGTAGTGGTTGACAGACTGACGAAGTCCGCTCACTTCCTGCCTATGAAGATGACGGACCCAGTGGACAAGCTGAGCAGGCTGTATGTGCGCGAGATAGTCAGACTACACGGGGTGCCGGTGTCGATAGTGTCGGACCGAGACCCTCGCTTTACATCGCGATTCTGGGACAGCCTTCAGGGCGCTATGGGGACGAATATTCGGCTGAGTACCGCTTACCACCCGCAGACTGATGGTCAGTCAGAGCGAGTGATCCAGATCCTGGAGGATATGCTCCGGGCATGTATTCTGGACTTCCATGGAGCGTGGGAGGATCACTTGCCACTAGCAGAGTTCGCCTACAACAATAGCTACCGGGCCAGCATTCAGATGGCACCATTCGAGGCGTTGTATGGTAGGCCGTGTCGTTCACCCGTCTGTTGGGCGGAGGTGGGCGACAAGAGCCTGTTAGGACCTGATCTGGTTAGGGAGACTACCGAGAAGGTAGCCCTGATCCGAGAACGGTTGAAGACGGCGCAGAGCAGACAGAAGTGTTACGCGGACAGGAGGCGTCGACCGCTTGAGTTCGAAGTGGGCGACCATGTCTTCTTGAAGGTTAGCCCGAAGAAGGGGCTGATCAGGTTCAAGAAGGCAAGGAGCGACGGGAAGTTGTCGCCGAGGTACATTGGGCCCTTCGAGATCATTTCCAGAGTGGGAGCAGTGGCTTACCGGCATGCTTTGCCACCATCCCTTGCGGCAGTGCATAACGTTTTCCATGTATCCATGCTGAGGAAGTACCACCACGACCCGTCACACGTGATAGCTTGGGCTGAGATAGAGTTGACTCCGGATGCGACTTATGAGGAACGGCCAGTTCGGATCTTGGACTCTCGCGATCAGGTGCTGAGAGGCAAGACCATCCCGTTAGTGCGAGTGCTGTGGCAGCATCAAGGGAAGGGGGAGTCGACGTGGGAGTGGGCGGACGAGATTCGCGCCAAGTATCCCCGACTCTTCGAGAATTGAGGTACGTCCTTAACGTTTTAAATTTCGCGGACGAAATTCTTTAAGGAGGGAAGGTTGTAAGGACCGCTCCCAGTCAATTTGGGTCAACTTTGTGAAAAATGGATAAAAATTTACAATTTCGCGATTTGACCAAATTTTGACCCGAGAGTCACCGAGGACTACTATTTAAGCCATTTTAAGATGAAATTGTAATATTATGGATATTAGGTTCATATGGAAGCTAAAATTTAGCGAAACATCACGGTTCCGACGGTTTCGAAAAACGTGTCCGTTTCGGACGATTTCGGGTCCGAAATGACAAAAGTGGCTTGTGGGACCCCCCTACTTTACACTTGGCATGTATCTAGAGGGGGGGAGACTTTTGAGTGATTAAAAAATTAATTGTTTTAATTTAGATTTAAAAGAAAATGGGAAATAGGTATATTTTATTAGTTTAATGTTTAAATAATTTAATTTAAGTGATAAAAGAGGGGGAGGGAAGCCATACTCGGCAGAAACCAAGAAAAGGAGAGAGAGAGAGAGGAGGGCTGGCCGAGAGAGAGAGGAAGAAGGAAGAAGAGGAGAAGAGCTTGGGCGATTTCCCGACGATCCAGCCGCGTGATCGACCATTTTCTTGCGTATTCGGGTTCCTCACGTCATTGGCTACGGTGAGCAACTCATTTTTTTTCCATCGTGATGAGTTTGAGTTGTGGGTTGATGAGAAATGAGTGAAATGACGATGGAGTGGAGTTGTAGGGGTGTTTTGGAGCATTTTGGGACGTTTTTGGAATTTTCCGGCGGCCGGAGGGTTCGCCGGAGCTCCGGCCGGTCACCGGAGCTCCGGCCAGTGTGGAGGCGCGCCGGAGGTGGTCCGGCAGTGGCCAGCCCCTGCCTTGGCTGGCCGTGGCAGCCTATGGCGACTGCGGGCCGTTTGGGCCTCTCGGGCCGTGAGTGGCCCGGGTGGTCCCACGAGCCCGGAATTCGGGTTTGTGTGTTTTGGGGGGTCTCGGGTAACCCTCGAATCAATAGTGGACACCCTTGGTGATTTTTAGATTTAAATTACGAAAATCGGAAAAGGTGTGTCGAAACTTTAAATTGCGCGATCAAATCGCTCGGGTGTCGGAATTCGATTCCGTTAATTGCATTGGTCTTAGAATATTAAATGAGTTGTTTAGAAACAAGTTTCGTAATTTTCGGAGTCCCGAGGGTCAAAAACTCGTTTCCGGGCAGATTGGGTGTTTCGGGGAAAATGGGTCATTTCGGGCCCATTTTGGCTACTTTGATTAATTTGAAGTGTGTCCAAGTGTTAGGCCCTTGTTGGAGTACACTTGTAAATTTATTGCATTCGTTTCGGAGTCTGTTTGAGTTTTTAATTATTGAATATAATTATTAGTTGATATTGACGCTCGCGGGAAAGGCAAGTCGTGAATAGCTCGAGCGGGAGGCTAGGAGCGTACGTAGAGCTTTCCTAAGGTAGGGGGACATAGCTACCTAGACTATATGGCTTGATGCCTTTGTTTGATTACATATGTGTGTATATATACGTGTGAGCATGATTTGGCACTATGGTAGTGGCGTGAATATGCTTGGTGTGATTATATGCGAATAGTGAGATTTGCATGATAATGTTGGGTGAATTAGTTTAGTATAACTCTGAACTGATTGTATGCACGGGATTGTGCCAGGTATTATATTATTTGCTTTTCAGACGATGATTTATTCCGTCTTGCACCTAGTATGTTTTCTGCATAAGTATGGTGTGATACTTGTGTTACAGGTGGTGTGTAAGGTAAACCGAGTTGAGGGTGGATTCCCTTGATCGAGATCGATTACCTTTATTTGTGGTAAGGGTCAACCGAGCTGAGGGTGGACTCCCTTAGTTGTGATCGGTTACCTTTATTTAGGTGTAAGGTAAACCGAGTTGAGGGTGGATTCCCTTGATCGAGATCGGTTACCTTTATCTTTGTGGTAAGGGTCAACCGAGCTGAGGGTGGACTCCCTTAGTTGTGATCGGTTACCTTTATTTAGGTGAAAGGTAAACCGAGTTGAGGGTGGATTCCCTTGATCGAGATTGGTTACCTTTATCTTTGTGGGAAAGGTCAACCGAGCTGAGGGTGGACTCCCTTAGTTGTGATCGGTTGCCTTTATTTAGGTGTAAGGTGAATCGAGTTGAGGGTGGACTCCCTTGATCGAGATCGATTTTCTTTACCTAAGGGAGGGTGAACCGAGGAAAGGGTGGATTCCCTGGGCTGAAATCGGTTACCCTAGGGTGTAGTTAATTATGTTATACAACTACTTTTGCATTGTTATCATCTTGTGTATGTGCGATGTTTGAGTCTTGGAGGTAGCGTGTTCACCCCTACAATTTGTGCAGGTTATGGATGCGTTTAGATCTTTTGATTGGGAGCTTGGGGGCGTGTCGTGTCGACGTGTCTTTGCCAGTGGTGTTTGGTCGGCGGTTGTAGACTCTGTTGAGTCGTAACCTGTTTTGTTATTGCTTTTCATTATCCGGTTTATTACTTTATTTTGTAAAACACTCGGTGAGGTGGCGTTATGCCTCACCATTATGGTATTTATTTATGAGTTACTTGCTTCATTTTCAAAGGATGTTTTGATGGAATTGTTTTAGAACTGGTTTACTTACTTGTGCAATCACCTTTAAGTTAGGGACGCCTAAACTAAAGGTGTTGACTTTGTGCGAGTATAGTTATGATACACTCGAGGACGCTTAAGGTGTTTCATAACTATTTCGTATATGTATCTTCGTTTATGTTTTATCGATACTTGTATTTTATCGCGTGACGACTAAGATTCGGAGAACCGGATCTTGGGGCGTTACAGTGATTGTTGTGCTTGTGTGGACTCGATAGAGAAACACTGTCTTGTGTTTTAATAGATTATACAAAGGTAATTTTTCAGATTATAAAGTTCATAAACATGCTGAATTTTTCATTTAGATCAAGCATTCTTTTCGATCACCATGGTTACATAAAGCTCCGCTGCATGAAATTATTGATTGGAACCCATGGTGATCCCTTTCAGAGTGTTTCCCAGTGATGGACTTAGGTGATACCTCTTACATCTTGGGGATCAAGATATGTAGAGATCGCAAGAAAGCAGGTCTTGGGATTGAGTCAAAGCACCTACGTAGACAAAGAGTTGGGATGATCTCAATGCTTGAATCCAAGAAAAGATTCTTACCCATCCGTCATGGCATAAAACTTAGCAAAACTCAATGTCGGGTGACAGCTGATGAGCGGGAAAAGGATGGATGGAATTCCATGTGCTTTGGCTATTGGAGCCATCAGGTATGCCATGACATGAACGAGACCAGACGTCTCATTTTCCTTAAGCTATACCAGTAGGCATCAATCCAACCCCGGTGAGGAACAATGGACTGCTGTAGGGCAATCCTCAAAACTTTGAGGAGAACCAAGGACGCTTTTCTTGTATACGTGGAATGAATGATGATGAGCTAGTCATCGAAGGTTTTATTGATGCTAGTTTCCAAACGGATCCCGATGACTATCAGAGTCAGTCAGGATATGTGTTCGTGTTAAATGGTGCCGCTTTCAGCTAGTAAAGCATGAAGCAAGACACCATTGCCGATTCCACAGAGGCGGGTTGTATTGATCAAGAGCTTCATAACTGGGTTAGGCGTAATGCCAAACGCGTCTAATCTAGTAGGCTTATTTTGTGACAACACAGGGGCTATTGCATAAGCTAATGATCCTAGAGCACATAACAGATCCAAACATGTGAAGATCACTTACGTTGCATCAGATGATAACACAGCCGACCCTTTGACCAAAGGCTCTTCCTCAACTTAAACATGAAAAGCATGTGAGGTCAATGGGTATAGACTGGGTCGTAGATTTGAACTATGGGCAAGTGGGAGATTGTAAGCTTTTTTGTGCCCTAGTCCAATTGGATTAGTCTGTAAATGTCTATATATATTAATCATCCTTTGCAATATAAATCAGCATTATATTACTTATGTGTTGAAGTAATAGGTTAAGTCTGATATGATATATGACCACCAAAATAATAGAACCATATATCTGTACGGATCACACTTAACGGGTCCCTGGTCAAATATGATTCGATGAAGCGACCAAGTATAAGGATGATTCTTTATGGTAAAGTTCTATTTACCATTAAGAGGGTTCCCAGAATCAGATCATAGATATCATTCGGGTGTGTGATATTGGACGACCCGCACTGAATGGTGGTCCATAGATACAATCATGAACACATTCAACTGTGGTAGCTTGTCATCGTATCCTTAGACCAATGAGTCTTTGTGATCGCTAAACAGTAAAAAACCGCGTTTGACTTGCTTCTAACGTTGTCTGTAACAAGACTATCATAACGGACAAGATTGGCAAAGGGACGGATTGTATGAGTGAAACGAAAGGCGGCTAATGAAAGAGATCACCATGGGTTCCATTCGATAAAATTTCATGCAGCGGAAGTTATGTAAACATGGTGATCGAGAAATTGAAAGATCTTAATGAAAATTAAACCTGCTATCAACCTTTCAAATCTCAAAATTACCTTTATGAATCGATGAAAACACAACGTTAGTGTTTCTCTATTAGGTCCACACAAGCACCACAACCGAAATTGGTTTACTCTCACACTTTTGCTATGAATGTTCTTTAGAAGCTTTGACAAAAAAAGGTGGATGAAGAGGGAGAGAGGATTCGGCCAAGGGAGTGAGAAGAAGAGGGGAAGTGGTTGCCAATAGTTGGGGAAAAAGATGGAAGATATTTTAGAATTTTAATTTGAAATAAAATTGAATTTCAAATTAATAATTGCATATCTACCCTTCTTAAACTCCTATTTGCACTTCTTCCCCATTCATCACTTGAATCCCTAAATGGGCTTTAAGCCCGTTTAACTAAAACCCAAATTAAACCCATTAACTTGAGTTCTAATTTCAGTTTAGACAAAACGATTCAATTTCCTCGAATTGATTTCTTCAACTGTCTAGTTAAAACCTTAGGCTAGAAAACTACCGAATCGTTTTCAATTTTCATCCAAATTAAAACCCATAAAATTGAGTTCTAATTTTGGTTTAGATAAACAAGTGCAATTTCCTCAACTTGATTTCTTCAACCGTCTGGTTAAAACCCTAGGCCAGAAATCAACCGAATCGTTTTCAATTTGACTAAACTGAAAACCGGATTCTCCCAATTTCCATCCATGCTTTTTTGTCATGTATTGTGCTTAATGCGTGTGACCCTCTTGGCTCACGAACAGTTGGAAGACTGGTAAAATTACTATTTTACCCTTTCCATCATAAGTGGTCTCTAGCAAGACATTATGATTACCCAACGTTCATGATTATCGATTATTCGAATTAATCTGTTATCGTACATGTCAATATCCTTTTATCAAACCGATATTCAGATTGATCAATAGGCATAGAATGGTCATCCTAATTTATCAATCACTGTTTCTTGATATCAGAGATGACTGAAAACTGATATTAAGGTATCACCTGCACGACCGTGCTATTCCTTCAGTCATACTCATCAAGTGGCCTAAACGGATATCTTTCTCATACCGAAGTATGAGTGATAAATCCCTCAGACGCCTTTCGAGTTCCCTAGTGCAATAAATATTAAAGCCAATCAAAACCGTTATAGTTACCCTTTTACACATAACGTTAGACTAGGTCAAACTTAGATATTCGTTACATAGTGTACACAAAGACTTCTTGGTCTTAGGATATAATGACAAGCTACGATATGTGAGTATCTCATGACTGGATCTATGCAGCATACTCACAATCGGGTTGTCCAATATCATCGACCTGATGGTATCTATGATATAACTCCGGCACGTACTTTGCCATGATCAGTAGAGCATGATCACAAGGAGTTAGTCTCATACTGATCGCTTCAGAAGAAGCTTAGCTGATTAGGGACTTTATCGAATGCAATTCTTTCTGATCTATAGTTCTACTATAAGTGGTTACACATATTATGACATAGATCAAATCACATTAGATATATTACTACAAAGCATTAGTAATATTATGCCTTTTATTATGTAGAATAATGATGTCCGTTACAATATAGATTAAGGAATTACATTGGACTTGGGCACAAACCTAACAGCTAAGGGATTTATCCCTCATACTACGGTATAAAATAGGTATCTGTTTAGGCCACTCGATAGAGATTAACTGAAGGGGGAGTATGGCCATGCCAACAATACGGGGTATCAGTATTCAGTAATCTCACAGATCGAGAAATAGGGATTGATTAAATAAGGGTGACGTCTCTATGCCTTATGATCAATCTAGATACCGGGCGATTAAAGGGATAGCGACATGTACTACATGAGGTTAAATCGAATCCTCGATCATCATGCGCGTCGGGTAATCATAACGTCTTACTAGAGACCACTTATGACGGATCGGGTAAAATGGAATTTTACGCCGATCCGCCAACGATGGCATGAGCCTAAAGGGTCACACACATAGGATATGGATTTTGAGAAAAACGACAAAAGATCGGGAATTCGTTCGACGCGAGGCAAGAAAGGTCGGATAATAATTGCACTCGGCACGGGCCCACATGGCCGAAGCAATTGGGCTTCGATCCATGAGGCCCATGGTGGCCGGCCCAATAGGTTGCCCACTTGTGTGTTTTTGTGAAGAAATTCTCTGATGATGATTTTATCATACTATTCCTCTATACTGATTGTTGGCAAGAATGTCTCCAGAGTGTAGAGATTGAAGAAACAATTGAGTCAGGTTTTTTCAATGAAGGAATTGGGTCATGCGAAGACTATTCTTGGCATCCAAATTACTCGCGATAGAGTTGCGAAAAAGTTGCATATGTCACAAGAGCGATATATTGAAAAGGTGCTACAAAGGTTCAGTATGGACAAGGCTAAAATGGTGAGCTCCACTCTTGCTACTCAATTTAAGCTAAGCACACGACATAGCCCTTCTACAGAGAAGGAGATTGACGACATGAATAGAGTTTCGTATGCCTCAGCAGTAGGAAGTTTAATGTACGCAATGGTGTGTACAAGGCCTTGTAGGAACTTTGGGGCTATCAAGAACTCATATGGTAGCGGAAGCAACATATATAAACCCCAAGAACTGTCCAAGAACATCAAACCATTAAATCCCTTGGAAAAACAAATATCACAAGTTTACTTCGGTTTGTTCGAAACGCTTTGAAGAATGCTTCGGATCTTCAACTCTAGGCAAGTCCACATGGATAGAATGATCACTTGAGGATCCTACATTCCTCTACCATACTAGAATAGAAGAGTGAGCAAGAGAGAGCAAGAGGATGGGAGAGGGAGCTCTCGGCCGAGTATAAAGAAAGGGGGAGAGAAACACACACTAATGTCTTGATATTTTTAGAGTGTGTTGGTATATGTGTTGGTGAATTGATGTGTGTTGGGTTAAGAGAAAATGATGATGGTCATTGGGTGGCCACCTTTAATCACACTTACCCAACATGGATGAGGTTTAGTGTGTATCTAGTCATCATCCACTTAACCAAAGTAAGTGGAGAAAGGGACCCACCCTTTGCTCCACCATTGGGCCTTGGTTGGGCCGGCCATTAGGGCCTCGTGGCGTAAAGCCCAATGCTTCGGCCATGAGGTCCCATGCCGCCTCCAACTTACCCCTGAACTTATCGTACAAAGTCCGACGCGACATTGACGAAAGACTTAATCTTTCTCAATTCGCGTATCACATCCAATTACACACATGCATGGCCCAAAACGTCAATTTTTTCCCATGCCTCTCTCTCGAGTTTCTCCGACCTTTCCTTCTCTCTCATAATCCATATCCTATGTGTGTGACCCTCTAGGCTCATGCCGACGTTGGCAGATCAGCGTAAAATTTCATTTTACCCGATCCATCATAAGTGGCCCCTAGTAATGATTACCCGACACGCATGATGATCGATGATTCAATTCGACCTTATGTAGTACATGTCGCTATCTTTTTATCGCCCGGTATCTAGATTGATCGTAAGTCATAGAGACGTCACCCTTATTTAATCAATCTTTGTTTCTCGATCTGTGAGATTACTGAATACTGATACCCCGTATCGTTGGCATGACCATGCTCTCCCTTCAGTTAATCTCTATCGAGTGGCCTAAACAGATACCTATCTAATACCGTAGTATGAGGGATAAATCCCATAGCCGCCTTTCGTATTACTCATACAATCTGTCCCCGTGCCAATCTTGTCCGTTATGGTAGTTTTGTTTTGGACAACGTTAGGAGAAAGTCAAACGCGGTTCTTTACTGTATAGCGATCACAAAGACTCCTTTGTCTAAGGATCCTCCGACAACCTACCACAATTTAATGTGTTCATGACTGTATCTATGCAACACCATGTAGTGCGGGTCGTCCAATATCACTCATTCGAGTGATATCTATGATCTGACTCCAGATTCAATTGTAGAGTCAGCGGTGGAATCCTGCTTCTTACTCTTCCAGCTAAAAGCTTTGACGACTAGTTCATCATCTTCTCTTCCCCATAAACAAGAAAGGCGTCCTTGGTTCTCCTCAAGTATTTGAGGATTGCCTTGACCGCAATCCAATGTTCTTCTTCACCGGGGTTGGATTGATGCCTACTGGTACACCTTAGGGCAAACGAGATGTCCGTTCTCGTATATATCATAGCATACATGATGGATCCAATAGCCGAAGCGTATGGAATTCCACTCATTCTTTTCAGCTCATCAGTCGTCACCGGACGTTGAGTCTTGCTTAGTCTTATGCCCTGACGGATGGGTAAGAATCCTTTATTAGCATAAAGCATTGAGAATCTTCTCAACACTTTGTCTATATAGGTGCTCTGACTTAAACCCAAGACCCGCTTGGTGCGATCTCTCCATATCTTAATACTCAATATGTAAGAGGCTTCGCCTAAGTCTTATATTGCCAAACACTCGCCTAACCAAGCCTTTGTTGAGTGCAAGGTTAGGATGTCGTTTCCTATGAGTAATATGTCGTCGACATATAGCACCAAAAAGACTATCTTACTCCCATCCTCCCTTTTGTAAACGCAAGGTTCATCATCGTTCTTGATCAAGCCGAACTGTTTCAAAGCTTGATCAAAACGTTGATTCCAACTCCTCGAAGCTTGCTTAAATCCATAAATGGACTTTAGCAACTTACAGATCTTTCCCTTATTCTTTGGATCAACAAAACCTTCAGCTTGCGTCATATAAATGACCTCATTTAAGTTCCCACTAAGCAAGGCCTATTTGACATCCATCTGCCATATCTCGTAGTCATAATATGCTGCGATAGCAAGAAGAATTTGGATAGATTTTACCATAGCCACTGGAGAAATGGTTTCCTCATAGTCAATTCCTTGAATTTTTCTATAACCTCTTTCTACGAGATGTGCTTTATATGTCTTTCTTCTTTTTGAAGACCCATTTACAACCAATGGTTTTAACACCAGCGATTGGATCAATCAAGCTCCAGACTTGATTATCGTACATGGATTGCATTTTCTCCTTAATGACTCCCAGCCATTTCTCGGAGTCGGTACTGTCGACGACTTCTCGAAAGGTGGTGGGTTCATTATCTTGATCCACCAACACAAGCTCATCACCTTGAGTTACACAGAACCTGTATCTCACAGGTGGATTACTGGTCCTTTCAGACCGCCTTGGACCATCCTGAAGAACTCCAGTGATAGATTTACATGCATGCTAATGATGAAGAACACATATAAACATAAAAGAATATCAGATTTAAACATATACAAATAAACATAACAACCATGGCTCTGATACCACTGAAAGAGATCACCACGGGTTCCAAACGATGAATATCATGCAGCGGACTTTATGTAACCGTGGTGATCGTAAAAAGCTAAGATATTAATGCCATTTGAACATGTTATAAACATAAATATAAATCTGATGTTTACCTCTTGTAATCGACAAAAACACAAGTGTAGTGTTCTCTCTATCAAGTCCACACAAGCACCACAACTGAAATGATTTTTCACTCAATATTTTGCTAGAAATTTTGAGAGAAAACAAGAGCAACAATGGAGGAAGAGAGGGAGAGAATTTTCAGCCATTAGACTGAGAGAATCAGGGAGGAAGTTGCTGAAAAAATCAAGGATAAAATGAGTAGATATTATGTGATTTTAATTTGAAATTAAATTGAATTTCAAAATTAAAATTGCATTATCTATCCCTTTATTCTTTCTTATTTGCATTTGTTCCCTCTCTTATCTTAAATCCCTAAATGGCCTTTAAGCCCGTTTAACTAAAACCCAAATTAAACCCATTAACTTGAGTTCTAATTTCGGTTTAGTCAAAACGGCTCAATTTCCTCGAATTGATTTCTTCAACCGTCTGATTAAAACCTTAGGCCAGAAAACTACCGAATTGTTCTCAATTCTCATCCATAATTGTTGTCATGTATCTTGCTTAACGCGTGTGACCCTCTAGGCTCACGAATAATTGGCAGACTGGTAAAATTACTATTTTACCCTTTCCATCATAAGTGGCCTCTAGCAAGACATTATGATTATCCAATATTCGTGATTATCGATTATTCGACTTAACCTGTTATCGTACATGTCACTGTCCTTTTATCAAACCGATATCCAGATTGATCAATAGGCATAGAATGGTCATCCTAATTTATCAATCACTGTTTCTTGATATCTGAGATGACTGAAAACTGATACTAAGGTATCATCTGCATGGCCATGCTCTTTCTTCAGTCATACTCATCAAGTGGCATAAACGGATATCTTCCTCATACCGAAGTATGAGTGATAAATCCCTCAGACGCCTTTCGAGTTCACTAGTGCAATAAATGCCAAAGCCAATCGAACCGTTATAGTTATCCTTTTACATATAACGTTAGACTAGGTCAAACTTAGGTATTTGTTACATAGTGTACACAAAGACTCCTTGGTCTTAGGATATAATGACAAGTTACGATATGTGAGTATCTCATGACTGGATCTATGTAGCATACTCACAATCGGGTTGTCCGATATCATCGACCTGATGGTATCTATGATATAACTCCGGCACGCACTTTGCCATGATCAGTAGAGCATGATCATAAGGAGTTAGTCTCATACTGATCGCTTCATAAAGAAGCTTAGCTGATCAGGGACTCATCAAATGTAATTCTTTCTGATCTATAGTTCTACTATTAGTGGTTACACACATAATGACATAGATCAAATTACATTCGATATATTACTACAACACTTTAGTAATATATGCCGATGTATTTATTCGGAAAGATGATAAAACATTACATATGTTGATCACTTTTATATTGGACTGGGGCATAACTCTAACAAACTCCTTGTTATCATGCTCTACTAATCATGGCAAAGTATGTGCCGGAGTTATATCATAGATATGATCAGGTCGATGATATCGGACAACCTGATGTTGAATATGCAACCTAGATACTGTCATGAGATAACCCAACCATGATACTCCTGATCCATACAACCTCCTTTGCCGCTTCCGATGCAGCAATGTACTCAGCTTTCGACGTAGAGTCGGCAATGGTGTCCTGCTTCTTGCTTTTCCAGCTGAATGCTCCACCGTTCAACGTAAACACATATCCCAACTAACTCTTAAAGTCATCGGGGTCTGTCTGGAAACTAGCGTCGACATATCCTTTGACGATTTGATCCTTTGGTTTTTCTCAAATATTTGAGAATCACCTTGACTGCAATCCAGTGTTCCTCACCGGGTTTGGATTGATGTCTACTGGTACAGCTTAGGGAAAACAAGACATCCGGTCTCGTACATATCATGACATACATTATGGACCCTATAGCCGAAGCATATGGGATCTCATTCATTCTTTTTAGCTCTGCAGGTGTCTCAGCACACGGTTTCTTACTAAGCTTTATGCCATGACGCATGGGCAGCAGTACTTTCTTTGAATTATGCATTGAGAATCTTCTCAGCACTTTGTATATACATGTGCTTTGACTCAAGCCCAAGACCCGCTTGGCACGGTCTCTATATATCTTGATCCCCAAGATGTAAGAAGCCTCGCCTAAGTCCTTCATTATGAAACACTCACCTAACCAAGTCTTTGTTAAGAGCAAGGTAGGGACGTCGTTTCCAATGAGAAATATGTCATCGACATAGAGCACCAAAAAGACTACTTTGCTCCCATCTGCCTTTTTATACACGCAAGGTTCATCATCGTTCTTGATGAAGCCAAACTGTTTCACTACTTCATCAAAACGCTGATTCCAACTCCGAGATGCTTGCTTCAAACCATAAATTGATTTGAGCAACTTACAAATCTTTCCTTTATTCTTTGGATCCTCAATACCCTCAGGTTGGGACATATAAACGTCCTCAGCTAACCTCCCATTAAGGAAAGCAGTTTTGACATCCATTTGTCATATCTCATAATTCTGATAAGCTGTTACGGCAAGTAGAATGCGGATAGATTTGACCATAGCTACTGGAGACAAGGTTTCTTCATAGTGAATTCCGTGGACTTGCCTATAACCTTTTGCTACCAGTATTGCTTTATAGGTCTAAGGTTTGCCATCCATGTCTATCTTTATTTTAAAGATCCATTTACACCCAATGTCTTTTACGCCAGGGGTTTGATCCACCAAGTCCCACACTTGATTATCTGACATGGATAGCATTTTTTCCCTCATGACTTCCAGCTATTTCTCAGAGTCAGTTCCGTCCAGTGCCTCTCGAAAGGTGGCTGGATCATTGTCCACTAACACCAAATCATCACCTCCATTTAGTAGGAAACCGTATCTGATAGGTGCATGACTTGTCATTTAAGACCGCCTTGGACCGTCCTCATTAACTATAGCTATTGGTTCTTGCTCAACGACCACTTCTGGCTCTACTTCTTCTAAGGGGTCGTCCAGTGATTCCTGAGTGACTATCTCATCTAGAACTTCATAGAGATGAATAGTCCTCCCACTGACTGTCTTGGAAATAAATTGCCATCCATGTCTATCTTTATTTTAAAGATCCATTTACACCCAATGTCTTTTACGCCAGGGGTTTGATCCACCAAGTCCCACACTTGATTATCTGACATGGATAGCATTTCTTCCCTCATGGCTTCCAGTCATTTCTCTGCGTCGGTTCCGTCCAAGGCCTCTCGAAAGGTAGCTGGATCATTGTCCACTAATACTAAATCATCACCTCCAGTTACTAGGAAACCGTATCTGATAGGTGCATGACTTGTCCTTTCAAACCGCCTTGGACCGTCCTCATTAACTGTAGCTATTTGTTTTTGCTCAACGACCATTTCTGGCTCTACTTCTTCTAGTGGGTCGTCTAGTGGTTCCCGAGTGACCATCTCATCTAGAACTTCATCAAGATGAACAGCCCTCCCACTGAGTGTCTTGGAAATAAATTCCTTTTCCAAGAATGTCCCACCTCGAGCGACAAAAACTTTATTTTCGCTCGGTTTGTAGAAGTAGTATCCTTTTGTTTCTTTTGGATATCCGACGAAAGTGCACTTATCTGATCTCAGTTCGAGCTTGGTTACAAGAAACTGTTTTAAAAAAGCCTCGCAACCCCAGATTTTCAGGAAGGACAAAACGGGTTCCTTCCTGTACCATTTCTCGAATGATGTCCCTTCCACTACTTTCGACGGAGCCCTATTTATTATGAACGTGGCAGTTTGTAGAGCGTAACCCCAGAAGGAGATCGGGAGATCAGTGTGACTTAACATCGATCGAACCATATCCAACAATGTCCGATTCCTTCGTTCGGACACACCATTGAGTTGCGGTGTTCCCGGCGGAGTCCACTAAGATAGTATTCCACTTTCAACAAGATGACAAAGAAACTCTTCGGATAAGTATTCTCCACCCCGATCAGAACGGAGTGCCTTTATACTCTTTCCGAGTTGGTTTTCTACTTCAGTCCTAAACTCCTTGAATTTATCAAAGGCTTCGGACTTATGTCTCATGAGATAGACATACCCATATCTACTGAAATCATCAGTAAATGTGATAAAGTAGCATAAACCACCTCTGGCTGGTGTACTCATTGGTCCACATACGTCTGAATGTATTAGAGCCAATAGATCACCTGCCCTCTCACCTATACCAGTGAAGGGCACTTTTGTCATCTTTCCCATCAAACAAGCCTCGCATCTATCAATCTTTTGGAATTCGAATTGACTTAGAAGTCCGCGCTTAAGAAGCGCTGAGATGCGTTTCTCATTTATGTGACCTAGACGACAATGCCAAATTAGAGTTTGGTCTAAATCATTAGCTTTAAACCTCTTAGCATTAACATTATAGAGCATGTTGGATCTCGAGTTTTGCATATTTAATATGTATAAACCTCCAACAGTGTGAGCATTTCCATAAAACATGTTATTGCGCATAATATTAAAAAACCCGTTCTTAATATCAAAATAATAAGCTTCTTTTTCAAGAAGGGATATTGATACAATATTCTTGCTGAAAGCAGGTACGCAAAACCCATCAAAAAGTTCTATTACAAGCCCACTGGGCAAAACAAGGTCAACCGAACCCACAGCAGTTGCGGTAACTCGCACGTTGTTCTCAACTCTAAGGTCCACCTCGTTTTCCCCCACATCTCTTCTACTACGCAGTACCTGCACATCCGCACAGACATGAGACTCATCTCCAGTGTCTAGTACCCAAGCATTTATAGTAGAAAGATTTAGCTCTAGTGGAATACCTGACGAAGTAATGGCCCCACCGCCCTTCTTCTGATCTTCCTTCAGCTGCTGACAGTCCTTCTTCCAATGACCAGGCTTTTGGCAGTAGAAACAGACCGACTCCTTTACCTCCCCCTTCCCCTTCATGGGCATGGAAGGTTTAGTAATGAAAGGTCGTCTGTTCTTCCCCGCCAGGTGCATTATGCCTTTGGCCTTATCACCACCAGCTTTGAAGCCGGATCCCTTCTTGACCATCAGAACACCTTTGGGCGCACTTCCCCTTATGCTCTTTTCGGCAGTCACTAACATGCTGTGCAACTTCGATGCAGTCTTGTCCATGTCATGCATGTGATAGTTCATGACGAACCCACCATATGCATAAGGAAGGGATTGCAGTTAAAAATCCGCAGCCATCTATTTTTCCAAAGTCATTACGAGACTAGTCATATGATCGAGATGTCCCATCATGCGTAGGACGTGTGGATCTACGGACCTGCCTGCTGACATTTTGCAGGTAATGAGTTCTCGGAGAACAGTGTATTTTGTAGGTTTTTGGAGCGTTCTAGATCAACGAGATTAGCGGAAGCGTTTTAACAAAATCTACTCCAAACCTTGTCCAAGAACATTAAACCGTTAAATCCCAAGGCAAAATCTATTCCACAAGATGTTTACCTTTAAGTCGTTGTTGAATCAATTAAAGAAGAACTTTCGGATCTTCTTCTCTAAAGCTAGTATACACCAAGGAGATGATCTTGATGATCCTTCACTTAATTGCCTACTAGAACAATTAAATGAAGAACAAGAGAGCAAGATATAAGAGAGAGACAATGGTGGCCGGCCACAAGAGAGAGAGAGAGAGGTTTTTGTGAGTTGTGTGATTATTTTGTGTAATGAATGAATAATAGATATTTGAATTCATCATCCAACTCATAAGCATGGGTCTAAAGTGATTGGTATGGGCTTAAAGGTGCTTTAACCCATATCCCTTAAATCACTCACCTCTTAATCCACAATCACCAACTAAGCATGGTGTTGTGTGGCCCCCACCCTTGGACCCACCAATGTGGGCTAGCCACAAGAGGCTTATTAGGCCCATAATGGGCCCTTGTTTGGGCCGGCCATGAGACCTCATGGGCCGAGCCTAATGGGCTCGCCCATGTGGTTTCGTGCGGTGTCAAAAGTCGCCTGACCCTTTTTCTCGTTACTTATCAAACAAAGTCCGACGCTACATCGATGAAAAAACTCAGTTTTCTCGATTTGCTAATTATTCTCTCAAACCGAACCTATGGCACAAAACCTCCAGTTTTTTCCATGTATTGCTCCTCAAGAAACGTTAAGGTTCCTTGTCTCAAGTTATCCGTCTTGAATGTGTGTGACCCTCTTGGCTCATGCTACCGTTGGCAGATCGGCGCAAAAGATCTTTCTTGCCCGATCTATCATAAGGGGCCTCTAGTAAGACGTTATGATTACCCAAGGTGCATGACGAACGATGATTCGACATAACCTTGTGCGTACAAGTCACTATCCTATTATCTCTAGATATCCTGATTGATCACAAGGCATAGAGTCGTCACCCTTGTTTAACCAATCATTGTTACTTGGTATGTGAGATGGCTGAGAACTGATAACCCGTATCACCGGCATGGCCATGCTCTTACTCTCAGTCAGTCTCAATCAAGAGGCCTTTGACGGATATCTTTCCCATACCGTAGTATGAGGGATAAATCCCTTAGCCGTCTTTCGTGTCACTCATGCAACCCGTTCCTGTCCAGATAATTTGTCCCGTTGAGTTTACACTTTTCGTGTATAGTCCTCAACGACGAATTAGACGAGTTTTTTGAATTACTAGCCATTTCTACACGAAGAAAGTAAATTTAATTAGAAAAGTTGAATAAATTTACGAAGATCCGAATTAAACACCAATCATTCGATTCTAAGGTTTAGAATCTTTAAACCAAGATCCCTTATTTTTATTGAAGTACGCTAAGGCGCACCGCTCCAATTGACCCATTTGGGTAGGACGTCCATCCAATTACAACCCGTGTAGCTCTTGGTCAGGGTATGTGCAAAAGCACACGGCTTACCCTTCTGATTACCCAGCTCGACCTCAGGCCGAGAATCGTGGTCGAGTCAACTAACCTTCACTTATGCATCAGTTTTGTGCAGATGCTCCGCTAAGGCGCACGACATCCCACAAGGTTGACCATTCCATATAGAACCCATTCTATCGATGCTCCGCTAAGGCGCACGACACCGAGAGAATGTTTCTACATGGGTGTGTAACCGGATTAGATGTAATGCCGGGAGCGTCTGTATTGTAATGTTTATCATTTTCCGATCTAATAAAAAGGCATTATAATTGTAATGTGTTGTAGTAGTATATCGAATGTGATATGATCTATGTCATTATGTGTATAACCACTTATAATAGAACTGTAGATTAGAAAGAATTGCATTCGATGAGTCCCTGATAAGTTAAGCTTCTCCAGAAGCGATCAGTATGAGACCAACTCCTTGTGATCATGCTCTACTGATCATGGCAAAGTATATGCCGGAGTTATATTATAGATATCATCATGTTGATGATATCGGACAACCCGATGTTGAATATGCAACCTAGATACTGTCATGAGATACTCCCATATCATAGCTTGTCATTATATCTTAAGACCAAAGAGTCTTTATGTGCACTGTGTAACCAATACCTGAGTTTGACCTAGTCTAACGTTACCTGTAAAAGGGTAGCCATAACGGCTTTGATTGGCTTGGTTATTAATTGCATTACTAAACTAGAAAGACGTCGGAGGGATTTATCACTCATACTCCGGTATGAGAAAGATATCTGTTTAGGCCACTTGATTAGTATGCCTGAAGGAATAGCACGGCCGTGCAGGTGATACCTTAGTATCAATTTTCAATCATCTCAGATATCAAGAAACAGTGATTGATAAATTAGGGTGACGGTTCTATGCCTATTGATCAATCTAGATATCGGTTTGATAAAAAGACAGTGACACGTACGATAACAGGTTAAGTCGAATAATCGATAATCACGAATGTTTGGTAATCATAATGTCTTGCTAGAGGCCACTTATGATGGAAAGGGTAAAATGGTAATTTTACAAGTCCGCCAACGGGTCGTGAGCCTAGAGGCTGACACACTTTAAGTATGATATATGACAAAGAAGTATGGATGGTAATTGGGAGAATCCGCTTTTCAATTTAGTCAAAGGATGGTAGTTGATCTCTAGCCTAGGTTTATTAACCAGACGGTTGAAGAAGTCAAGTTAGAGAGATTGGACTGGTTTAGCTAAACCATATAATTAGAACTCAATTAAATGGGTTTTAATTTTGATTTGGTTAAGTGGGCTTAAAGCCCATTCTTGGTTTTATTTGAGAATGAGGCTTAAATGCAATTATGGGAATAAAAGGGTTCATTGTGTAATTATAAAAAGATATTCAAAAATCAGATTTTATTTATTACACAATATTCTTTCCCTAAAACCTAATTGATTTTTGGCAATACTCAATTCCCTCTCTGGTTTCGGCCGAACCCTTCCCCTCACTCTCCTCCATTGTTTTGTCACATTCTTCACACAACACTAGCAAGGGTGTGTGAAGAAACCTATTCTAGGTATTCTGCTTGTGTGAACTTGCTAGAGAAACACATATCTTTGTGTTTTTAGATCGATTCAAAAGGTAAATTTTCAGATCTCGAAAATTATATGCATGTTGAAATTTAACAATAAGATCTGTGTTTTAATTCGATTTACATGGTTATTTCAAGTCCGCTGCATGAAATTAATCTATGGAACCCATGGGAATCCTTCAGTGACACACTCAATGATATAGATCGAATTATACTTAACTTATTCCTACACCACATTAGTAATAAAAATGCCGATTTTATTTCATTTCTAATGATGATTACATAAACATAGACCTAAGAAGTGTTGGTCTAGGGCACAAATCCTACAAAATCTTGGTTAGGGAAGTGCTTCTCGGTGAAGGACTTAGGTAATACTGCATTTATTTTGGGCATCAAGATCTATATGGATCGTCCCAAAAAAATTTGGTTCTAAGTCAAAGCACTTATGTAAATAATGTTTTGAGAAGATTCTTAATGCTTGATTCTAAGAAGAGATACATACTCATTAGTCAACAAGCTCATCAAGAAACAGGGACCTAGTACGCCTGATGAGTTGAGCAAGATTGAAGGGTAGGTGGAGAACTACCAGTCAAAAAATATGTTGATGCTAGTTTTCAGACAGATCCTAATGATATAAAATCTCAGGCATGATATGTCTTTGTGTTGAATGGGGGAGCATCCAGCTGGAAGAGCTTCAAGCAAGCTACAACTGCCGATTTTACAACGGAGGCTGAGTATATAGCTGCTATGGAAGAAACTAAGGAGGTCGTATGGATTAAAAGCTTTCTAACCGGATTAGATTGTGTGACAACACGTGCGCCATAGCACTTGCTCAAGAGCCCAGATTTCACAACAGATCCAAACATATACGCAGAAAATATCATAATATTAGAGAGTAAGTTGATAATGGTGATGTGGAGATTACATATGTTCTGACTGATGATAATATGGTCGATCCCTTGACGAAGGCTCTGCCCCAGCCTAAGCATGAGAGACATGTGAGGTCTTTGGGAATAGATTGGGCTTTAGATTGGAACTAGGGGAAAATGAGAGATTGTTGGAGTTGTGCCCTAGCCCAATGTGACTTTCATTTTTATTTTCCGAAAATTATTTTGATCCCTTGCATCATTGCTTTGTTGCTTTATCAGTGATGGGTTAACGTATTCGGGTTTATAAACCATTTGGGAACAATTTGCACTTATATTTTGGGTTATCATTTAAGCCATAATGAATTTTTTTGTATTCATTCACTTGACTTGCTTTCTCAGATGTTCATCCATACACGAGGTGCTCGATGAAATGTATAAAAAAACAAAAGAAACAAACGAGCCCCGACACCAGAAAAAAGAATTATGGGCATTTGAGGAAAACATTCTTGCAAGTCTTGGAAAATTAAAAAATTAAAAAAGGAAAACTGAAAGTGAAAGTGAAATTTTTTTGGGCCGAATGTTAAAAACGGCAAGGGAAACACAAATGGAAAAGGGGCTGATTTTCTTAGCAATATAAATGTGCTAATTGGAACTTAAAATGGAAAAAGGGGCTGATTTGATTAACAATGTAACATGTTAAGGGGAGAGCGAAGTACTTGGGTTTTCGTGAGGTTTAAAGAAACTCAGTGATGGGGCATCACATGAGCCACTTTTTAATCTTCTAAACACCCATCTTACCCTAACCCACTACACGTTACAAGCCTAATAAAGTCATGCATATGGATTCAGCCCAAGGGGCATTCGAATCTCCTACAAATTAGTGGAAATGTGATCGAACATACAGCGTATGAACTTTAAGCTCTGAGTGAAAACTGATGGACATGGCTTGGAAATATGAATTGCACGATGGTAAGCTTGAACGAAGGGAAATGCTTTCTTCTCTTCTAACTGGTAATTATTCAATTTCTAGGGTCTTGTGGGATCTATTGGGTGAGGTTGGTCATAAAATTAGTGGTAGTTCTGAGGTTGTCTTTTCATCAACATGCCTTATATGATTCAATAATTATGCTATTTTTGAAACATTTTCTTGTGTATATATTTTCGACTTTTTTCTTGTTGTATAGTTTGAGTCTTTTTATTTTTAGGATCGAGTCTAATTTCTTTGAATAAGGATTCATGGGCATTTCATTCTGATAAGCCCTCAGAAGGACCCGAACTCCTCCTACACGTTACCTCGGGGTTTAATTTGGGAAAATAAACTATTTAAAAATTCATAGCTCTTACTTTTGTTCTTTTTATCGGGACGAGAAAAGGATAAGTGTGGGATGGTTGATGTGGTAGGATATTATGTATCCAACCTAGTCAAATCTCCTCATTTTTATTCTTATTTTGTCCCGAATTATTAGATTTTGTTGAATGCTACTTTACCTCACGAATGGCCCGAGAAGTGTTTTTGGTGAAAACATGTCGAAAATGGGCGAAAAGAAGCTAAAAACGCAAAGGCGGGAAAAAGGGAGCAAGATTGTCGGGTCAACCTGCCGGATCTCACCTGGCAGGCTTAAGCTAATCCGGTAACCCGTGGCCATGTGAAGGTATCCATGGGTTCCAAAAAATAAACTTCATGTAACAAGAATGGAGAAGAAGAAGTTAGAGAGAGATAGCTGAAAATGAGTTAGAATGCAAAAAGTGGTCTTGCAAAAGAATGCAAAAATTTAGAGAAAAAGAAACAAAAATGGAGAAGAAGAAGTTAGAGAGAGAGAACTTAATATGAGAGAGGATTTTCGGCCAAATGGGAGAGAATGGGGAGAGTAATTGGAAAAATCAAATATTTTTTATTTTTGATTTTCAAAATTATTTTCCCTTTTATTTTAAATCCCATAATATCTTAATTATAATTATAAATAATTATATTAAGAAGTGGTCTTAAAAGCCCATATAGCTAAACCTTAATTAAACCCATTTACATTGAGATCTAATTAAATGGTTTAGCTAGACCAATCCATTTCCCTTAAACCGATTTCTGGTTTAAACTGATTCACTCCGATTTCACTAAATCGAAAGGCAAAATTTTTTGATTCTCTTATTAACTTTTCAAGTCCCTTTTGCTATACCTTGCTTAAAGTGTGTGACCCTTTAGGCTCACGACCCATTGGCAGACTAGAAAAATTACTATTTTTCCCTTTTCATCATAAGTGGCCTCTAGCAAGACATTATGATTACCCAACGTCCATGAATATCGATGATTCGATTTAACCTCTTATCGTCCATGTCATTATCCTTTTATCACCCAATATCTAGATTGATCATAAGGCATAAACCCGTCATCCTTATTTAATCAATCACTGTTTCTCGATGTCTGAGATGACTGAAAACTGATACAAAGTATCACCCACATGGCCATGCAATGTGAAGGATCACCCACACGGATACAAAGTATCACCCACATGGATACTTACATATCGTAGTTTTTCATTCTAGGCAACGTTAGACTGAGTCAAAATTAGATACTTACTACACAGTGATCACAAAGACTCCTCGGTCTAAGGATACAATGAAAAACTACGATATGTAAGTATCCTCATGACAACATCTATGCTACATACTCACCATCGGGCCGTCCAATATATTCTCCCTGATGATATCTATGATC
This sequence comes from Geranium rotundifolium, assembly GCA_963920655.1. Taxonomy (NCBI): domain Eukaryota; kingdom Viridiplantae; phylum Streptophyta; class Magnoliopsida; order Geraniales; family Geraniaceae; genus Geranium; species Geranium rotundifolium. The sequence goes on along the minus strand of OY987312.1, from coordinate 26,815,021 downwards.
TAACTTTGGCACTACCTTGCCATGATCAGTAGAGCGTGATCATAAAGAGTTAGCCTCATACTAATCACTCCATAATGAAGCTTAACTGATCAGGGACTCATTAAATGTAATTCTTACTGATCTACAGTTCTACTATTAGTGATGACACACATAATGATGTAGATCAAATTACATCTAATATATTACTACAGCACATTAGTAATATAATGCCGTTATACTTATTCGAAAGATGATAAATCATTATATACAGACGAACATATTATACTGGACTAGGTCACAAATCTAACATGCCCCTAGTTCCATCCTAACTTCCAATCTACTCCCATAGACTTCACATGCCTCTCATGCTTAGGTTGTGACAGAGGTTTCGTCAAGGGATCAGCTATGTTATATTTCGTCAAATTGTATGCAATCTCCACATCACCATTATCGACGTACTCTCTAATAATGTGATATTTTCTATGTATGTGCTTGGTTCTTTTGTGGAATCTGGGCTCTTGAGCAAGTGTTATGGCCCCCGTGTTGTCACACAACAAGCTTACCGGATCAGACACTCGCGACATTACATCCAATCCAGTTAGAAAACTTCTAATCCATACAGCCTCCTTAGCTGCTTCCGCAGCAACTATATACTCAGCCTCCGTTGTAGAATCGGCAGTTGTTGCTTGCTTGAAGCTTTTCCAGCTGAATGCTCCATTGTTCAACATAAAGACATATCCTGCATGAGATTTGAAGTCAGCAGAATCTGTCTAAAATTAGCATCAACATATCCCTCGACTGATAGTTCTTCATCTTTCCCTCCATATACTAAGAAAGCGTCCTTTGTCCTCCTCAAATATTTGAGGATGGTTTTGACATCAGTCCAGTGTTCTTGGCAAGGGTTAGAATGAAATCTGCTGGCACAGCTTAGCGCGAACGAAACATCCGGTCTCTTATCTATATAAGTGCTTTGACTTAGCCCCAAAATTCTTTTGGAACGATCTCTATATATCTTGCCGCCAAAAATAAATACAGCTGCACCCAAGTCCTTCATCGACAAACACTTCCCTAACCAAGCTCTTACTTTAAGCAAAGTAGGGATGTCTTTACTGATGATCCAAATGTCATCGACATAAAGCACTGTGTTCGATAAATACAATGTTACTCCCACTCGTCTTCTTTTAAACGCAAGGCTCATCTACGTTCTTGATGAAGCAAAATTCTCTTATGACCTCCTCAAAACGAAGATTCCAACTCCGTGAAGCCTGCTTTAATCCATAAATGGATCTTTACAGCTTACAAATCTTTCCGGGTTTGATTAACAAAACCTTCAGGCTGTGTCATATACACATCCTCTTTTAAGTTCCCGTTAAGGAAGGCGGTTTTGACATCCATCTGCCATATCTCAAAATCATAATATGCAGCTATGGCTAGAATGATCCGGATAGATTTAACCATGACTACTGGTGAAAAGGTTTTATCATGATCAATTCCTTCAATTTGACGATAACCTTTTAAGACCAACCTATCCTTATAGGTCTGAGGCTTTCCATCCATGTCGTTCTTTAGCTTATAGACCCATTTACAACCGATAGGTTTTATCCTAGGGGTTTGATCAACCAAGTTCCATATTTGGTTATCGTACATGGACTTCATTTCCTTATTCATGGCTTCCTGCCATTTATCGGAGTTGGTACTGGCCAAAGCTTGTCGAAAGGTTGTTGGATAATCCTTGAAGGAATTCCATGGGTTCCATAGATTTAATTACATGCAGCGGACAAGATTCTAACCATGGAATTCGTAATATAATCTTATGTGATAAAAACTCAGCATATATTATGAATAAACAGATCAGAAATATACCTTGTGAATAAATCAAACACAAACAATATGTGTTCTATAGATAGTCCACACAAGCACAACACCTAAAACCAAGGATTCTACACACAAGTTTACTAGTTTTGTGTGTAGAAGAATAGCAAAAACCCTAGCAATGGAGGAGAGGGGGAGATCGGCTAGGAGAGAGAGAGGGGCCAAAAAAGATATGTAATTAGGGTTAGGAATTATGGAAAAAATCTGATTTTATTATCTTTATTTTTCCCATAATTAAACCCTTAAAAATCTCTTAATTAAACTTAAGCCCAATCTCAATTAATATCAAGAATGGGATTGAAGCCCAATTAGCTACAGTGTAATTCAAGAACACCTTTGGGCGCACTGCCCCTTATGCTCTTCTCAGTAGTCACTAACATGCTGTGCAACTCTGATACGGTCTTATCCATGTCATGCATGTGATAGTTCATGACGAATCCACCATATGCATGAGAAAGGGATTGCAGAATGAAATCCGCATCCATCTCTTTTTCCATAGTCATTCCGAGACTAGTTAGATGAGCGAGATGTCCCTTCATGCGTAGGACGTGTGGACCTACGGAGCTGCCTATTGACATTTTGCAGGCAATGAGTTCTCGGAGAATAGTGTATTTTTCAATACGTACTTTCTCCTTGAACATATAATTCATTTGTGCAAACATTGCAAAAGGATCATGGGATAGCTCCATAAACTGCTTCTGGAGGTCCGCCTCCATATAGCCCAGCATGACACACGCAACGTCGATAGAGTCGCTAAGGTGTTTCTGGTATGCATCCTTAACGACCCTCGTTGCGTTGGCAGCTGGCTCCACCGGGATAGCCTTGTCTAGGACGTACTACCTGTGTTCCAACTTTAACACAAGTCGCAAATTTCTGTCCCAGTCCAGATAATTGGTTCCATTGAGCTTACACTTATCAAGTATAGCCCTCAATGACAAATTAGACGAGTTTTGTTGAATTACTAGCTATTTCTACACGAAGAAAGTAAATTTAATCAGAAAAGTTGATTAAATTTACGAATATCCGAATTAAACACCAATCATCCGATTCTAAAGTTTAGAATCTTTAAACCAAGATCCCGGATTTGTCAATTGAAGTATGCTAAGGCGCACTGCTCCAATTGACCCATTTGGGTAGGACGTCCATCCAAATACAACCTGTGTAATTCTTGGTCATGGTATGTGCAAAAGCACACGACTTACCCTTCTGATGCCCCAGCTCGACCTCAGGCCGATAATCGTGGTCGAGTCAACCAACTTTCACATATGCATCAGTTTTGTGCAAATGCTCCACTAAGGCGCACGATATCCCACAAGTTTGACCATTCCATATAGAACCCGTTCTATCGATGCTCCGCTAAGGCGCATGACACCGAGAGAATGTTTCTACATGGGTGTGAATTTGGATGGCATCTCACATGACTCAAATTATGTTGTGATTTGGTTGTGTTTAATAATTCGAAAGTATTTTGGTACAATTAAGAACCCGTCATTAACAACCCGTATTGTGACGTTTCTAATTGTATCATATACTATCTTCTTTTGAAGCCGTCATTTGCAACCTGTGCAAACACGTTTCAAATTGAACTCATCCATCACAACCCGTGCGATGATGGTTCACAACGCTTTAAACATGCAAACAATTAATATCGTTTTTAATCTTTGCATGTGAGGTGATGGCTTATAAACTCATAACCTAAGAATGCAAGCATATAATTAATATCTAATAATTCAAGCAAGCATCATAAAGCGTTTAAATATGCATCAATAGCCCATCCTATCCTTAAGATTTTACGAGACAAAACATCTTCTCGTCTTTCTCATTCGGGCTCCCTCTAGCTCTTGGACTTCCTCTAAGACTGTCATTGTGCTCGATTTTCCATCCTTCTCGACTTTGAGTAGAAATTACAATCAATACACGGTTCGTAGACCGGATAAAAATAATTACACTTTAAGGGCTCGAATGAAAGAATAATTACACGCTAACACTAACGGTGTGCAAACCGTGAAAGCGATAAAATTTTAATGGGCTATTTAATGCATCATACATCTCATCACATCATCCAACATGTTATCACACAAACATGTCATCAAATAACATGCAATATTCCGGTTTTAATTTTGCGAAGTTGCTTGGTCGGGTTTATCGAAACTAGACCTTTTCGAAAAACGGTTTATCGAAACCGATCAAATTTAAAAGTTTTCGAAATATTGGATCGCGGGTTCATGCCACGGATCAAAAATCACCGTGCATGAACCAAGTCGGGCCCAACCACAATGTGCCGAAGCCCATTGGGCCGAGCCCAACACGACGGCCCGGTTTGGGCTTTGGAAAGCCCAAACCCGGGCTTGCCTCCCTTCTCGGCCATATTATCATCAGTCGAATAGTGTTTAATCTCCACATCACCTCTATGTGTGATAACTATCACGAAGTTATGCCTGCTGAGTATATATTTGGATCTGTTGTGGAATCTGGGCTCTTGAGCAATTGCTACGGCACCTGTGTTGCCCCACAACAAGCTTATCGGATCAGACGCTCGCGGCGTTGCATCTAATCCGATCAGAAAGCTTCTAATCCATACGGCCTCTTTATGTGCTTTTGTTGCAGCTAGATACTCAGCCTATGTTGTAGAGTTGGCAATTTTGGCTTGCTTATCCAGCTGAACGCGCCACTACTCAACACAAAATATATCCTGACTGAATTTGGAAGTCATCTGGATATGTCTGAAAACTAGTATCGACTTGTCCTTTGACTACTAGTTTACTACCTACATCCCATACACTAGGAATGCATACTCGGTCCTCCTCAAATATATGAGGATGACCTTTGACAGCAATCAAGTATAATTGGCCGGGGTTAGATTGGAATCTGCTGGTACAGCTTAGTGCAAACGAGACTTCTAGTCTCGTACACATCTTGGCATACATGATGGACCCGACGGCCGAAGCATAGGGGATCTTACTCATCCTGCTCAGCTTATCAGTAGTACTAGGACTCTATAGCTTGCTGAGCTTAATGCCATGACGCATGGGTATGATTCAAGCACTGAGAGTCTTCTCAACACTTTACCTATGTACATGTTCTGACTTAGCAACATGTTCTAACATAGGCTCAAAATCCTTTTGGAATGATCTGTAGAGATCTTGATGCCTTCATCGATAAGTACTTCCTTAACCAAGCTTTGGTGGCAAGGTTGGGATGTCATTCCCGATGAATAAATACCAAGAATACAATATTACTCCCACTCGGTTTCATATGTACGCAAGGCTCCCTTTTGTTTTTGATGAAGTCGAGTTCCCTTACAGCTTTATCAAAATGAAAGTTCCAACTCCCTGAAGCTTGCTTTAATCCATATATGGATCCTTGCAGATTACATATCTTTCCAGGATTCTTTGGATCTACAAAACCCATAGGTCGTGTGATATACACGCCCTCTAGTAAGTTCCTGCTAAGGAAGAGGTTTTGACATCCATCTGCCATAACTATGGCTAAAAATAATCCGGATTAAACTGACCATTGATACTGGGGAAAAGATATCATCATAATCCATGTATTGAATCTGACGATAACATTTTACAACCATCCTAGCCATATTGGTCTGAGGACTTCCATCCATGTCAGTCTTGATCCTATAGATCCACTCAGAACCGATGGGTTTTATCCAAGGGTTTTTATCCACCAAGCACCCGACTTGGTTTTCATACATGGATTTCATTTCCTCGCTCATGGCGTTCTGCCATTTTTTGGAGTCTGGACTGGTCAAAGCTTTACTGAAGGTTTCTGGATCATCTTGATCCACCAACATCAAGTCATTTCCCTCAGTGGCTGTGAAGCCATATCTGTCTGGAACATGACGAGATCTTTCAGACCTCCTTAGACCATCTTGAATTTCTGTAGGGACTGATTCTTCATCTGGGACCATCTGAGGCTCCAGTACTTCTACATCTTGCAAAGCAGGCTCCTGAATTACTTCAGGTTGTTTCGTATCCTCTCGAATTTCTTCGAGATGCACGGGACTCCAACTAGCTATTTTGGAAATAAAATATTTCTCCAAAAATACCCCTTTTTGAGCAACAAAGACTTTGTACTCGCTGGGTATGTAGAAGTTGTATCTCTTACTTTCTTAAGGATACCTTACGAAGTCACATTTGTCTGATTTGGATGTCTGCATCTCTGCTACCCAAATCTTTTAGGAAAAACATACTAGGATGTTTCCCACATCATATATGACTATGGTCCATTTCTTATTTGGCTACTACGCGATGGCGCACGCATCCAAATAGAACTGACCATCTCATCCCGCTCCTATCCCAATGAATACTACGCGGAGGCGCACACATCCACAATAACGGGAGACGTAATGAGTGTCATGTGGTGTACCTTCTATGACTCTAGTCCAGCTCTTATTTGGCTACTACGCGGAGGCGCACGCATCCAAATAGAACTGATTACCTTATTCAGCTCGCATCCCAATGAATACTACGCGGAGGCGCACGCATCCATAGTAATGGGAGACAGAAAGATTGTCACAAGGTGTACTATCGTTGTCTTCATCGGAGCCCGATTCAAAATGAATGCAGCCGTTTCCAGGGTCAATTATTAGTTCAACTCTCTTCTGGCCTGATTACTCATAGGTCCACATATGTCGGAATGTATTAGACTTAATAAGTCACTCGCCTTTCACATAAACCTGTGAAAGGTGCCATTAGGCGAGACTTGCATCTTTCAGTTTGAGTGAATTCAAAAGTACTTAAAAGTCCACACTTGTGAAGTGTAGAAATGTGTTTCTCGCTCATTAGGCAAGACTTGCATCTTTCAGTTTGAGTGAATTCAAACGGACTTAAAGTCCACACTTGTGAAGTGTTGAAATGTGTTTCTTACCTATGTGCCTTAAATGACAACGCCAGATTATAACTTGGTTTAAATCATCAGATTTAAGCCATTTCTTATTTACGTTATAGCGATTAATCTTACCAACGTAAATTTCTGATCCTGAAGACGTGGATACCCACTCTTCTTCACATGATTCTTGTATTGCTTACAATCCCTTATTCCTGTGTACTGGCTTATTGTAGTGATGGCAGATCTCCTTCATTTTGTCCTTAATCTTCACAGCTGGTCTGGGAGCTGCTTGAACTTTTGAACGCTTGGGGTGTCTGATCTGCCCTGCAAGGTGCTCAAGAGCCTTACCCTTACCCTGATCAGCTTTCTTGAGGCTGACCTTCTTATTGACCATAAGGACCTCCTTGGTCTTGCCCTTGAGGTTCTTTTCAGTGGTTACAAGTATCCCATGAAGCTCTGTTAAGGACTTGTCCATGTCATGCATATTGTAATTTACTATGAAATCACTATATGTATCTGAAGTGACTACAACATAAAGTCTGCAGCCATTTCCACTTGATCATCAAAACCGAGTCTGGTTAGATGTTCCTGAAGACAATAAATCTTCGTGACATGGGGACTAACAGGGCTTCATCCTTAAGTTTGCAGGAATTAAGTTCTATGAAAGTATCATATCTTTCGACATGAGCTTCGTCCTTGAACATTTCCTTGACCTCTGCCTTACAGGTATGAGGGTCATCGGAAACGTTCCGGAAATGCTTCCATAACTCTGGCATCCTACTGCCCACCATAATGCATGACACGTCGATTTGGTTACTAAGGAACTTTGATAAGTATCCTTAGTGCCCTAGCGGCGTTTAGCGGTGGCTCAGCAGGAGGTTCCTTGGTAAGGATATACTACTTGTGTTCATGCTTGAGTACAAGCCTCAAGTTTCTATTCCAATCTCAGTAATTCACGCTTTTGAGTATGTCCTCAATCTAGACTCTCGGTGCGCTATTACTCCTTTGTGTTGTGTTTTCCTTTTAGTTCTATATGGTAAAATTAATTAAAATTCAAGTAGGAGATTTAGTTATAAAGCACTCGTCTGATTCTAACATTAGAATCTGAACCAGGATCCTATCATACCCTCAATTGAAGTGAACGGAGGCTCACTGCTCCAATTGAGAGCATCAAGGTAGGAATACATCCATCTACAAGACTATGTAGTTCCTGGCTAGGGTCTGTACTAAAAGTACACGGCATACCATGTACTGATACCCTAGGTCAGCCCTAGCTGACAATCGTAGACAAGTCTACCAAGCTTGAACTATGAACAGAACTAATGTGGCTACTACGCGGAGGCACACGCACCCACATCCAGACCTTTTCTCTATGAATGTTACGCGGAGGCGTACCGACATCCATAGGGTCAAAGCCGTTTTGAGTGCCCAAACTTGGATGATATCACGCTTGACTTGTAATTATTTGCGTTTAAGTGAATTATAAAAGTTTGATTGGATATCGATACAATCTTAATCTGGAATCATCAATTGCAAGTTCATGCAAAGATAATCCCTTAGCAGGTTACATGCGAGTCTGATTAAATTCTGATTTTAATCTTTGCATGTGGGTGATATTAAATCATACATGAACTTGTATATTTAAACTATCATACATTCATACATTCTAACATATAAATGTAACGATAAATATATGCATAGCTAAGCCCATCTTAAGTTCCTAAGAATCTAGCAAAACTGATCCTAAAGACATGGTCTTCAAGATCAAAACTTGCTCCATTCTCGTGAACTCCCATTGGCTTCGAGCCTCCTCCAATCCGAGTCTTCCTCTTGAGTTGCTTCTTGTGTTGGTCTTCGTGATTACAAATTTAAATAAATAAAATGAAATACAAATAACGACACGCAGGCCGTATTTATTACAACCCAAAATCAAGCAACATACAGGTTTCAAAACCGAAATTAAACTGCAAGTCTAGAGGGATTAGCTAGCATCATGTGGAAAACACCATGTTATCAAAGATCATGTGATCACGCAAGATGCTTAACAAACAAATAAATTTTCCAAATTTTATCTTTCTTAAGTGTGGAAAAATTCCGGTTTATCGAAACCGGACGGTTTAATTAATTAATTGAATTTTGAACCGGTTCTCGCTTGTTTATCGAAACCGAACCAAATTTTAAAATCAAATTTTCAGGGCTTCAAATTATTCTTGCGAACCAGCTTGTTCAGCTCGAATCTGGTTGAGCCGAAACGGCTCAACTGAGGTGGCCCGCGGAGGCTACCACGGTAACCCGTGAGGGCTGCCGAGGTCGCCCGCGGGACTGACCGTGGTCGACCACGGGAACGACCATGGTGGCCCGCGAGGGCAGCCATGGTTGCCCCTAGGGCAGACCCTGGTCGCCCGCGAGGCAACCATGGCGGCCCACGAGGGCTGCCATGGTCGCCCGTAGGCGACCCTCGTCGGCCCTTGGTGCTGACCGTGGTCTGCCCTAGGGCATTCCATGGTCCACCAAGGGTCTCGACCCTGGTCGGCTATGGCTCGGTCATGGCTAACCCGAAACACCCAAAAAAATATTTTCCAATTTTTCAAAATCAATCAAATCTGATTTTTTTTTCAATTCACATGCATGCTAAGGTGATGAACATATAAACTCAAACAAAATCAGAATTAAACATGTTGAAGAAGTACATAACAACCATGCTCTGATACCACTAAAAGAGATCACCATGGGTTCCAAACGATAAATTTCATGCAGCGGAAGTTACGTAACCATGGTGATCGATTGAAGCTTTGATCTTAATGTAAATTCAACATGCCATCAACCTCGTGAATCTGAAAAATACCTCTATTAATCGATGAAAACCCAAGCCTAGTGTTTCTCTATTAGGTCCACACAAGCAGCACAACCGAAGAAGGTTTTCTCTCACACTTTTGCTATGAATGTTCTTGAGAAGCTTGACAAAAATGGTGGATGAACAGGGAGAGAGAATTCGGCCAAGAGAGGGAGAAGATAAGAGGAGTAGTTGCTAATGGGACGAGAAACAGATGGAAGATTTTTGGAATTTTAATTTGAAATAAAATTGAATTTCAAATTAATAATTGCATATCTAACCTTCTTAAACTCCTATTTGCACTTTTTCCCCATTCATCACTTAAATCCCTAAATGGGCTTTAAGCCCGTTTAACTAAAACCCAAATTAAACCCATTAACTTGAGTTCTTATTTCGGTTTAGACAAAACGGTTCAATTTCCTCGAATTGATTTCTTCAACCGTCTGGTTAAAACCTTAGGCCAGAAAACTACCGAATCGTTTTCAATTGCCATTCATAATAGATTTTCATGTATCGTGCTTAAGGCTATTGACCCTCTAGGCTCACGAACAGTTGGCAGACTGGTAAAATTACTATTTTACCCTTTCCATCATAAGTGGTCTATAGTAAGACATTATGATTACCCAACGTTCATGATTATCGATTATTCGATTTAACTTGTTATCGTACATGTCAATATCCTTTTATCAAACCGATATCCAGATTGATCAATAAGCATAGAATGGTCATCCTAATTTATCAATAACTGTTTCTTGATATCTGAGATGACTGAAAACTGATACTAAGGTATCACTTGCACGACTGTGCTATTCCTTCAGTCATACTCATTAAGTGGCCTAAACGGATATTATTCTCATACCGAAGTATGAGTGATAAATCCCTCAGACGCCTTTCTAGTTCACTAATGCAGTAAATATCCAAGCCAATCAAAGCCGTTATAGTTACCCTTTTACAGATAACGTTAGAATATAATGTACAAGCTACGATATGTGAGTATCTCATGACTTGATATGTGCAGCATACTCACAATCGGGTTGTCCTATATCATCGACCTGGTGGTATCTATGATATAACTCCGGCACGCACTTTGCCATGATCAGTAGTGGCCTAAACGGATATCTTTCTCATACCGACGTATTAGTGATAAATCCCTCAGACGCCTTTCGAGTTCACTAGTGCAATAAATATCAAAGCCAATCGTAGCCGTTATAGTTACCCTTTTACAAATAACGTTAGACAAGGTCAAACTTAGGTATTCGTTACATAGTGTACACAAAAACTCCTTGGTCTTAGGATATAGTGACAAGCTACGATATGTGAATATCTCATGACTGGATTTATGCAACATACACACAATCGGGTTGTCCGATATCATCGACCTGATGGTATCTATGATATATCTCCGGTGCGCACTTTGCCATGATCAGTAGAGCATGATCACAAGGAGTTAGTCTCATACTGATCGCTTCATAAAGAAGCTTAACTGATCAGGGACTCATCAAATGTAATTCTTTCTGATCTATATTTCTACTATTAGTGGTTACACACAAGATGATATAGATCAAATTACATTCGATATATTACTACAACACATTAATAATATATGCCGATTTATTTATTCGGAAATATGATAAAACATTACATCTGTAGATCACTTATATATTGGACTGGGGCATAACTCTAACACTTTCAACATTTTCTAGATCTCTGCCATTAAGGCCTTGGGATCATCGGAAATGTCCAAGAACTACTTCTGCAAGTCAGGCACCATATTCTCCATCATAATGCACTGCACGTCGATTCGGTCGTTAAGTTTTAATCAGTATTAATTAAAATTGAAGTTGGAGATTTAGTTTAAAACACTTTTCTGATTCTAACGGAGGCTCACTGCTCTAATTAAGAGCATCAAGGTAGGAATACATCCATCTACAAGACCATGTAGTTCCTGGCTAAGGTTTTTACTTAAAAGTACATGGCACACCCTATACTGATACCCTAGGTCAGCCCTAGCTGACAATCGTAGACAACTCTACCAAACTTGAACTATGGACATAACTGATGTGGCTACTACGCGTAGGCGCACGCACCCACAAAGAACTGCCCATCTCATCCAGACTTTTCCTCTATGAATGTTACGCGGAGGCGTACCGAAAACCATAGACTCAAAGCCCTTTTGAGTGCCCAAACTTGAATGGTATCACACTTGACTTGTAATTAATTGGGTTTAATTTAATTATTACAGTCTGATTGTACATTGATATAATCTTACTCTGTAATCATCAATTGCAAATCCATGCGAAGATGATCTCTTATCCGGTTAAATGCAACTCTGATTAAATACCGGTTTTCTTAATCTTTGCATGTGGGTGATAGCTAAACATACATAATCTTGTATATAAAAACTATCATACATTCATATATATTCAACATACAAATGTAAGGGTAAATCATGCATAGCTAAGCCCATCTTAGGTTCCTAGGAATCTAGCAAAATTGATCCTAAATACTTGGTCTTCAAGATCCAGACTTGCTCCGTCCTTGTGGGCTCCCACTGGCTTCGAGTCTCCGCCAGACTTCGAGTCTTCCTCTTGACTTGTATCTTGCGTCATTCTTCGTAATTACAAATTTAATAAAATAAATAAATACAAATCACGACATTCATGTCATATTTACTACAACCCAAAACTTAGCAACTCGCAGGTTGCAAAACTTAAATTTGAAGACATACAAGTCTAGAGGGCTGAGCTATACATCATGCGGAAAACAACATGGTATCCAAATTTTATTTTTCTTAAGTATGGAAAAATTTTGGTTTATCGAAACCAGACGATTTAAATTAATTAATTGAACTTGAATTGGTTCACGCTGGTTTATCGAAACTGAACAGAATCTGAAAAATAAAAATTTTAGGGCTTCAAAATATTCTCTAGAACTGGCCGGTTCAGCTCAAATCTGGTCGAGCCGAACCGGCCCAACCAAGGTCGCCCGCGGAGGCAACCATGGTGGCCCGCGAGGGCTGCCATGGTGGCCCGCGGCAGCAACCATGGTGGAATTTTAATTTGAAATAAAATTGAATTTCAAATTAATAATTGCATATCTAACCTTCTTAAACTCCTATTTGCACTTTTTCCCCATTCATCACTTAAATCCCTAAATGGGCTTTAAGCCCGTTTAACTAAAACCCAAATTAAACCCATTAACTTGAGTTCTAATTTCGGTTTAGACAAAACGGTTCAATTTCCTCGAATTGATTTCTTCAACCGTCTGGTTAAAAACTTAGGCCAGAAAACTACCGAATCGCTTTCAATTGCCATTCATAATAGATTTTCATGTATCGTGCTTAATGCTATTGACCCTCTAGGCTCACGAATAGTTGGCAGACTAGTAAAATTACTATTTTACCCTTTCCATCATAAGTGGTCTATAGTAAGACATTATGATTACCCAACGTTCATGATTATCGATTATTCGATTTAATGTGTTATCGTACATGTCAATATCCTTTTATCAAACCGATATCCAGATTTGATCAATAAGCATAGAATGGTCATCCTAATTTATCAATAACTGTTTCTTGATATCTGAGATAACTGAAAACTGATACTAAGGTATCACTTGCACGGCTGTGCTATTCCTTCAGTCATACTCATTAAGTGGCCTAAACGGATATTATTCTCATACCGAAGTATGAGTGATAAATCCCTCAGACGCCTTTCTAGTTCACTAATGCAGTAAATATCCAAGCCAATCAAAGCCGTTATAGTTACCCTTTTACAGATAACGTTAGAATATAATGTACAAGCTACGATATGTGAGTATCTCATGACTTGATATGTGCAGCATTCTCACAATCGGGTTGTCCGATATCATCGACCTGGTGGTATCTATGATATAACTCCGGCACGCACTTTGCCATGATCAGTAGAGCATGAACACAAGGAGTTAGTCTCATACTGATCGCTTCTTGAAGAAGCTTAGCTAATCACCGACTCATCAAATGTAATTCTTTCTGATCTATATTTCTACTATTAGTGGTTACACACAAGATGATATAGATCAAATTACATTCGATATATTACTACAACACATTAGTAATATATGCCAATTTATTTATTCGGAAAGATGATAAAACATTACATCTGTAGATCACTTATATATTGGATAGGGGCATAACTCTAACACTTTCAACATTTTCTAGATCTCTGCCATTAAGTCCTTGGGATCATCGGAAATGTCCAAGAACTACTTCTGCAAGTTAGGCACCATATTCTCCATCATAATGCACTGCACGTCGATTCGGTCGTTAAGTTTTAATCAGTATTAATTAAAATTGAAGTTGGAGATTTAGTTATAAAACACTTTTCTAATGCTAACGGAGGCTCACTGCTCTAATTAAGAGCATCAAGGTAGGAATACATTCATCTACAAGACCATGTAGTTCCTGGCTAAGGTTTGTACTTAAAAGTACATGGCACACCCTATACTGATACCCTAGGTCAGCCCTAGCTGACAATCGTAGACAAGTCTACCAAACTTGAACTATGGACATAACTGATGTGGCTACTACGCGTAGGCGCACGCACCCACAAAGAACTGCCCATCTAATCCAGACTTTTCCTCTATGAATGTTACGCGGAGGCGTACCGACATCCATAGACTCAAAGCCCTTTTGAGTGCCCAAACTTGGATGGTATCACGCTTGACTTGTAATTAATTGCGTTTAATTTAATTATTACAGTCTGATTGTACATTGATACAATCTTAATCTTTAATCATCAATTGCAAATCCATGCGAAGATGATCTCTTATCCGGTTAAATGCAAGTCTGATTAAATACCGGTTATCTTAATCTTTGCATGTGGGTGATAGCTAAACATACATAATCTTGTATATAAAAACTATCATACATTCATATATATTCAACATACAAATGTAAGGGTAAATCATGCATAGCTAAGCCCATCTTAGGTTCCTAGGAATCTAGCAAAATTGATCCTAAAGACTTGGTCTTCAAGATCCAGACTTGCTCCATCCTTGTGGACTCCCACTGGCTTCGAGTCTCCGCCAGACTTCGAGTCTCCCTCTTGACTTGTATCTTGCGTCATTCTTCATAATTACAAATTTAATAAAGTAAATAAATACAAATCACGACATTCATGTCATATTTACTACAACCCAAAACTTAGCAACTCGCAGGTTGCAAAACTTAAATTTGAAGACATACAAGTCTAGAGGGCTGAGCTATACATCATGCGGAAAACAACATGTTATCCAAATTTTATTTTTCTTAAGTATGGAAAAATTTTGGTTTATCGAAACCAGACGATTTAAATTAATTAATTGAATTTGAATTGGTTCACGCTGGTTTATCGAAACTGAACAGAATCTGAAAAATAAAAATTTTAGGGCTTCAAAATATTCTCTAGAACTGGCCGGTTCAGCTCAAATCTGGTCGAGCCGAACCGGCCCAACCAAGGTCGCCCGCGGAGGCAACCATGGTGGCCCGCGAGGGCTGCCATGGTCGCCCGCATGCGATCTGGTCGGCCCTTGGTACCGACCATAGTAGGCCCTAGGGCTTTCCATGGTCCACCAAGGTTCTCGACCATAGTTAGTCATGGCTCGGCCATAGCTAACCCAAAACAGCCCCAAAATAATTTTTTTTTCAATTTTCAACTCAATTAAAATCAGATTTTTTTTTTCAATTTTCATTCATATTCAAACTCGATGAACATATGAACAATTAAAACAAATAACTCAGATATATACATGCTCAAATTAAACACATAATGACCATGGCTCTGATACCACTAAAGAATTCCCATTGTTCCAAAAATTTAATTTCATGCAACAGATTGAAATTAACCATGAGAATCAAAAGAAAAGCGAGATCTTATTGTTAAAATTTCAGCATGCAAAATTATTTTCTAGATCTGAAAATATACCTTTAGAAATCGTTTAAACACAAAACTATGTGTTTCTCTAGGTAGTCCACACAAGCACAGCACCTTGATGAGGTTTCTTCACACCCTTGCTAGCGTTGTGTGAAGAATTGAACAAAACAACAATGGAGGTGTGTAGAGGGCAGGGTCGGCCGAAACTAGAGAGAGAGAGAGGATGAGAGTGCCGAAAATTGACTTAGGGGTTTAGGAAAATTATTGTGTAATTAATAAAAAATCTGATTTTTAATATCTTCTTTATAATTACACAATAATCCCCTTAATTTCCTTAATTGCACTTAAGCACCATTCTCAATTAAAACCAATAATGGGCTTTAAGCCCACTTAGCTAAAACCTAATTAAAACCCATTTAATTGAGTTCTAATTATATGGTTTAGCTAAACCGGTTCAATCTCTCTAACTTGATTTATTCAACCGTCTGGTTAATAAACCTAGGCCAGAAATCAACCGAATCGTTTTCAATTTGACTGAATTGAAAACCGGTTTCTCCCAATTACCATCCAAGCTTGTTCGTCACATATTGTACTTAAAGTGTGTGACCCTCTAGGCTCACGACCCGTTAGCAGACTGGTAAAATTACTAGTTTACCCTTTCCATCATAAGTGGCTTCTAGCAAGACATTATGATTACCCAACGTCTGTGATTATCGATTATTCGACTTAACCTAATATTGTACAAGTCACTGTCCTTTTATCTAACCGATATCCAGATTGATCAATAAGCATATAACCGTCACCCTAATTTATCAATCACTGTTTATTGATATCACCTGCATGGCCATGCTATTCCTTCAGTCATACTCATCAAGTGGCCTAAACGAATATCTTTCTCATACCGGAGTATGAGTAATAAATCCCTCAAACGTCTTTCGAGTTCACTAATGCAATTATTAACCAAGCCAATCACAGCCGTTATGGCTACCCTTTTATAGGTAACGATATACTAGGTCAAACTCAGATATTCATTACATAGTGCACACAAAGATTCCTTGGTCTGTGAGTATCTCTTGACAGTATCTATGTGCATACGTTAGACTAGGCCTAAACGGATATAATGACAAGCCACGATTTGTGAGTATCTCATGACAGTATCTATGTTGCATACTCACAATCAGGTCATCCGATATCATTGACCTGATGATATCTATGATATAACTCCGGCAGGCATTTTGCCATAATAAGTAGAGCATGATCACAAGGACTTGGTCTCATACTGATCGCTTCTTATAGAAGCTTAACTGATCAAAGAACTCACCGAATGTAATTCTTTCTGATCTACAATTCTACTATTAGTGGTTATACACATAATGACATAGATCAAATCACATTCGATATATTAGTACAACACATTAGTAATATAATGCCTTTTATTAGATCGAAAAATGATAAACATTACAATATAGATTAAGAAATTACATTGGACTAGGGCACAATCCTAACAACGACCATGGTCGGCACGAGCGCCTCCCATGGCCGAGCCTAGCGCTCGACCCCGGTCACCCACGATTCTGCCCATGGTCGGCCCGAAGGCGCCCATGGTCAGCCCGAGGCGACCTGGTCGGCCCTGTGTGTTGACCATGGTCCACTACGGGGCTCGACCCTGGTTAGCCATGCCTCGGCCATGGCTAACCCAAAACAGCCCCAAAAATTAAATTTTTAGTCTTTCAAAATCAACTCAAAATTTGATTTTTTTTTTTCATTTTCATGCAACATTTAATCCCATAAACATACATGAATTTATCTAGAATTGAAAACTAATCCTAGCATGCTCAAAATAATAATCACATATCAACCATGCTCTAATACCACTGAAGGAATCCATGGGTTCCAAACAATAAATCTCATGCAATTATAACCATGGATTCACGAAAGACTTTGAAGATCATCATGTGAGATTGAATTTTCAGCATATAAAATTCATAACAATAATATCAAAAACCTTTTCTTACTTGAATCCCCAACAAAAATACTCTTTGTGTTCTCTAGCAAGTCCACCCAAACATGGTCTTTTGGAGCTCAGAATTTCTTCAACACTTTTTGCTAGAAAGTTAGAGAAAAAGAAACAAAAATGGACAAGAAGAAGTTAGAGAGAGAGAGAGCTGAAAATGGGAGAGGATTTTCGGCCAAATGGGAGAGAAAATGGGGAGAGTAATTGGAGAAATCAAATCATTTTTATTTTTGATTTTCAAAATTATTTTCCCTTTTATTTTAAATCCCATAATACCTGAATTATAATTATAAAAAATTATATTAAGAAGTTGGCTGAAAAGCCCATTTAGCTAAACCTTAATTAAACTCATTTACATTGGGTTCTAAATAAATGGTTTAGCTAGGCCGATCCATTTCCCTTACACTAATTTCTGGTTTAAACTAATTCGCTTAGATTTTACTAAACCGAAACGCGAATTTTCCGATACCTTGCTTAAAATGTGTGACCCTTTAGGCTCACGACCCGTTGGAAGACTGGCAAAATTACTATTTTTCCCTTTCCGTCATAAGTGGCCTCTAGCAAGACATTATGATTACCCAACGTCCATAAATATCGATGATTCGATTTAATCTTTTATTGTCCATGTCACTATCATTTTATCACCCGATATCTAGATTGATTAAAAGGCATAAAACCGTCATCCTTATTTAATCAATCACAGTTTCTCGATGTCTGAGATGACTGAAAACTGATACACAGTATCACCCGCATGGCCATGCAATATCTTTCAGTCATACTCATCAAGTGGTCTAAACAGATTAAAATCCCATACCGGAGTATGAGGGATAGATCCTTTAGCCGTCTATCGAGTTCGCGCATGTAACTTATACCTAAGCCGATCAAATCCCTTATAGCTACTCTTTTATAGGCAACGTTAGACTGAGTCAAACATAGATACTTACTACACAGTGATCACAAAGACTCCTCAGTCTAAGGATACAATGACAAACTACGATATGTGAGTATGCTCATGACAGCATCTATGCTACATACTCACCATCGAGCCGTCCAATATCATCTTGCCAATGATATCTATGATCTAACTCCTGCACTACCTTGCCATGATCAGTAGAGCGTGATAATAAAGAGTTAGCCTCATACTGATCACTTCATAATGAAGCTTAATTGATCGGAGACTCATTAAATGTAGTTCTTACTGATCTAAAGTTCTACTATTAGTGATGACACACATAATGATATAGATCAAACTACATCTAATATATTACTACACCACATTAATAATATAATGCCATTTTATTTATTCGAAAGATGTTAAATCATTATATACAGACAAACTTATTACAGTAGACTAGGGCACAAATCTAACACCATGTGGAGAGGGAGCGGAGAAGAGAGCCCGAGATCCCACCTGACAGGTTCGTGCAACTCGGCGGGTCGTGGCCTTTGTGACGATCGTGGAAGAGAAAAAAAAAATAACCTGACGGGTTGACCTTGTAAGAATTTTTGTGCCCTAGTCCAATTGTATTAGTCTATAAATGTCTGTGTATATTAATCATCGATTGCAATATATAAAATCAGCATTATATTACTTATGTGTTGAACTAATAGGTTAAGTCTGATCTGATATATGTCAACTAAAGTAGTAGAACCATATATCTGTACGGATCACACTTAACGGGTCCCTTGTCAAATATGCTTCAATGAAGCGATCAAGTATGAGAATTATTCCTTATGGTATAGTTCTATTTTCCATTGGGAAGGGCTCCCGGAATCGGCCAGATGATAGGGAGGAACGTCACCCGAGAAGTTAGAGACAAGCCGCAGTACAAGTTTCAGAAGCTCGAAAACACAAACGATGGTAGACGAGGAGGGCGATCAGGTAAGGGAGTTCAGTGCTTTGAATGTGAGGGGTATGGACACATGCAAAAGGAATGTCCCAACTTCTTAAAGAAACAAAAGAAGGGATTCAATGCCTCTCGAACTGACGATGAAGATGAGGAAGACAGTGACCTTGAGCATACAAGTAACTATGTTGCTTTCACTTCCTCCACAATAGATCAACCAGCTGAAAGCTCAAAGAAGTATGACTCTGATGATGAGCTATCCGACGAGACCCTCAACAACGCTTACAACGAATGTTATGTCAAGTGGCTTGAAGACTCTCAGGTAATCGAAAAACAAAATGCTCTCATTCTTACTCTTAATGAAGACAAATCAAGACTTCTCAAAATGACTGTTGATCTCAAAAAGGAAGTTGCTCGACTAAAAGGCGAGTTAGAGCAGGTCATCAAGTCTGTAAAGATGATGAATCCAAGTACTGACACTCTGGACCAAATACTTTCGATCGGGAAAGCATCTAGAAATATGGAAGGTCTTGGATACTCAAAAGAAGCCTCATCATCGCACACCGTCTTCGTTCCGCAGAAGGTTATCCTCCAGAAGCCCCGTCAGAAGTCTCCTAACTTGACGCCTGACCAAGCGACCAAAAAGCCTTCTACCCTGGCCGCTTCAAAAACCCAGAACAAAAGACATAACTGGGTTTGTCATCACTGTGGACGAAGAGGACATATTCGACCCTTCTACTATCAGCTATATGGGAAGAGTTTGGTCAAGAAAAGCACCACCATCAAGAAAAGCCAACCATAGAAGGAATGGCGAGTCAAGGAGGTAAACTATCGAGCTAACATCGCGTACACCGCTCTAAAGGCTTCAACCAGCAACAATTGGTACTTTGATAGTGGATCCTTTTGACATATGACGGGTAATAGCTCTTTCTTGGTCACTTTAATACCTTGCACAAATAGCTTCGTCACTTTTGGAGATGGAGTAAAAGCTAGAGTACTTGGGAAAGGAAAACTCAATCTTCCCAACTCTCCATGTCTGAAAGAAGTTCTACTAGTAGAAGGCCTCACAACAAATCTCATCAGCATAAGCCAAATATGCGATTTAAATTTGGATCTCCACTTTACTCGTGACAAGTGCTCGGTCAAAAACGAACAGCAGAAGGAAGTCATGACAGGCCACAGGTCCCTTGATAATTGTTATCTATGGTCCCCAACAGTCACAACTTTGCCAACCAAGTGCCTATTGTCCAAAGCTCAAGAGACAAAGCTGTGGCATCAAAAACTTGGTCACATCAATTTGAGGAGCATGCAAAAGATTCTCTCTGAAAAGGCGATCATTGGAGTTCCCAACCTCAAGATCATTGAAGGAAAAATCTGTGGAGAATGCCAGATTGGGAAACAAGTCAAGACGTCACACAAGAAGGTGCAACATCTTACTACTTCTCGTGTCCTAGAACTTCTTCATGTTGACCTTATGAGACCAATGCAAGTAGAAAGTCTAGGAGGAAAGAAGTACATATTTGTATGTGTAGACGACTTCTCGAGGTACACCTGGGTAGACTTTATTCGAGAAAAGTCAGACACCTTCTCAGTCTTTGAAGCCCTATGTCGGAGAGTTCAACGAGAAAAGGGAGAAGTTATTGGAAAAGTCGTTCGACTTCGAAGCGATCATGGAAAGGAGTTTGAGAACATCAGCTTCGCAAATTTCTGTTATGCTGAAGGAATTGCACACGAATTCTCTGCTCCCATCACTCCCCAGCAAAACGAGATCGTTGAAAGGAAAAATCGCACTCTTCAAGAAATGGCAAGAGTCATGATGTTAGCCAAAGACATCCCGCAGCACTTCTAGGCTGAAGCTTTGAATACGGCATGCCATATTCATAATAGAGTGACCCTCCTCCCTGAACCTTCGCTCACTCTTTATGAAATATGGAGGGGGAGAAAGCCGAATGTCAAATATTTCCATGTCTTTGGATCGATCTGCTACATACTTGCAGATAGGGAACCTCGACGCAAACTTGATCCTAAGAGCGACGAAGGCCTCTTCCTCGGATACTCCAGAAATAGTCGGGGTTTTCGTGTATTCAACAATCGCACCCGGACTATCATGGAATCCATCAATGTCGTGATCGATGACAGTAACGAGCAACCCAGTGACGAGGACGAAGAAGTCCTAAATCTCTCAGGAGAAGTCAGACCAGAAGTCAGAGGAGAAGTCAGACCAGAAGTCAAAGGCAATGAGCACAACAAAGAGTCTGAAAACGAAAGGCCAATCATCCCGGACAAAGAGGCATCTCCTATAAGGCAAAGAGCTCCGTCAAGAAGAATTCAGAAGGATCATCCAACCCAGGATGTGATTGGAGACATTAATGAGGGAGTGCGGACTCGAAAAAAGGCATCTCTTGACTACAACGACATGATAGGTAACGTTTGCTTTATTTCCAAAATTGAACCAAAGAATATACAAGAGGCCATCAATGATGAATACTGGGTCTGCGCCATGCAAGAAGAATTGGTTCAATTTGCAAGGAATGAAGTCTGGGAACTAGTACCCAAGCCTGACAATGTCAATGTCATCGGGACAAAGTGGATATTCAAAAACAAGTTTGACGAGCAAGGAAACATCACTCGAAACAAAGCGAGACTGGTGGCTCAAGGATACACACAAGTCGAAGGAGTCGACTTTGAAGAAACTTTTGCTCCAGTAGCCAGACTGGAAGCCATACGACTTCTTCTCGGCATCGCATGTGATCTGCGTTTCAAACTCTATCAAATGGATGTAAACAGTGCCTTCCTTAATGGAAATCTCAACGAAGAAGTCTATGTGGCTCAACCAAAGGGATTTGAAGACCATGACTCTCCGCACCATGTCTATAAGCTAAAGAAAGCCCTCTATGGACTCAAACAAGCTCCACGAGCATGGTATGAACGTCTTACCCAATTCCTTGTACATAATGGCTATATTCGAGGGGGAGTAGAAAAAACTCTCTTTGTGAAGAAGGAAGGAAGGGACATCATGATTGCTCAAATATATGTCGACGACATTGTAATTGGAGGGAAGTTAGACAAGATGGTGGAACGTTTCGTCCAACATATGCAGTCTGAATTTGAGATGAGTATGGTCAGAGAGCTCACATACTTCCTAGGCTTCCAGATCAAGCAGATGTCAGATGGAATATTTATCTCCCAAAGCAAATACGCAAAGAACATTGTCAAGAAGTTCGGGTTAGAAAAGGCCTCACACAAGAGAACTCCTATTGCCACACATGACAAATGCACAAAGGACGAGATGGGAGAATTAGTTGATCAAAGTCTTTATCGAAGCATAATAGGAAGTCTCCTCTATCTAACAGCAAGTCGACCCGACATCGCTTACTCCGTGGGGGTCTGTGCTCGATATCAAGCCAATCCAAAATTCAGTCACTTAGCTCATGCCAAGAGGATCATAAGGTACATCTCGGGAACCTCTGAATTGGGTCTACTATATTCCTTTGATACCTCTCCTACTCTTATTCGATACTGTGATGCTGACTGGGCGGGAAGCACACCAGATCGAAGAAGTACCTCTTGAGGTTGTTTCTACCTGGGGAACAATCTTGTATCATGGTTCAGCAAAAAGCAAAATTGTATTGCTTTGTCTACTGCTGAGTCCGAATATATTGCAGCCGGAAGTAGCTGTACTCAGCTTCATTGGATGAAACAGATGTTGGCAGAGTATGGAGTCAAGCAAGAAGTCATGACTTTGTTCTGTGACAACATCAGTGCAATCAACATCTCGAAGAATCCAGTCCAACACAGCAAAACAAAGCATATCGACATCAGGCACCACTTTATTCGAGAGCTTGTAGAAGACAAGAAAATAAAGCTCGAGTATTTACCCACCGAGAAACAAGTCGCTGACATCTTTACAAAAGCATTAGATGCTAAAAGGTTTGAAAGTCTGAGGTCATCCCTTGGACTTTGATGTCTGGAGTAACCAGAAGTCAAGCAAGAAGAGGGAGAGCTTTTGGTGAATTTTTGCTCTCTCTCTATCTGGACCAGCCAGGGTCCACAAAATCTAGCCGGGCCCAAATCTCATTATTAGAAGCCCAGGTGGAATTATTTGTTTAAAAATTAAAAAAGGGGAATGATTGAAAAACTGACGACAATCCAATCAGCTCTCAGCCCCCATCAACTTCCGCAGAAAAGGCTCTGCATCTCCTCCACCTTTTGAAACCGCTAGGGCACCACAAATCAAAAGTCTGCAACTGAAAGATTTTGTTTTCGTCTCTCAAGAGCAAATCCTATCAAGCTTTCTGCCAAATGGTTGGTACCCGAAGCGGACGAATACCATCCGCCTCCAAGACGTTACGAGCAAAAATGAGGGCAAAATTGATTGCCAAGAAGTTGTCGGGCTCGACGACAAACAAATATGGAGTGAAGATTCGTGGAAGAAATCTGCCTGGTGAAGGAACTGAAGTCATCCAAGAAGTTGCTCAACATGAAGAGAACACTATCAGTATAGAAGAAGGAGATGTTGCAGAAGCCATGGAAGAAGAAGAAGCTGTGCCCAAAAGGGTTGTGAGAAGGAAGCTACCAACAAGAAGGTTAGTTGATGAAGAAGAAGAACCTCAACTACCGAGGAGATTGACCCCAAAGAGGAAAGCCACAGAGAAAGGAGGAGCATCTGCTTCTAAACAGCTGAAGAACTCTATGAAGAAGTCACTAACTTCTGTAGCAACATCTGTTCCTGAAGAAGAGGAATCTGAAGAAGAAGACACCCATATTGTGCTACCTCGGGTCAAAAAGGGAATGGGAGGGCATAAACTCCCCAAGAATGTTCCGAAAGCTCCTACGGACAATGTCTCCTTCCACTCTGTAGACAATGCGGTTAAGTAACAGTATGTATACCAGCGCAAGATCTACCCAGAAAGAGAGCTTTCCTCAGAGACGCAGGGGATAAACTCGATCATAGAACTTCTCTGAAGAGCAGGCCTGACCAATACGGTCATAAATATTGGGCCATTCTACCCAGCTTTGGTCAAAGAATTTATTGTCAACCTTTCAAGCGAGTTTGATGATCCAGAAAATGCTGAATACAGAAAGGTGTTCGTTCGGGGAGAATGCTTTGAGATATCTGCTTCAACCATCAATGTCTATTTTGGCAGAGAAGACCCAGAAGTCACTCCAGAAGTCCCGCACTTGAACAAAGTAGCGGTCGAGATCACTGGAGGACGAAAGAAGGTCTGGCCCATCAAAGACACCATTGCGGCTACTGAGCTTACATCAAAATATTCAATTCTCTACCGCATTGGTCTGGCAAATTGGGCACCTTCTACGCATGGGTCAAGCATCAAAATCGAGTTGGCTAAACTCATATACCAAATAGGTACGCAGCCTTCTCTTGATTTTTGCGCTTATGTCATTGAACATCTAGTCAAGCATGCCAAATCATGCGCCATCAGACTTCCTATCGGGTTTCCTTCACTGATCACCTGTCTCCTTCCTCAACAATGTCCTCACATTGTTCGAGAATCGAATATTCCGGGTAAGAAGCCACTGCCCCTTGCTATCAGCCTCAAGAACTTCGAAGGGAAGCAGTTGAAGGACCTCGGACTCCCCATGGCCAAAGCATCAGGAGTTGGTTCAAGCTCTCGACCCTTAGGACCAATTGGCACTAGGATGGAGGAAGAATTGGTGGAGATGATCGATGATCTGGAGAAGTCAATTGCGATGCTTTCAACCCGCAAAGTCGCCTGTGAAGCTCTGCTCAATGACCTCCGCTCTGCTGCTGCTTCTGAAGATGATGTTGACGAATCCACGTCGTTTTAAGTATTTCTCTGAATTTGCTATGATAACTTTGTTCCACACACTTTTAAATCCTCGGGGTATGTCCGAGTTAATTTTCCGCACACTATGACCTTTTATTTTTTGGATATTTGCTCTTGGTTGAGCTGGATATGAGCTCATGTTTGAGCTGTTTATTTTGCTCATGGTGTGAGCTGGTTTTTACCCTGATGTTTAGTCGAATTTCATTGAACGATTGCCTTTGGCAATATTGTTAGACAAACAGGGGGAGATATAGATAAGCTACGCCAGGAGTTACGCCAGAAGTCGCGCCAGAAGTTGTGCATAAAAGTCGCCGCTCCAGAAGCCGCCCCAGAAGTTAAAGCTCCAGAAGATAAACCAGAAGCCGCACAAGAAGTCGCAGCAGAAGTCACATAACTTGCTGTGTGCGTAACTGCCTCAAGGTGAGGACGATGTGCCTGCTTGGAGTAAAGAAGTCACATCACTTGCTGTGCGTAACTGCCACAAGATAAATCACTTGCTGTGCGTAACTGCCACAAGATGACGATGGGCTTAAAAAGGTGTTTGCCTAAAAAATTGCCAAAGGGGGAGATTGTTGCTACGTTTAATTGTTGGCATAATTTTTTAGCGCAAAAGTAAGAAGTCGTGCAACATGTTACATGACATGTAGAGTGACTTGTTACGATCAAAATCAGGAAAGTCTGAAGCTTTCCTATTTCAACGAAGCTTGGAGCAAAAGAAGAAAGGCGCCACGAAGACTTGGAGCGCAAGAGAGTGACGTCGACAAGTCAGGCAACTTCCATCTGGCAGTTACACGTCAGCAATAGGCGGCAACTCTACTTGCCTGATTTATTCAGGAAGTCAGAACCGGCAAGACGACTTCCAGCTGTCGTAGAAAGCGGCAACAACTTGCCTGACTTTCCTGTTCCTAATCCAGGAAGGATTAGGAATGTGAGCTGCTATAAAAAGCCCTTGGCTTCCCATTAGCAGATCATCCGTTCTTGTTCTAACAATTGCAAGATTTCTCAGAGCTCTTAACCGTGCACCATCGGCGTGTTGAGAGGCTGATGAATATTCGCTAGAACGGATCTTTGCTCCGATCAAACATTAAGTCGCGAAGACTAAGTGTTTGGATCGATTAGGGTATTTGTTTGTGATTGAAGATTCACAACTCCGTCCAAGAAGACAACGACACCGAGCATAGGCTTGCTCGAAGGGTGGAATTGAGGGAATCTCAAAGACAGGGGGAGAGGCTCTTGGTCGAGGTTATTCACGGTGAGATCTATAGTAGCTTAGGACAATAGCTTGTGTGATAGCTAGTTGGTGCTTGAAGTTGTACTATTGACTACCTGATAGTGAAAACCTTTCCACTGGCAAAGTGCCCCCAGACGTAGGTGCGGAGTCACCGAACTGGGTAATCATCTCTGGTGTCGTTATTATCTGTTTACTGTTTTACTTACGGTTTACGTTTTAGGCAAGTAGTCGATCCACAAGTTACGACTTTGGGTTCGACTTCTTGACTCGGCTAGGATTCAGAATTTCAGAAGAGATTATGGGAAACACAACGTGGACCTGAGAGTTGGGAACAGAATCAGAGTTGCCGCTGTAGGCTCCATTATTCTTTTTTTGCCCAGTCGACTTGTATTAGTATTTCATAATGTGTATTACACACTTATGAAAATTGTAATAAAGTCGGTCATTTATACATATTGAATATGAAAAACTTATGTTCATAATATAACATTAATACTAAAATGTTTAAATCCGATGATTTAAACAAAACTCTAATATGGCACTGTCATTTGGGTCGCATAAATGAGAAGCGCAATTCAGCCCTTCACAAGTGCGGACTTTTAAGTCTATTCGAATTCTATTCGATGAAGGGTGCGAGGCTTGTTTGATGGGAAAAATTACTAAAGTGCCTTTCATTGGCAGAAATGAAAGGGCGGGTGACCTATTAGGCCTAATATGCAACAGGATGTATGTAGGCCAATGAGTTCACTTGCCATAAGTGGTTTAAGTTACTTTATCACTTTTACTGGCGATTGCAGTAGATTTGATTATGTCTATTCAATAAGACATAAGTCTGACACTTTTGATAAATTCAAAGAGTTTAAGAATGAAGTACAAAACCAGCTTGGGAAAAGTTTTAAGTCACTTCGTTTTTGTCAAAGTGCAGAATACTTGTCCACAGAGTTTCATGATAATCTTGAGGGATATAGGATCTTATCATAGTAGACTCTGCCATGAATACCGCAACAGGACGGTGTGTCCGAAAGCTGGAATCGAACTTTATGGGATATGGTTCGTTCCATAATGAGTCACTTTTATCTCCCAATCTCCTTCTGGGATTATGCTCTAGAACAGCCACATTCATTATGAATCGGGCTCTGACGAAGGCAGTTGGAGGACTATATATCTGGATGATATTCCAGAGGATGTACTTTCTCGGGAACCACTAGAAAACCCCGTAGAAGTGTTGGAGCCAGAGCGGGTAGTAGAACAGGAACCACCCACTTCAGTTCTTTAGGACGGTCTAAAGCTATCAGTAAGAACCAGTCGTCCACCTGTGAGATATGGAATTTATGTGACTCAAGGTGAAGAGTTGGTATTGGTGGATCAAGTTGATAAGCCCACCACCTTTCGAGAAGCCATGGACAGTACCAACTCTGAGACATGGCTGGGTGTCATGTACCAGAATTGGAATCTAAGTTTTGATAATTGTGATAATTAGTTCGACTCTATCAAGAACGACGACGGGCCTTGCGTTTAAAAGAAGGCGGATGGAAGTAAGATAGTCTTTCCCAATGAAGGACTTAGGCGATGCTGCTTACATCTTGAGGATCAAGATATATAGAGGTCGCACCAAGTGGGTCTTGGGTTTAAGTCAAAGCACCTATGTGAACAAGTTATTGAGTAAGTTCTCAATGCTTGACTCCAAGAAATAATTCTTACCCATCCGTCATGGCATAAATCTTAGCAAAACTCAGTTTCCGGTGACAGCTGATGAGCGGGAAAAATGATGGATGGAATTCCATACGCTTCAGCTACTAGATCCATCAGGTATGCCATGACATGTGCGAGATCGGACATCTCGTTTGCCTTAAGTTGTACCAGTAGGCATCAGTCCAACCCCGGTGAAGAACAATGGACTGTAGTTAGGGAAATCCTCAAAATTTTGAGGAGAACCAAGGACGCTTTTCTTGTATACGAGGAAGGAATGAT
Organism: Geranium rotundifolium; assembly: GCA_963920655.1. Lineage (NCBI taxonomy): Eukaryota > Viridiplantae > Streptophyta > Magnoliopsida > Geraniales > Geraniaceae > Geranium > Geranium rotundifolium. Next base: position 26,786,731 of record OY987312.1, on the reverse strand, counting down.
GATGAGCTAGTCATCGAAGGCTTTATTGATGCTAGTTTCCAAACAGATCCTGATGACTATCAGAGTCAGTTAGGATATGTGTTCGTGTTGAATGGTAAAGCTTTCAGCTAGTAAAGCATGAAGCAGGATACCATTGCCGATTCTACAGAGGAGGCTGAGAACATTGTTTCCTCAGAAGCAGCAATGAAGGCTGTATGGATCAGGAGCTTCATAACTGGGATAGGCGTAATGCCAAACGCGTCTAATCCAGTAGGCTTATTTTGTGACAACACAGGGGCCATTATATATGCTAATGAGCCTAGAGCACATAACAGATCCAAACATGTACCCAGAAAATATCACCTAATATGAGATATCATCGAGAGGTCTGATGTGAAAATCACTTACGTTGCAACAGATGATAACACAGCTGACCCTTTGACCAAGGCTCTTCCTCAACCTAAGCACGAAAGCATGTGAGGTCGATGGGTATAGATTGGGGCTTAGATTGGAAATAAGGGTAAGTGGGAGATTGTATGTATTTTTGTGCCCTAGTCCAATTGTATTAGTCTGTAAATATCTGTATATATTAATCATCGTTTGCATTATATAAAATCGGCATTATATTGCTTATGTGTTGAAGTAATAGGTTAAGTCTGACCTGATATATGTCCACTGAAGTAGTAGAACCATATATTTGTACAGATAACACTTAACGGGTCCCTGGTCAAATATGCTTGAATGAAGCGACAAAGTATGAGGATGATTCTTTATGGTAAATTTCTATTTTTTATTGGGAAGGGCTCAAGAATCAGATAATAGATATCACTCTGGTGAGTGATATTGGACTACCCGCACTGAATGGTGTTGCATAGATACAATCATGAATACATTTAATTGTGGTAGCTTGTCGTCGTATCCTTAAACAAAGGATTCTTTGTGATCTCTATACGGTAAAGAGCCGCGTTTGACTTGCTCCAAACGTTGTCCGTAACAAGATAACCATAACGGACATGATTGGCACGGGGTCGGATTCTATGAGTGATACAAAAAGCGGCTAAGGGATTTATCCCTCATACTACGGTATGAGAGAGGTATCTCTTTAGGCCACTCGATACAGAATAACTGAAGGGAGAGCATGGCCATGCCAACGATACGGGTTATCAGTATTCCTTAATCTCACAGATCGAGAAACAGAGATTGATTAAATAAGGGTGACGTCTCTATGCCTTATGATCAATCTAGATACCAGGCGATAAAGGGATTGCGACATGTACTACATGAGGTTGAATCGAATCATCGATCATCATGCACGTTGGGTAATCATAACGTCTTACTAGAGGCCACTTATGATGGATCGGGTAAAATGGAATTTTACGCCGATCCGCCGTTGTTGGCATGAGCCTAGAGGGTCACACACATAGGATATGGATTATGAGAGACAAGTAAAGGTCGGCAATACTTGAGAGAGAGGCATGGGCAAAACTGGATGTTTTGGGCCATGGATATGTCTATTTGAATGTGACACGCGAATCGAGAAAGACTATATCTTTCGTCGATGTCGCGTTGGACTTTGTACGATAAGTTCGGGGGTTAGTTGGACGCGGCACAGGACCTCAAGCCCGAAGCATTTTGCTTCGTGCCACGAGACCCTAAGTGGCCGGCCTAACAAAGGCCCAATAGTGGAGCAAAGGGTAGTCTCTTTCTCCACTAACTTTGGTTAAGTGGATGCTGATTAGATACACATTAACCTAATTACAGGAGGCCACCCAATGACCATCATCATCTTTCCCTTAACCCAATACACATCAATTCATATACACTCACCAACACAACACACAAAACACACAAAAATATCACAAGTGTTTTTGGTGCTCTCTCTCTCTCCCTCCCCCTTGGCTTATTTCTCTTAATCTTCACACACAACTCTCGTAGTTGTGTGTTTATGGATCGTTGGTCATCCAATCCATGTGGATACCATTAGAGAGAAGATCCAAACGCGTTCTTCTTGTTTTATTCGATCAACCGAAGCAACTGTCCAGCTCTGTCCAGTTCCGGCGACGGATATTTCATGAGGTGTAGCTCTCTGGTCTGAAATCCGTTTGACCTGAAACCAACGGCAGATTAAAGAAGAATCAAAGTTCTACAAGTTTAGTGAAATGGTAATTTCAGATTAGAGCCCTTGTGTGGTAGCGCTATAAGGCCGAAAACTGAAGAAACCCGGTCAGCACTGTCCAGCACCATCGACCAAACTCTTTTGCTCTAGACGGAGGTTCTGCCACCCGAACTGAGTGAAGAATAAAACATGAAAGTTGTAGATAATTGGTTGGGCTTCACTCTCAAGAAAGAACCGAAGCATTTAGTGATTTTTCGCTTGAGATACGGAGCTTCAAACTTGCGTTTTCTGCAGGGCAGATTCACGATCAAACCGAAAGGTAAAATCTTGTGATTTGGTTTTTCCTTGGGATTTAATGGTTTCATGATCTTAGGTTATGCTTCTGCTGCCATGACGTTTTGGTGAGCCCAAAATCCCTATAGACCTCCCACCCAGCAGGCTCACTCGGCAAGTTGGTCATAACAACCCTAAAAGCATGAAATTTTTTATTTTTGAAAAGATCTCTTTCCCTCTTATATATACCCACCTCTCTACCACGAAAATACATTTTAGAGTTAGGTTTAGAGGTAGAGAGAATGGAGGCTTGTAGGTGATCATTTGGAGAAGACTTGGAGGCACGAAGAGGAAGCGTTGGAGTCACGTTTGAGGTTGGTAGTAGAGTGTTAAGGGCTTTTTATTTCAGATTATATTGATATTGTATGCTTGGGAGTAGACTTGATTTTGGTAATATAACTGAGGCCTTTTTAATTAGATTGATTTGTTGGGTTGATTGCATGATGGAATAGATGATGAACTTAATGAATATGTTGAATTGTGTTTTAATCATTTGAGTAGCTAAATATCTAGGTTGGGGAAAGGGCTGAACAAGGATATAAATTTAATTGATTAAATGGTTTAAAAGATTGAATTATTGGGTTTGTGAAATGGGATAAGACCTTGAATGTGCTCTTAATGCTAGCTCTCCCGGGTAGACTTGAGTTTAGATAAAATCTAGGAAGAGAGGCGATATCAATTGAACTAGGTGGAACGTAGCATTTAGGGGCCGTATCTACGTGGTGTGTCTTGTGGTTGTAATTAGATTTGTGACGACTTCTTAATTGCAATCTGTGACAGGGATACATATACCGCGGGTACAGTTTACATCAATAGGGTGTCAGGCTGAAGGATGGAGATTCCTACATAACCTTTAAGATGACACTAATTAAGTATTTTAGTTAAATTGCTTTGGGATTTAATGGTTTAAATGTTCTTGGACAAGGTTTGGAGTAGATTATCTTTTATTGCTTCCGCTATCTCGATGACGATCTAGAACGCTCCAAAACCCTACAGTGGTATCAGAGCATTGGTTACCCTCTTAATCTTTGTCTTGTTGAATTTATTTCGGTTTTGTGATTATTTTTATGCCAAAAGTTGATAACATGATTTTAATGCTTTTTGGGATATTTGCATGAAATATGTTACTTTTGAAAAATATATTAAATTTGGAATTTTTCGGAAATTATTGGATTTGTCGGGTCCGAGAAGAGACTCTCGGGGAGCCGGATCGGAGGTACCGGACGGAGGTCACCGGAGGCCGGGGAGGCCGGCGGTGACCGGGCCCGTCCGCACTCTCGGCCGAGGCCGAGAGTGGCGGCAAGCCGGGTTTGGGCCTTCCAAGGCCCAAACCGGGCCGTGCATGGTTGGGCTCGGCCCAATGGGCCCTCGGCCCAATGGGCCCTCGGCCCATTGGCTTGGCCCAACTTGGTTCGTGTGTGGTGTTTGATCCATTTCACGAACCCACGATCCAATATTTCGAAAACTTTCAAAATTTGATCGGTTTCGATAAACCGTTTTTCGAAAAGGTCTAGTTTCGATAAACCCGACCAAGCAACTTGGCAAAAGAAAAACCGGAATTATTGCATATTATTTGATAACATGTTTGTGTGATAACATGTTGGATGATGTGATGAAATGTATGATGCTTTAGTAGCCCATTAGATTTATCGCTTTCACGGTTTGCATACCGTTAGTGTTAGCGTGTAATTATTCTTTTATTCGAGCCCATAAAGTGTAATTATTTTTTATCCGGTCTACGAACCGAGTATTAATTGTAATTATTACTCAAAGACGAGAAGGATGGAAAATCGAGCACGATGACGGTCTTGGAGGAAGTCCAAGAGCTAGTGGGAGCCCGAATGAGAAAGACGAGAAGATGTGAAGACTCGTAGATTCCTAAGATTAGGATGGGCTATAAAATGCATATTTAACGCTTTATGGTTGCTTGCTTGATTCATTTAAATTAATTGCATGGTTGCATGATTAGTTTATAAGTTTATAAGCGATCACCTCACATGCAAAGATTAAAAACAAACTTTAATTGTTTGCATGTTTAAAGCGTTGTGAACTATCACCACACGGGTTGTGATGGATGAGTTCAAGTTTGGAACGTATTTTGCATGGGTTGCAAATGACGGATTCAAATGAAGATAGTATGTGATACAATTAGAAACATCACAACACGGGTTGTTGGTGACGGATTCGTAATTGTACCAAATACTTTCAAATTATTAAACACAACCAAATTACAAGTTAATTTGAGTCAAGTGAGATGCCACCCTAATTCACACCCATGTAGAAACATTTTATCGGTGTCGTGCGCCTTAGCGGAGCATCGATCGAATGGGTTCTAGATGGGAATGGTAAACTTTGTGGAATGTCGTGCGCCTTAGCGGAGCATCTGCACAAAGTTAACTCGTTAGTGAAAGTTGGTTGACTCAACCACGATTCTTGGCCTGAGGTCGAGCTGGGGCATCGGAAGGGTAAGCCGTGTGTTTTACACATACCCTGACTAAGAGTTACACGGGTTGTAATTGGACGGATGTCCTACCTAAATAAGTCAATTGGAGCGGTGCGCCTTAGCGCACTTCAAATGACGAATAAGGGATCTTGGTTTAAAGATTCTAATTTTAGAATCTAATGGTTGGTGTTTAATTCGGATCTTCGTAAATTTATTCAACTATTCTGATTAAATTTACTTTCTTCGTGTAGAAATGGCTAGTAATTCAACAAATTCGTCTAATTTGTCATTGAGGACTATACTCGAGAAGTGTAAACTCAACGGAACAAATTATCTAGACTGGGACAGAAATTTACGACTTGTATTAAAAATGGAGCGCAGGGAGTACGTCCTTGATAAGGCTATCCCTGAGGAGCCAGCTGCCAACGCAACAAGGGTCGTTAAGGATGCGTACCAGAAACACCTTAGCGACTCTATCGACGTTGCGTGTGTCATGCTGGGCTGCATGGAGGCGGACCTCCAAAAGCAGTTTATGGAGCTATCCCATGATTGTCACGCCCCAAATTCGGTAGAGACCGAGCCCGGAACGCGAACGAGGAATCAGTGTCCGAAACAACTGAAACAATAATAGTAAACAAATAAAAAGAACACAAATACAATGAACCGCGAATTTTATAACTGCTCAAAAGAATATACAACACGAGTCAGAGACTCAAAGTATGATCAAGAAACAACAAAACGTCGACACTAAATTGTACGTCAACTAACACGCCCAAAACAACCCGGACTCTCCAGCTCCTCCAGCTTCGAGATGTCCTCCTATCCACAATCACGATCCTCACCTGTCGGCAGGAAGAGTAGCAGGGGGTGAGCATTTACGCTCACCGCAACGGATACCCGACTGACAACGGCATACAAGTAATTGACAGGGTGATACATAAGCACAGTTCGAAAAAGATCATTAGTAAAACTCAACCATTATCCAAACATTTCATCTCATTCTCAATACTCAAATCATCACACAATCAACCAAGCAACATCAATCAAACAAACCTTTCACTCAAGGAAAGGCAACAATCCGGGTACTTCGTCGAGTCCATCTTGCCAAACACGCACGGTGTTGGACAAGGTCTACACGACCAGGTGATGCAACCTATAACACGCCAGTTTACAGTCGCAAGCTGTCTGGGCCTGGTCTGCCTCCCACTTTTCGATAGCTAGTCGTAGGCGTGAAACCTCTTCGCGGCCGCCAGTTTACAGTGGCTAGCTGTCTGGGCCTGGTCTGCCCCCCACTTCTTCGATTGCTAATCGAAAGGCGTGGACGCCTCTTCGCGGCATGGATGGAGAAGCGCGGTAAGAGCGCAAATCTACCCCACCCGAACGGAGATCACGGACGTATCTTTCCCACCTGGGCGTTAACCAGCAACAAACACAAACCACCACGCACACTGGGCTCCCGCCCGTAACCAACATCCACACACACTGGGCTCCCGCCCGTAACCATCATTCACAAAACATTTCAACCACAGGAGAGAAATAATCAACTCAAGTCATTTCGATTTACATGTTAAGGCACAACATCTTCAAACACATCAAATCGCATTCACCATTTACTCACAATACAGTTCAACCATAGTGAAGAATATACTCAACTCAAATCATTTCAATTTACATGTTAAGGCACGACATCTTCAAACACGTCAAATCACAATTTACCATTACTCACAATTGAACAAGCATAACACATTCAAACCAAACGCAATGAGTAAAGCGGTAACACCCCCAATAAAGCATACAGCGGAATGGCACGTCGCTGTAGTATAATCAACCTATAGACACAACCAGGTGCCCACATGCAATTCTACACATACATATACTAAGAACACAAAAGGTGCCCACATGCAATTACTAGTAACTTTCCCAAGTCATGTACGGATATACGGCTACTTTTCCCTACCTCGATAATTATCCAACGTTAGCTCCAAGTCTCTCGCGACACCACGTCTAAATCCTTCCCTTTCCACGAGCGATGGAAGAATCTAATAACGACAAACGCACAAACGCACAAACTTTAGCAATTGATCGAAGTCCGATTCTAACGAAACTAACGCCCAAGTACACCCCAATGAGTCCCGATCACTCCAATACTTCCTAATTGCACCGAGTTGCCAAAAAGGACCCGGAACGGCCCAATTCGCGCACTTTCCCGAATCTGCCCGGAAACGCTAAAATGACCTCGGGACCCCGAAAAATTCCATTTTCGCATCAACAAATCATAATTATATTCAAGGGGTCCAACGCAATCGACGGAACCAAATTCCGACGCCCGAGCGACTCAATCCCGTCATTAAGGTTCCTCAAATAATAAATAATCTTTTCCCACAATTCAATTCCAACAATTCTCAAATTTATTCTACGCGCATAATTAAATTCGAGATCACCAATAAAATTGACGGAATTACGTTCCGACTTCCGGGGGATTTAATCTCGACTTTAAAGTTTAGCGAAACAAACACATTTTAGCCAAATTAATTCCAATTTCTTCCAAAGTCACGAATTAGTGTTCTAGGGATTTTCCGGGATTGCATACCACGTAAAAACCCGAACTCCGGGCACGCGGGCCCCACCTCCGGTGACCGGCTGGAGCTCCGGCGAGCTCCCGGTCACCGGACAAACCTCCCGTTTGTCTCAAAACGCTCCAAATTACCCCCTTAACACTAATCCAACCTCAATCAAACCATATTCCACAACTCCATAAATCCAAACTCAAAGAAATGAGAATCCAAAACATACCTCTTGTAGCCCACGACGAGGAGAACCCGAATACGCAAAAATCAAGACGTTTGGACGGTCGGAACGTCGGGAAATCGCCACAATCTTTTCTCTTCTTCTTCCTTCTTTCTTCTTTCTCTTTCTCTTTCTCTTTCTCTTTCCTTGTGTTCTGCCGAGAATCAACTCCCTCCCCCTCTCTTATAACTTAAATATAATTATTTAAACATTAAACTAATAAAATAAACCTATTTTCCATTTTCTTTTAAATCTAAATTAAAACAATTAATTTTTTTTAATCACTCAAAAGTCTCCCCCCCTCTAGATACATGACAAGTGTAAAGTAGAGGGGTCCCACAAGCCACTTTTGTCATTTTGGACCCGAAATCGTCCGAAACGGACACGTTTTTCGAAACCGTCGGAACCGTGATGTTTCGCTAAATTTTAGCTTCCATATGAACCTAATATCCATAATATTACAATTCCAACTTAAAATGGCTCCAATAGTAGTCCTCGGTGACTCTCGGGTCGAAATTTGGTCAAATCGCGAATTATTAAATTTTCATCCATTTTTCACAAAATTGACCCAAATTGACCCAAATTGACCGGGAGCGGTCCTTACAATGATCCGTTTGCAATGTTTGCACAGATCAAGGATATGTTCAAGGAGAAAGTACGTATTGAAAAATACACTGTTCTCCGAGAACTCATAGCCTGCAAGATGTCAGCAGGCAGCTCCGTAGGTCCTCACGTCCTACAAATGAAGGGGCATTTTGACCATATGACTAGTATCGGTATGTCTATGGAAAAGGAAATGGCAGCGGATTTTATTCTGCAATCCCTTCCTCATGCATATGGTGGGTTCGTCATGAACTATCACATGCATGATATGGACAAGACCGCGTCGGAGTTGCACAGCATGCTAGTAACTGCCGAGAAGAGCATAAGGGGCAGTTCGTCCAAAAATGTCTTCATGGTCAAGAAGGGACCCAGCTTCAAAGCTGTTGGTGGCAAGGGTAAAGGCCCAAGACACCTGGCAGGGAAGAACAGACGACCATTTATTCCTAGACCTCACATGCCCGTACAAGGCAAAGGGAAGGCATTCTATTGTCAAAAGCCTGGTCATTGGAAGAAAGACTGTCAGCAGTTGAAGGAGGATCAGAAGAAGGGCGGTGGGGCCGCCACTTCATCAGGTATTCCATTAGAGCTATATCTTTCTACAATAAATACCTGGGTACTAGATACTGGAGCTGAGTCTCATATCTGTGCCGATGTGCAGGTGTTACACAGTAGAAGAGATGGTGGGGAAAGCGAGGTGGACCTAAGAGTTGGGAACAATACCAGAGTTGCCGCAACTGCCGTAGGTTCTGTGAACCTTGCTTTGCCCAGTGGGCTTGTAATTGAACTAAATGATGTTTTTTGCGTACCTGCTTTCAGCAGGAATATTATCTCAATTTCTCTTCTAGAGAAAGAAGGTTATTATTTCAATATTAAAAACGGGTTTTTTGATATTATGCGCAACAACATATATTATGGCAATGCTCACACTGTTGGAGGATTATACATATTGAATATGCAAAACTCGAAATCCAACATGCTCTATAATATAAATGCTAAGAGGTTTAAAACTAATGATTTAGACCAAACTCTAATCTGGCATTGTCGTCTGGGTCACATAAATGAGAAACGCATCTCAGCGCTTCATAAGCGCGGACTTCTAAGTCAATTCGAATTCCAAGCGATTGAAAGATGCGAAGCTTGTTTAATGGGCAAGATGACTAAAGCGCCCTTCACTGGTTTAGGTGAGAGGGCAGGTGACTTATTAGGTCTAATACATTCAGACGTATGTGGACCAATGAGTACGCATGCCAGAGGTGGTTTAGGCTACTTTATCACATTTACTGACGATTTCAGTAGATATGGTTATGTCTATCTCATGAGACATAAGTCCGAAGCTTTTGATAAATTCAAAGAGTTTAGGACTGAAGTAGAAAACCAACTCGGAAAGAGTATCAAGGCACTCCTTTCTGATCGGGGTGGAGAATACTTATCCGAGGAGTTTCTTAGTTATCTTACTGAAGGTGGAATACTATCTCAGTGGACTCCGCCAGGAACACCGCAACTTAATGGTGTGTCCGAACGGAGGAATCGGACATTGTTAGATATGGTTCGATCAATGTTAAGTCTCACTGATCTCCCGATCTCCTTCTGGGGTTATGCTCTGCAAACGGCCGCTTTCATAATAAACAGGGCTCCGTCGAAAGCAGTGGAAGGGACATCATTTGAAAAATGGTACGGGAAGGAACCCGTTTTGTCCTTCCTTAAAATCTGGGGTTGCGAGGCTTATGTTAAAAGGTTGCTTGCAACCAAGCTCGAACCAAGATCAGATAAATGCACTTTCGTCGGATATCCAAAAGAAACAAAAGGATACTACTTCTATAAGCCGAGCGAAAATAAAGTTTTTGTCGCTCGAGGTGGGACGTTCTTGGAAAAAGAGTTCATTTCCAAGACAGTCAGTGGGAGGGCTATTCATCTAGATGAAGTTCTAGATGAGATGGTCACTCGGGAACCAGGAGAGGACCCACTAGAAGAGGTAGAGCCAGAAGTGGTCATTGAGCAAGAACCAATAGCTGCAGTTAATGAGGACGGTCCGAGGCGCTCTGAAAGGATAAGTCATGCACCTGTCAGATACGGGTTCTTAGTAACTGAAGGTGATGGTTTAGTACTAGTGGACAATGATCCAGCTACCTTTCGAGAGGCTTTGGACGGAACCGACTCTGAGAAATGGCTGGACGCCATGAGGGAAGAAATGCAATCCATGTCAGATAATCAAGTGTGGGACTTGGTAGATCATACCCCTGATGTTAAGGTCATAGGGTGTAAATGGATCTTTAAAATAAAGATTGACATGGATGGCAAACCTCAGACCTATAAAGCGAGACTGGTAGCAAAAGGTTATAGACAAATCCACGGAATTGACTATGAAGAGACCTTTTCTCCAGTAGCTATGGTCAAATCTATCCGCATTCTTCTTGCCATAGCAGCGTATCACAACTATGAGATATGGCAAATGGATGTCAAAACCGCCTTCCTCAACGGGAGGTTAGCTGAGGACGTTTATATGTCTCAGCCTGAGGGTTTTGAGGATCCAAAGAATAAGGGAAAGATTTGCAAGTTACTCAAATCAATCTATGGTTTGAAGCAAGCATCTCGGAGTTGGAATCAGCGTTTTGATGAAGTAGTAAAACAGTTTGGCTTCGTCAAGAACGATGATGAACCCTGTGTGTATAAAAAGGCAAGTGGGAGCAATATAATCTTTTTAGTGCTTTATGTTGATGACATACTGCTCATTGGTAACGACGTCCCTACCTTGCTCTTAACGAAGACTTGGTTAGGTGAGTGTTTCTCAATGAAGGACTTAGGCGAGGCCTCTTACATCTTGGGAATCAAGATATATAGAGACCGTGCCAAGCGGGTCTTGGGCTTAAGTCAAAGCACTTATATAGACAAGGTGTTGAGACGATTCTCAATGCAAGATTCAAAGAAAGGATTGCTGCCCATGCGTCATGGCATAAAGCTTAGCAAGAAGCAGGGTGCTGAGACACCTGCAGAGCTAGCAAGAATGAATGAGATCCCATATGCTTCGGCTATAGGGTCCATAATGTATGCCATGATATGCACGAGACCGGATGTCTCGTTTGCCCTAAGCTGTACCAGTAGACATCAATCCAAACCCGGTGAGGCACACTGGATGGCTGTCAAGGCGATTCTCAAATATTTGAGAAAAACCAAGGACGCTTTTCTTGTATACGGGGGCAGAAATGATGATCTCGTCGTCAAAGGATATGTCGACGCTAGTTTTCAGACAGACCCCGATGACTTTAAGAGTCAGTTGGGATATGTGTTTATGTTGAACGGTGGAGCATTCAGCTGGAAAAGCAAGAAGCAGGATACCATTGCCGACTCTACAACGGAAGCTGAGTACATTGCCGCATGTGAGGCGGCAAAAGAGGCTGTATGGATCAGGAGTTTCATGGCTGGGTTAGGTGTAATTAAAAACCCGTCTAACCCAGTAGACTTATATTGTGACAACACCGGGGCTATTGCGCAAGCTAAAGAACCCAGGGCACATAACAGATCCAAACATGTACTCAGAAAGTATCACATCATCCGCGACATAATTGCTAGAGGTGACGTGAAGATCCAATACGTTGCAACTGATGATAACACAGCCGACCCATTGACCAAGGCTCTTCCTCAAGATAAACATGAAAAACATGTTAGGTCAATGGGTATAGACTGGGACTTAGATTGGAGCTAAGGGCAAGTGGGAGATTGATAGCATTTGTGCCCTAGTCCAATTGGTATTAGCCTGTAAACGTCTATGTACAAATATCATCGTTTGTGATGTATAAATATAAACGACTTTATATTACTTATGTGTTGAAGTAATATGTTAAGCATGATCTGATTTATGACCACTAAAGTAGTAGAACCATAAATCTGTACGGATCACACTTAACAAGTCCTTGGTCAACCTATGCTTCCTTGAAAGCGACCAGTATGAGGATGGTTCTTAATGACGTAGTTCTACTTGTCATAAGGATGTGGGATCCTGGAACCATATCATAGATATCATGAGGTGATTGATATCGGACGACCCGCATTGAATAGTGTTTTCATAGATTAAGCCATAAACATATTCAAATGCGATAGCTCGTCACGACGTCCTTAGACCAAGGAGTCTTTGTGATCACTATGCAATGAACGTACGGCTTTAACTTGCGCCAAACACTTTCTGTAAAAGGATTGCTATGAAGGGCATGATTGGGTGGCGGAACGGGTTGCATGAGTGACACGAAAGACGGCTAAGGGATTTATCCCTCATACTACGGTATGGGAAAGATATCCGTTAGAAGGCCTCTTGATGGAGACCGAATGAGAGAAAAGCATGGCCATGCAAAATGATACGGGTTATCATTTCTCAGTCATCTCGCATATGAAGTAACAATGATTGATTAAACAAGGGAGACGACTCTATGCCTTGTGATCAATCGGGATATCTAGAGATAAAAGGATGGTGACTTGTACGCACAAAGGTTAAGTCGAATCATCGATCATCATGCACCTTGGGTAATCATAATGTTTTACTAGAGACCACTTATGATGGATCGGGCAAGAGCAATTCTTGCGCCGATCTGCCAACGGTGGCATGAGCCTAGAGGGTCACACACATACAAGACGGATAACTTGAGACAAGGAAACATGGATGTTTCTTAAGGAGAAGTATATGGACAAAACTGGAGGTTTTGTGCCATAGGTTCGGTTTGAGAGAATAATTAGCGAATCGAGAAAAATTGAGTTTTTCGTCGATATCGCGTCGGACTTTGTTTGATAAGTAGCGACAAAAGGGTCGGGAAACTTTTGGACGCGGCATGAGACAACACGGGAGGGCCCATTGGGCTCGGCCCATGAAGCCTCATGGCCGGCCCAATAAGGGCCCAATAAGGCCATATGGCCGGCCCACTTGGTGGGGCCAATGTGGGGGCCACACAACACCATGCTTAGTTGGTAGTTGTGGATTAAGAGGTGAGTGATTTAAGGGGTATGGGTTAAAGCTCCTTTAAGCCCATACCAATCACTTTTAACCCATACTTGTGAGTTGGATGATGAGATATATTGCAAGACATTATTTCATTAATTGATTAAGTCACAAAAAAACTCACAAAAACCTCTCTTTCTCTCTAATTGTGGCCGGCCACCTTGGTGTTCTTCCTCCATCTTGCTCTCTTGTTCTTCATTTAATTGTTCTAGTAGGCAATTAAGTGAAGGATCTTGAAGATCATTCTCTTGGTGTGGACTTGCTTTAGAGAAGAAGATCCGAACGTTCTTCTTTATCGATTCAAACAAGACTTAAAGGTAAATATCTTGTGGAATAGATTTTGCTTTGGGATTTAATGGTTTAAATGTTCTTGGACAAGGTTTGGAGTAGATTATCTTTTATTGCTTCCGCTATCTCGATGACGATCTAGAACGCTCCAAAACCCTACACCTTAAATCACAATGCCAGATTATAACTTGATTTAAATCATCAGATTTAAGCCTTTTCTTATTTACGTTATACCGATTAAGATTACCAACGTAAATATCTGATCTTGAAGACGTGTATACCCACTCTTCTTCACGTGATCCTTGTATTTGTTTTCAATCCCTTATTCATGTGTCCTGGCTCATTGCAGTGATGGTAGATCTCCTCCATTTTATCCTTAATCTTCACAGTAGCTTTGGGAGCTGCTTGAACTTTTGGACGCTTAGGGTGTCTGAACTGCCCTGCAAGGTGCTCAGGAGCCTTACCCTTACCCTGATCAGCTTTCTTGAAGCTGACCTTCTTGTTGACCATAAGGACCTCCTTTGTCTTGCCCTTGAGGTTCTTTTCAATGGTCACAAGTATCCCATGAAGCTCTGTTAAGGACTTGTCTATGTCATGCATATTGTAATTTACTATGAAATCACTATATGTATCTGGAAGTGACTGCAACATAAAATCTACAGCCGTTTCCACCTGATCATCAAAACCGATTCTGGTTAGATGCTCCTGAAGACATAAATCTTCGTGACATGGGGACTAACAGGGCTCCAGCCTTAAGTTTGCAGGAGTTAAGTTCTACGAAAGTATCATATCTTTCGACACGAGTTTCCTCCTTGAACATTTCCTTGACCTCTGCCTTACAGTATGAGGGTGATCTGAAACGTTCCTGAACTGCTTCTGTAACTCTGGCATCCTACTGCCCACCATAATGCATGACACGTCGATTTGTTTACTAAGGAACTTTGATAAGTATCCTTAGTGCCCTAGCGGCGTTCAGCGGTGGCTCAGCAGCAGGTTCCTTGGTAAGGATATACTACTTGCATTCATGCTTGAGTACAAGCCTTAAGTTTCTATTCCAATCTGAGTAATTCACGCCCTCTAGTCTGTCCTCAATCTGGACTCTCAGTGTGCTATTACTCCTTTGTGTTGTGTTTGCCTTTTAGTTCTACATGGTAAAATTAATTAAAATTTAAGTTGGAGATTAAGTTATAAAACACTTGTCTGATTCTAACATTAGAATCTGAACCAGGATCCCATCATACCCTCAATTGAAGTGAACGGAGGCTCACTGCTCTAATTGAGAGCATCAAGGTAGGAATACATCCATCTACAAGACAATGTAGTTCCTGGCTAGGGTCTGTACTAAAGTACACGACATACCCTATACTGATACCCTAGGTCAGCCCTAGTTGACAATCGTAGACAAGTCTACCAACCTTGAACTATGGATAGAACTAACGTGACTACTACGCGGTGGCGCACGCACCCACGCAGAACTACCCATCTCATCCAAACTTCTTCTCTATGAATGTTACGCGGAGGCGTACCGACATCCATAGGGTCAAAGCCCTTTTGATTGCCCAAACTTGGATGGTATCACGCTTGACTTGTAATTATTTGCGTTTAAGTGAATTATAAAAGTCTGATTGTATATCGATACAATATTAATCTGGAATCATCAATTGCAAATTCATGAAATGATGATCCCTTAGCAGGTTACATGCGAGTCTGATTTAATTCTGATTTTAATCTTTGCATGTGGGTGATAGCAAATCATACATAAACTAGTATATTTAAACTATCATACATTCATACATTCAAACATACAAATGTAACGATAAAATATGCATAGCTAAGCCCATCCTAAGTTCCTAAGAATCTAGCAAAAACCGATCCTAAAGACAAGGTCTTCAAGATCCAAACTTGCTCCATTCTTTTGAACTCCCACTGGCCTCGAGCCTCCTCTAATCCGAGTGTCCCTCTTGACTTGATTCTTGTGTCGGTCTTCGTGATTACATATTAAAATAACTTAAATAAAATACAAATCACGACACGCAGGCCGTATTTACTACAACCCAAAAATAAGCACACGCAGGTTGCAAAACAGAAATTAAAATGCAAATCTAATGCGCTTAGCTAGCATCATGTGGAAAACATCATGTTATGAAAGATCATGTTATCAATCAACATGCTGATCAAACAAATAATTTTTCCAAATTTTATCTTTCTTAAGTGTGGAAAAATTCCGGTTTATCGAAACCGGACGGTTTAATCGATTAATTAAATTTTGGACCGGTTCTCACTGGTTTATCGAAACCGAAGCAAATCTGAAAATTAAATTTTATTAGGGTTTCCAAATATCCTTGCGAACCAACCGGTTTGGCTCGAATCTGGTCGAGCCGAACCGGCTCAACCGAAGGTCGCCCGCGGAGGCAACAACGGTGGCCCGTGAGGGCTGCCGAGGTCGCCCGCGGGGCTGACCGTGGTCGGCCACGGGAACGACCATGGTAGCCCGAAAGGGCAGCCATGTTCGCCCCTAGGGCAGACCCTGGTCGCCCGCGAGGCAACCATGGTGGCCCTCACGGGTTGCCATGGTCGCCCGCGGCAGCGACCATGGTCGCCCCCGAGGGCTGCCATGGTCGCCCGCAGGCGACCCTCGTCGGCTCATGGTGCTGACCATGGTCTGCCCTAGGGCATTCCATGGTCCACAAAAGGACTCGACCTGGTCGGCCATGGCTAAGCCATGGCTAACCCAAAAAAACCCAAAAAAAATTAATTAATTTTCCAATTTCCAAAATCAGTCAAATCGGAAAAAAATTTCGATTTACATGCATGCTAATGATGAAGAACACATATAAACATAAAAAAATATCAGATTTAAACATATACAAATAAACATAATAACCATGGCTCTGATACCACTGAAAGAGATCACCACGGGTTCCAAACAATGAATATCATGCAGCGGACTTTATGTAACCGTGGTGATCGATAAAAACATGATCTTAATGCCATTTGAACATGTTATAAACATAATTAAAATCTGATATTTACCTCTTGTAATCGACAAGAACACAAGCGTAGTGTCCTCTCTATCAAGTCCACACAAGCACACAACCGAAATGGTTTTTCTCTCAAACTTTTTGCTAGAAAATTAGAGAGAAAACTTTGAGCAATAATGGAGGTAGAGAGGGTGAGTAATTTCGGCAATGAGGGAGAGAGAGAGGGGAGGTGGTTGCTGAAAAATTCAAAGGATAAGATAAATAATATATTATGTAATTTTTAATTTGAAATTAAATTGAATTTCAAAATAAAAATTGCAATATCTATCCCTTTAATCCTTCTTATTTGCATTTGACCCCTCTCTTATCTTAAACCCTAAATGGGCTTTAAGCCCGTTTAACTAAAACCCAAATTAAACCCATTAACTTGAGTTCTAATTTCGGTTTAGTCAAAACAGCTCAATTTCCTCGAATTGATTTCTTCAACCGTCTGGTTAAAACCTTAGGCCAGAAAACTACCGAATTGTTCTCAATTCTCATCCATAATTATTGTCATGTATCGTTCTTAATGCGTGTGACCCTCTAGGCTCACGAATAATTGGCAGACTGGTAAAATTACCATTTTACCCTTTCCATCATAAGTGGCCTCTAGCAAGACATTATGATTATCCAATA
This sequence comes from Geranium rotundifolium, assembly GCA_963920655.1. Taxonomy (NCBI): domain Eukaryota; kingdom Viridiplantae; phylum Streptophyta; class Magnoliopsida; order Geraniales; family Geraniaceae; genus Geranium; species Geranium rotundifolium. Next base: position 26,769,545 of record OY987312.1, on the reverse strand, counting down.
TTCGTGATTATCGATTATTCGACTTAACCTGTTATCGTACATGTGACTGTCCTTTTATCAAACCGATATCCAGATTGATCAATATGCATAGACAGGTCATCCTAATTTATCAATCACTGTTTCTTGATATCTGAGATGACTGAAACCTGATACTAAGGTATCACCTGCATGGCCATGCTATTTCTTCAGTCATACTCATCAAGTGGCCAAAACGGATATCTTTCTCATACCGAAGTATAAGTGATAAATCCCTCAGACGCCTTTCGAGTTCACTAGTGCAATAAACGCCAAAGCCAATCGAAGCCGCTATAGTTACCCTTTTACAGATAACGTTAGACTAGGTCAAACTTAGGTATTTGTTACATAGTGTACACAAAGACTCCTTGATCTTAGGATATAATGACAAGTAACGATATGTGAGTATCTCATGACTGGATCTATGCAGCATACTCACAATCGGGTTGTCCGATATCATCGACCTGATGATATCTATGATATAACTCCGGCACATACTTTGCCATGATCAGTAGAGCGTGATCACAAGGAGTTAGTCTCATACTGATCGCTTCAGAAAGAAGCTTAGCTGATCAGGGACTCATCAAATGTAATTCTTTCTGATCTATAGATCTACTATTAGTGGTTACACACATAATGACATAGATCAAATTACATTCGATATATTACTACAACACATTAGTAATATATGCCGATTTATTTATTCGGAAAGATGATAAAACATTACATCTGTAGATCACTTTTATATTGGACTGGGGCATAATTCTAATGGTTATAATGCTACCTTGCCAGATGAGGTTAACTCTTCTTATGTAACATTGATAACTCTTCTTATATCAATGATCATCTCCATCATCTAACTCCGAACGAGAATTGGACTAAGAAGTAACTGGTCGAGGCATACAAAAGCTTATATACCAGATGGGTCAAGGAAACTCTGAGCCTTGATCAACAAGGAGAACGGATCATCACTCTTACCATAGACAAGTCTAGATTCTAGAGACAATTGTTGATCTAAAACGAGAAATCACCAGACTTAATGGAAAAATTAGTCTTATGACTAAATCAGTGAAGATGATGAATCCTAGCATAGAAAACCTTGATAAGATCCTATCAGTAGGAAAGCAGTCCAAAGATATGACGGGACTAGAGTACACATTTAATACCTCCTCATCAGAACTCACAAAATTTGTCCCACAACAAGCCACGACTGACAAGAAACTACAAGATGACACGACACATCCTACAGGAAAACCTACGACAAATGTCGTAACATCTCCTACAACATGTTCTTGCCAATCAACTGCCAAAAGACATCCTCCACGCAGACATCGATCTTCAAGAATTCCAACTTATCAATATTAGTGGATATGTCATTACTGCGGTCGAAGGGGTCACATCAGGCCATTCTGCTTTCAACTCCATGGGAAGAAGCAAGCTCAGTTACCACAAAATCAAAGGAGATATCAAGGTCATCTCTTGACTCCTCAAAAAACATCCAAACTTGAATGGAGACCGAAGAATCTAGTCTATCGAGCTAATGTTGCATACACCTCCTTGAGTGCTTCAACCAACAAGGACTGGTATCTTGATAATGGATGTTCTCGCACATGACAGGTACTCCTGAGTTTCTATCCAATCTAAAATTATATAAACTGCTATGTTACTTTTGGAGATGGGATTCAAGCTCGAATCATTGGAAAAGGACTACTCAAGCATCCATGAGCTTCTTGCCTTACTGAAGGATTACTTGTAGAAGGACTCAAGGCAAATTTGATTAGCATCAGCCAGATTTGTGATTTGGGTTCAGAAGTCAAATCTACAAAAGAAGCCTGTATAGTAAAGAATATCGATCAAGTTACTATCCTACAAGGAGTCCGCTCAATCCATAATTGTTACATCTGGTCGCCCGATTCACATATCGAAGAGGCGAAGTGTCTTGTCTCCAGAGCAGAAGAAACCAAACTATGGCATAGAAAGCTTGGACATCTAAATCTTAGGAGCATGCAGAAGGCGATCTCAGAGGAGGCCATTACTGGAATTCCAAACCTGAAGATTGTGGAAGGGAAGACCTGCGGAGAATGCCAGATTGAAAAGAAAACAAATATGTAACAAAAGAAGCTACAACATATCACCACCTCCCGAGTACTTGAATTAATACACGTTGACCTCATGGGACCAATGCAAGTTGAAAGCCTTGGAGGGAAACACTACGTATTTGTGTGTGTCGACGATTATTCAAGGTACACATGGGTTGATTTCCCTCGTGACAAATCGGACACTTTTTCAATCTTCAAGACTCTATGCATCTAGGTCCAACGAGAAAAGGGGGAGACGATTGGCAAAATAATTCGTCTCCGCAGTGATCATGGTCGAGAGTTCGAAAACACTAAATTTGCAGAATTCTGCAACTCAGAAGGGATAGCCCATGACTTCTCAGCACCAATCACCCCCCAACAGAATGACATTGTTGAGCGCAAAAACAGGACTCTACAGGAAATGGCTAGAGTTATAATGCTAGCCAAGGACATATCAACTTACTTCTGGGCAGAAGCACTTAACACTGCTTGCCATATCCACAATCGAGTCACTCTCCGACCAGGTATATCAGTAACTCATTATGAAATATGGAGGGGGAGAAAGCCTAATGTTAAATACTTTCATATCTTTGGATCCACTTGTTATATTTTGGCTGATAGAGAACCTCGTCGGAAATTTGATCCAAAGTGGGATGAAGGCATCTTCCTTGGCTACTCAAGGAATAGTCGTGCGTTCCGGGTCTTCAACAAACGAACCAAGACTATGATGGAATCAATATATGTTGTTGTTGATGGTGACTGTTAAGATGCCCCAGAAGATGCGACAGACGAAGAAGGAGTCCTAACTAAAGTTTATCCTAACAATGTTAGGAAGGATGCTATGACTTATGTTAGTGAGGATGCTAGCAGCAAGCTAGAAGACAACAATGCTACGCTAAATGTCAATAACGACGAGGTAGTTCCTAAGATCAGCAACAAGAACCCCTCACGAAGAATTCAAGCTAATCATCCTGTCTCTGGAGTAATTGGAGATCTAAACGAAGGCGTGCAGACTCAGAAAAAAGCTCCTGTGAATTACAACGAGATGATAGGAAATATATTCTTCGTCTCCAAGATTGAACCGAAGAATGTCAACGAAGCCATCAACGATGAATATTGGGTCAATTCTATGCAAAAAGAACTAATTCAATTTGAGAAAAATCAGGTATGGGAACTAGTGCCCAAGCCAAGTGAAGGAAATGTCATTGGCACAAAATGGATCTTCAAGAACAAATCCGATGAGCTTGGAAAACCACTCGCAATAAAGCAAGGTTAGTAACTCAAGGGTACACTCAAATTGAGGGAGTAGACTTCGAGGAGACTTTTGCTCCTGTAGCAAGGCTTGAAGCAATTCGACTTCTACTAGGGATATCATGCCATCTACAGATCAAGCTTTGTAAGATAGATGTCAAAAGTGCATTCTTGGATGGAGATCTCAACGAAGAAGTTTATGTGGCGCAGTAAAAAGGATTTGTTGATCCTCACTCCCCTGATCATGTGTATAAACTCAAGAAGGCTCTTTATGGATTGAAGCAAGTACCAAGTGCTTGGTATGAAAGACTCACAGATTTTTTGATTTAAAGTGGCTACACTAGAGGGGAGTCGACAAGACTCTATTTGTGAAAAATGAGGACGGAAATCTGATGATTGCCCAAATAAATGTCGATGAGATTGCCTTTGGAGGGATGTCAAGAAAGATAGTAGAGAAGTTTATTCAACAAATGCAGTCAGAATTCGAGATGAGCATGGTGGGAGAGCTTACCTATTTCCTAGGCTTCCAAATCAAACAGCTAAAAGACATCATCTTCATCTCTCAAAGCAAATATGCAAAAAATATTGTCAAGAAATTTGGGCTAGAAAAAGCTTCACATAAACGTACACCTGCAGCTACACATATCAAGTTAACCAAAGATGATCCAGGAGAAGCCGTTGACCAACATCTATATAGAAGCATCATTGGTAGTCTTCTCTACCTTACTGCCAGTCGACCTGATATAGCTTACTCTGTGGGAGTATGTGCACGATATCAAGCTAATCCTAAGGTTAGTCATCTATCCCAAGCTAAAAGAATTATAAGATATATCTCTGGGACTGCAGACTTGGGTCTACTGTACTCATTCGACACATCCTCTACCCTGATGGGGTATTGCGATGCGGATTGGGCTGGAAGCATAGCAGATAGGAAAAGCACATCTGGAGGATGCTTCTTTCTTCGCAATAATCTCACATCATAGTTTAGTAAAAAGCAAAAGTGTTTGCTTTGTCCACCGCTGAATCAGAGTATATCGTTGCTGGGAGTAGCTGCACTCAATTATTATGGATGAAGCAAATGCTAGTCGAATATAATGTCAGACAAGAAGCCATGACTTTGTATTGTGATAATGTCAGTGCAATGAACATATCAAAAAATCCAGTTCAACACAGCAAAACCAAACATATTGCTATTCGGCACCACTTCATCCGCGAGCTGGTCGAAGACAAGAAGATCGTCTTAGAACATATCCATACAAAGAAGCAAGTAGCTGATATTTTTACTAAGCCATTAGATGCAATCAGATTCGAGTCACTCAGATCATCACTCGGACTCTGCACCATCAGCAAATAAAAGAAGTTGCTAAATGATTGAGAGGAGTTAGTTGGTGCCTCTTCATAAACCGGTCCAAAATCCCAACTCATGCCATTGGGCCAAGCATACCAAAAGCCCAATCAAATACAAAAAGAGGAAAGGTCACAAGATATGATCTGACAAACACAGATTTTTTTCAAAAAACCTATTCAGCCTCAGTTTGTTATCTCGCTCCCATCTCTCAAAAACTCTCAACCCTTGTGCAAAACACTGCTACTCTCGGCAAAAATGGTTAAAACTATAGGCAATCTTGCGCCGAAGAAAGCCACTGACGGAAGGAAAACTAAATCCAAGAAGACCGAGGAGAAAAGCCCAAAAACCAACAAATCTGGCACCAACAAATATAGAGTACGAATCAAAAGGCTAAAGCTAAAGAAGGACGCCGAGGGTTCATCTAGAGAAATCCCACCAGTGGAGGCTCCAACACCTATCTTCTCCCGAGTTCCCAAGAAAACTCGAACCAGAAGTTATGTATTCACAATGACAGATCTGACAAGCCTGGAACGAGGGGCTGACATTGGACAAGAGAGTCAGGAAACTTTCATGCAAATCATCCCTGCACCAGTATCTGCAATCTTCCCCACACTAGGTATCGATTCCTCTATCGTTTCAAATACTGATATCTCAAAGAACAGTGACCTGTTAAAGTCCTTGCTAGAAAATCAGGACCCTTCTCGCGAAGGATTGGTTGAGGATATGATAAACACTGAAAAGAAGGGAAAAAGGATGATTCGACTCCGGTCAGTCATGGGCTAGAAAGGATCGCTAAGGAGATGGTGGAGAGGAAGTTGCGAAAGATGATGTTCTTGTACCCATAGAAGAAGATGTGGTCGAAGAAGAAGTTTCTTATTCGGAAGAAGCTGGTGAATAGACCAGTGAGAAGAGTGATTATGATAAGGAGGAGACCGGAGACCAAGATGTCGGTCTAGAAGAAGTTGAGAAGGAGAACGACCCTGCAGACGATGCAGGATTTGCCAAGAATACTGCTACTACAGATGGTGTAGCAGATGTTGTAACGGTTGCTGCCACAGAGTCTGCTCCTGAAGACACCGCATCAAAAGTCATGGAAGAAGCGCCTCTGGTTGTCAGAGAAGATACCACAGAGGATGCCACTGAAACAACACACAATGCTCTCATCCCTGAAGAAGAAAGTGTTAAAAGAACATGAAAGTGTTGCAGTAATGGTAAGAAAGCTGAAAGAAAATAAGAAGAGGAAGAAAATGAAGGATGCTGGAGGCCCCAGTAAGAAGAAAAAGGTGTCTGTAAAGGACAAAGGAAAGAAGATTGTCTCCAAAAGGAGACTTGTTGATGAGGAAAGTCATGATGATGCAGAAGCAGTGACTATAAAAGAAGCAAAGAAGGTAGTGAGCCAGAAGCAGGCCAAGAACACTCAAAATATTCCATATGATAATGTGTCATTTCATTCGGCTGCTAGTGCAACTTGGTGGGAGTTTCTGTCCCAAAGGACGGCCTATCCTGAGAAAAATCTGTCCTTAGAGATCCTTGGACTAGATGCCATCATCAAGCTTCAGCAAAAGGCGAAACTCATGAAGACTGTTACCGACATAGGTAATCACTATCCTTTGTTGGTTAAAGAGTTTATTGCAAATTTGTCTGCTGGTTTTGGTTCTCTGGATGATCCGGATTGTGAGAAGGTCTATGTCAAAGGCTTACACTTTAGCGTGTCCTCCAACATTATAAATGCCTTCCTGAGGAGGAAGTGTGTCCGCTCTGTACCACCACCTGATTGGAACAAAGTTCTCAAAGAGATAACTAGTGATAAGAGCAGAGTGTGGCGGCCTTGTATCTCACTTCCAAATACTCCATAATGTTCCGTATCGGAGTAGCAAATTGGGCACCTTCCACACATGCATCCTCCATCAAACCAGAGCTGGTAGTTCTCATCTTCCAAATAGGTACTAGTTCCACACTTGATTTTGGCCAATTTGTTATTGACCATCTTGTTAGACATGCCATATCACAAGCTATGAAAATACCTATTGCTTTTCCCTCCCTTATATCCGAGCTACTGGTGCACCAACACCCTGGTATGTTGAAGTCAACAGATAAGGCAGGAAAGCGCGCAGGAATGATTGTGCTGAGCCACAAGTTGTTCGAGGGCAAGCATAGTCCTGATCTTCTCAGGAAAGAAGTCAAGCCAACTAAGGCGACAACCAGTCTGGCAACCAGTGCTGCCCCTCCAACAAAGACTACCAGCAGAGATGCAATAATGCTCGAGAGAGAGATCGCTGTGCTTGACGCAGACATCATCAATCTAAAGATGGCGTTGAAGCACTTGTCCCAACGTAGATCCCACTGTGCTAACCTGCTGAAGACGATGCCTCCTCAAGACTCCGATAACAATAGTTCCTCTTCCCTACCAGATTCTACTGAAGACACCACCAAAGATGCCTCTACAACAGCTACAGAAGAAGATACTGCTAGTTCCAGCAGCAGTTCTGTCTAAATTTTAAGTACTTTATGGATTCTCAAAAACTGAACAACTTTTTATTTGTAATCTGCTTTGAACATGCTTCACGCATGTCCTCAATTGCTGATCAAGAATGTATGTGAGTTAAGTTTCTTTTGTTATTCCCTATCGTTCAAATTTTTCTTCGAGTTTTTGGCTCTTTTTAAGCCAGCAAGGGGGAGTAACAACCGTAAGACGCACAAGATGATGCGCAAAAAAGACATGACGATACGTCACATGATGATGCGCGAACAAGACCTGGCGATTGCCGATCGCTTCACGAGAATGCTGACCTTAAAATAGCCAAAGGGGGAGATTGTAGTTACGACGTTTTTGGTGATTGGCTTATTTTTTAAGGAACTAGAATAGATGTCATAAAGAATGTCGAAACATCGTATGCGACATCTTGGATAACATTGTTGGCGACATCTCGGATGACATCCTGTTCGATGCGAATCAGGAAAGTCACTGCTCTTCATAAAGTACGCCTATAATTAGGACTTGTAAAAGTTCCAGCGCGTCTCCAATTTTGGAAAGAAGAAAGACGGTGACAAAGAGGAAACCCATTAGGGTTAGTACTCATACTCTATTGCTATAAAAGCTCAAACTACCTCCTTAGCAATCGTGGGTCTTTTATTGTTTCATAGCAATAATTTACATAGCTCTTAGACGTGAAAGTTTGCGGGCTGGGAGGTTGTAGATTGCGCTGAGGATATTGTGTATCACCTTAACTATTGAGAGTTAGGTGATTGAGGGTTTACTGATCGCGTGAGTGAAGTATGCACGCAACCAAAACATTCAACAACGACTTGAACTGATAGGGCAAGACGATTGCTCGAAGAGTGGAATCAAGACGGCGTCTTGGATTCAGGGGGAGACCCAGAGAGAGATTTGCACTTGTAATAGTAGCATAAAGTGAAAGGGATTCCAATGAGTTCCAAACAATAATTTCATTCAGCGGAGCGCAATTGAACCATAGGAAGTATAGATCTTGTGATGATCATGTGTAGCATAAAGTATAGATCTTGTGATGATCATAGGTACTTCTATGGTTTGACGTATTACCAATAGTGAAACCTTTCCACTAGGCTGAGATCCCCCAGACGTAGGTGAAGTAGCACCGAACTGGGTAAACAATTTGCAGTGTCATTGTTAATTACGTTTGATATTTATTATCATTCTTCATCTACAGAAGTTGTCATACACTGTGTTATAGCATTAACATTGTGTGTGGCATCTTGCATAACTAACTGATCAAAATTTCAAGTTATATTGGAGTTAAGGGCAAGTGAGAGATTGTAGGATCTAGTACCCTAGTCCAAGTCTTTACCATGTAATCTTTTATCTTCTGTTGGGAAATAAAAGAGGCATTTACATTATTATTGTGTTGTAATAATGTATCAAGTGACAACTTCATCTAAAGTCGTTAGTGTTTACACAAGGATAGCAGAACCTTTAGATATCATGAAGTTATGCTTCATGGATCCCTAGTCGAATACTTATACATGAGTGACTAGCGTGAGGATAACTTACGATCCTGTTCTGCTGATCGAGATGTAGACTCATATCACGGATATCATCTTGGAGACGATATCGGATGACCCGACTTGAAGTATGGCACATAGATTAAGTCACCAACGCATACTCCGTCGTCGTGTGATCACTACCTTAATACCTTGGAGCGAGTGGCTCACGTGCACATCACTCTAGTAGTTTGACATGCCCCAACGCTGCCTGTAACAAGGTAGTCATAAAGGGCATCGTTGGCTATTTGACGGGCTGTAGTGGGAGCGCACATTGCGTCTGAAGGGATTTGTTTCCCCATGGTGAGATGTGGTGAATGGTATGGTTCTGAGCCTCTTGATGAGCATGACTAAGAAAGTGTGCGGCCGCACCAATTACGTATTAGTCATCTCGGAATTCATGGAACTAGATCGAATACATGAGGATGATGGCTCTATGCCTCATTCGATCTCATACGCCTTAAAGCAAACCAAGAGTTAGTGATACATATGACAGAGAGGAGATATCGAATTGATACCTCGTGGAAATTGGGTAATCATAACGTCTTACTAGAGACCACTTGTGATGTATCGGGTGAAATGGAGTTTCACGCCAATCTGCCAATGGGTCACGGGCCTACAGGGTCACACGCCAGTGGCAAGAACCGAAGCTTCTCGATAGGACTCAAGAGGTCCTAAATGGGTGGAATAGAAGTGTGGCAGTGTGGGTGGTGATCGACACCTTTGTGGTGTCGAACGATGCACGCCATATAAGGTGTCGATCGGGGCCATCGACAATAGGGTATCGATCGACACCTCGGTGGTGTCTATCGGGGCAGTCGCAAATGGGGTGTCGATCGACACCTTGGTGGTGTCAATCGGGGCAGTCGCAAATGGGGTGTCGATCGACACCTCAGTTCTCATAGGATTGTCGATCGACACCATACGCGGAAAGGCTAAGCCCTAGAGGCCATCACCCAAGCCTATAAATAGAGGCTTGGAGTGAGAGCCTCCATATTCTTGATAGAGCACATTTTCTATTCACCCAAAAGGTTTCTTCTAGCTCTCTCAATGAGAATAGAAGAACAAGAGAGAAAGAGAGGCCACCAAGGAAGCTAGTGATTCTTGTGTAGGTCCTAGCTTCGCAAGGTTCGAACCCAGTTGTGTGTGCACACGTAGAGAGCGAGCTTGTTTGCTTGCTTTTGCTTGGAATTCGAGGAGGACAAGGACAAGCTTGCTAGAGATTTCTAGAGGTAAAAGTTCTCATCTTTCGCATTGTTCATGATTCATCTAGCATAAGCATAAAGATACATGAGGGATTCAGGTCACGCTTTCCAATTCCACTACGCTTGACCCGCTAGAAAACCCCAACATATTTGGCACTACGTGGTAGCGTAACGCGCTCTTCAATGAAAATAGAAATACGTTATCAAACCGGTTTGAAATTAAATAATTTATAAATGAAAAAAGTTTAGAAACTTACCGTGAGAGCTCCCCATATGTTACATGTAGGAACTTTGGGGCCATCAAGAACCCATATGGCCGCAGAAGCAATATATATTAACCCCAAGAACTGTCCAAGAAGATAAAACCATTAAATCCCAAGGAAAAAACCAAAATTACAAGTTTATCTTCGGTTTGTTCGAATCGGTTTGAAGAACGCTTCGGAACTTCAATTCTAGCCAAGTCCACACGGATAGGATGATCCCTTAAGGATCCTACACTCCTCTACTTTACTAGAATAGAAGAATGAGAAAGAGATAACAAGAAGAGGGGGGAAGGGAGCTCTCGGCCAATACTTGAAGAGAGAGGGAGAGAAACACCAACTTGTTGTGTTATTTTTGGTGTGTGTTGGTATATGTAATATGAATTGATATGCCTTCGTTTAAGAGAAGATGATGATGGTCATTGGGTGGCCACCTTTAATCACACTTACCCAACATGGATTAAGTTTAGTGTATATCTAGTCATCATCCACTTAACCAAAGTTAGTGGAGAAAGGGACCCACCCTTTGCTCCACTATTGGGCCTTGGTTTGGCCGGCCACTGGGGCCTCAGGGCACGAAGCCCAATGTTTCGGCCATGAGGTCCCGTGCCGCGTCCAACTTACCCCCGAACTAATCGTACAAAGTCCGACGCGGCATCGACGAAATATTTAGTCTTTCTCGATTCGCGTGTCATATTCAATTACACATCTCCATGGCTCAAAACGTCATTCAATGCAATTGAATGTGTTCATGACTGTATCTATGCAACACCATTCAGTCCGGGTCGTCCAACATCACTCACCCTAGTGATATCTATGATCTGATTCCGGGAACCCTCCCAATGGTAAATAGAACTATACCATAAAGAATCATCCTCATACTTGGTCGTTTCATTGAAGCATATTTGACCAGGGACCCGTTAAGTGTGATCCATACAAATATATGGTTCTACTACTTTGGTGGTCATATATCATATCAGAATTAACCTATTACTTCAACACATAAGTAATATAATGCTGATTCTATATATATATTGCAAACGATAATTTGTATATACAGACTAATACAATTGGACTAGGGCACAAAAAAGCTTACATTACACTGCTCATCGAACTCCAGCATCCAAAACCGTGGAGCGCGCGGTATTACACTTGTCCTGATGTGACCGCCGATCAACCGGGTAATCTGGGTCGAGTCAAATTCTGGGTCGTTTTAGATGAGGATGAGATTTTTGTTGAAATCCCACGTGAACGACACAGGCCATTTCTCTATCATATCTTTGAGCTTCTTGCACTTTGCAAGCCCACGCGAACATGTCTTCGGCTCCTGTGGCCCACTCATCGATCCTTCCTCGTACGTGGTGTTCAGCGACTCGTACCGGATGTATCGTCTAGAGGGCCTAGTCGAACCGCACGTGTTCGATCCGTTAGACTCCACCATAGGAATGCACGAGGGACCGACTGTGGGAATGATGCACCCGATCAGCTCATCCTCGTGTTCAGGCGCCTCCTCCGAAACCGAATCACCCTTGTCGGGTCTGTTGACCTCCTCTTGGGCCGGTGTATCCTGCTGGGGCCAAGTACCCTCCTCGGGTCTAGTACCATCATGGGGCCCACTTTCTACCCCCGAGCTCTCAAGCGGTGCCAAGCTCGTAGCATACTGGTGGATTGGGTCAAAATACTGCTCCTTTAGAGTCTTCCCCCCTGTTCCTTCTAGGAGGCATTTCCTGCGTTGACATCAACAAAATATATGTATTATCGTGTGATCATGTAATTCACAGTATCAACATATTCGTACCATTTCATGAATAATATCAACAGTTAGAATCGATATCAACATATTTAAACAATATCAACAATTCCAAGTTGAAAAAAATTATACATTTTACTATTCAAGAGAAAATTGAGCTAAAACTTAATCAACTCGATATTACCAAATTCTCGGAGAAAACTAACAACAATAAACATATATAATATGTTGAAAACAATTCTACATGTATAATCAGTCTTTAGGCAAGCTTCATGACTGAATGAAATCATTGTCGCCATCGTCACTGTCGCTATAAACATTAAACAATAAATCTATAAATTATAATTTAATTGTCTATCCAAATAATTAGATTTTAACTTGAAACTATTCATGGTGTAAAAATGAGCTTTTTTATCATTTGACCCGATTTATATTGGTCTTAAATTCATTATTAGTTTCTTACATAATGCATGAGTCTTGGTTTAACAGTGTTTACTAGCATTTGGCCATGTGACATATTCGTTGCCCTAGTCTATATTATTCAGCTATCGCTACTAATATGTGAAAAATATACTCCCAAGTAAAAGTATTGAAATATAAATTATCTTATTAAGTAAAATAAGATTGTCAAGTAACATTCACAAGATTCTTTATTGTAAATTTAGCAAGATCCACGATATTAATAACTAAATTTTAACATTTTCATTAAATATTTAAATTGGCGTTGAATAGGGATGTGACGAGTCGATTTTGCTCGACGACAGTGCGACTTTCACCGGGGAGAAAGAACGCAGCTCGGAATGTAAAGCTGGTCCAAGGATTCAACGTCATCGACCAAATAAAGTCGGACGTAAAGGAAAATGACAAAAATGTGGCAGTATAAAAAATTTCATACAAACATAAACATTTAAACAAAATAATAATAAATCAAAGTTCATAGCCCTTCTTCGAAAATTGTGATAGGATAAGCATCATTTTTTCACTTTCCCAACTTCCAAAAGTGTGGTAATAGATTTGTTTTCCTCCCATAAGGTTGCAAGAGAACAAGCAATTGGATAATACTTTGTATTGTCTACAGCTACCCAAACAAGTGAATGGGAAGGGCAGTGTAATTTTTGTTTCCTGTTTATTACAGACCTCAAAAGCAACAGGATATTTTATTTCATAATTTTTCCGTTCTCCCACCTATTCATTCATTTTGACACAAATAAACACACAAAAACAAAAGGACAATGCTGGGGCTGCTTCTCTCCTCTTTATACATACCAATTATATATATAGCCAAAAGATCCGGACTAACAAAAATGAATGGACAATAATTTTACAATAATCGATCATAAAATATCATGTACTTTAAAACCAGTCAATACTAGAAATATACTTTTTCCCGGCGATATATTTATAAGTATCGCTTGGTTACACCAAGCCGGCGAGACATATATCTCGTCGGGCAGATTTCACCAAACAACGGTCCAATTATAACCGTTAATAGTCAACATCCGACCGTTGACGGTCAACGACTCCAACCAGGCGATACATTACAATATCGCTGGGAAAAAGTTCGTTGACCATCAACTGTCATAACCTTTCCTGGCGAGACATTGCGCAATATCTCGCCGGGAAAAGGTTTTGAAAATTCTATAAAAGGTCCATGCATGACTTCATTTGTCAAAATTTGATTTGTGGAGATGAAGATTTCGAGTGCATACAAAGTCGAAGATTACTAGTCCAGTTCTCGAGTTCCCCTCGAACGTCATCAAACTCGTTGTCTCTAATCTTGCCATCATCGTTGATCGATCTCAAGATTTGCAGGTTAGTTTGAGTTTTCAATTTGCTATGAAGTTTTAATGAAATTTTGGTGAAGTAGGCTATGAATTAGTGAAAATTTTAGTGAACTAAGCTATGAATTAATAAAATTTTGGTGAACTAGACTATGAATTAGTGAAATTTTGGTGAACTAGGCTATGAATTAGTAGATTTTTAGTAAATGAGCTAGGCTCTGAATTAGTACATTGATGTAGGATTTCGATTTGTCCGTGTGGTTAAAAATCGTACTTTTGTTTGTAGATATTTAGCTTTAATTATGTGTAGTAATGCATATGCATATATATAATAACTATCACATATTGTATTGTATATAGGTATGTCAATTATGGACCGCCGTAGGTGGATGGATATAGAAAATAGAAGGTCCAACATGAGAATACAATATGTACCCACTTATTGCAATAGGACATGCTTTCAACATACACTGTGTAGATCTGTCACAGTGAAGCACATAACGCAAATTCGTTTTTGGGTGTGGGACGCGAATCTCGACGGGATGAAGCTTCAAGTAGACGAAATGTCGATCCTTTTGTAGAGCTTGTCGAGGATTTATTCCAGCAGGCAGAAAACTTTGGTAAAGATATAGTGGAGGGTGAGCACCCAACGACAAAGGCAGCGATTGACGCATATGATGAATTAACGCGTATTACGAACACCCCATTGTTTCCAGACTCTAACTTGTCCTATCTGAAGGCGCTTTTGAAGTTAATGACCATTAAGTAAAAATCAGCAACGTTAAACATAGCATTTGACCAGAATTGTGATATTTACATAAATTCGCACTCGTCACCAAATTTCCACCCTAGATCATATGTCGAAGCGAAAAAGATGTTGAAGAAGATAGGGATGGATTGTATCAAGTACGATGCGTGCGAGTTCGGGTGCATCTTGTTCTATAAACAGTATGAAATTGCCAATTTCTGCCCTATTTGTCGGACATCTAGATGGGTAGATGGGAAACAGAAAAAAAAACAAAGAAAAATTGCCTGGTAGTTCCCTATTATTGCACGGCTCCAACGTTTGTACATGTTAGCGAACATTGCCGACCAAATGCGTCGGCACAGGCAAAGGGTCAAAGACAGAAACAACGTTGGCCATCCAGCTGACGGCGTATCTTGGAAAGAGTTTGATCAATTGTACCCAACATTTGCTTCAGACTTCCGAAACGTGAGTCTTACTCTAGCGTACGACGGTTTTAACCCGTTCGAGCTCGCTTCTATGCCTCACAGTATTTGGCCAGTGGTGATGATTCCCCTCAACTTCCCCCCGTCCAGGGCTGGGAATGTTAGGTGGAATTTAGGTAAAGGGGTACAAGGCCTGCCCAATTGGCCTTGACGACTTTGAAACTACATAGAGTCGTCGTAGAATGTCATACATCAGACACCGTAGATGGCTACAAGCCCATCATCCATACCGATTCAAGACTCATGAGTTTAACGTGGAAATAGAAGAACAACCACCCCTACAAATACCTTCATCGGAGAAAGTCCTCAGACAGACAAGACTTCATGAATTTCCAGTACAGAATTTGCATCCGTTGTTAGCGCCGAAACATGGTAGGGCTCCGTGTTGTTGGACGCATGAAATGTGGGGCTATTCAGTTCAGTACGTTATAAATTTTTATTTACTACCTTATAACTTAGTTCCTATTAGAATTTTGATATATATGTTCATTTTCAAGTAAGTAAAGTTGTCTTGACTTCTTGGGCATGCAATATTATAAATAGGACAAAATATGGAAGCAAGTAGATTAAAGCCTGACCAACAGAAGTTGGGCCAAGTGGTAAGTAGCTCACTTAACGCATGTGAGGTCCTAAGTTCGAATCTTCGTACATGCTAGTAGTGTAGGATGTCTTCAATTATTGCCGATAAAAAACAGAAAAAAGTAGATTAAAGCCGATATTTGTTTGAAATTGTTGATATTGTTCTTCAAATGTTGATATTATAAACATTGAATTTTTTATATTCATCTTCAAATGTCGATATTGAAGGAAATGGCTCCTAGTAGAAACAGGGGGCAGAAGACTCTCAAGGAGTAGTAAGTTTCTACAGCGCGCTCTGACGTTTCGAAAGCTGGACTTCGATGAGCATTAAGTTTCTAAACCTTTTTCATATATAAATTATTTCATTTCAGAACGTTTTAATAACATAATTATATTTTTATTGAAGATCGCGCTACGCTACTACGTAGTGCCAAATAAAGTCTACCAGTGTCTCTTGCACCATACTTAGAGGCGCTACGGGGAGTTTATAGGGGAGTGTTCGAGGAACTACTCGAAGTACAAACGGAGCTCGGTCCTAGAAGACTTCATAGGCCGAGAGAAATCATGGGATTTGATGTGCTACTACTTCGAGACTCCAGAATATAAGGTACGTATAAATATGTAATATTTTCTTTATGTCTTTCAAATACGTAATAATAGTTTCTGAACGCTCGATATTTGTCCGTATGCATGAACTTTCTGTAAAATTGAAAGGCCTTTAGGAGAATAAGAAAAAACATAGTTGCGGTTCTCAGTCCTTCGATAGACATGCTCAACTTCAACAGAAGGCTAAAGTTCTCCTTTCGAGTTTTGGAAACATACATGCGTGTCTATGAAAAAGACGGCGACAGTAAAATTTTAATCTCTTTATAAGTTTACCAGAAGTTTTATTATGTCATACATTTTAACACTTTCGTTTGCAGGTCAAAAAAGTGAAGGATGAGATCGAGCGACACAAAACACTTGCCGTAGAAGCGGCTGCCGTCGGACAACAGTATTTGGTCCCGAAACTTGTAGTGGCCGAAATCCTTTGGCGGTTGACGGGCACGGAGATGAAGCGGGGGTACATTGTTCCTAGAGGTGGTGCCCGTACATCTGCGGCGTCAGCTGAGCAGATAGATGCTAAAGTGTCTGCCAGAATAGCCGAAATGGAAAAGAGGGCTCGCGAGAGCGAGGCATAATTGGCCGCTAGAGCTGCTTTTGCACAAGGGGAGATAGTTGAGCAGAAATGTTGTTTCGACGATTAGCAGGCTTAGACAGACACTCGGATGAAGGCCGAGGTCGAGGCTTGGCTTAAGGCGGAGATCGATGCTCAGCTTAAGACCGAGGTTCACGCTAGTATCCAGGATCTACTGGTCCAGTCCGGCTTGCCGGCTAATATACGGATGTCGCTTCTGGCTTGGGCCCCAAGCCCTGTCGTCACTTCGACTCCGACTCCGACCCCGAGCATAAAACCGACTCAAACGGTGACGCAGCTGACTATCTTGGCGGGAGTGCCTTCAGACCAACAGAAGCCTCCATCACCTGCCGACGAACAGCCGCGATCGAGCAAGAGGTTCAGGAAGACGACGAAGAAGACGTTGAAGACAGAATGGCTAGGACAACTCCCGTAGATTCCTAGGTTACGGATTTTGTTGACGTTGTTTGTAATCATGCTTTTGATGTTTGACTTTTAAATTGGTGATATTTGAGATTTATCTATTTTCGATCGCTGCAAATTGCAATTTAGGATTTAGTTGAGTTTAATTTCCAGATTTTACAAGTGTAATTGGTAGCGGGTAATTAGGGCAGATTTTACCCAAATTTTTATCAAACTTAACCGGTGAGATGTTTGTTTCAATCTCGCCGGCTAAGGGTGTAAAACCTAGCCAGCGAGATATTGACCAATTTTTTGTCGGCTAGGGTTTGATAACATAGCCGGTGAGAAGTTAGGAATATCTCGCCGGATACGTTTTACACCCTTAGCCGGTGAGATATTGACCAACATCTCGCTAGCTAAGTTTTCCAACCTTAACTGGTGAGATTTTGGCAATATCTCGCCGGGTAGTTTATGTAGGATCTAGTGCCCAAGTCCAAGTCTTAACCATGTAATCTTTTATATTTTATTAAGCAATAAAAAAGGCATTTTCATTATTATTGTGTTGTAATAATGTATCAAGCAATAATTTCATCTAAAGTCGATAGTGTTTACACAAGGAAAGCAAAACTTTTAGATATTATGAAGTTATGCTTGATGGATCCCTAGTCGAATACTTATACATAAGTGATTAGCGTGAGGATGACTTACGATCATGCTTTACTGATCAAGATGTAGAGTCATATCACGGATATCGTCTGGGAGACAATATCGGATGACCCGTGGAGGAGTAGGGCGCATAGATTAAGTCACAAACGCATACTCCGTCGTCGTGTGATCACTACCTTAATACCTTGGAGTGAGGAGCTTACATGCAGATCACTCCATTGGTTTGACATGTCCCAATGCTATCTGTCACAGGGCAGCCAGAACGGACATCGTTGGCCATTGGACGGACTGTAGTGGGAGCGCATGATGCGTCCGAAGGGATTTGTTTCCCCACGGTGAGACGTGGTGAAGGGCCCCTCGATGAGTGTGACTGATGAAGTGTGGCCGCACCAATACATATCAGCCAACTCGGAATTCGAGGAACTAGATCAAATACATGAGGATTACATTACTATGCCTCATACGATCTCATACGCCTTAAAGCAAACAAAAGTTAGTGATACAGATGACAGACATGAGATATCAAACCGATCGATACACCTCTGGACATTGGGTAATCATTACGTCTTACTAGAGGCCAATGGTGATGGATCATGTGAGATGTATTCTCACGCTGATCTGTCAATGGGTCACGGGCCTCCAGGGTCACACACCAAGAGCAAGACCGAAGGGACTCGAAGGAACTCAAGAGGTCCAAAACAAGTGGTGTGGGAATAGCTGCAGTGGGTTGTCGATCCCACCTTGGAGGTGTCGATCAACACGGTCAAAAGGAGGTATCGATCGACACTTAGGTTTAGCACTGAAACGGGGTGTCGATCGACACCTTCCATGCGGGAAGGGTGTCGATCGACACCTATGCCGGGTGCTGAAAACCTAGAGGCCCTCCCCAAAGCCTATATAAGGAGGCTTTGGGTGAGAGCCTCTCCCTAATGCTCTTGAGCAATATTATCTACACCACCCAAGAAAAGGCAATGGCTTTCATATCCGGGAGCTAGGGCAATCGAGTAAGGAGGGTCCAGTGACGTTCAAGTAGCTGTCAGGTGGATTCAAGCTTCACGAAGTCGAGCTCGGTGTGAGTGAACTTGTCTTCGAATTGGGTGATTCTTCCTTTGAGAGGTAATGTCCCAACCTTTACTATGGATTATGATTCATCTAGTTGTTGGCAAGGATCCAGCATAAGGGGTTCGGGTCGATCTTATGTTTTCCGCTGCGCTAGACCCGCTTGGAACCCCAATAGTGGTATTAGAGCCTAGTTGCTCTCTAGATGATTCATTCATGCATGATTTTGTGGTGAAATTGATTGCTTTAGCATATGTGATTGTTGCCATGATTGATTAATGCATGAATCTCTACTTGGTTATCTTTTTTTGGCTAAAGGAACGATAAAAATCTGTTCTTTGACTGTTTTACGGATAAAGGTTGGATTTTTATTTGTGTTTGGTTGTTATTTCGGCTTGGGATTCGTGCAATATGTGTAGTGGATCATTCTCGGGAGTCGGGTCTCGTACCGAGTAAAATCGGGTCGAGAATCGGTCTCGGAGAAAGCGGAAAAGGACCAGGTCGAGAAGGGTGTCGATCGACACCTCTAGGGTGGCGATCGGCACCACCCCTCACCTTGGTTTCTCCGCCACAGAGGTAGTGTCGATCGACACCTCTCGGTCCTTAAAAGGCGGCGATCGACACCTATAGTCAGTGGGGAGTTTTCGCGGTGAATCGAAATTTCGACCTAAGGCAAATAAAGATTTCAAGTTGGATTATTTTATTACTTTAATGCCATGAATATGCTCGATCCTCATTATGGTTAAATTGGTTTTCATCGAGTATATATAATATCGAAAACTACTTTTGCACGAATCTAGTTATGTGCGTTAGCAGAGCGTTCGTGGAAGCAAAGCTAGTAGATGTGGACAGTTTTGTTTGGGGCGTAAATGCATTAGCTCTCTCTCTAGTTCAAGTTCTGGTCCACAAGTCGTTAATTGGTTTACTCAACTAGGCCATGAACGTCGTGTGCGTTAGCAGAGCATTCATGGAAGCATTGATAGAGGATGCAGAGAGATTTGGTTGGTGCGTAGATGCATTAGCTCTCTCCAATCAATATCTGGTCCACATATCTATAATTGCGCCGACCTAGAGCATCAAATAGAACAATGCCAATGTACTTAGTACATTTGTTCTGGCCAAGAGTCACACTCGGTGTGATTGGAAATTATTCCTACCGACATAACCTAATTGGAGCGTTGATGCATTACCTCACTTAAAGAGGGTGAATCAAGGGTCTTGGTTCTTGATTCTTGCGAAGAAAGCCAAACACACACGTTGTCACTAAGGTCGATCTTGGTAAAGGAGAAACTTACTGGAATGAACTTCCTCGACTAGGAATGTATCACAAGCGGAAGGAATGTGTACTTGACGAGCTCATTTCCATGTGTCAGTTGTTGGTTTCGTGAGGAGTGTTATGAATGCTAACCAAAGGCAATCTAACGACTCGCTCGAATAGAAACGCATCATGCTGGGCACGAGAGGGACATTAGCTTCACGAAAGCTAGTGGGAGCGCGGTCAAGTCCTCCACACAGACTGATGGAACAAGAAAGGGTCCCGAGGTCCATGAGGGCGAGTCCAAGCTTCAAGAGGGCAAGGACAAGGCCAAGTTGGACGCGAGCCGTTTTCTTATTCAGCAATCAGCAAGGTAAATGGAGGAGGGACTGCAAGAAGTTCCTCGAGGAGCAGAAGAAGGCCGGTAGGACTGGCGCTTCTTGTATTTACTTCATTGAAGTGAATCTGTCTACTGATTCTGGGTTAACGCTGGAAACAGGCTCGCAATCACACATATATGTTGATGTGAAGGCGCTGAAAGTAGACGAGATTTGGCTGAAGATGAAACGGACATATATGTTGCGGACGACGCGAGAGTCGTGGCGTAAACGGTAGGGGTCCTTTATCTCAGCTCCCCGTCGGGACTTCTATTTAAATTAAAATTGTGTACCGATTATCTGTAAAGACATCATTTATGTTTCTGTATTCAACGCTTAAAGTTCAAATGTTACCATTGGTAATGGTTCATTCGAACTATATAGAGATAATGTCTGTTATGGTGCTACAATTCTTGTTAAATGGTCAACATATTTTGAAAACTAGTGACATTAACGAACGTTCGATACACAATGTAAATACCAAAAGGCTCAAGGTTGATGAATCGAGTAAAACTCGGTTATGGCACTTCCGTTTGGGCCACATAAGTAAGACACGACTATCAACACTTCACAAGTGTGGACTCTTAGGCTCGTTATAATTCGATCAACATGATAGGTGCAAATTTTGCTTGTTACGCCTAATACAAGTGTGACGATCGACACCTAAGCCAAGTGCTGAAGACCTAGAGCCCCTCCCCAAAGCCTATATAAGGAGGCTTTGGGTGAGAGCCTCTTCCTAATACTCTTGAGCAATATTAGCTACACAACCCAGAAAAGGCTCTAGCTTTCACATCCGGGAGCTAGGGCAATCGACTAAGTAGGGTCAAGTGACGGTCTAGTAGCTGTCAGGTGGATTCAAGCTTCACGAGGTCGAGCTCGGTGTGTGTGCACTCGTAGAGGACGGTCCCGAGGACTTATCTTCGAATCGGTTGATTCTTACTTTGAGAGGTAAAGTCTCAACCTTTACTCTTCATTATGATTCATCTAGTTGTTGGAAACGATCCGGCGTAAGGGGTTCGGGTCGATCTTATGTTTTTCGATACGCTAGACCCTCTAGGAACCCCAACAGTTTATCGGAGAGAATTTGAAATTCTCCTAGAGAAAAATTCACCACGACGCGAGATATTGGTCACCTTCAAACCGACGAGATATTTATGCAAAGTCTCCACGGCTATGACCATTCCCGTTAAGACTTGCCTGGCGAGAACCTAGCCAGCGAGTTTTGTGCGAAAATCTTGCCAGCATGGCCAAGCCGGCGAGATTGGATCTCTTGCCCGAAGGGAGCAAAGTGTCTCCGGCTTAGAGCTCATTTTCTTTGGTGAGTAATCATGGAATATCAATTTTTTTATCGGCAAATTGTATCAAGATTTGGGCTCGGCTATATTATGATGAAGCAAGACAACACAAAACTTGTGATTATAAATAGGGATAATTCTAGGTGGCTGCACTTAGATTTTGCTGTTTTTCACCTGACTACACCTAGAATTTTTTTTTTCAGCTGACTACGCCTAGAATGTGCAAAATTTTCACTTTGCACTTTTCGTCCATTTCTGTTAGTTTTTACCGTTTTCTTCATGTGAAATGACTAAAATGCCCTTAAGGTTTAAAAAGTTATTATAATTGGATTGAAAAGACTAAAATGCCTTCACCTATTCATCTAATTTTCAAACTTATGCCACCCTCTCTCTTTTCCCTCTCTCTCTCTCTCTCTCTTAATTGGATTGAAAAGACTAAAATGCCCTCACCTATTCATCTAATTTTCAAACTTATGCCACCCTCTCTCTTTTCCCTCTCTCTCTCTCTCTCTCTCTCTCTCTCTCTCTCTCTCTCTCTCTCTCTGTCTCTCTCTCTCTCTCTCTCTCTCTCTCTCTCTCTCTCTCTCTCTCTCTCTCTCTCTCCTCTCTCTCTCTCTCTCTCTCTCTCTCTCCTCTCCCTCTCCCTCTCCCTCTCCCTCTCCCTCTCCCTCTCCCTCTCCCTCTCCCTCTCTCTCTCTCTCCCCTCTCCCTCTCTTCTCCCTTGACCATACCACTTCCTCTCTCTCTCTCTCTCTCTCTCTCTATATATATATATATATATATATATATATATATATATATATATATATTTGTAAGAACTCATCATTTGGTAGATTCATCATCATCGTCATGAAGCTGATTTCTACTGGCAGAAGCACCTTATTCTTGCTTATACTTGCTTTGCCCATTTCGCTATCTTCTCTGCTTCTCTGTTAATCTTCTCTTCCTCCTTCATCGGCTTCCTCAGCAACCATAAGCAACCAGTGGATCTTGGCGGAGAAGGCGACGAACTCGGAGAATCCGAGGACGATGAAGAGAGTGACCTCGATTTCGTACGACGTTTCTGCTCCGGGTCCTTCTTAGCCCCTCTTTTCCCATTTGGGGTTTTTTCTAAAGGTGAGAGCTTTGAAGGTCTCGAAGCCGATTCAGATCGTTTCTGTTTGGACGGTGAGAAAATTTCACTTTCTGCTCCGCTTTCACTATGACTATCAGATTCCCTTTCAGCTTCGTTTGGTTTCGGATCAGAGAGCTTTGGACTTGAAATGGAGAAATTGGAAGGGCTCAAAGCAGATTCGGAACGTTTCTGCGGATTCGGGGGCGTTTTCCCAACTGGGTCCTGTTTGGATGCCGAGAAAATTTCAGTTTCGCTGTCAGAATCCCTTTTTTCACCGTCTTCTTCCGATTTCTTCGTCTTCTTCCCAGAATCGAAATTGGGTTTTGAAGAATCGAGCCTTGGGTGTTTTCTTGGGCTTGGATTTGGCGGCGGGGAAGGATTTGAGCTTGCGGAATCGAGTCTCGAGATCGGAGGGAAGGAGAGAGTCGGTGAAGCCGGAACAGTTGATGGCAGCGACTTGCTCAAGAACACAGAGCTCTGGCGTCTAAGAGATGAGATCCTCCACGACCGAGTCGTCCGTGTCGGAGAGGAAAGAAAAATCCGCCATTTTTGAGAAACTGAGTGGAGCTTCTCAGAAATGGCAGAGGAGAGAGAGAGAGAGAGAGAGAGAGAGAGAGAGAGAGAGAGAGAGAGAGAGAGAGAGAGAGAGAGAGAGAGAGAGAGAGAGAGAGAGAGAGAGAGAGGGTGGCATAAGTTTGAAAAATAGATGAATAGGTGAGGGCATTTTAGTCTTTTCAATCCAATTATAATAACTCTTTAAACCTTAAGGGCATTTTAGTCATTTCACATGAAGAAAACGGTAAAAACTAACAGAATTGGACGAAAAGTGCAAAGTGAAAATTTTGCACATTCTAGGCGTAGTCAGCTGAAAAAAAATAATTCTAGGTGTAGTCAGGTGAAAAACAACAAAATCTAAGTGTAGCCACCTGGAATTATCCCTTATAAATATTATTGAATTAATAATGAGCTCAAGACACACCCTTATGTAAAAGGGAGCTTAATATTGCCATTTGACTCGCACTAGGAGAGAGAGGCCTAACGAAAGTTGGGAGAGGTCCAACCGAAGTTGAAAATAAAGGCGAGATACCGTAGCGTGACTCGAATTCAGGACTTTTGGAGCCAAGTTCAAGTGCATATTCATTGCTAGAAATACTTTCACATGCCTCATGAAATATGCTGATCAAACTGCACTTTCCAAAATACTAGCAAAATAATTATGAAAAAAAACAGCTAATTATAAAATAAATAAACAAAAACTACAAAATAAAAAAAACAAAAACAAATAAATAATAAATAATAAATTCATAAACTATAAAATCAAAACAGAAAATAAATTATAAAATCAAAACAGAAAATAAATTATAAAATCAAAATAGAAATTATAAAATGAAAATAGACAAAAAATTAAATTTAAAAATTGAATAAATATAAATCAGCGCAAAATAAGTTAAACGCAAATCAGATATAATTAGGAAATTAGTGATTGGTATATTTATTGGAGGTGATTAGGATCAATAACAAAAGATAAATATGAAAGAGTAGATTAATCACAATAAAATTTATTTGAAAAAAATTCACAATAAAAAAGCCCACTAACACCCTTTTATACTTACGGTTGTAATGAATACGGATAGGGGTGCTAAAAAAGACCGAATCGACCGAACCTTACTAGGCCGGTCAGTTTGGTTAATCGACTGGTTCGATTTTGACCAGTTCGGTTCTAAAGAAAATCAAATGAGAGTCGGTTCGATTTCGGTTCAGAAATTTTGAATCGATCGAAAACTAAACTGACTGACCATAGTTATCTCTTATTAGATTTGGGTTACAGAAGTTTAGCCCAAAATCAAAAGTTTTATCTATCTTGCAACCTTACAAATTACAACGTAGAGGGAAAAATCAATATCTCTTTCTTCTCCTGTCATTTCGAGAATCTCCGATTAAAATTATGTTTCCCTAATAATCCTTAATTGATTATGTTTCTGAACCACGAGAGAGAGAGAGAGAGAGACCCTAGACAGCGTCTTCGCGTCTACGACGTCGATGTCTCCAACCTCTTTCTCCATCTTCGCGATTTAATATGGTTCGGAACAGCCTCGATTCGATCCATGTCCGCGTCTTCGGCATGGCTTCGATTCCGTTTTTTTTTACTTCATTGGGCTTTAGATATTGGGCTCATTGGTTGGGCTGATAATATTGGGCCCATCAGATCCTATAATTAATGGTTGAGATTTAGGCTGACTCATTATAATTGGCACACTAATTTAAATATGAATTAACTGTGTATTTATATTAGTCATTTGACACCACCAAAGAGGTATAAATGTGTTTTTATACAATTTATTTCCTCAAATTTTATTTCCTTATTTCAATATTATTAAAAATGGACTCAGTGGTTCATTTGTCACGAAATTATTTCAAGGCATTATTATTTCATTAGTTATGTTTCATCGTTTTATTGTTTTATTAGTGAGGTTTCATTATTTTAATAGTGAAGTTTTATGATTTCATGAAAATATTCTCTAAAGTTTCATGAAAATAGACGCACACTAATAAGATGGATATCCCAAAGTGTAGCCATCTATATCCACTTCTAGAATCACTCAATTCCCTGCCTAAGATAAATAAATGTATAATTAACACGATATTCACATAAATTCTTATGAAACAATTTTCATTCCACAAAATATTATTACCATACAACATGAAGAAAATAAAATAAAATGACAAAAACTTAGTACAAGCGGTGAAACATGCACAACTCATCATTTGAAACTAAACATATAAAAACATGATATTGCTGTGTATAATTTTTACCAAAGAAAGTGTTGAGTTGTCACTGCTGGATTGCTCCCACCATTAAAACCAACCAAAAGATGGACCTTCATTTAGTAATGCAGACGCAATTTAAATAACTCTCAGCAACTATCTAATCCAGAAATTAAATATCTACACACTCAACAAACTTCATTACTGGAATTTCAACCACTACGAAAGGTATTATCCCAATTACAATTGGAATATTGTTCAAAAGCAGCAAAAATAAATAACTCATCTAGAAACTGTGCTTGTTGTTGTTGAGACTCAGATTTTTTATCATAATGCGTCCTGAGGACTGCTGGATCTGAGCGACCGGGAACTCCGAGATCCCGGCGGTCAGAACTAGGGTTCAGGTGCCCAATAGAGCCACGAGGATGCCGTCTTTGTGTCGCGATGGCTCTCGCGGAGCGTGGTCCGTCGTCGACGTTGTATGGTCGGAAAGACACGTCGTCGAATCGCAAATGGATGGAGACAGTGAGGACGCGGCACGACGAGAAAGTGGCGAGGCGAGGACGTGGCGCGACAAGGACAATGACAGGGAGGCAGGATGGTGAGGTGCGTCGAGCTGGAGAGGAGCAGCTTTCGGTGCCAGATTTGCGGTGCAAGATTGAGAAATATAATTAGGGTTCTATGCTGTTTTACCCTTATAGGTATTATTATAAGGGATAATTTCATATGGCTACACTTAGATATTGCTGTTTTTAAAATGGGTACACCTAAAAATTTTTTTTCCAGTTGGTTACGCCTAAGATGTGCAAAAATTTTACTTTGCACTTGCCGTCCAATTCCGTTAGTTGTTAACATTTTTCACATGTTAAATGACTAAAATGCCCTTATGGTGGTATGATTATTAAATTTGGACTGAAAAGACTAAAATGCCCTTAATTATTCATCTAATTTTCATACATATGCCACCCTTCACCTCTTTTTGTCTTCTCCCTCTCTCTTCCCATTTCTCATCTCTTTCCAATCCTGTCTTTTATTGCTGTTCAGGAAGGTACTTATAGAGAACTTATGCTAATTCATGGGTTGGCGTTTTTTTTTTGTTTCTGGGATTTGATTTGATGAACCAAACGATTCACGGTTCTAAAGTTAGGTCTAGCTATTCACAGTAGGAACCACGAATTGATCCTGAATTGTGTTTTAGCTACTGATGTGTTTGTTTATGATAATCTGAAGCTTATGATTTTGGAATGTTATTGTTGTTCATGGTAAAAGGTTATGAAATTGGAGTGAGAAAATGGATAATCTTATGTGGGGTTTTTCTGGATGCAATTTTGATGATTGGCAATTGATTTAGGTGAAAAGGTTAGTTAAAGATGTTGGGGGATGGAGATGAGGACTTGTTTCTAACTGCTAACTTGTTTGTTTGTGAAAATTTGAACCTTCTCCCTTTGAAATCTTATTGTTTGTTCATGGTAAAGTTATGAAATTGGACTGGAAAAATGGATAAGGTTCGTTTGTTTTTGTGCAATTTTTATGATTAGCAATTGATTAAGGTGCGAAGTTGATGGGAGAAGGAGACGATGACTTTTTTTTATTTTTTAGCTACTAATGTGTTTGTTTATGATAACCTAATACTTATGCTTTTGAACTGTTATTGATGTTCATGGTAAAGTTGTGAGATTGGAGTGGAAACAATTGACAATCTCATGTGGCTTTGGTTTTTTGTGGGAATCGATATATTATTGATGTTTTGACAAATTCTCAGGTCTACTCGGAGCATGCAAGTAAGACTTGGACTCCACAACGGGACTCTGGCGCGGCAAGACTTCGACTACTCTGGCTCGGCAACAAGCTTTGCATCGTTGACTCCACAACGGGACGCAAGGAGAAATGTCAATCATTGATAAGTCGACGATACAATTAATAAAATGAGAAAGGGGAAGGGAGAGAGGGTGAAGAGAAAGAAGAGGTGTAGGGTGGCTTATATTTGAAAACTAGATGAATAATTAAGGGCATTTAAGTTTTTTTAGTCCAAGTTTAATAACTCATACCACCATAAGGGCATTTTAGTCATTTCACATGTAAATAAAAGTTAAAAACTAACGGAATTTGACGGAAAGTGCAAAGTGAAAATTTTGCACATCCTAGGCGTAGCAAACTAGAAAAAAAAAATTTAGATGTACCTACCTGAAAAATAGCAATATCTAGGTGTAGCCACGTGTAATTATCCCTTATTATAATAATAAATTGGATATTAATTTGAATTGTAGATTAATATGATCTAATGGATGGTAACGGTTTAAAAAATTTGTATCGATGTTGGGTTTCGGAGGATTAAAAAAAAGTAAGCAGCGGAAAATTAAAAATAATATCCCCCGAAACAGTCCTAAATCTCATCTTTATACTCCGAAAACGTGTAAGAAAATTATTTACCTTGAGGTTTTAAATCGGATCAGTCGTATGGAAATCCAGAATCGATCTTTTCCCTTATCTGGCACACAGGAGTGCATAACACAACGAGATCTAAACCCGAGTTCCCCTACTAGAAAAAAAACATGTTCAGTTAGAGAATTCGGCAGAGTAACGGTATGGAAAAATCAAGTTATAATCTTTCAGCTCATGGGGCCTCTCTTTTTAGAGTTTGGCTAGGGTTTTGGGAGCATGAACCAGCCAATAAAATGGGCTAGGTTCGGCTCCATCCAAACCCTAGCCGCCGGCCAAGGCTTGGGCGGTTTAGGCCTCATTGGCCGAACCCATTAGGGTTTCGGCCATGAGACCTTAGCCTTGCTCAACTTGGCAGCCCATGAGGTATTCCAACCTCATGGGTTTTGGCCCCATTATCCATCATGGCCGGTGCCCAAAACACTAGGGTTTTGGTCCGGTCCATGGCACGTGAGCTGACGGGCTCGTGGCACAAAACCGTAGGGCTTTTGGCCATGGCCCGATTTAACCAATCCACAATTAATTCTGTCCGGAATCCCTAAGATGTGCACCCTATGCGAATGACCCTTTAGGCTCATGTGTTGTTGGGAGATCGGTGTAAAATTACCATTTTATCCTTACCATCATAAGTGGCCTCTAGTAAGGCATTATGATTACCCAAAGTCCATGATTATCGGCGATCAGATTCAACCTCAGGTCGTCCATGTCACTATCCTTTTATCACTAGGTATCTTCATTAGTCATAAGGCATAGAGCCGTTATCCTTATTTAATTAATCACCGTTTCTTGATACCCGAGATGACTAAAAATGATACTCCGTATCATCTGCATGGCCATGAGTTTTCTTTCAGTCATTTTCATCAAGTTGCCTAAACTGATACCTATCCCATACCGCAGTATGAGGGATAAATCCCTCAGACATCTCTCGTATCACACATATAGTCCATCCCCGAGCCAATCACAACCGTTATTGTTACCCTTTCACAGATAACGTTAGGCTTGAGCCAAACTCGGAGATTGACTATATTGTGATCACAGAGACTCTTTGGTCTAAGGATACAATGACAAGCTACGAACTCTGAATATATTCATGACAGCATCTATGTAACATATTCAAGTTGGGTCGTCCAATATCATTTCAACAATAATATCTATGATCTGAATCCGACAAAACTTATTGACATGATCTGTAGAGCATGATCATAAAGAGTCGTCCTCATACTGGTCGCTTCAGATGAAGCTTGACTGACTAGGGACCCGTTAAGTATAAATCATACAGATCCATAGTTCTACTATTAGTGATGACACACTCAATGATATAGATAGATATATACTTAACTCATTACTACAACACCATAGTAACAAAATGCCGCTTTGTATTTATTGCAAAAGATGATACATATTCATAGACATAAATAGTATTGGACTAGGGCACAAATCCTACAGTCTCCTACTTGCCCCTAGTTCCAAACTAAATCCCAGTCTATCCCCATAGGCTTTATATGTCCCTCATGTTTAGGTTGTGGTAAAGCCTTCGTCAATGGGTCGGCTGTGTTGTCATCTGTTGCTACGAAACTGATCTCCACATCTCCTCTATCAATGAATTGTCTTATGAGATGATATTTTCTTAGTATATGTTTGGATTTGTCATGTGACCTTGTCTCTTTAGCAAGTGCTATTGCCCCGGTGTTATCACATAGTAAACTCAATGAGCTAGACAGGTTTGGCATTACGCCTAGTTCAGCCAAAAAGTTCCTAATCCACACAACCTCCTTAGCTGCTGTTGCAGCAGCTATATACTCAGCTTCTGTCATAGAGTCAAAAACCGTGCCCTGCTTACGGCTCTTCCAGCTGAAGGCACCACCATACAAAACGAATACATATCCAAATTGACTCCGAAAGTCATCAGGATCTGTCTGGAAACTAGCATCAGTATAACTTCTGACTGCTAGTTCACCATCCACTCCTCCATACACTAGGAATGCATTCTTAATTCTCCTCAAGTATTTGAGGATAGCTTTGACTGCAATCCAGTGTTCCTACCCAGGATTGAATTGGTATCTACTGGTACAGCTCAAGGCGAACGAGACATCCGGTCTCGTGCATAACATGGCATACATGATTGATCCTATAGCCAAAGCATAAGGGATATCCTTCATTTTCTCCAGCTCATTACCTGTCTTTGGACACCGATTCTTGCTAAGCCTTATGCCATGACGTAAGGGAATAAATCCTTTCTTGGATTCCTCCATTGAGAACCTTCTCAATATCTTGTCTATATAGGTGCTATGACTTAGACCCAAGATCCTCTTGGAGCAATCCCTATATATCTTAATCCCTAAGATATAAGCAGCCTCGCCTAAGTCCTTCATTGCGAAACACTTTCCCAACCAAGCTTTTGTTGCCTGGAAGGATGGGATGTTGTTTCCAATAAGTTGAAAGTCATCGACATAAAGCACCAAAAATACAATATTATTCCCATTCGCCTTTTTTTAAACGCATGGCTCATTCAAGTTCTTGATGAAGCCGAATTCCTTCACAGCTTCATCAAAACGAATGTTCCAACTCCGAGAAGCTTGCTTCAATGCATAAATGGATTTCTGCAGCTTACAAATCTTTCCGATATTCTTCGGATCGACAAAACCTTCTAGTTGTGTCATAAACACATCCTTAGTAAGATTCCCATTAAGGAATGCGGTTTTGACATCCATCTGCCATATCTCATAATCGTAATATGCTGCTATGGCTAGAGGAATTCGGATTGATTTGACCATAGCAACTGGGGAAAAGGTTTCATCATAGTCAATTCTTTGGACTTGTCTATAACCTTTTGCAACCAGTCTGAAATGGTCCCATGTAAGAAGCATCCCATGTAACTCTGAAATGGTCTTGTCCATATTATGCATATTATAGTTCATAATGAAACCATCATATGCAGGAGGAAGCGATTGCAGAACTATATCTGCCGACACCTCTTTCCCTAACTCAAGGCCTATCCTTGTTAGGTGATCGAGGTATCCCTTCATCCTAAGGACATATGGACTCATGGAACTACCTACAGCCATTTTGCAGGCATGAAGATCCTTCAAGGTGTTATACCTTTCGATCGTCGCTTTCTCTTCAAACATTTCCTTTATTTTATTCATCATCTCAAAAGGTTTGTCAGAGAGTTCCATGAGTTGCTTTTGGAGATTGCTCTTCATACAGCCAAGCATTATGCATGCTACATCAATGGGGTCACTTAGATGCTTATAATAGGCATCTCGAACAACCCTTGTTGAGCCTGTCACTGGTTCCACAGGGATTGCATTGTCAAGGACATATTCCTTGCGCTCATGTTTGAGTACGATTCTTAAATTTCTGTCCCAGTCCAGAAAATTCACTCCATTGAGTTTGTATTTCTCAAGCAAGGGTCTCAATGAGATATTTGTCGCGTTTTCCATTAGAATCTACACGGAAAATAAATTTAATCAGTTTTAAATTAAAGTTGGAGATCATAAATTAAATCACAACCATTTGATTTTATTTAGAATCTAAACCAAGATCCCTGATTTACTCGATTGAAGTGAACGGAGGCTCACTACTCCAATTGAGCTATGTAGGTAGGACATCCAGGCCAATTACAACCGCTGTAACTCTTGGCTAGGGATTGTACATAAATGTACACGACATTCCCTATCCGATACCCTAGGTCAACCCTAGCTCACAATGGTAGTCAAGTCAACCAAATTAAAATTCAGTCCATATGTGGATACTACGCAGAGGCGCACGCACCCACAAATGACTAACCATCTCATATAGCCCGCATCCCAATGAATGCTACGCGGAGGCGCACCCATCCACGGGGCTGGGAGCTAGGCTGACTGTTGAGATTTGGGTGGTATCTTACATGACTTGATTAATTGTGAATCGGTTGTGATTAATTTTCTTTATTTGAAAACATCAAGTCCATGATGTTTCAATTACAAATTACATGCAAAGTCGAATTAATTTCGATTTTAATCCTTTACATGTTGGTAATGCTCTAGCATACATTTTGAATGTACAAAATATCCATTCATAATTCCTACTCATGCATATCTAATATACATATAAAGCGGAAATAAATGTACAAAACTAAAGCCCATTCCTAGTATTGAACTAAGAAATTGAAAAACCCTAAAGACTATGTCTTCTGGTTCTTCTAGACCGCCTTCAATTGAGGTTGAATGTCCATACATCTTCAACTCCGGTTGAATGTCCATACACCATAAGCCGCTTTTTCCGGTTCACCATTCATCTTGATCCTATTAGAAGATGTATACGGTTCGCAGACTGGAAACTTAAATAAAATATTTGAAATTTAAAACGGCTACGCATACCGCAAAATCAATTAAAGTATTTAACCAACGGTTCGCAGACCGCAAAATTAAACTAATTAAATCGAACGGTCTAGGGCTTTAACTTGTACCACACAAAACATGTTATCAATCAATTAACATGTTATCACACAAACATGTTCTCAATCAATATGAGTATTAACCGGTTTTAATCTTGCCTACGTTTTGATCCAATTTATCGAAATTGGACCGGTTTTAAAAACAGTTTAACACAAACGATTAAATCGGAAAAATTCTAAAATAATTTGGATTTACAGAGTTTAGGGTTTGCTGCCACGATCTCGGATCACAACACAAAACCCTAATGGGCTAGGGCCCAGTGGGCCGAAGCCCGTTATGGCGGAAACCCTAATCGGCCACGGCTAGGTTTCCTAGCCGTCGTCACCTCCTCCACCGAACTGCCGCGCCGTGCCATGGTGGGGACGGGTTGGCCATGGCCCCCTGGCTAACCCGCAGCCATGACCATGGCTGTCACCAGTCACCCGAAAAAATTCTAAAACATGTCAGATCTATTTTTTTTCATAAAAAATCAGTTTTCATACAGATCTAAGTCCAAATAACTAAAATTAAAAATCTGAAAAATAATATGGCAAAAATAATACCGAAAACACCAAAATCATGCAAAAACACAAGATCGAAGGCAAGAACCCCTCTGATACCACTGTTGGGTTTTAGAGGATTCAAAAACAAAATACACGGCGGAAAACTAAAAATTAATATCCCCCGAAACAGCCCTCGGATCTTTTAAAACCTAGATCTCATGTTTCTACCCTGAAAATGTGTAAGAAAATTATTTACCTTGAGGTTTTAAATCGGATCAGCCATATGGAAATCCCGAATCAATCTTTCCCTCTATCCGAAACACACGAGGGCACAAGACCACTAGATCTAAACACGAGTTCCCTTACTAGACAGAAAACAAGTTCAGTTAGAGAATTTGGCAGAGTAATAGTATGGAAAAATCAAGTTATAATGTTTTAGCGCACGGGGCCTCTATTTATAGAGTTTGGCTAGGGTTTTGGGAGCATAAACCAGGCCAAGGCTTGGGCGGTTGGTTTCGGTGATAGCATTTGTGCCCTAGTCCAATTGCTATTAGCCTGTAAACGTCTATGTACAATATCATCGTTTGTAATATATATATAAAACGGCTTTGTATTACTTATGTGTTGAAGTAATATGTTAAGCATGATCTGATTTATGACCACTAAAGTAGTAGAACCATAAATCTGTACGGATCACACTTAACGAGTCCCTGGCCAACCTATGCTTCCTTAAAGCGACCAGTATGAGGATGGTTCTTAATGACGTAGTTCTACTTGTAAAGGGATGAGGGATCCTGGAATCATATCATAGATATCATGAGGTGATTGATATCGGACGACCCACTTTGAATAGTGTTTTCATAGATTAAGTCATGAACATATTCAAATGCGATAGCTTGTCACGACATCCTTAGACCAAGGAGTCTTTGTGATCACTATGCAAAGAACGTACGGCTTTAACTTGCGCCCAATGCTTTCTGTAAAATGATTGCTATAAAGGGCATGATTGGGTGGCGGAACGGGTTGCATAAGTGACACGAAAGACGGCTAAGGGATTTATCCCTCATACTACGGTATGGGAAAGATATTAGTTAAAAGGGCCTCTTGATGGAGACTGACTGAGAGTAAGAGCATGGCCATGCCAATGATAAAGGTTATCAGTTCTCAGCCATCTCGCATATCAAGTAACAATGATTGATTAAACAAGGGTGACGACTCTATGCCTTGTGATCAATCAGGATATCTAGAGATAATAGGATAGTGACTTGTACGCACAAGGTTAAGTCGAATCATCGATCGTCATGCACCTTGGGTAATCATAATGTCTTACTAGAGACCACTTATGATGGATCGGGCAAGAGCGATCTTTTGCGCCGATCTGCCAACGGTGGCATGAGCCTAGAGGGTCACACACATTCAAGACGGATAACTTGAGACAAGGAAACATTGACGTTTCTTGAGGAGTAATATATGGACAAAACTGGAGGGTTTGTGCCATAGGTTCGGTTTGAGAGAATAATTAGCGAATCGAGAAAAACTGAGTTTTTCGTCGATATCGCGTCAGACTTTGTTTGATAAGTGACGACAAAAGGGTCGGGCGACTTTTGGACACGGCATGAGACAACACGGGAGGGCCCATTGGGCTCGGCCCATGAAGCCTCATGGCCAGCCCATTAAGGGCCCAACAAGACCTCTTGGCCGGCCCACATGGTGGGTCCATGTGTGGGGGCCACACAACACCATGCTTAGTTGGTGATTGTGGATTAAGAGGTGAGTGATTTAAGGGGTATGGGTTAAAGCACTTTTAAGCCCATACCAATCACTTTTAACCCATGCTTGTGAGATTGGGTAATGAATTGAAATACAAGACTTTAATTCATTATTCATTTAATCACACAACTCACAAATATCTCTCTCTCTTCTAGCTTGGCCGGCCACCTCTCATCCTCCTCTTGTTCTTGCTCTCTTGTTCTTCATTTAATTGTTCTAGTAGGCAATTAAGTGAGGGATCATCAAGATCATCCCCTTGGTGTGGACTTGCTTTAGAGAAGAAGATCCGAACGTTCTTTTTTATCGATTCATACAAGACTTAAAGGTAAATATCTTGTGGAATAGATTTTGCTTTGGGATTTAATGGTTTATGTTCTTGGACAAGGTTTGGAGTAGATTTTCTTATAATGCTTCCGCTATCTCGACGATCTAGAATGCTCCAAAACCATACATTCGGCCATGAGGCCCTAGCCTTTCCCAACTTGGCAGCCCATGAGGTATTCCAACCCCATGGTTTTCGGCCCCATTATCTATCACGGCCGGTGCCCAAAACCCTAGGGTTTTGGCCAGGTCCATGGCACATGAGATGACGGGCCAGTGGCCCAAAACCGTAGGGCTTTTGGCCACGACCCGATTTAACCAATCCACAATTAATTCTGCCCGGATTCCCTAAGATGTGCACCCTATGCGTTTGACCCTTTAAGATCATGTCCGCTTGGCAGATCGGTGTAAAATTACCATTTTACCCTTTCCACCATAAGTGGCCTTGAGTAAGGCATTATGATTACCCAAAGTCCATGATTATCGGCGATCCGATTTAACCTCATGTCGTCCATGTCACTATCCTTTTATCACTAGGTATCTTGATTAATTAGAAGGCATAGAGTCGTCATCCGTATTTAATTAATCACGTTTCTTGATACCCGATATGACTGAAAATGATACTCCGTATCATCTGCATGGCCATAATTTTCCTTTTACTCATTCTCATCAAGTGGCCTAAACCGATACCTATCCCATACCGTAGTATGAGGGATAAATCCTTCAGACATCTCTTGTATCACACATATAGTCCATCCCCGAGCCTATCACAACCGTTATGGTTACCCTTTCACAGATAACGTTAGGCTTGAGCCAAACTCGGATATTGAGTATATTGTGATCACAGAGATTCTTTGGTCTAAGGACACAATGACAAGCTATGAACTTTGAATATGTTCATGACAACATCTATGTAACATATTCAACTCGGGTCGTCCAATATCATTTCCACAATGATATTTATGATCTGACTCCGACAAAAGCTATTGCCATGAACAGTAGAGCATTATCATAAAGAGTCGTCCTCATACTAGTCGCTTCAGATGAAATCATACAGATCCATAGTTTTACTATTAGTGATGACACACTCAATTATATAGATTGATATATACTTAACTCATTACTACAACACCATAGTAATAAAATGCGGATTTGTATTTATTGAAAAATATTATACATATTCATAGACATACATAGTATTGGACTAGGGCACAAATCCTACATCCAAGTCCTTGCCTTATAATAAAGGAAGCCTGTCAAATTCTAATTTTATATTTAGAAATGTAAGGTGACCATCTCATACGCCTCAACGCAGAAACAGAGTTATGCACGCCTCATTGGAGTCGAGGCTTAAGCCTCATCTTCGCCGGGGAAGGCGAAGCCTCCATGGCGGCCTCTTAGTGTCTCACATTAGTGCGTGCACTTCTACCTCTTGTTATGCCATGCATGAGACTACTATAAATATTGTATGGTACGCGTATTAGAATCATTTCAGACACAAGGTATTTTACTATCTCTCTTAGGTCCTTGGCTTATTGACATGGTATTAGGGATGGCATATATTATGTTTCCAAATGCTCTCATTCGTATCCAATTTTTAGCTGCGGAGCTTTTCTTGTCGTTGGGACGTTAGAGAGTTAACTCACCACCACACGCCCTAGAAGTTTCTGGGTTCAATCTACTGGTGAGCCCGATCTATATAGTTTCGTGCATTTTTTTCCTCACTGTCAGTACCACTGAATTTAGAAGGCGTCCATCTACCAACAACAAGAAAATTGACGCCAGAAAACCTCGCACATGCCGCCGTCGAAGTTTACCAGATACTTAGGTTCTATTGTTACGTTAGTCTATTTCTCGCGACAAGATAAATTATTTTTGCGTCCATTTTAACGACATCATTATTTGTCAATGATTCACCCAGAGAACAGTTCGACATGAGGATAATGGTACGTCAGGAATGCTCCTTACCGTTGTTCGTTTTCCTCACGGTAGTAGAGGGCTACACATTCTTTTAGAGAATGGGAGAGCCAAGATGTTGTATAGGGAAATTTGGGTCGAGATAGAGGAGAGGGTCTCTCATTTGCAGTTTGTAAATGGTACACTACTCTTTGTGGAGGCTGACTCTTCCCAGATGCATCTTCTGTTTTAGTACTTAGAGTGGGTGTTGGGTCTGCAGATCAATTACGACAAATCTGTTTTGTTTGGGGTTGAAACTGAAGAAAATGTGCCATAGATCAATTACATTTATATGCAAACATTACACCATCTACTAGAAATAAAACGACCCTCTTATTATTCATTGTGTTATGATAATAAGTTGAGCAATATTTGATCTAAGGCCATCATGTGTGTCATCACTAATAGTAGAACCCTTAGACAGTGCAATCGATATTGCTTCAAATCATGCTTGAAGGTTCCTTGTCAAAAAACTACACACACACACACACACACATATAGGGAAGGGTTCGAATGAGAACTAAATGTGTCGCGAGAACATGAGAATTACTGGACATTCACTTATTTTCATTGTACATTCATTTATTTCAATGGACAAAGTGTTTTCGTAGGACATTCGCCTATTTTCGTTGGACATTCACTTTCATTGGATATCACAATTTATTTTGGACATTCACCTACTTTCAATAGACATTCAATTATTTTCAATGGACAAAGTCAGTTCTCACGTTCTCACAAAGGGGTTTGGTTCTCACTTGATTTGTCCTCTATATATTTATATACAACGACCAGTATGAGGATGACTGATGATCACGCTCTACTGATCATAAGTAAAGAGTTATCAAGTCAAATCATAGATATCATTTAGAGAAATGATATTGGAGGACCCGACCTAAGAAATGTGTCATAGATTAAGTCATGAGTATTCTCAGTTGTCGTAGTATTATTGAATCCTTATGGACTTTGGAGTGTTCATGGATTCCTATGTGAAAACTCATAGATTAACATGCTCACCTTTATTGTCCCTAATAGGCTACAAAATATGTGTGATTGGCTATGCAACGGGTCGCATGAGGGATGCAGTTAACGGTCAAGGGATTTTTCCCTCGCATACTAGCTGGAACAATATCTGTTTAGGCCTCTTGATGAGAATGAATGAGAGGGAATGTGCGACCACACTATTAATAAAGAGATCATACTCAGTCATCTCAAGATCAAGAAACGCGTTTGAATAAATAAGGGTGATGACCCTATACCTTATGTTCAAACAAGATATCTAGTGATAAAGGGATTATGATAGTTACAACAAAAGGTTAAATCGAATCATCGATCACCATGATCATTGGGTAATAAAAATGTCTTACTAGAGAGCAATTATAATGAATGGAACTAGATGAAATTTGGGCCATTTACCAATGAATCATAAGCCTACATGGTCACACACAAATAGCAAGCCCGAAGCAACTGTTGGGGATTTCTGGGTTCTAGGCGCAGCAGAAAAATTAAAATCTAACCGGAAATCCCTTGCAAGGATCTTTTGCATGCTATAAATGAATCATTAGGAAGCTAGGGTCGAGAAGTCCCCCTCTTGTAACGTGACTCGAACCCAATCCAAGACGCGTCCTTGGACTCATCCTCAACGAGCACACAAACACGTGAGTTTGAACACGAAGCCTGAATCCTCCCGGTGGCTACTAGATCGCCGAAGAACCCCTCCTCTCGATTTCTCTAGCCCTCAATGCAAGAACTAGAGAGAGTTTTTGGTGAATAGCTAATGTTACTCAAGGCATGAGTGGCTCTCACCCCAAGGCATCTATTTATAGGCTTTGGGTGGTACATAGGGTTTTGAACCCGTCAGACACAGGTGTCGATCGACATCACCTGTGTCTGTGTGTTGATCGACATCACCAAGGTGCCGATTGAGACCCCACACGTGACGTGTGTCGATCGACACTCCACACATGGAAAACATTCCTATTCCACACTTAACCTATCTTGGACCTCTTGAATCCCATCGAGTTTTTTCGGTTCTCGCTCTTGGCGTCTGACCTTGTAGGCTCGTGGCCCATTGGCAGATCGGCGTGAAATATCATTTCACCTGATCCATCACAAGTGGTCTCTAGTAAGACGTAGTGATTACCCAATGTCCATGAGGTATCGATCGGTTCAATATCTCCTCTCTGGAAACCTTAACGCTTGTTGAGGAGCAATACATGGACAAAACTGAAGGTTTTGGGCCATAGGTTCGGTATGAGAGAATAATTAGCGAATCGAGAAAATAGAGATTTTTCGTCGATGTCGCGTCGGACTTTGTTTGATAAGTAACGACAAAAAGGGTCGGGCGACTTTTGGACACGGCACGAAACCACATGGGCGAGCCCATTGGGCTTGGCCCATGAGGTCACATGACCGGCCCAACAAGGGCCCATTTTGGGCCCAATAAGCCCAACATGGCCGGCCACTTTGGTGGGTCCAAGGGTGGGGCCACAACACACCATGCTTAGTTGGTGATTGTTGATTAAGAGGTGAGTGATTTAAGGGGTATGGGTAATGACACCTTTAAGCCCATACCAATCACCTTTTAGACCCATGCTTATAAGATTGATGAAGTAGAGAAATATCTAGTAATTAATTACACACTCTCACAACTCACAATCCCTCTCTATCTCTCCTTGTGGTCGGCCACCCCTATAGCTCTCTCTCTTTCGCTCTCTTGTTCTTCACTTAATTGTTCTAGTATGCATTAAGTGTAGGATCTTGAAGATCATCCCCTTGGTGTGGACTTGCTCTAGAGAAGAAGATCACAAAGTTCTTCTTTATCGATTCAACAAAGACTTAAAGGTAAATTTCTTGTGGAATAGATTTTGCCTTGGGATTTAATGGTTCATGTTCTTGGACGAGGTTTGGAGTTGCTTTTGTTAAATGCTTCCGCTATATTGATGATCTAGAACGCTCCAAAACCCTACAGTGGTATCAGAGGATGAAATATGTTATTTTTGGAAAATATATTGAATTTGGAATTTTTCGGATTTTATTGGATTTGTCGGGTCCGAGAAGAGACTCTCGGGGAGCCAGATCGGAGGTACCGGACGGAGGTCACAGGAGGCCGGGAGAGGCCGGCGGTGACCAGGGACGTCCCTCCTCTTAGCCGAGGCCGGGAGGAGAGGCAAGCTCGGTTTGAGCTTTTCTAGGCCCAAACCGAGCCGTGGTGTTGGGCTCAGCCAAATGGGCTTCGGCCCATTGGGCTTGTCCCGACTTGATTCGTGCACGTTGATTATGTTCATGGATGAACCCATGATCCGATATTTCAAAACCTTTTAAATTTGATCGGTTTCGATAAACCGTTTTTTGAAAAGGTCTAGTTTCGATAAACCCGACCAAGCAACTTGGCAAAATTAAAACCTGAATAATTGCATATTATTTGATAACATGTTTGTGTGATAACATGTTGGATGATGTGATGAGATGTATGATGCATTAGTAGCCCATTATATTTTATCGCTTTCACGGTTTGCACACCGTTAGTGTTAGCATGTAATTATTCTTTCATTCGAGCCCATAAAGTGTAATTATTTTTTATCCGGTCTACGAACCGAGTATTAATTGTAATTACTACTCAAAGACGAGAAGGATGGAAAATCGAGCACAATGACGGTCTTGGAGGAAGTCTAAGAGCTAGTGGGAGCCCGAATGAGAAAGACGAGAAGATGTGATGTCTCGTAGAATCTTAAGAATAGGATGGGCTATTGGTGCATGTTTAAACGCTTTATGCTTGCTTGCTTTAATTATTAGAAATGATTGTATGCTTGCATGCTTAGCTTTTAAGTTTATAAGGCATCACCTCACATGCAAAGATTAAAATCGATTTTAATTGTTTGCATGATTAAAGCGTTGTGAACCATCATCGCACGGGTTGTGATGGATGAGTTCGATTTGAAACGTGTTTGCATGGGTTGCAAATGACGACTTCAAAAGAAGATTGTATATGATACAATTAGAAACGTCACAGCACGGGTTGTTGATGATGGGTTCGTAATTGTACCAAGATACTTTCGAATTATTAAACACAACTAAATCACAACATAACTTTAGTCAAGTGAGATGCCACCCAAATTAACACCCATTTAGAAACATTTTATCGGTGTCGTGCGCCTTAGCGGAGCATCGATGGAATGGGTTCTATATGGAATGGTTAACTTTGTGGGATGTCGTGCGCCTTAGCGGAGCATCTGCACAAAATTGACGCATTAGTGAAGGTTGGTTGACTTGACCACGATTCTTGGCCAGAGGTCGAGATGGGGCATTGGAAGGGTAAGTCGTGTGCTTTTGCACACACACAGACCAAGAGTTACACGGGTTGTAATTGGATGGATGTTCTACCTAAATGAGTCAATTGAAGCGGTGCGCCTTAGCGTACTTCAATCGACAATCTTGGATTAAAGATTCTAAACCTTAGAATCGGATGGTTGGTGTTTAATTCGGATCTTCGTAAATTTATTCAACTTTTTTGATTAAATTTACTTTCTTTGTGTAGAAATGGCTAGTAATTCAACAAACTCGTGTAATTTGTCGTTGAGGACTATACTTGAAAAGTGTAAACTCAATGGAACAAATTATCTGGACTGGGACAGAAATTTACGACTTGTGTTAAAGTTGGTACGCAGGGAGTACTTCCTTGACAAGGCTATCCCGGTGGAGCCAGCTGCCAACGCAACGAGGGTCGTTAAGGATGCGTACCAGAAACACCTTAACGACTCTATCGACGTTGCGTGTGTCATGTTGGGCTGCATGGAGGCAGACCTCCAGAAGTAGTTTATGGAGCTAACCCATGATATGTTTGCAATGTTTGCACAAATCAAAGATATGTTCAAAGAGAAAGTACGTATTGAAAAATACACTGTTCTCCAAAAACTCATTGCCTGCAAGATGTCAGCAGGCAGCTCCGTAGGTCCACACGTCCTACGTATGAAGGGACATCTCGATCATATGACGAGTCTCGGAATGACTATGGAGAGAGACATGGCTGCGGATATCATTCTGCAATCCCTTCCTCATGCATATGGTGGGTTCGCCATGAACTATCACATGCATGACATGGACAAGACCGCATCGGAGTTGCACAACATGTTGGTGACTGCCGAGAAGAGCATAAGGGGCAGTACGCCCAAAGATGTTCTAATGGTCAAGAAGGGATCCGACTTCAAAGGTCGTGGTGGTAAGGGTAAAGGCCTAATGCACCAGACAGGGAAGAACATACGACCTTTTTCTAAACCTTCCATGCCTATGAAGGGAAATGGGAAGGCAAAGGAGTCGGTCTGTTTCTACTGCCAAAAGCCTGGTCATATGAAGAAGGACTCTCAGCAGCTGAAGGAAGATCAGAAGAAGGGCGGTGGGGCCGCTACTTCGTCAGGTATTCCATTAGAGCTAAATCTTTCTACTATAAATGCTTGGGTACTAGACAATGGAGTTGAGTCTCATGTCTGTGCGGATGTGCATGTGCTGCATAGTAGAAGTTGTATCTCTTTGTTTGTTAAGGATACCTTACGAAGACACATTTGTCTGATTTGGATGCCTGCATCTCTGCTACCAAAATCTTTTAGGAAAAACTTACTAGGATGTTTCCCACACCATATATGACTATGGTCCATTTCTTGTTTGGATACTATGCAAAGGCGCACGCATCCAAATAGAACTGACCATCTCATCCCGCTCCCATCCCAATGAATACTACGCAGAGGCGCACGCATCCACAGTAACGAGAGACGTAATGAGTGTCATGTGGTGTACCTTCTATGACTCTGGTCCAGCACTTATTTGGCTACTACACGGATACGCACGCATCCAAATAGAACTGATTACCTTATTCAGCTCGCATCCTAATGAATACTACGCGGAGGCGCACGCATCCACAGTAATGGGAGACAGAATGACTGTCACAAGGTGTACTATCGTTGTCTTCATCGGAGCCCGATTCAAAATGAATGCGGTCGTTTCCAGAGTCAATTATTGGTTCAACTCTCTTTTAGCCTAAGTACTCGTAGGTCCACATACGTCGAAATGTCTTAGACTTAATAAGTCACTCGCCTTTCACATAAACCTGTGAAAGGTGCCTTTGTCGTTTTGCTATTTAGGCGAGACTTACATCTTTCAGTTTGAGTGAATTCAAACGGTCTTAAAAGTCCACACTTGTGAATTTCTTTGAGATACACGGGACTCCCACTAGCTGATTTGGAAATAAAATATTTCTCCAAAAATACCCCTCCTCGAGCAACAAAGACTTTGTACTCGCTGGGTATGTAGAAGTTGTATCTCTTAGTTTATTAAGGATACCTTACGGGTACACATTTGTCTGATTTGGATGCATGCATCTCTACTACCCAAATCTTTTAGGAAAAACATACTAGGATGTTTCCCACACCATATATGACCATGGTCCATTTCTTATTTGGCTACTACGCGAAGGCGCACGCATCCAAATATAACTGACCATCTCATCCGTCTCCCATCCAAATGGCGGAGGCGCACGCATCCACAGTAACGGGAGACGTAATGAGTGTCATGTGGTTTACCTTTTGTGAATATGGTCCAGCTCTGAT
Source organism: Geranium rotundifolium (assembly GCA_963920655.1). Classification (NCBI taxonomy): domain Eukaryota; kingdom Viridiplantae; phylum Streptophyta; class Magnoliopsida; order Geraniales; family Geraniaceae; genus Geranium; species Geranium rotundifolium. The sequence continues at coordinate 26,725,914 of OY987312.1, read as the reverse complement.
TTGGCTACTACGCGGAGGCGCACGCATCCAAATAGAACTGATTACCTTATTCAGCTCGCATCCCAATGAATACTACGCGGAGGCGCACGCATCCACAGCAATGGGAGACAGAATGATTGTCACAAGGTGTATTATCGTTGTCTTCATCGGAGCCCGATTCAAAATGATTGCGGCCATTTCCAGAGTCAAGTATTAGTTCAACTCTCTTCTAGCCTGAGTACTCATAGGTCCACATACGTCGGAATGTATTAGACTTAATAAGTCACTCGCCTTCAGGTGCCTTTGTTGTTTTTCCCATTAGGCGAGACTTGCATCTTTCAGTTTGAGTGAATTCAAACGGACTTAAAGTCCACACTTTTGAAGTGTGGAAATGTGTTTCTCGCTCATTAGGCAAGACTTGCATCTTTCAGTTTGAGTGAATTCAAACGGACTTAAAGTCCACACTTGTGAAGTGTTGAAATGCGTTTCTCGCTCACTAGGGAAGACTTGCATCTTTCAGTTTGAGTGAATTTAAAGACATAAAGTCCACCCTTGTGAAGTGCTGAAATGCGTTTCTCGCCTATGTGCCTTAAATGACAATGCCAGATTATAACTTGGTTTAAATCATGAGATTTAAGCCTTTTCTTATTTACGTTATAGCGATTAATCTTACGAACGTAAATATCTGATCCTGAAGACGTGGATACCCTCTCTTCTTCACATGATCCTTGTATTGCTTACAATCTCTTATTCCTGTGTACTGGCTCATTGCAGTGATGGCAGATCTCCTCCATTTTGTCCTTAATCTTCACAGCAACTTTGGGAGCTGCTTGAACTTTTGGACGCTTGGGGTGTCTGATCTGCCTTGCAAGGTGCTCAAGAGCCTTACCCTTATCCTGATCAGCTTTCTTGAAGTTGACCTTCTTGTTAACCATAAGAACCTCCTTTGTCGTGCCCTTGAGGTTCTTTTCAGTGGTCACAAGTATCCCACGAAGCTCTGTTAAGGACTTGTCCATGTCATGCATATTGTAATTTACTATAAAATCACTATATGTATCTAGAAGTGACTGCAACATAAAATCAGCAGCCATTTCCTCTTGATCATCAAAACCGAGTCTGGTTAGATGTTCCTGAAGACATTAGATCTTCGTGACATGTGGACTAATAGGGCTCCATCCTTAAGTTTGCAGGAGTTAAGTTCTATGAAAGTATCATATCTTTCGACACGAGCTTTCTCCTTGAACATTTCCTTGACCTCTTCCTTACAGGTATGAGGGTCATCTAAAATTCCTGCAACTCTGGCGTCCTACTACAACCATAATGCATGACTGATCCTAAAGACTTGGTCTTCAAGATCCAGACTTACTCCATTCTTGTGAACTCCCACTGGCTTCGAGCCTCCTCCAAATTTCAAGTCTTCCTCTTGACTTACTTCTTGCGTCGGTTTTCGTGATTAAAAATTTAAATAAAATAAATAAATACAAATCACGACACGCATGCCATATTTACAACCACCCAAAATCAAGCAACACGCAAGTTTCAAAACCGAAATTAAAATGCAAGTCTAGAGGGCTTAGCTATGCATCATGTGGAAAACATCATGTTATCAAAAATCATGTGAACATTCAACATGCTTATCAAACAAAAAAATTTTCTTGATTCAACATTCTTAAATTTGAATTTTAAAACGGTTCTCGCTGGTTTATCAAAACCGAACCAAATCTGAAAATTAAATTTTAAGGGCTTCATATTATTCTTGCGAACCGGCTGGTTCAGCTCGAATCTGGTCGAGCCGAACCGGCCCAACCGAGGTCACCCGCGGAGGCAACCCTGGTGGCCCGCGAGGGCTGCCATGGTCGCCCGCGGAGTTGACCGTGGCCGCCCACGGGAGCAACTATGGTGGCCCGCGAGGGCTGCCATTCTCGCCCCTAGGGTAGACCCTGGTCGCCCGCGAGGAAACCATGGTGGCCCGCATGGGCAAACTGTGGTCACCCGCGAGGGCTGCCATGGTCGCCCGTAGGCGACTTGGTCGGCCCTTGGTGCCGATCATGGTCTGCCCTAGGGCATTCCATGTTCCACCAAGGGTCTCGACCCTGGTTAGCCATGGCTAACCCGAAACAGCCCAAAAAAATTATTTTTCCAATTTTCCAAAATCAATTAAATCAAAAAAATTTTCAACTACATGCATACTCAAGTGATGAACACGTAAACAAAAATAAAATTACAGAATTAAACATGTTGAATAAAAATCATAACAACCATGCTCTGATACAACTGAAAGAGATCACAACGAGTTATAAACGTTAATTTCATGCAACGGAGCCTTATGTAACCATGGTGATGGAAAGAGATGAAGATCTTAATGAAAAATTCAGCATGTTCTTAAGCTTTTCAAATCTAAAAATTACATTTGTCAATCGATCAAAACACAATATAGTGTTTCTCTATTGAGTCCACAAAAGGACAACATGATAGCATTTTGTGCCCTAGTCCAATTGCTACTAGCCTGTAAACGTCTATGTACATTATCATCGTTTGTAATATATATAAAACGGCTTTGTATTACTTATGTGTTGAAGTAATATGTTAAGAATGATCTGATTTATGACCACTAAAGTAGTAGAACCATAAATCTGTACGGATCACACTTAACGAGTCCCTGGTCAATATATGCTTCCATAGAAGCGACCAGTGTGAGGATTGTTCTTAATGACGTAGTTCTACTTGTCATACGGATGAGGGATCCCGGAATCATATCATAGATATCATGAGGTGATTGATATCGGACGACCCGCGTTGAATAGTGTTTTCATAGATTAAGCCATGAACATATTTAAATGCGATAGCTTGTCACGATATCCTTAGACCGAGGAGTCTTTTGTTAGAGTTATGCCCCAGTCCAATATATAAGTGATCTACAGATGTAATGTTTCATCATCTTTTCGAATAAATAAATCGGCATGTATTACTAATGTGTTGTAGTAATATATCGAATATAATTTGATCTATGTCATTATGTGTGTAACCACTAATAGTAGATCTATAGATCAGAAAGAATTACATTTGATGAGTCCTTGATCAGCTAAGCTTCTTTAAGAAGCGATCAGTATGAGACCAACTCCTTGTGATCACGCTCTACTGATCATGGCAAAGTATGTGACGGAGTTATATCATAGATACCATCAGGTCGATGATATCGGACAACCCGATTGTGAGTATGCTGCATAGATCCAGTCATGAGATACTCACATATCGTAGTTGTCATTATATCCTAAGACCAAGGAGTCTTTGTGTACACTATGCAACGAATACCTAAGTTTGACCTAGTCTAACGTTAACTGTAAAAGGGTAACTATAACGGCTTTGATTGGCTTTGATATTTGTTGCACTAGTGAACTCGAAAGGCGTCTGAGGGATTTATCACTCATACTTCGGTATGAGAAAGATATCCGTTTAGGCTACTTGATGAGTATGACTGAAGGAATAGCACGGTCGTGCAGGTGATAACTTAGTATCAGTTTTCAGTCATCTAAGATATCAAGAAACAGTGATTGATAAATTAGGATGAGCATTCTATGCCTATCAATCAATCTGGATATCGGTTTGATAAAAGGACAGTGACATATACGATAACAGGTTAAATCTGAAATTGAACCGTTTTGTCTAAACCGAAATTACAACTCAAGTTAATGGGTTTAATTTGGGTTTTAGTTAAACGGGCTTAAAGCCCATTTAGGGATTTAAGTTATGAATGGGAAAAAATGCAAATAAGAGTTTATAAAGGATAGATAAATTCAATTTTAATTTTCAAATTAAAATTACAATATATCTCCCATCATCTTCTCTAATTTTCAGCAACTAATCCTATCATCCTCTCTCCCTCATTGCTGAATTCTCTCTCCCCTCTCATCCTCCATTGTTGTCAAGCTTCTCTCAAAATTCACAGCAAAAATTTGAGTGAAAACCTTCTTCGGTTGTGGTGCTTGTGTGGACCTAATAGAGAAACACTAAGCTTGTGTTTTCATCAATTAGAAGAGGTAATTTTCAGATTGAAAAGGTATATATAACATGTTGAATTTACATTAAGATCATAGGTTGTATCGATCACCACGGTTACATAACGTCCGCTGCATGATATTTATCGATTGGAACCCGTGGTGATCTCTTTTAGTGGTATCAGAGGCTAGTTGTTATGTATTCTTCGACATGTTTAATTCTGATATTTTTTTTAGTTTATATGTGTTCATCACCTTTGCATGCATGTGAATCGAAATTTTTTTTAGATTTGATTGATTTTGGAAAATTGGAAAATATTTTTTTTGGGTGTTTCGGGTTAGCCATGGCCAAACCATGGCCGACCAGGTCGAGACCCTTGGTGGACCATGGAATGCCCTAGGGCGGACCATGGTCAGCACCAAGGGCCGACGAGGGTCGCCTACGGGTGACCATGGCAGCCCTCGCGGGCGACCATGGTCGCTGCCGCGGGCGACCATGGCAGCCCATGAGGGCCACCATGGTTTCCTCGCGGGCGACCAGGGTCTGCCCTAGGGGCGACCAAGGCTGCCCCGCGGGCTACCATGGTCGTTCCCGTGGCCGATCACGGTCAGCCCCGCGGGCGACCTCGGCAGCACTCACGGGCCACCGTGGTTGTCTCCGCGGGCAACCTCGGTTGAGCCGGTTCGGCTTGACCAGATTCGAGGTGAACCGGTTGGTTCGCGAGAATATTTTGAAACCCTAAAAAATTTAATTTTCAGATTTGGTTCGGTTTCGATAAACCAGTTAAACCGTCCGGTTTTGATAAACCGGAATTTTCCACACTTAAGAAAGATAAAATTTGGAAAATTTATTTGTTTGATAGGCATGATGATTGTATACATGATCTTTGATAACATGATGTTTTCCACATGATGCTAGCTAAGCCCATTAGATTTGCATTTTAATTTCGGTTTTGCAACCTGCGTGTTGCTTAATTTTGGGTTGTAGTAAATACGGCCTGCGTGTCGTGATTTATATTTTATTTTATTTATTTAAATTTATAATCACGAAGACCGACACAAGAATCAAGTCAAGAGGAAGACTCGGATTGGAGGAGGCTCGAAGCCAGTGGGAGTTCACAAGAATGGAGCAAGTTTGGATCATGAAGACCATGTCTTTAGGATAAGTATTGTTAGATTCTTAAGAACTTAAGATGGGCTTAGCTATGCATATTTTATCGTTACATTTATATGTTTGAATGTATGAATGTATGATAGTTTAAAATACAAGTTTATGTATGTTTTGCTATCACCCACATGCAAAGATTAGAATCAGAATTTAATCAGACTCGCATGTAAACGGCTAAGGGATCATCTTTGCATGAATTTGCAATTGATGATTCAAGATTAAGATTGTATCGATATGCAATCAGACTTTTATAATTCACTTAAACGCAAATAATTACAACTCAAGCGTGATACCATCCAATGGATGTCAGTACGCCTCCGCGTAACATTCATAGAGAAAAGGTCTGGATGAGATGGATAGTTCTGTGTGGGTGTGTGCGCCTCCGCGTAGTAGCTACATTAGTTCTATCCATAGTTCAAGCTTGGTAGACTTGTCTACGATTGTCAACTAGGGCTGACCTAGGGTATCAGTATAGGGTATGCCGTGTACTTTTAAGTACAAACCCTAGCCAGGAATTACATTGTTTTGTAAATGAATGTATTCCTACCTTGATGCTCTCAATTAGAGCAGTGAGCCTCCGTTCACTTCAATTGAGGGTTTGATAGGATCCTGGTTCAGATTCTAATGTTAGAATCAGACAAGTGTTTTGTAACTAAATCTCCCACTTGAATTTTAATTAATTTTACCATGTAGAACTAAAAGGCAAACACAACACAAAGGAGTAATTGCGCACTAAGAGTCCAGATTGAGGACAGACTCAAGAGCGTGAATTACTCAGATTGGAATAGAAACTTGGGGCTTGTACTCAAGCATGAACGCAAGTAGTATATCCTTACCAAGGAACCTCCTGCTTAACCACCGCTGAACGCCGCTAGGGCACTAAGGATACTTATCAAAGTTCCTTAGTAACCAAATCGACGAGTCATGCATTATGACGGCCAGTAGGATGCTAGAGTTGCAGAAGCAGTTCAGGAACGTTTCAGATCACCCTCATACCTGTAAGGCAGAGGTCAAGGAAATGTTCAAAGAGAAAGATCGTGTCGAAAGATATGATACTTTCAGAGAACTCAACTCCAGCAAGCTTAAGGCTGAAACCCTGTTAGTCCCCATGTCACGAAGATGAAACTAAACTCGGTTTTGATGATCAGGTGGAAATGGCTGCGGATTTTATGTTGCAGTCACTTCCAGATACATATAGTGATTTCATAGTAAATTACAATATGGATGACATGGACAAGTCCTCAACAGAGCTTCATGGGATGCTTGTGACCGTTGAAAAGAACCTCAAGGGCAAGACCAAGGAGGTCCTTATGGTCAACAAGAAGGTCAGTTTCAAGAAAGCTGATCTAGGTAAGGGTAAGGCTCCTGGGCACCTTGCAGGGCAGATCAGATACCCCAAGCGTCCAAAGGTTCAAGTAGCTCCCAAAACTGCTGTGAATTCTAAGGACAAATTGGATAAGATCTGCTATCAGTGCAATGAGTCAGGACATGGGAATACGGGATTGTAAGCAATACAAGGATCATGTGAAGAAGAGTGGGTATCCACGTCTTCAGGATCAGATATTTACGTTGGTCAACTTAATCGCTATAACGTAAATAAGAAAAGGCTTAAATCTAATGATTTAAACCAAGTTATAATCTGGCATGGTCATTTAAGGCACATAGGCTAGAAACGCATTTCAACACTTCACAAGTGTGGACTTTAAGTCCGTTTGAATTCACTCAAACTGAAAGATGCAAGTCTTGCCTAATGAGCGAGAAACGCATTTCAACACTTCACAAGTGTGGACTTTTTAAGTCTGTTTGAATTCACTCAAACTGAAAGATGCAAGTCTCGCCTAATGGGAAAAATGACAAAGGCACCTTTCACAGGTTTATGTGAAAGGCGAGTGACTTATTAAGTCTAATACATTCCGAAGTATGTGGACCTATGAGTACTCAGGCCAGAAGAGAGTTGAACTAATACTTGACTCTCGAAACGGCCGCATTCATTTTGAATCAGGCTTTGATGAAGACAACGACAGTACACCTTCTGACAGTCATTCTGTCTCCCATTACTGTGGATGCGTGCGCCTCCGCGTAGTATTCATTGGGATGCGAGCTGAATAAGGTAATCAGTTCTTTTTTTTTGGATGCGTGCGCCTCCGCGTAGTAGCCAAAAAAGAGCTGGACCAGAGTCACAGAAGGTACACCACATGACACTCATTACGTCTCCCGTTACCGTGGATGCGTGCGCCTCCGCGTAGTATTCATTGGAATGGGAGCACGATGAGATGGCCAGTTCTATTTGGATGCGTGCGCCTTCGCGTAGTAGCCAAATAAGAGATGGTCCATAGTCATATATGGTGTGGCAAACATGCTAATATGTTTTTCCTAAAGGATTTGGGAGAACATCATGAATGAGAAAATGAAATTTATGTAAGACAACCAAGTCTGGTGCTTGGTTGATCAAACCCCTGGGATAAAACCCATCGGTTCTGAGTGGGTCTATAGGATCAAGACCGACATGGATGGAAATCCTCAGACCAATGAAGCTAGGATGGTTGTAAAAGGTTATCGTTAGATTCAATAAATGGATTATGATGACACCTCTTCACCAGTAGCAATGTTCAGTTTAATCCGGATTACTTTTAGCCATAATTATGGAAGATGGATGTTAAAACCCCTTCCTTAGCAGGAACTTAAAAGAGGATGTGTATATGACACAACACGAGGGTTTTGTTGATCTAGAGAATCCCGGAAAGATTTGTAAGCTGCTTAGATCCATTTGTGGATTAAAGCAAGTTTCACGGAGTTGGAACATTCGTTTTGAAGAGGCTGTAAGGGAACTCGACTTCATCAAAAACAAAAGTGAGCCTTGCGTACATAAGAAAGAGAGTAGGAGTAATATTGTATTCTTGATATTTATTCATCGGGAATGACATCCCGACCTTGCCACCAAAGCTTGGTTAGGGAAGTACTTATCGATGAAGGACTTAGGTGATGCTACATTTAATGTAGGCATCAGGATCTCTACAGATCATTTCAAAAGGATTTTGGGCCTAAGTCAGAACATGTTGCTAAGTCAGAACATGTACATAGTTAAAGTGTTGAGAAGATCTCAATGCTTGATTCTAATAAAGGATACATACCCATGCGTCATGGCATTAAGCTCAGCAAGCTACAGAGTCCTAGTACTCCTGATAAGCTGAGCAGGATGAGTAAGATCCCTTATGCTTCGGCTGTCGGATCCATCATGTATGCAAGGATGTGCACGAGACTGGAAGTCTCTTTTGCACTAAGCTCTACCAGTAGATTCCAATCTAACCCCGACCAATTACACTGGATTGGTGTCAAAGGCCATCCTCAAATATTTGAGGAGGATCGAGGATGCATTTTGGTGTCTGGGGATGAAGATAGAGAACTAGCAGTCAAAGGACAAGTCGATGCTAGTTGCAGACATATCCAGATGACTTTAAAATTCAGCCAGGATATATTTTGTGTTGAGTGGTAGCGCTTTCAGCTGGATAAGCGGGAATCACCTCTACAATGAAGGCTGAGTATATAGCTGCAACAAAAGCAGCTAAAGAGGCCATATGGATTAGAAGCTTTATGATCGGCTAAGATGCAACGCCGCGAGCGTCTGATCCGATAAGCTTGTTGTGGGACAACACAGGTGCCGTAGCTATTGCTCAAGAGCCCAGATTCCACAACAGATCCAAACATATACCCAGCAGGAATCACCTCGTGAGAGTTATCACATATACAGGTGATGTGGAGATTAAACACTATTCGACTGATGATAATATGGCCGATCCCTTGACAAAGGCTCAGCCGCAGCCTAGGCATGAGTAACATGCAGGGTCTATAGGAGTAGATCAGAACTTAAATTGGAACTAGGGGCAAGTGGGAGATTGTTAGAGTTATGCCCCAGTCCAATATATAAGTGATCTACAGATGTAATGTTTCATCATCTTTCCGAATAAATAAATCGGCATATATTACTAATGTGTTGTAGTAATATATCGAATGTAATTTGATCTATGTCATTATGTGTGTAACCACTAATAGTAGATCTATAGATCAGAAAGAATTACATTTGATGAGTCCCTGATCAGCTAAGCTTCTTTAAGAAGCGATCAGTATGGGACCAACTCCTTGTGATCACGCTCTACTAATCATGGCAAAGTATGTGCCTGAGTTATATCATAGATACCATCATGTCGATGATATCGGACAACCCGATTGTGAGTATGCTGCATAGATCCAGTCATGAGATACTCACATATCGTAGTTGTCATTATATCCTAAGACCAAGGAGTCTTTGTGTACATTATGCAACGAATACCTAAGTTTGACCTAGTCTAACGTTATCTGTAAAAGGGTAACTATAACGGCTTTGATTGGCTTTGATATTTGTTGCACTAGTGAACTCGAAAGGCGTCTGAGGGATTTATCACTCATACATCGGTATGAGAAAGATATCCGTTTAGGCCACTTGATGAGTATGACTGAAGGAATAGCACGGCCGTGCAGGTGATACCTTAGTATCAATTTTCAGTCATCTAAGATATCAAAAAACATTGATTGATAAATTAGGATGACCATTCTATGCGTATCGATCAATCTGGATATCGGTTTGATAAAAGGACAGTGACATATACGATAACAGGTTAAGTCGAATAATCGATAATCACGAACATTGGATAATCATAATGTCTTGCTAGAGACCACTTATGATGGAAAGGGTAAAATAGTAATTTTACCAGTCTGCCAATTGTTCGTGAGGCTAGAGGGTCACACGCATTAAGCACGATACATGACAACAATTATGGATGAAAATTGAGAACGATTCAGTAGTATTCTGGCCTAAGGTTTTAACCAGACGGTTGAAGATATCAATTCGAGTTAATGGGTTTAATTTGGGTTTTAGTTAAACGGGCTTAAAGCCCATTTAGGGATTTAAGTTATGAATGGGAACAAATGCAAATAAGAGTTTATAAAGGATAGATATGCAAGTTTAATTTGAAATTCAATTTTAATTTTTAAATTAAAATTACAATATATCTTCCATTATCTTCTCTAATTTTCAGCAACTAATCCTATCATCCTCTCTCCCTCATTGCTGAATTCTCTCTCCCCTCTCATCCTCCATTGTTGTCAAGCTTCTCTCAAAATTCATAGCAAAAATTTGAGTGAAAACCTTCTTCGGTTGTGGTGCTTGTGTGGACCTAATAGAGAAACACTAAGCTTGTGTTTTCATCGATTAGAAGAGGTAATTTTCAGATTTAAAAGGTATATATAACATGTTGAATTTACATTAAGATCATAGCTTGTATCGATCACCACGGTTACATAACGTCCGCTGCATGATATTTATCGATTGGAACCCGTGGTGATCTCTTTCATCTTTGTGATCACTATGCAATGTACGTGCGGCTTTAACTTGCGCCTAACGCTTTCCGTAACAGGATTGCAATAACGGGCATGATTGGGTGGCGGAACGGGTTGCATGAGTGACACGAAAGACGGCTAAGGGGTATATCCCTCATAATACGGTATGGGAAAGATATCCGTTAAAGGCCTCTTGATCGAGATTGACTGAGAGTAAGAGCATGGCCATGCCGGTGATACGGGTTATCAGTTCTCAGCCATCTTACATATCAAGTAACAATGATTGATTAAACAAGGGTGACGACTCTATGCCTTGTGATCAATCGGGATATCTAGAGATAAGAGGATAGTGACTTGTACGCACAAGGTTAAGTCGAATCATCGATCGTCATGCACCTTGGGTAATCATAACGTCTTACTAGAGGCCCCCTATGATAGATCGGGCAAGAGCGATCTTTTGCGCCGATCTACCAACGGTGGCAAGAGCCTAAAGGGTCACACACATTCAAGACGGATAACTTGAGACAAGGAAACCTTAACGTTTCTTGAGGAGCAATACATAGACAAAACTAGAGGTTTTGTGCCATGGGTTCGGTTTGAGAGAATAATTAGCGAATCGAGAAAACTGAGTTTTTCGTCAATGTCGCGTCAGACTTTGTTTGATAAGTAACGACAAAAAGGGTCGTGCAATTTTTGGACACGGCACGAAACCACATGGGCGAGCCCATTGGGCTTGGCCCATAAGGTCTCATGGCCGGCCCAAACAAGGGCCCATTTAGGTCCAAATAAGCCCTCTTGGCCGGCCACTTTGGTGGGCCCAAAGGTGGGGGCCACACAACACCATGCTTAGTTTGTGATTGTGGATTAAGAGGTGAGTGATTTAAGGGGTATGGGTTAAAGCACCTTTAAGCCCATACCAATCACTTTAGACCCATGCTTATGAGTTGGATGATGAATTGAAATATCTAATATTCATTCATTACACAAAATAATCACACAACTCACAAATCCCTCTCTCTCTCTTGCTTGGCCGGCCACCCTTTCTCTCTCCTCATTCTTGCTCTCTTGTTCTTCATTTAATTGTTCTAGTAGGCAATTAAGTTAAGGATTGTCAAGATCATCTCCTTGGTGTGGACTTGCTTTAGAGAAGAAGATCCGAAAGTTCTTCTTTATCGATTCAACAAGACTTAAAGGTAAATATCTTGTGGAATAGATTTTGCCTTGGGATATAATGGTTTATGTTCTTGGAAAAAGGTTTGGAGTAGATTTTATTAAACGCTTCCGCTATCTCGATGATCTAGAACGCTCCAAAACCCTACAGTGGTATCAGAGCATGGTTACCCTCTTAATCTTTGTCTTGTTGATGTTGTTTCGGTTTTATGATTATTTGCATGCCAAAATTGTTGATAACATGATTTTAATGCTTTTTGGGATATTTGCATGAAATATGTTCTTTTTGAAAATATATTGAATTCGGAATTTTTCGGAAATTATTGGATTTGTCGGGTTCGAGAAGAGACTCTCGGGGAGCCGGATCGGGGGTACCGGACAGAGGTCACTGGAGGTCGGGGAGGCCGGCGGTAACCGTAGCCGTCCTAACTCTTGGCCGAGGCCGAGAGTGGAGGCAAGCTCGGTTTGGGCCTTCCAAGGCCCAAACCGAGCCGTGTAGTTGGGCTCGGCCCAATTGGCTTCGGCCCAATGGGCTTCGGACTATTGGCTTGGCCCGACTTGATCCGTGGCATGAACCCGCGATCCAATATTTCAAAAACTTTCAAAATTTAATCGGTTTCGATACACCGTTTTTCGAAAAGGTCTAGTTTCGATAAACCCGACTGAGCAACTTCGCAAAATTAAAACCGGAATAATTGCATATTATTTGATAACGTGTTTGTGTGATAACATGTTGGATGATGTGATGAGATGTATGATGCATTAGTAGCCCATTAGATTTTATCGCTTTCACGGTTTGCATACCGTTAGTGTTAGCGTGTAATTATTCTTTCATTCGAGCCCATAAAGTGTAATTATTTTTTATCCGGTCTACGAACCGAGTATTAATTGTAATTACTACTCAAAGACGAGAAGGATGGAAAATCGAGCATAATGACGGTCTTGGAGGAAGTCCAAATGCTAGTGGGAGCCCGAATGAAAAAGACGAGAAGATGTTCTGAGTCGTAGAATCCTAAGACTAGGATGGGCTATAAAATGCATATTTAACGCTTTATGTTTGCTTGCTTGTATTATTTAAATAATAACATGGTTGCATGCTTAGCTTATAAGTTTATAAGCCATCACCACACATGCAAAGATTAAAATCTACTTTAATTGTTTGCATGTTTAAAGCGTTGTGAACCATCATCGCACGGGTTGTGATGGATGAGTTCAAATTTGAAACGTGTTCGCACGGGTTGCAAATGACGGTTTCAAATGAAGATAGTATGTGATACAATTAGAAAAGTCACAATACTGGTTGTTGATAACGGGTTCATAATTGTGCCAAATACTTTCGAATTATTAAGCACAACCAATTTACAAGATAATTTGAGTCAACTGAGATGCCACCCAAATTCACACCCATGTAGAAACATTTTATCGGTGTCGTGCGCCTTAGCGGAGCATCGATGGAATAAGTTCTATATGGGAATGGTAAATTTTGTGGGATGTCGTGCGCCTTAGCGGAGCATCTGCACAAAGTTAACTCGTTAGTGAAGGTTGGTTGACTCGACCACGATTCTTGGCCTGAGGTCGAGCTGGGGCACCGGAAGGGTAAGCCGTGTGCTTTTGCACATACCCTGACCAAGAGTTACATGGGTTGTAAATTGGACGGACATCCTACCTAAATAAGTCAATTGGAGCGGTGCGCCTTAGCGTACTTCAAATGACAAATAAGGGATCTTGGTTTAAAGATTCTTAAACTTAGAATCGGATGGTTGGTGTTTAATTCGGATCTTAGTAAATTTATTCAACTTTTCTGGTTAAATTTACTTTCTTCGTGTAGAAATGGCTAGTAATTCAACAAACTCGTCTAATTTGTCGTTGAGGACTATACTCGAAAAGTGTAAACTCAACGGGACAAATTATCTGGACTGGGACAGGAATTTACGAATTGTGTTAAAGTTGGAACGCAGGGAGTACGTCCTTGATAAGGCTATCCCGGTGGAGCCAGCTGCCAACTCAACGAGGGTCGTTAAGGATGCGTACCAGAAATACCTTAGTGACTCTATCGACGTTGCGTGTGTCATGCTGGGCTGCATAAAGGCGGACCTCCAGAAGCAGTTTATGGAGCTATCCCATGATCCGTTTGCAATGTTTGCACAGATCAAGGATATGTTCAAAGAGAAAGTACGTATTGAAAAATACACTGTTCTCCGAGAACTCATTGCCTGCAAGATGTCAGCAGGCAGCTCAGTAGGTCCACACGTTCTACGTATGAAGGGACATTTCGATCATATGACTAGTCTCGGAATGACTATGGAGAAAGAAATGGTTGCGGATTTTATTCTGCAATCCCTTCCTCATGCATATGGTGGGTTCGTCATGAACTATCACATGCATGACATCGACAAAACCGCGTCGGAGTTGCACAACATGCTAGTGACTGCCGAGAAGAGCATAAGGGGCAGTTTGCACAAAAGTGTTCTTATGGTCAAGAAGGGATCCAGCTTCAAAGCTGGTGGTGGCAAGGGTAAAGCCCCAATGCACCTGGAAGGAAAGATCAGACGACCATTTGTTCCTAGACCTTCCATGCCCGTAAAAGGCAAGGGGAAGGCAAAGGAGTCGGTCTGTTTCTACTGTCAAAAGCTTGGTCATTGGAAGAAAGACTGTCAGCAGCTGAAGGAGGATCAGAAGAAGGGCGGTAGGGCCGCTACTTCATCAGGTATTCCATTAGAGCTATATCTTTCTACGATAAATACTTAGGTACTAGACACTGGAGCCGGGTCTCATGTCTGTGCGGATATACAGGTGTTACACAGTAGAAGAGATATGGGGGAAAGCGAGGTGGACCTAAGAGTTGGGAACAACGTGAGAGTTGCTGCAATTGCCGTGGGTTCTGTTAACCTTGTTTTGCCCAGTGGGCATGTAATTGAACTTTTTGATGTGTTTTGCGTACCTGCTTTCAGCAGGAATATTATTTCAATTTCTCTTCTTGAAAAAGAAGGTTATTATTTTAATATTAAGAACGGGTTTTTTAATATTATGCGCAACAACATGTTTTATGGCAATACTCACACTGTTAGAGGTTTATACATTTTGATTATGCAAAAATTGAGATCCAACATGCTCTATAATATAAATGCTAAGAGGTTTAAAGCAAATGATTTAGACCAAACTCTAATATGGCATTGTCGTTTAGGTCACATAAATGAGAAACGAAGCGCGGACTTCTAAGTCAATTCGAATTCTAAACGATTGATAGATGTGAAGCTTGTTTAATGGGCAAGATGACTAAAGCACCCTTCACTGGTTTAGGTGAGAGGGCAGGTGATCTATTGGGTCTAATACATTCAGACGTATGTGGACCAATGAGTACACGAGCAAGAGGAGGTTTAGGCTACTTTATTACATTTACTGATGATTTCAGTAGATATGGTTATGTTTATCTCATGAGACATAAGTCCGAAGCCTTTGATAAATTCAAGGAGTTTAGGACTGAAGTAGAAAACCACCTCGGAAAGAGTATCAAGGCACTCCGTTCTGATCGGGGTGGAGAATACTTATCCGAGGAGTTTCTTAGTCATCTTACTTAAGGTGGAATACTATCTCAGTGGACTCCGCCAGGAACAACGCAATTAATGGTGTGTCCGAGCGGAGGAATCGGACATTGTTGGATATGGTTCGATCGATGTTAAGTCTCACAGATCTCCCGATATCCTTCTAGGTTTATGCTCTGCAAACGGCCGCATTCATAATAAACAGGGCTCCGTCGAAAGCAGTGGAAGGGACATCATTTGAGAAATGGTACGGGAAGGAACCCATTTTGTCCTTCCTAAAAATCTGGGGTTGCGAGGCTTATGTAAAACAGTTGCTTGCAACCAAGCTTGAACCGAGATCGGATAAGTGCACTTTCGTCGGATATCCAAAAGAAACAAAAGGATACTACTTCTACGAACCGAGCGAAAATAAAGTTTTTGTCGCTCGAGATGGGACATTCTTGGAAAAGGAATTTATTTCCAAAACAGTCAGTGGGAGGGCTGTTCATCTTAATGAAGTTCTAGATGAGATGGTCACTCGGGAACCACTGGACGACCCACTAGAAGAAGTAGAGCCAGAAGTGGTCATTGAGCAAGAACCAATAGCTACAGTAAATGAGGACGGTCCGAGGCGGTCTGAAAAAATGTGATGATTTAGTGTTAGTGGACAATGATCCAGCTACCTTTCGAGAGGGCTTGGACGGAACCGACTCTGAGAAATTGCTGGAAGCCATGAGGGAAGAAATGCAATCCATGTCAGATAATCAAGTGTGGGACTTGGTGGATCAGACCCCTGACGTAAAAGTCATTGGGTGTAAATGGATCTTTAAAATAAAGATAGACATTGATGGCAAACCTCAGACCTATAAAGCAAGACTGGTAGCAAAAGGTTATAGGCAAGTCGACGGAATTGACTATGAAGAGACCTTTTTTCCAGTAGCTATGGTCAAATCTATCCGCATTCTACTTTCCGTAGCAGCGTATCATAACTATGAGATACGACAAATGGACGTCAAAACCGCCTTCCTCAATGGGAGGTTAGCTGAAGACGTTTATATGTCCCAGCCTGAGGGTTTTGAGGATCCTAAGAATAAGGGAAAGATTTGCAAATTGCTCAAATCAATCTATGGTTTGAAGCAAGCATCTCGGAGTTGGAATCAGCGTTTTGATGAAGTTGTGAAACAGTTTGGCTTCATCAAGAACGATGATGAACCTTGCGTATATAAAAAGGCAGATGGGAGCAAAGTAGTCTTCTTGGTGCTTTATGTTGATGACATACTGCTCATTGGAAACGACGTCCCTACCTTGCTCTTAACAAAGACTTGGTTAGGTGAGTGTTTCCCAATGAAGGACTTAGGCGAGGCCTCTTACATCTTGGGGATCAAGATATATAGAGACCATGCCAAGCGGGTCTTGGGCTTAAGTCAAAGCACCTACATAGACAAAGTGTTGAGAAGATTCTCAATGCAAGTTTCAAAGAAAGGATTGCTGCCCATGCGTCAGGGCATGAAGCTAAGCAAGAAGCAGTGTGCTGAGACACCTGCAGAGCTAGCAAGAATGAATGAAATCCCATATGCTTCGGCTATAGGATCTATAATGTATGCCATGATATGTACGAGACCGGATGTCTCGTTTGCCTTGAGCTGTACCAGTAGACATCAATCCAAACCTGGTGAGGAACACTGGATTGCCGTCAAGGCGATTCTCAAATATTTGAGAAAAACCAAAGACGCTTTTCTTGTATACGGGGGAAGAAATGATGATCTAGTCGTCAAAGGATATGTCGACGCTAGTTTCCAGACATATCCCGATGACTTTAAGAGTCAGTTGGGATATGTGTTTACATTGAACGGTGGAGCATTCAGCTGGAAAAGCGAGAAGCAGGACGCCATTGCCGACTCTACGACCGAAGCTGAGTACATTGCTGCATCGGAAGCAGCAAAAGAGGCTATATGGATCAGAAGTTTCATGGCTGGGTTAGGTGTAATTCAAAACCCATCTAACCCAGTAGATTTATATTGTGACAACACTGGGGTCATTGCGCAAGCTAAGGAACCCAGGGCACATTACAGATCCAAACATGTACTCAGGAAATATCACATCATCCGCGACATTGTTGCTAGAGGTGACGTACATGTAAACGTGCTAGTAGCCTGTAAACGTGTATGTACATCATCATCATTTGCAATATATATAAAACGACGGTGATCGAGACCGAGGAGTCTTTGTAAAACGACGGTCATTTGCAATAGCTTGTCACGATATCCTTAGACCGAGGAGTCTTTGTGATCACTATGCAATGTACGTGCGGCTTTAACTTGCGCCTAACGCTTTCCGTAACAGGATTGCAATAACGGGCATGATTGGGTGGCGGAACGGGTTGCATGATTGACACGAAAGAATGCTAAGGGATTTATCCCTCATACTACGGTATGAGAAAGATATCCGTTAAAGGCCTTTTGATCGAGACTGACTGAGAGTAAGAGCATGGCCATGCCGGTGATACAGGTTATCAGTTCTTAGCCATCTCACATATCAAGTAACAATAATTGATTAAACAAGGGTGACGACTCTATGCCTTATGATACATCGGAACATCTAGAGATAATAGGATAGTGAATTGTACGCACAAGGTTAAGTCGAATCATCGATCGTCATGCACCTTGGGTAATCATAACATCTTACTAGAGGCCCCTTATGAGGGATCGGGCAAGAGCGATCTTTTGCATTGATCTACCAACGGTGGCATGAGCCTGAAGGGTCACACGCATTCAAGACGGATAACTTGAGACAATGAAACCTTAACATTTCTTGAGGAGCAATACATAGACAAAACTGGAGGTTTTGTGCCATGGGTTCGGTTTGAGAGAATAATTAGCGATTTGTGAAAACTGAGTTTTTCGTCGATGTCGTGTCGGACTTTGTTTGATAAGTAACGACAAAAAGGGTCGGACGATTTTTGGACACGCCAGGGAACCACATGGGCGAGCCCATTGGGCTCGGCCCATGAGGTCTTTAAGCCCATACCAATCACTTTAGACTCATGCTTATGAGTTGGATGATGAATTGAAATATCTAATATTCATTCATTACACAAAATAATCACACAACTCACAAATCCCCCTCTCTCTCTCTTGCTTGGCCGGCCACCCTTTCTCTCTCCTCATTCTTGCTCTCTTGTTCTTTATTTAATTGTTCTAGTAAGCAATTAAGTGAAGAATCTTCAAGATCATCTCCTTTGGTGTAGACTTGCTTTAGAGAAGAAGATCCGAAAGTTCTTCTTTATCGATTCAACAAGACTTAAAGGTAAATATCTTGTGGAATAGATTTTGCCTTGGGATTTAATGGTTTATGTTCTTGGACAAAGGTTTGGAGTGGATTTTATTAAACGCTTCCGCTATCTCGATGATCTAGAACGCTCCAAAACCCTACACAAACAACCACGAATCGGTTTTCTCTCACCCTCTTAAACTCTTATTTGCACTTTTCCCCATTCATCACTTAAAACCCTAAATGGGCTTTAAGCAGTTAAAAACCATTAAATTGAGTTGTAATTTTGGTTTAGATAAATCGGTTTAATTTCCTCGAATTGATTTCTTCAACCGTTTGGTTAAAACCTTAGGCCTGAAAACTACCGAATCGTTTTCAATTTGACTATATTAAAAGCCTCATTCACCCAATTTCCATCCATAATTATTTGTCATGTATCGTGCTTAATGCGTGTGACCCTCTAGGCTCACGAACAGTTGACAGACTAGTAAAATTACTATTTTACCTTTTCCATCATAAATGGTCTCTAGCAAGACATTATGATTACCCAATGTTCGTGATTATCGATTATTCGACTTAACCTGTTATCGTACATGTCACTGTCCTTTTATGAAACCGATATCCAGATTGATCAATAGGCATACAATTGTCATCCTAATTTATCAATCACTGTTTCTTGATATCTGAGATGACTGAAAACTGATACTAAGGTATCCCCTGCACGGCCATGCTATTCCTTTAATCCTTCTTATTTGCATTTAACCCCTCTCTTATCTTAAACCCTAAATGGGCTTTAAGCCCATTTAACTAAAACCTAAATTAAACCCATTAACTTGAGTTCTAATTTCGGTTTAGTCAAAACGGCTCAATTTCCTCGAATTGATTTCTTCAACTGTCTGGTTAAAACCTTAGGCCAGAAAACTACCGAATTGTTCTCAACTCTCATCCATAATTATTGTCATGTATTGTGCTTAATGCGTGTGACCCTCTAGGCTCACGAATAATTGGCAGACTGGTAAAATTACCATTTTACCCTTTCCATCATAAGTGGCCTCTAGCAAGACATTATGATTATCCAATATTCGTGATTATCGATTATTCGACTTAACCTGTTATCGTACATGTCACTGTCCTTTTATCAAACCGATATCCAGATTGACCAATAGGCATAGAACGGTCATCCTAATTTATCAATCACTGTTTCTTGACATCTGAGATGACTGAAAACTGATACTAAGGTATCGCCTGCATGGCCATGCTATTTCTTCAGTCATACTCAGCAAGTGGCCTAAACGGATATCTTTCTCATACCGAAGTATGAGTTATAAATCACTCAGTCGCCTTTCGAGTTCGCTAATGAAATAAATATCCAAGCCAATCGCAGCCGTTATAGCTACCCTTTTACAGATAACGTTAGACTAGGTCAAACTTAGGTATTCGTTACATAGTGTACACAAAGACTCCTTGGTCTTAGGATATAATGACAAGCTACGATATGTGAGTATCTCATGACTGGATCTATGTAGCATACTCACAATCGGGTTGTCCGATATCATCGACCTGATGATATCTATGATATAACTCCGGCACATAATTTGCCATGATCAGTAGAGTGTGATCACAAGGAGTTGGTCTAATACTAATCGTTTCATAAAGAAGCTTAGCTGATTAGGGACTCATCAAATATAATTCTTTCTGATCTATAGTTATACTATTAGTGGTTACACACATAATGACATAGATCATATTACATTCGATATATTACTACAACACATTAGTAATATCTGCCGATTTATTTATTCGGAAAGATGATGAAACATTACATCTGTAGATCACTTATATATTGGACTAGGGCATAACTCTAACATAAGTGTGATTAAAGGAGGCCACCCAATGACAATCATCATCTTTCCCTTAACCCAATACACGTCAATTCATATACACAATCACCAACACAACACACACAACTCATAAAATATCACAAGTGTTTTTTGTGCTTTCTCTCACCCTCCCTCTTGGCTTATTTCTCTCAATCTTCACACACAACTCTAGTAGGTTGTGTGTGTATGGATCTTTGATCATCCTATCCTTGTAGATACCGTTGGAGAGAAGATCCAAACATGTTCTTCTTGTTTTATTCGATCAATCGAAGCAACTGTCCAGCTCTGGCCAGTTCCGGCGATAGATAATGCGTGAGGTGTATCTCTCTGGTCCGACGTCAGCTTGACCTGAATCCTGAGGCAAATTAAAGAAGACTCAATTTCTAAAAGTTTGGGAAAATAGAAATTTCGCATTAGAGCCCTGGTTTGGGAGATACAAGGCCGACAACCGAAGAAACCAGTAAGAACTGTCCAGCACCGTAGACCAAACTGTTTTGCTCCAGACGAAGATTGTGCCAATCGAATTAGGTGAAGAACAAAACATGAAAGTTGTAGAGAATTCGCTGGGCTTCACTCTCGAGACAGAACTTAAGAATTATGATATTATTAGCTCGAGATATGGAGCTTCAAACTCGCAATTTTTGCAGGGCAGATTCACGATCAAACCGAAAGGTAAAATCTTGGGATTTGGTTTTTCCTTGGGATTTAATAGTTTCATGATCTTGGGCAGATTTTGGGTTATGCTTCCGCTGCCATGACGTTTTGGTGAGCCCAAAATCCCTACAATGGTATCAGAGGACGGTTACCTTCTTAAATCTTCGTTTGAATCGATTTCGGTGTTGTTTTGCTTGCCATGTTGCTATAATATGTTTATTTCTTGTTTATGGGTTTTATATGTCATGAAAATGAAGTTTTAAAAATATTATCAAATCTGGAAATTTTTGAAAAAAATTGAAATTTGTCGGGTGGCCGGAAATGGGACTCTCGGGTTGCCGGAAAAAGGGGACCGGGCGGGAGCTCCGGCTTGCCAAAGCAGCGTTGGGCCATGGCCATTTAATTGTCATGGTCATGTGTCAACCCCTCCCCTGCCCCGGAAGTGGCCAAATTCTGGCCGAGGCCGGTGGTGGAGGCCAGACGGCTAGTGTTGCCAAACCCTAGCGCGTAAGTGCGTAAGGGCTCAGTCCAAATGGGTTTCGGCCCTCTTGGTTTGAGCCCTGGTGGTTTGTTTCACGGTGCTTCATCCGTGGCACAAACCCGCAATCCAATGTTTTGAAAAATTTTAGATTTGAACAGTTTCGATAAACTGATTTTTCGAAAAGGTCTAGTTTCGATAAACCTGACCGAGCAACTTGGACATGAAAATTAAAACTAGAAATGTATCTTGTTTGAAAACATGCTTGTATGATAACATGTTGTGTGATGAATTGATATGCATGGTGCCTAGATAACCCAATAGAGCGTTTAATAATTTATCGCTTTTAAAACGGTCTGCGAACCGTTAGATTGTAACATGTAATTATTCTTTTATGCGAGCTGCGAATCGCTAGTGATAAAGTGTTATTATTCTTTCATCCGGTCTATGAGTCGAGTATTAATTTTAATTAATTGCTCAAGTCGAGAAGAATGGAAACCTAGAACAGTGACAATCTTGGAGGACGTTCACGATCTAGTGGGAGTTACCCTAAGTGGTGATGACGAGAAGAGCTCAAGGAGTCTTTGTCTCATAGAATACTTAGGACTTTAGCTTGGGATATTTGTGCATATTTAACGCTTTGATTCCTTCTAGGATTTAATTAAATGATAAATTTAATTGCGAGCATGCTTAGCTTAATTTTAGTTTAAGCTATCACCAACATGCAATTATTAAAACCTGATTAATTTTTTGCAGGATTAAAGCGTTGTGAACCATCGTCACACGGGTTGTGATGAATGTGTTCATATTTGAAAACGTCTTTGCACGCGTTGTAAATGATGGTTTCGAAAAAAATAATGTGAAATAAATTAGAAACGTCAGTACACGGGTTGTTGATGACGAGTTCATAATTGTATCAAACACAATTGATTTAAAATCAACCAAACAAAAATAGTTTTAAGTCAAGTGAGACACCAACCCAAAATCATAAGCTTGTATAGTTCTCCACTTCTTTGATGTCGTGCGCCTTAGCGGAGCATCTTCGAAACTGCGCTCTATATAAGTTTGCTAAAGTTCTATCTAGATGTAGTGCGCCTTAGAGGAGCATCTTTATAAGACTTTGCATACTTGATTTGGTTGACTTAACTGCGATTCTCGACCAGGTTCGGGCCAGGGTGTCAGAAAGGGTATGCTGTGTGCAAAAGCACAGACCCTTGCCAAGAATTACACGAGTTGTAATTGGACCCAATTGCATTGGTTGTACATGAATGCATGTCCTACCTAAATAAGTGACTCGTAGCGGTGTGCCTTAGCGTACTTCAATTCACGAATCATGGGTCTTGGTTTTAGATTCTATTAAGTTATAATTGAATAGTTGAGGTTTATTCAGGATCTTTGTAAATTTATTCAACTTTCTAATTAAATTTACTTTCCTCGCGTAGATAAATGGCTAATAAACACGATCAATTTATCATTGAGGCCTATGTAAAGAAGGTTAAGCTCAATGAAGCAAACTATCTGGACTAGGATAAGAACTATTGTGTCCAAGTTGGAATGCAAGGAATACGTCCTTGACCAGGCTATCCCTGGGGAACCAACACTCAACACCATAAGGGCCGTTAAGGATGCATTCAGGAAGCACCTTAGCGATTCTGGGGATGTGGCGTATGTGATGTTGGGGTGCTTGGAGGGAGACCTCCAAAAGAAGTTTATGGAACTGTCTGAGGACTCTTTTGCCCTGCTGTGGCAAATAAGGGTTACGTTCAAGAAGAAGGCTCGACTCGAAACATTCGTCATTGTCAAGGAATTCTGCTTCTGCAAAATGTCAGCAGGAAGCTCTGTTAGTCCGAACGTCCTAAAGTTTAAGGGACATCTTGAACACCTAACAAGACCGAGTCTTGAGATGGGATAGGAGATGACATTGTAGACTTCGTTTGGCAATCCCTTCCTCGTGCATATGATAGCTTCTTTATGAACTATAATATGCATGATATGGACAAGATCATCTCAGTGTTGCAATGAAAGCGTGTAACGGCTGTGAAGAACGTCAAGCTTATACCAGGGGATGTTCTAATGGTCAGTAAGGGATCTAGCTTCAAAGCTGGAAGGTAGAGGAGATTATGGGAAACACAAGGTGGACCTAAGAGTTAGGAACATAATTAGGGTTGCCGCTGTAGGCTTCATTATTCTTGTTTTACCTAGTAGATTTGTATTAGTACTTTATAATGTGTATTACATACTTATGAAAGTTCTAATAAAGTCGGTGGTTTATACATATTGAATATGGAAAACTTAAGCTCATAATATAACATTAATACTAAAAGGTTTAAATCTGATGATTTAAACAAAATTCTAATATGGCACTGTCATTTGGGTTGCATAAATGAGAAGTGCAATTCAGCTCTTCACAATTGCGGAGTTTTAAGTCCATTTGAATTCTATTCGATGAAGGCTGCAAGGCTTGTTTGATGGGCAAAATGACTGAAGCGCCTTTCATCGGCAGAGGTTAAAGGGTGGGTGACCTATTGGGCCTAATACACAACAGGATGTATGTAGGCCAATGAGTTCACTAGCCATGAGTGGTTTAAGTTACTTTATCACTTTTACTGTCGATTGCAGTAGATTTGATTATGTCTATTCAATAAGAAATAAGTCTAACACTTTTGATATATTCAAAGAGTTTAAGAATGAAGTACAAAACCCGCTTGGGAAAAGTATTCACGCACTTCGTTTATGTCAAAGTGCAGAATACTTGTCCACAGAGTTTCATGACCATCTTGAGGGATATGGGATCTTATCATAGTAGACTCCGCCAAGAACACCGCAACAGGATGGTGTGTCCGAAGGCTGGAATCAAACATTGTGGGATATTGTTCGTTACATGATGAGTCACTCTGATCTCCCAATCTTCTTCTGGGGTTATGCTCTAGAACAGACACATGTATTATGAATAGTGTTCTGATGAATGCAGTGGGAGGACTATAGATCTAGATGATACTCCAGAGGATCTAGTTTCTCGGGAACCACTCGAAAGCCCCGTAGAAGAGTTGGAGCCAGAGCGGGTAGTAGAGCAGGAACCACCCACTGCAGTTCTTCAGGACGGTCCAAGGCGATCAAAAAGGACTAGTCGTCCAACTATGAGATATGAAATTTATGTGACTCAAGGTGACGAGCTGGTATTGGTGGATCAAGTTGATAAGCCCACCACCTTTCGAGAAGTCATGGACAGTACCAACTCTGAGACATGGCTGGGTGCCATGTAGCATAATTGGAATCTAAGTTTTGATAAGGCTGATAATTAGTTCGACTCTATCAAGAATGAAGATGGGCCTTGCGTTTACAATAAGGCGGATGGAAGTAAGATAGTCTTTCCCAATGAAGGACTTAGGCGATGCTTCTTACATCTTGGGGATCAAGATATATAGAGGTCGCACCAAGTGGGTCTTGGGTTTAAGTCAGAGTACCTATGTGAACAAGTTATTGAGTAAGTTCTCAATGCTTGATTCCAAGAAAGAATTCTTACCCATCCGTCACGGCATAAAACTTAGCAAGACTCAATGTCCAGTGACAGCTGATGAACGGGAAAAAGGATGGATGGAATTCCATACACTACAACTATTGGATCCATCAGGTATGCCATGACATTTGCGAGACAAGATGTCTCTTTTGCCTTAAGCTGTACCAGTAGGCATCAATCAAACCCCGGTGAAGAACAATGAATTGCAGTCAGGGAAATCCTCAAAATTTTGAGGAGAACCAAGGATGCTTTTCTTGTATACTAGGAAGAAATGATGATGAGCTAGTCATCGAAGGCTTTATTGATGCTAGTTTCCAAACATATCATGATGACTATCAGAGTCAGTAAGGATATGTGTTCGTGTTGAATGGTAAACCTTTCAGCTAGTAAAGCATGAAGCAGGACACCATTGCTGATTCTACAGAGGAGGCTGAGTACATTGCTGCCTCAGAAGCAACAACAAAGGCAGTATGGATCAGGAGCTTCATAACTGGGATAGGCGTAATGCCAAACGCGTCTTATCCAATAGGCTTATTTTGTGACAACACAGGGACCATTGCATATGGTCATGAGCCTAGAGCACATAACAGATCCAAACATGTACCTAGAAAATATCACCTGATATGAGAAAAAATCGAGAGGGGTGATGTGAAGATCACTTACATTGCAACAGATGATAACACAGCCGACCCTTTGACCAAGGCTTTTCCTCAACCTAAGCACGAAAGCATGTGAGGTCAATGGTATAGTTCTATTTTCCATTGGGAAAGACTCGTAGAATCAGATCATAGATATCACTCGGGTGAATGATATTGGACGACCCGCACTAAATTGTGTTGCATAGATACAGTCATGAACACATTCAATTGTGGTAGGCTGATGTCGTATCCTTAGACAAAAGGATTCTTTGTGATCGCTATACAGTAAAGAACCGCGTTTGACTTGCTCCTAACATTGTCCATAACAAGACAACCATAACGGACATGATTGGCATGAGGACGGATTGTATGAGTGATACGAAAGGCGGCTAAGGGATTTATCCCTCATACTACGGTAAGAGAGAGGTATTTGTTTATGTCACTAGATACAGATTAACTGAAGGGAGAGCATGGCCATGCCAACGATACGGGTTATCAGTATTCATTAATCTCACAGATCGAGAAACATTGATTGATTAAATAAGGGTGACATCTCTATGCCTTATGATCAATCTAGATACCGAGCGATAAAGGGATAGCGACATGTACTACATGAGGTTGAATCGAATAAACCATCATCATGCATGTCGGGTAATAATAACATCATCCTATAGGCCACTTATGATGGATCGGGTAAAATGGAGTTTTACGTCGATCCCCCGATGTCGGCATGAGCCTAGAGGATCACACACATAGGACATGGATTACGAGAGACAAGAAAAGGTCGGCGATACTTGAGAGAGAAGCATGGGCAAAACTAGACGTATGGGGCCATATATATGTGTGTAATTAAATAAGACACGCGAATCGAGAAACACTATATCTTTCGTCGATGTCACGTCGGACTTTGTACGATAATTTCGGGGGTTAGTTGGACATGGCACAGGAACTCATGGCCGAAGCATTGGGCTTCGTGCCACGAGGCCCAACAAAGGCCCAATAGTAGAGCAAAAGGTTGGTCTCTTTTTCCACTAACTTTGGTTAAGTGGAGGATGACTAGATACACATTATCCCAATTTTGTTGGGTAAGTGTGATTAAAGGAGGCCACCCCATGACCATTATCATCTTTCCCTTAACCCAATACACATCTATTCATATACACAATAATCAACACAACACACACAACTCACAAAATATCACAAGTGTTTTTAGTCCTCTCTCTCTCCCTCCCTCTTGGCTTTTTTCTCTGAATCTTCACACACAACTGTAGTAGGTTGTGTGTGCATGAATCTTTGATCATCCTATCCGTGGTATTCAGTAATCTCACAGATCGAGAAACATTGATTAATTAAATAAGAGTGACATCTCTATGCCTTATGATCAATCTAGATACCGAGCGATAAAGGGATAGTGACATGTACTACATGAGGTTGAATCGAATCAACGATCATCATGCATGTCGGGTAATAATGACATCTTACTATAGGCCACTTATGATGGATCGGGTAAAATGGAATTTTACGTCGATCCCCCGATGTCGGCATGAGCCTAGAGGGTCACACACATAGGACATGGATTATGAGAGACAAGGAAAGGTCGGCGATACTTGAGAGAGAGGCATGGGCAAAACTAGACATATGGGGCCATAGATATGTGTAATTAAATAAGACACGTTAATCGAGAAAGACTATATCTTTCGTCGATGTCACGTCGGACATTGTAAAAGTGTTTTTAGTGCTCTCTCCCTCCCTCCCTATTGGCTTGTTTCTCTCAATCTTCACACACAACTGTAGTAGGTTGTCTGTGCATGAATCTTTGATCATCCTATCCGTGGTATTCAGTACTCTCACAGATCGAGAAACATTGATTGATTAAATAAGGGTGACATCTCTATGCCTTATGATCAATCTAGATACAGAGCGATAAAGGGATAGCGACATGTACTACATGAGGTTGAATCGAATCAACGATCATCATGCATGTCGGGTAATAATAACATCTTACTATAGGCCACTTATGATGGATCGGGTAAAATGGAATTTTACGTCGATCCCCCGATATGGATTATGAGAGACAAGGAAAGGTCGGCGATACTTGAGAGAGAGGCATGGGAAAAACTAGACATATTGGGCCATAGATATGTGTAATTAAATAAGACACGCGAATCGAGAAAGACTATATCTTTCGTCGATGTCACGTCGGACTTTGTACGATAAGTTCGGGGGTTAGTTGGATGTGGCACATGAACTCATGGCCGAAGCATTGGGCTTCGTGCCATTAGGCCCAATAGTAGAGCAAAAGGTGGGTCTCTTTTTCTACTAACTTTTGTTAAGTGGAGGATAACTAGATACACATTATCCTAATCTTGTTGGGAAAGTGTGATTAAAGGAGGCCACCCAATGACCATTATCATCTTTCCCTTAACAAAATACACATCTATTCATATACACAATAATCAACACAACACACACAACTCACAAAATATCACAAGTGTTTTTAGTGCTCTTTCTCACCCTCCCTCTTGGCTTATTTCTCTCAATCTTCACACACAACTGTAGTAGGTTGTGTGTGCATGAATCTTTGATCATCCTATCCGTGGTATTCAGTAATCTCACAGATCGAGAAACATTGATTGATTAAATAAGGGTGATATCTCTATGCCTTATTATCAATCTAGATACCGAGCGATAAAGGGATAGCGACATGTACTACATAAGGTTGAATCGAATCAACGATCATCATGCATGTTGGGTAATAATAATATCTTACTATAGGCCACTTATGATGGATCGGGTAAAATGGAATTTTACGTCGATCCTCTGATGTCGGCATGAGCCTAGAGGGTCACACACATAAGATATGAATTATGAGAGACAAGGAAAGGTCGGCGATACTTGAGAGAGAGGCATAGGCAAAACTAGACATATTGGCCCATAGATATGTCGAATTAAATAAGACACGCGAATCGAGAAAGACTATATCTTTCGTGGATGTCACGTCGGACTTTGTACGATAAGTTCGGGGGTTAGTTGGACGTGGCACAGGAACTCATGGCCAAAGCATTGGGCTTTGTGCCACGAGGCACAACAAAGGCCCAATAGTAGAGCAAAAGGTGGGTCTCTTTTTCCACTAACTTTGGTTAAGTGGAGGATGACTAGATACACATTATCCTAATCTTGTTAGGTAAGTGTGATTAAAGGAGGCCACCCAATGACCATTATCATCTTTTCCTTAACCCAATACACATCTATTCATATACACAATAATCAACACAACACACACAACTCACAAAATATCACAAGTGTTTTTGGTGCTCTCTCTCTCCCTCCCTCTTGGCTTATTTCTCTCAATCTTCACACGCAACTGTTGTAGGTTGTGTGTGCATGGATTTTTGATCATCCTATCCGTGTTGATACTGTTAGAGAGAAGATCCAAATGTGTTCTTCGTGTTTGATTCGATCAACCGAAGCAACTATCTTGCTTTGTCGAGTTCCGGCGACGAATATTGCGTGAGGTGTAGCTCTCTGGTCCGAAGTCTGTTTGACATAAAACCTGAGGACAGTTAAAGAAAACTCAAAGTTCTACATGTTTTGAGAAATGGTAATTTCGCATTAGAGCCCTAGTTTGGGAGCTACAAGGCCGACAAGCAAAGAACCCGGTCAGCACAATCCAGTCCCATCGACCAAACTGTTTTGCTCCAGGCGGAGATCCTGACATCCAAACTGGGTAAAGAACAAAACATTAAAGTTGTAGAGAATTGGGTGGGTTTCACTCTCAAGAAAGAATCAAAGAACTTGGAGATTTGTAGCTCGAGATAAGGAGCTCCAAACTCGCATTTTCTGCAGGACAAATTCACGATCAAACCGAAAGGTAAAATCTTGTGATTTGGTTTTTCCTTCGAATATAATGGTTTCATGATCTTGGGCAGATTTTGGGTTATGCTTCTACTGCCATGACGTTTTGGTGAGCCCAAAATCCCTATAGTGGTATCAGAGGACGTATACCCTCTTAAATCATCGTTTGAATCGATTTTGGTGTTATTTTGCTTGCCATGTTGCTATGATATGTTTATTTCTTGTTTATGGGTTTTATATGCCATGAAAATAAAGTTTTAAACATATTATTAAATCTGAAAATTTTCGAAAAAATTGGATTTGTCGGGTCGCCGGAAACGGGACTCTCGGGGAGCCGGAAAAGGGAAAGGGCAGGATCTCCGGCTTGCCAGAGCAGGGCTGGGCCGTGGCCATTCGATGGTAACGGTCATGTGTCCACCCCGCCCCTGCCCCGGAAGTGGCCAGATTCTGGCCGAGGCCGGTTGTGGAGGCCCGACGGCTAGTGTTGCCAAACCCTAGCGCGTCGGTGCATAGGGGCCAGGCCCAAATGAGTTTCGGCGAACTTGGATTGCGCCCGGGTGGTTTGTTGCCCGATACTTGATCTGTGGCACAAACCTGCAATCCAATGTTGAAAAAATTTAGATTTGAACGATTTCGATAAACCGATTTTTCGAAAAGGTTTAGTTTCGATAAAACCGACCGTGCAACTTGGTCATGAAAATTAAAACTGGAAATGTATCTTGTTTGACAACATGCTTGTATGATAACATGTTGTGTGATGAGTTGATATGCATGGTGCATAGATAGCGCAATAGAGCGTTAAATTATTTATCTCTTTTAAAATGGTCTACGAACCGTTAGATTGTAACATGTAATTCTTCTTTTATGCGGGCTGCGAATCACTAGTGATAAAGTGTAATTATTCGGTCATCCGGTCTACAAACCGAGTATTAATTTTAATTAATTGCTCAAGTTGAGATGAATGGAAACCGAGAGCGGTGACAATCTGGGAGGACGTCCACGAGCTAGTTGGAGTGACCCTAAGTGGTGATAACGAGAAGAGCTCAAGGAGTCTTCGTCTCATAGAATACTTAGGACTTTAGCTTGGGCTATTTGTGCATATTTAACGCTTTGATACATGCTAGAATTTGTTTTAAGGGAAAAGGACACTTTTGTGCACCTAAATATACACTTTTGACACTCTCATACTCTAACTTTTTTTCTCTCTTTTCCATACCTGAATTTCATTTTGGGACAACTGGCCATTTATTTACAAAAAATGGCCCTGAATTTTGGTTCAATTCATGGGTATTTGGTTTAATTCATGGGTATTTTGGTTCAATTCATTGGTATTTTGGAAAAATGATCGAGAAGTACCCTGAATTTTGGTTCAATTCATGAGTATTTTGGGTATTTTGGAATTGTTGTCCCAAAATAAAATTCAGGTATGGAAAAAAAGAGAAAATATAAGTTAGGGTATGAAAGTGGCAAAAATGTATATTTAGGTGCACAAAAGTGTAATTTTCCCTTGTTTAAATGATAAATTTAACTGCGAGCATGCTTAGCTTAATTTTAGTTTAAGCTATCACCCACATGCAAAGATTAAAACTGGATTAATTATTTGCATGATTAAAGCGTTGTGAACCATCGTTGCACGTGTAGTAAATGACGGTTTCGGGAAAGTTAATGTGAGATAAATTAGAAACGTCATTACACGGGTTGTTGATGACGGGTTCATAATTGTATCAAATATAATTGATTTAAACTCAACCAGTCACAAATAATTTTAAGTCAAGTGAGACACCAATCCAAAATCATAAGCATTATAGTTGTCCACTTTGTTGATGTCGTGCGCCTTAGCGGAGCATCTTCGAAACTGCACTCTATACAAGTTTGCTAAAAAACTATCTAGATGTCATGCGCCTTAGTAGAGCATCTTTATCGGACTTTGCATACTCGATTTGGTTGACTTAACTGCGATTCTCGACCAGGGTCGAGCTAGCGTGTCAGAAAGGGTATGCCGAGTGCAAAAGCACAGACCCTTGCCAGGAATTACACGGTTTGTAATTGGACCCAATTGCATTGGTTGTAATTGGATGCATGTCCTACTTAAATAAGTGAGTCAGAGCGGTGCGCCTTAGCGTACTTCGATTCACGAATCATAGGTCTTGATTTTAGATTCTATTAAGTTAGAATCAAATGGTTGATGTTTATTCAGGATCTTCGTAAATTTATTCAACTTTCTGATTAAATTTACTTTCCTCGCGTAGATAAAAGGCTAATAAACACGAACAGTTTATCTGTTAGAGTTATGCCCCAGTCAAATATAAAAGTGATCTATACATGTAATGTTTTATCATCTTTCCAAATAAATAAATCGGCATATATTACTAATGTATTATAGTAATATATCGAATGTAATTTGATCTATGTCATTATATGTGTAACCACTAACAGTAGAACTGTAGATCATAAAGAATTACATTTGATGAGTCCCTGATCAGCTAAGCTTCTTTATGAAGCGATCAATATGAGACCAACTCCTTGTGATCATGCTCTACTAATCATGGCAAAGTATGTGCCGGAGTTATATCATAGATATCATCAGTTCGATGATATCAGACAACCGATTGTGAGTATGCAGCATAGATACTGTCATGAGATACTCACAGACCGTAGCTTGTTATTATATTCTAAGACAAAGTAGTCTTTGTGTGCACTGTGTAATGAATCTCTAAGTTTGAATTAGTCTAACGGTACCTATAAAACGGTAGCCATAACGGTTGTGATTGGCTTGGTTATTAATTGCATTAATGAACTCGAAAGACGTCTGAGAGATTTATCACTCATACTCCAATCTGAGAAAGATATCCGTTTAGGCCACTTGATGAGTATGACTGAAGGAATAGCACGGCCGTGCAGGTGATACCTTAGTATCAGTTTTCAGTCATCTCAGATATCAAGAAAATTTTATTGATAAATTAGGGGGATGGTTATATGCCTATTGATCAATCTGGATACTGGTTTGATAAAAGGACAGTGACATGTAAGATGACAGGTTAAGTCGAATAATCGATAATCACGAACGTTGGGTAATCATAATGTCTTGTTAAAGACCACTTATGATAGATAGGGTAAAATAGTAAATTTACTAGTTTGCCAACGGGTCGTGAGCCTAGAGGGTCACACACTTTAAGTACAATATGTGAAAAACAAGCATGGATGGTAATCGGGAGAATCCGCATTTCGTCAAATTGAAAACGATTCGGTTGATTTCTGGCCTAGTTTTATTAACCAGACGGTTGAAAAAATCAAATTAGGAAGATTGGACCGGTTTAGCTAAACCATAATTAGAACTTAATTAAATGGGGTTTAATTATAATTTAGCTAAATAGGCTAAAACCCCATTTAGGGTTTCAAGTCATGAATGGGGTTTAATGTTGATTATGAGATTAAATGGGTATAT
The DNA here is from genome assembly GCA_963920655.1 of Geranium rotundifolium. Lineage (NCBI taxonomy): Eukaryota > Viridiplantae > Streptophyta > Magnoliopsida > Geraniales > Geraniaceae > Geranium > Geranium rotundifolium. The sequence goes on along the minus strand of OY987312.1, from coordinate 26,692,971 downwards.
TGTGTAATTATCAAAATGATATTCAAAATCAGATTTTTGATAAATACACAATATTTGTTTACCAAAATTACAACATAATTTCGGCAATCACACCCCATTCTCTCCCTATCATGGCCGACCCTCCCTCTGTAGCGTTTTGGAGCGTTCTAGATCGTCGAGATAGCAGAAGCATTATAAGAAAATCTACTCCAAACCTTGTCCAAGAACATAAACCATTAAATCCCAAAGCAAAATCTATTCCACAAGATGTTTACCTTTAAGTCTTTGTTGAATCGATTAAAGAAGAACTTTCAGATCTTCTTCTCTAAAGCAAGTCCACACCAAGGGGATGATCTTGATGATCCTTCACTTAATTGCCTACTAGAACAATTAAATGAAGAACAAGAGAGCAAGATGAAGAGAAGAGCAAGGGTGTGGCCGGCCACTATGAGAGAGAGAGAGAGATGTGTGAGTTGTTGTGATTATTTTGTGTAATGAATGAATAATAGATATTTCAATTCATCATACAACTCATAAGCATGGGTCAAAAGTGATTGGTATGGGCTTAAAGGTGCTTTAATCAGAAAAGTTGAATAAATTTACGAAGATTCGAATTAAGTACCAACCATCCGATTCTAAGGTTTAGAATCTTTAAATCAAGATCCCTTATTTGTCATTTGAAGTACGCTAAGGCGCACCGCTCCAATTGACTTATTTAGGTAGGACGTCTGTCTTACAACCCGTGTAACTCTTGGTCAGGGTATGTGCAAAACTACACGGCTTACCCTTCCGACGCCCCAGCTCGACCTCAGGCCAAGAATCGTGGTCGAGTCAACCTGTAGGGTTTTGGAGCGTTCTAGATCGTCGAGATAGCGGAAGCAATGTAAGAAAATCTACTCCAAACCTTGTCCAATAACATAAACCATTAAATCCCAAAGCAAAATCTATTCCACAAGATATTTACCTTTAAGTCTTCTATGAATCGATAAAGAAGAACGTTCAGATCTTCTTCTCTAAAGCAAGTCCACACCAAGGGGATGATCTTGATGATCCCTCACTTAATTGCCTACTAGAACAATTAAATGAAGAACAAGAGAGCAAGAACAAGAGGAGTTAGGGAGGTGGCCGGCCAAGCAAGAAGAGAGAGAGAAAGTGTGAGTTTTTGTGATATTTTGATTAATGAATTAATGTCTAGTATTTGAATTCATCATCCAACTCACAAGTATGGGTTAAAAGTGATTGGTATAGCTTAAAGGTGCTTTAACCCATACCCCTTAAATCACTCACCTCTTAATCCACAATCACCAACTAAGCATGGTGTTGTGTGGCCCCCACACATGGACCCACCATGTGGGCCGGCCAAGAGGGCTTATTGGGCCCTTAACGGGCCCTTGTTTGGGCTAGCCATGAGACCTCATGGGCCGAGCCCAATGGGCTCGCCCGTGTGGTCTTGTGCCGTGCCCAAAAGTCGCCCGACCCTTTTGTCGTTACTTATCAAACAAAGTCCGACGCGACATCGACGTAAAAACTCAGTTTTCTCAATTCGCTAATTATTCTCTCAAACCGAACCCATGGCACAAAACCTCCAGTTTTGTCCATGTATTGCTCCTCAAGAAACGTTAAGGTTTCCTTGTCTCAAGTTATCCGTCTTGAATGTGTGTGACCCTCTAGGCTCATGCCACCGTTGGCAGATCGGCGCAAAAGATCGCTCTTGCCCAATTCATCATAAGTGGTCTCTAGTAAGACGTTATGATTACCCAAGGTGCATGACGATCGATGATTCGACTTAACCTTGTGCGTACAAGTCACTTATCCTATTATCTCTAGATATCCCGATTGATCACAAGGCATAGAGTCGTCACCCTTGTTTAATCAATCATTGTTATTTCATATGTGAGATGGCTGAGAACTGATAACACGTATCACCGGCATGGCCATGCTCTTACTCTCAGTCAGTCTCGATCAAGAGGCCTTTTAACGGATATCTTTCCCATACCGTAATATGAGGGTTAAATCCCTTAGCCGTCTTTCGTGTCACTCATGCAACCCGTTCCGCCACCCAATCATGCCCGTTATTGCAATCCTGTTACAGAAAGCGTTAGGCGCAAGTTAAAGCCGCACGTTCATTGCATAGTTATCACAAAGACTCCTCGGTCTAAGGATATCATGACAAGCTATCGCATTTGAATATGTTCATGGCTTAATCTATGAAAACACTATTCAAAGCGGGTCGTCCGATATCAATCACCTCATGATATCTATGATATGATTCCAGGATCCCTCATCCCTATGACAAGTAGAACTACGTCATTAAGAACCATCCTCATACTGGTCGCTTCAAGGAAGCATAGGTTGACCAGGGACTCGTTAAGTGTGATCCGTACAGATTTATGGTTCTACTACTTTAGTGGTCATAAATCAGATCATGCTTAACATATTGCTTCAACACATGGGTAATACAAAGCCATTATATTTATATATATATATTACAAACGATGATAATGTACATAGACGTTTACAGGCTAATAGCAATTGGACTAGGGCACAAATGCTATCACCCTCTTCATTCCTCCATGAATGTCTTTGTCTAATTCTTCACCAATTCATTAGCAAGATAGAGTGAGAAAACCTCCCAAGGTTATTGTCCTTGTGTGGACTTGAGAGAGAAACACTATACTTGTGTTTTCAATCGATTAAAGGTATGATTTTCAGATTTAAATAGGTAACATGTATGCTGAATTTCTCAATAAGATCTGTACGCTTTTCATCGATTCCCATGGTTAATTCATACCGCTGCATGAAATTAATGTTCGGATCCCATGGGATTCCCTTTCAGTGGTATCAGAGGATGAGTTGTTTTGAGTTTAATTCTTTCTGCATGATCTGAATTTTAATTTTATGTTCTTATGTTCTTCGAATGAATATGCATGAAATTGAAAAAAAAATCAGATTTAATTGATTTTGAAAAGTTGAAAAAAATATTTTTGGGGCTATTTCGGGTTAGCCATGGCCGAGCCATGGTTAACTAGGGTCGAGAGCCTTGGTGGACCATGGAATTCCCTAGGGCAGACCATGGTCGGCACTAAGGGCTGACCAGGTTGCCCACAGGCGACCATGGCAGCCCTCGCGGGCAACCGTGGTCGCTGCAGCGGGCGACCAAGATCTGCCTACGCGGGCGACCATGGCAGCCCTCGCGGGCCACCTTGGTTGCCTCGCGGTCAACAAGGGTCTGCCCAAGGGGCGACCATGGCAGCCCTCGCGGGCCACCATGGTTGCTCCCGTGGGCGACCACGATCAGTCCAGCGGGCGACCAAGGCAGCCCTCGCGGGCCACCATTGTTGCCTCTACGGGCGACCTCGATTGGGCCGGTTCGACTCAACCAGATTCGAGCTGAACCAATATTTAAAGCCCTACATTTTTTTAATTTTCAGATTTGGTTCGGTTTCGATAAACCGTCCAGTGTGAACCAGTTCAAATTAGATTAATTAATTAAACCGTCCATTTTCGATAAACCGGAATTTTTGCACACTTAAGAAAGATAAAATTTGGAAAATTTTGTTGTTTTATAAGCATGATGAGTGATCATATGATCTTTGATAACATGATGTTTTCCATGTGATGTATAGCTAAGACCTCTAGACTTGTATGTTTTAATTTCGGTTTTGCAACCTGCGTGTTGCTAAGTTTAGGGTTGTAGTAAATACGGCATGCATGTCGTGATTTTTAATTTATTTATTTTATTTAAATTTGTAATCACGAAGACCTACGTAAGATACAAGTCAAGAGGAAGACTCGAAGTTTGGAGGAGGCTCGAAGCCAGTGGGAGTCCACAAGAATGGAGCAAGTCTGGGCTCTTGAGCTAATGCTATGGCCCTGGTGTTGTCACACAACAAGCTTACCGGATCAGACGCTCGTGGCATTACATCTAATCCAGTTAGAAAGCTTCTAACCCATATGGCTTCCTTAGCTGCTTCTGCTGCAACTATGTATTCAGCCTCTGTTGTAGAATCGGCAGTTGTGGCTTCCTTGAAGCTCTTCCAGCTGAATGCTCCGCCATTGAACACGAATACAAATCCTGCCTGTGATTTGAAATCATCAGGATCTGTCTGAAAACTAGCATCAACATATCCTTTGACTGCTAGTTCTTCATCCTTCCCACCATACACTAGGAATGCGTCTTTAGTTCTCCTTATATATTTAAGGATACTCTTGACAGCAATTTAGTGCTCCTGGCCTGGGTTTGATTGATATCTACTGGTACAGCTTAATGCGAACGAGATATCTGGTCTCGTGCAAATCATAGCATACATGATGGATCCCACAGCCGAAGCATATGGGATCTTACTCATTTTGCTTAGCTCATCAGTAGTCTTAGGACTCTGTTGTTTGCTGAGCTTAATGCCATGCCGCATGGGTAGGCATCCCTTCTTAGATTCAAGCATTGAAAATCTTCTCAACACCTTATCTATGTAAGTGCTCTCACTTAGGCCCAATATTCTTTTGGGTCGATCTCTGTAGATCTTGATGCCATGAATGAAAGCAGCATCACCTAAGTCCTTCATCGAAAAGCATTTCCCTAACCAAGATTTAACCTCAAGCAAGGTTGGGATGTCATTCCCGATGATCAGTATGTCATCGACATATAGCATTAGGATACAATTTTACACCCACTCGCTTTCTTATATACGCAAGGTTCACTTTCGGTTTTGATAAAACCGAATTCCCTTACGGCTTCATGAAAACGAATGTTCCAACTCCGTGAAGCTTACTTTAATCCATAAATTGATCTAAGTAGCTTACAAATCTTTTCGGGATTCTCTAGATCAAATAAACCCTCGGGTTGTGTCGTATACACATCCTCTTTTAAGTTCCCGTTAAGGAAGGCGGTTTTGACATCCATCTGCCATATCTCATAGTTGTAGTATGCTGCTATGGCTAGAATGATCCGGATAGACTTGACCATAGCCACAGGTGAAAAAGTCTCGTCATAATCGATACCTTCGATCTGGCGATAACCTTTCGTAACCAGTCTAGCTTTATAGGTCCGAGGTTTTCCATCCATGTCGGTCTTATATTTATAGACCCATTTGAAACCGATGGGTTTTATCCCAGGGGTGTGATCCGCCAAGCGCTAGACTTGGTTGTCGAGCATGGATTTCATTTCCTCATTCATGGCGTTCTGCCATTTTTCGGAGTCTGGACTGGCCAAAGCTTGTCTATAGGTTTCTGGATCATCCTGATCCACCAACATCAACTCAATTCCTTCAGTGGCTAGAAAACCATATCTAATAAGAGCTTGACGAGATCTCTCAGACCTTCTTGGACCATGTGGAATACGTGTGGGGATTGGTTCTTGATCAATCTCCTCTTCTGGCTCCTGTATTTCTACATTCGGCATAGTAGGTTGTTCCGTATCTTCTTGAATTTCGTCAAAATGCACGGCACTCCCACTAGCACTTTTGGAAATAAATTCCTTTTCCAAAAATTCCCCTCTTCGAGCAACAAAAAACTTTGTTCTCGCTGGGTTTGTAGAAATAGTACCCCCTTGTTTCTTTGGGGTACCCCACAAAGACACATTTATCTGATTTGGGTTCGAGCTTATCGCCTAGCAGACGCTTGACATATGCTTGACATCCCCAAATCTTAAGGAAAGCTAATAAGGGTTTCTTCCCGTTCCATACTTCGTATGGAGTGTGTAGGGTTTTGGAGCGTTCTAGATAATCAAGATAGCGGAAGTGTTTAACAAAATCTACTCCAAACCTTGTCCAAGAACATAAACCGTTAAATCCCAAGGCAAAATCTATTCCACAAGATGTTTACCTTTAAGTCTTTGTTGAATCGATAAAGAAGAACTTTCGGATCTTCTTCTCTAAAGCAAGTCCATACCAAGGGGATGATCTTGAAGATTCTTCACTTAATTGCCTACTAGAACAATTAAATGAAGAACAAGAGAGCAAGATGAGAGGAGAGAGAAAGGGTGGCCGGCCACTAGAGAGAGAGAGGGAGCTTGTGAGAGTTGTGTGATTATTTTGTGTAATGAGTCAATATTAGATATTTACCTTCATCATCCAACTCATAAGTATGGGTCTAAAAGTGATTGGTATGGGTTTAAAGTGTCATCACCCATACCCCTTAAACCACTCACCTCTTAATCCACAATAACCAACCAAGCATGGTGTTGTGTGGCACCCACTCTTGGACCCACCAATGTGGGCCGAACATATGAGGCTTATTGGGCCCATAATGGGCCCTTGTTTGGGCCGGTCACGTGACCTCATGGGCCGAGCTCAATGGGCTCGCCCATGTGGTTTCGTGCCCTGTCCAAAAGTTTGCCCGGCCCTATTTGTCGTTACTTATCAAACAAAATCCGACCCGACATCGACGAAAAAACTCAGTTTTCATGATTCGCTAATTATTCTCTCAAACCGAACCCATGGCCCAAAACCTTCAGTTTTGTCCATGCATTGCTCCTCAAGAAACGTTAAGGTTTCCTTGTCTCAAGTTATCCGTCTTGAATGTGTGTAACCCTCCAGGCTCATGCCACCGTTGGCAGGTCGGCGCAAAAGATCTCTGTTGCCCGATCCATCATAAGGGGCCTCTAGTAAAACGTTATGATTACCCAAGGTGTATGACGATCGATGATTCGACTTAACCTTGTGCGTACATGTCATTATCCTATTATCTTTAGATATCCCGATTGATCACAAGGCATAGAGTCGTCATCCTTTTTCAATCAATCATTGTTACTTGATATGTGAGATGGCTGAGAACTGATAACCCGTATTAGCGACATTGCCATGCTCTTACTCTCAGTCAGTCTCGATCAAGAGGCCTTTAACGGATATCTTTCCCATACCGTAGTATGTGGGATAAATCCCTTAGCCGTCTTTCGTGTCACTCATGCAACCCGTTCTGCAACCCTATCATGCCCGTTCTTGAAATCCTGTTAAGGAAAGCGTTAGACGCAAGTTAAAGCCGCACGTACATTGCAGAGCGATCACAAAGACTCCTTGGTCTAAGGATATCGTGACAAGCTATCGCATTTGAATATGTTCATGGCATAATCTATGAAAACACTATTCAAAGCGGGTCGTTCGATATCAATCACCTTATGATATCTATGATATGATTCCGAGATCCCTCATCCCTATGACAAGTAGAACTACGTCATTGAGAACTATCCTCATACTGGTCGCTTCTATAGAAGCGTATATTGACCAGGGACTCGTTAAGTGTGATCCGTACAGATTTATTGTTCTACTACTTTAGTGGTCATAAATTAGATCATGCTTAACATATTACTTCAACACATAAGTAATACAAAACCGTTTTATATATATTACAAACGATGATAATGTAAACAGACATTTACAGGCTACTAGCAATTGGACTGGGGCACAAAATGCTATTAATCTCCCACTTGCCCCTAGTTTCAATCTAAGTCCCAGTCTATACCCATTGACCTAACATGTTTATTATGTTTCTCTTGAGGAAGAGCCTTGGGCCAGGGGTCGGCTGTGTTATCATTAGATGCAACGTAGTGGATCTTCACGTCACCTCTAGCAACAATGTCACGGATGATGTGATACTTCCTGAGTACATGTTTAGATTTTTCACGTGCCCTGGGTTCCTTAGCTTGCGCAATGGCCCCGTTGTTGTCACAATATAACTCTACTGGGTTACATGGGTTTTGAATTACACGTAACCCAGCCATGAAACTCCTGATCCGATGTAGCAATGTACTCAGCTTCGGTCGTAGAGTCGGCAATGGTGTCCTGCTTCTTGCTTTTCCAGCTGAATGCTCCACCGTTCAACGTAAACACAGATCCCAACTGACTCTTAAAGTCACCGGAGTCTGTCTGGAAACTAGCGTCGACATATCCTTTGACGACTAGATCATCATTTCTTCCCCCGTATAGAAGAAAAGCGTCTTTGGTTTATCTCAAATATTTGAGAATCGCCTTGACGGCAATCCAGTGTTCCTCACCGGGTTTGGATTGATGTCTACTGGTACAGCTTAGGGCAAACGAGACATCCGGTCTCGTACAGATCATGGCATACAATATGGATCCTATAGCCGAAGCATATGGGATTTCGTTCATTCTTGCTAGCTCTGCAGGTGTCTCCGCACACTGTTTCTTGCTTAGCTTCATGCCATGACGCATGGGCAGCAGTCCTTTCTTTGAATCTTGCATTGAGAATCTTCTCAACACTTTGTCTATGTAGGTGCTTTGACTTAAGCCCAAGACCCGCTTGGCACGGTCTCTATATATCTTGATCCCAAAGATGTAAGAGGCCTCGCCTAAGTCCTTCATTGCGAAACACTCACCTAACCAATTCTTTGTTAAGAGCAAGGTAGGGATGTCGTTTCCAATGAGCAGTATGTCATCAACATAAAGCACCAAGAAGACTACATTGCTCCCATATGCCTTTTTATAAACGCAAGGTTCATCATCGTTCTTGACGAAGCCAAACTGTTTCACTACTTCATCAAAACGCTGATTCCAACTCCGAGATGCTTGCTTTAAACCATAAATTGATTTGAGCAAATTGCAAATCTTTCTCTTATTCTTAGGATCCTCAAAACCCTCAGGCTGGGACATATAAACGTCCTCAGCTAACCTCCCGTTGAGGAAGGCGGTTTTGACGTCCATTTGCCATATCTCATAGTTATGATACGCTGCTACGGCAAGTAGAATGCGGATAGATTTGACCATAGCTACTGGAGAAAAGGTCTATTCATAGTCAATTCCGTCGACTTGCCTATAACCTTTTGCTACCAGTCTTGCTTTATAGGTCTGAGGTTTGCCATCCATGTCTATCTTTATTTTAAAGATCCATTTACACCCAATGACTTTTACGTCAGGGGTTTGATCCACCAAGTCCCACACTTGATTATCTGACATGGATTGCATTTCTTCCCTCATGGCTTCCAGTCATTTCTCAGCGTCGGTTCCGTCCAAGGCCTCTCGAAAGGTAGCTGGATCATTGTCCACTAATACTAAATCATCACCTCCAATTACTAGGAAACTGTATCTGATAGGTGCATGACTTATCCTTTCAGACCGCCTTGGACCGTCCTCATTAACTGTAGCTATTGGTTTTTTCTCAACGACCATTTCTGGCTCTACTTCTTCTAGTGGGTCGTCTAGTGGTTCCCGAGTGACCATCTCATCTAGAACTTCATCAAGATGAACAGCCCTCCCACTGACTGTCTTGGAAATAAATTCCTTTTCCAAGAATGTCCCACCTCAAGCGACAAAAACTTTATTTTCGCTCGATTTGTAGAAGTAGTATCCTTTTGTTTCTTTTGGATATCCGACGAAAGTCCACTTATCTGATCTCGGTTCGAGCTTGGTTGCAAGCAACCGTTTTACATAAGCCTCGCAACCCCAGATTTTTAGGAAGGATAAAATGGTTTCTTTCCCGTACCATTTCTCGAATGATGTCCCTTCCACAGCTTTTGACGGAGCCCTGTTTATTATGAATGCGGCCGTTTATAGAGCGTAACCCCAGAAGGAGATCGGGAGATCAGTGAGACTTAACATCGGTCGAACCATATCCGACAATGTCCGATTCCTTCGCTCGGACACACCATTGAGTTGCGGTGTTCCTGGCGGAGTCCACTGCGATAGTATTCCACTTTCAATAAGATGACTAAGAAACTCCTCGGATAAGTAATTTCCACCCCGATCAGAATGGAGTGCCTTGATACTCTTTCCGAGTTGGTTTTCTACTTCAGTCCTAAACTCCTTGAATTTATCAGAGGCTTCGGACTTATGTCTCATGAGATAGACATAACCATATCTACTAAAATCATCAGTAAATGTGATAAAGTAGCCTAAACCACCTCTGGCTGGTGTACTCATTTGTCCACATACGTCTGAATGTATTAGACCCAATAGATCACCTGCCCTCTCACCTAAACCAGTGAAGGGCGCTTTAGTCATCTTGCCCATTAAACAAGCTTTGCATCTATCAATCTTTTGGAATTCGAATTAACTTAGAAGTCCGCGCTAATCAAGCACTTAGATGCGTTTTTCATTTATGTGACCTAGACGACAATGCCAGATTAGAGTTTGGTCTAAATCATTAGCTTTAAACCTCTTAGCATTTATATTATAGAGCATGTTGGATCTCGAGTTTTGCTTATTCAATATGTATAAACCTCCAACAGTGTGAGCATTTCCATAAAACATGTTGTTGCGCATAATATTAAAAAATCCGTTCTTAATATCAAAATAATAACCTTCTTTTTCAAGAAGAGAAATTGATATAATATTCCTGCTGAAAGCAGGTACGCAAAACACATCAGAAAGTTCAATTACAAGCCCATCAGGCAAAACAAGGTTCACAGAACCCACAACAGTTGCGGTAACTCTCACGTTGTTCCCAACTCTTAGGTCCACCTCGTTTTCCCCATATCTCTTCTACTATGCAACACCTGCACATCCGCACAGACATGAGACTCAGCTCCAGTGTCTAGTACCCAACCATTTATAGTAGAAAGATTTAGCTCTAATGGAATACCTGACGAAGTAGCGGCCCCACCGCCCTTCTTCTAATCCTCCTTCAGCTGTTGACAGTCTTTCTTCCAATGACCAGGCTTTTGACAGTAGAAAAAGACCGACTCCTTTGCCTTCCCCTTGCCCTTCACGGGCATGGAAGGTTTAGGAACAAATGGTCGTCTGATCTTTCTTGCCAGGTGCATTGGGCCTTTACCCTTGCCACCACCAGCTTTGAAGCTGGATCCCTTCTTTACCATAAGAACACTTTTGGGCGAACTGCCCCTTATGCTCTTCTTGGCAGTCACTAGCATGCTGTGCAACTCCGACGCGGTCTTGTCCATGTCATGCATGTGATAGTTCATGACGAACCCACCATATGCATGAGGAAGGGATTGCAGAATAAAATCCCCAGCCATTTCTTTCTCCATAGTCATTCCGAGACTAGTCATATGATCGAAATGTCCCTTCATACGTAGGACGTGTGAACCTACGGAGCTGCCTGCTGACATCTTGCAGGTAATGATTTCTGAGAGAACAGTGTATTTTTCAATACGTACTTTCTCTTTGAACATATCCTTGATCTGTGCAAACATTGCAAACGGGTCATGGGATAGCTCCATAAACTGCTTCTGGAGGTCCGCCTCCATGCACCCCAGCATGACACATGCAACGTCGATAGAGTCGCTAAGGTGTTTCTGGTACGCATCCTTAACGACCCTCGTTGCGTTGGCAGCTGGCTCCACCGGTATAGCCTTGTCAAGGACGTACTCCCTGTGTTCCAACTTTAACACAAATTGTAAATTCCTGTTCCAGTACAGATAATTTGTCCTGTTGAGTTTACATTTTTCAAGTATGGTCCTCAACGACAAATTAGAGGAGTTTGTTAAATTACTAGCCATTTCTACACGAAAAAAGTAAATTTAATCAGAAAAGTTGAATAAATTTACGAAGATTCGAATTAAACACCAACCATCCGATTCTAAGGTTTAGAATCTTTAAATCAAGATCCCTTATTTGTCATTTGAAGTACGCTAAGGCGCACCGCTCCAATTGACTTATTTAGGTACGACGTCTGTCTTACAACCCGTGTAACTCTTGGTCAGGGTATGTGCAAAACTACACGGCTTACCCTTCCGATGCCCCAGCTCGACCTCAGGCCAAGAATCGTGGTCGAGTCAACCTGTAGGGTTTTGGAGCGTTCTAGATCGTCGAGATAGCAGAAGCAATATAAGAAAATCTACTCCAAACCTTGTCCAAGAACATAAACCATTAAATCCCAAAGCAAAATCTATTCCACAAGATATTTACCTTTAAGTCTTCTATGAATCGATAAAAAGAACGTTCAGACTTCTTCTCTAAAGCAAGTCCACACCAAGGGGATGATCTTGATGATCCCTCACTTAATTGCCTACTAGAACAATTAAATGAAGAACAAGAGAGCAAGAACAAGAGGAGCTAGGGAGGTGGCCGGCCAAGCAAGAAGAGAGAGAGAAAGTGTGAGTTTTTGTGATATTTTGATTAATGAATTAATGTCTAGTATTTGAATTCATCATCCAACTCACAAGTATGGGTTAAAAGTGATTGGTATAGCTTAAAGGTGCTTTAACCCATACCCCTTAAATCACTCACCTCTTAATCCACAATCACCAACTAAGCATGGTGTTGTGTGGCCACCACACATGGACCCACCATGTGGGCCGGCCAAGAGGTCTTGTTGGGCCCTTATTGGGCCGGCCATGAGGCTTCATGGGCCGAGCCCAATGGGCCCTCCCGTGTTGTCTCATGCCGTGTCCAAAAGTCGCCCGACCCTTTTGTCGTCGCTTATCAAACAAAGTCCGACGCGATATCGACGAAAAAACTCAGTTTTCTCGATTCGCTAATTATTCTCTCAAACCGAACCTATGGCACAAAACCTCCAGTTTTGTCCATGTATTGCTCCTCAAGAAACGTCAATGTTTCCTTGTCTCAAGTTATCCGTCTTGAATGTGTATGACCCTCTAGGCTCATGCCACCGTTGGCAGATCGGCACAAAAGATCTCTTTTGCCCGATCCATCATAAGTGGTCTCTAGTAAGACATTATGATTACCCAAGGTGCATGACGATCGATGATTCGACTTAACCTTGTGCGTACAAGTCACCATCCTATTATCTCTAGATATCCCGATCGTTCACAAGGCATAGAGTCGTCACCCTTGTTTAATCAATCATTGTTACTTGATATGCGACATGGCTGAGAACTGATAACCCGTATCATTTGCATGGCCATGCTTTTACTCTCAGTCAGTCTCCATCAAGAGGCCCTATAACGGATATCTTTCCCATACCGTAGTATGAGGGATAAATCCCTTAGCCGTCTTTTGTGTCACTCATGCAACCCGTTCCGCCACCCAATCATGCCCTTTATAGCAATCCTTTCACAGAAAGCGTTTGCCGCAAGTTAAAGCCGCACGTTCATTGCATAGTGATCACAAAGACTCCTTGGTCTAAGGATGTCGTGACAAGCTATCGCATTTGAATATGTTCATGGCTTAATCTATGAAAACAGGTCGTCCGATATCAATCACCTCATGATATCTATGATATGATTTCAGGATCCCACATCCCTATGACAAGTAGAACTACGTCATTAAGAACCATCCTCATACTGGTCGCTTTAAGGAAGCATAGGTTGACCAGGGACTCGTTAAGTGTGATCCGTACAGATTTATGGTTCTACTACTTTAGTGGTCATAAATCAGATCATGCTTAACATATTATTTCAACACATAAGTAATACAAAGCCGTTTTATATATATATTACAAACGATGATGTTGTACATAGACATTTACAGGCTAATAGCAATTGGACTAGGGCACAAATGCTATCACAACCAACCTTCACTAACGAGTTAACTTTGTGCAGATGCTCCGCTAAGGCGCACGACATCCCACAAAATTTACCATTCCCATATAGAACCCATTCCATCGATGCTCCGCTAAGGCGCACGACACGGATAAAATGTTTCTACATGGGTGTGAATTTGGGTGGCATCTCACTTGACTCAAATTATGTTGTAATTTGGTTGTGTTTAATAATTCAAAAGTATTTGGCATAATTACGAACCCGTCATCAACAACCCGTGTTGTGACGTTTCTAATTGTATCACATAATATCTTCATTTGAAGTTGTCATTTGCAACCCGTGCAAACACGTTTCAAATTTGAACTCATCAATCACAACACGTGCGATTATGGTTCACAACGCTTTAAACATGCAAACAATTAAAATCGATTTTAATCTTTGCATGTGATGTGATGGCTTATAAACTTATAAGCTAAGCATGCAAGCATGTTATTATTTAAATAATTCAAGCAAGTAAACATAAAGCGTTAAATATGCATTTTATAGCCCATCCTAATCTTAGGATTCTACGAGTCACCACATCTTCTCGTCTTTCTCATTCGGGCTCCCACTAGCTCTTGGACTTCCTCCAAGACCGTCATTGTGCTAGATTTTCCATCCTTCTCGTCTTTGAGTAGTAATTACAATTAATACTCGGTTCGTAGACCGGATAAAAAAATAATTACACTTCAGGGGCTCGAATGAAAGAATAATTACACGCTAACACTAACGGTGTGCAAACCATGAAGGCGATAAAATCTAATGGGCTACTATTGCATCATACATCTCATAACATCATCCAACATGTTATCACACAAACATGTTTTCAAATAATATGCAATTATTCCGGTTTTAATTTTCCCAAGTTGCTTGGTCGGGTTTATCGAAACTAGATCTTTTCGAAAAACAGTTTATCGAAACCGATTAAATTTTGAAAGTTTTCGAAATATTGGATCGCTGGTTCATGCAATGGATCAAATGCCGTGCACGAACCAAGTCGGGCCCAAGCTCAACGGGCCGAAGCCCATTTGGCCGAGCCCAACACCACGGCCTCGGCCAAGAGTGGGGATGGCTCCGGTCACCGCCGGCCTCCCCGGCCTCCGGTGACCTTTGTCCGGTACCCCCGATCCGGCTCCCCGAGAGTCTCTTCTCGGACCCGACAAATCCAATAATTTCCAAAAAATTCCAAATTCAGTATATTTTCCAAAAATAACATTTTTCATGCAATTATCCCAAAAAGCATTAAAAACATGTTATCAACAAGATTGGCATGCAAATAAACATAAAACCGAAACAAGTTAAACAAGACAAAAATTAAGAGGGTTAACCACGCTCTGATACCAATGTAGGGTTTTTGAGCATTCTAGATCATCGAGATAGCGGAAGCGTTTAACAAAATCTACTCCAAACCTTGTCCAAGAACATAAACCGTTAAATCCCAAGGCAAAATCTATTCCACAAGATGTTTACCTTTAAGTCTTTGTTGAATCGATAAAGAAGAACTTTCGGATCTTCTTCTCTAAAGCAAGTCTACACCAAGGGGATGATCTTGAAGATCCTTCACTTAATTGCCTACTAGAACAATTAAATGAAGAACAAGAGAGCAACATAAGAGGAGAGAGAAAGGGTGGCCTACCACTAGAGAGAGAGAGGGAGCTTGTGAGAGTTGTGTGATTATTTTGTGTAATGAATCAATATTAGATATTTACCTTCATCATCCAACTCATAAGCATGGGTCTAAAAGTGATTGGTATGGGCTTAAAGTTTCATCACCCACACCCCTTAAATCACTCACCTATTAATCCACAATCACCAACAAAGCATAGTGTTGTGTTGCCCCCACTCTTGGACACACCAATTTGGGCCGGTCACGTGACCTCATGTTTGGGCCGGTCACGTGACCTCATGGGCCGAGCCCAATGGGCTCGCCCATGTGGTTTCGTTCCGTGTCCAAAAGTTTGCCCGACCCTTTTTTTCGTTACTTATCAAACAAAGTCCGACGCGACATCGATCAAAAAACTCAGTTTTCTCGATTTGCTAATTATTGTCTCAAACCGAACCCATGTCCCAAAACCTTCAGTTTTGTCCATGCATTGCTCCTCAAGAAACGTTAAGGTTTCCTTGTCTCAAGTTATCCATCTTGAATGTGTGTGACACTCGAGGCTCATGCCACCATTGGCAGATCGGCGCAAAAGATCTCTCTTGCCCAATCCATCATAAGGGGCCTCTAGTAAGACGTTATGATTACCCAAGGTGCATGACGATCGATGATTCGACTTAACCTTGTGCGTACAAGTCATTATCCTATTATCTCTAGATATCCCGATTGATCACAAGACATAGAGTCGTCACCCTTGTTCAATCAATCATTGTTACTTGATATGTGAGATGGCTGAGAACTGATAACCCGTATCACCGGCATGGCCATGCTCTTACTCTCAGTCAGTCTCGATCAAGAGGGCTTTACCGGATATCTTTCCCATACGTTAGTATGAGGGATAAATCCCTTAGTCGTCTTTCGTGTCACTCATGCAACCCGTTCCGCCACCCAATCATGCCCGTTATTGCAATCCTGTTACGGAAAGCGTTAGGCGCTAGTTAAAGCCGCACGTACGTTGCATAGAGATCATAAAGACTCCTTGGTCTAAGGATATCGTGACAAACTATCACATTTGAATATGTTCATGGCTTAATCTATGAAAACACTATTCAAAGCGGGTCGTCCGATATCAATCACCTCATGATATCTATGATATGATTCCGGGATCCCTCATCCCTATGACAAGTAGAACTACGTCATTGAGAACCATCCTCATACTGGTCGCTTCTATAGAAGCGTATATTGACCAGGGACTCATTAAGCGTGATCCGTACAGATTTATGGTTCTACTACTTTAGTGGTCATAAATCAAATCATGCTTAACATATTACTTCAACACATAAGTAATACAAAGCTGTTTTATATATATATTACAAACGATGATAATGTACATAGACATTTACAAGCTACTAGCAATTAGACTAGGGAACAAAATGCTATCAGAGTGCTTTCCACTGCCTTTGTGGGAGCCCGATTCAATATGAATGCGGCCGTTTCTAGGGCATAGCCCCAGAAGGAGATAGGGAGGTCAGCCTGACTCATCATTGATCGAACCATGTCAAGTAGGGTCCGATTTCTCCGTTCGGATACACCATTCATTTGAGGGGTTCCAGGTGGAGTCAATTCAGAGAGGATCCCACACTCTTTTAAATTGACTGTGAAATTCTTGGTGCAAGTACTCACCGCCTCTGTCAGATCGAAGCACCTTTATACTTTTACCAAGTTGGTTTTGTGCTTCGTTCTGGAATTCTTTGAACTTGTCAAAGGTTTATGAAATATGTCTCATAAGATAAACATACCCATATCTACTGAAGTCATCAGTAAATGTAACAAAGTACTGAAAACCTCCTCTGGCATGAGTGCTCATAGGCCCATATACATCGGAATGAATGAGACCCAATAAGTCACTAGCCCTTTCACCTAAACCGGCAAAAGGTGCCTTTGTCATTTTGCCCATTAGGCATGACTCGCATCTCTCAATTGAAGTGAACTCAAAAGGACTTAGAAGTCCACACTTGTGAAGTGTTGAGATGCGTTTCTGGCCTATATGGCCTAAGCGGCAGTGCCATATCACAATCCGGTTTAAATCATCGGATTTAACCCCGAGCTAGTGTCAGTGTTTTGAATATTAAGAATATATAAACGACCAACCAATGAAGCATTGCAATAAAACATATTGTTCTTGAAAATATTGAAAATTCCATTGTCAATAGAAAAACAATATCCTTCCTTGTCTTGTAAGGATATAGAAATAATATTCCTGTGAAACGCAGGTACACAATGAACATTGTTTAATAACAAAACTAGCCCACTGGGCAAACTAACACTGATTAAAATTT
Organism: Geranium rotundifolium; assembly: GCA_963920655.1. Lineage (NCBI taxonomy): Eukaryota > Viridiplantae > Streptophyta > Magnoliopsida > Geraniales > Geraniaceae > Geranium > Geranium rotundifolium. Next base: position 26,675,663 of record OY987312.1, on the reverse strand, counting down.
ATTTACTGTGTAGATATGAAATGGCAAACACGAATCATTCTTGTAACAGCGCGCTTAGGTCACTAATCGAGCATGATAAGCTTAACGCGTAAGCCCTTTTGAGTGCCCAAACTGGGATTATATCACGCTTGACTTGTAATTATTTGCGTTTAAGTGAATTATAAGAGTCTGATTGTACATCGATACAATCTTAATCTGGAATCATCAATTGCAAATTCATGCAAAGATGATCCCTTAGAAGATTGCATGCGAGTCTGATTAAATTTCGATTTTAATCTTTGCATGTGGGTGATAGCAAATCATACATGAACTTGTATATTTAAACTATAATACATTCATACATTCCAACATATAAATGTAACGATAAATATATGCATAGCTAAGCCCATCTTAAGTTCCTAAGAATCTAGCAATACTGATCCTAAAAACATGGTCTTCAAGATCCAAACTTGCTCCATTCTTGTGAACTCCCACTGGCTTCGAGCCTCCTCCAATCCTAGTCTTCTTCTTGACTTGCTTATTGTGTCGGTCTCGTGATTACAAATTTAACTAAATAAAATGAAATACAAATCACAACACGCAGGCCGTATTTACTACAACCCAAAATTAAGCAACACGCAGGTTGCAAAACCGAAATTAAAATGCAAGTCTAGAGGGCTTAGCTAGCATCATGTGGAAAACATCATGTTATCAAAGATCATGTGTACACTCAACATGCTTATCAAACAAATAAATTTTCTAAATTTTATCTTTCTTAAGTGTGGTTTTCTAAATTTTCTGATTAATTAATTTAATTTTGAACTGGTTCTCGCTGGTTTATCAAAACTGAACCAAATCTGAAAATTATCTTTTTGGGGTTTTTGATTATTCTCGCAAACCGGCCGGTTCAGCTCAAATCTGGTCGAGTCGAACCAGCCCAACCGAGGTCGCCCGCGGAAGAAACCACGGTGGCCCGCGAGGGCTGCCGAGGTCACCCGCGGGGCTGACCATGGTCGACCACGGGAGCGACCATGGTAGCCCGCGATGGATGCCATGGTTACCCCTAGGGTAGACCTGGTCGCCCACGAGGCAACCATGGTGGCCCGCGAGGGCTGCCATGGTCGCCCACGAGGCAACCATGGTGGCCCGCGAGGGCTGCCATGGTCGCCCGCATGGGCAGAAAGTGGTCGCTCGCGGCAGCGACCCTTGTCGGCCCTTGGTGCCGACCATGGTCTGCCCTAGGGCATTCCATGGTCCACCAAGGGTCTCGACCCTGTTCAGCTATGGCTCGGCCATGGCTAACCCGAAACACCAAAAAAAAAATATTTTCTAACTTTTCCAAAATCAATTAAATCTGAATTTTTTTTTCAATTACATGCATGCTAAGGGGATGAACATATAAACACAAAAATTCAGAATTAAACATGTTGAATAAAGTTCATAACAACCATGCTCTGATATTTTGTAATTTTAATTTGAAATAAAATTGAATTTCAAATTATGAATTGCAGATCTAACCCTCTTAAACTCCTATTTGCACTTTTCCCCATTCATCACTTAAATACCTAAATGGGGTTTAAGCCCGTTTAACTAAAACCCAAATTAAACCCATTAACTTGAGTTCTAATTTCGGTTTAGACAAAACGGTTTAATTTCCTCGAATTTAATTCTTCAACCGTCTGGTTAAAACTACCCAATCGTTTTCAATTTCCATTCATAATTATTTGTCATGTATCGTGCTTAATGCGTGTGACCCTCTAGTCTCACGAACAGTTGGCAGACTGGTAAAATTACTATTTTACCCTTTCCATCATAAGTGGTCTCTAGCAAGACATTATGATTACCCAACGTTCGTGATTATCGATTATTCGACTTAACCTGTTATCGTACATGTCAATATCCTTTTATCAAACCGATATCCAGATTGACCAATAGGCATAGAATGGTCATCTTAATTTATCAATCAGAGTTTTTTGATATCTGAAAACTGATACTAAGGTATCACCTGCACGGCCGTGCTATTCCTTCAGTCATACTCATCAAGTGGCCTAAACGGATATCTTTCTCATACCGAAGTATGAGTGATAAATCCCTCAGACGCCTTTCGAGTTCACTAATGCAGTAAATATTAAAGCCAATCGAAGCCGTTATAGTTACCCTTTTACAGATAACGTTAGACTAAGTCAAACTTAGGTATTCGTTACATAGTGTACACAAAGACTCTTGGTCTTAGGATATAATGACAAGCTACGATATGTGAGTATCTCATGACTGGATCTATGCAGCATACTCACAATCGGGTTGTCCGATATCATCGACCTGATGGTATCTATGATATAACTCTAGCACACACTTTGCCATGATCAGTAGAGCATGATCACAAGGAGTTAGTCTCAAACTGATCTCTTCAGAAGAAGCTTAGCTGATCAAGGACTTTATCGAATGCAATCCTTTCTGATCTATAGTTCTACTATAAGTGGTTACACACATTATGACATAGATCAAATTACATTAGATATATTACTACAACACATTAGTAATATTATGTCTTTTATTATGTAGAATAATGATGTCCGTTACAATATAGATTAAGGAATTACATCGGACTAAGGCACAATCCTAACAACTATCTCAGTGGACTCCACCAGGAACACCACAACTCAATGGTGTGTCCGAGCGAAGGAATCGGACATTGTTGGATATGGTTCGATCGATGTTAAGTCACATTGATCTCCAGATCTCCTTCTGGGGTTACGATCTACAAACGGCCGCGTTCATAATAAATAGGGCTCCGTCGAAAGCAGTGGTAGGAACATCATTCGAGAAATGGTACTGGAAGGAACCCGTTTTGTCCTTCCTGAAAATCTGGGGTTGCGAGGCTTTTGTAAAACGGTTGCTTTCAACCAAGCTTGAACCGAGATCAGATAAGTGAACTTTCTTCGGATATCCAAAGAAACAAAGGGATACTACTTCTACAAACCGAGCGAAAACAAAGTATTCGTCCCCCGAGGTGGGATATTCTTGGAAAAGGATTTTATTTCCAAGCAAGTTAGTGGGAGCACTATTCATCTTGATGAAGTTCTAGATGAGATAGTCGCTCAGGAACTATTGGACGACCCCTTAGAAGAAGTAGAGCCAGAAGTGGTCGTTGAGCAAGAACCAATATATACAGTTAATGAGGACGGTCCAAGGCAGTCTGAAAGGACAAGTCATGCACCTATCAAATACGGTTTCCTAGTAAGTGGAGGTGGTTATTTTGTGCTAGTGGACAATGATCCAGCTACCTTTCGAGAGGCCATGGACGGAACCGACTTTGAGAAATGGCTGGAAGCCATGAGGAAAGAAATGCAATCCATATCAGATAATCAAGTGTGGGACTTTGTGGATCAAACCCCTGGCATAAAAGTCATTGGGTGTAAATGGATCTATAAAATAAAGATAGACATGGATGGCAAACCTCAGACCTATAAAGCAAGACTGGAAGCAAAAGGTTATAGGCAAGTCCACTGAATTGTCTATGAGGAAACCTTTTCTCCAGTAGCTATTGTCAAATCTATTCACATTCTACTTGCCGTAGCAGGTTATCATAATTATGAGATATGGCAAATGGATGTCAAAACCGCTTTCCTTAATGGGAGGTTAACGGAGGACGTTTATATGTCCCAACCTGAGGGTTTTGAGGATCCAAAGAATAAGGGAAAGATTTGCAAGATGCTCAAATAAATTTATGGTTTGAAGCAAGCATCTCAGAGTTGGAATCAGCGTTTTGATGAAGTAGTGAAACAGTTTGGCTTCATCAAGAATGATGATGAACCTTGCGTGTATAAAAAGGCAGATGGGAGTAAATTAGTCTTTTTGGTGCTCTATGTCGATGACATATTGCTCATTGGAAACGACGTCCATACCTTGCTCTTAACAAAGGCTTGGTTAGGTGAGTGTTTCGCAATGAAGGACTTAGGCGAGGCTTCTTACATCACGGGGATCAAGATATACAGAGATCATGCCAAGCGGATTTTGGGCTAAGAAGATTCTCAATGCATAATTCAAAGAAAGGACTGTTGCCCATGCCTCATGGCATAAAGCTTCGTAAGAAACAGTGTGCTGAGACACCTGAAGAGCTAAAAAGAATCAGTGAGATCTCATATGTTTCGGCTATAAGGTCCATAATGTATGCCATGTTATGTACGAGATCGGATGTCTCGTTTGCCCTAAGTTGTACCAGTAGACATCAATCCAAACCCGGTGAGGAACACTGGATTGCAGTCAAGGCAATTCTCAAATATTTGAGAAAAACGAAAGACGCTTTTCTTCTATACAGGGGAAGAAATGATGATGATCTAGTCGTCAAAGGATATGTCGACCCTAGTTTTCAGACAGACCCTGATGACTTTAAGAGTCTGTTGGGATATGTGTTTACGTTGAACGGTGGAGCATTCAGCTGGAAAAGCAAGAAGCAGGACACCATTGCCAAGTCTAGAACAGAAGCTGAGTATATTGCTGCATCGGAAGCAGCAAAGAAGGCTGTATAGATCAGGAGTTTCATGGCTGGGTTAGGTGTAATTCAAAACCCATTTAACTCGGTAGAATTATATTGTGACAACACCGGGGCCATTGCGCAAGCTAAGGAACCTAGGGCACATGACATATCCAAACATGTACTCAGGAAATATCACATCATCCGCGACATAGTTGATAGAGGTGACTTGAAGATCCACTACGTTGCATCTGATGATAACACAGCCGACCACTTGACCAAGGCTCTTCCTCAAGCGAAACATGATAAATATGTTAGGTCAATGGGGATAGACTGGGACTTTGATTGGAACTAGGGGCAACTGGGAGATTGATAGCATTTTTGTGCCCTAGTCCAATTGCTAGTAGTCTATAAATGTCTATGTATATCTATCATCGTTTCTAATAAATAAAACGGCTTTGTATTACTTATGTGTTGAAGTAATATGTTAAGCATGATCTGATTTATAACCACTAAAGTAGTAGAACCATAAATCTGTACGGATCACACTTAACGAGTCCCTGGTCAATATACGCTTAAATTGAAGCGACCAGTATGAGGATGGTTCTCAATGATGTAGTTCTGCTTATCATAGGGATGTGTGATCGCTGAATCATATCATAGATATCATGAAGTGATTAATATCGGATGACCCGCTTTGAATAGTGTTTTATAGATTAAGCCATGAATATATTCAAATGCGATAGCTTGTCACGATATCCTTAGACCAAGGAGTCTTTGTGATCGCTATGCGGTCGACGTACGACTTTAACTTGCACCTAACGCTTTTCGTAACAGGATTGCAATAACAGGCATGATTGGGTAGCGGAACGAATTGCATGAGTGACACGAAAGACGGCTAAGGGATTTATCCCTCGTATGGGAAAGATATCCGTTAAGGCCTCTTGATCGATAGTGACTGAGAGAAAGAGCATGGCTATGCCAGTGATACGTGTTATCAGTTCTCAGCCATCTCACATATCAAGTAACAATGATTGATTAAACAAGGATGACGACTCTATGCCTTGTGATCAATCGAGATGTCTCGTAATAATAGGATAGTGACTTGTACACACAAGTTTAAATCGAATCATCGATCATCATGCACTTTGGGTAATCATAATGCCTTACTAGAGGCCACTTATGATGGATCGGGCAAGAGAGATCTCTTGCACCGATATGCCAACGGTGGCATGAGCCTAGAGGGTGACACACACACAATATGGATAACTTGAGACAAGGAAACATTGGTGTTCCTTGAGGAGTGAGACATGGCCAAAACTAAGGGTATTAGGCCATGGGTTCGGTTTTGTGAGAATGATTAGCGAATAAAGAAAACTGAGTTTTTCGTCGATGTCGCGTTGGACTTTGTTTGATAAGTGACGACAAAGGGTCGGATAATTTTTGGACATGGCGCGAGACCGCATGGGCGAGCCCATTAGGCTCGGCCCATGAGGTCACTAGGCCGAGCCAACAAAGGCCCAAGAAGGCCCAATAAGCACTAGTTGGCAGGCCACTTGGTGGGTCCAAGTGTGGGGGCAACACACCATGCAGGTGATACCTTAGTATAAGTTTTCAGTCATCTCATATATCAAGAAATAGTGATTGATAAATTAGGATGACGATTCTATGCCTATTGATCAATCTGGATATCGGTTTGATAAAAGGACAGTGACATGTATGATAACAGGTTAAGTCGAGTAATCGATAATCACGAACGTTGGGTAATCATAATATCTTGATAGAGACCACCTATGATGGTAAGGGTAAAATAGTAATTTTACCAGTCTGCCAACCGTTCGTGAGCCTAGAGGGTCACACGCATTAAGCACGATACATGGCAAATAATTATATATGGAAATTGGGAGAATCAGGTTTTAAATAAAGTCAAATTGAAAACGATTCGGTAGTTTTCTAGCCTAAGGTTTTAACTAGACGGTTGAAGAAATCAATTCAAGGAAATTAAACCGTTTTGTCTAAACCGAAATTAGAACTCAATTTAATGGGTTTAATTTGGGTTTTAGTTAAACGGGCTTAAAGCCCATTTAGAGTTTTAAGTGATGAATGGGGAAAAGTAGAAATAAGAGTTTAAGAGGGTAAGATATGAAATTAATTGATTTTGAAATTCAAATAAGATTTTTTAGTTTTAATTTCAATTTAATTGCAAAATATCTGCCTTATTTTTCTCTAGGATTTTCGGCAACTTCCCCACTTATCTCTCCCCACTTTGCCGACTTCTTCATTCCAATTCCTCCATAGTTTTGTGAAGATAATTCTCAAAAACATTCATAGCAAAAGTGTGAGAGAAAACCGGTTTTTGGTTGTTGTGCTTGTGTGGACTCAATAGAGAAACACTACATTGTGTTTCATCGATTGATAAACGTAATTTTAAGATTTGAAAAGGTTAAGAACATGCTGAATTTTTCATTAAGATCTTGGTCTCTTTCGATCACTATGGTTACATAAGGCTCCGCTTCATGAAATTAACGTTTGGAACCCATGGTGATCTCTTTCACCGGGATGATCTGAAGAAGGGTGGCGGATCCACGCCTTCTGGTATTCTCGTTATTGAGCTTAATCTTTCTACTTCCGATTCATGGGTATTTATACCTGGCATGAATCTGTACGGATGAAATGAAACGGGAAGGTAGAAGAGATTATGGGAAACACAAGGTGGACCTAAGAGTTAGGAACAAAATCAGGGTTGCCGCTGTAGGCTCCATTATTCTTGTTTGGCCTAGTAGACTTGTATTAGTACTTCATAATGTGTATTACAAACTTATGAAAGTTCTAATAAATTCGGCGGTTTATACATATTGAATATGGAAAACTTGCTCATAGTATAACATTAATACTAAAAGGTGTCAATCTGATGATTTAAACAAAACTCTAATATGGCACTGTCATTTGGGTCACATAAATGAGAAGCGCAATACAACAGTTCACAAGTGCGGACTTTTAAGTCCATTCGAATTCTATTCGATGAAGGGTGCAAGGCTTGTTTGATGGGCAAAATGACTAAAGCGCCTTTAATCGGAAAAGGGGAAAGGGCGGGTGACCTATTGGGCCTAATACGCAACAGGATGTATGTAGGCCAATGAGTTCACTAGCCATGAGTGGTTTAAGTTACTTTATCACTTTTAGTGCCGATTGCAGTAGATTTGATTATGTCTATTCAATAATACATAAGTCTGACACTTTTGATAAACTCAAAGAGTTTAAGAATGAAGTAGAAAACCAGCTTGGAAAAATTATTAAGGCACTTCGTTTATGTCAAATTGCAAAATACTTGTCCACAGAGTTTCATGATCATCTTGAGGGATATAGGATCTTATCATAGTAGACTCCAGAAAGAACACCGCAACAGGATGGTGTGTCTGAAGACTGGAATCGAACATTGTGGGATATTGTTGGTTCCATGATGAGTCACTCTTATCTCCCAATCTCCTTCTGGGGTTATGCTCTAGTATAGTTGCATTCATTATGAATCGGGCTCTGACGAAGGTAGTGGGAGGACTATAGATCTGGATGATATTCTAGAGGATTTAGTTTCTCGGGAACCACTAGAAAGCACCGTAGAAGAGTTGGAGCCAGAGCGGGTAGTAGAGAAGGAACCACCCACTGCAGTTCTTCAGGACGGTCCAAGGCGATCAGAAAGGACCAATCGTCCACCTGTGAGATATGGAATTTATGTGACAAACGGTGACAAGTTGGTATCGGTGGATCAAGTTGATAAGCCACCACCTTTCGAGAAGCCATGAAAAGTACCAACTTTGACACATGGTTGGGTGACATGTAGCGGAATTGGAATCTTAGTTTTGATAAAGCTGATAATTAGTTCGACTCTATCAAGAACGAAGATGGGCCTTGCGTTTACAAGAAGGCGGATGGAAGTACGAGAGTCTTTCCCAATGAAGGACTTAGGCGATGCTGCTTACATATTTGGGATCAAGATATAAAGAGGTCGCACCAAGTGAGTCTTGGGTTTAAGTCAGAGTCCCTATGTGAACAAGTTATTGAGTAAGTTCTCAATGCTTGATTCCAAAAAAGATTTTTTACCAATCCGTCATGGCATAAAACTTAGCAAGATTCAGTGTCCGATGACAGCTGATGAGCGGGAAAAAGGATGGATTGAATACCATACGCTTCGGTTATAGGATCCATAAGGTATACCATGACATGCGCGAGACCGGACGTCTCATTTGCCTTAAGTTGTACTAGTAGGCAGCAATCCAACCCCGGTGAGGAACAATGGACTGCAGTCAAGGCAATCCTCAAAATTTTGAGAAGAACCAAGGACGTGTTTCTTGTATACGGGGAAGGAATGATAATGAGCTAGTCATCGAAGGCTTTATTGATGCTAGTTTCCAAACAGATCCTGATGATTATCAGAGTCAATCATGATATGTGTTCGTGTTGAATGGTAAAGCTTTCAGCTAGTAAAGCATGAAGCAGGACACCATTGTCGATTCTACAAAGGAGGTTCAGTACATTGCTGCCTCAGAAGCAGCAAGGAAGGATGTATTGATCAGGAGCTTCATAACTGGGATAGGCGTAATACCAAACGCGTCTAATCCAGTAGGCTTATTTTGTGACAACACAGGAGCCATTGCATAAGCTAATGAGCCTAGGCCACATAACAGATCTAAACATGTACCTAGAAAATATCACCTAATACGAGAGATTGTTGAGAGGGGTGATGTGAAGATCACTTACGTTGCATCAGATGATAACACAGCCGACCCTTTGACCATGGCTCTTCCTCAACCTAAGCATGAAAAGCATGTGAGGTCAATGGGAGATTGTAATCATTTTTGTGCCATAGTCCAATTGTATTAGTCTGTAAATGTCTATATATATTAATCATCGTTTGCAATATATAAAATCGGCATTATATTACTTATGTGTTGAAGTAATAGGTTAAGTTTGATCTTATATATTTTCACCAAAGTAGTAGAACCATATATTTATGCGGATCACACTTAACGGGTCCCTGGTCAAATATACTTCAATGAAGCGACCAAGTATGAGGATGATTCTCTATGGTATAGTTCTATTTGCCATTGGGAAGGGCTCCCGGAATCAAATCATAGATATCAATCGAGTGAGTAATATTGGACGACCCACACTGAATGGTGTTGCTTAGATATAGTCATGAACACATTCAATTATGGTAGCTTGTCGTCGGATCCTTAGACTAAGGAGTCTTTGTTATCGCTATACAGTACAGAACCGCGTTTGACTTGCTCCTAACGTTGTCCGTAACATGACAACCATAACGGACATGATTGGCACGGGGAAGGATTGTATGAGTGATACGAAAGACGGCTAAGGGATTTATCCCTCATAATACGGTATGAGAGAGGTATCTGTTTAGGCCATTCGATAGAGATTAACTGAAAGGAGAGCCTGGCCATGCCAACGATACGAGTTACCAGTATTCAGTAATCTCAAAGATCGAGAAACAGAGATTGATTAAATAAGGGTGACATCTCAATGCCTTATGATAAATCTAGATACCGGGGGATAAAGGGATAGCGACATGTACTACATGAGGTTGAATCGAATTATCGATCATCATGCACGTCGAGTAATAGTAACGTCTTACTATAGGCTACTTATGATGGATCGGGTAAAATGGAATTTTACGCCGATCCGCCGATGTCGGAATGAGCCTAGAGGGTCACACACATATGATATGGATTATGAGAGACAAGAAAAGGTCGGCGATACTTGAGAGAGAGGCATGGGCAAAACTAGACGTTTTGGGCTATGGATATGTGTAATTGAATGTGACACATGAATCAAGAAAGATTATATCTTTTTCGATGTCGCGTTAGACTTTGTACGATAAGTTCGGGGGTTAGTTGGACACGGCACCAGACCTCACGGTCGAAGCATTGGGCTTCGTGCCACGAGGCCCTAAGTTGCCGGCCCAACAAAGGCCTAACAGTGGAGCAAAGCGTGGGTCCCTTTCTCCACTAACTATAGTTAAGTGGATGATGACTAGATACACATTATCCTAATCTTGTTGGGTAAGTGTGATTAAAGGAGGCCATCCAATGACCATCATCATCTTTCCCTTAACCCAATACACATCAGTTTATATACACAATCTGTTGGGTTCCGGGGCATCCTAATCACGTTCATGGCAACGGAAGCAACCTATAAACCGCCCCGAACCTGCGCAAGATCGACTACCAAGTTAGATCCTTAGGAAATCGAGTTTTTGGGTTTTACCAGAATCTTCCCAACAGAAAACAGAGACTTTGAAGCTCCATATATCGAGCAAAAGATCTCAAATTGCTTCAATTCTTTTTTAGATTAAACCTCAGCCAATTCTCTACATGTTTCGTGTTTTGCTCCGATCCCAGTTTGGACGAGAAGACCTCTGTCTGGAGCAAAACATTTTTCCCATCTGGCTGGACAGACTCTGCCGAGTAGTCAGCTTCTCGGCCTTCTATCTCCCAAACCAGCGCTGTTTTGGAAAATCAATATTTCACAAAAGTTGTTGCTCTTTCACTTATCTTTCCAACGCCGCCAGTTTCAGGTCAATGGGAGCTCGGAAGAAGTGGTGGTGGCTCACGCAATATAGGTCGCCGGAACTGGACAATCTGGACAGTTTTTCATTCTTGCTTTTAATCTTTGTTGAATCAAGAAAGAAGAACTATATGTTCTTTTTCTACTAGAACAATTATGTGAAGAACAAGAGAGCAAGAAGAGAAGAGAGAAGTGTGTTGGCCGGCCAAAAAAAAAATAGAGAGAGAATGTGAGGGAGCGAGTTCATGAATTAATGCTCCATTTGTCTACTTCATCAACACATAAGGCATAGGTTACTAAAGTGACAAATGATGAAAGCATGGGTTAAAGGTAAGTCATTACCCATACCCCTTAAATCATTCACCTCTTAATCAACAACACCAACTAAGCATGGTGTGTGCGGCCCCCACCCTTGGACCCACCAAGGTGGTCGGGCACTTGGGCTTATTGGGCCTTATTTGGGCCCTTGTTGGGCCGGCTAGGTGACCCCATGGGCCGAGCCCAATGGGCTTGCCCATGTGGTCGCGTGTCGTGTCCAAAAGTTGTACTACCCTTTTTCACGTTACTTATTAAACAAAGTTCGACACGACATCGACGAAAATCTCAGTTTTCTCGATTCGATAATTTTTCTCTCAAACCGAATCCATGGCCCAAAACCTTCAGTTTTGTCCATGTATTGCTCCTCAAGAAACGTTTAAGGTTTCCTTGTCTCAAGTTATCCGTCTTGTATGTGTGTGACCCTCCAGGCTAATGCCATCGTTGGCAGATCGGCGCAAGAGATCTCTCTTGCTCGATCCATCATAAGTGGTCTCTAGTAAGACATTATGATTACCCAAGGTGCATGATGATCGATGATTCAATTTAACCTTGTGTGTACAAGTCACTATCCTATTCTCTCTTGACATCCCGATTGATCACAAGGCATAGAGTCGTCATCCTTGTTTAATTAATCATTGTTACTTGATATTTGAGTCATGTGAGATGCCACCGAAATTCACACCCATGTAGAACATTCTCTCGGTGTCGTGCGCCTTAGCGGAGCATCGGCTTAATGTGTTCTATATGGAATGGTCAACTTTGTGGGATGTCGTGGGCCTTAGAGGAGCATCTGCACAAAACTGATGCATATGTGAAGGTTGGTTGATTCGACCATGATTCTCGGCCTGAGGTCGAGCTGGGGCATCAGAAGGGTAATTGGATGTCCTGACCAAGAGTTACACGGGTTGTAATTGGATGGACGTCCTACCCAAATGGGTCAATTGGAGCAGTGCGCCTTAACGTACGTCAATTGACAAATAAGGGATCTTGGTTTAAAGATTCTAAACCTTAGAATCAGATGGTTGGTATTTAATTCGGATCTTCGTAAATTTATTCAACCATTCTGATTAAATTTACTTTCTTCGCGTAGAAATGGCTAGTAATTCAACAAACTCATCTAATTTGTCATTGAGGACTATACTTGATAAGTGTAAGCTCAATGGAACAAATTATCTGGACCGGGACAGAAATCAACGACTTGTGTTAAAGTTGGAACGCAGGGAGTACGTCCTAGACAAGGCTGTCCCGGTGGAGCCAGCTGCCAACACAACGAGGGTCGTTAAGGATGCGTACCAGAAACACTTTAGCGACTCTATCGACGTTGCGTGTGTCATGCTGGGCTGCATGGAGACGGACCTCCAGAAGCAGTTGATGGAGCTATCCCATGATCTGTTTGCAATGTTTGCACAGATCAAGGATATGTTCAAAGAGAAAGTACGTATTGAAAAATACATTGTTCTCCGAGAACTCATTGCCTGCAAAATGTCAGCAGGCAGCTCCGTAGGTCCACATGTCCTACGCATGAAGGGACATCTCGATCAGATGAATAGTCTCAGAATGACTATGGAAAAAGCGATGGCTTCGGATTTTATTCTGCAATCCCTTCCTCATGCATATGGTGGGTTCGTCATAAACTATCACATGCATGGCATGAACAAGATTGCATCGGAGTTGCACATCATGTTAGTGAGTGCCGAGAAGAGCATAAGGGCAGTGCGCCCAAAGGTGTTCTTATGGTCAAAAAGGGATCCAGCTTCAAAGCTGGTGGTGATAAGGATAATGGCCTTATGCACCTAGCAAGGAAGAACAGACGACCTTTCATTACTAAACCTTCCATTCCCATGAAGGGCAAGGGGAAGGCAAAGGAGTCGATCTTTTTCTACTGCCAAAAGCCTGGTCATTGGAAAAAGGACTGTCAGCAGCTGAAGGAAGATGAGAAGTAGGGCGGTGGGTCCGCTACTTCGTCAGGTATTCCATTAGAGCTAAATCTTTCTACTATAAATGCTTGGATACTAGACACTGGAGCTGAGTCTCATGTCTGTGCGGATGTGCACATACTTCGTAGTAGAAGAGATGTGGAGGAAAACGAGGTGGACCTAAGAGTTGGGAACAACGTGCGAGTTACCGCAACTCCTGTGGGTTTGGTTGATCTTGTTTTGCCCAGTGTGCTTGTAATAGAACTTTTTGATGTGTTTTGCGTACCTGCATTCAGAAGGAATATTGTATCAATATCCCTTCTTGAAAAAGAAGGTTATTATTTTGATATTAACAACGGGTTTTTTAATATTATGCGCAATAACATGTTTTATGGAAATGCTCACACAGTCGGAGGTTTATACATATTAAATATGCAAAACTCGAGATCCAACATGCATAATAATATTAATGCTACGAGGTTTAAAGCCAATGATTTAGACCAAACTCTAATCTGGCATTGTCGTCTAGGTCAAATGAATGAGAAACGCATCTCAGGGCTTCATAAGAGCGGACTTCTAAGTCAATTCGAATTTCAAACGATTGAAAGATGCGAGGCTTGTTTAATGGGCAAGATGACTAAATCGCCCTTCACCAGTATAGTTTAGAGGGCATGTGATCTATTGGGTCTAATACATTCAGACGTATGTGGACCAATGAGTACACCAGCCAAAGGTGGTTTAGGTTACTTTATCACATTTACTGATGATTTCAGTAGATATGGTTATGTCTATCTCATGAGACATAAGTCCGAAGCCTTTGATAAATTCAAGGAGTTTAGGACTGAAGTAGAAAACCAACTCGGAAAGAGTTGTAAGGTTTTGGAGCGTTCTAGATCATCGAGATAGAGGAAGCATTAACGAAAGCAACTCCAAACCTTGTCCAAGAACATGAACCATAAAATCTCAAAGCAAAATCTATTCCATAAGAAATTTACCTTTTGGTCTTTGTTGAATCAATAAAAAAGAACTATGAGGTCTTGTTCTCTAGAACAAGTCCACACCAAGGGGATGATCTTCAAGATCCTTCACTTAAAGCCTACCAGAACAATTAAGTCAAGAACAAGATAGCAAGAAGAGAGGAGAGAGTGGAGTGGCCGACCAAGGAGAGAGAGAGAGCTTGTGAGTGAGTGATTAATTCCCAAGATATTTCTCTACTTCATCAACTCATAAGCATGGGTCTAAAAAGGTTAAAGCATGGGTTTAAAGGTGTCATTACCCATACCCCTTAAATCACTCACCTCCTAATCAACAATCACCAAGTAAGCATGGTGTGTGTGGCCCCACCATTGGACCCACCAAGGTGGCAGGCCAAGTGGGCTTATTGGGCACAAAAAGGGCCCTTGTTGACCCGGTCACGTGACCTCATGGGCCGAGCCCAATGGGATCGCCCATGTGGTTGCGTGCCGTGTCCAAAAGTTGCCCGACCCTATTTGTCGTTACTTATCAAATAAAGTCCGATGCGACATCGACGAAAAATCTCAGTTTTCTCGATTCACTAATTATTCTCTCAAAACGAACCTATGGCCCAAAACCTTCAGTTTTGTCCATGTATTTCTCCTCAAGAAACGTTAAGGTTTCCTTGTCTCAAATTATCCGTCTTGTATGTGTGTGACCCTCTAGGCTCATGCCACCGTTGGCAGATCAGCGTAAAAAAACTCTCTCTTGTCCGATCCATCATAAGTGGTCTCTAGTAAGACGTTATGATTACCCAAGGTGCATGATGAACGATGATTCGATTTAACCTTGTGCGTACAAGACACTATCCTATTATCTCTAGACATCCCGATTGATCACAAGGCATAGAGTCGTCATCCTTGTTTAATTAATCATTGTTACTTGATATGCTCTTTTTCTCAGTCAGTCTCGATCAAGAGGCCTTCAACGGATATCTTTCCCATACCGTAATACGAGGGATAAATCCCTTAGCCGTCTCTCGTGTCACTCATGCAATCCGTTCCGCCACCCAATCATGCCCGTTATTGCAATCCTGTCACGGAAAGCGTTAGGCGAAAGTTAAAGCCGCACGTACACTACATAGCGATCACAAAGACTCCTTGGTCTAAGGATATCGTGACAAGCTATCGCATTTGAATATGTTCATGGCTTAATCTACGAACCATTATTCAAAGCGGGTCGTCCGATATCACTCACCTCATGATATCTATGATATGATTCTGGGATCCCTCATCCCTATGACAAGCAGAACTACGTCATTGAGAACCATCCTCATACTGGTCGCTTCTATTGAAGCCTATATTGACCAGGGACTCGTTAAGCGTGATCCGTACAAATTAATGGTTCTACTACTTTAGTGGTCATAAATCAGATCATGCTTAACGTATTACTTCAACACATAAGTAATACAAAGTCGTTTCATTTATTACAAACGATCATAAATATCCATAGACATTTATAGACTACTAGCAATTGGATTAGGGCACAAAAATGCTATAAATATCCCACTTGCCCCTAGTTCCAATCTAAGTCCAATTCTATACCCATTGACCTAACATGTTTATTATGTTTCGCTTGAGGAAGAGCCTTGGTCAAGGGGTCGGCTGTGTTATCATCAAATGCAACGTAGTGAATCTTCACGTCACCTCTAACAACTATGTCGCGGATGATGTGATACTTCCTGAGTACATGTTTGCATTTGTCATGTACCCTGGGTTCCTTAGCTTGCGCAATGGCCCCGGTGTTGTCACAATATAAGTCTACTGGGTTTGATGGGTTTTGAATTACACTTAACCCAGTCCATTCTTTGAATTATGCATTGAGAATCTTCTGAGCACTTTGTCTATATAGGTGCTTTGACTTAAGCCCAAGACCCGCTTTGCACGGTCTCTATATATCTTGATCCCCAAGATGTAAGAGGTCTCGCCTAAGTCCTTCATCGCGAAACACTCACCTAACCAAGTCTTTGTTAAGAGCAAGGTAGGGACGTCGTTTCCAATAAGCAGTATGTCATCAACATAGAGCACCAAAAAGACTACTTTGCTCCCATATGCCTTTTTATACACGCAAGATTCATCATCGTTCTTGATGAAGCCAAACAGTTTCATAACTTCATCAAAACGCTGATTCCAACTCCGAGATGCTTGCTTCAAACCATAAATTGATTTGAGCAACTTGCAAATCTTTCCCTTATTCTTAGGATCCTCAAAACCCTCAGGCTGGGACATATAAACGTCCTCAGTTAACCTCCCATTAAGGAAGGCGGTTTTGACGTCCATTTTCCATATCTCATAATTATGATAAGCACCTACGGCAAGTAGAATTTGGATAGATTTGACCATAGCTACTGGCGAAAAGGTTTCTTCATAGTCAATTCTGAAAGAGATCACTATGGGTTCCATTTGATAAATTTCATGCAGCGGAAGTTATGTAACCATGGTGATCGAGAAATAGAAAGATCTTAATGAAAATTCAACATGCTATCAACCTTTCAAATCTGAAAAATACCTTTATGAATCGATGAAAACACAACCTTAGTGTTTCTCTATTAGGTCCACACAAGCACTACAATCGAAATTGGTTTTCTCTCACACTTTTGCTATGAATGTTCTTGAAAAGGTCTGACAAAAATGGTGGATGAAGAGGGAGAGAGGATTCGACCAAGGGAGGGAGAAGAAGAGGGGAAGTGGTTGCCAATAGTTGGAGAAAAAGATGGAAGATATTTTGGAATTTTAATTTGAAATAAATTGAATTTCAAATTAATTATTGCATATCTACCCTTCTTAAACTCCTTTTTGCACTTCTTCCCCATTCATCACTTGAATCCCTAACTAAAACCCAAATTAAAAACATTAACTTAAGTTCTAATTTCGGTTTAGACAAAACGGTTCAATTTCCTCGAATTGATTTTTTCAACAGTCTGGTTAAAACCTTAGGCTAGAAAATTACCGAATAATTTTCAATTTTCATCCATAATTATTTGTCATGTATCGTGCTTAATGCGTATGACCCTCTAGCCTCACGACCAGTTGGCAGACTGGTAAAATTACTATTTTAACCTTTCCATCATAAGTGGTCTCTAGTAAGACATTATAATTACCCAACGTTCGTGATTATCGATTGTTCGACTTAACCTGTTATCTTACATGTCAATATCCTTTTATCAAACCAATATCCATATTGATCAATAGGCATAGAATGGTCATCCTAATTTATCAATCACTATTTCTTGATATTTGAGATGACTGAAAACTGATACTGAGGTATCACCTGCACGACCGAGCTATTCCTTCAGTCATACTCATCAAGTGGCCTAAACGGATATCTTTCTCATACCGAAGTATGAGTGATAAATCCCTCAGACGCCTTTCGAGTTCACTAGTGCAATAAATATCAAAGCCAATCGAAGCCGTTATAGTTACCTTTTTAAAGATAAAGTTAGACTAGGTTAAACTTAGGTATTCGTTACATAGTGTATACAAAGACTCCTTTGTCTTAGGATATAATGACAATCTACGATATGTGAGTATCTCATGACTGGATCTATGCAGCATACTCACAATCGGGTTGTCCGATATCATTGACCTGATGGTATCCCTGATATAACTCCGGCACGCACTTTTCCATGATCAATAGACCATGATCACAAGGAGTTAGTCTCATACTGATCGCTTCAGAAGAAGCTTAGCTGATCAGGGACTTTATCGAATGCAATTCTTTCTGATCTATAATTCGACTATAAGTAGTTACACACATTATGACATAGATCAAATCACATTAGATATATTACTACAACACATTAGTAACATTAGGCCTTTTATTATGTAGAATAATGATGTCCGTTACAATATAGATTAAGGAATTACATTGGACTAGGGCACAAACCAAACAAATTCCGTGGACTTGCCTATAACCTTTTGCTACTAGTTTTGCTTTATAGGTCTGAGGTTTGCCATCCATGTCTATCTTTATTTTAATGATCCATTTACACCCAATGACTTTTACGCCAGGGGTTTGATCCATTAAGTCCCACACTTGATTATCTGACATGGATTGTATTTCTTCCCTCATGGCTTCCAGCCATTTCTTAGAGTCGGTTCCGTCCTGGGCCTCTCGAAAGGTAGCTGGATCACTGTCCACTAGCACCAAATCATCACCTCCATTTACTAGGAAACCGTATCTGATAGGTGCATGACTTGTCCTTTCAGACCACCTTGGACCGTTCTCATTAACTGTAGGTATTGGTTCTTGCTCAACGACCACTTCTGGCTCTACTTCTTCTAAGGGGTCGTCCAGTGGTTCCTGAGTGACTATCTGATCTAGAACTTCATCAAGATGAATAGCCCTCCCACTGACTGTCTTGGAAATAAATTCCTTGAGATAACATCGATTTTCAGGAAGGACAAAATGGGTTCCTTTCCGTACCATTTCTCGAATGATGTCCCTTGCACTGCTTTCGACGGAGCTCTATTTATTATGACTGCGGCCGTTTGTAGAGCGTAACCCCAGAAGGAGATCGGGAGATCAGTGTGACTTAACATCGATCGAACCATATCCAACAATCTCTGATTCCTTCACTCGGACACACCATTGAGTTGCGGTGTTCCTGGCGGAGTCCACTGAGATAGTATTCTACTTTGAGTAAGATGAGTAAGAAACTCTTTGGATAAGTATTATCCACCCCGATCAGAACGGAGTGCCTTGATACTCTTTCCGAGTTGGTTTTCTACTTCAGTCCTAAACTCCTTGAATTTCTCAAAGGCTTCGGACATAACCATATCTACTGAAATCATTAGTAAATGTGATAAAGTAGCCTAAATTACCTCTGGCTTGTGTACTCATTGGTCCACATACGTCTGAATGTATTACACCCAATAGATCACCTGCCCTCTCACCTAAACCAGTGAAGGGCGCTTTAGTCATCTTGCCCATTAAACAAGCCTCGCATCTATCACACGTTTCGAATTCCAATTAACTTAGAAGTCTGCGCTTATGAAACGCTAAGATGCGTTTCTCATTTATGTGACCTAGACGACAATGCCAGATTATAGTTTGGTCTAAATCATTAGCTTTAAACCTCTTAGCATTAAAATTATAGAGCATGTTGGACCTCGAGTTTTGCATATTTAATATGTATAAACCTCCGACAATGTGAGCATTTCCATAAAACATGTTATTGCGCATAATATTAACAAACCCGTTCTTAATATCAAAATAATAACCTTCTTTTTTAAGAAGGGATATTGATACAATATTTCTGTTAAAAGCAGGTACGCAAAACACATCCAAAAGTTCTATTACAAGCTCACTGGGCAAAACAAGGTCAACTGAACCCACAGCAGTTGCGGTAACTCTGATGTTGTTCCCATCTCTTAGGTCCACCTCGTTTTCCCCCACATCTCTTCTACTATGCAGTACCTGCACATCCGCACAGACATGAGACTCAGCTCCAGTGTCTAGTACCCAAGCATTTATAGTAGAAAGATTTAGCTCTAGTGGAATACCTGACGAAGTAGCGGCCCCACCGCCCTTCATCTGATCTTCCTTCAGCTGCTGACAGTCCTTCTTCCAATGACCAGGCTTTTGGCAGTAGAAGCATACAGACTTCTTTACCTTCCCCTTGCCCTTCATGGGCATGAAAGGTTTAGTAATGAAAGGTCGTCTGTTCTTCCCCGTCTGGTGCATTAGGCCTTTGCCTTTATCACCACCAACTTTGAAGCCGGATCCCTTCTTGACCTTTAGAACACCTTTGGGCGTACTGCCCCTTAGGCTCTTCTCGGCAGTCACCAACATGTTGTGCAACTCCGATGCGGTCTTGTCCATGTCATGCATGTGATAGTTCATGATGAACCCACCATATGCATGAGGAAGGGATTGCAGAATAAAATCCCCAACCATCTCTTTTTCCATAGTCATCCCCAGACTAGTTATATGATTGAGATGTCCCTTCATTCGTAGGACGTGTGGACCTACGGAGCTGCCTGCTGACATCTTGCAGGCAATGAGTTCTCGGAGAACAGTGTATTTTTCAATACGTACTTTCTCTTTGAACATATCCTTGATCTGTGCAAACATTGCAAACAGATCATGGGATAGCTACATAAACTGCTTCTGGAGGTCCGCCTCCATGCAGCCCAGCATGACACACGCAACGTCGATAGAGTCGCTAAGGTGTTTCTGGTACGCATCCTTAACGACCCTCGTTGCGTTGGCAGCTGGCTCCACCGGGTTAGCCTTGTCAAGGACGTACTCCATGCGTTCCAACTTTAACACAAGTCGTTAATTCCTGTCCTAGTCCAGATAATTTGTTCCATTGAGTTTACACTTGTCAAGTATAGTCCACAACGACAAATTAGACGAACTCGTTTGTCAATTGAGGTACGCTAAGGCGCACTGCTAACAACCATCTGATTCTAAGGTTTAGAATCTTTAAAGCAAGATTCCTTATTTGTCAATTGAAGTACGCTAAGGCGCACTGCTCCAATTGACCCTTTTGGGTTGGATGTCCATCCAATTACAACCCGTGTAACTCTTGTTCAGGGTATTAGCAAAAGCACACGGCTTACCCTTCCGATGCCCTAGCTCGACCTCAGGCCAAGAATCGTGGTCGAGTCAATCAACCTTCACTTATGCGTCAATTTTGTGCAGATGCTCCGCTATGGCGCAGGACATCCCACAAAGTTGACCATTCCATATAGAACCCATTCTATCGATGCTCCGCTAAGGCGCACGACACAGAGAAAATGTTTCTACATGGGTGTGAATTTTGGTGGCATCTCACTTGACTCAAATTATGTTGTGATTTGGTTGTGTTTAATAATTCGAAAGTATTTTGGTACAATTATGAACCCGTCATCAACCACCCGTGTTCTGACGTTTCTAATTGTATCATATACAATCTTCTTTTGAAGTTTTCAATTGCAACCCGTGCAAACACGTTTCAAAATCGAACTCATCCATCACCACCCGTGCGATGATGGTTCACAACGCTTTAATCATGCAAACAATTAAAATCGATTTTAATCTTTGCATGTGAGGTGATGGCTTATAAACTTATAAGCTAAGCATGCAAGCATACAATTATTTCTAATAATTCAAGCTGAAATTCTGATCAGCTAGTAGTGCAAGATGCCACACACAATGGTACGTAAGAAGCTATAACATTGTGTCTGACTTCTTGTGTAGATAATGCAGGACAGTAAACATAAAGCTATAAACAATGACACAGGAGATTGCTTACCCAGTTTGGTGCAACGTCACCTACGTCTGGGGGCTCTCAGCCTAGTGGAAAGATTTCACTTATCAGTAATTCGTCAGAACATACAAGTACATGTGATCATCCCTAGATCTATACTTTATGCTACGTCTTACAGTACAGTCTATCTCAGGGTCTCCCCCTGAATCCAAGACTCCGTCTTGATTCCACTCTTCGAGCAATCGCCTTGCTCTGTCAGTTCAAGTCTTCGTACAACTTGGTGGTTGCGTGCAGTCTTCACTCACGCGATCAGTAAACCCTTAATCACCAAACTCTCAATAGTTATGTGATGCACAATATCCTTAGCTCAATCTGCAATTTCTTAGCCCGCAAAACCTTCACGTCTAAGAACCTTGCAAATTGATGCTAGGAAACAAATAAAGAACCACCCCATTGCTAATGGGGGTAGCCTAAGCTTTTATAGCAATCGAGGATGAGTACTAACCCTAATGGGTTTCCTCTTAATCACCGTGTTTCTTCTTTCTAGATTTGAAGTCGTTACTGGAATTTCCTAATCGTCTTCGAACTTTCTGCAAACACTGCACTTTCCTGATTTCTGTCGATCAGGATGTTTGCGGAGACGCCGTCAACAATGTTACACAAGATGTCGCAAAAGATGTTTCGACATTCTTTGTAACATGTTCTTCAGTTCCTTTAAAAATAAGCCAATCTCTAAAACCGTCGTAACTACAATCTCCCCCTTTGGCTATTTTTAAGGACAACATTCTTCGTCGCATTCTGCGTCGCATTTGTCGTTGATGCACTTGATCGGCAGTCATCAAGTCTTTGTATGCGTTTCGCGTCTCGTGGCGTCTTTTGCGCATATCATCATGTTTTCGCGTCGTCTCTATCTTTCTCATATCATGCGTATCTATCTTACTCCCCCTTGCTGGCTCAAAAAGAGCCAAAATTTTAAACAAATATCTCTAACAAAATAGGGTAATAAGAAACAAATCCAAACTTAACTCACACATACTCCCGATCAGCAGTCGAGAGTAAGTGTGAAACAGTGTTTAACAAAAATTACAAAATAAAGATGTTCAGTTGTTCGGTAATCAGAAAGTTTATGAAATTAAACAGAGCTGCTGCAGGAACTGGCAGTCTCTTCTTCAGTAGCGTCAGTGGAGGCATCTTGAGTAGATTCTTCTGGAGCATTTGGTAGAGAGGTGGTGTCATCATCTTCGGAGACAGGAGGGGACATGGACTTTAGCAGGTTGGCACAATGTGATCGTCGCTGGGAGAGATGCTTCAGGGCTGTCTTAAGATTGACGATGTCCTCGTCAAGCATGGCTATCTCTCTTTAAAGCATAACTGCATCCCTGCTGGTGGTCTTGGTTGGAGGGGCGGCACTTGTGGCTCGACTGGTCGTTGCCTTGGCTTCTGGCCTGACAAGATCAGGAGCATGCTTGCCCTCAAACAGCTTGTGGCTGACCACAATCAGTCCTTCTCGTTTGCCAACCTTATCCGTTGTCTTCAACACTCCAGGGTGTTGATGTACAAGCAGCTCAGAGATAAGGGAGGGAAAGGCAATAGGTATTTTCATAGCAAGTGATCTGGCATGTCGGATAAGATGATCAATAAAAAATTGCCCAAAATCAAGTGTAGACCCAGTACCTATTTGAAAGATGAGTATCGCCAGCTCTGGTTTGATAGAGGATGCGTGTGTGGAGGGAGCCCAATTTGCTACACCGATGCGAAAGAGAATGGAGTACTTGGATGTAAGGTCTGATGCTGCCACAGTGCCTTTGGTGATTCGGGCCACAAGATGTAACAATTATCCGTTGAGCGAACTCCTTGTAGAATAGTGACTTGATCGAAGTCTTTAACTATACAGGCTCCTTTAGTGAATTTCACTTCTGAATCCTGATCACAGATCTGGCTGATGCTAATCAGGTTTGCCTTAAGTCCTTCTACAAGTAATGCTTCAATTAGGCAAGTGGCTCCTGGATGCTTGAGTACTCCTTTTCCAATGATTCGAGCTCGAATCCCATCTCCAAAAGTAACATAGCAGTTTGTATATAATTTGAGATTGGAAAGAAACTCTGGAGTACCTATCATGTGTCGAGAACATCCACTGTCAAGAGACCAGTCCTTGTTTGTTGATGCACTTAAGGATGTATATGCAACATTAGCTCGATAGACTAGGTTCTTAGGTCTCCATTCAAGGCAGGATGTTTTCTGAGGAGTTGAGAGATGCATTTGATGTCTCTTTTGTTGTAGCTGAGCTTGCTTCCTCCCAAGAAGTTGAAAACAAAAACGTCTGATGTGACCTTGTTGACCACAGTAATGACATATCCATTGATATTGATAAGCTGGTCTTCTGTAGTATTGTTGTCTGCGTGGAGGATGTCTTCTGACAGTTGCTTGACAAGAACATGTTGTAGACGATGCCATGGCTTTTGTTGTAGGTCGTCCTGTAGGATGTGTTGGGGCATCAGTGGTTTCTTGTTAACCATGGCTTGTTGTGGGGCAAAGTTCGTTACTGCTGTTGAAGGGATATCGTGTGTGTACCCTAGTCCCGTCGTATCCTTGGATTGCTTTCCCACTGATAGAATCTTGTCAAGGCTTTCCGTGCTAGGATTCATCATCTTTACCGATTTAGTCATAAGACTAATTTCTTCAATAAGTCTGGTGATTTCGCGTTTTAGCTCCACGATCGTCTCTAGAAATGTAGAATTGTCGTTGGTAAGACTGATAATCCATTCACCTTGTTGATCAAGTATCATAGTTTCCTTGATCCATCTGGTATGTAAGCCTTTGTATGCCTCGACTAGTTGCTCTTTAGTCCAATTCTCATTTGGAGTTGGATGGTGGTGATTATCATTGATATTGGCAGAATTATCAATGTTACATACAGGAGTAGTATTAGTGAATGCAACAAAGTTGCTTACCTCTTCAGATCCACTATCTTCATTGTCATCATCTGATAGGGTGGCATTATATCCTCGTTTTTGTTGTTTGAGGAAATTTGGACATTCTCTGCGAAGATGGCCGAATCCTTCACATTCATGGCATTGAAGTCCTTTTTTTTGTTATTTTTTTCTCCACTACTGTTTGGTCTGTCAAGACTTCCTCCTGGTTGAGCTTTTTGTGGAGCTTTGTTTCTGGCATTTGTTGTGACATTTCGTCCACCCATTCGACTGAATCTTCTCATGAATTTGTTGTAATTTTTTGTTAGAAGGGCCATTGTAGCATCGATGTCTTCTTCGGAATCAGAATCCTCAGATTCTGGTTGCTTGTGTGTTGAGCTTTTGAAAGCAACTCCTTTATTCCTTTTGTCGATGTTGGGCAGAGACAACTCATAGGTCATTAGAGACCCCATTAGCTCATCGAATTTTAAAATCTTGAGGTCATGAACTTCCTCAATTGCAGTGATCTTCATCTTAAATCTAGGGCTAAGAACACGGAGGGTTTTTCTAAACAGTTTTTCATCAGACATTAGTTCTCCCAGAGAGTAGGATTCATTGGCTAGATCACGAATACGAACATTGAATTCTGCAATTGATTCGTCTTCTTTCATGATGAGTTCGAAGTTGGTTGTCAGGTATTGGAGTTTTTGTTCTCGAACCTTGGTTGTTCCTTCATATGCAACAACAAGGATGTCCCATGCGGATTTGGCAGTTGTGCATGTGTTGATTAGTCTGAATATGTTCTTGTCAACACCGTTGAAGATAGCATTCAGAGCTCGAGATTTTCCCAGTGATTCCTCGTCTTCATCATCAGTCCAATCTTTTTCTGGTTTTGAACCGATAGGATTACCATCATTGTCACTGAGTTGTGGGGCATTCCAACCATTGATTACAACCTTCCATGTTTTGTTGTCAAGTGACTTCATGAAGGCACACATCCGAGCCTTCCAATAGCCGTAGTTACTTCCATCTAGAACAGGTGGTCGATTGATGGATCCTCCTTCTCTGGTATTGTCCATCTTGATCAAAATATTTGTTTTAGGAACTCACCTAAAGCTGTAGGTGCCTCCTCTGATACCAATTGAAATTCTGATCAGCTAGTAGTGCAAGATGCCACACACAATGGTACGTAAGAAGCTATAACATTGTTTCTGACTTCTTATGTAGATAATGCAGGACAGTAAACATAAAACTATAAACAATGATACAACAGATTGTTTACCCAGTTCGGTGCAACGTCACCTACGTCTGGGGTCTCTCAGCCTAGTGGAAAGATTTCACTTATCAGTAATACTTTATGCTTTATGGCTCTCAGCCTAGTGGCTCTCACTCGGCAGAACATACAAGTACCTGTGATCATCCCTAGATCTATACTTTATGCTACGTCATACAGTGCAATCTATCTCAGGGTCTCCCCCTGAATCCAAGACTCCGTCTTGATTCCACTCTTCGATCAATCGCCTTGCTCTGTCAGTTCAAGTCTTCGTACAACTTGGTGGTTGCGTGCAGTCTTCACTCACGCGATCAGTAAACCCTCAATCACCTAACTCTCAATAGTTATGTGATGCACAATATCTTTAGCCCAATCTGCAATTTCTCAGCCCGCAAACCTTCACGTCTAAGAACCTTGCAAATTGTTGCTAGGAAACAAATAAAGAACCACCCCATTGCTAAGGGGGTAGCCTAAGCTTTTATAGCAATCGAGGATGAGTACTAACCCTAATGGGTTTCGTCTTAATCACCGTGTTTCTTCTTTCCAGATTTGAAGTCGTTTCTGGAATTTTCTAATCGTCTTCGAACTTTCAGCAGAAACTGCACTTTCCTGATTTCTGTCGATCAGGATGTTTGCCGAGACGCCGTCAACAATGTTACACAAGATGTCGCAGAAGATGTTTTGACATTCTTTGTAACATGTTCTTCAGTTCCTTTAAAAATCAGCCAATCTCTAAAACCGTCGTAACTACACAAGTAAGCAAGCATAAAGCGTTTAAACATGCACCAATAGCCCATCCTATTCTTAAGATTCTACGAGACATCACATCTTCTCGTCTTTCTCATTCGGGCTCCCACTATCTCTTGGACTTCCTCCAAGACCGTCATTGTGCTCGATTTTCCATGCACCAATTACAGTTAATACTCGGTTCGTAGACCGGACAAAAAATAATTACACTTTAAGGGCTCGAATGAATGAATAATTACACGCTAACACTAACGGTGTGCAAACCCTGAAAGCGATAAAATTCTAATGGGCTACTAATGCATCATACATCTCATCACATCATCCAACATGTTATCACATAAACATGTCATCAAATAATATGCAATTATTCCGGTTTTAATTTTACCAAGTTGCTTGGTCGGGTTTATCGAAACTAGACCTTTTCGAAAAACGGTTTATCGAAACCGATCAAATTTAAAAGTTTTCAAAATATTGGACCGCGGGTTCATGCCACGAACATAATCAACGTGCACGAACCAAGTCGGGCCCACGCTCAATGGGCCTGAAGCCCATTGGGCCGAGCCCAACACCATGGCTCGGTTTGGGCCTAGTAAAGCCCAAACCGAGCTTGCCTCCCCTCTCGGCCTCGGCCAAGGAGGGGAACGGCCCCGGTCACCGCCGGCCTCTCCCGGCGTCTGGTGACCTCCGTCCGGTACCTCTGATCCGGCTCCCCGAGAGTCTCTTCTCGGACCCGACAAATCCAATAAAATCCGAAAACTTCCAAATTCAATATATTTTCCAAAAATAACATATTTTATGCAATTTACCCAAAAAACATTAAAACCATGTTATCATCAAATATGGCATGCAAATCATCATAAAACCGACACAAGTTCAACAAGACAAAGAT
Organism: Geranium rotundifolium; assembly: GCA_963920655.1. Classification (NCBI taxonomy): domain Eukaryota; kingdom Viridiplantae; phylum Streptophyta; class Magnoliopsida; order Geraniales; family Geraniaceae; genus Geranium; species Geranium rotundifolium. Next base: position 26,648,370 of record OY987312.1, on the reverse strand, counting down.
AAAGAGGGTTAACCACGCTCTGATACCACTGTAGGCTTTTGGAGCGTTCTAGATCATCGAGATAGCGGAAGCATTAACAAAAGCAACTCCAAATCTTGTCCAAGAACATGAACCGTTAAATTTCAAAGCAAAATCTATTCCACAAGTAATTTACCTTTTGGTCTTTGTTGAATCAATAAAGAAGAATTATGAGGTCTTCTTCTCTAGAGCAAGTCCACACCAAGAGGATGATCTTCAAGATCCTTCACTTAAAGTCTACTAGAACAATTAAGTGAAGAACAAGAGAGCAAGAAGACAGGAGAGAGGGGAGTGGCCGGCCAAGGAGAGAGAGAGAGCTTGTGAGTGAGTGATTAACTCCCAAGATATTTCTCTACTTCATCAACTCATAAGCATGGTTCTAAAAAGGTGAAAGCATAGGTTTAAAGGTGTCATTACCCATACCCCTTAAATCACTCACCTCTTAATCAACAATCACCAACTAACCATGGTGTGTGTGGCCCCACCCTTGGACCCACCAAGGTAGCCGGCCAAGTGGGCTTATTGGGCCGTTGTTGAGCCAGTCACGTGACCTAATGGGCCGAGCCCAATGGGATCGCCCATGTGGTTGCGTGCCGTGTCCAAAAGTTGCCTGACCCTATTTGGTGTTATTTATCAAAAAAAGTCCGACGCGACATCGACGAAAAATCTCAGTTTTCCTGATTCGCTAATTATTCTCTCAAACCGAACCTATGGCCCAAAACCTTCACTTTTGCTCGTGTCAGTAATGCAATCCGTTCCGCCACCCAATCATGCCCGTTATTGCAATCCTGTTACAGAAAGCATTAGGCGCAACTTAAAGCCGTATGTCGACCGTATAGCGATCACAAAGACCCCTTGGTCTAAGGATATCGTGACAAGCTATCGCATTTGAATATGTTCATGGCTTAATCTATGAAACACTATTCAAAGCGGGTCGTCCGATATCAATCACCTCATGATATCTATGATATGATTCCGGGATCCCACATCCCTATGATAAGTAGAACTACATCATTGAGAACCATCCTCATACTGGTCCCTTCGATTGAAGCATATATTTACCAGGGACTCGTTAAATGTGATCCGTACAGATTTATGGTTCTACTACTTTGGTGGTCATAAATCAGATCATGCTTAACATATTACTTCAACACATAAGTAATACAAAGCCGTTTTATTTATTACAAACGATGATAAATATACATAGACATTTATAGATTACTAGCAATTGGACTAGGGCACAAAAATACTATCATGGCATGCATCGATCAACACCAACAAGGTGTCGATCAGCACCCACAAGCCATACTTCTAATCTTCCCATTTCAGGCCTCTTGAGTCCTATCGAGAAGCTTCAGTTCTTGCCACTGGCGTGGGACCCTTTAGGCCCATGACCCATTAGCAGATCGGCGTGAAACGTCATTTCACCTGATCCATCACAAGTGGTCTCTATTAAGACATTGTGATTACCCACTATCCACGATGTATTGATTTGATATCTCCTTCGTATCATCTGTATCACTAACCTTTTGCTTTCTTTGGGCGTACGAGATCGAATGCGGCATGGAGCCGTGATCCTCATGTATTCAATCTAGTTCCTTGACTTCCGAGATGACTGATACGTAATTGGTGCGGCCGCACACTTGATTAGTCATGCTCATCAAGGGACCCAGAACCATACCCTTCACCACTTCTCACCGTGGGGAAACAAATCCCTTCGGACGCAATGTGCGCTCCCACTACAGTTCATCCAATACCTAACGATGCACGTTATGACTACCCTGTTACAGGCAGCGTTGGAGCATGTCAAACTACTGGAGTAACGTGTATGTGAGCCACTCGCTCCAAGGTCTTAAGGCAGTAATCACATGACAAAAGAGTATGCGTTGGTGACTTAGTCTATACGCCATACTCCAAGTCGGGTCATCTAATACCATCCCCCAAATGATATCCGTGATATGGACTTTGGTTATCCAATTACCTAGATCAGCAGAATTGATCTTAAGTCATCCTCACGCTAGTCACTTATGGATAAGTATTCGACTAGGGATTCGTAAAGTATAATTCCATAGTATCTAAAGGTTATATTATTAGTGATGACACACTCAATGGCTGTAGATGAAATCATCGCTTGACTCATTACAATAACACAATAATAATGAAAATGTCATTCATTGCTAAACAGAAGATTACATAGAAAAGACTTCGACCAGGGTACAAGTTCTTACAATCTTTTACTTGCCCCTAGCTAATATATTCCCAACGTAAACCCATTGACCTTACATTACCTTCATGTTTAGGCTATGAGAGAACTTTTGTCGGTGGGTCGGCTACATTATCTTATGTCATAATCGTACATATCTTCACTTCACCTTGTTCGATGTACTCTCGAATCAAGTGAAAACGCCTCTGTACATGTTTGGATCTGGCATGCGCTCTGGGCTCCTTAGCCTGTGTTGTGGCGCAAGTGTTGTTGCAGTACAAGTTCATTAGATTTAACAAATTCTTCATTACGTCCAATTCTGCCAGGAACTTCCAGATCCACACAACCTCTTTTGCCGCTTCTCCAGCAGCTATGTACTCGACCTCTGTAGTAGAATCTGCGTAGGTTGGCTGCTTGAAGTTCTTCCAGCTGAAAGCCCCACCGTTGAGCACGAACACGTATCCAGACTGCGACCGCGAATCATCAGTGTCAGTCTGGAAACTGGCACTTTAGGATCATCTTCAGTGCTGTTTGGTCGTTCTCATCGGGGTTTGACTTGAATCTGCTGACGTAACATAGGGCGTAAGAGACATCAGGTCCCGTGCAGATCATGATATACATGATGGATCGTACTGCAAATGCATAGGGGATGCAACTCATGCACTTTAGCTCATCAGGTGTTGTGGGACACTAAGTCTTGCTTAGCTTTATTCCATGCCTCATGGGGAGGAAACCCTTCTTGCCCTCGTGCATCAAAAATCTCTTCAAGATCTTGCCGATTTAAGTGCTCTCGCTTAGCCCAATGATCCTAATCAGACGATCTCGATAAATCTTGATCCCAAGGATATACGCGCCTTCGCCCAAATCCTTCATCTCGAAAAACTTCCCCAACCAAGCTTTTATGGCTTGCATGGTGAGGATGTCATTTCCGATAAGGAATATGTCATCAACATACATCCCTAAGAGCACGACTACACTCCCATTTGCCCTCTTATACACGCAAGGCTCGTTTTCATTATGCATGAAACAAAATTCTTTTATGGCCTCATCAAATCGATGATTCCAACTCTAAAATGCCTGCTTTAATCCATAAATGGACCTCTGCAGCTTACAAATCTTTTCGGCATTCTATCGATCGACAAAACCTTGAGGTTGTGTCATATACACGTCCTCAGTTAGCTTCCCATTGAGGAAAGCAGTCTTGACATCTATCTGCCATATCTCATAATCCTGATATGCAGCTAATGCGAATAGAATCCAGATCAATTTGACCATGACCACTAGCGAGAAAGTTTCATCATAATTAATCCATGGATTTGCCTAAAATCTTTCGCAACCAGTCAGGCCTTATAGGTCTGAGGAACTCCATCCATGTCATGTTTGATCTTAAAGATCCATTTACAACCAATGGTCTTTACACCAGCGGTTGGATCCACCAAGTTCCATACATAGTTGTCATGCATGGATTTTATCTCCTCCTTCATGGCTCTTACCCATTTCTCAGAATCAGAACTCCCCATGGCTTCTTAAAAGGTTGTCGGATCGTCAGAATCCACAATCTCCAAATCACCACCCTCAGTTACCATAAATCCGTATCTGATGGGTGCCTAACAAGGCCTTTCTAAACGCCTTGGGTTTCAGGAACTATGTTGGGCACTGCATGTGCCTCTTGTTCCAGCTCATGGTCTTGTTCATGTCATGCATGTTGTAGTTCATGATGAACTCATCATACATGGAAGGGAGAGTTGATAGGATCATGTCGACCTTCAACTCATTAGTAAATTCAACACCGAGCTGGGCAAGGTGTCCGAATTGACCCTTCATCCTTAGAACGTGACAGCTAACCGACTCTCCATATGACATTTTAGTGAACATCAAACCCTTAACAGACTTGAACCTTTCGGTCCTAGCCCGCTGCTTGAACATCTCCTTGAGTTGTCCCATGATGGCGAATGAGTCTGAACTATTATCCATCGGCTTTTTTTGGAGATCAGCCTCAATCGTGCACAACATGATGCATCTGAAGGAATCCATGAGTTCCAAACAATAAACATCATACAATTATAACTATGGATTCGTGAAAGACTTTGAAGATCATCATGTGAGATGAAATTTTCAGCATATAAAATTCAGAAAAATAATTACAAGATACCTTGAATCACCAAGACAAATACTTTGTTTTCTCTAGCAAGTCCACACAAACATGGTCTTTTGGAGCTCAATGTTGGGTTCCGGGGCATCCTAATCACGTTCATGGCAACGGAAGCAACCTATAAACCGCCCCGAACCTGCGCAAGATCGACTACCAAGTTAGATCCTTAGGAAATCGAGTTTTCGGGTTTTACCAGAATCTGCCCAGCAGAAAACCGAAACTACGAGCTCCATATCTCGAGCTATAGATCTCCAATTACTTCGGTTCTTTTAGAAGATTAAACCTCAGCCAATTCTCTACATCTTTCATGTTTTGCTCCGAACCCAGTTCGGACGAAAAGACCTCTGTCTGAAACAAAACATTTTTCTTATCTGGCTGGACAGACTCTGCGGAGCAGTCAGCTTCTCGGCCTTGTATCTCCCAAACCAGCGCTCTTTTGGAAAATCAGTATTTCAAAAACGTTGTATCCCTTTGACTTATCTTTCCAACGCCGCCAGTTTCAGGTCGATCAGTGGTCGGACGAAGCGGCTATGGCTCACGCAATGTCGGTCGCCGGAACTGGACAATCTGGACAGTTTCTCCATTTTTGCTTTTACTATTTGTTGAATCAAGAAAGAAGAACTATATGATCTTCTTCTCTAGAGCAAGTCCACACCAAGAGGACGATCTTCAAGATCCTTCACTAAAAGCTTACTAGAACAATAAAGTGAAGAACAAGAGAGCAAAGAGAGAGAGCAAAGGGAGAGTGGCCAGCCTTGGAGAGAGAGAGAGTGAGGATGAGAGTGAGTGAATTAATTGTCTTTGATCTTTTCTACTTCATCAACTCATAAGCATGGGTCAAAAAATGAAAGCATGGGTTTAAAGGTGTCATGACCCATACCCCTTAAATCACTCGCCTCTTAATCAACAATCACCAACCAAGCATGGTGTGTGTGGCCCCCACCCTTGGACCCACCAAGGTGGCCGGCCACTTGGGCTTATTGGGCCCAAAATGGGCCCTTGTTCGGCCGGCCATGTGACCTCATGGGCCGAGCCCAATGAGCTCGCCCATGTGGTCGCGTGCCGTGTCCAAAAGTTGTCCGACCCTTGTGTCGTTAGTTATTAAACAAAGTCCGACGCGACATCGACGAAAATATCAGTTTTCTCGATTCGCTAATTATTCTCTCAAACCGAACCCATGGCCCAAAACCTTCAGTTTTGTCCAAGTATTGCTCCTCAAAAAACGTTAAGGTTTCTTTGTCTAAAGTTATCCGTCTTGTATGTGTGTGACCCTCCAGGCTCATGCCACCGTTGGCAGATCGGCGCAAGAGATCTCTCTTGCCCGATCAATCATAAGTGATTTCTAGTAAGACATTATGATTACCCAAGGTGCATGATGATTGATGATTCGATTTAACCTTGTGCGTACAAGTCACTATCATATTATCTATAGACATCCCGATTGATCACAAGGCATAGAGTCATCATCCTTGTTCAATCAATCATTGTTACTTGATATGTGAGATGGCTGAGAACTGATAACCCGTATCACTGGCATGGCCATGCTCTTTCTCTCAATCACTCTTGATCAAGAGGCCTTAACGGATATCTTTCCCATACCGTAGTACGAGGAATAAATCCCTTAGCCGTCTTTCGTGTCACTCATGCAATCCGTTCCACCACCCAATCATGCCCGTTATTGCAATCCTGTTACAGAAAGCGTTAGGCGCAAGTTAAAGCCACACGTTGACTGCATAGCGACCACAAAGACTCCTTGGTCTAAGGATATCGTGACAAGCTATCGCATTTGAATATGTTCATGGCTTAATCTATGAAACACTATTCAAAGCGGGTCGTCCGATATCAATCACCTCATGATATCTATGATATGATTCCGGGATCCCACATCCCTATGAAAAGCATAACTAAATCATTGAGAATCATCCTCATACTGGTCGCTTCAATTGAAGCGTATATTGACCAGGGACTCGTTAAGTGTGATCCGTACAGATTTATGGTTCTACTACTTTAGTGGTCATAAATCAGATCACACTTACAGACTATTCCAAACGAGCCGTTTTATTCATTACAAACGAGGACAAACTATTACAGACATTTACAGACTATTCCAATTGGAACCTAGGGCACAAATGCTATCAATCTCCCACTTGCCCCTAGTTCTAATCTAGTTCATGTTTAGGCTGTGAGAGAGACTTCGTCAAAAGGGTCGGCTGTGTTTTAATTTCCTGCACTTTGTGACATTTGTTTTTGGGATATTTGCTCATGGTTTGAGCTGGTTTATACCCTGCTATTATTCAAATATCGTTGTATGATTGTCTTTGGCAATATTATTAGACAAACAGGGGGAGATATAGGCTAAAGATTGCAAAGAAGACAAAAAGTTGCGCCATAAGTCGCACCAGAAGTTGCACACAGAAGTCGCCGCTCCAGAAGACGAACCAGAAGCCGCACCAGAAGTCGTATACAGAAGTCGCATCGCTTGCTGTGCGTAACTGCCACAAGATGACGATGTACTTAAAAAGGTGTTTAGTCGCATCGCTTGCTGTTCGTAACTGCCACAAGATGACGATGGACTTAAAAATGTGTTTGCCTAAAAAATTGCCAAAGGGGGAGATTGTTGCTACGTTTAATGTTGGCATAATTTTTCAGCGCAAAAGTAAGAAGTCAGTGCAACATGTTACGAGACATGTGGAGCGACTCATTACGATCCAGATTAGGAAAGATCTGAAGCTTTCCTATTTAGAGTCGCTTGGAGCGAAAGAAGAATGACGTCACAACAAAAGACTTGGAGCACAAGAGAATGACGTCAACAATCCAGGCGACTTCCACTTATCATTAACACGTCAGCAAAGGCAGCAACTCTACATGCCTAATTTGTTTAGGAAGTCATAGACTTCCTATTCCTAATCCAAGAAAGATTAGGCATGTGAAGCAGCTATAAAAGGCTTGGGCTTCCCATTAGCAGCTTGTCCGTTCTTGTTCTATAATTTGCTAAATTTCTCAGAGCTCTTAACCGTGCACCATTGGCGTGTTGAGAGGCTGATTAGTTTGCTAGAACGGCTTTGCTCCGATCAAACATCAAGTCGCGAAGATTGAGTGCTTGATCGGTTAGGGTTCTTCTGTTCGTGATTGAAGATTCACAAATCTGTCAAAGAAGACTACGACACCGAGCATAGGCGCTTGCTCGAAGGGTGGAATTGAAAGGATCTCAATGACAGGGGGAGAGGACCTTGGTCGAGGTTGTTCAAGGTGAGATCTATAGTAGCTTAGGACAATAGCTTATGTGATAGCTATTTGGTGTTTGAAGTTGTACTATTGACTACCATATAGTGAAAACCTTTCCACTAGTAAAGTGCCCCCAGACGTACGTGCGGAGTCACCGAACTGGGTAATCATCTCTGGTGTCATTATTATCACCTGTTTATTGTTTAAACTACGAAATGCGTTTTAGGAAAGTTGTCGACACAAAAGTTACGACTTTGTGTTGGACTTCTTGACTTGGCTACGAATCAGAATTTCAGTTTGGAATTCGAATTAACTTAAAAGTCCGTGCTTGTGGAGCGCTGAGATGCGTTTCTCATTTATGTGACCTAGACGACAATGCCAGTTTAGATTTTGGTCAAAATAATCAGTTTTAAACCTCTTAACATTAACATTATAGAGCATGTTGGATTTCGTCTTTTGCATATTTATTATGTATAAACCTCCAACTAAGTGAGCATTTCCATAATATATGTTATTGTGCATAATATTAAAAAACCCATTCTTAATATCAAATAATAATCTTCTTTTTCAAGAAGGGATATTGATACAATATGCCTGCTGAAAGCAGGTACACAAAACACATCTAGGACTTCTATTACAAGCCCATTGTGCAAAACAAGATCAACCAAACCGACAGCAGTTAAGGCAACACGCACGTTGTTCCCAACTCTTAGGTCCACCTCGTTTTCGCTCACATCTCTTCTACTATGCAGTACCTGCACATCCACACAGACATGAGACTCAGCTCCAGTTTCTAGTAACCAAGTATTTATACTAGAAAGATTTAGCTCTAATGGAATACCTGACGGAGTAGCGGCCCCACCTCCCTTCTTCTGATCTTCATTCAGCTGCTGACAGTTTTTTTCCAATAACCAGTCCTTTGGCAGTAGAAACAGACCGACTCCTTTACCTTCCCCTTGCCCTTCATGGGCTTGGAAGGTTTAGTAACAAAAGTTCGTCTGTTCTTCCCAACCAAGTGCATTGGGCCTTTACCCTTATCACCATCAGCTTTGAAGTCGGATCCCATCTTCACCATAAGAACACCTTTGGGCGCACTGCCCCTTATGCTCTTCTCGGTAGTCACTAACATGCTATGCAAATCCGATGCGGTCTTGTCCATGTCATGGATGTGATAGTTCATGACGAATCCACCATATGCATGAGGAAGGGATTGCAGAATGAAATCTGCAGCCATCTCCTTCTCCATAGTCATTCTGAGACTAGTTAGATGATCGAGATGTCCCTTCATTCGTAGGACGTGTGTACCTACGGAGCTGCATGCTGATATTTTGCAGGCAACGAGTTCTCGGAGAAAAGTGTATTTTTCAATGCGTACTTTCTCCTTGAACATATCCTTGATCTGTGCGAAGATAGCAAAAGAATCATGGGATAGCTCCATAAACTGTTTCTGGAGGTCCGCCTCTATACAGCCTAGCATGACACATGCAACATCGATAGAGTCGCTAAGGTGTTTCTGGTACGCATCCTTAACGACCCTCGTTGCGTTGGCAACTGGCTCCACCGGGATAGCCTTGTCTAGGACGTACCCCCTGCGTTCCAACTTTTACACAAGTCGCAAATTTCTGTCTCAGTCAAGATAATTTGTTCCATTGAGTTTACGCTTATCAAGTATAGCCCTCAATGACAAATTAGATGAGTTTGTTGAATTACTAGCCATTTCCTACATGAACAAAGTAAATTTAATCAGAAAAGTTGAATAAATCTATGAAGATCCGAATTAAACACCAACCATCTGATTCTAAGGATTAGAATCTTTAAACCAAGATCCCTGATTTGTCAATTGAAGTACGCTAAAGCGCACTGCTCCAATTGACCCATTTGGGTAGGACGTTCATCCAATTACAACCTGTGTAATTCTTGGTCAGGGTATGTGCAAGAGCACACTTTTTATCTTTCTGATGCCCCAGCTCGACCTCAGGCAGAGAATCGTGGTCGAGTTAACCAACCTTCACATAAGCATCAGTTTTGTGCAGAAGCTCCGCTAAGGCGCACGACAACCCACAAGTTTGACCATTCCATATAGAATCCATTCTATCGGTTCTCCGCTAAGGCGCAAATGGGTGTGAATTTGGGTGGCATCTCACATGACTCAAATTATGTTGTAATTGGTTGTGTTTAATAATTCGAAAGTATTTTGGTACAATTTCGAACCCGTCATTAACAACCCGTATTGTGACGTTTCTAATTGTATCACATACTATCTTATATTGAAGCCGTCATTTGCAACCCATGCAAATACGTTTCAATCTGAACTCATCCATCACAACCTGTGCGATAATGGTTCACAACGCTTTAAACATGCAAAATAAATTAAAATTGTTTTTAATCTTTGCATGTGAGGTGATGGCTTATAATCTCATAAGCTAAGCATGCAAGCATATAAATTATCATCTAATAATTCAAGCAAGCATTTTAAAGTGTTTAAATATGCATCAATAACCCATCCTATCCTTAAGATTCTACGAGACATAACATCTTCTCGTCTTTCCCATTCGGGCTCCCACTAGCTCTTGGACTTCCTCCAAGACTGTCATTTTGCTCGATTTTCCATCCTTCTCGACTTTGAGTAGAAATCATATTTAATACTCCGTTCGTAGACCGGATAAAAAATATAATCACACTTTAAGGGCTCGAATGAAAGAATAATTACACACTAATACTAACGGTGTGTAAACCGTGAAAGCGATAAAATTCTAATGGGCTATTAATGCATCATACATTTCATCACATCATCCAACATGTTATCACACAAACATGTCATCAAATAATATGCAATATTCCGGTTTAATTTTGCCAAGTTGCTTGGTCGGGTTTATCGAAACTAGACCTTTTCGAAAAAATGTTTTTCGAAACCGATCAAATTTGAAAGTTTTTGAAATATTGGATCGCGGGTTCATGCCACGGATCAAAAATCACCGTGCACGAACCATATCGAAAGCCCACGGCCCGGTTTGGGCTTTGGAAAGCCAAAACCTGGGCTTGCCTCCTCTCTCGGCCTCGGCCAACTGGGGGGGCGGCCCTGGTCACCGCCGGCCAACCCCGGCCTCCGGTGACCTCCTTCTGGTATCTCCAATTCGGCTCCCCGAGAGTCTCGTCTCGGACCCGATAGATCCAATAAAAATCCAAAAAATTCCATATTCAATATATTTTCGAAAAATAACATACTTCATGCAATTCACCCAAAAAGCATTAAAATCATGTTATCAACAAATATTACATGTAAATCATTATAAAACTGAAACAAGTTCAAGAAAACAAAAATTAAGAGAGTTAACCACCCTCTGATACCACTGTAGAGATTTGGAGTGTTCAAGATTATCGAGATAGCGGAATCATAAACTATAAGAAATCGAAAAATTGTCCAAGAACATGAACCATTAAATCTCAAGGCAAAATCTATTCCACAAGAGTTTACCTTTTAGTTTTGTTGAATTAAGGAAGAATAACAAGATGATCTTCTTCTCTAGAGCAAGTCCACACCAAGAGGATGATCCTTATGATCCAACACACTTAGCCTACTAGAACTAACGTGTGAAGAACAAGAGAGCAAAGAGAGAGAGAGATGAGGGAGTGGTAGGCCACACATGTAAGGGAGAGAGTGAGATATTTTTCTTGTTGAGATTTTTGTCTACTTCATCAACTCATAACGAATGATTGATTAAAGTAACAAATGATGAAGGCATGGGTTAAAGGCAAGTCATCACCTAACCCCCCCCCCCCCCCCCCCCCCCCCCTAAATCGCTCTTCTCTTAATCAACAATAAAAAGTAAGCATGGTGTGTGGCCCCCACACTTGGACCCACCAAGTGGCCGGCTACACCTAGCTTATTGGGCCTTGTTGGGCCTTTGTTGGGCCGGCTTGGTGATCTCATGGGCAGAGCCCAATGGGATCGCCCATGTGGTCGCGTGCCGTGTCCAAAAATTATCCGACCCTTTTGTCATTACTTATCAAACAAAGTCCGATGTAACATCGACAAAAATCTTAGTTTTCTCGATTCGCTAATCATTCTCACAAAACAGAACCCATAGCCTAAAACCCTCGGTTTTGGCCATGTCTTGCTCCTTAAGAAACGACAATGTTTCCTTGTCTCAAGTTATCCATATTGTATGTGTGTGACCCTCTAGGCTCATAACACCTTTGGCAGATCGGCGCAAAAGATCTCTCTTGCCCGATCCATCATAGGTGGTCTCTAGTAAGACATTATGATTACCCAAGGTGCATGATGATCGATGATTTAACTTAACCTTGTGCGTACAAGTCACTATCCTATTATCTCTAGACATCCTGATTGATCACAAGGCATAGATTCGTCATCCTTGTTTAATCAATCATCGTTACTTGATATGCGAGACGACTGAGAACTGATAACTCGTATCACTGGCATGGCCATGCTCTTTCTCTCAGTCACTCTCGATCAAGCGGCCTAAACGGATACCTTTCCCATACCGTAGTACGAGGGATAAATCCCTTAGCCGTCTTTGGTGTCACTCATGCAATCCGTTTCGCCACCCAATCATGCCCGTTATTACAATCCTGTTACGAAAAGCGTTAGGCGCAAGTCAAAGCCGTGCGTCGACCGCATAGCGATCACAAAGACTCTTTGGTCAAAGGATATTGTGACAAGGTATCACATTTCAATATGTTCATGGCTTAATCTATGAAAAACTATTCAAAGCAGTTCGTCCGATATCAATCACCTCATGATATATATGATATGATTTCGGGATCCCACATCCCTATGATAAGCAGAACTAGATCATTGAGAACCATCCTCATACTGGTCGCTTCAATTGAAGCGCATATTTACCAAGGACTTGTTAAGTGTGATCCGTACAGATTTATGGTTCTACTACTTTAGTGGTTATAAATCAGATCATGCTCATTATATTACTTCAACACATAAGTAATACAAAGCCGTTTTATTTATTACAAACGATGGTTAATATACATAGACATTTATAGACTACTAGCAATTGGACTAGGGCACAAAAATGCTATCTGATTCCAACTCCGTGAAACCTGCTTTAATCCATAAATGGATCTTTGCAGCTTACAAATCTTTCCGGGATGTTGTGGATCAACAAAACCTTCAGGTTGTGTCATATACAAATCCTCTTTTAAGTTCTCGTTAAGGAAGGCGGTTTTGACATCCATCTGCCATATCTCAAAATCATAATACGCAACTATGGCTAGAATGATTCGGATAGATTTAACCATGGATACTGGTAAAAAGGTTTCATCGTAATCAATTCCTTCAATTTGACGATAACCTTTTGCGACCAACCTAGCCTTATAGGTGTGAGGCTTTCCATCATTGTTGGTCTTGAGCTTATAAAACCATTTACAACCTATGGGTTTTATCCCAGGGGTTTTATCAACCAAGTTCAATACTTGGTTATCGTACATGGACTTCATTTCCTCATTCATGGCCTCCTGCCATTTATCGGAGTTGGTAATGGCCAAAGCTTGTTGAAAGGTTGCTGGATCATCCTCATCCGCAACTATCAAGTCATTTCCCTCAGTTTCTAGAAAGCCATATCTGACGGGAGTTTGAAGAGATCTTTCTAACCTATTTACCTTCTAGAATGTCTGTGGGGATTTGTTCCACATCTACGACCATTTAAGCCTCACGTATCTCTACATCTTGCATAGTAGGTTCCTGAATTGCTTCAGGTTGTTCCATACTTTCTTAAATTTTTTTCAAGATATACGGGAGTCCCACTAGCTCTTTTAGAAATAAACACCTTTTCCAAAAATACCCCACCACGAGCAACAAAAACTTTGTTCTCGTTGGGTTTGTAGAAATAGTACCCCCTTGTTTCCTTGGGGTACCCTACAAAGACACATTTTTCTGATTTGGGTTCGTGCTTATCGCCTTGCAAACGCTTGACATAAGCTTCGCAACCCCTAATTATTAGGAAGGACAACATGGGTTTCTTCCAACTCCATACTTCGTATGATGTATTTTCCACTGCCTTTGTCGGAGCCCAATTCAAAATGAATGCGGCCGTCACCAGGGCATAACCCCATAATGAGATTACGAGATCAACTTGACTCATCATTGATCGAACCATATCAAGTAAGGTCCGATTCCTCCGCTCAGACACACCATTTAATTGAGGCGTTCCAGACGGAGTTAATTTAGAGAGGATCACACAATCCTTTAAATAATTGTAAAACTCTTGGTCTCAGTATTCGCAACCCCGGTCAGACCAAATTGCCTTTACACTCTTTCTAAGGTTGTTTTGTACTTCATTCTGGAACTCTTTTAACTTGTCAAAAGTTTCAGACTTATGTCTCATTAAGTAGACATAGTGATATCTACTAAAATAATCAGTAAATGTGACTAAGTAATCAAAACCCTTTATGGCTTGAGTACTCACAGGTCAGCATACATCACAATGTATAAGACTTAATAAATCGCTCGCCCTTTCACCTAAACCTATGAAAGGAGCCTTTGTCATTTTACCCATTGGACTAGATTCACATCTCTTAATTGAAGTCAATTCAAATGGACTTAGAAGGCCTAACTTATGCAGTGTTGAGATGCGTGTCTCGCCTATGGGCCCTAAACGACAATGCCATAATACAGTCTGGTTTCAATCATCGGATTTAAGCCTTTTATTATTTATGTTATAAATAGAACCTGCGTCAGTGTTTGGAGTATTTAAAATATACAAACCACTAACTAACGAAGCATTTCCATAACAAACATTATCTTTAAAAATATTGAATAATCCATCAAAAATAGAAAAACAATAGCCTTCCTTGTCTAGCAAGGAAATAGAAATGATGTTTCTATGAAACGCAGGTACACAGTGAACGTTATTTAAATGTAAAACAAGCATTGTGGGCAAACTGAGACTAACATTGCATACTGCAATTGTTGACACTTGATTGCCATCACCAACTCGTAGGTCTGCTTCTGACCATGTCTCTTCTACTTCGCAGAACCTGCACATTAACATAAATGTGAGACTCTACACCGGTATCAAGTACCCAAGAATCTGAAGTAAAAATACTGAGATTAAGCTTAATAACATAAATACTTGATCCTGAAGACGTGGAAGCACAACTCTTCTTCAGAAACGCCTTGTGGTTCTTACAATCCCTTTTCCAGTGCCTTGTTTCCTTGCAATAATAATAGACAACCTGTGTGTCCCTAGTGTTCACAACAACCTTAGGAGCTGCTTGAACCTTTGGACCCTTCCGGTGCCTTATATTCCCTGCCAGGTGCATGGGAGCCTTACCATTACAAACTCCAGCTTTTTTGAAGCTGATTTGCTTGTTGACCATGAGAACCTTCTTGGTCTTGCCCTTGAGATTATTTTCTACGGTCATGAGCATCCCATGGAGCTCTGTCACAGTCTTATCCATGTCAGGCATCTAGGTTAATCAATATCTTGCTTGCTATTGTGTGTTTAGATATGCATGATACGTTTATACAAGTTATTACGCTGATTGAATCAGTCAAAATTAGATTTTGCATGATTTTTGGGTGAAAAATCTATCTAGGAATTTTCTGTAGAAGAGGATCGCCATGGGTCCGTGGTCAATGGCCATGGGTCCATGGCAGAGGTCTGGCCACGAACGTGACCGTGGGTTGGACACGAGCCACGGGTTGGGACCATTGGATGGTCACGGGTCTGTGGCGCCCCGTGGCGAAAGCCACACCACGAGCATGACCTTTGGAAGGTCGTGGGCCACAGTGTTTGACCGTTTGGTGGTCACGGAGACGTTGCGCTCAGTGGCCCTAGGGCGTGACTCAGCGCACTGATGGCCACGACTACGGTGTGACCACTTAGTGGTTAACGACTGTGGCGGCCCCGTGGCGTCTTCCCTATCGCAGAAAATCCATAATTTTTGGTTTCGATAAACCGAAATTTTTCATTCTAAACAGTTTTGATAAACCGGATTTTCTCATCTAATCAAGATAAAATCAGTATGTGCATCAATGTGTGATAACATGTTAAGTATGTATAACATGGTGTAAAGCATAACCCATTGAGACCCGTGTGAATGTTTACCGTTTTTCTCGTTTTTCTATCAGTTTGTAATATTCTTTTATTGCGTGCTGCGAGTCGCTATGGTTTATGGAAATGTAAATTAATTATGACATGCGTGTCATCTTGAAATTTGTAATCATTTTTTTGCATTACCGAGACCGGGGCAAGAGAAGCTGAAAAGACGAGAAGACGATGGTATCAATTTAGAGGACTCTTGATGATGGCTCGGAGCCAGTGAGAGGTC
Organism: Geranium rotundifolium; assembly: GCA_963920655.1. Taxonomy (NCBI): domain Eukaryota; kingdom Viridiplantae; phylum Streptophyta; class Magnoliopsida; order Geraniales; family Geraniaceae; genus Geranium; species Geranium rotundifolium. The sequence continues at coordinate 26,632,462 of OY987312.1, read as the reverse complement.
TACAAAGGTGGATTCTTAGTGAAGCTCGAAGAAAGAGAAGTCCTTAAAGTTTCATTGTAGTACTTCACCATTAGGTTGACCCATGATCTCCGTAGACCGGCCCTATGGAGATCACTTAGGCATGGGCTATGCTATACACGTTTTATTCATACTTATTGGATATGCATGGTATTGAATGGTTTAGTTTATGTGCACGGGATGTATGATAAACTATAACCAACATGTGAAGATTAAAACTAGTTAATACTCAAATTTGCATGTAAACTGGACCTTGAAACATCAATGCATTGGATCCATTTGAAGTGATTCAAGACAAAGATTGTATTGGATACAATGCTTAAACTCAAACACAACCAATCACAACTAATTACAAGTCATGTGAGATACCACCAAAATATCGATACTCGGATTAGCTCCCATCTCTATGGATGTGTGTGCCTTCGCGGAGCATTCATAGAGTTACGGGCTATGAGAAGATTGTCAGTTTCATGTGGATGCGTGAGCCTCCGCGTAGTAGCCGTATGAGAACTAGGCCATAGTCGAATTTGGTTGACTTGACTACGATTGTCAGCCAGGGCAGACCTATGGTATCAGATAGGGCATGTTGTGTACACGTGTGTACATGCCCTAGCCAGGAATTATATTGCATGTAATTGGAAGAGTTTTCCTACCTACATAGCCTGATTTGAGCGGTGAGCCTTCGTTCACTTCAATCGGATAAATCAAGGATCCTAGTTCAGATTCTATGGATTAAAATCGAATAGTTGTTGTTTGATTAAGATCTTCAAACACAAATTAAGTCATATTAATTTTTCGTAATGCAAATCAAAACACACGATAAGTCATAGAGATATATCCTTTGGAAGGATGAGTTGTCTGTATGGTACAAATTTGAGAAAGACTCTCAAGTAAATAAAGAAGGAATTTTCTTTGATCAACACAATCCTTAAGAAACCAGCTTCTAACGCCAGTAGAGCTCTTAGAGATACATTTGCAAAGCACTCTAACACTCTACAAGAAGACATGGTCTTCAAAAGGAAACCGATGTGTGTGACGAGTTCGTAAAGAACTAAAACATACACAACATGTATATGACCATTTCAGAGTTGCATGGGATGCTTCAAACTAATGAAAGGAACATCAATAGTTAGACTAAGGAGTTTTGATGGTCAACAAAGGGATAAACTTTTGGAAAGCTGGTATTAGCAAAGGGTGAGACCCTTAAGTCTGATTGAAAGAAATTGAGAGTCACGCATGGTCCACAAGACCAAGGCTAATTCAAACTGCAGGGGTGACATTACCTTTTCTTCAATCAGGTTGGTCATAGAAAAGGGATTGAACAAGATACCAAGATGAAATGAAAGAAAAGTGGAGGGTCCACGTCTTCAGAAAATTATGTTACAGATCAATCTACTTTTGAATCCCAAGTATTGGATACTAGATCACACATTAGATGTGTAGGATCTCAAAAGTAGAAGATGTTTGACCAAGGGAGAGATGAACCTTCGAGTAAGCAATATCACAATCGATGTGGCAGGTGCTATAGCGATCATTGAATGAAATATGCCCAATAGACTTATTTTTCAGATTTAATAATTGTTGAGATGTACTTGATTTTAGCAGGAACATAATTTCAGTTTCTTGTTGGATAAGAACGATATTTTGCTATTTGGAGAATGGCATGCGTGATATCCACCGAGATGACATTTAGCAGGCAAGAACTCCAAGGAATTAGTAGTCATTATGTATTGGACATAGATGATACTAACGAAAGTTCAGTCTATAACATAAATAGAGAACGACCTAAATCCGGTGATTCAAACCAAGTTTTAATATAGCAATGTCATTTGAGGTCACACAAACAAGAAACGCATATCACACTTTTCAAGTGTGGAATTTTAGGTCCGAGTGAATCCAATTCAAACTAATAGATGCGAAGTTTGTTTGATGGGAAAAATGACAAAGGCGCCCTTCATAGGTAAAGGTGAAAGGGGAGTGACTTATTTGGTCTAATACATTCGGATGTATGTAGTCCCATGAGTGCACTAGCCAGTAGAGGGTTCAACTAATTCATCACATTTACTAATGATTTCGGTAGATGTGGTTATGTCTATCTAATGAGACATAAGTTTGAAGCTGTTGATTGGATCGAGGTGAAGGATACTCATCCCAAGAGTTCATCAATCATCTTGGAGATTGTGGGATAATCTCGGAATAAACTCCGCCTGGAACACCACAGTTAAATGGTGTGTCCGAACGAAAAAATCGAACCCTATTGGATGTGGTTCGCTCTATCATGAGTAATGCTGATCTCCCAATATCTATCTGCGGTCATGCTCTAGGATCAGCCATATTCATAGTGAATGAAGCTCCGACGAATAAAACGGAAAGAACATCATCTAACACTCGTTTTGACTCCTATTACCATGGATGTGTGCGCCTTCGCACACCATTCATTGGGATGCAAGCTGAATGAGATGGTCAGTTTTATCCAGGTACGTGCGCCTTCGCGTAGTATCCAGATAAGAACTGGACCATAGTTAGATTTTGTGTGGGAAACGTCGCAACATATCTTTCTTAATGTGTCTTCGTGTGGTATCCCAAAGAAACGAAGGGATACGACTTCTTCACACCAGGCGAGAACAAAATTTAGTTGCTCGAGGTGGGGTGTTTGGAAAAGGAGTTTATTTCCAAACCAGTCATTGTGATTGTTGTGCATCTTGAAGAGATTTGGGAGGGTGCAGTCCAAACTGAAGAAATTCAGGACTCATACTTTGACATGGTAGAAGTTGAGGAGCCATAGATGATTATAGAGGCAGAACCAATTCCTGCAAATATTCCTGACAGTCCAAGGCGGTTTGATAGAACCCGTCATACACCTACCAAATTAGGGTTCTTAATATCTGAAGGTAATGATATGGTCGTTATGGAACATGGTGATCCAATAACCTTTTAATAGGCCATGGACAGTCCCGACTCTGACAAATGGCTGGGGGCCATAAAAGAAGAGATGAAATCTATGTAAGATAACCAAGTTTGGAACTTGGTTAATTCAACTATTGGTGTAAAAGCCACTGGTTGAAAGTGAGTCTTTATAGTCAAGACATAATGGATGGCAAAATTATTTTGGATTCTTTCTTACCAAAGAGAACTGGAGAGATTTGCAAGCTGCAGAAATCCATTCATGGATTAAAGTAGGCTTCTCAGAGTTGGAATCTCTTTTTTGATAAAACTGCTAAGAAGTTCGGCTTGATCAATAACGAAGATGAACCTTGTGTATGCAAGAAGGCTAGTGGGAGTGTTGTTTTCTTGCTAGTGTTGTATGTTGGAACATACTAATAATTGAAAACCGTAACCTAACATGTCATGGCATGGTTAGAGAATTTTTTCGCAATTTATGACTTAGGGGATACTATACATGTTATGGTCATCAAGATCTATGGAGATCGTTCAAAAGGTTTTTGGACCTAAGTCAAAGCGCTAAGACGACAAGGTATTGAGAAGGTTCTCAATGCACAGTTTCAAGAAGGCATTCTTGCCCTCGCGACATGACATAAAGGACTCAACAAGAATCAATTTCCTATGACATGGGATAAGATGAGAAAGATGATGACCTCATACTTAGTATAATGGATCGATCATATATCGTAAGCTTTTTTGTGCCCTAGTCCAATTGTATTAGTCTGTATATATTAATCATCGTTTGCAATATATAAAATCGCCATTATATTACTTATGTGTTGAAGTAATAGGTTAAGTCTGATCTGATATATGACCACTAAATTAGTAGAACCATATATCTGTACGGATCACACTTAACGGGTCCCTGGTCTAATATGCTTCAATGAAGCGACCAAGTACGAGGATGATTCTTTATGGTATAGTTCTATTTACCATTGGGAGGGTTCCCGGAATCAGATCATAGATATCACTCAGGTGAGTGATATTGGACGACCCGCACTGAACGGTGTTTCATAGATACAGTCATGAATACATTCAATTGTAGTAGCTTGTCGTCATATCCTTAGACCAAGGAGTGTTTGTGATTTGTGATCGCTATACAGTAAAGAACCGCGTTTGACTTGTTCCTAACGTTGTCCGTAACAAGACTACCATAACAGACAAGATTGGCACGGGGAGGGATTGTATAAGTGATACGAAAGGCGTCTAAGGGATTTATCCCTTATACTACGGTATGAGATAGGTATCTGTTTAGGCCACTCAATAGAGATTAACTGAAGGGAGAGCATGGCCATGCCAACGATACGGAGTATCAGTATTCAGTAATCTCACAGATCTAGAAACAGAGATTGATTAAATAAGGGTGACGCCTCTATACCTTATGATCAATCTAGATACCGGGCGATTAAAGGGATAGCAACATGTACTACATGAGGTTAAATCGAATCATCGATCATCATGCGCGTCGGGTAATCATAACGTCTTACTATAGGCCACTTATGATGGATCGGGTAAAATGGAATTTTACGTCGATCCGTCGACGACGGCATGAGCCTAAAGGGTCACACACATAGGACATGGATTTTGAGATAAACGACGAAAGATCGGGAATTCGTGCAGAACGCGAGGCAAGAAAGGTCGGATAATAATTGGACCTGGCATGGGCCCACATGGTTGAAGCAATTGGGCTTCAGCCCATGAGGCCCATGGTGGTCGGCCTAATAGGTGGCCCACTTGTTGGTCCACACAATCATCCAACATTCTTGACAAGATGGTGATTTTCCAAGGTATGGGCAAGGTATGGGCAACGCATAGGCAAGGTATGTGCAACGCATGGGCAAGGCATGGGCTAGTCATGGGCTAGGCATGGGCAAGGGGGATTTGGTTTGCAAGGACACTTTATGCCATGCTCCAATCACCAACTCATCCATCTAAGACCAAGAGAGAGAGGGCATTATGGCATAATACACGAAACACTAAAAGAAAACTCTCTCTCCCTCCCTCTTGGTAGTCTCGGCCAAACACCACCAATTGGTGCCTCCTCCATCATTTTCTCTCAATCTTCACACACAACTCTAGTAGGTTGTGTGCGTATGGATCTTTAATAATACTATCCGTGTGGATACCGTTAGAGAGAAGATCGTAACATGTTCTTCTTCTTTGTTTCGATCAACCGAAGAAACTGTCCAGTTCCGACGACGGATATTGCGTGAGGTGTAGCTCTCTGGTCTGAAGTACGTTTGACCTGAAAATAGTGGTGGATTAAAGAAGACTAAAAGTTCTACAACTTTTGTGAAATGGTAATTTTGCATTAGAGCCCTGGTTTGGGAGCTACAAGGTCGACAATTAAAGAACCCGGTCAGCACTGTCCATTACCGTCGACCAAACTGTTTTGCTCCAGACGGAGGTCCTGCCATTCAAAATGTGTGAAGACCAAACTAATTTGCTCCAGACGGAGGTCCTGGCATCCAGAAAGAACCGAAGCATTTGGAGATTGGTAGCTTGAGATATGGAGCTTCAAAGTCACATTTTTCTGCTGGGCAGATACCCGATCAAACCGAAAGGTAAAATCTTGTGATTTCTTTTTTTCGTTGAGATTTAATGTATTCACGATCTTGGACATATTTTGGGTTATAAATATTGTTGCTTCCGCTGCCATGACGTTTTGGTGAGCCCAAAATTCGAACAGTTGTATCAGAGGACGGTTACCCTCTTAAATCTATGTTTGAATCGTTTTCGTTGTCGTTTTGCATGCCTCCTAGCCATAATATGTTTTATTCTTTTCTATAGGTTTTATATTCCATGAAAATGAAGTTTTAAACATATTATCAAATCTGGAAATTTTCGAGAAAAATTGGTTTTGTCAGGTCGCCGGAAACAGAACTCTCGGGGAGCCGGAAAAGGGGACCAGGCGGGGGCTACGGCTTGTCGGAGCAGGGCTGTGCTGTGGCCGTTAGATGGTAACGGTGACGTGCTCGCCCCGCTTCTGCCCCAGAAGTGGCCAACGAGTGGTCGAGGCCGGTGGTGGAGGCCCGACGGCTAGGCTTGCCAAACCCTAGTGCGTCGGTGCGTAGAGCTCGGCCCAAGTGGGTTTCGGCCCACTTGGTTTGGAACCGGGTGGTTTGTTGCACGATGTTTGATTCATGGCACAAACCCGCAATCCAATTCTTTGAAAATTTTTCGATTTGGACGGTTTCGATACACCGATTTTTCGAAAAGGTGTAGTTTCGATAAACCCGATCAAGCAACTTGAACATGAAAATTAAAACCGGAATTGCATCTTGTTTGAAAATATGCTTGTGTGATAACATATTGTGTGATAAGATGATTTGCATGGTGCATAGATAGCCCAATAGCATTTAATTATTTATCGCTTATAAATAGGTATGTGAACCATTAGATTGTAGCACGTAAATTATTCTTTTATGCGGGCTGCGAACCGCTTGTAATAAAGTGTAATTATTCTTTCATCCGGTCTACGAACCGAGTATTAATTGTAATTAATTACTCAAGTCGAGAAGGATGGAAACCGAGAACGCTGACAATCTTACAGGACGTCCAGGAGCTAGAGGGAGTGGCCCTAAATGGTGATGACGAGAAGAGCTCATGGAGTCTTCGTATTTATTTATGCATATTTAACGCTTTAATGCTTGCTAGAATTTATTTGAATGCTAAATTGAATTGCGAGCATGCTTAGCTTATTTTAATTTAAGCTATCACCAACATGCAAAGATTAAAACCGGATTAATTGTTTGCATGTTTAAAGCGTTGTGAACCATCGTGGCACGGGTTGTGATGGATGTGTTCAAATTTGAAAACGTCTTTGCACGAGTTGTAAATGATGGTTTCGAAGAAGATAATGTAAGATAAATTAGAAACGTTATAACACGGGTTGTTGATGACGATTTCCTAATTGTATCGAACATAATTGATTTAAACTCAACCAATCATAAATAATTTTAAGTCAAGCGAGACACCAACCCAAAATCATAAGCTTGTATAGTTCTCCACTTTGTTGATGTCGTGCACTTGAGCGGAGCATCTTTATCGAACTTTGCATATATGATTTGGTTGACTTAACTGCGATTCTCGACCAGGATCAAGCCAGGGTGTTAGAAATGATAGCATTTTGTGCCCTAGTCCAATTGTTAGTAGCTTGTAAACGTCTATGTACATTATCATCGTTTGTAATATATATATAAAACGGCTTTATATTACTTATGTGTTGAAGTAATACGTTGAGCATGATCTAATTTATGACCACTAAAGTAGTAGAACCATAAATCTATACGGATCACACTTAACGAGTCCCTGGTCAATCTACGCTTCTATAGAAGCGACCAGTATGAGGATGGTTCTTAATGACGTAGTTCTACTTGTCATAGGGATGAGGGATCCCGGAATCGTATCATAGATATCATGAGGTGATTGATATCGGACGACCCGCTTTAAATAGTGTTTTCATAGATTAAGCCATGAACATATTCAAATGCGATAGCTTGTCACGATATCCTTAGACCGAGGAGTCTTTGTGATCACTATGCAATGTACGTGCGGCTTTAACTTGCGCCTAACGCTTTCTGTAACAGGATTGCAATAACGGGCATTATTGGGTGGCGGAACGGATTGCAAGAGTGACACGAAAGACGGCTAAAGGATTTATCCCTCATACTACGGTATGGGAAAGATATCTGTTAAAAGGTCTATTTATTGAGACTCACTGAGAGTAAGAGCATGGCCATGCCGGTGATACGGGTTATCAGTTCTCAGCCATCTCACATATTAAGTAACAATGATTGATTAAGCAAGGGTGACGACTCTATGCCTTGTGATCAATTGGGATATCTAGAGATAATAGGATAGTGACTTGTACGCACTAGGTTAAGTCGAATCATCGAACATCATGCACCTTGGGTAATCATAACGTCTTACTAGGGGCCCTTTATGATTGATCGGGCAAGAGCGATCTTTTGCGCCGATCTGCCAATGGTGGCATGAGCCTGAAGGGTCACACACATTCAAGACGGATAACTTGAGACAAGGAAACCTTAACGTTTCTTGAGGAGCAATACATAGACAAAAGTGGAGGTTTTGTGCCATGGGTTCGGTTTGAGAGAATAATTAGCGAATCGAGAAAACTGAGTTTTTTCGTCGATGTCGCGTCGGACTTTGTTTGATAAGTAATCACAAAAAGGGTCGGGCGTTTTTGGACACAGCACGAAACCACAATGGGCGAGCCCATTGGGCTCGGCCCATGAGGTCTCATGGCCGGCCCAAACAAGGGCCCATTAAGGGCCCAATAAGCCCTCTTGGCCGGCCCACATGGTGGGTCCATAAGTGGGGGCCACACAACACCATGCTTAGTTGGTGATTGTGGATTAAGAGGTGAGTGATTTAAGGGGTATGGGTTAAAGCACCTTTAAGCCCATACCAATAACTTTTGACCCATGCTTATGAGTTGGATGATGAATTGAAATATCTAACATTCATTCATTAATCAATTTAATCACACAACTCACAAAATCTCTCTCTCTCTCTCTTGCTTGGCCGGCCACCTTGCTCTCTCCTCCATCTTGCTCTCTTGTTCTTCATTTAATTGTTCTAGTAGGCAATTATCAAGACTTAAAGGTAAATATCTCGTGGAATAGATTTTTCCTTGGGATTTAACCGTTTATGTTCTTGGACAAAGGTTTGGAGTAGATTTTGTTATAATGCTTCCGCTATCTCGACGATCTAGAACGCTCCAAAACCCTACAAGAAAGGGTATGCCGTGTACTATCGTACAGACCCTTGCCAAGAATTACACAGGTTGTAATTGGACCCAATTGCACGGGGTGTAATTGGATACATGTCCTACCTAAAAAAGTGAATCGGAGCAGTGCGCCTTAGCATACTTTGATTCACGAATCATGTGTCTTGGTTATAGATTCTATTAATTTAGAATCGAATGGTTGAAAGTTTATTCGGGATCTTTTTAAACTTATTTAACTTTCTGATTAAATTTACTTTCCTCGTGTAGATTAAATGGCGAATAATTCAATGAACTCGAATAGTTTGTCATTGAGGCATATCCTCTAGAAGGGTAAGCTCAGTGGGACAAAGTATCTGGACTGGGAAAGGAACTATTGTGTTCAAGTTGGAACGCAAGGAATACGTCCTCGACCAGGCTAACACTGGGAAACCAACACTCAACGCCATAAGGGCCGTTAAGAATGCATTTAGAAAGCACCTTAGCGATTCTGGGGATGTGGCGTATTTGATGTTAGGCTGCTTGGAGGGAGACCTCCAAAAGAAGTTTATGGAACTGTTCAAGGACTCTTTTGCCATCCTGAGGCAAATAAGGGTTGTGTTCAAGGAGAAAGCTCGACTCGAAAGATTCGTCATTCTCAAGGAACTCGTCTCCTACAAAATGTCAGCAGGCAGCTCTGTTAGTCCCCACGTCCTAAAGTTGAAGGGACATCTCGAACACCTGACAAGACCGAGTCTTGGGATGGGACAGGAGATGGCATTGTAGACTTCGTTCGGCAATCCCTTCTTCGTGCATATGATAGCTTCTTTATGAACTATAATATGCATGATATGGACAAGATAATTTAAGATTTGCAATGAAAGCGTGTAACGGTTGAGAAGAACATCAAGCTTATACAGGGGATGGTCTAATGTTCTGTAAGGGATCTAGCTTCAAAGCTGGAGGTGATAAGGGTAAAACCCCTATGCACGTGGCAGCAAAGATGAGACTGGCTCGAGTTCCTAAACCTCCTAAATGTAAGGTTTTGGAGCGTTCTAGATCTTCGAGATAGCGGAAGCATTATAACAAAATCTACTATAAACCTTGTCCAAGAACATAAACCATTAAATCCCAAAGAGAAATCTATTCCACAAGATGTTTACCTTTAAGTCTTTGTTGAATCGATTAAAGAAGAACTTTCGGATCTTCTTCTCTAAAGCAAGTCCACACCAAGGGGATGATCCTGATGATCCTTCACTTAATTGCCTACTAGAACAATTAAATGAAGAACAAGAGAGCAAGAACAAGAGGAAAGCTAGGGTGGCCGACCAAGCAAGAGAGAGAGAGAGAGAGAAATTGTGAGTTGTGTGATCTTTGATTAATGAATTAATGTCTTGTATTTGAATTCATCATCCAACTCACAAGTATGGGTCAAAAGGGATTGGTATGGGCTTAAAGGTGCTTTAACCCATACCCCTTAAATAACTCACCTCTTAATCCACAATCACCAACTAAGCATGGTGTTGTGTGGCCCCCACACATGGACCCACCATGTGGGCCGGCCAAGAGGGCTTATAGGGCCCTTATTGGGCCCTTGTTTGGGCCGGCCATGAGACCTCATGGGCCGAGCCCAAATGGCTCGCCCATGTGGTTTCGTGTCGTGTCCAAAAGTCGCCCGACCCTTTTTGTCATTACTTATCAAACAAAGTCCGACGCGACATCGACGAAAAAACTCAGTTTTCTCGATTCGCTAATTATTCTCTCAAACCGAACCCATGGCACAAAACCTCCAGTTTTGTCCATGTATTGATCCTCAAGAAACGTTAAGGTTTCCTTGTATCAAGTTATCCGTCTTGAATGTGTGTGACCCTCTAGGCTCATGCAACCGTTGGCAGATCGGCGCAAAAGATCGCTCTTGCCCGATCCATCATAAGTGGTCTCTAGTAAGACGTTATGATTACCCAAGGTGCATGACGATCGATGATTCGACTTAACCTTGTGCGTACAAGTCACTATCCTATTATCTCTAGATATCCTGATTGATCACAAGGCATAGAGTCGTCACCCTTGTTTAATCAATCATTGTTACTTGATATGCGAGATGGCTGAGAACTGATAACCCGTATCATTTGCATGGCCATGCCCTTACTCTCAGTCAGAACTGATAACCCGTATCATTTGCATGGCAATGATCCTTCACTTAATTGCCTACTAGAACAATTAAATGAAGAACAACAGAGCAAGAACAAGAGGAGAGCTAGGGTGGCCGGCCAAGCAAGAGAGAGAGAGAGAAATTGTGAGTTGTGTGATCTTTGATTAATGAATTAATGTCTTGTATTTCAATTCATCATCCAACTCACAAGTATGGGTCAAAAGTGATTGGTATGGGCTTAAAGGTGCTTTAACCCATACCCCTTAAATCACTCACCTCTTAATCCACAATCACCAACTAAGCATGGTGTTGTGTGGCCCCCACACATGGACCCACCATGTGGGCCGGCGAGGAGGGCTTATTGGGCCCTTGTTTGGGCCGGCCATGAGACCTCATGGGCCGAGCCCAAAGGGCTCGCCCATGTGGTTTCGTGCCGTGTCCAAAAGTCGCCCGACCCTTTTTGTCGTTACTTATCAAACAAAGTCCGACGCGACATTGACGAAAAAACTCAATTTTCTCGATTCGCTAATTATTCTCTCAAACCGAACTCATGGCACAAAACCTCCAGTTTTGTCCATGTATTGCTCCTCAAGAAACGTTAAGGTTTCCTTGTCTCAAGTTATCCATCTTGAATGTGTGTGACCCTCTAGGCTCATGCCACCGTTACCAGATCGGCGCAAAAGATCGCTCTTGCCCGATCCATCATAAGTGTTCTCTAGTAAGACGTTATGATTACCCAAGGTGCATTACGATCGATGATTCAACTTAACCTTGTGCGTACAAGTCACTATCCTATTATCTCTAGATATCCCGATTGATCACAAGGCATAGAGTCGTCACCCTGGTTTAATCAATCATTGTTACTTGATATGTGAGATGGCGGAGAACCGTTAACCCGTATCACCGGCATGGCCATGCTCTTACTCTCAGTCAGTCTCGATCAAGAGGCCTTTTAACGGATATCTTTCCCATACCGTAGTATGAGGGATAAATCCCTTAGCCAACTTTCATGTCACTCATGCAACCTGTTCCGCCACCCAATCATGCTCGTTATTTCAATCCTGTTACAGAAAGCGTTAGGCGCAAGTTAAAGCCGCACGTTCCTTGCATAGTGATCACAAACACTCCTCGGTCTAAGGATATCGTGACAAGCTATCGCATTTGAATATGTTCATGGCTTAATCTATGAAAACACTATTCAAAGCGGGTCGTCCGATATCACTCACCTCATGATATTTATGATATGTTTCCGGGATCCCTCATCCCTATGACAAGTAGAACTACGTCATTAAGAACCATCCTCATACTGGTCGCTTCTAAGGAAGCATATTTTGACCAGGGACTCGTTAAGTGTGATCCGTACAGATTTATGGTTCTACTACTTTAGTGGTCATAAATCAGATCATGCTTAACATATTACTTCAACACATAAGTAATACAAAGCCGTTTTATATATATATATATATATTACAAACGATGATAATGTACATAGACGTTTACAGGCTAATAGCAATTGGACTAGGGCACTAATGCTATCACTAAAGTCGGAGAGGCTAAGGGAATCAGTCTGCTTCTACTGCCAACAGCTCGGTCATTGGAAAAGAGACTGCAAGAAGTTCCAGGATGATCTGAAGAAGGGTGGTGGATCCACGCCTTCTGGTATTCTCGTTATTGAGCTTAATCTTTCTACTTCCGATTTATGGGTATTTACACCGGGCATGAATCTGTACGGATGACCAGAAACTAGAAGGTAGAAGAGATTATGGGAAACACAAGGTGGACCTAAGAGTTGGGAACAAAATCAGGGTTGCCGTTGTAGGCTCCATTATTCTTGTTTTGCCCAGTAGACTTGTATTAGTGCTTCATAATGTGTATTGCATACTTAGGTAAGTTCTAATAAAGTCGGTTGATCCTTCAGGTATGCCATGACATGAACGAGACCGGACGTCTCATTTTCCTTAAGCTGTACCAGTAGGCATCAATCCAACCCCGGTGAGGAACAATGGACTGTAGTTAGGGCAATCCTCAAAATTTTGAAGAGAACCAAGGACGCTTTTCTTGTATACGGGGAAGGAATGATGGTGAGCTAGTCATCGAAGGTTTTATTGGTGCTAGTTTCCAAATGGATCCTGATGACTATCAGAGTCAGTCAGGATATGTCTTCATGTTGAATGTCAAAGCTTTCAGCTAGTAAAGCATGAAGCAAGACACCATTGCCGATTCTACAGAGGAGGCTGAGTACATTGCTGCCTCAGAAGCAGAAAGGAAGGCTGTATGGATCAAGAGCTTCATAACTGGATTAGGCGTAATGCCAAACGTGTTTAATCTAGTAGGCTTATTTTGTGACAACACAGGAGCCATTGCATAAGCTAATGAGCCTAGAGCACAAAACAGATCCAAACATGTACCTAGAAAATATCACCTCATACAAGAAATTGTTGAGAGTGTTGATGTGAAGATCGCTTACGTCGCATCAGATGATAACACAGCTGAACCTTTGACGAAGGCTCTTCCTCAACCTAAGCACGAAAAGCATGTGAGGTCAATAGGTATAGACTAGGGCTTAGATTGGAACTAAGTGCAAGAGGGAGATTGTAAGCTTTTTTGTGCGCTAGTCCAATTGTATTAGTCTGTAAATGTCATCGTTAGCAATATATAAAATCGGCGTTATATTACTTATATGTTGAAGTAATAGGTTAAGTCTGATCTAATATATGACCACCAAAGTAGTAGAACCATATATCTGTACGGATCACACTTAACGGGGATGATTTTTATGATATAATTCTACTTGTCATTAGCATGCGGGATCCCAGAATCATATCATAGATATCATCAGGGGTTTGATATCAGACGACCCGACCTGAATAGTGTTGTATAGATACAGTCATGAACATCTTCAGTGTCGTAGCTTGTCATTGTATACATTATAGATACAGTCATGAACATATCCTTAGACCAAGGAGTCTTTGTGATCACTATACAGTGAAGAACCGCGTTTGACTTGTTCCTAATGTTGTCCGTAACAGGACTACCATAACGGACAAGATTGGCACGGGGAAGGATTGTATGAGTGATACAAAAGGCGGCTAAGGGATTTATCCCTCATACTACGGTATGAGATATGTATCTGTTTAGGCCAATCGATAGAGATTAGCTGAAGGGAGAGCATGGCCATGCCAATAATACGGGGTATCAGCATTCAGTAATCTCACTGATCGAGAAACAGAGATTGATTAAATAAAGGTGACGTCTCTATGCCTTATTATCAATCTAGATACCGGGCGATTAAAGGGATAGCGACATGTACTACATGAGGTTAAATCGAATCATCGATCATCATGCGCGGGTAATCATAACGTCTTACTAGAGGCCACTTATGATGGATCGGGTGAAATGGAATTTTACACCGATCCGCCTATGATGCAAGAAAGGTCGGATAATAATTGGACCCGGCACGGGCCCACATGGCCGAAGCAATTGGGCTTCGGCCCATGATGATAGCATTTGTGCTCTAGATTCCAATTGGAATAGTCTGTAAATGTCTGTAACAGTTTATCATCGTTTAAAATGATTAAAATCGTCTTTATATTACTTTTGTGTTGAAGTAATATGTTAAAGTATGATCTGATCTATGACCACAAAAGTAGTAGAACCATAGATCTGTACGGATCAAACTTAACGGTCCCTGGTCAAATATACTTCAATAGAAGCGACCAGTATGAGGATGATTATTTATAATATAGTTCTACTTGTCATTGGGATGCGGGACCCCTGAATAATATCATAGATATCATCAGGGGTTTGATATCAGACGACCCGACCTGAATAGTGTTGTATAGATACAGTCATGAACATATTCAGTGTCGTAGCTTGTCCTTGTATGCAATTGACGTCCGGCTTTGACTTGCGCCTAACACTATCCGTAACAGGATAGAAATAACGGGCATGATTGGGTGAGGGACAGATTGCATGAGTGACACGAAAGACGGCTATGGAATTTATCCCTCACACTACGGTATGAGAATTATATGCGTTTAGCCACTTGATCGAGAGTGACTGAAAGAAAGTGCATGGTCATGCCAGTGATACGAGTTATCAGTTTTCAGTAATCTCACATATCAAGAAACATGATTGATCAAAATAAGGATGACGACTCTATACCTTATGATCAATCGGATATCTAGCGATAAAAGGATAATGACTTGGACGACAGACAGGTTAAGTCGATTAGTTCGATTATAATGCAAATTGGGTAATCATAATGGTATTTACAGGTCATTAATGATGGATCGGGTAAAATGGGGTTTTATGCGGATCTGCCAACGTGGCATGAGCCTAAAAGGGTCACACACCAAGGATATGGGTCTCGGGAGATAAGGAAATGTCGGCATTTATTGAGACACGAGACATGGCCAAAATTGGGTGTTTTGGGCCGTGGGCCCGTGTAAGTGAGAATGGTTTGCGAATCGAGAAAAACGGGTTTTTTCATCGATGTCGCATCAGACTTTGTTTGATAAGTTCGGAAAAGGGGTCGGATAATATTTGGACTCGGCACGAGACCACATGGCAGAAGCAATTGGGTTTCTGCCCATGAGGCCCAAATATGGCCGGCCCATTTAGGCCCAATTGTGGCATGGCCCATGGTGGGCCCATGGCCATGCTTGGTGGATATTGATGATGAGCATGGAAGCCCATACCTCTCATCATTTCACATCACCATCACTTAATAACATATTATATTTCTCACACCAAATCATTCTATTCATCTTCTTCTTCACTTAATAACATATCATATTTCTCTCTCCATCACTTATGTTCTACACACCAAATTCTTGTAGATTTGTGTGTATGAATCTCTAGCAAGACCACATGGTTTTGATTCTTCGGGGAGGATACGTAGGCGCCTTTGAAGAGTTTCAAGCCCATTCTTTCTATCTCTTGGTGATTCTTGGTGTGTTCTTGGTGGTTCAAGACTCAACCGGAAAAACTGTCCAGATTTTTCAGTTCCGGCGATCAAAATGGCGTGAGCCATGCCCGCGTTTTCCGAGCTCCGATCGACCTGAAATTGGTGGCGTTTGAAAGATAATTTAATGGGCTACAACATTTGGGAAATATTATTTTTCGAAAAGAGCAACGGTATGGGAGCTCCAGGGCCAGGAAGAGGACAGTTCTGCAGAATCTGTTTCTGGACAGTTTCGAGGTATAACTCGAAAACACGATTTCCTAAGGATCTAACATTGTAGTCGATCTTGTGCAGGTTTGGGGCAATTTATAGGTCGGTCCACTGCTATGAACATGTTTTGGATGCCCAGGAAACCAACATTGGTATCAGAGCCGGTCTACCACTTCGAGATCCTTGTTTGTTATTTCGGTTTTTTCGATGTTTAACATGCCCTTGTGTTTCCATTATTTATATGGGTTTAATTATGCCATGAAAAATGTAATTTTAGAAAATATGTTAAATTTGGATTTTTTTCGAAAATTTAATCTCGGGGAGCCGGATTGGAGGTACCGGACAGAGGTCACTGGAGGCCAGCGTTGGCAGCGGTGACCGGCCCGTCCCTGCCCTGGCCGAGGCCGAGGGTGGCGACAAGCTCGGTTTGGGTTTTCAAACCCCAAACCGGGCTGTGAGGTTGGGCTCGGCCCAAAAGGTTTGTGCGCGGTGATTGATCCATGGCACGAACCTGCGATCCAATATTTTGAAAACTTTATAATTTGATCAGTTTCGATAAACTGTTTTTCGAAAAGGTCTAGTTTCGATAAACCCGACTAAGCAACTTGGCAAAGTTAAAACCGGAAAATTGCATCTTGTTTGATAATATGTTTGTGTGATAACACGTTGGATGATGTGATGATATGTATGATGCATTAGTAGCCCATAAGAATTTTATCGCTTTCACGGTTTGCACACCGTTAATGTTAGCGTGTAATTATTCTTTTATTCAAGTCGCTAAAAGTGTAATTATTTTTTATCCGGTCTGCGAATCGAGTATTAATTGTAAATTCTACTCAAAGTCGAGAAGGATGGAAAATCGAGAACGGTGACGGTCTTGGAGGAAGTTCAAGAGCTAGTGGGAGCCCGAATGGGGATGACGAGAAGATGTTATGTTTCGTAGACTCTTAGGGCTAGGATGGGCTATTGATGCATATTAAAACGCTTTAAATGCATGCTTGACTCATTAGCTGATAATTTGTATGATAGCATGCTTAGCTTATGAGATTATAAGCCATCACCTCACATGCAAAGATTAAAAAAAAACCGTTTTTATTTATTTGCATGTTTAAAGCGTTGTGAACCATCATCGCACGGGTTGTGATGGATCGGTTCATTTTGAAACGTGTTTGCACGGGTTGCAAATGACGGCTTCAAAAGAAGATAGTATGTGATACAATTAGAAACGTCACAACACGATTTGTTGATGACGGGCTCGTAATTGTGCCAAATACTTTCGAATTGTTAAACACAACCAATCACACATTAGTTTGAGTCATGTGAGATGCCACCCAAATTTACACCCATGTAGGGACATTCTCTCGGTGTCGTGCGCCTTAGCGGAGCACCGATAGAATGGGTTCTATATGGAATGGTCAACCTTGTCGGATGTCGTGCGCCTTAGCAGAGCATCTGCACAAAACTGATGCATATGTGAAGGTTGGTTGACTCGACCACGATTCTCGACCTGAGGTCGAGTTAGGGCATCAGAAGGGTAAGTCATGTGCATTTGTACATACCCTGCACATATAATTGGACAAATTTCCTACCCAAATAGATCAATTGGAGCGGTGCGCCTTAGCGTACTTCAATTGACAAATCAGGGATCTTGGTTTAAAGATTCCAGTTATAAGAATCGAATTGTTGGTGTTTGATTCGGATCTTCATATATTTATTCATCATTTCTGATTAAATTTACTTTCATCGTGTAGAAAATGGCTAGTAATTCAACAAACTCGTCTAATTTGTCATTGAGGGCTATACTTGATAAGTGTAAGCTCAATGGAACAAATTATCAGGACTGGGATAGAAATTTACAACTTGTATTAAAGTTGGAACGCGGGGAGTACGTCCTTGACCAGGCTATCCCTTGGGAACCAATACGTAACGCCATAAGGGTCGTTAAGGATGCATTCAGGAAGCACCTTAGCGATTCTGGGAATGTGGCGTATGTGATGTTGGGCTGCTTGGAGGGAGACCTCCAAAAGCAGTTTATGGAATTGTTCGAGGACCCTTGTGCCATGATGGCGCAGATAAGGATTATGTTCAAGGAGAAGGCTCGGATCGAAAGATTCGACATTCACAAAGAAATCCTCTCCTGCTAAATGTCAGCAGGAAGCTCTGTTAGTCCTCACGTCCTAAAGTTGAAGGGACATCTCGAACACCTGACAAGACCGAATCTTGGGATGGGACAGGAGTTGGCATTGTAGACTTCGTTCTGCAATCCCTTCCTCGCTCTTATGTTGGGTTCTTTATTAACTATAATATGCATAAAAGCATGAAACGGCTGAGAAAAACGTCAAGCTTATACCAAGGGATGTTCTAATGGACAGAAAGGGATCTAGCATCAAATCTGGAGGTGACAAGGGTAAAGCCCCTATGCACGTGGCGGTAAAGATGAGACTGGCTTGGGTTCCTAAACCTTCTAAAGTCATGAGGCTAAAGGAAAGGGAATCAGTCTGCTTCTAATGCCAACAGCCCGGTCATTGGAAAAGAGACTGCAAGAAGTTTCAGATTGATCTAAAGAAGGGTGGTGGATCCACGCCTTATAGTATTCTCTTTATTGAGCTTTATCTTTCTACTTCTGATTCATGAGTATTTATGCCGGGCATGAATCTGTACGGATGAACAGAAACTGGAAGGTAGAAGAGATTATGGGAAACACGAGGTGGATCTAAGAGTTGGGAACGGAATCAGGGTTGCCGCAACCGATGTAGGCTCCATTACTCTTGTTTTTGCCAGTAGACTTGTATTAGTACTTCATAGAGTGTATTATATACTTTTGTAAGTTCTAATAAAGTTGGCGGTTTACACATATTGAATATGAAAACTTAAGCTCATAATATAACGTTAGTACTAAGAGGTTTAATTCCGATAATTTAAACCAATCTCTAATATGGCATTGTCGTTTGGGTCGCATAAACGAAAAAGCGCATTTCAGCACTTGACAAGTGCGGAATTCTAAGTCCATTCGAATTCCATTCGAGGGAAATGTGCAAGGCTTGTTTGATGGGAAAAATGACAGGAGCACCCTTCATTGGGAGAGGTGAAAGGGCGGGTGACCTATTTGGCCTGATACAGCAGAACTGTGTATGGGCTAATGAGTTCACTTACTTGGAGTGGTTTTCGCTACTTCATCAATCTTACTGTTGATTACAGTAAACTTGATTATGTTTATTCAATAAGACATAAGTCGGATGGTTTTGATAAATCCAAAGAGCTTAAGACTGAAGTACAAAACCAACTCGGGAAAAGTATTAAAACGCTTCGTGTCGGATCGAGCTGGAGAATACTTGTCCATAGAGTTTCATGATCTTCTTGAGGGAAGTGGGATATTATCAGACTTACTCTAATCTCCCAAACTCATTCTAGAGTTATGCTCTAGAAACAACCGCATTCATTTTGAATTGGGCAATAACGAAGGCAGTGGGAGGAACACCATATGGGATATGGTATGGGAAAAAGCCCATTATGTCTTTCCTGCAGATTTGGGCTATGAGGAATTTTTTAAGCGTTTTTTTCAAATAAACTCAAACCTAAATTGGATAAATGCGTCTTCGTGGGGTATCCCAAAGGAACATGGGGATACTACTTCTACAAACCGAGCGAGAGCAAAATTTTGTAGCTCGTGGTGGGATGTTTTGGAAAAGGAATTAGTTTCCAAAACAAACAGTGGGAGGAATGTACATATTGATGGTATTCGGGATGGTACAGTTTCTCAGGAACCACTAGACAAACCTGTAGAAGGGTTGGAGACAGAGCTGGTAGTAGAGCAAGAACCGCCTATTGCAGTTATTCCGGACGGTCTAAGGTAGTCTGAAAAAACCAATCGTACACCTGCTAGATAAAGGTTTCTCGTGTCTAAAGGTGACGATTTTGTTACAGTGAATCGGGATGGTCCAGCTACCTTTCAAGAAGCCATGGACGGCCCTAACTCTAAGACATGAGTGGGTGCCATGTAGCAGAATTAGAATCTAACGTTTTGATGAAGTTCGGCTTTATCTAGAACGTAGGTGAGCCATACGTTTCAAAGAAGGCTAATGGGTGTAAGATTGTCTTTTTGGTGCTGAATGTGAGAATAACATTGGAAACGACATCCTAACCTTGAGCTTGACAAAGGCTTGGTTAAGGGAGTGTTTCTCAAATGAAGGACTTAGGCAATGCTGCTTATATTCTTGACATCAAGATATAGAGAGATCGCACGAAGCGGGTCTTGGGATTAAGTCAGAGCACCTATGTGAACAAAATTTGAGTGGGTTCTCAAATGCTTGATTCCAAGAAAGCATTCTTACCCATTCGACATGGCATAAAGCTCAGCAAGATTTAGTGTCCGGCAACACCTGATAAGCTGAAAAGAATGAGTGAGATCCCATACGCTTCGGTTATAAAATCCATCATTTATGCCATGATATGCACGAGACCGGATGTCTCATTCGCCTTAAGTTGTGCCAGTACACATCAGTCTCACCCCGGTGGACAACACTAGATTGCGGTCAAAGCTATCCTCAAGTTCTTGAGGAGAACTTTAGACGCCTTTCTTGTGTACGGGGGCCACGCCTTTCTTGTGTATGGATCAGAAGTTTGGAGCTAGGATAGATGTAATACCAAACCCATCTTGATAGCATTTTTGTGCCCTAGTCCAATTGCTAGTACTCTGTAAATGTCTATGTATATTAATCATCGTTTGTAATAAATAAAACGGCTTTTATTACTTATGTGTTGAAGTAATATGTTAAGCATGGTCTGATTTGTGACCACTAAAGTAGTAGAACCATAAATTTGTACGGATCACACTTAACGAGTCCCTGATTTATGTTAACGGGCATGATTGGTTGGCGGAACGGATTGCATGAGTAACACGAAAGACGGCTAAGGGATTTATCCCTCGTACTACGGTATGGGAAAGATATCCGTTAAGGCCGCTTGATCGAGAGTGGCTGAGTGAAAGAGCATGGCCATGCCAGTGATATGGGTTATCAGTTCTTAGTCGTCTTACATATCAAGTAACAATGATTGATTAAACAAGGATGACGACTCCATGCCTTGTGATCAATCGGGATGTCTGGAGATAATAAGATAGTGACTTGTACGCACAAGGTTACATCGAATCATCGATCATCATGCACCTTGGGTAAGCATAATGTCTTACGATAACAGGTTAAGTCGAATAATCGACAATCACGAAAGTTGGGTAATCATAATGTCTTGCTAGAGACCACTTATGATGGAAAGGGTAAAATAGTAAATTTACCAGTCTGCCAACTGTTCGTGAGCCTAGAGGGTCACACGCATTAAGCACGATACATGACAAATAATTATGGATTAAAATTGAGAACGATTCGGTAGTTTTCTGGCCTAAGGTTTTAACCAGACGGTTGAAGAAATCAATTGGAGGAAATTGAACCGTTTTGTTTAAACCGAAATTAGAACTCAAGTTAATGGGTTTAATTTGGGTTTTAGTTAAACGAGCTTAAAGCCCATTTAGGGATTCAAGTTATGAATGGGGAAGAAGTGCAAATAGGAGTTTAAGAAGGGTAGATATGCAATTATTAATTTGAAATTCAATTTTATTTCAAATTAAAATTCCAAAATATCTTCCATCTTTCTTCTCCAACTATTCAGATCACGCACAAGGAATTAAACTAAAAAAAACCCTACTCTCATACCACTGAAAGGGATTCCTATGGGTTCCAAACATTAATTTCATGCAGCTGTCTGAATTAACCATGGGAATCGATGAAGAAGCTAAGGATCTTATTGAGAAATTCAGCATACATGTAACCTTTTAAAATCTTAAAATCATACCTTTAATCGATTGAAAACACAAGTATAGAGTTTCTCTATTAAGTCCACACAAGCACAATAACCTTGGAAGGTTTTTTCACTATCTCTTGCTAATGAAATTGTGAAGAAGAAGACAAAAAAGCAATGGAGGAATGGAGAGGGAGGGTCGGCAATGTGAGGGAGAGAATGGGGAGTGATTGCCAAAAATTTGATCTAATTTTGTGTAATTATCAAAAAAATCTGATTTTGAAATTCAAATTGATAATAACAAAATTTACCCATTTATTCTCATAATCACAATTATGCCACATTTATGAATTAAAACCCTAAATGGACTTTAAGCCCATTTAGCCAAATCCAAATTAGAACCCATTTAATTGAGTTCCAATTATGGTTTAGCTAAACCGGTCCAATCTCCCTCATTCGATTTCTTCAACCGTCTAGTTAATAATCCAAGGCCAGAAATCAACCGATTCGTTTTCAATTTGACGAAACCGAAAAGCGGATTTTCCCAATTACCATCCATGCTTATTTGTCACATGTTGTACTTAAAGCGTGTGACCCTCTAGGCTCACGATCCGTTGGCAGACTGGTAAAATTACTATTTTACCTTTTCCGTCATAAGTGGTCTCTAGCAAGACATTATGATTACCCAACGTTCATGATTATCGATTATTTGACTTAACCTGTTATCGTACATGTCCCTGTCTTTTTATCAAACCGATATCCAGATTGATCAATAGTCATACAACCGTCATCCTAATTTTTCAATCACTGTTTCTTGATATCTGAGATGACATAAAACTGATACTAAGGTATCACCTGCACGACCGTGCTATTCTTTCAGTCATACTAATCAAGTGGCCTAAACGGATATCTTTCTTATACTGGAGTATGAGTGATCAATTCCTCATACGCCTTTCGAGTTCACAAATGTAATTAATATCCCAGCCAATCAAAGCCGTTATAGTTACCCTTTTACAGGTAACGTTAGACTGGGTTAAACTTAGGTATTCGTTACATAGTTCTACTATAAGTGGTTGTACACATAATGACATAGATCAAATTACATTCTATATACTACTACAACACATTAGTAATATAATGCCCTTTATTAGATGGAAAATTATGTACATTACAATATATATTGAGGAATTACATTGGACGAGGGCATAATCCTAACACTTTCAACGAACCCTCCAGTTCGGAGTATAAAAAGGTGTATGTCAGAGGGAAGTCCTGGATCTTCACTGAAAAAAATTTCAACAACTATTTGGGAAGAGACACTCTGAATGTCTCCGATGATGCCCCAACTTTAAACGAAGTTGTACATGAGATATATGGGCATACCAAGAGACTATGGCAAACTAAGTGTTGGGTTCCGGGGCATCCAAAACACGTTCATAGCAGCGGAAGTGACCTATAACTGTCTCAAACCTGCACAAGATCGACTACCATGTTAGATCCTTAGGAAACTGAATTTTTGGGTTAGACCTCGAAACTGTCCAGAAACAGATTCTGCAGAATCGTCCTCTTCCCGGTCATGTAGCTCCCAAACCGTTGCTCTTTTGGAAAAATGATATTTCACAGATGTTGTAGCCCATTGAATTATCTTTCCAACGCCTTTAGTTTCAGGTCAATCGGAGCTTGGACAAAGCGGCTATGGCTCACGCCATTTTGATCGCCGGAACTGAAAAATCTGGACAGTTTTTCCGGTTGAGTCTTGAACCACCAAAAACACACCAAGAATCACCAAGAAATAGAAAGAATGGGCTTGAACCTCTTCAAAGGCGCCTACGTATCCTCCCCAAGGAATCAAAACCACGTAGTTCTTGCCAGAGATTCATAAACACACAAATCTACAAGAATTTGGTGTGTAGAACAAAAGTGATGGAGAGAGGGAGGAGGAGCCATGGCCATCCATCTCCATGAGGAAAGAAGAAGATGAATAAAATGATTTGGTGTGGTGTGAGAAATATAATATGTTATTAAGTGATGGTGATGTGAAATGATGAGAGGTATGGGAGGTATGGGAGGTATGGGCTTCCATGCTCATCATCCATATCCACCAAGCATGGCCATGGGGCCACCATAGGCCAGGCCACAATTGGGCCTAAATGGGCTGGCCATATTTGGGCCTCATGGGCCAAAGTCCAATTGCTTCGGCCATGTGGTCCCGTGCCGAGTCCAAATATTATCCGACCCCTTTTCCGAACTTATCAAACAAAGTCCGATGCAACATCGACGAAAAAAACCCGTTTTTCTCGACTCGCAAACCATTCTCACTTACATGGGCCAATGGCCCAAAACGCTCAATTTTGGCCATATCTCATGTCTCAATAAATGCTGACATTTCCTTATCTCCCAAAACCCATATCCTTGGTGTGTGACCCTTTTGAGCTCATGCCACGTTGGCAGATCGACATAAAACCCCATTTTACCCGATCCATCATTAATGACCTCTAGTATACCATTATGATCACCCAATGTGCATTATAGTCGAACTAATCGACTTAACATGTCTGTCGTCCAAGTCATTATCCTTTTATCGCTAGATATCCGATTGATCATAAGGCATAGAGCCGTCATCCTTATTTTGATCAATCATGTTTCTTGATATGTGAGATGACTGAACACTGATAACCCGTATCACTGGCATGGCCATGCACTTTCTTTCAGTCACTCTCGATTAAATGGCCTAAACGGATATTATTCTCATACTGTAGTATAAGGGATAAATCCCTTAGCCGTCTTTCGTGTCGCTCATGCAATCCGTCCCCCACCCAATCATGCCTGTTATTGCTATCATGTTACGGATAGTGTTAGGCGCAAGTCCAAGTCGGACGTCAATTGCATAACGATAACAAAGACTCCTCAGTCTAAGGATACAATGACTAGCTACGACACTGAATACGTTCATGACTGTATCTATGCAACACTATTCAGGTCGGATCGTATGATATCAAACCCCTGATGATATCTAGATCTGATTTCGGGATCCCACATCCCAATGAAAAATAGAACTCTGTCATAAAGAATCATCCTCATACTGGTCGCTTGTTTGAAGCGTGATTGACCAGGGACCCGTTAAGTGTGATATGTACAGATCTATGGTTCTACTACTTTGATGGTCATAGATCAGATCATACTTAACATATTACACCAACACATAAGTAATATAATGCTGATTTTGTTCATTACAAACGATGATAAACTATTATAGATGTTGCTACGTTTAGTGTTGGCATAATTTTTTAGAGCAAAAATAAGAAGTCAGTGCAACATGTTACAAGACATGTGGAGCGGCTTATTACGCTCTAGATTAGGAAAGGCCTAAATTGCTTGGAACGCAAGAAGAATGACGTCACAACAAGTGAAAGACTTGGAGCGCAAGAGAATGACGTCAACAAGCCTAGGCGACTTCCAGCTGTCAATAACACGTCAGCAAAGGCGACAACTGCTTGCCTAATTTATTTAGGAAGTCTGAGACTTCCTATTCCTAATCCGAGCCAGATTAGGAATGTGGGGCTACTATAAGAAGCTTGTGCTTCTCCATTAGCAGTCTGTCCGTTCTTGTTCTTTATTTGGTAAATTTCTCAGAGGTCTTAACCGTGCACCATTAGCGTGTTGAGAGGCTGATTAGTTTGCTAGAACGGCTTTGCTTCGATTAAACATCAATTCGCGAAGATTGAGTGTTTGATAGGTTAGGTTTGTTGTGTTCGTGATTGAAGATTCGCAAATTTGTCAAAGAAGACTACGACACCGAGCATAGGCGCTTGCTCAAAGGATGGAATTGAGAGGATCTCAAAAAAAGGGGGAGTGGACCCTGGTCGAGGTTGTTCACGGTGAGATCCGTAGTAGCTTAGGACAATAGCTTGTGTGATAGCTAGTTGGTGCTTGAAGTTGTACTATTGACTACCATATAGTTAAAACCTTTCCACTGGTAAAGTGCCCCCAGATGTAGGTGACGTTGCACCGAACTGAGTGATCATCTCTGGTGTCGTTATTATTGATTGTTTATTGTTTAAACTACGGTTTGCATTTTAGACAAGTTGTCGACACAAAAGTTACGAATTTGTGTTCGACTTCTTGACTCGGCTACGAATCAGAAATGCAATAGACAATTACAGACTAATACCAATGGGCACCTAGGGCAGAAATGCAATTACTAAGGGCAAGCTATTATCCTTTGTTCTATCTGCAAAATACTCGGTCCTCTTCCGAATAGGCATCGCAAATTGGGCGCCTTCCTCACATGGCTCTAGTATCACTGATGAACTTGCTAAACTAATATACTTGATAGGTACGGGTTCCACTTTCGATTTTGGTAAATTTGTGATTGACCATTTGATGAAACATGCAAAATCATTCGCGGTTAAAATGTCAATTGGCTTTCCCACCCTTATCACTAGGATCATCCTGAGCCAAAGACCCAAGCTCCTCTGAAGCACTGATGCAGTTGGAAAGAAACCTGGTCCTCTGTCTTACAGCCCGAAGCTCTTTGAAGGATCTCATGTCCTGGACAATGGACATCCTTCTGATGGAATGTCAAAGAAAACATCTAGATCCACTAATGTTTAGAAAGATGTTGTGATAGAGCTGCGCAAGGAAATAAAGTTCTTGGAGAACACCATAGACATCATGTTCTCAAGAAAGACTATATGTGAAGGAGTGCTCCAGGATCACTTGCAAGGCAGAAAGGGAAAGAAGAAAGTTGAGGATGCACCTATGGAGGAAGACGTTGCGAATGAGGAAGATGATGAGGAATCCAGCTCCGCTAGTATCTAATCGGTTACCATTTGTATGAACCTTGCTTTTGAACAAAACTTTTTTTTTGATAATTGTTTCAAACTTATTCATCTTGGGGGAATGTTCGAGTAGAACAAATCTAAGACTGTTATTTGAGCCCTGGTTCTTATAGGTTGGTTATTTCTTCTCTTCATGATATATCTTGCTGTGTGAGGATATTTGGTTTGATTGCATATGCCTCCTTGGCATATTTTTAAGGCAATCAGGGGGAGTAATAAAAACCAAAAGGCTAGTTGAGACTAGCTTTCACGTCGAGAAGGAAAAGAAGAACGCCAAGATGGAGCTCACTGAAGAAATTAGCATTACTTGCATATTATATTGTTATTATTAATGCCAGTTCTTGTTTTGACATCTTATGGCGCATCATGTCTAAACATATTTCTCAGACATCATGCGGTCTGAGCTACTGTCAAGAGGATTGAAGAATCTCTCTCCAGGACACGTGAAGAAAGGTGTGCTTGCCCCAAAAATAGCCAAGGGGGAGATTGTGGTTCCTCCGAAAGGTGGCCATTTTATATGCTGGAAAGATTTCCAGCCATATATCGCGACCGTAGATGCCGATGCTCAAAACGAACTATGTCTAACCAGATGTCTCGAACATCATGATCAGGAAGAAATTTAGATGATCCTTTCAGGAAGTTTTCATATTTAGATGATCCTTTAATCTTGAAAGGATTGCATTCGAAATAGTTGTGTAGGGCAAAAAGGAAACTCGGAGAAGACATGATCAACAAGAATCGTCAAGGCGCGTCAAGAGGACTTTTTAGGAAACCCTAAAAAGGATACTCGCCGATCCTCTTGTAGGGTTTTGGAGCGTTCTAGATCGTCGAGATAGCGGAAGCAATATAAGAAAATCTACTCCAAACCTTGTCCAAGAACTTAAACCATTAAATCCCAAAGAAAAATCTATTCCACAAGATATTTACCTTTAAGTCTTGTATGAATTGATAAAGAAGAACGTTCGGATCTTCTTCTCTAAAGCAAGTCCACACCAAGGGGATGATCTTGATGATCCGTCACTTAATTGCCTACTAGAACAATTAAATGAAGAACAAGAGAGCAAGAACAAGAGGAGGATGAGGGGTGGCCGGCCAAGCTAGAAGAGAGAGAGAGAGTGTGAGTTTTTGTGATATTTTGATTAATGAATTAATGTCTAGTATTTGAATTCATCATCCAACTCACAAGTATGGGTTAAAAGTGATTGGTATGGGCTTAAAAGTGCTTTAACCCATACCCCTTAAATCACTCACCTCTTAATCCACAATCACCAACTAAGCATGGTGTTGTGTGGCCCCCACACATGGACCCACCATGTGGGCCGGCCAAGAGGTCTTGTTGGGCCCTTATTGGGCTGGCCATGAGGCTTCATGGGCTGAGCCCAAAGGACCCTCCCGTGTTGTCTCATGCCGTGTCCAAAAGTCACCCGACCCTTTTGTCGTCGCTTATCAAACAAAGTCCGACGCGATATCGACGAAAAAACTCAGTTTTCTCGATTCGCTAATTATTCTCTCAAACCGAACCTATGGCACAAAACCTCCAGTTTTGTCCATGTATTGCTCCTCAAGAAACGTCAATGTTTCCTTGTCTCAAGTTATCCGTCTTGAATGTGTGTGACCCTCTAGGCTCATGCCACCGTTGGCAGATCGGCGCAAAAGATCTCTTTTGCCCGATCCATCATAAGTGGTCTCTAGTAAGACATTATGATTACCCAAGGTGCATGACGATCGATGATTCGACTTAACCTTGTGCGTACAAGTCACCATCCTATTATCTCTAGATTTCCCGATTGATCACAAGGCATAGAGTCGTCACCCTTGTTTAATCAATCATTGTTACTTGATATGCGATATGGCTGAGAACTGATAACCCGTGTTATTTGCATGGCCATACTTTTACTCTCAGTCAGTCTCCATCAAGAGGCCCTTTAACGGATATCTTTCCCATACCGTAGTATGAGGGATAAATCCCTTAGCCGTCTTTCGTGTCACTCATGCAACCCGTTCCGCCACCCAATCATGCCCTTTATAGCAATCCTTTCACAGAAAGCGTTAGGCGCAAGTTAAAGCCGCACGTTCATTGCATAGTGATCACAAAGACTCCTTGGTCTAAGGATGTCGTGACAAGCTATCGCATTTGAATATGTTCATGGCTTAATCTATGAAAACACTATTCAAAGCCGGTCGTCCGATATCAATCACCTCATGATATCTATGATATGATTCCAGGATCCCACATCCCTATGACAAGTAGAACTACGTCATTAAGAACCATCCTCATACTGGTCGCTTTAAGGAAGCATAGGTTGACCAGGGACTCGTTAAGTGTGATCCGTACAGATTTATGGTTCTACTACTTTAGTGGTCATAAATCAGATCATGCTTAACATATTACTTCAACACATAAGTAATACAAAGCCGTTTTATACATATATTACAAACGATGATATTGTACATAGACATTTACAGCTAATAGCAATTGGACTAGGGCACAAATGCTATCAATCTCCCACTTGCCCCTAGTTCCAATCTAAGTCCCAGTCTATACCCATTGACCTCACATGTTTGTCATGTTTTGCTTGTGGAAGAGCCTTGGTCAAGGGGTCGGCTGTGTTATCATCAGTTGCAACGTAGTGGATCTTCACGTCACCTCTAGCAACTATGTCGCGGATGATGTGATACTTTCTGAGTACATGTTTGGATCTGTCATGTGCCCTAGGTTCTTTAGCTTGCGCAATGGCCCCGGTGTTGTCACAATATAAGTCTACTAGGTTAGATGGGTTTCTAATTACACCTAACCCAGCCATGAAACTCCTGATCCATACAGCCTCTTTTGCCGATTCAGATGCGGCAATGTACTCAGCTTCGGTCGTAGAGTCGGCAATGGTGTCCTGCTTCTTGCTTTTCCAGCTGAATGCTCCACCGTTCAACGTAAACACATATCCCAACTGACTCTTAGAGTCATCGGGGTTTGTCTGAAAACTAGCGTCGACATATCCTTTGACGACTAGATCATCATTTCCCCCGTATACAAGAAAAGCGTCTTTGGTTTTTCTCAAATATTTGAGAATCACCTTGACGGCCATCCAATGTGCCTCACCGGGTTTGGATTGATGCCTACTGGTACAACTTAGGGCAAACGAGACATCCGGTCTCGTATATATCTTGGCATACATTATGGACCCTATAGCCGAAGCATATGGGATGTCATTCATTCTTGCTAGCTCCGCAGGTGTCTCAGCACACTGTTTCTTGCTAAGCTTCAGGCCATGACGCATGGGCAGCAATCCTTTCTTTGAATCTTGCATTGAGAATCGTCTCAACACTTTGTCTATGTAGGTGCTTTGACTTAAGCCCAAGACCCGCTTGGCACGGTCTCTATATATCTTGATCCCCAAGATGTAAGAGGCCTCACCTAAGTCCTTCATTGCGAAACACTCACCTAACCAAGTTTTTGTTAAGAGCAAGGTGGGGACGTCGTTTCCAATGAGTAGTATGTCATCAACATAAAGCACCAATAAGACTACATTGCTCCCATTTTCCTTTTTATACACGCAAGGTTCATCATCGTTTTTGATGAAGCCAAACTGTTTCACCACTTCATCAAAACGCTGATTCCAACTCCGAGATGCTTGCTTCAAACCATAGATTGATTTGAGCAACTTGCAAATCTTTCCCTTATTCTTTGGACCCTCAAAACCCTCAGGCTGGGACATATAAACGTCCTCAGCTAACCTCCCGTTGAGGAAGGCGGTTTTGACATCCATTTGCCATATCTCATAGTTTTCATACGCTGCTACGACAAGTAGAATGCGGATAGATTTGACCATAGCTACTGGAGAAAAGGTCTCTTCATAGTCAATTCCGTGGATTTGCCTATAACCTTTTGCTACCTGTCTTGCTTTGTAGGTCTGAGGTTTGCCATCCATGTCTATCTTTATTTTAAAGATCAATTTACACCCAATGACTTTTACGTCAGGGGTATGATCCACCAAGTCCCACACTTGATTATCTGACATGGATTGCATTTCTTCCCTCATGGCTTCCAGCCATTTCTCAGAGTCGGTTCCGTCCAAGGCCTCTCGAAAGGTAGCTGGATCATCGTCCACTAATACTAAACCATCACCTTCTGTTACTAAGAAACCGTATCTGGCAGGTGCATGACTTATCCTTTCAGACCGCCTCGGACCGTCCTCATTAACTGTAGCTATTGGTTCTTGCTCAACGACCACTTCTGGCTCTACTTCTTCTAGTGGGTTGTCTAGTGGTTCCCGAGTGACCATTCATCTAGAACTTCATCAAGATGAACAGCCCTTCCACTGACTCTCTTGGAAATGAACTCTTTTTCTAAGAATGTCCCACCTCGAGCGACAAAAACTTTATTTTCGCTCGGTTTGTAGAAGTAGTATCCTTTTGTTTCTTTTGGATATCCGACGAAAGTGCATTTATCTGATCTCGGTTCGAGCTTGGTTGCAAGCAACCGTTTTACATAAGCCTCGCAACCCCAGATTTTTAGGAAGGACAAAATGGGTTCCTTCCCGTACCATTTCTCGAATGATGTCCCTTCCACTGCTTTTGACGGAGCCCTGTTTATTATGAATGTAGCCGTTTGCAGAGCATAACCCCAGAAGGAGATCGGGAGATCAGTGAGACTTAACATCGATCGAACCAAATCTATCAATGTCCGATTCCTCCGCTCGGATACACCACTAAGTTGCGGTGTTCCTGGCGGAGTCCACTGAGATAGTATTCCACCTTTAGTAAGATCACTAAGAAACTCCTCGGATAAGTATTCTCCACCCCGATTAGAATGGAGTGCCTTGATACTCTTTCCGAGTTGGTTTTCTACTTCAGTCCTAAACTCTTTGAATTTATCAAAAGCTTCGGACTTATGTCTCATGAGATAGACATAACCATATCTACTAAAATCGTCAGTAAATGTGATAAAGTAGCCTAAACCACCTCTGGTTTGTGTACTCATTGGTCCACATACGTCTGAATGTATTAGACCCAATATATCACCTGCCCTTTCGCCTAAACCAGCGAAGGGCGCTTTAGTCATCTTGCCCATTAAACAAGCTTCGCATCTTTCAATCGGTTGGAATTCGAATTGACTTAGAAGTCCGCGCTTATGAAGCGCCGAGATGCGTTTCTCATTTATGTGCCCTAGACGACAATGCCAGAAAAGAGTTTGGTCTAAATCATTAGCTTTAAACCTCTTAGCATTTATATTATAGAGCATGTGGGCTTTCGGGTTTTGCATATTCAATATGTATAAACCTCCAACAGTGTGAGCATTGCCATAAATCATGTTGTTGCGCATAATATTAAAAAACCCGTCTTTAATATTGAAATAATAACCTTCTTTCTCAAGAAGAGAAATTGAGATAATATTCCTGCTGAAAGCAGGTACACAAAATACATCATTAAGTTCAATTACAAGCCCACTGGGCAAAGCAAGGTTCACAGAACCCACGGCAGTTGCGGCAACTCTGGTATTGTTCCCAACTCTTAGGTCCACCTCGCTTTCCCCCATATCTCTTCTACTGTGTAACACCTGCACATCCGCACAGACATGAGACTCAGCTCCAGTGTCTAGTACCCAGGTATTTATTGTAGAAAGATATAGCTCTAATGGAATACCTGATAAAGTAGCGGCCCCACCGCCCTTCTTCTGATCCTCTTTCAGCTGCTGACAGTCTTTCTTCCAATGACCAGGCTTTTGACAGTAGAAACAGACCGACTCCTTTGCCTTCCCTTTGCCTTGTACGGGCATGGAAGGTCTAGGAACAAATGGTCGTCTGTTCTTTCCTGCCAGGTGCTTTGGGCCTTTACCCTTTTCACCACCAGCTTTGAAGCTGGGTCCCTTCTTGACCATAAAGACATTTTTGGGCGAACTGCCCCTTATGCTCTTCTCGGCAGTCACTAGCATGCTGTGCAACTCCGACGCGGTCTTGTCCATATCACGCATGTGATAGTTCATCACGAACCCACCATATGCATGAGGAAGGGATTGCAGAATAAAATCCGCAGCCATTTCCTTTTCCATAGACATACCGATGCTAGTCATATGGTCAAAATGTCCTTTCATACGTAGGACGTGTGGACCTACGGAGCTGCCTGCTGACATCTTGCAGGCAATTAGTTCTCGGAGAACAGTGTATTTTTCAATACGTACTTTCTCCTTGAACATATCCTTGATCTGTGCAAACATTGCAAACGGATCATGGGATAGCTCCATAAACTGCTTCTGGAGGTCCGCCTCCATGAAGCCCAGCATGACACACGCAACGTCGATAGAGTCGCTAAGGTGTTTCTGGTACGCATCCTTAACGACCCTCGTTGCGTTGGCAGCTGGCTCCACCGGGATAGCCTTATCAAGGACGTACTCCCTGCGTTCCAACTTTAACACAAGTCGTAAATTCCTGTCCCAGTCCAGATAATTTGTCCCATTGAGTTTACACTTTTCGAGTATAGTCCTCAACGACAAATTAGACGAATTTGTTGAATTACTAGCCATTTCTACACGAACAAAGTAAATTTAATCAGAATAGTTGAATAAATTTACGAAGATCCGAATTAAACACCAACCATAAGATTCTAAGGTTTTAGAATCTTAAACCAAGATCCCTTATTCGTCATTTGAAGTACGCTAAGGCGCACTGCTCCAATTGACTTATTTAGGTAGGACGTCCGTCCAATTACAACCCGTGTAACTCTTAGTCAGGGTATGTGCAAAAGCACACGACTTACCCTTCCGATGCCCCAGCTCGACCTCAGGCCAAGAATCGTGGTAGAGTCAACCAACCTTCACTAACGAGCAAACTTTGTGCAGATGCTCCGCTAAGGCGCACGACATCTTAGAAAGTTTACCATTCCCTATCTAGAACCCATTCGATCGATGCTCCGCTAAGGCGCACGACACCGATAAAATGTTTCTACATGGGTGTGAGTTTGGGTGGCATCTCACTTGACTCAAATTCGCTTGTAAATTGGTTGTGCTTAATAATTCGAAAGTATTTGGCACAATTACGAATCCGTCATCAACAACCTGTGTTGTGACGTTTCTAATTGTATCACATACTATCTTCATTTTGAAACCGTCATTTGCAACCCGTGCAAACACGTTTCAAATTTGAACTCATCCATCACAACCCATGCGATGATAGTTCACAACGCTTTAAACATGCAAACAATTAAAGTCGATTTTAATCTTTGCATGTGAGGTGATGGCTTATAAACTTATAAGCTAATCATGCAAGCATGTTATTAATAAAATAATTCAAGCAAGCATTCATAAAGCGTTAAATATGCATTTTATAGCCCATCATAATCTTAGGATTCTACGAGTCTTCACATCTTCTCGTCTTTCTCATTCGGGCTCCCACTAGCTCTTGGACTTCCTCCAAGACCGTCATTGTGCTTGATTTTCCATCCTTCTCGTCTTTGAGTAATAATTACAATTAATACTCGGTTCGTAGACCGGATAAAAAATAATTACACTTTATGGGCTCGAATAAAAGAATAATTACACGCTAACACTAACGGTATGCAAACCGTGAAAGCGATAAAATCTAATGGGCTACTAATGCATCATACATTTCATCACATCATCCAACATGTTATCAAATAATATGCAATAATTCCAGTTTTAATTTTGCCAAGTTGCTTGGTCGGGTTTATCGAAACTAGAACTTTTCGAAAAACGGTTATCGAAACTGATTAAATTTTGAAAGTTTTCGAAATATTGGATCGCGGGTTCGTGACATGGATCAAACACCACACATGAAAAAAGTCGGCCAAGCCAATGGGCCGAGGGCCAATTCGGCCGAGCCCAACTATGCGCGGCCCGGTTTGGCCTTGGAAGGCCCAAACCCAGCTTGCCGTCACTCTCGGCCTCGGCCAAGAGTGGGGACGGGCCCGGTCACCGCCGGCCTCACCGGCCTCCGGTGACCTCCGTCCGGTACCTCCGATCCGGGTCCCCGAGAGTCTCTTCTCGGACCCGACAAATCCAATAATTTCCGAAAAATTCCAAATTCAATATATTTTCAAAAATAACATATTTCATGCAAATATCCCAAAAAGCATTAAAATCATGTTATCAACAATTTGGCATGCAAATAATCACAAAACCGAAACAAATTCAACAAGACAAAGATTAAGAGGGTAACCACGCTCTGATACCACTGTAGGGTTTTGGAGCGTTCTAGATCGTCGAGATAGCGGAAGCAATATAAGAAAATCTACTCCAAACCTTGTCCAAGAACATAAACCATTAAATCCCAAAGCAAAATCTATTCCACAAGATATTTACCTTTAAGTCTTGTATGAATCGATAAAGAAGAACGTTCGGATCTTCTTCTCTAAAGCAAGTCCACACCAAGGGGATGATCTTGATGATCCCTCACTTAATTGCCTACTAGAACAATTAAATGAAGAACAAGAGAGCAAGAACAAGAGGAGGATGAGGGGTGGCCGGCCAAGCTAGAAGAGAGAGAGAGAGTGTGAGTTTTTGTGATATTTTGATTAATGAATTAATGTCTAGTATTTGAATTCATCATCCAACTCACAAGTATGGGTTAAAAGTGATTGGTATGGGCTTAAAAGTGCTTTAACCCATACCCCTTAAATCACTCACCTCTTAATCCACAATCACCAACTAAGCATGGTGTTGTGTGGCCCCCACACATGGACCCACCATGTGGGCCGGCCAAGAGGTCTTGTTGGGCCCTTATTGGGCCGGCCATGAGGCTTCATGGGCCGAGCCCAAAGGGCCCTCCCGTGTTGTCTCATGCCGTGTCCAAAAGTCGCCCGACCCTTTTGTCGTCGCTTATCAAACAAAGTCCAATGCGATATCGACGAAAAAACTCAGTTTTCTCGATTCGCTAATTATTCTCTCAAACCGAACCTATGGCACAAAACCTCCAGTTTTGTCCATGTATTGCTCTTCAAGAAATGTCAATGTTTCCTTGTCTCAAGTTATCTATCTTGAATGTGTGTGACCCTCTAGGCTCATGCCACCGTTGGCAGATCAGCGCAAAAGATCTCTTTTGCCCGATCCATCATAAGTGGTCTCTAGTAAGACATTATGATTACCCAAGGTGCATGACGATCGATGATTCGACTTAACCTTGTGCGTACAAGTCACCATCCTATTATCTCTAGATATCCCAATTGATCACAAGGCATAGAGTCGTCACCCTTGTTTAATCAATCATTGTTACTTGATATGCGAGATGGCTGAGAACTGATAACCCGTATCATTTGCATGGCCATGCTTTTACTCTCAGTCAGTCTCCATCAAGAGGCCCTTTAACGGATATCTTTCCCATACCGTAGTATGAGGGATAAATCCCTTAGCCGTCTTTCGTGTCACTCATGCAACCCGTTCCGCCACCCAATCATGCCCTTTATAGCAATCCTTTCACAGAAAGCGTTTGGCGCAAGTTAAAGCCGTACGTTCATTGCATAGTGATCACAAAGACTCCTTGGTCTAAGGATTTCGTGACAAGCTATCGCATTTGAATATGTTCATGGCTTAATCTATGAAAACACTATTCAAAGCGGGTCGTCCGATATCAATCACCTCATGATATCTATGATATGATTCCAGGATCCCACATCCCTATGACAAGTAGAACTACGTCATTAAGAACCATCCTCATACTGGTCGCTTTAAGGAAGCATAGGTTGACCAGGGACTCGTTAAGTGTGATCCGTACAGATTTCTGGTTCTACTACTTTAGTGGTCATAAATCAGATCATGCTTAACATATTACTTCAACACATAAGTAATACAAAGCCGTTTTATATATATATTACAAACGATGATATTGTACATAGACATTTACAGGCTAATAGCAATTGGACTAGGGCACAAATGCTATCACCTCTATATAAAGGTGCTCATCCCATCCCGTAGAGGTGTAAAGTGTAGTTATATCTTAGTTTATAATATACATAATCCCTAAGTGTAGTTATATCTTAGTTTAATCCCTAAGTGTGTTGAACTAGCGTGTTATGGAGTTGTAGATTGTAGCTAATAATATAGCTTGTAAGTTTAAACAAATATTAGAGAAAGATTGTTTGACTGAACCGAACGAACTCGCACCAGTGGAGCTGCGTGCAAAACTTTGAAGAAACCACAAAGGAGGTATGGAATAGTGGGATCTGTTTAAGAGTGAACTCGAGT
Source organism: Geranium rotundifolium (assembly GCA_963920655.1). NCBI lineage: Eukaryota > Viridiplantae > Streptophyta > Magnoliopsida > Geraniales > Geraniaceae > Geranium > Geranium rotundifolium. Next base: position 26,595,625 of record OY987312.1, on the reverse strand, counting down.
CGGAGGCTCGGAGACAGTGGGAGACCCTGGGTTGAGTTACCAATAGTAATAATACCATAAGAGACTAGATTTGTCTGATAATCGTGAGAAGCTTTGTATGCGTGATGAATTACATATAGTGGAACTTGTTCACTGGCAAAGTGCCCCCAGATGTAGGTGACATTGCACCAAACTGTGTAACAAACCCTTTTGTCGTCTACTTTCTGTTTGGGAATTTATTATTGATTTTGCACCCGCAAGATGTCTGTCACTTAGTCCCGACATCATGATAGACATCTTGTCTTTCACCATAATTTCATAAATGCATGGTCATGCTAATGGTACGGTGCATCATTTTTAGTCGTCTCACATATCAAGAAATAGTGATTAATTAAATAAGGATGACGGCTATATGCCTTATGATCAATCAGGATATCTTGAGGCTGATCTCCAGGAGCAATTCATGGAGCTCTCCACTGACCCTTTTGCCATGCTGGAACAGATAAAGGTCATGTTTAAGGAGAAGGCACGTATCGAAAGGTACAATGTGCTTAATGAACTTCTGTCCTGCAAGATGGCAGCAGGAAGCTCCGTGGGCGTTCATGTCCTAAAAATGAAGGGGCGTCTCGAACATCTTACAAGACTAAGTCCTAAGATGGAGAAAGAGATGGTAGCAGATGTGGTTCTGCGATCCCTTCGTCATGCCTATGCTGGGTTCTCATGAACTATCATATGCACTATATGGACAAGACCATATCAGAGTTACATGGCATGTTGGTAACTGCTGAAAAGAATATCAGGGATCAGGGATCCAAGGATGTTCTTAAGGTCAAAAAGGGGGCAAGCTTCAAGAAGAAGGGAGCTGGAAGTGGCAAGGGCAAAGCCCCTGCGCACCTGGCAGTGAAAATAAGACAGCCAATCACTCCTAACCCTCCAAAGACCGGAGAGTCAAGGAGGAAGGCTAAGGAAGTCGAGAAGGTCTTCTTCTACTGCCAGAAGCCAAGACATTGGAAACGGGACTGCAGGAAATTCCTGGATGATCAGAAGAAGGGCGGTGAGACTACGCCTTCATCAGGTATTTTCTTCATAGAGCTGCACCTCTCTACTTCTATAGATTCATGGGTATTAGATACCGGGGCAGAGTCTCACATATGTACTAATGTCCAGTGGCTGGAAAGTAGAAGGGACTTGGAGAAGCGGGAAGTGGACCTAAGAGTGGGCAACAATATCAGGGTTGCGGCAACCGCTGTAGGATCCATTAGTTTAGCTTTGCCAAGTGGGCTTGTTTTTGTACTCCATAATGTATATTGCGCACCTACTTTCAGTAGGAATATAATATCTGTATCTGTATTTGATAAAGAAGGTTATAATTTTTGTATTGGAAACAGGGTTTTCAATATTTTACGCAATGATATGTTTTATGCTTGTGCTAAAATAGTCGGAGGATTGTACATATTAGATATGGGTAACAATACCTCGAGCTCTATTTATAATGTTAATACCAAGAGGTCTAAATCCGATGATTTAAACCAAACTCTAATATGGCATTGTCGTTTAGGCCACATAAACGAGAAATGCATATCAACACTTCACAAGTGCGGACTTCTAAATCCATTCGAGTTCCATTCGATTGAAAGATGCGAGGCTTGTTTAATGGGCAAGATGACTAAAGCGCCCCTCATCGGTCGCGGTGAAAGGGCGGGTGACTTATTGGGCCTTATACACTCGGATGTATGTGGGCCAATGAGTACACTTGCCAGAAGAGGTTTTGGCTACTTTATCACATTTACTGACGACTTTAGTAGATATGGTTATGTCTATTTAATGAGACATAAGTATGAAGCTTTTGAGAAATTCAAGGAGTTTAAGACTGAAGTGCAAAACCAACTCGGTAAAAGTATTAAAGCACATCGATCGGATCGAGGTGGAGAATACTTAAGCACAGAATTTTTGGATCATCTAGCAGAAAGTGGGATCCTTTCGGAATGGATTCCTCCTCGAACACCTCAGATGAATGGTGTGTCCGAACGGAGAAATCGGACATTGCTCGATATGATCCGATCCATGGTCAGCTGTGCTGATCTCCCAATATCTTTCGGAGGTTATGCTTTAGAGACAGCCGCATTCATACTGAATAGGGCTCCAACGAAGGCTTTGGAAGGGAAACCATTTGAGCAATGGTTCAGGAAGAAGCCCGTGTTTTCCTTCCTAAAGATCTGAGGTTGCGAGGCTTATGTGAAACGTTTGGTTTCGACTAAGCTCGAGCCAAGATCAGACAAATGCACCTTCGTGTGGTATCCCAAAGAAACAAGGGGATACTACTTCTACAAACCAAGCGAGAACATGGTGTTCGTCGCTCGTGGTGGGGTCTTTTTGGAACGACAATTCGTTTCCAAAGATGTCTGTGGGAGGACCGTGCATCTTGAAGAAATTCAGGATGATACGGATCCATCTGAACCCATTCAGGTACCACTAGACGACCCAGTAGAAGAAATGGAGGTAGAGCGGGTAATAGAGCAAGGTCCACTTCTTGTAATTGTTCCGGAAGGTTCGAGGCGATCTGAAAGAGACAGTCGTCCACCTCCCAGATATGGTTTCTTTGTGTCTAGAGGTGACGATGTGGTTGTAGTGGATCACGATGATCCAGGTACTTTTCAGGAAGCCGTGAAAGGACCCAACTCCGAATTGTGGCTAGGAACCATGAGGGAGGAAATGCAATCCATGTCGAACAACAAAGTATGGGAATTGGTTGATCCAATAGATGGTGTGAGAACCATCGGATGCAAATGGATCTTCAAAGTGAAGATGGACATGGACGGCAATCCTCAGACCTATAAAGCCCGACTGGTAGCAAAAGGTTATAGGCCGATCCAAGGGATTGACTGTGAGGAAACCTTCTCTCCAGTGGCTATGGTCAAATCGATCCGAATTCTTCTTGCCATAGCAGCTTATCACGACTATGAGATATGGTAAATGGATGTCAAAACCGCTTCCTATATGGAAATTTGACTGAGGACGTGTATATGTCTCAGCCCGAAGGTTTTGTCGATCCAAAGAATAAATGAAAGATTTGCAAGCTTTTAAGATCCATTTATGGATTAAAACAAGCTTCTTGGAGTTGGAACCTTCGTTTTGATGAAGCTATTAAGGGATTTGGCTTTATCAAGAACGAGGATGAACCGTGCGTTTATAAGAAGGCTGACGGGAGCTAGATTACCTTCCTGGTGCTGTATGTCGATGACATTCTGCTAATTGGAAACGATATCGCAACCTTGCATGAGACAAAAGCTTGGTTAGGGAAGTGTTTTTTAATGAAGGACTTAGGCGATGCTGCTTATATCTTAGGGATTAAGATATATAGAGATCGCACCAAGAGGTTCTTGGGTTTAAGTCAAAGGGCCTATGTGAACAAGGTATTGAGTAGGTTCTCAATGCTCGATTCTAAGAAAGGATTCTTGCCCATGCGTCATGGCGTTAAGCTCAGTAGAAGCATAGATCTAAATGATTCATACTTGACGTGTCCCTGGTGAATAATGCTTCTAAGAAGTGACAAGCATGAAAGAAGACTCTTTATGACTCACGTTCTATTAGTCATTGGAATGGGATTCTAGAGTCTGATCATAGATATCGTGTGGGACATGATATTGGACGACCCGACCTGAATATGTGCCATAGATACAGTCACGAGCATATTCAGTGTTGTAGCTTGTCATGTATCCTTAGACCAAGGAGTCTTTGTGATTACTATCCGGTAAACAACTAGTTTGACTTGTTCCCAACACCATCCGTAGCAGGGGGCAATAATGGGCATGATTGGCTTGGGGATGAACCGCATAAGTGACGCGAAAGACGACCAAGGAATTTATCCCTCACACTGCGGTATGGGAATGATATCCGTTTGGGCCACTTCATCGAGAGTGACTGAAAACAACGTATGGCCATACACTTGATACTAGGTATCAATTTTCAGTCATCTCACATATCAAGGAACTGTGATTGAGAATAATAGGGATGACGGTTCTATGCCCTATCTCGATCAGGATATCTAGTGATAAAAGGATAGTGACATAGACGACAGAAAGGTTAAATCGACAAAGGTTGATTATCGTGCACGATCAGACGATTCTAGAGTCTCACTAATCGTCACTAATGTAAGATCGGGCAAAATAGAATTTTACACCGATCTACTGACGGGCATGAGCCTAAGAAGGTCACAGCAGAGGAAATACTCAAGGAATTATTTGGCGGGATTCGGAAAAGAGAGATTGCCACGAGACATGGCCAAAACAGGGTTTTGGGCCCTGGGCTCATTTGTGATTAGGAATGAACAGATCGAGACCAAACCGATGTTTTGGGAACGATCGCGTCGGGTGATGTTGGACACACCCAGAATGAGATGGGCAGGCTCGGGACCTCGCGGGTGTGGCTTTGGGCCACAGCCCGCAAGGCCCGTAACCGGCCTAATGGTCATGACCGGCCCAATTGGTCATGACCGGTTCTAGTAACTACATAGTTACTAGGTAAATATTTAGTTAGTGTGGTTGATTAGTAAGTGGGATACAACTCTCACACTTTTCACCTAAAAACCCACTAACACAATATTTTAATCCATCCTCATCCTAAGATTATAATATTTTAATGTAAGTGGGATTATAATATGAAATAGCCATCACTTACACGTAGATATTCTTAACTTAGAAAAATATATTGCTCTCTCTCCCTTTCACCATTTGGAGCTCTCGGCCATCCCTTGGAGACGCACGGCCAAGCCCATTTTCTTTCCAATTTTCTTGTTCTCTTGAGTCCTCAAACAAGAACTATATGTGGCTTTAATCCCTTGGAGGATATGTAGGCAAATCTTGGAGATTCAAGCCCAAATCATTTCTTCTCGGTGTTCTTCACTTCACTTGGTAAGAAATGGTGTTTATGGTTTTGTTTTGTGAATCTAACTTGGTAGAGATTTTGTGTAGTCTTGGATATGTGTTTTGCTTCCGCTTTGCTTGTGTTCTACCCATTCCAAGACCCAATAGGCGGCTCCTCGTGTACGCAATTTCGACGGTCAACGACAGCGATGGCGGTGGTTAGAGGAAGACTGCGACATACCTTCCTCTTTCCATAGCGTAAGATTATCGTCGGTGTGGTGATCTCTCACAGCGACGACGGCTTCTCTTGAGCGGTGGAGACTTCTCGAGGAGAGGCAGCGACATTTGTTGGTCATGTAGCGGTGGTGCGGGAAAGCACCGGAGGAGGATGTCGGGAGGTCGGGGTGGTTAAGATCCGGGCGATGCGGAACAGATATGGGATGGGGGACGGTTTGGGTTCAAGGACGGAGGGCCGGGAGGGCGAAGGGAGGTCGGGGGTCGGAGTTAGGAGCCGGGGGTCGATCTCGAAGGGAGGCCAAGGTGGTGGTGGGACGGGGGGAGGAGAAGGAGATGGGGAGATGGCAGAAGATGGGATTCGAGCCGGGACGGGTTGAGACTTGAAATTCGGGAACTGACGGTTTTGATTGGTTGGTAGGTCGATACTGAGATGGAACCGGTGTTATATGGCGTGACTTGGCAGATGCATGCAAACATACCGAACAAGGGGGCTTGGTTTTCTTAAACTTACATCACCCGGGTAACCTATGTGGATCGGTACTGGGAGGAAACTGAGGGTCTCGGGTGTAGAAGAATTGATCATGTTAAGCCCAATGAGATGGGAGGACTGTAATTTCTAAAATCTCGCGATACCCATATCGAACGCATGGTTAATCGAGGAAGCTGATTTAAGGTAGTTTGCAGCAAGATCACGGGATTTCTCCATCCGTATGAGTTGGAGGCCGTGGCTCTGCATGATGTTAACCGGGTCAACTCGATTAGTCTCCGGAGTTATCATGGATGCCTGTTTGAAGCATTCTACAGCGGGATCACGGAGTTTCTCCATTCGTGTAAGGTGGAGGCTGTGGCTCTATATGATGCCAAACGGGTCGAGCTAAAATATTTTGGAGGAATCATCAGTGAACAGTATTGCGTACTATTCATTATTAGAACAAGTGTTCTTTGTATTGCTCGCATTCAAATGACTCACGAATTGGTCAAGTATATTTTAACTGATAGTAATTGGGATATTGGTGAGGGGTCTGTCCCACAATCTGTAGCTTCAGCTGTTCGGCTTGATGGCGGGTTAGTTGCTATTTAATTAATAAAATTCAATTTTACCTTCAAAATAAATTATATATTTAATTATTAATAATATATCACAACTTTTGAATGGAAAAACTCTCTCATACGAGCTCTGTTTCGCGCTCATAGTATATCAAATTGAAGAGAATCAAAAGATCAATAACTTTGAAGAATAAAGTTTTTAACTAAAATTTCATCCAACGACAACAAATTTCTTACATTCTTAAAAAAAATCGTCCAAAATTTAACAATGTTAGAGCAAATTGCAACAAATATTATTAAAAATTAATTATTTATATTATTAATATTTTTTTGTAATAATTATATACCAAGTAAAAGTAAATCAATTATTAATAATATATAGACAAAAAATTCTTTCTTCAAAATTGTTTTCTTCCGATTTTCTTCGATTTGATATACTATGAACCCAAAACGAAACTCGTATGAGAGTGTTATGTTATTCGAAAGTTCAATATAATATTATTAAGCGAAAAGGACACTTTTGTGCACCTAAATATACACTTTTGACACTTTCATACCCTAACTTTTTTTTTCTTTTTTACATACCCGAATTTCATTTTGGGACAACTGGTCATTTACTTACCAAAAATGGCCCTAAATTTTTGTTCAATTCATGTAATTGGTTCAATTCATGGGTATTTTGGTTCAATTCATTTGTATTTTGGGAAAATGGTCCAAAAGTACTTTGAATTTTGGTTCAATTCATGGGTATTTTAGGTAATTTGGAATTATTGTCCCAAAATGAAATTCAGGTATGGAAAAAAGAGAAAAAAAAGTTAGGGTATGAAAGTGTCAAAAGTGTATATTTAGGTGCACAAAAGTGTCATTTTCCCTATTATTAATAATTAATATTAATATTTTTTTAAATAATTAGTATTATTCTAATTATTAATAATTAATTTAGTTTTACTTTTGTATTTAATAATCAATAATTAAATTGATTTACTTTTAGTTTTTATGAAATAATTATTAGTAACAATAATAATTATTAAATAATAATAATAATAATTAATTTTTTTTGATTAATATTATAAATAAAAATTATTTACTATTAATAAGTATTATAACTTGAGAAATTATGAATAATTTGGTGAATAATGACAATCATTTGAAAATCTAATAGACAATAAAGGGCATTTTATTCTTTGTACACTCAAAACTAAATGAAACTTAACCATTTTGTCTAAATTCACACTAAACCAAAACTAACTGACCTTAAAACACATTTTTTAAGTAAGCAGAATCTGGCTGCAAAATGTGTAAAACTAACTATACATTTGTGACATTTACCCTAACAAAAAGGGAAAATTTTATTTTTCAAAATAACATAAAATATACACAATACTTAAAGCACGACTTAAACACCTTCCTACCAGGCCAACAGATACCTATCAGTCTTCGGCATCGGCGCCAAAAACTTGGCGGGAGGAAATCTCGGCAAGCCAAAATCTAACAACTCCCGAGTACACGGCAAGTGCACTGGTCGCCATTTAATATAGGGCGTTTTAAGGCCCCGAATTATCGATCTCAGGAGGACTGTGAGCTGTTGAACATTGGAGTACAACTGTCTAATGTGACAGGTCTAAGCAATCAATAATAGGTTTTGGTTTCGTAAAATTATAAATTAAAAATATCAACATGAAAATAAACACACAAATCAATAAATGAATAAGTCAGGGTTAAATATACTTCCGGGGAAATGACATGAAATGAACTTGAATACCTGAATATAACTTGAGAAATTTAAACGGGTTACTGAGGTGTGTCAATTGTGTTCTTACCCAAAATACTCAGTACTTCGGTCATCAAGGGTTCAATTACCTATTCGAGTCTAAAGTGATCATGCTCATGTTGAAAGTCCAGGTAATCGATCTTAGAATCCTATAATTCACATACTTTCGGCGTTGGCACCCTATTGGCAACAATGTAGATCTGAGTCCCAACTACTCTAATCCACCTAATTCGATTGTTATCGCCTCTCTTCATAGATTTGTTCAATCACTAGGCCTACGCAGGAGGTTAACCATTAAGTTATGTAGTTAGGATCTCGATTCCCATACTCCCAAATTAAATCATGCATCATAGTTAAGTTCATTTTACTTCCCGTTCTACATAAAAACCCAACAAGTTGGTTTTATTTCTTCTATTGCGCGCGTCGAAGGGGCAATAGGTTGCCGGGTTAAGGGAAGGCTGGCGGGTGCTACACGGCAGGAAAACCCGGCAGTTTTCTCCACCTTTCTTCAAGTCCGCCACGGGTTGCCAGTTTAAGCCAAACCTTCTGGGGGACCTGGCAGGTTGACCCGTCAACCTTGCTCCTCGCTTCCCGACTTCGCGTTTTAGGTCCTTTTCGCTTCCTTTTTATCCTATTTTCATCGATAATTCTATCGGGCCGTTTGTGAGATAAAGTAGCCTTTTATTCACCAAACAATAATAATTCAGGACAAAATGGAGATAAAAATTAGAAGATTTGACTTTGTTGGATAGATAATGTCCGACCTCATCAGTAATTATCATTCTTAGTCATCTCGGGATCAAGAACTGGATTTCAAAGAAATAAGGATGACGGCTATATGTCTTATGTTCAAAACAAGATATCTAGTGACAAAGACATCATAATAGTTATAACAAAGGTTAAGTCGAATCACCGATCATCATGTTCATTGGGTAATCATAATGTCTTACTAGAGACCATTTATGATGAATGGACCGAATGGAATTTTGGGCCATTTGGCAATGAGCCATGAGCCTACAGGGTCACACACAAAGAGTAAGCCTAAAGCAAAGATGGACTTTTGTAAGCCCATCAGAAGATTAGGAGAAAAGCCCTAAAAGCCCCAAAAGGGAGTGGTGATAAAGCACGTGCACTCTCAAAGGTTTGATAAAGTCGGATCTACAAGAGGTAATTGATGATCTCTAACCCTTTGATCAATGAGGCTTAAACATGCAGTAGATCCATGCTAGGAAACGGGGTTAATTTTTTTTATTTACTTTCATTGCACATGAATGAGATTCCTCGTTACCCAACAGGCGACCCCCCTCCTCGCCGAGTAGCCCCTCCTTTCATGCCCCCAGTACATAAGTTCATGCATGCCCTCCACCGGCCTGATGGTGTCCAAGACAGTCAACATCTCAGCAACCTCCTCTGCCGGTCTTGATGTCAAAACACCAAGCATGGGAATCGACCATCCACCCAACACCCATGGATCGCTAGCTGAGTGACCCGGGTTCCTCACACACCTATAGAGCTTCTGTAATCTGATCCTAAGGCAGAAATCTCCAAGCCAGCAATCATATAAAAACCTGATATGTCTACCATTACCGACCCTCCACCTGACACATCCGAACCCCAACACCCTGGGGAAATTAGGATGAGACAATAGCCCACAATATGTTATGTAGCGCCCTCGAACCAGGACGACCTAAGAAGGGGAGGGTGGAGAGATCCCAACAAGTGTTGTCCCATTCGTACTTCTTGCATAAAATCCTCTTCCACAAAGGATTCGGTTCTGTGGAAAACGTCCACCACAACTTCAACAACAGCGCACTGTTGACTTCCTCCAAGCGCCTGATACCCAAACAACCATTCCTCTTCGACTTATAAACAACCGCCCATCGTATCTTTGCCTATTCCCTCCGGCCTCCCCTGCCCTGCTAGAGGAACTGTCTCATAATGCTCTCCATAGTTGCCACCGTGTTCTTTGAATTTGAGAAAAGAGATAAATAAATAGGAAAACTCAAGAGAGTCGCCTTGATCAGAGTGATCCGGCCTCCAAATGAAAGCAAGTTGGCCTGCCACAAAGTAAGACTAGATCTGAACATAACCACCACGGGCTCCCAAGTTGCTACCATTCTGGAATCTGCCCCCAAACTGAATCCCAGTTAAGGCAACGGTAATTTCCCAACCACATACCCGAAAACTCTAGCAAGCTTTTAATCGCTACCCTCCTCCAAGTTCAACCCCAAGAGAACTTGTTTGTCGAAGTTGATCCTCAAACCCAATGCCCACAAGAAGTACTACAAGACTAGTCTAAGCTAATAAATCTGTGAGGGATCGACCTCTACAAAAAGTAGGGTATCATCAGCATACTGCAAATGCGAGACTCTCTCCTCAGCACCCACATGAATCCTCCTAAATAGAAGCTCGGACTCCCCTATCTGAAGTAGAAGGTGGAGGCCCTCGGTTGCCCTTGTTGTTACTATTTTATTAAAAAACAAGAAAAATATAAAACGAGGTATACTGACAATTTATTATAACCTGACTGAACCGCTTTTACAATTCACAATTCCTATTTTAAAAACGTAACAGTCGAGTTACCTAATTACATTTTTCGCAAGCAAAATTTCCATCCAATTTAACTTGGTTTACCGTTCATTTTTTTAAATACTGAAATTACCCTCATGTCTCTTCCTCTCCACTCCTACTATGCAACTCACCCTCTCTCTCACTCTCTATTAAAATGAAGGATTCAAAGTCAAATCTAGAAATAAAATATGCAAAATAGATTTAAGGGAACAACATCGACATCTCTCTCTAAAATCTCTCAAGGAACTCTTCCCCAACCAAGGATTTCATAATGCTGGCGGCACTTTTCGCGCTCTTACGACCATCCTTATTTACCTTTGCAAAACGTATTGGTGGTAGGGTTGTGGTCAGCAACGAGAAAGGTCCAAGAAATCAACAAGCTTCTACGGGTGTGGAGCTGCAGATCCATAATGGTGTTGTCATGGCAGAGAAGGGCGTCGAGTTAGAGGTTCATATCGGGTTGGGCTTAACATTTTGACGGCGCCGCTGTAAGGGCTTCTCGTCACCAGTTCTCGGCTTGGTGGTGGGTTGCAAGGGTTTGGATTCGTTTTACAACCCTACAAATGTACTTGAAGCAATGTCGGAGGACTTCAATCGACGTTTTTTCTCTCCGATGTTGATCCTCCGGAATCTCATCCCAAAGTTTCTAGGAGGGACGACTCAATCTACTAGTCATGTACGAGGGACTAGTGGTGTTTCTGGCCTATGGAAGTAGCACCAACGGGATGGTCAGTTTGAGGACGTCGAGGTAGCGTCGGAGCAAAGGGTATGAAGTGTGGCACCGCCAGTGCAAGAATCGACGGCGACGTTTATTCTCTGAGGGTTTTACCGGCCAATTCTTGACAGTTTCTGAACATAATGATTTTGACATGGTCTGGCTGGTTATTTTCAGCTAGACAAATCTATCTCTATGTTTCTTTATGCAATATTTGATTTTTTTGTACAAATTAGTCAGATTTGGATTGAAACTATAATACTAAAAATTACGGGTTTCTGCAAAATTTGTGTTTTATTGATTGTTTTGGTTTGAGATTTGAAGTAGATCATAGGATTTGTTGTAGCTGGGTGGGTTTTTGTTTCATTCATATACCTAAACTTGTGAGATTTATATTTTGTAATCTAATTGGTATATGAGAGCATGATTATCTTCTACTCCCTTAATTTAATAAAAGACAAAAACAAAATCATCAGAGAAATTGCGCAAAAATATCATTATGGTATTTAATTGAAAATTTGATGAATAGTCAGGAGTATTTTAAACATTTCACATCTAAATAAAAATTTCCGTCCAAATGTAAACAATGTTAAAGAAAATTATAAAAAAAGTTAAATAAGTGAATCAACTATTACGGTTTTAAAATAAGTTTTGTGAGTTATCCTAAACACTATTAATCTATAGAAGATTGTAAATAAGATAAGTGGTCCAATTAGTTATAGTAAATTTTCATTATCCTAAAAACTATTAATCTATATCCATCCTATGGATTGTAACATTTTTTGGTAGCTATTCTATAAGACAATATATAACTACATGCAATAATAAGAAATCAACTAGATTCTTGCATGATTTATTTCTTCCAATTTTCTTGTAATATTCTTAGAGATTACTTTTCCTAACTAGTTTAGAATTCGCCTAAAAAGAAGATTGAGAATATGTGTACTTTCTTACCGTCGACATGAGTAAAAATGAGAAAAAGTTGAAACGGCTGATTATATAAATATAAATCCATTTTATTGCAGAAGAAAGATTACAACGAAGGCAAGTAAATGTAAGTGGGATGACAAAACATAATATTTGAAAATAACTTACCATAATGTACTGAAAATAAAAACAGAAATCAACACCAAAAGGTTGAAATTATTGAATGGTGAAAGCAGAATGATGCAAGGTATAGCATCAAGTTAAGTAGCCATGGCCTGCATATTTAGCATGGGCCATTGGCGGCAACATCTAGGTCCTTGTGGCAACACTGAAAAGTAATAAACTTCTCCATAACGCGATGACATTTAACACATTTCATAGTCTGCGGCACTCTCCCAGCGTTGGAGGGGAAGCGATAGTGGCAACAGTTGAAATCCAGTGATGTTACCTTGTTATGAGATTCTATGAGTGCAATCACCCATTCCGTTGGATCATCCATATCCATGTCAGACGCATCTTGAGATAAGGCAACCACAACAGAATCTCCTAGACCGCTGATGAGTACCTTGGAGCCCATACATAACATCCCCCACTTTTCTTCTTTCTTGTACCCCAACAACTCCTGCATTTTGTGCATCACCTCGTCCACTTGCTGGTGATCATTCTCCATCTTGCACGCCAACAAGCTCTCTATGCGATCCCAGAATCGCGTGTTCTTATGAACATTGATGAGCAGGACGGATTTGTCCATTTTCTCATGGAAAGATTTGGCTACTTCTTGTAATGTAACGTTGGTCCACTTGGTGTCCGTCCCTCCATAAAACAGAACAAACTGCTCATTTTGAATCTGTCGGGGAAAAAAGATTTATCAAGTAGTATGTATATAAACATGAGTTGAAACATATATATATATATATATAGTTATAGTTATATACCCAAGTGGTGACATCAGGATGAGTGTCACCCATGATGAGCTCCATGGTAATCTCCGTATGTTCCTTCCACATATCCATTTGCTTCGTCTCGGTGAAGGGGAAGGCGTTGCTTCCCCAAACGTTGATGGCGGGAAAGGCGTTTAAAGACTCAAAGTTGCCTTGGCGGGAGATCACGGGTGCTATTGGTTTGCCCTGGTACTGCCACACCTGCCTGTAGAACTTCAACACAGCCGTGTCCGTCACCGAAGACAAGTTGTGCACGGTGTACCACGGCATATCAGCCTTGACAAGTTCGAACTTTTGTATTGCTTCCAAGCTCCATTGCTCCACAACTGGGACCCACACAACCTCAAACGACCGATCTTCTTCTTGCCCGCTCCCGATCAACCTAGGAATGAAACCCTTACCCTTTATTCTACACCCCTCATAAGTTTGCTTTAAAGTAGCAATCACGTGGCTTGAGATGTCCAGTCCAGAAATCACAAGTAGCACATGTTTTTTCCTCAGATAATCCACTTTCACCTATATATATTCCATTGTTCCACTCGTCAATTCATATTTCAAGTTAATTCATGACTCCATCAAATAAATTTTCAAAATAAAAACAAACCGTTCTTTTGGTAGACAGATCAATGAGTATGTCATTTTTGGTACAAATTATAGCCTTGAGAACTTCAATATTGTCCGTATGAGTCACAGTGAGTTTCAGAAGCATTTGGTATCTTTTGTTCTCATCTGAAAAATGAAATACATAATTAATTGAAATAACTACTGTCCAGAGGATATTTTCAAAGATCAATGTTGTTATATTTACCGATGGATTTCTTGCAATGGGCTAAGAACTCCTTGAGAATGCCAAGGGTCATGTTCAGTTTCGGAGTCAAGGTCAACAGTAACGTTGTCTGAGACCTGAAATTAATATTAATGAATTATGCATTTTCTTATTAACAAGGTGTGTATCAAAATTTGTATTGTGCATGACTCTAATAAATTAGTATACATATATGAAAATTAAACATACTCGTTGGTGGTGGCAGTGAGACTTGTGATCTGAGAAGCACAAGCTATGACCGTCTTGATGGTGGAGTAGACTGCCATTGGGAGCGCGGCCATGGCGTTGGCCAGCGCAGGCACGTCCATAGGATTGTTCTTCACCGACAGCTTCTCAATCTCGGCAATACTCTCTGTCACCTCCAAGATAATCTTGGTGAGAGTGCTGATTGCCACAATCCGGTTTTTGAGCGCACCGGCGGGGGGCTTGTTGAGGACCGACAGCCTCTTAAGCACTGCCATGGGCATGGCAAGTTGGTCTTGCGGGTAAATCTGCTCCAGCAGCCAGAAATCACCGTAGTTCATGGCATAGGCCGACAGGGCCAGAACAACCTTAGCATCCCACGAATACCCCGACAAATGGCTAAATACGGACAAGGTTGTCTCATGCAAGTTCGAATGATCGGAAGCCTTGCAACTGCACATCATCTGCATTTGCATGTTAATTAAATATATATTATTTTAGCAAACAATAATTAATATTCAACTTTTTGTTGTCCATGCAAATTTAGTATAATACATATGATGATTAAATTGACTTAGTAATCAATTACATTAATTTATATATATGTACGTACCTGGCACGAAAGTTTTTCAACAATGGGAGGAGTCTCAAATTCAAGGTTATAGGGCTTGTCCTCTACCTTCTCCAAGTGTGCTTGTGTGCCCTATATGTAAATAAATGTATGATAATTAGGAGACTATGGATGCATATATATATATATATATGGATGACCAACTTGTATACATATATACTACTTAAAACAAAAATGATAAAGTTAAAGAGGCACCGTTATGGCCCCATCGACTATATGGGAGGCGCGGTTAAGGATGTTGGTGACGATATTGAGAAGAGATTTGACGTCGAGCTTGGTGCCATTAGGAGCATGGGTGGCCAATATTTGCTCCATTATCATCTCATCTCCCAAAATGCTAGCTTCTGCAGATACCATACCCGCCATTTTCTTTTCGATGACGAACTAGGAACTCAATACGGATTGAATGTAGAAGAAATAGCTTAATTTCTGTTGTGTTATTTGAGCTCGCAGCAATGTCTCCTATTTATAGTGCATGTGATGGTTACAAGTAATGACGAAAGCACTAATGATGTCATCACGAGTGGTGCATGTGATGGTTAATTTGGTCTGCATGCGAGGTCCTTCTTTATTTAAACTAATTCAGTATGGATCGGTAACTAGGATATTAATTAGTTAAATAATGTTCTTATTTAAATCTCACTCACATTTCAACTCTATAATATAACTAAGTCTTTATGCAATCACCGCAACTGATTCTCCCACGTTATCCACCACTGATGTGTTTAATTTATGTTAGGTAGAACAAAAGTGCTTTCACACTTATAAACAAAAAATTAATCAAGGGAATTAAGTAACTGATGTTACTGGAAAATCTATCTTATATATAATCGGAACTGGTATTTTTGACATTTCGGGTTGAGATTTTTATATATTTTTAGTATAAATCTTATGTTGAGTTTTTGTGGGGTTGACACCTTGGGCCGTGAAATGATTTTTTTGATGACATATGGCTTTCTACGTGTTTGACAACAACATCTGTCAATAGAATTGAGGCGTGAAAAATAGATAAAACATCATAAACGGCACAATCCCCAAATCTTTCATTTTGTTCTCGGAACCGTTCTCACCCAAATGGTGGTGAGGAAAATAGAAGTGGAGATTATGGTGGGAAGAGTTGAAGGATTGGCTATGCGAGATTCTAAAAT
The DNA here is from genome assembly GCA_963920655.1 of Geranium rotundifolium. Classification (NCBI taxonomy): domain Eukaryota; kingdom Viridiplantae; phylum Streptophyta; class Magnoliopsida; order Geraniales; family Geraniaceae; genus Geranium; species Geranium rotundifolium. Next base: position 26,579,787 of record OY987312.1, on the reverse strand, counting down.
CAACTTCGGTGTCAACGTCGACGGCCGCAGCCGCTGGGACTCGGTGGCCCTCTACTTCGCCCGCTTCACTTGAGACCTCAACGTCGATCGCATGTTGCTTGAGAGTTGCACCATATTCTCCGGGCACACTTTCGACGACGACAGGTTCCACTACATTGCCCTTAACGTCAAGGTCAGGAACCGTCTCAAGTCCTTCGAGGCCAGGCCGCCGCCGCTCGGCTCGCTCCCGGCGGCAGTGCAGGATATACTCCTCGCCTGCCCCACCAATAGGGCGTTCCCGGGGCAGCCCGATGGCCAATTTTCATCATCAAGTTCGGTTTTTTGTTCAAGTGGTGATGGGTTCTGTGTCGATATCTGATTTTTGGTTGTTCTGCAATGATAGTTAAGGTAATATGGAGCTTGCACTATTTCAAGAAGAAATGGATCCCAATTTTCATATCAAAATACAGGGATCAAGAAGGTACAATCGAACAACTTCTCCAAAAGATAAGGCTATCATGAAAGATGGATTCATGATTTTCAAGAAAAAATATGAGTGTGTGGATAATAAAAGAAATTTGATGGGTATTTGGTTTTGTTGCATATCATTAAGGGAAAAGTTGGATATTGTGAATTTTTATTTGAAACACAAAAATAAGTATTATATGTTTGCACATCACTACGTGTAACTAACCAACAAATAATTAGTTTTACTTTTTAGGTTCGGATGATGAGGATGAGGTTGAGAGGGACGCCATGGAGAGTCAAGAATGTGCCCTAGGAGGTGCTCTTCAAGGAGAAGGAGGAGGAGGAGAGGGAGGCAATGGAGAGTTTGGAAAGTTGAGGGTATTTGTGGTGCACATGTTGTAGGGTTTTGGAGCGTTCTAGATCATCGAGATAGCAGAAGCGTTTAACAAAATCAACTCCAAACCTTGTCCAAGAACATGAACCGTTAAATCTCAAGGCAAAATCTATTCCACGAGAAATTTACCTTTAAGTCTTTGTTGAATCGATAAAGAAGAACTTTCGGATCTTCTTCTCTAAAGCAAGTCCACACCAAGGGGATGATCTTGAAGATCCTTCACTTAATTGCCTACTAGAACAATTAAATGAAGAACTAGAGAGCAAGATGAGAGGAGAGAGGGGAGTGGCCGGCCACTATGAGAGAGAGAGAGCTTGTGAGAGTTCTTTGATATTTTGTGTAAAATAAATCAATATTAGATATTTCCCCTATATCATCCAACTCACAAGCATGGGTCTAAAAGTGATTGGTATGGGCTTAAAGTGTCATTACCCATACCCCTTAAATCACTCACCTCTTAATCCACAATCACCAACCAAGCATGGTGTTGTGTGGCCCCCACTCTTGGACCCACCAATGTGGCCAACCATATTGGGCTTATTGGGCCCATAATGGGCCATTGTTGGGCCGGTCACGTGACCTCATTGGCCGAGCCCAATGGGCTCGGCCATGTGGTTTCGTGCCGTGTCCAAAAGTTGCCCGACCCTATTTGTCGTTACTTATCAAACAAAGTCCGACGCGACATCGACAAAAAAAACTCAGTTTTTCTCGATTCGCTAATTATTCTCTCAAACTGAACCCATGGCCCAAAACCTTCAGTTTTGTCTATGCATAGCTCCTCAAGAAACATTAAGGTTTCCTTGTCTCAAGTTATCCGTCTTGAATGTGTGTGACCCTCCAGGCTCATGCCACCGTTGGCAGATCGGCGTAAAAGATATCTCTTGTCCGATCCATCATAAGTGGCCTCTATTAAGACGTTATGATTACCCAAGGTGCATGACGATCGATGATTCGACTTAACCTTGTGCGTACAAGTCACTATCCTATTATCTCTAGATATCCCGATTGATCACAAGGAATAGAGTCGTCACCCTTGTTCAATCAATCATTGTTACTTGATTTGTTAGATGGCTGAGAACTGATAACCCGTATCACTGGCATGGCCATGCTCTTACTCTCAGTCAGTCTCGATCAAGAGGCCTTTAACGGATATCTTTCCCATACCGTAGTATGAGGGATAAATCCCTTAGCCGTCTTTCGTGTCACTCATGCAACCCGTTCCGCCACCCAATCATGCCCGTTATTGCAATCCTATTACGGAAAGCGTTAGGCACAAGTTAAAGCAGCACGTACATTGCATAGCGATCACAAAGACTCCTTGGTCTAAGGATATCGTGACAAGTTATCGCATTTGAATATGTTCATGGCTTAATCTATGAAAACACTATTCAAAGCGGATCATCGATTATCAATCACCTCATGATATCCATGATATGATTCCGGGATCCCTCATCCCTATGACAAGTAGAACTACGTCATTTAGAACCATCCTCATACCGGTCGCTTGTATGGAAGCATATATTGACCAGGGACAGATTTATGGTTCTACTACTTTAGTGGTCATAAATTAGATCATGCTTAACATATTACTTCAACACATAAGTAATACAAAGCAGTTTTATATATATTACAAACGATGATAATGTACATAGACATTTACAGGCTACTAGCAATTGGACTAGGGCACAAATATGATATCAATCTCCCACTTGCCCCTAGTTCCAATCTAAGTCCCAGTCTATACCCATTGACCTAACATGTTTATCATGTTTCGCTTGAGGAAGAGCCTTGGTCAAGGGGTCGGCTGTGTTATCAACAGATGCAACGTAGTGGATCTTCACGTCACCTCTAGCAACAATGTCGCGGATGATGTGATACTTCCTGAGTACATGTTTGGATATGTCATGTGCCCTGGGTTCCTTAGCTTGCGCAATGGCCCCGGTGTTGTCACAATATAAGTTTACTGGGTTAGATGGGTTTTGAATTACACCTAACCCAGCCATGAAACTCCTGATCCATACAGCCTCTTTTGCCGCTTCCGATGCAGCAATGTACTCAGCTTCGGTCGTAGAGTCGGCAATGGTGTCCTGCTTCTTGCTTTTCCAGCTGAATGCTCCACCGTTCAACGTAAACACATAACCCAACTAAGTCTTAAAGTCATCAGGGTCTGTCTGGAAACTAGCGTGGACATATCCTTTGACGACTAGATCATCATTTCTTCCCCCGTATACAAGAAAAGCGTCTTTGGTTTTTCTAAAATATTTGAGAATCGCCTTGACGGCAACCCAATGTTCCTCACCGGGTTTGGATTGATGTCTACTGGTATACCTTAGGGCAAACGAGACATCTGGTCTCATACATATCATGGCATACATTATGGATCCTATAGCCGAAGCATATAGGATTTCATTCATTCTTGCTAGCTCTGTAGGTGTCTCCGCACACTGTTTCTTGCTTAGCTTCATGCCATGACGCATGGGCAGCAGTCCTTTCTTTGAATCTTGCATTAAGAATTTTCTCAACACTTTGTCTATGTAGGTGCTTTGACTTAAGCCCAAGACCCGCTTGGCACGGTCTCTATATATCTTGATCCCCGAGATGTAAGAAGCCTCGCCTAAGTCCTTCATTGCGAAACACTCGCCTAACCAAGTCTTTGTTAAGAGCAAGGTAGGGACGTCGTTTCCAATGAGCAGTATGTCATCAACATAAGGCACCAAGAAGACTACTTTGCTCCCATCTGCCTTTTTGTATACGCAAGGTTCATCATCGTTCTTGATGAAGCCAAACTGTTTCACAACTTCATCAAAACGCTGATTCCAACTCCGAGATGCTTGCTTCAAACCATAAATTGATTTGAGCAACTTGCAAATCTTTCCCTTAGTCTTAGGATCCTCAAAACCCTCAGGCTGGGACATATAAACGTCTTCAGCTAACCTCCCGTTGAGGAAGGCGGTTTTGATGTCCATTTGCCATATCTCATAGTTATGATACGCTGCTACGGGAAGTAGAATGCGGATAGATTTGACCATAGCTACTGGAGAAAAGGTCTCTTCATAGTCAATTCCGTGGACTTGCCTATAACCTTTTGCTACCAGTCTTGCTTTATAGGTTTGAGGTTTGCCATCCATGTCTCTTTATTTTAAAGATCCATTTACACCCAATGACTTTTACTTCAGGGGTTTGATCCACCAAGTCCCACACTTGATAATCTGACATGGATTGCATTTTTCCCTAATGGATTCCAGCCATTTCTTAGAGTCGGTTCCGTCCAAGGCCTCTCGAAAAGTAGCTGGATCATTGTCTACTAACACTAAATCATCACCTCCAGTTACTAGGAAACCGTATCTGATAGGTGCATGACTTATCCTTTCAGACCGCCTTGGACCGTCCTCATTAACTGTAGCTATTGGTTCTTGCTCGACGACCACTTCTGGCTCTACTTCTTCTAGTTGGTCGTCTAGTGGTTCTCGAGCGACCATCTCATCTAGAACTTCATCAAGATGAACAGCCCTCCCACTGACTGTCTTTGAAATAAATTCCTTTTCCAAGAATGTCCCACCTCGAGCGGCAAAAACTTTATTTTCACTCGGTTTGTAGAAATAGTATCTTTTTGTTTCTTTTGGATATCCGACGAAAGTGCACTTATCTGATCTCGGTTCGAGCTTGGTTGCAAGCAACCGTTTTACATAAGCCTCGCAACCCCAGATTTTTAGGAAGAACAAAACGGGTTCCTTCCACTGCTTTCGACGAAGCCCTGTTTATTATGAATGCGGCCGTTTGCAGAGCGTAACCCCAGAAGGAGATCGGGAGATCAGTGAGACTTAACATCGATAGAACCATATGCAACAATGTCCGATTCCTTCACTCGGACACACCATTGAGTTGCGGTGTTCCTGGAGGAGTCCACTGAGATAGTATTCCACTTTCAGTAAGATGACTAAGAAACTCCTCGGATAATGTTGCTACGTTTAAATGTTGGCATAATTTTTTAGCGCAAAAATTAGAAGTCAGTGCTACATGTTACATGACTAGTTACGATCCAGTTTAGGAAAGATCTGAAGCTTTCCTATTTCGACGACGCTTGGAGCAAAAGAAGAAAGACGCCACGATGACTTGGAGCGCAAGAGAGTGACGTCGACAACCAAGCGACTTCCAGCTGTTAGTAACACGTCAGCAATAGGCGGCAACTCTACTTGCCTGATTTATTCAGGAAGTCCGAACAAGGAAGACAACTTCCAGCTATCATTATAGGCGGCAACGACTTGCCTAATTTATTCTGAAACTTCCTATTTGTAATCCGGGAAGGATTAGGAATGTGAGCTGTTATAAAAAGCCTTGGGCTTCCCCATTAGCAGTCATCCGTTCTTGTTCTAAAATTGCAAGATTTCTCAGAGCTCTTAATCGTGCTCCATTGGCGTGTTGAGAGGCTAATTAGATTTGCCAGAACGGCTTTGATCCGATCATACATCAATTCGTGAATATTGAGTGTTTGGATCGGTTAGGGTTTTTTGCTTGTGATTGAAGATTCACAAATCCTTCAAAGAAGACTACGACACCGAGCATAGGAGTTTGCTCGAAGGGTGGAATTGAGAGGATCTCAAAGACAGGGGGAGAGGCCCTTGGTCGAGGTTGTTCACGGTGAGATCTATTGTAGCTTAGGACAATAGCTTGTGTGATAGCTAGTTGGTTCTTGAAGTTGTATTATTGACTACCTTATAGTGAAAACCTTTCCACTGACAAAGTGCCCCCAGACGTAGGTGCGGAGTCACCGAACTGGGTAATCATCTCTGGTGTCGTTGTTATTGATTGTTTGTTATTTACCACAGTCTGCAACTAAGGCAAGTAGTCGATACACAAGTTACGACTTTGTGTTCGACTTCTTGACTCGACTACAATTCAGAATATCAATTGGGATCAGAGGAGGCACCTTATCTCTTAGGTGATTTTCCTGCAAAATTCTAAGTAGCTAATATGGATTCAAATGAAAGAGGATCTGTCAATCGACCACCAGTGCTCGACGGAACGAACTATGAGTACTGGAAAGCACGAATGTGTGCCTTTTTGAAGTCGCTCGACAGCAAAACCTGAAAGGCTGTTATTAATGGATGGGAGGAACCTCACTATGCTGATGCTCAAGGAAATCAAACCAGCATCAAACCAGAAAAAGTGTGGAGCGCGGAAGAAGATGAAACCGCCCTAGGTAATTCTCGTGCACTCAATGCTATATTTAATGCAGTAGAAAAGAATGTGTTTCGACTTATAAACACGTGCACGAGCGCCAAAATTGCTTGGGACACTCTTGCTATTGCTTATGAGGGTACTTCAAAAGTAAGAGAGCAAATGTTACAGTACCTCACGACCAACTTTGAGGCCCTTACCATGAATGAAGACGAAACCATAGCTGAATTTAATGTGCGCATCAAGGATCTAGCCAATGAATCATATTCACTTGGCAAACCTATGACTGATGAAGATTTGGTCAGAAAAACACTGAGAGCCCTAAGTCCCAGATTCATGATGAAGATTACAGCCATCGAAGAAGTTCATGACTTGAAGACACTGAAGTTTGATGAACTCATGGGATCCCTAATGACTTTCGAGCTCTCCCTACCTCAAATCGAGAAGAAGTCCAAAGGTGTTGCTTTCAAAAGTCCTGTCCAAAAGCAGAAGAACTTGGTGTACTCTGATTCGGACAGTGACATTGACGAAACTATCGCTATGCTGGCCAAAAACTACAATAAAGTCATGAAAAGATTCAACCAGATGATAGGACGGAATGTCACCTGAGAAGTCAGAGACAAGCCACAACATAAGTTCCAGAAGCTCGAAAGCACAAATAGCAATGGTAGACGAGGAGAACGATCAGGAAAAGGAGTTTAGTGCTTTGAATGTGAGGGGTATGGGCACATGCAGAAAGAATGTCCCAACTTCTTAAAGAAACAGAAGAAGGGATTCAATGCCTCTCTAACTGACGATGAAGATGAAGACAGTGACTCTAAGCATACAAGTAACTATGTTGCTTTTACTGCCTCCACAATAGATCAACCATCCGAGAGTTCAAAGAAGTATGACTCTAATGATGAGCTATCTGATGAGACACTCAACAACGCTGACAACGACTGTGTAAGGACCGCTCCCGGTCATTTTGGGTCAATTTTGTGAAAAATGGATAAAAATTTAAAAATTCGCGATTTGACCAAATTTTGACCCGAGAGTCACCGAGGACTACTATTTGAGCCATTTTAAGTTGAAATTGTAATATTATGGATATTAGGTGCATATAGAAGCTAAAATTTAGCAAAACATCACGGTTCCGACGGTTTCGAAAAACGTGTCCGTTTCGGACGATTTCGGGTCCGAAATGACAAAAGTGGCTTGTGGGACCCCCCTACTTTACACTTGGCATGATTCTAGAGGGGGGGAGACTTTTTGAGTGGTTAAAAATTAATTTTTTTAATTTAGATTTAAAAGAAAATGGGAAATATGTATATTTAATTAGTTTAGTGTTTAAATAATTTGGTTTAATTGATAAAAGGGGGGGGGGGGGGGGGGGGGGGGGAAGCCATTCTCGGCAGAATCAAAGAGAAGGAGAGAGAGAGAGGAGGGCTGGCCGAGAGAGAGGAAGAAGGAAGAAGAGGAGAAAAGCTTGGGGCGATTTCCCGACGATCCGGTCGCGTGATCGACCGTTTTCTTGTGTATTCGGGTTCCTCACATCATTGGCTACGGTGAGCAACTCATTTTTTTTCCATCGTGATGAGTTTGAGTTGTGGGTTGATGAGAAATGAGTGAAATGATGATGGAGTGGAGTTGTAGGGGTGTTTTGGAGCATTTTGGGACGTTTTTGGAATTTTCCGGCGGCCGGAGGGTTCGCCGGAGCTCCGGCCGGTCACCGGAGCTCCGGCCAGTGTGGTGGCGCGCCGAAGGTGGTCCGGCAGTGGCCAGCCCCTGCCTTGGCTGGCCGTGGCAGCCTATGGCGACCGCGGGCCGTTTGGGCCTCTCGGGCCGTGAGTGGCCCGGGTGGTCCCACGAGCCCGGAATTCGGGTTTGTGAGTTTCGGGAGGTCTCGGGTAACCCTCGAATCAGTAGTTGACACCCTTGGTGATTTTTGGATTTAAATTACGAAAATCGAAAAATGTGTGTCGAAACTTTAATTTGCGCGATTAAATCGCTCGGGTGTCGGAATTCGATTCCGTCAATTGCGTTGGTCCTCTCGAATAGAATTAGGAATTTAGACACCAATTTGGGAATTTTCGGAGTCCCGAGGGACAAATTCACACAACCGGGCAGATTCGAATTAGCGGGCAAAATGGGCCGTTCCGGGCCCATTTTGACAACTTAGGTTAATTAAGAAGTGTTGGAGTGAGCGATACTTGTCGGGGTAGCACTTGGGTTTAATTTCGTGAAAATCCGGATTTCGGTTAGTTATTAAAACTTGTGATTTTGTCACTTTTAGATTCCTTTGACGACCGCAGGAAAGAAAAGGCATAGCTTGGCGTCACGAGAATCTTAGGAGTTTACGTTGGAAATTTGAGGTAGGGGGACATAGCTACCTAGACTATATGGCTTGATGCCTTTGTTTGATTATATATGTGTGTATATATACGTGTGAGCATGATTTGGCACTATGGTAGTGGCGTGAATATGCTTGGTGTGATTATATGCGAATAGTGAGATTTGCATGATAATATTGGGTGAATTAGTTTAGTATAACTCTGAACTGATTGTATGCACGGGATTGTGCCAGGTATTATATTATTTGCTTTTCAGACGATGATTTATTCCGTCTTGCACCTAGTATGTTTTCTGCATGAGTATGGTGTGATACTTGTGTTACAGGTGGTGTGTAAGGTAAACCGAGTTGAGGGTGGATTCCCTTGATCGAGATCGGTTACCTTTATTTGTGGTAAGGGTCAACCGAGCTGAGGGTGGACTCCCTTAGTTGTGATCGGTTACCTTTATTTAGGTGTAAGGTAAACCGAGTTGAGGGTGGATTCCCTTGATCGAGATCGGTTACCTTTATCTTTGTGGGAAAGGTCAACCGAGCTGAGGGTGGACTCCCTTAGTTGTGATCTGTTGCCTTTATTTAGGTGTAAGGTGAATCGAGTTGAGGGTGGACTCCCTTGATCGAGATCAGTTACCTTTACCTAAGGGAGGGTGAACCGAGGCAAGGGTGGATTCCCTAGGCTGAAATCGGTTACCCTAGGGTGTAGTTAATTATGTTATACAACTACTTTTGCATTGTTATCATCTTGTGTATGTGCGATGTTTGAGTCTTGGAGGTAGCGTGTTCACCCCTACAACTTGTGCAGGTTATGGATGCGTTTAGATCTTTTGACTGGGAGCTTGGGGGCGTGTCGTGTCGACGTGTCTTTGCCAGTGGTGTTTGGTCGGTGGTTGTAGACTCTGTTGAGTCGTAACCTGTTTTGTTACTGCTTTTCATTATCCGGTTTATTACTTTATTTTGTAAAACACTCGGTGAGGTGGCGTTATGCCTCACCATTATGGTATTTATTTATGAGTTACTTGCTTCATTTTCAAAGGATGTTTTGATGGAATTGTTTTAGAACTGGTTTACTTACTTGTGCAATCACCTTTAAGTTAGGGACGCCTAAACTAAAGGTGTTGACTCTGTGCGAGTATAGTTATGATACACTCGAGGACGCTCGAGGTGTTTCATAACTATTTCATATATGTATCTTCGTATATGTATTATCGATACTTGTTTTTTTTTCGCGTGACGACTAAGATTCGGAGAACCGGATCTTGGGGCGTTACAGACTGGTATGTCAAGTGGCTTGAAAACTCCCAGGTAATCGAAAAATAGAATGCTCTCATTCTTTCTCTTACTGAAGACAAGTCACGACTTCTCGAAACTACTGTTGATCTAAAAAGGGAAGTGGCTTGGTTAAGAAGCGAGTTAGAACAAGTCACCAAGTCTGTAAAGATGATGAATCCAAGCACCGACACTCTAGACCAAATCCTCTCGATTGGAAAACCAGCTAGAAATATGGAGGGTCTTGGATATACGAAAGAAACGTCATCATCACACACCGTCTTCGTTCCTCAGAAGGTCGTCACCCACAAGCTTCATCAGAAGTCTCCTAACTTCCCACCTGACCAAGCAACCAAAAGGCCTTATACCCTAGTCGCTTCAAAGACGCAGAACACAAGACATAACTGGGTATGTCATCATTGTGGGCGAAGAGGTCATATTCGACCTTTCTGCTATCGTCTATATGGAAGGAGCTTCGTTAAGCAAAGGACCAACATCAAGAAAGCACAACCACGAAAGGAATGGCGAGTCAAGGAGGTAAACTATCGAGCAAATATTGCTTACACCGCTCTAAAGGCCTCAACCAGCAATGATTGGTACTTTGATAGTGGATCCTCTCGACATATGACTGGGAATAGCTCATTCTTGGTCACTTTAATATCGTGCACTAATAGCTTTGTCACTTTTGGAGATGGAGTAAAAGCTAGAGTACTTGGGAAAGGAAAACTCAACCTTCCCAACTCACCATGTCTGAAAGAGGCTCTGCTGGTAGAAGGTCTTACAACCAATCTCATGAGCATCAGTCAAATATGCGATCTGAACTTGAATGTCAACTTTACTTGTGACAAGTGCACTGTTAAAGACGAACACCAGAAGGAAGTCATGACAGGTCACATATCCCTTGATAACTGTTGTCTATGGTCTCCAACAGTCACAACCTTGCCAACCAAGTGCCTTTTATCCAAAGCTCAAGAGACGAAGCTATGGCATCAAAAACTTGGTCAAATCAATTTGAGGAGCATGCAAAAGATTCTCTTTGAAAAGGCGATCATTGGAGTTCCCAACCTCAAGATCATTGAAGGAAAAATATGTGGAGAATGCCAGATTGGGAAACAAGTCAAGACGTCACACAAGAAGGTACAACATGTTACTACTTCTCGTGTTCTAGAACTTCTTCATGTTGACCTTATGGGACCTATGCAAGTAGAAAGTCTAGGAGGGAAGAAGTACATATTTGTATGTGTAGACGACTTCTCGAGGTACACCTGGGTAGACTTTATTAGAGAAAAGTCAGACACCTTCTCAGTCTTTGAAGCCCTATGTCGGAGAGTTCAACGAGAAAAAGGAGAAGTCATTGGAAAAGTAGTCCGACTTCGAAGTGATCATGGAAAGGAGTTTGAAAACATCAGCTTCGCAAATTTTTGTGATGCTGAAGGAATTGCACACGAATTTTCTGCTCCCATCACTCCTCAGCAAAACGGGATCGTTGAAAGAAAAAATCGCACTCTTCAAGAAATGGCAAGAGTCATGATGCTAGCTAAAGACATCCCGCAGCACTTCTGGATTGAAGCTTTGAATATGGCTTGTCATATTCATAATAGAGTGACCCCCACCCTGGAACTTCGCTCACTCTTTATGAAATATGGAGGGGGAGGAAGCCTAATGTCAAATATTTCCATGTCTTTGGATCAATCTGCTACATACTTGCAGATAGGGAACCTCGGCGCAAACTTGATCCTAAAAGCGATGAAGGCATCTTCCTTGGATACTCCAGAAATAGTCGGGTCTTTCGTGTATTCAACAAACGCACCCGCACTATCATGGAATCCATCAATGTCGTTATCGATGACAGTAACGAGCAACCCAGTGACGAAGACGAAGAAGTCCTAAATCTCTCAGGAGAAGTCAGACCAGAAGTCAGAAGAGAAGTCAAACCAGAATTCAGAGGCGAAGAGCGCAACAAAGAATCTGAAGACGAAAGCCCAATCATCTCGGACAAAGAGGCATCTCCCATAGAACAGAGAGCTCCATCAAGAAGAATTCAGAAGAATCACCCATCCAAGGATGTAATTGGAGACATCAATGAAGGAGTGCGAACTCGGCAAAAGGCACCTATAGACTACAAAGAGATGATAGGTAACATTTGCTTTATTTCTAAAATTGAGCCAACGAATATACAAGAAGCCATCAATGATGAGTATTGGGTCTGCGCCATGCAAGAAGAATTGGTTCAATTTGCAAGGAATGAAGTCTAGGAACTTGTACCCAAGCAAGACAATGTCAATGTCATCGGGACAAAGTGGATATTCAAAAACAAGACTGACCAGCAAGGAAACATCACTCGAAACAAAGCAAGACTGGTGGCTCGGGGGTACACACAAGTAGAAGGAGTTGACTTCGAAGAAAATTTTGCTCCGGTAGCCAGACTGGAAGCCATACGACTTCTTCTCGGCATAGCATGCCATTTGCGTTTCAAACTCTATCAGATGGATGTAAAGAGTGCCTTCCTCAATGGAAATCTCAACGAAGAAGTCTATGTTGCTCAACCAAAAGGATTTGAAGATCATAACTCTCCTCATCATGTCTACAAGCTAAAGAAAGCTCTCTACGAACTCAAACAAGCTCCACGAGCATGGTATGAACGTCTTACCCAATTCCTAGTTCATAATGGCTATATTCGAGGGAGAGTAGACAAAACTCTCTTTGTGAAGAAGGAAGGAAGGGACATCATGATCGCTCAAATATATGTTGATGATATCGTATTTGGAGGAAAGTCAGACAAGATGGTGGAACGTTTCGTCCAACATATGCAGTCTGAATTTGAGATGAGTATGGTCGGTGAGCTCACATACTTCCTAGGCTTCCAGATCAAACAGATGTCAGATGGAATACTTATCTCCCAAAGCAACTATGCAAAGAACATTGTCAAGAAGTTCGGGTTAGAAAAGGCCTCCCACAAGAGAATTCCTATTGCCACACATGTCAAATACACAAAAGACGAGATGGGAGAACTAGTTGATCAAAGCCTTATATCGAAACATTATAGGAAGTCTTCTCTATCTAACAGCAAGTCGACCTGACATCACTTTCTCCGTGGGAGTCTGTGCTCGATATCAAGCCAATCCAAAAGTCAGTCACTTAGCTCATGCCAAGAGGATCATAAGGTACATCTCGGGAACCTCTGAATTAGGTTTGCTATATTCCTTTGATACCTCTCCTACTCTAGTTGGATACTGTGATGCTGATTGGGCGGGAAGCACGCCAGATCGAAGAAGTACCTCTGGAGGTTGTTTCTACCTTGGGAACAATCTTGTATCTTGGTTCAGCAAGAAGCAAAATTGTATTGCTTTGTCTACTGCTGAGTCCGAATATATTGCAGCTGGAAGTACCTGTACTCAGCTCCTTTGGATGAAACAAATGTTGGCAGAGTATAGAGTCAAGCAAGAAGTCATGACTTTGTTCTGTGACAACATTAGTGCAATCAATATCTCGAAGAACCCAGTTCAACATAGCAAAACAAAGCACATTGATATCAGGCACCACTTTATTCGAGAGCTTGTAGAAGACAAGAAGATAAAATTCGAGTACCTACCTACTGAGAAACAAGTCGCTGACATCTTTACAAAGGCATTAGATGCTAACAGATTTGAAAGTCTAAGGTCATCCCTTGGACTTTGCTGTCTGGAGTAACCAGAAGTCAAGACAGAAGAGAGGGAGCTTTTAGTTGATTTTTACTCTCTCTCTATCAAGACCAACCAGGGTCCACAAAATCAAGCCGGGCCCAAAATTTCATTATCAAAAGCCCAGTTGGAATTTTTTTTTAAAAATTCAAAAAGGGGAATGATTGAAAACCTGACGACGAACCAATCGGCTCTCAACCCTCTTCAACTTCTGCAGAAAAAGCCTGCACATCCCCTCCACCCTCCCAAAACCGCTAGGGCACAACGAAAAAGCAAAAACAAATCTGCAAACAATAGCAGTTGTTCTTTCTCTCAAAATCAAATCCGATCAAGACCTCTGTTAAATGGTTGGTACCCGAAGTGGACGCATACCATCTACCTCCAAGACGCTACGAGCAAAGATGAGGGAAAAAGTGATTGCCAAGAAGTTGTCGGCCTCAAAATCAACAACGAACAAATAAGGAGTGAAGATTCGTGGAAGAATTCTCCCGGTGGAAGGTTCGGTGAAACCTCAGGATGCACCAATGGAGGCGATTACCTCCACTGTAGAGAAGGACAAATCTGCTAACCTAGAAGAGGAAGGCTCTCACACTTCGCAGACGCTCCTACAAGGTACTCCTACTACCCCTTCTGTAGTAAACCCTGTAGACAAAGAGGTGTCTGAAGAGGCTTAAGGAACTCTCGCCCTTGAGATCCATGGTGCCGTCTGTGGAGATAAATCAAGCCCCCAAAAATCTGCACCTACGCCTGAGAAGTCCCCACCAAAAGAAGTCTCGCAAAAAGGCGACAGTCCACTTGTCGCCCAGGACAGTGATCCAAGGATGAATGAAGATACCGAAGTTATCCCAGAAGTTGCTCAACCAGTAGAGAATATTGTCAGTATAGAAGAAGGAGATACAACAGAGACCATGGAAGAAGAAGCTGTGCCTAAAAGGCTTGAGAGAAGGAAGCTACCAACAAGAAGGTTGGTTGATGAAGAAGAAGAGCCCCTAGTACCAAGGAGATTAACCCCAAAAAGAAAAACAACAGAGAAAGGAGGAGCATCGGCTTCTAAACAACGAAAGAAGTCTAGAAGGAAGTCACTTACTTCTGTAGCAACCTTTGCTCCAGAAGAAGAGGAGTATGAAGAAGAAGACACCCGTGTTATACTACAACGGGTCAAAAAGGCAATGGGATGGCAGAAACTCCCCAAAAATGTTTCTAAAGCTCCTACAGATAATGTCTCATTCCACTCTGTAGACAACGCGGTTAAATGGCAGTATGTATACCAGCGCAATATCTATCCAGAGAGAGAGCTCTCCACAGAAGCTCAGGGGATAAAACCAATTGTGGAACTTCTCTGAAGAGCAGGCCTGACCAATACGGTCATAAACATCGGGCCATTCTACCCAGCGTTAGTCAAAGAGTTTATTGTCAACCTCTCAAGTGAGTTTGATGACCCGGAAGATGCGGAGTACAGGAAAGTATTTTTTGGGGGGAATGCTTCGAAATATCTGCCACAACTATCAATGCTTATCTAGGCAGAGAGGACCCAGAAGTCACTCCAGAAGTCCCGCACTTGAGCAAAGTGGCGGTTGAGATCACTGGAGGACGGAAGAAGGTCTGGCCCTTCAAGGACACCATTGCGGCTGCTGAGCTTACTTCAAAATACTCAATTCTGTACCGCATTGGCTTGGCAAATTGGGCGCCTTCCATTAACGGGTCGAGCATCAAAACCGAATTGGCTAAACTCATATACCAAATAGGTACGCAATCCTCTCTTGATTTTGGCTCATATGTCATTAAACAACTAGTCAAACATGTCAAATCATGCGCTGTCAAGCTTCCTATCGGGTTTACTTCATTGATCAACGGTCTTCTTCTCCAACAATGTCCTCACATTGTCCGAGAGACGGATGTTCCGGGTAAGAAGCCACTCCCCCTCGCTATCAGCCTCAAAAACTTCGAAGGCAAGCATATGAGGGATCTCGCACCTCCTATGGCCAAAGCATCATAAGCTGGTTCCAGCTCCCGACCTTCAGGACCACTTGGGATTAGGATGGAGGAAGAGATGGTGGAAATGATCAATGACCTAGAGAAGTCAATTGCTGTTCTGACAACCCGCAAAGCTGTAGGGTTTTGGAGCGTTCTAGATCGTCATCGAGATAGCGGAAGCAATAAAAGATAATCTACTCCAAACCTTGTCCAAGAACATTTAAACCATTAAATCCCAAAGCAAAATCTATTCCACAAGATATTTACCTTTAAGTCTTGTTTGAATCGATAAAGAAGAACGTTCGGATCTTCTTCTCTAAAGCAAGTCCACACCAAGAGAATGATCTTCAAGATCCTTCACTTAATTGCCTACTAGAACAATTAAATGAAGAACAAGAGAGCAAGATGGAGGAAGAACACCAAGGTGGCCGGCCACAATGAGAGAGAAAGAGAGGTTTTTGTGAGTTTTGTGACTTAATCAATTAATGAAATAATGTCTTGCAATATATCTCATCATCCAACTCACAAGTATGGGTTAAAAGTGATTGGTATGGGCTTAAAGGAGCTTTAACCCATACCCCTTAAATCACTCACCTCTTAATCCACAACTACCAACTAAGCATGGTGTTGTGTGGCCCCCACATTGGCCCCACCAAGTGGGCCGGCCATATGGCCTTATTGGGCCCTTATTGGGCCGGCCATGAGGCTTCATGGGCCGAGCCCAATGGGCCCTCCCGTGTTGTCTCATGCCGCGTCCAAAAGTTTCCCGACCCTTTTGTCGCTACTTATCAAACAAAGTCCGACGCGATATCGACGAAAAACTCAATTTTTCTCGATTCGCTAATTATTCTCTCAAACCGAACCTATGGCACAAAACCTCCAATTTTGTCCATATACTTCTCCTTAAGAAACATCCATGTTTCCTTGTCTCAAGTTATCCGTCTTGTATGTGTGTGACCCTCTAGGCTCATGCCACCGTTGGCAGATCGGCGCAAGAATTGCTCTTGCCCGATCCATCATAAGTGGTCTCTAGTAAAACATTATGATTACCCAAGGTGCATGATGATCGATGATTCGACTTAACCTTTGTGCGTACAAGTCACCATCCTTTTATCTCTAGATATCCCGATTGATCACAAGGCATAGAGTCGTCTCCCTTGTTTAATCAATCATTGTTACTTGATATGCGAGATGACTGAGAAATGATAACCCGTATCATTTTGCATGGCCATGCTTTTCTCTCATTCGGTCTCCATCAAGAGGCCTTCTAACGGATATCTTTCCCATACCGTAGTATGAGGGATAAATCCCTTAGCCGTCTTTCGTGTCACTCATGCAACCCGTTCCGCCACCCAATCATGCCCTTCATAGCAATCCTTTTACAGAAAACGTTTGGCGCAAGTTAAAGCCGTACGTTCATTGCATAGTGATCACAAAGACTCCTTGGTCTAAGGACGTCGTGACGAGCTATCGCATTTGAATATGTTTATGGCTTAATCTATGAAAACACTATTCAATGCGGGTCGTCCGATATCAATCACCTCATGATATCTATGATATGGTTCCAGGATCCCACATCCTTATGACAAGTAGAACTACGTCATTAAGAACCATTCCTCATACTGGTCACTTTCAAGGAAGCATAGGTTGACCAGGGACTTGTTAAGTGTGATCCGTACAGATTTATGGTTCTACTACTTTAGTGGTCATAAATCAGATCATGCTTAACATATTACTTCAACATATAAGTAATATAAAGCCGTTTATATTTATACATCACAAACGATGATATTTGTACATAGACGTTTACAGGCTAATACCAATTGGACTAGGGCACAAATGCTATCAATCTCCCACTTGCCCTTAGCTCCAATCTAAGTCCCAGTCTATACCCATTGACCTAACATGTTTTTCATGTTTATCTTGAGGAAGAGCCTTGGTCAATGGGTCGGCTGTGTTATCATCAGTTGCAACGTATTGGATCTTCACATCACCTCTAGCAATTATGTCGCGGATGATGTGATACTTTCTGAGTACATGTTTGGATCTGTTATGTGCCCTGGGTTCTTTAGCTTGCGCAATAGCCCCGGTGTTGTCACAATATAAGTCTACTGGGTTAGACGGGTTTTTAATTACACCTAACCCAGCCATGAAACTCCTGATCCATACAGCCTCTTTTGCCGCCTCACATGCGGCAATGTACTCAGCTTCCGTTGTAGAGTCGGCAATGGTATCCTGCTTCTTGCTTTTCCAGCTGAATGCTCCACCGTTCAACATAAACACATATCCCAACTGACTCTTAAAGTCATCGGGGTCTGTCTGAAAACTAGCGTCGACATATCCTTTGACGACGAGATCATCATTTCTGCCCCCGTATACAAGAAAAGCGTCCTTGGTTTTTCTCAAATATTTGAGAATCGCCTTGACAGCAATCCAGTGTGCCTCAACGGGTTTGGATTGATGTCTACTGGTACAGCTTAGGGCAAACGAGACATCCGGTCTCGTGCATATCATGGCATACATTATGGACCCTATAGCCGAAGCATATGGGATCTCATTCATTCTTGCTAGCTCTGCAGGTGTCTCAGCACCCTGCTTCTTGCTAAGCTTTATGCCATGACGCATGGGCAGCAATCCTTTCTTTGAATCTTGCATTGAGAATCGTCTCAACACCTTGTCTATATAAGTGCTTTGACTTAAGCCCAAGACCCGCTTGGCACGGTCTCTATATATCTTGATTCCCAAGATGTAAGAGGCCTCGCCTAAGTCCTTCATTGAGAAACACTCACCTAACCAAGTCTTCGTTAAGAGCAAGGTAGGGACGTCGTTACCAATGAGCAGTATGTCATCAACATAAAGCACTAAAAAGATTATATTGCTCCCACTTGCCTTTTTATACACACAGGGTTCATCATCGTTCTTGACGAAGCCAAACTGTTTTACTACTTCATCAAAACGCTGATTCCAACTCCGAGATGCTTGCTTCAAACCATAGATTGATTTGAGCAACTTGCAAATCTTTCCCTTATTCTTTGGATCCTCAAAACCCTCAGGCTGAGACATATAAACGTCCTCAGCTAACCTCCCGTTGAGGAAGGCGGTTTTGACATCCATTTGCCATATCTCATAGTTGTGATACGCTGCTATGGCAAGAAGAATGCGGATAGATTTGACCATAGCTACTGGAGAAAAGGTCTCTTCATAGTCAATTCCGTGGATTTGTCTATAACCTTTTGCTACCAGTCTCGCTTTATAGGTCTGAGGTTTGCCATCCATGTCAATCTTTATTTTAAAGATCCATTTACACCCTATGACCTTAACATCAGGGGTATGATCTACCAAGTCCCACACTTGATTATCTGACATGGATTGCATTTCTTCCCTCATGGCGTCCAGCCATTTCTCAGAGTCGGTTCCGTCCAAAGCCTCTCGAAAGGTAGCTGGATCATTGTCCACTAGTACTAAACCATCACCTTCAGTTACTAAGAACCCGTATCTGACAGGTGCATGACTTATCCTTTCAGAGCGCCTCGGACCGTCCTCATTAACTGCAGCTATTGGTTCTTGCTCAATGACCACTTCTGGCTGTACCTCTTCTAGTGGGTCCTCTCGTGGTTCCCGAGTGACCATCTCATCTAGAACTTCATCTAGATGAATAGCCCTCCCACTGACTGTCTTGGAAATGAACTCTTTTTCCAAGAACGTCCCACCTCGAGCGACAAAAACTTTATTTTCGCTCGGTTTATAGAAGTAGTATCCTTTTGTTTCTTTTGGATATCCGACGAAAGTGCATTTATCTGATCTTGGTTCGAGCTTGGTTGCAAGCAACCTTTTAACATAAGCCTCGCAACCCCAGATTTTAAGGAAGGACAAAACGGGTTCCTTCCCGTACCATTTTTCAAATGATGTCCCTTCCACTGCTTTCGACGGAGCCCTGTTTATTATGAAAGCGGCCGTTTGCAGAGCATAACCCCAGAAGGAGATCGGGAGATCAGTGAGACTTAACATTGATCGAACCATATCTAACAATGTCCGATTCCTCCGTTCGGACACACCATTAAGTTGCGGTGTTCCTGGCGGAGTCCACTGAGATAGTATTCCACCTTCAGTAAGATAACTAAGAAACTCCTCGGATAAGTATTCTCCACCCCGATCAGAACGGAGTGCCTTGATACTCTTTCCGAGTTGGTTTTCTACTTCAGTCCTAAACTCTTTGAATTTATCAAAAGCTTCGGACTTATGTCTCTTGAGATAGACATAACCATATCTACTGAAATCGTCAGTAAATGTGATAAAGTAGCCTAAACCACCTCTGGCATGCGTACTCATTGGTCCACATACGTCTGAATGTATTAGACCTAATAAGTCACCTGCCCTCTCACCTAAACCAGTGAAGGGCGCTTTAGTCATCTTGCCCATTAAACAAGCTTCGCATCTTTCAATCGCTTGGAATTCGAATTGACTTAGAAGTCCGCGCTTATGAAGCGCTGAGATGCGTTTCTCATTTATGTGACCCAGACGACAATGCCAGATTAGAGTTTGGTCTAAATCATTAGTTTTAAACCTCTTAGCATTTATATTATAGAGCATGTTGGATTTCGAGTTTTGCATATTCAATATGTATAATCCTTCAACAGTGTGAGCATTGCCATAATATATGTTGTTGCGCATAATATCAAAAAACCCGTTTTTAATATTGAAATAATAACCTTCTTTCTCTAGAAGAGAAATTGAGATAATATTCCTGCTGAAAGCAGGTACGCAAAAAACATCATTTAGTTCAATTACAAGCCCACTGGGCAAAGCAAGGTTCACAGAACCTATGGCAGTTGCGGCAACTCTGGTATTGTTCCCAACTCTTAGGTCCACCTCGCTTTCCCCACCATCTCTTCTACTGTGTAACACCTGCACATCGGCACAGATATGAGACTCAGCTCCAGTATCTAGTACCCAGGTATTTATTGTAGAAAGATATAGCTCTAATGGAATACCTGATGAAGTGGCGGCCCCACCGCCCTTCTTCTGATCCTCCTTCAACTGCTGACAGTCTTTCTTCCAATGACCAGGCTTTTGACAATAGAAACAGACCGACTCCTTTGCCTTCCCTTTGCCTTGTACGGGCATGTGAGGTCTAGGAATAAATGGTCGTCTGTTCTTCCCTGCCAGGTGTCTTGGGCCTTTACCCTTGCCACCAACAGCTTTGAAGCTGGGTCCCTTCTTGACCATGAAGACATTTTTGGACGAACTGCCCCTTATGCTCTTCTCGGCAGTTACTAGCATGCTGTGCAACTCCGACGCGGTCTTGTCCATATCATGCATGTGATAGTTCATGACGAACCCACCATATGCATGAGGAAGGGATTGCAGAATAAAATCCGCTGCCATTTCCTTTTCCATAGACATACCGATACTAGTCATATGGTCAAAATGCCCCTTCATTTGTAGGACGTGAGGACCTACGGAGCTGCCTGCTGACATCTTGCAGGCTATGAGTTCTCGGAGAACAGTGTATTTTTCAATACGTACTTTCTCCTTGAACATATCCTTGATCTGTGCAAACATTGCAAACGGATCATGGGATAGCTCCATAAACTGCTTTTGGAGGTCCGCCTCCATGCAGCCCAGCATGACACACGCAACGTCGATAGAGTCGCTAAGGTGTTTCTGGTACGCATCCTTAACGACCCTTGTTGCGTTGGCAGCTGGCTCCTCAGGGATAGCCTTATCAAGGACGTACTCCCTGCGTTCCATTTTTAATACAAGTCGTAAATTTCTGTCCCAGTCTAGATAATTTGTTCCGTTGAGTTTACACTTCTCGAGTATAGTCCTCAATGACAAATTAGACGAATTTGTTGAATTACTAGCCATTTCTACAGGAAGAAAGTAAATTTAATCAGAATAGTTGAATAAATTTACGAAGATCCGAATTAAACACCAACCATTAGATTCTAAAATTAGAATCTTTAAACCAAGATCCCTTATTCGTCATTTGAAGTGCGCTAAGGCGCACCGCTCCAATTGACTTATTTAGGTAGGACATCCGTCCAATTACAACCCGTGTAACTCTTAGTCAGGGTATGTGTAAAACACACGGCTTACCCTTCCGATGCCCCAGCTCGACCTCAGGCCAAGAATCGTGGTTGAGTCAACCAACTTTCACTAACGAGTTAACTTTGTGCAGATGCTCCGCTAAGGCGCACGACATCCCACAAAGTTTACCATTCCCATCTAGAACCCATTCGATCGATGCTCCGCTAAGGCGCACGACACCGATAAAATGTTTCTACATGGGTGTGAATTAGGGTGGCATCTCACTTGACTCAAATTAACTTGTAATTTGGTTGTGTTTAATAATTCGAAAGTATTTGGTACAATTACGAATCCGTCACCAACAACCCGTGTTGTGATGTTTCTAATTGTATCACATACTATCTTCATTTGAATCCGTCATTTGCAACCCATGCAAAATACGTTTCAAACTTGAACTCATCCATCACAACCCGTGTGGTGATAGTTCACAACGCTTTAAACATGCAAACAATTAAAGTTTGTTTTTAATCTTTGCATGTGAGGTGATCGCTTATAAACTTATAAACTAATCATGCAACCATGCAATTAATTTAAATGATTCAAGCAAGCAACCATAAAGCGTTAAATATGCATTTTATAGCCCATCCTAATCTTAGGAATCTACGAGTCTTCACATCTTCTCGTCTTTCTCATTCGGGCTCCCACTAGCTCTTGGACTTCCTCCAAGACCGTCATCGTGCTCGATTTTCCATCCTTCTCGTCTTTGAGTAATAATTACAATTAATACTCGGTTCGTAGACCGGATAAAAAATAATTACACTTTATGGGCTCGAATAAAAGAATAATTACACGCTAACACTAACGGTATGCAAACCGTGAAAGCGATAAATCTAATGGGCTACTAAAGCATCATACATTTCATCACATCATCCAACATGTTATCACACAAACATGTTATCAAATAATATGCAATAATTCCGGTTTTTCTTTTGCCAAGTTGCTTGGTCGGGTTTATCGAAACTAGACCTTTTCGAAAAACGGTTTATCGAAACCGATCAAATTTTGAAAGTTTTCGAAATATTGGATCGTGGGTTCGTGAAATGGATCAAACACCACACACGAACCAAGTTGGGCCAAGCCAATGGGCCGAGGGCCCATTGGGCCGAGCCCAACCATGCACGGCCCGGTTTGGGCCTTGGAAGGCCCAAACCCGGCTTGCCGCCACTCTCGGCCTCGGCCGAGAGTGGGGACGGGCCCGGTCACCGCCGGCCTCCCCGGCCTCCGGTGACCTCCGTCCGGTACATCCGATCCGGCTCCCCGAGAGTCTCTTCTCGGACCCGACAAATCCAATAATTTCCGAAAAATTCCAAATTTAATATATTTTTCAAAAGTAACATATTTCATGCAAATATCCCAAAAAGCATTAAAATCATGTTATCAACTTTTGGCATGAAAATAATCACAAAACCGAAATAAATTCAACAAGACAAAGATTAAGAGGGTAACCAACCCTCTGATACCACTGTAGGGTTTTGGAGCGTTCTAGATCGTCATCGAGATAGCGGAAGCAATAAAAGATAATCTACTCCAAACCTTGTCCAAGAACATTTAAACCATTAAATCCCAAAGCAAAATCTATTCCACAAGATATTTACCTTTAAGTCTTGTTTGAATCGATAAAGAAGAACGTTCGGATCTTCTTCTCTAAAGCAAGTCCACACCAAGAGAATGATCTTCAAGATCCTTCACTTAATTGCCTACTAGAACAATTAAATGAAGAACAAGAGAGCAAGATGGAGGAAGAACACCAAGGTGGCCGGCCACAATGAGAGAGAAAGAGAGGTTTTTGTGAGTTTTGTGACTTAATCAATTAATGAAATAATGTCTTGCAATATATCTCATCATCCAACTCACAAGTATGGGTTAAAAGTGATTGGTATGGGCTTAAAGGAGCTTTAACCCATACCCCTTAAATCACTCACCTCTTAATCCACAACTACCAACTAAGCATGGTGTTGTGTGGCCCCCACATTGGCCCCACCAAGTGGGCCGGCCATATGGCCTTATTGGGCCGGCCATGAGGCTTCATGGGCCGAGCCCAATGGGCCCTCCCGTGTTGTCTCATGCCGCGTCCAAAAGTTTCCCGACCCTTTTGTCGCTACTTATCAAACAAAGTCCGACGCGATATCGACGAAAAACTCAATTTTTCTCGATTCGCTAATTATTCTCTCAAACCGAACCTATGGCACAAAACCTCCAGTTTTGTCCATATACTTCTCCTTAAGAAACATCCATGTTTCCTTGTCTCAAGTTATCCGTCTTGTATGTGTGTGACCCTCTAGGCTCATGCCACCGTTGGCAGATCGGCGCAAGAATTGCTCTTGCCCGATCCATCATAAGTGGTCTCTAGTAAAACATTATGATTACCCAAGGTGCATGATGATCGATGATTCGACTTAACCTTTGTGCGTACAAGTCACCATCCTTTTATCTCTAGATATCCCGATTGATCACAAGGCATAGAGTCGTCTCCCTTGTTTAATCAATCATTGTTACTTGATATGCGAGATGACTGAGAAATGATAACCCGTATCATTTTGCATGGCCATGCTTTTCTCTCATTCGGTCTCCATCAAGAGGCCTTCTAACGGATATCTTTCCCATACCGTAGTATGAGGGATAAATCCCTTAGCCGTCTTTCGTGTCACTCATGCAACCCGTTCCGCCACCCAATCATGCCCTTCATAGCAATCCTTTTACAGAAAGCGTTTGGCGCAAGTTAAAGCCGTACGTTCATTGCATAGTGATCACAAAGACTCCTTGGTCTAAGGACGTCGTGACGAGCTATCGCATTTGAATATGTTTATGGCTTAATCTATGAAAACACTATTCAATGCGGGTCGTCCGATATCAATCACCTCATGATATCTATGATATGGTTCCAGGATCCCACATCCTTATGACAAGTAGAACTACGTCATTAAGAACCATTCCTCATACTGGTCACTTTCAAGGAAGCATAGGTTGACCAGGGACTTGTTAAGTGTGATCCGTACAGATTTATGGTTCTACTACTTTAGTGGTCATAAATCAGATCATGCTTAACATATTACTTCAACATATAAGTAATATAAAGCCGTTTATATTTATACATCACAAACGATGATATTTGTACATAGACGTTTACACGCTAATACCAATTGGACTAGGGCACAGATGCTATCAAAAGCTGCCTGTGAAGCTCTTCTCAATGACCTCCGCTCTTCACCTGCTGATGAAGATGATGTTGATAACTCCAACTCGTTTTAAGTATTTCTCTAAATTTACTCTGATAAACTTGTTCCAAACACACTCTTAAATCCTCGGGGACTGTCCGAGTTAGTTTTCTGCACATTATGACACTTGTTTTATTTTGGGATATTTTGCTCATGTTTGAGCTGGTTTATACCCTGCTGTTAGTCGAATTTCATTGTATGATTGCCTTTGGCAATATTGTTAAACAAACAGGGGGAGATAGAAAGGCTACGCCTGAAGTTACGCAAGAAGTCGCACCAGAAGTTGCGCACAGAAGTCGCCGCTCAAGAAGACGAACCAGAAGCCACACCAGAAGTCGCATCGCTTGCTATGCGTAACTGCCACAAGATGACGATGGACTTAAAATAGGTGTTTGGTTGCATCGCTTGCTGTGCGTAACTGCCACAAGATGACGATGTGCCTAAAAAAGTGTTTGCCTAAAAAATTGCCAAAGGGGGAGATTGTTACTACGTTTAAATGGTGGCATACTTTTTTAGCGCAAAAGTAAGAAGTCAGTGCAACATATTACATGACATGTGGAGCGACTAGTTACGATCCAGATTAGGAAAGATCTGAAGCTTTCCTATTTCGACGACGCTTGGAGCGAAAGAAGAAAGACGCCACGAAGACTTGGAGCGCAAGAGAGTGATGTCGACAAGCCAGGCGACTTCAAGCTGTCAGTAACACGTCAGTAATAGGCGGCAACTCTACTTGCCTGGTTTATTCAGGAAGTCCGAAGAAGGAAGACGACTTCCAGCTATCATTAAAGGCGGCAACGACTTGCCTAATTTATTCAGGAAGTCTGAAACTTCCTATTCCTAATCCGGGAAGGATTAGGAATGTGAGCTGCTATAAAAAGCCTTGGGCTTCCCCATTAGCAGTCATCCGTTCTTGTTCTAAAATTGCAAGATTTTTCAGAGCTCTTAACCGTGCACCATTGGCGTGTTGAGAGGCTGATTAGATTTGCTAGAGCGGCTTTGCTCCGATCAAACATCAAGACGTGAAGATTGAGTGTTCGGATCGGTTAGGGTTTTTTGCTTGTGATTGAAGATTCACAAATCCTTCAAAGAAGACTACGAAACCGAGCATAGGAGTTTGCTCGAAGGGTGGAATTGAGAGGATCTCAAAGACAGGGGGAGAGGCCCTTGGCCGAGGTTATCCACGGTGAGACCTATAGTAGCATAGTACAATAGCTTGTGTGATAGCTAGTTGGTGCTTGAAGTTGTACTATTGACTACCTTATAGTGAAAACCTTTCCACTAGCAAAGTGCCCCCAGACGTAGGTGCGGAGTCACCGAACTGGGTAATCATCTCTGGTTTCGTTGTTATTGATTGTTTGTTATTTACCACAATCTGCAATTAAGGCAAGTAGTCGATACACAAGTTACGACTTTGTGTTCGACTTCTTGACTCGACTACAATTCAGAATTTAAGATAAGTATTCTCCACCCCGATCTGAACGGAGTGCCTTCATACTCTTTCCGAGTTGGTTTTCTACTTCAGTCCTAAACTCCTTGAATTTATCAAAGGCTTTGGACTTATATCTCATGAGATAGACATAACCATATCTACTAAAATCATCAGTAAATGTGATAAAGTAGCCGAAACAACCTCTGGCTGGTGTACTCATTGGTCCACATACGTCTGAATGTATTAGACCCAATAGATCACCTGCCCTCTCACCTAAACCAGTGAAGGGCGCTTTAGTCATCTTGCCCATTAAACAAGCTTCGCATCTATCAATCGTTTGAAATTCGAATTGACTTAGAAGTCCACACTTATGAAGCGCTGAGATGCGTTTCTCATTTATGTGACCTAGACGACAATGCCAGATTAGAGTTTGGTCTAAATCATTAGCTTTAAACCTCTTAGCATTTATATTATTGAGCATGTTGGATCTCGAGTTTTGCATATTCAATATGTATAAACCTCCAACAGTGTGAACATTTCCATAAAACATGTTGTTGCGCACAATTAAAAAAACCCGTTCTTAATATTAAAATAATAACCATCTTTCTCAAGAAGAGATATCGATACAATTGCGAACAGAACCCACGCCAGTTGTGGTAACTCGAGATAGCGGAAGCGTTTAACAAAATCAACTCCAAACCTTATTCAAGAACATGAACCGTTCAATCCCAAGGCAAAATCTATTCCATAAGAAATTTACCTTTAAGTCTCTGTTGTATCGATAAAGAAGAACTTTCGGATCTTCTTCTCTAAAGCAAGTCCACACCAAGGGGATGATCTTGAAGATCCTTCACTTAATTTCCTACTAGAACAATTAAATGAAGAACAAGAGAGCAAGATGAGAGGAGAGAGGGGAGTGGCCGGCCACTATGAGAGAGAGAGAGCTACTGAGAGTTCTTTCATATTTTGTGTAAAATAAATCAATATTAGATATTTCCCCTCTATCATCCAACTCACAAGCATGGGTCTAAAAGAGATTGGTATGGGCTTAAAGTGTCATTACCCATACCCCTTAAATCACTCACCTCTTAATCCACAATCACCAACAAAGCATGGTGTTGTGTGGCCCCCACTCTTGGACCCACAAATGTGCCTGGCCATGTTGGGCTTATTGGGCCCATAATGGGCCCTTGTTGGGCCGGTCACGTGACCCCATGGGCCGAGCCCAATGGGCTTGCCCATGTGGTTTCGTGCCGTGTCCAAAAGTTGCCCGACCCTATTTGTCGTTTCTTTCATGTTTGCAAATTGGGGAAGAATTGTATAATGATTCAGGGTCGAGTATGAGTGATGAAAATAAGATTTTTTATGGGAATGGGTTAATTGATATTTTTGATGATGCTTATGTGATGGATGATGCTGAGTGTGGAAAGGCTTTTAAGCTTAATATTGGTGTTATTCTTAATGTGCCTTATAATTTAATTAACAAAGATAATGATTTTCCATGCGTCCTAACTTAATCTTTGTCTGATTCACATGTACAAGGGATGATGGACTAATTTAAAGAATCAAAGAGGGCTCTAAAGGGAGTGGGTTGCATCTTGGCAACCCCGAAGCAGAACAAAGAAACTGGATAAGCCCTAATTCTAACATCGTACCTGAAGGGGGCACAATTTAATAATAATAATCTAATAAGTACATGCGTCAAGTTTTTATTTTCTATAATTTTTATATCATGAGCCAACTTAGATCTTGTATATGAGTTGAGCATGTTAGTATATATCGTTTATAAGACTAATTTTGTAAATTATGGTGTATTTGCATGCTAAGATTTTTGCTTTTCTTTTTTAGATTTACTTTTTCTTTTTTTTTTTTGTGAATAATTGACATAGTTATTAGAGTTGCATACATGTACATTGTAGGATAAACTACTTTTTGTGCTGGTGAGTAATCCCGGGATGAAGATCCTAGAGCGAAATCGCGGGAAATATCCGAGTTGGCTTGTTGTTGCGTATTAGTTTTTTAATTGTATGATAATTACTAACTTGATTTTATATATTTTCAGGTCTAATGGGGAGAAGTAATGCACCAGCTGGGAAAGCCCCTCCGTCTCGAATGGAGAAGGGAAAGGCGGTCCAAAAGGGGCCCTCCAAGGAGCAAGGGCCCCCGAGAAAGAGGAACCGAGCAGCTCAGAGGTCTACCTCGGAGGAAGAGGTCATCAGAAAAACGAAGAACTGAGCTTCATGGCCGTAGCTAGAAACTTGATGAGTAGGAAATCTCCTCGAGACCTGGAGATAGTTATCCCTCCCGAGCTGGTCGATGAGGATCGGATAGCGAGATGGCTATTAATGGAACAACATCGTACCAAACCGAACGAAGAGTCAGAATATGAGCATTCTGCTGAGGACGAAGCTGATGATGAGGAAGAGGACGAAGATGCCGAGGATTATCATGAGGACGACATCCTCGTGGGCGGTAGTGAAGAAAATACGCACAAGGCACGCCACCCGAGGTGAGCTATGATTCGGAGCGCCCTCCATATACCCCGCATAATTTTCAGGAGGAGCGAAACTACCTCGTACAACACGAGGGTGAGGTATGTACTCCCTACTGTGCATCATTAAGACATTTGAGTCATAGGGAGAGAGATAGGCAAGAGGACCTTCTTAAGCTAACCATGACCCCTAGGAGGTTCCTTGATAGGAATGTCCTAGAGAATCATGGTTGGCTCGATGATTGTCAAGACCGCTTCCGTCACATGAGTTAGCCATCCTTCATTGAGTTGAACTAACCCACGTATCGCACCCTGACGTTGGAGTTCCTCACGACTCTTGTAAGAGTCGAGAGACGAGTCAAGAAGATTTCCTTCCGCCTCTGTGGTAGGACGTATGTGTTGGGTGAGGACGATCTCACTAAAATCTTCGAATTTAGGGGAGATGCCCCAAAGAACCTAAAGGCTCGAGGGGACAAGCGCGCGCGCTTGTGGCATCTCCTAGCAGAACTAGTGGTCGTCTGTGGGAGTAATAGGAAGGCAAGGGAGTTATCTATCTTATATAGATATATAGCCTGTTGGTTAGCCCAAACTCTCTTTGGCCGTGCTAACCTTGACGTTCACGTCAAGGAGTTGCATCTTCTCCTTGAAAGCCCGATGAGAGCAAACTAATTTTAGCCATTTTTGGGACATGGCTACAGATGGTAAGATTCTTGAGATCCATTGCGGGCCCCTCGTCACACATATCGCACACCATGTGCACAGTGTCTTCGGCGGCTCTGCAGTGTGGAGGACGAGTCCTGACTCCAAGCCGAGTTATAGGGAGGGCATCAAGCTCTTGGTTGGTCCCAAGATCATTGATAACCCTCTTGTCCCCCTCGCTTAGCGACCTCCAGCTCAGCCTAGACACCAAGGTCGCTCTGACCGTCCTTACCTCCCCTCTCCACCAGACTCTTCGACTACAGCAGCTTCCCGTCCCTCTCCTCTTCCACCTTCCTCATCTAGAGGAACACCTGGGCAGACGAGGCTTATGTGTCTCCACCTGAGGTGTTCATGTATCCAGACAGGAACATGACCCCCTCCACCCCAGCCTTTTCCCAGCCTGCTGGCACAGTTCCATGGAGGGAACTGTCAGAGCATCAGGTTGAAGCTCTCCGTAGTTAAGATGCTTTCTTCACTGATTAGAGACAACGCTGGCAGTCTCATGATGCTCAATGGACTTCCTTTGTTGCCGGCCAAACGACCGAGAACACTAGAAAAGTCTAGTGGGAGGAAGCCTATGTTATTTGGGAGGTTGCACGGATAGCATGGGAGGCACAGGCTAATCATCGGGACATCGATGATCGAGCCGAGCGTTTGGCGTGGCAGCAGCACCGTGCTTCTTACCACGCACTCGACCTGTAGTGGCGCAAACACTTTGAGACTGATTTCTTTATCCCCCTCACAGAGCTGTTGGAAAATGCTACCCTAGAGCCTGGCTTACCCATCCACCCTTCACCATCTGTCCCTCCCCCTCACTGTGATCCTTAGGACTTGTATATACTAGGTTGCTTTTTCCTTTTCTTGAGTCGTTGCGTCGTGACTTGCTTGAGTCCTAAGTGTGGTGTGTACCCGAGGTACACACCACAATTGTGTCTTTTTTTTGTGTACTTAGGCCCTAGTGCAAGTCCTAAGTGTGGTGTGTACCCGAGGTACACATTACAATCAAGTTTTTAAGTCTTGAGCTTTGTCGAGCCCTAAGTGTTGTGTGTGCTTGAGAACACACCACAATCGAGTCTCATATTTATTTTATTATATAGTTATTTTTATTTTTGTATATTCTATCTTGCTTTCTCCTGAAATTTATTGTGTTGGTATTTGTCGATATCTAGGGTCGTTTATTGCTTCCATGATATAAACTAGGATGTTGAATGTTTGCATGATCACATGATTTTTCGTTGATTGTTGGGCTAGATGACTAGACACCTATGATGACATTGTTGTTGTTATTGATTATGATTATCCGAGCTTGAGAAAATTGCATGAGTCTCATAAAACTTTGGGTAGTTATCCTTAGGAGGGAATCGGGTGTTTACTCTATGATTGATTGATCCTCAGTGCTTTGCATATCTTTGTGCCTTGTCCAATCCTGCTTGGTAAATTAAGTCTAGAAGTAGAGGGGAGATCACTCGATGCGAAATAGATAGGAGTTCATTGTTTTCTTGGACCACTGAATCCGTAGGCCTTCTTGGATCGCTTCAGCCATAAAGTCTACCCTGTCATAATGTTTACATAGTACCTTATCTGAGACTTAAAAGGCTTTTTTCTGAAACCCTACATTACAAGCTAATGTGCCTTTCGTTTCTATTTTCAAAAACTGATTTTAATTCCTTTGTTGCTTTGTTGCTTTATGAGTGATGCGTTAAATTATTCAGGTTTATAGACCATTTGGGAACGATTTACATTTACTCATATTTTGGGCTATCATTTAAGCCAAAATGGGGCTTTTGTATTCATTCACTTGACTAGCTTTCTCAGATTCTCATCCATACACGAGGTGCTCGGGGCAACGTATAAAAAAAGAGAAATAAAAAAGCCCTGACACTCGAAAAGAAAATTATGGGCATTTGAAGAAAATATTCTTGCAAGTCTTGAAAATATTCTTGCAATGCCTCTTACAAAAAAGAAGGGAAAATTTTGGGTCGAACGTTTAAAACGGCAAGGGAAACACAAATGGGAAAGGGGCTGATTTGATTAGCAATGTAACATGCTAAGGGGAGAGGAAAGTACTCGGGTTTTTGGGAGGTTTAAAGCTACTTAGTTATGGTTCATCGCATGACCCACTTTTTAATCTTCTAAACACCCACCTTAGCCTAAGCCACTACACTTTACAAGCCTAATAAAGTCCTAAATATAGATTCAACCCAAGGGGCATTTGAATCTCCTACAAATTAGTGGAGATGTGATTAAACTGATAGCATATGAACTTTAAGCTCGGAGTGAAAAGTGATCGACCTGGCTTTGAAATATGCATTGCATGACGATGAGATTGAACTAAGGGAAATGCTTTTTTCTCTTCTAACTGGTAATTATTCAATTTCAAAGGTCTTATGTGTTCTATTGGGTGAGGTTAGTTATAACATTAGTGGTAGTTCTGAGCTTGTCTTTTCATCAACATGCCTAATATAATTCGATAATTATGCTATTGTGGAAATATTTTTCTTGTGAATATATTTTTGACTTTTTTCTTGTTGTACAGTTTGATTCTTTTTATTCTTAGGATCGAGTCTAGTTTCCTTGATAAGGATTTGTGGGCATTCCGTTCTGATAAGCCCTCAGGAGGACCCCAACTCCTCCTACGAGTTACCTCGGGGTTTAATTCGGGAAAATAATGTATTTAAAAATTCGTAGCTTTGACTTTTGTTTTTATTTTTTTGTTTTCTCCGGACGAGAAAAGGATAAATGTGGGGTGGTTTATGTGGTCGGATATTACGTATCAAACCAAGTCAATTCTCCTCATTTTATCCTCATTTTGTCCCGAATTATTAGTTTTATATGAATAAAATACTACTTTACCTCACGAATGGCCCAAGAAGTGTGTTTTGATGAAAACATGTCAAAAAGAAGCGAAAATGAGCCAAAAATGCAAGAGTGGCAAAAATGAGCAAGGTTGGCAAGTCAACCTGTCGGATCCCACCCGGTAGGTTGTGTGTAACCCGGCAACCTGTGGCCACGAAGAAGGAGAAGCAGAAGAGTTGCCCAGGAGCTCACCCGAGCAACCTCCAGGCAACCTGCCGGGTGCCACCCGGCAACCCGTGTCAGGCATAAGGAAACCTGCTGGGTTAACCAGCCAGCAGGTTCCTGCTAACTCGGCAGGCCGTGACTCTATTTCGAAGGCAAAAACCAACCTGTCAGGTTGACTTGCCAGGTCCCACCTGACAGTCTCACAAGGCAGGCTGGTCAAATCAGCTCCTAAAATCTTGGGTTTTTGATTTTTGAAATTATTTCTTCCCATCCTAATTACACCCAACACCTCTACCTACGAAATGGGTACCCTTGGAATAGAAAAATGAGATTTTAGAGTGAAGTTTATAGGTACAGAAAAGGGAGGCTTGTGGGTGATTATTTGGAAAAGACTAGGAGGCACGAAGAAGAAGCGTTGAAGTCACGATTGAGGTTGGTAGTAGAGTGTTTAGGGCTTTTTATTTCAGATTGTATCCTTGGGAGTAGACTTGATTTTTGTAATATAATGGAGGCACTTTTCATGAGATTGATTTGTTGGGTTGATTGCATGATGGAATTGATGATGAATTTTATGAATATGTTGAATTGTGTTTTTAATAATTTGAGTAGCTAAATATCTTTGTCGGGAAAAGGGATGAACGGAGATATAAATTTAATTGATCAAACGAATTAAAAGATTGAATTATTGGGTTTGTGAAATGCAATAAGCCCTTGAATGTGATCTTAATGCTAGCTCTCCCGGGTAGGCTTGAGTTTAGATTAAATCTAGGTAGAGAGGCGATAGCAATCGACCTAGGTGGAACGTAACATTTAGGAGACGGATCTACAGGGTGTGTCTTGTGGTTGTAATTAGAATTGTGACGACTTCTTAAATGCAATCTGTGACGGGGATACATATACCGCATGTACGATTTACATCAATAGGGCGCCAGGCTGAATGATGGAGATTTCTACATGACCTTTAAGATGACCCTAATTAAGTCTTGTAGTTAAAAGGCATGACTAATTTATTTTAATTACACGAAACCCTTGGAAACAAGAGATATGTTTGGGACAGGTCTGAAATTCTCGACACATATTTCATGTTCTTAAAGTTTCTTTCCCGTAATTAATAATAAAATCTGGTAAATTGGTAAAATGAGATATCCCTCGAAATCCCAAGTCTCCGATCGCCTTTATATATTTGGTTTTCGTGTTATTACTTGCACTTTTCGTGAGTTTATTTTTGTGTTTTGGATACTTTTATCACCATCATTACTCTTCAAACCGACTAGACCCGCATAGTGGTCCTAAGCTCATAGTGTTCACACATTTTAGACAACACTCTCCCTCTGGGATCGATAACTCCGGGACGTAATACTCCCGATACAATTTGGAACGACCACTGCACTTGTCGGGCGCGTCAACAAACAAACCCCTATATACGGGGTAACAAATCCAAGCTCCACCAAGGAGCAAAAAGTATTCAAAATGTAACACGAATAGTCCCCAGGGATTCAAAAGTTTAACAGAGATTGAGATTCTTTACTAGGAGGAGGTGGAGTTAGCAACATCTTCTTCAGTATCGAGGCCCTCTTGAGAAGCAGCCAGAAGATCATGGAGAAGGTGTTCATAAATAGCTTTTCTACTTGTAAAGGTAGCAAAGGTACCCTCCAAATCTGCGATCCCTTCCATGACCTCTTGCATCATTCAATCTTTAATGGATCCTGCGGCTCTGGAACTGCTACCGGCTTCATAGGTATTTATAGAAAGTCATGGAACATCCTTGACATGCCTCCCTTCAAATAGCTTCGGGCTAATGCTAAGCTCCAAAGGCCTCTTCCCGACAAAGTCATTTTACCGAACGATATTGGGACATTGTTAAATCATCATACCACAGATAAGGGAAGGGAAGCCAATGGGTAACTTAACCACACAGGATCCCTCGTGTCTAATCATATGTTCTACGATAAAAGACCTGAAGTCAAGAGGAGTGTCCATACCTATTTGACAGATTAGTTTGGCTAGATCTGCTAATATGCTTGATCCATGAGAGGAAGTTGCCTAGTTGCCAATTCGATAGAGAATGAAATATTTGGCTGTAAGCTCCAAGGAAGTTGTAATCCCTTCTGCTGGCCATGCCTTCTTCCTGCCACCAGTGATCTCTTGGGCTATGCGGTCCATGGATGGAGTGTGTTGAGTTTTGTAGACCACTTCTCTTTCTAGGTAGATGTTGATTGCTTTGGAGGAGAAGTTGAAGCAATTTCCTCTCACGTAGACTTGTCTGTATTTTGGATTTGCAGGATCGTTGTACGCATCGGAGAGATTGAAGAAGAATTTTTTTACGAGAGCTAGATAGTAAGATCCTATATCTGAGACAGTCTTTATAAGTTTCGCACTTTGTAGAAGCTCCATGATGACTTTCATTACTTTTGTTTCAGTAGAAGCTCCCTTTCTCGGCATATGATACGATTGCACACATATTTCCATCTGCTGGCCCCTTCGACGCAGTGGAAAGAGACGTTGTCCATTGGCACATCAGGGACATCTTTGGGAAGCCTCTACCGTTTCTTGGCACTGAGGGTATAAAACTCCTCTTTTTCGTTGATCTCTTTTCATTTAGGAATCTCATGCACTGTGGTCCTTTCCTTCTTGCTTTTACCAGTTGTTGGGATAGAAGCTTCATCCTTTTCAGAAGCTTTCCTTTTAGATAGCAATTTCTTGAGGGGAACATTGTCCTCACTCTGTGATTTCTATTCCTCGGAGTTCTCACTGATAAACTCCATAGTGTCATCATAAATGTTTGAAGATTTTGGAGTGTTCTGCTACTTATTTTGCTCTTCTCCCCTTTCCGTCTCAGGGAAGGATTCTTTAGAGGTTGGAGTTTGAGGTACAAATGGAGCAGGAGTTTTGGGATTACCTTTTGATGGGCGTGAAACGGGAGGTTTGATTTGAGAAGGTTCAGATCCTCACCATTGATCTGAGGATACATTTTTGGGGATTTTGGGGGATATATTTTTACTCACGATGTGCTTGATCCTCACCATTGTCATATATTGTTTTGGTAGGAGGATTAGAGGGTGAGAGATTCTTGAATGAGTTGTTTTTTTTATGCAGGGAGGAGCAGATCATGAACAACAAAACCCTAACCTTTTGGTGAGTGATGAATGAGGCCGAGAACCAGGGGAAAGAGGCACCATCTCCTGTTGTGTAGCTGAAGAGTCAGGCTGGGATTGGCTGCAGGTCTTGTCACTAGATGACAAAGAAAAGATTTTGTTTCCTTTATTTTATTCTTTTATTTTGAAAACTTGAAACAGGCTTTGGATAAAATGGGTCTGGATTTGATTTTGTGGACCCTTGCAGTCCTTCTAGAGAGAGAGAAAAACAAATAAGCAAAAGCTCTTTCTCTTTTTACTTGAAGAACATAATTCAAGGTAACAAAGTCCAAGGGAGGTCCTCAGACTTTCAAACCGTTTTGTATCCAATGCCTTTGTTAAGATATCCGCAAGCTATTTTTTCTGTTGGAATAAACTCTAGTTTGATCTTCTTGTCTTCCACAAGCTCTCTAATGAAGTGATGCATGATGTCAATGTTCTTAGTTTTACTATGTTGCATAGGATTTTTCGAGATGTTAATGGCACTGATGTTGTCATAGAACAATGTCATGACATCTTGTTTGACATCATATTGTGCAAGCATCTACTTCATCCATTATAGTTGAGTGCAACTACTTCCAGCAGCAATATACTCGGACTCCGCAATGGATAGGGCTATACGATTTTGTTTCTTGCTAAACCAAGAGACAAGATTATCCCCGAGATAGAAGTTGTAAGAGCTTCTACCCTATTCCAAGTTTTTTCTATGTATTCTTCTGTTTAGCAATGAATGACATTTACATTCTTATTGTGTTTTAGTAATGTGTCGAGCGTTGATTTAATCTAAAGTTATTACTGTGTTATCACTAGTAGTGGAGCCTTTAGATACAATGAAATCATGCTTGACAGATCTCTAGTCGAATACTTATACATAAGTGACTAGCTTGAGGATGACTTACGATCATGTTCTACTGATCGAGATGTAGAGTCATATCACAGATATCGTTTGGGAGACGATATCGGATGACCCGACTTGTGTAGGAACTATGTGAAAGGGATTTCCATGGGTTCCAAACAATAATTTCATGCAACGGTATGAATTGAACTATGGGAATCAATGAAAAACTAATGATCTTATTGAAAAATTCAGCATGCATACAAACTTTTCAAAACTGAAAATTTACCTTTAATCGATTGAAAACAGAAGAGTAGTGTTTCTCTATCAAGTCCACACAAGCACAGTAACTTTGATTGGTTTTCTCTCACTCTCTTGCTAATGAAATTGAGAAGAAGAAGACAAAGTTGAAATGGTGGAATTGAGGAGGGAGGGTCGGCAATGTGAGGGAGAATTGGGAGAGTGATTGCCGATAATCTGAGCCAAATAGGGTAAGAAAATATTGTGTAATTATCACAAAAAATCTGATTGTGAAATTCAAATTAATAATTACACAATTTACCCATTCAATCTAATAATCAGACTCTTGCCCCATTGATGAATTAAAACCCTAAATGGGCTTCAAGCTCATTTAACCAAATCCAAATTAAAACACATTTAATTGAGTTCTAATTATGATTTAGCTAAATCGGTCCAATTTCCCTAACTCGATTTCTTCAACCGTTTGGTTAATAAACCTAGGCCAGAAATCAACCGAATCGTTTTCAATTTGAGTAAACTGAAAAGCGGATTCTCGCAACTACCATCCATGCTTATTTGCCACGTATTGTACTTAAAAGCGTGTGACCCTCTAGGCTCACGACCCGTTGGCAGACTGGTAAAATTACTATTTTACCCTTTCCATCATAAGTGGTCTCTAGCAAGCATTATGATTACCCAACGTTCGTGATTATCGATTATTCGACTTAACCTGTTATCGTACATGTCACTTTCCTTTTATCAAACCGATATCCAGATTGATCAATAGGCATAGAACCGTCACCCTAATTTATAAATCATTATTTCTTGATATCTGAGATGACTGAAAGCTGATACTAAGGTACCACCTGCGCAGTCGTGCTATACCTTCAGTCATTCTCATCAAGTGGCCTAAACGGATATCTTTCTCATACCAGAGTATGTGATAAATCCCTTAGACGTCTTTCGAGTTCACTAATGCAATTAATAACCAAGCCAATCAAAGCCGTTATGGCTACCCTTTTACAGGTAACGTTAGACTAGGTCAAACTTAGAGATTCATTACACAGTGCACACAAAGACTCTTTGATCTTAGGATATAATGACAAGCTACAATCTGTGAGTATGTCATGACTGGATCTATGTTGCATACCTACAATCGGATTGTCCAATATCATCGACCTGATGATATCTATGATATAACTCCGGCACACACTTTGCCATGATCAGTAGAGCATGATCACAAGGAGTTGGTCTCACACTGATCGCTTCTGAAGAAGCTTAGCTGATCAGGAACTTATCGAATGCAATTCTTTCTGATTTACAGTTCTACTATAAAAGTTTATACACATAATGATATAGATTAAATTACATTAGATATACTACCAAAACACATTAATAATATAATGCCTTTTATTATATCGAAAAATGATATACGTTACAATATAGATTGAGGAATTACATTTGATTAGGGCATAGTCCT
Organism: Geranium rotundifolium; assembly: GCA_963920655.1. Classification (NCBI taxonomy): domain Eukaryota; kingdom Viridiplantae; phylum Streptophyta; class Magnoliopsida; order Geraniales; family Geraniaceae; genus Geranium; species Geranium rotundifolium. Next base: position 26,541,885 of record OY987312.1, on the reverse strand, counting down.
AACAATCTCCCACTTGCCCCTAGTTCCAACCTAAGTTCCAATCTACCCCCATAGACTTCACATGTCCCTCATTCTTGGGCTGCGATAAAGCCTTCGTCAAGGAATTAGCAACGTTATCATTAGTCGGTACATAAGTAATCTCCACATCACCATTATCGATATACTCTCTGATAATTTGATACTTCCTCTGTATTTGTTTAGTTTTGTTGTGGAATCTAGGCTCTTGAGGTAATGTTATGGCCCCCGTGTTGTCACACAACAAGCTTACCGGATCAGATGCTCGCGGCATTACATCTAATCCGGTTATAAAGCTTAGATGCTTCTGCGGCAGCTATCTATTCAGCCTCTGCTGTAGAATCGGCAATTGTGGCTTCCTTGAAGCTCTTCCAGCTGAATGTTCCACCATTTAACACGAATACAAATCATGCCTGAGATTTGAAAACTAGCATCCACATATCCTTTGACTGCTAGTTCTCCATCCTTCCCACCATAAACAAGGAATGAGTCCTTAGTTCTCCTCAGATATTTAAGGATACTCTTGACAACTATCTAGTGCTCCTGGCTTGGGTTAGACTTATATTTGCTGGTACAGCTTAGTGTGAACGAGACGTCCGATCTCGTGCATATGATGGCATACATGATGGATCACATAGCCGAAGCATATGGGATCTTACTCATTTTGCTCAGCTCATCAGGAGTTGTAGGACTCTATTGCTTGCTAAGCTTAATGCCATGCCGCATGGGTATGTATCCCTTCTTAGAATCAAGCATTGAGAATCTTCTCAACACCTCATCTATGTAAGTGCTCTGACTTAGGCCCAATATTCTTTTGGGTCGATCTCTGTAGATCTTGATGCTTAGAATGAAAGCAGCATCACCTAAATCCTTCATCGAGAAGCATTTCCCTAACCAAGCTTTTGATAGCATTTGTGCCCTAGTCCAATTGCTATTAGCCTGTAAACGTCTATGTACATTATCATCGTTTGTAACATATATATAAAACGGCTTTGTATTACTTATGTGTTGAAGTAATATGTTAAGCATGATCTGATTTATGACCACTAAAGTAGTAGAACCATATGATAGCATTTGTGCCCTAGTCCAATTGCTATTAGCCTGTAAACGTCTATGTACATTATCATCGTTTGTAACATATAAATAAAACGGCTTTGTATTACTTATGTGTTGAAGTAATATGTTAAGCATGATCTGATTTATGACCACTAAAGTAGTAGAACCATAAATCTGTACGGATCACACTTAACGAGTCCCTGGTCAAAACATGCTTCCTAAGAAGCGACCAGTATGAGGATGGTTCTTAATGACGTAGTTCTACTTGTCATAGGGATGAGGGATCCTAGAACCATATCATAGATATCATGAGGTCATTGATATCGGACGACCCGCTTTGAATAGTGTTTTCATAGATTAAGCCATAAACATATTCAAATGCGATAGCTTGTCACGGCATCCTTAGACCAAGGAGTCTTTGTGATCACTATGCAATGAACGTACGGCTTTAACTTGCGCCAAACGCTTTCTGTAAAAAGGATTGCTATAAAGGGCATGATTGGGTGGCGGAACGGGTTGCATGAGTGACACGAAAGACGGCTAAGGGATTTATCCCTCATACTACGGTATGGGAAAGATATCCGTTAGAAGGCCTCTTGATGGAGACTGACTGAGAGAAAGAGCATGGCCATGCCAATAATACGGGTTATCAGTTCTCAGCCATCTCGCATATCAAGTAACAATGATTGATTGAACAAGGGAGACGACTCTATGCCTTGTGATCAATCGGGATATCTAGAGATAACAGGATGGTGACTTGTACGCACAAAGGTTAAGTCGAATCATCGATGATCATGCACCTTGGGTAATCATAATGTTTTACTAGAGACCACTTATGATGGATCGGGCAAGAGCGATCTTTTGCGCCGATCTGCCAACGGTGGCATGAGCCTAGAGGGTCACACACATACAAGGCGGATAACTTGAGACAAGGAAACATTGATGTTTCTTGAGGAGTAATATATAGACAAAACTGGAGGTTTTGTGCCATAGGTTCGGTTTGAGAGAATAATTAGCGAATCGAGAAAAATTGAGTTTTTCGTCGATATCGCGTCGGACTTTGTTTGATAAGTGACGACAAAAGGGTCGGGCGATTTTTGGACACGGCATGAGACAACACGGGAGGGCCCATTGGGCTCAGCCCATGAAGCCTCATGGCCGGCCCATTAAGGGCCCAACAAGACCTCATGGCCGGCCCACATGGTGGGTCCATGTGTGGGGGCCACACAACACCATGCTTAGTTGGTGATTGTGGATTAAGAGGTGAGTGATTTAAGGGGTATGGGTTAAAGCACCTTTAAGCCCATACCAATCACTTTTGACTCATGCTTGTTGGATGATGAATTGAAATATCTAGCATTCATTCATTAATTCAAGAATCACACAACTCTCACAACACTCTCTCCTCTCTTTGCTCTCTTGTTCTTTATTTAATTGTTCTAGTAGGCAATTAAGGGAGGGATCATCAAAATCATCCCCTTGGTGTGGACTTGCTTTAGAGAAGAAGATCTGAACGTTCTTCTTTATCGATTCAACGAAGACTAAATGCAAAATGGAGAAACTGTCCAGATTGTCCAGTTCCGATGACCGACAATGCGTGAGCCGTAGCCGCTTCGTACGAGCTCTGATTGACCTGAAACTTGCGGCGTTGGAAAGATAAGTCCAAGGGCTACAACGTTTGTGATATACTGATTTTCAAAAAGAACGCTGTTTTAGGAGATACAAGGCCGAGAAGCAGACTGGTCCGCAGAGTCTGTCCAGCGAGACGGGAAAAATGTTTTGCTCCAGACGGAGGTCTTCTTTTCCGAACTGGGTTTAGAGCAAAACACAAAAGATGTAGGGAATTGGCTGAGGTTTAATCTCCAAAAAAAACCGAAGCAATTGGAGATCTGTAGCTCGAGATATAGAGTTTCAAAGTCTCGATTTTCTGCCGGGCAGATTCTGGTAAAACTCGAAAACTCGATTTCCTAAGGATCTAACTTGGTAGTCGATCTTGCGCAGGTTAGGGGCGGTTTATAGGTTGCTTCCGCTGCCATGAACGTAATTAGGATGCCCCGGGACCCAACAGCTTTAACCTCAAGCAAGGTTGGGATGTCATTCCCGATGATCAAGATGTCATCGACATATAGCACTAGGAATACAATATTACTCCCACTCGCTTTCTTATATACGCAAGGTTCACTCTCGTTTTTGATAAAGCCGAATTCCCTTACGACTTCATCAAAACAAAGGTTCCAACTCCGTGAAGCTTGCTTTAATCCATAAATGGATCTAAGCAGCTTACAAATCTTTCCGGTATTCTCTAGATCAAAAAAACCCTCAGGATGTGTCATATACACATCCTCTTTTAAGTTCCCGTTAAGGAAGGCGGTTTTAACATCCATCTGCAATATATCATAGTCATAGTATACTGCTATGGCTAGAATGATTCGGATAGATTTGACCATAGCTACTTGATGCGGTCGCATCAAATGTAAATTTATGATATCTATTACCCACATTATAGGTGTTATTTGACCCTCGATGTGTTAAATTATTGATCTTTATGCCACTTTCACGCCTTCAGGTATCTTTGGTCTGAATGTGCTGAATACATGTGAAAATGGTCAAAACCTAGCCAAAACCGCAGCAGAGTCTTTCAGAGAGCACAACTTCCTCATATTTCATTCGAGATGACCCAAAATTATATCAAATCGAAGATAACTTGGCGATCTATAACCCTCTAGAAGGAAGTTTTCTTTCAATTTGAAGGGAAAAAGCTCAAAACACTACTGAAAGGAAGCATTGAAACAGATATCGGGATTGCAGACCAGCTGGCTTTAAAGTGCTATAACTTCCACATCCGAAATCCAAATTGAGCAAACATTTTATCTAAGTTGAAGAGGACGAAAAGAGCTACAATACTTCTGAAGGAAATATTTTCCTTAGAGGTCTGAGACAGGGCGAAAATTGTCTGATACTTTCGGGTGGTGTAGAGTTCTTATCCGAACTCCGATTTGGGCCTATAATATATCAATTCGAAGGAAATTTGAAGAAAGAGACTTGTAACTATGATGCAACGGATATGTAACGATGATGTAACGATCATTACACCTACATTAACGATCGTTACACCTCCCAGATGCAGAAAAAAATATATAAGCCAAACACGAATTCTAAAGGAGGGGGCCGAAAATTTCATTATTCACGCCACAATTGAACTGAGCCAGCCACCACGATTTGGGAGAGCAGAGAGTAGAACACCATATCAATCAAGGAGAAGATTGGGGACTTTGAGAGTAGCTCGAATCCGATTCAAGGGCGATTCAAGTGCTAAGATCAAGCAAGCTACACATCAACAGTCAAGAGGGATTCAACGGTTCATGTTCTTCAACCTTTTGGGTTTTAGGGTTCTTCGTTCTTATTCCTTAAACTCGAATTGTTTATTTATCTGTAGTTACGACGGTTTTCGAGATTGGCTAATTTTGAAGGAACTGAAGAAACATGTTACAAAGAATGTCGAAACATCTTCGACGACATCTTGTGTGACATTGTTGATGGCATCTCGGCAAGCATCCTGATCGACAGAAATCAAGAAAGTGCAGGTTCGGCAGTGCAGCAAGAAAGCGATTAGGAAAGTGCAGAACGACTCCTAATCTGAAAAGAAGAAAGACGGTGATTAAGAGGAAACCCTTTAGGGTTAGTACTCATCCACGATTGCTATAAAAGCTTAGGCTACCCCCTTAGCAATAGTGTGGTTCTTTATTTGTTTCCTAGCAACAATTTGCAAGGTTCTTAGACGTGAAGGTTTGCGGGCTGAGAAATTACAGATTGTGCTTAGGATGTTGTCCATCACATAACTATAGAGAGTTAGGTGATTGAGGGTTCACTGAAGTCGTGAGTTGAAGACTGCACGCAACCACCAAGCTTGAAGAAGACCTGAAGACGACAGAGCAAGGCGATTGCTCGAAGAGTGGAATCAAGACGTTCTTGGATTCAGGGGGAGACCCTGAGATAGATTGCACTGTAAGACGTAGCTTAAAGTATAGATCTAGGAGGGATCACAGGTACTTGTATGTTCTGACGGATTACTGATAAGTGAAATCTTTCCACTAGGCTGAGAGCCCCTAGACGTAGGTGACGTTGCACCGAACTGGGTAAACAATCTGCAGTGTCATTACTTAGAGCTTTATATTTACTGTCCTGCATTATCTACGCAAGAAGTCAGACACAACGTTATAACATTCTGTGTAACTTTGTGTGTGGCATCTTGCACGACTAAGTGATCAGAATTTCAATTGGTATCAGAGGGGGCACCTATAGCTTTAGGTGAGTTCCTAAACAAATATTTTGATCAAAGATGGACAATGCCAGAGAAGGAGGATCCCTAAATCGACCGCCTGTCCTAGATGGAAGCAACTATGGCTTTTGGAAGGCTCGAATGTGTGCCTTCATGAAGTCACTAGACAACAAGACATGGAAGGCTGTACTCAATGGTTGGAATGCACCACAACTCAGTGACAGTGATGGCAATCCTATCGGCCCAAAACCAGAAAAAGACTGGACCAATGATGAAGATGAAGAATCACTGGGAAATTCTCGAGCTCTGAATGCTATCTTTAATGGTGTTGACAAGAATGTGTTCAGACTAATCAACACATGCACAACTGCCAAATCAGCATGGGACATCCTGGCCGTAGCATATGAAGGAACAACTAAGGTTCGAGAACAAAAACTGCAATACCTGACTACCAACTTCGAAGCCCTCGTCATGAAGGAAGATGAATCAATTGCAGATTTCAATGTTCGCATTCGTGATCTAGCCAATGAATCCTATTCTCTGGGAGAACCAATGTCTGATGAAAAATTGGTAAGAAAAACTCTACGTGCTCTTAGTCCTAGGTTCAAGATGAAGATCACAGCAATTGAAGAAGTTCATGACCTCAAGGTCTTGAAATTTGATGAGCTGATGGGGTCTCTATTGACCTATGAGTTGTCTCTACCCAACATCGACAAAAGGAACAAAGGAGTTGCCTTCAAGAGCTTAACACACAAGCAACCAGATCCTGAGGATTCGGATTCTGATGAAGACATCGAGGCTACAATGGCCCTTCTCACAAAAAGGTACAACAAAGCCATGAGAAGATTTAGTCGAATGGGTGGACGGAATGTCACAGCAAATGCCAGAAACAATGCTCCACAAAAAGCTCAAGCTGGAGGTAGTCTTGACAGACCAAACAGGAGTGGGGAAGAAAACAAAAACAAAGGACTTCAATGTCATGAATGTGAAGGATTCGGCCACCTCCGTAGAGAATGTCCAAATTTCCTCAAACAACAAAAACGAGGATACAATGCCACTCTATCAGATGATGACAATGAAGATAGTGGATCTGAAGAGGTAAGCAACTTTGTTGCATTCACTACTACTACTGCTACATATAATGTTGATAATGCTGTCGACATCAATAATGATACAACTCCAAATGAGAATTGGACTAAAGAACAACTAGTCGAGGCATACAAAGGCTTGCATACCAGATGGATTAAGGAAACTCTGATACTTGATCAACAAGGCGAAAGGATCATTAGTCTTACCAACGACAAGTCAAGATTTCTAGAGACAATCGTGGAGCTGAAACGAGAGATCACCAGACTTAATGGAGAAATTAGTCTCATGACTAAATCGGTAAAGATGATGAATCCAAGCACAAAACGCCTTGACAAGATTTTATCGGTGGGAAAACAGTCCAAAGATACGACGGGACTAGGGTACACACATGCTGTCCCCTCAACAACAGGGACAAAGTTTGTCCCACAACAAGCCTTGGCTGACAAGAAACAACAGGATGCCCCAACTCATCCTACAGGACGACCTACAGCAAAAGCCATAACATCGTCTACAACCTGTTCTTGTCAAGAATCTGTCAGAAGACATCCTCCACAAAGACAACAAAGCTACAGAAGACCAGCTTATCAATATCAATGGATATGTCATTACTGTGGTCAACCAGGTCATATCAGACCTTTTTGTTTTCAACTTCTTAAGAGGAAGCAAGCTCAGAAATATCAAAGGCATCTCCCATCTCCTCCGAAGACAACTCGCCTTGAATGGAGACCTAAGAACCTGACCTATCGAGCTAATGTTGCATATACATCATTAAGTGCTTCAACGAACAAGGACTGGTATCTCGACAGTGGATGCTCTCGACACATGACAGGTACTCCAGAGTTTCTCTCCAATCTTAAATTATATACAAACTGCTTTGTTACGTTTGGAGATGGGATCCGAGCTCGAATCATTGGAAAAGGAGTGCTCAAGCATCCAGAAGCCACCTGTCTGACTGAAGCATTACTTGTAGAAGGACTTAAGGCAAACCTGATTAGCATCAGTCAGATCTGTGATCAGGATTTAGTAGTGAAATTCACTAAAGAAGCCTGTATAGTTAACAACATCGATCAGGTCACTATTCTGCAAGGAGTTCGCTCAACAGACAATTGCTATATCTGGTCTCCCAAGACACATACCAAAGCAACCAAGTGCCTTGTCTCCAAAGCAGAAGAAACCAAACTATGGCATCGAAAGCTTGGACATCTAAACCTTAGAAGTATGCAAAAGGCAATCTCAGAGCAGGCTATCACCGGAATCCCAAACATAAAAATAGTAGAAGGTAAGATCTGCGGAGAATGTCAGATTGGAAAGCAAACCAAGATGTCACACAAGAAGCTTCAGCATATCACCACCTCTCGAGTACTTGAGCTGATACATGTTGACCTCATGGGACCAATGCAAGTTGAAAGCCTTGGAGGAAAACGATATGTCTTTGTATGTGTAGATGATTACTCACGATACACTTGGGTTGACTTCCCTCGTGACAAATCAGACACCTTCTCGATCTTCAAGAATCTATGCATCCAAGTCCAACGAGAGAAAGGAGAGACAATTGGCAGAATCATCCGCCTTCGTAGCGATCATGGTCGAGAGTTCGAAAATAGCAAGTTTGCAGATTTCTGCAACTCAGAAGGGATAGCACATGAATTCTCAGCGCCAATCACTCCTCAACAGAATGGCATTGTTGAGCGCAAGAACAGGACTCTACAGGAGATGGCGAGAGTTATGATGCTGGCTAAAGACATACCAACTCACTTCTGGGCAGAAGCACTTAACACTGCTTGCCATATCCACAATCGAGTCACTCTCCGACCAGGTATGTCAGTAACTCATTATGAAATATGGAGGGGGAGAAAGCCCAATGTTAAGTACTTCCATATCTTTGGCTCCACTTGTTATATACTGGCTGATAGAGAGCCTCGCCAAAAGCTTGACCCAAAAAGCGATGAACGCATCTTCCTTGGCTATTCAAGGAATAGTCGTGCATACCGAGTGTTCAACAAACGAACCAAGACCATGATGGAATCAATCAATGTTGTTGTTGACGATGACTGCGAAGATGCCTCAGAAGATGCGACAGACGAAGACGGAGCCTATCCTCCCAACAATGTCAGGAAGTATGCTACTCCAGATGTCAGAGAAGATGCTAGCAGCAAAACAGAAGATGATGTCGCCAATAACGAAGAAGTAGTTCCTGAAACTAGCAACAAGAATCCCTCACGAAGAGTCCAGACTAACCATCCTATCTCTGGAGTTATTGGAAACCTGAATGAAGGCGTACGGACTCGGTCAAAAGCTCCTGAAGATTATAACGAGATGATCGGAAATATTTGCTTCGTTTCTAAGACAGAACCCAAAAACATCAATGAAGCCATCAATGATGAATATTGGGTCAATGCTATGCAAGAAGAGCTGATTCAATTTGAGAAAAATCAGGTATGGGAACTGGTGCCCAAACCAAGTGAAGGAAACATCATAGGCACCAAATGGATCTTCAAGAACAAATCTGATGAGCTTGGCAACATCACTCGCAACAAAGCAAGGTTAGTTGCTCAAGGGTATATTCAAATTGAGGGTGTCGACTTCGATCAGACATTTGCTCCTGTGGCAAGACTTGAAGCAATTCGTCTCTTGCTAGGGATATCATGTCATCTACAGATAAAGCTCTACCAGATGGATGTCAAAAGTGCCTTCTTGAATGGGGATCTCAATGAAGAAGTATATGTGTCACGACCCAAAGGATTTGTTGACCCTCACTATCCTGATCATGTGTATAAACTAAAGAAAGCTCTTTATGGGTTGAAACAAGCACCAAGGGCTTGGTATGAAAGGCTCACAAAATTTCTCATCCGAAGCGGCTACACTAGAGGGGGAGTCGACAAGACCTTATTTGTGAAGAATGAAGATGGAAATTTAATGATAGCTCAAATCTATGTCGATGACATTATTTTTGGAGGGATGTCAAGCAAGATGGTAGAGATATTTATTCAACAGATGCAATCAGAATTTGAGATGAGCATGGTGGGAGAGCTTACTTATTTTCTAGGCTTCCAAATCAAACAACAAAAGGATAGCATCTTCGTATCTCAGAGCAAATATGCGAAGAATATTGTCAGGAAGTTTGGGCTAGAGAAAGCCTCACATAAAAGGACACCAGCAGCTACACATGTCAAGCTAACTAAAGATGGTCCAGGAGAAGCCGTCGACCAACACCTATACAGGAGCATCATCGGTAGTCTCCTCTACCTCACCGCGAGTCGACCAGATATTGCCTACTCTGTCGGAGTATGTGCACGATATCAAGCTAATCCTAAGGTTAGTCATCTATCCCAAGCCAAAAGAATTATTAGATATATCTCTGGGACTACCAACTTGGGTTTGTTATATTCATTCGACACATCCCCTACCCTGGTGGGGTATTGTGATGCCGATTGGGCTGGGAACACATCAGATAGGAAAAGCACATCTGGAGGATGCTTCTTCCTTGGCAGCAACCTCATATCATGGTTTAGTAAGAAGCAAAACTGTGTTGCCCTTTCCACTGCCGAATCGGAGTATATTGCTGCTGGGAGTAGCTGCACACAACTACTTTGGATGAAGCAGATGTTAGTCGAATACAATGTTAGACAGGATGCCATGACTTTATATTGTGATAATGTCAGTGCCATCAACATCTCCAAAAACCCTGTCCAACACAGCAAGACCAAACACATTGATATTAGACATCACTTCATTCGAGAATTGGTCGAAGAAAAGAAGATCATCCTAGAGCACATCCCAACAGAGAAGCAACTATCTGATATTTTTACGAAGGCACTAGACGCGAGCAGATTTGAGGATCTCAGATCATCACTTGGTCTGTGTTCCATCAATGACCAGTAAAGGAAATACAGAAACGGTTGAGAGGAAGTGATTGGTACCTCTTCATGAACCGGTCTAAAAACCAACGAATGTCATTGGGCCAGGCATATCAAAAGCCCATATAAAAGGAAAGGAAAGATACAGTCAGACGCTAAAGAAGATTTTAATTGTTTTCAAAAACCTAGGCTGCCTCCTCTCTGTGCTCGCTCTCATCCCCTTCACCATTCACTCTCTGCAAATCTCTCAAACAACAATGGTGAAAACTAGAAGCACAGTAGCCCCAAAGGAAGCCACCGCTTCAAAGAAAGCTGAAGAAAAAGGCTCCAGAAGCAGTAGAGCGAAGACAAACAAGCATGGAGTGCGAATAAAAGGGCCAAAAACCCTGAAAAAGTCAGAAGAAATTATCAAAGAGGCTTCACCAGAGAAAGCCCCAATGCCAGTCTTTACTCGAGTCCCCAAGAAGTCCCGGACCAGAAGTGCTGCCTTCTCAATGTCTGACCTAACTGGGCCAGGAAGAGAGAATGATCTTGGCCAGGAAAATCGAGAGTCCTCCATGCAAATCGTCGTAGTTCCAACACCAACAGGTAACGATTTCTCTGCCGATACTTCTAGAAACAGTGATATGTTAGAATCACTATTGGAAAACCAGGACCCACCTAAAGAAGGTGTGGTAGAAGAACTGATACGTCCGGAAGGAGAAAAGGAGGATCTGACTCCGGTCAGTCATGGGCTGGAACGCATTGCGGAAGGAGAAGGAGGAGAAGAAGAAGGAACAGATGTCATACCAAAAGCCACTGAAAATGTTGTAGAAGAGGAAGAAATAGCTGACTCGGAAGAAGCCGAGGAAGAAGAAGAAGAGACAGAAGAGACCAGAGACGAACAGACCGATCTGGAAGAAGCTAAGAAGAACAAGGATGCTACAACCAACAACACAGAAGAAAACCCTCAGAATGTCAGAGAAGATGTCATGGAAGAAGCTACTGAAACTGCACACACAGTGCTGTCGTCCCTGAAGGAGAAAGTTCTAAAAGAAAATGAAAGTTTGGCTGTTATGGTTGGAAAACTAAAAGAAACAAGAAAGAGGAAGGAGTTCAAGGATGCTAGAGGCCCCAGCAACAAAAAGAAAAAGATTGCTGCCAAAGAAAAGGGGAAGAAGGTGATCCCCACAAGAAGGTTGATAGATGAATCTACTGATGATGACGTTGAAGAGGTTCCTGCTGAGGAAGGAAAGAAGAGGAAGGCCCTGAAAACGGCCAAGAACACCATGAGTGTAACTTACGACAACGTGTCGTTTCACTCAGTAGAAGGCGCAAAGAGGTGGGAGTTTGTATTTTAGAGAACGGCGTACCCAGAGAAGACATTGTCGTCGGAGCTGCTTGGGCTAAAGGCCATTATACAGCTCCTGGAGAAGGCAGAATTGATGAGAACCGTCTCCGACATTGGCAACCACTATCCCCTCTTGGTAAAAGAATTCATTGCCAACTTGCCTACCACATTTGGTACCCTAGATGCTCCAGAGTTTTATAAAGTATATGTCAGAGGCATCCGCTTTGACATCACCTCCGACATCATCAATGAATTCCTGGGAAGGAAGAGGGTTCGATCTGTGCCACCACCCGATCTAAGCAAAGTCCTCCGGGAAATCACTGGAGATAAGAGCAGAACATGGCCATCCAAAGGGACAGTGGCAGCATCAGATCTGACTTTCAAGTACTCCATTCTCTTTCGAATTGGAGTTGCAAACTGGGCGCCCTCGACCCACGCATCATCGATCAAACCTGAACTGGCAATCCTTATCTACCAAATAGGTACTGGATCTAAACTTGACTTTGGACAATTTGTGATTGATCATCTTGCTCGCCATGCTAGATCTCTTGCTGTGAAAATTCCCATAGCCTTTCCATCCCTTATCTCTGAATTACTCGTACATCAACACCCTGGCGTGTTGAAAACGTCGGATAAGGTGGGGAAAAGAGGAGGAGTAATTGTGATGAGCCACAAATTGTTTGAAGGAAGGCATGCTCCTGATCTAGCCAGGCCAGAAGTCGCGGCAAAGACCAGTAGAGCCACAAGTGTCGTCCCTCTCACAAGGACTACCAGCAGGGATGCCGTCATGCTCAAACAAGAAATTGAAGTGCTTGATGAGGACATTGCAAACTTAAAGACTGCCCTGAAGCACCTCTCGCAGCGCCGAACTCACTGCGCCAACCTGCTGCACTCCATGTCTCCTCCAGGCTCTGACGATGATCCCACAAATGATCTAGAAGATGCTACCCAAGAAGCCTCCACAGAAGCAACAGAGACTGCAAGTTCCAACAGCAGCTCTATTTGAAATATTTTAGGAAATTCTCTGAACAACTAGACAACTTTTATGGTCTGTAATATTTTGTGAACACTATATCATGCTTTCTCTCGACAGCTGATCGAGAGCAAGTGTGAGTTATGTTTGGATTTATTTTGCTTATTTCCCGGATTTGTTGAAATATTTGTTTATGGTTTGGCTCTTTTTGAGCCAGCATGGGGGAGTAAGTTTAAGGTTGAGTTTAAGTTAGATAACGCGCGCGATCACGACGATGCAAGAAAGGAAGATAGAGAAGACGCGACGATACGCGCGACGAAACTGCCGATCAATGAGACGCTGAATGCGACGAAGAATGTGACGAAGAATGCTGTCCTTAAAAATAGCCAAAGGGGGAGATTGTAGTTACGACGGTTTTCGAGATTGGCTAATTTTGAAGGAACTGAAGAAACATGTTACAAAGAATGTCGAAACATCTTCGACGACATCTTGTGTGACATTGTTGACGGCATCTTGGCAAGTATCCTGATCGACAGAAATCAGGAAAGTGCAGGTTCGGCAGTGCAGCAAGAAAGCGATTAGGAAAGTGCAGAACGACTCATAATCTGAAAAGAAGAAAGACGGTGATTAAGAGGAAACCCTTTAGGGTTAGTACTCATCCACGATTGCTATAAAAGCTTAGGCTACCCCCTTAGCAATAGTGTGGTTCTTTATTTGTTTCCTAGCAACAATTTACAAGGTTCTTAGACGTGAAGGTTTGTGGGCTGAGAAATTGCAGATTGTTCTTAGGATGTTGTGTATCACATAACTATAGAGAGTTAGGTGATTGAGGGTTTACTGAAGTCGTGAGTTGAAGACTGCACGCAACCACCAAGCTTGAAGAAGACTTGAAGACGACAGAGCAAGGCGATTGCTCGAAGAGTGGAATCAAGACGTTCTTGGATTCAGGGGGAGACCCTGAGATAGATTGCACTGTAAGACGTAGCATAAAGTATAGATCTAGGAGGGATCACAGGTACATGTATGTTCTGACGGATTACTGATAAGTGAAATCTTTCCACTAGGCTGAGAGCCCCCAGACGTAGGTGACGTTGCACCGAACTGGGTAAACAATTTGCTGTGTCATTACTTAGAGCTTTATATTTATTGTCCTACATTATCTACGCAAGAAGTCAGAAACAACGTTATAACATTCTGTGTAACTTTGTGTGTGGCATCTTGCACGACTAAGTGATCAGAATTTCATTATCTTTGTGGATTTTGGTTCTAGCACCATGATCATGGGCTACATACCCTTGATCATTGATGCTAGGTCGTAATTTTTTATTATGGTGAATTTATGAGTATGAACTAAATTATTTTATGCATATGTGATTGATTCTGAGTGCTTAAGGCTTATAATATTTGTTGACGAATAAATATTATTTGTGAGAGTCGCGTTGCCGTGTCCGAGAGAACCGGTGGGTGACAGAAAAACTTAGATTCAAAGGGGTTGAACTCTTCGAAACCCCTACCCCATTATTGTTGTACTTATTGAAGACTCATGGTTGTTATGTACCTGAGAGGGATGATGAAAACTTTTTGTCTAGGCTAACACCAAACCGAGAGGTGTTAATATGATTGTTTCTTAGGGTTCACATTAGTTGCATAATTTATCAGAACTTGTTCATTTATTTCATTGTAATTTAAATAAATAGCCTAGCATCCATGATTTTCTCTACTGAATAGTCTCTCCCAAGCGTTTTTATTTTACATATCTCAAAACCGATTTATAAATCGAGTACTTTATGTTACACGTGATAGTATAAATTAAATTGAATTAACCCTTATTGGTCCTTGTGGATTCGACCCTGTGCTTACCAGGATTTATTACTTGTAACGACCGCGTGCACTTGTGCGTTACTGGGTGCTTGTGGACAACTGTCTACGGGCCCAACACTACTTGTGAGAAGGTTTCATCATAATCGATACCTTCGATCTGGCGATATGCTTTCGCAACCAGTCTAGCTTTATAGGTCTTAGGTTTTCCATCCGTGTCGGTCTTAAGTTTATAGACCCATTTACAACCGATGGGTTTTATCCCAGGGTTTAATCCACCAAGCACCAGACTTGGTTGTCATACATGGATTTCATTTCCTCACTTATGGCGTTCTGCCATTTTTCGGAGTCTGGACTTGCCAAAGCTTGCTTGTAGGTTTCTAGATCATCCTAATCCATCAATATCAAGTAATTTCCATCAGTGGCTAGAAAGCCATATCTGATAGGAGTTTGACGAGATCTTTCAGGCCTTCTTGGACCCTCTAGAATAGGTGTAGGGATTGGTTCTTGATCAATGACCTCTTTTGGCTCCTGTATTTCTACATCTGGCATAGTGGGTTGTTCCGTATCATCTTGAATTTCTTCAAGATGCACGACACTCCCACTAGCGCTTTTGGAAATAAATTCCTTTTCCAAAAATACCCCTCCTCGAACAACAAAAACTTTGTTCTCACTGGGTTTGTAGAAATAGTACCCCCTTATTTCCTTGGGGTACCTCACAAAGACACACTTATCTGATTTGGGTTAGAGCTTATGGCCTAGCAGACGCTTGACGTAAGCTACACATTCCCAAATCTTAAGGAAAGCTAATAAGGGTTTCTTCTCGTTTCATACTCTGTATGGAGTGCTTTCCACTGGCTTTGTAGGTGCCCGATTCAAAATGAATGCGACCGTCTCTAAGGCATAGCCCCAGAAGGAGATAGGGAGGTCAGCATGACTCATCATTGATCGAACCATATCAAGCAAGGTCCGATTTCTCCGTTCGGATACACCATTCATTTGATGTTTTCCAGGCGTTGTTAATTTAGAGAGGATCCCACATTCCTTTCAATGACCGTGAAATTCATGGTCCAAGTACTCCCCGCCTCGGTCAGATCGAAGCGCTTTTATACTTTTACCAAACTGGTTTTCTACTTCGTTCTGGAACTCTCTGAACTTGTCAAAGGTTTCCGATTTATGTCGCATAAGATAGACATACCCGTATCTACGGAAGTCATCAGTAAATGTAAATAAGTAGTGAAAACCCCTTGTGGCCTGAGTGCTCATAGGTCCACACACATCTGAATGTATGAGACCTAATAAGTCACTAGCACTTTTATCTAAACCGGCAAAAGGTGCCTTTGTCATTTTTCCCACAAGGCATGACTCACATCTCTCAATTGAAGGGAATTCAAACGTACTTAGAAGTCCACACTTGTGAAGTGTTGAGATGCGTTTTTTGCCTATATGGCCTAAACGGCAGTACTATATCACAGTTTGGTTTAAATCATCGGATTTAACCCTTTTGTTACTTATATTATAAATTGAGCTAGTGTCAGTGTTTTGAATATTAAGAATATATAAAACACCAACCAATGATGCATTGCAATAAAATATATTATTCTTAAATATATTGAAAATTCCATCATCAATAGAAAAACAAATAAAACCAGCCCACTGCGCAAACTAAATAATATTTTCGCGGAACGCAGGTACACAATGAACATTGTTTGATAATAAAACCAGCCCACTGCGCAAACTGAAACTAATGTTTCCTACTGCAGTTGTTAAGACTTGATTGCCGTCACAAACTCGTAGGTCCGCCTCGCCCCTGCCCACTTCTCTTCTACTTCCCAGAGCCTGCACATTAACACAAATGTGAGATTCTGCACCGGTATCAAGTACCCGAGAATCCGAAGTAGATAAACGGAGATTGAGCTCAATAACAAAAATATCTGATCCTGAAGATTTGGAAGCTCCACTCTTCCTAAATAACTACTAGTGTTTCTTAAAATCCTTCTTCAAGTGCCCCTGTCCTTGGCAATAGAAGTAGACGACATCCTTCTTAGGATTCTCAACAGCCTTTGGAGCTGCTGGACCCTTAGGTAGTCAAATCTTCCCCGCTAAGTGCATAGGGACCTTATCCTTGCCCAGGCTGGCTTTCTTGAAGATCACGTGCTTGTTGACAATAAAAACCTCCTTAGACTTACCCTTGAGATTCTTTTCAGCAGTCACGAGCATACCCTGAAGCTCTGTTAAAGTCTTATCCATGTCATGCATATTGTAATTTCTAACGAAATCTTAGAGCATTTTGTGCCCTAGTCCAATTGCTAGTAGCCTGTAAACGTC
The DNA here is from genome assembly GCA_963920655.1 of Geranium rotundifolium. Lineage (NCBI taxonomy): Eukaryota > Viridiplantae > Streptophyta > Magnoliopsida > Geraniales > Geraniaceae > Geranium > Geranium rotundifolium. The sequence goes on along the minus strand of OY987312.1, from coordinate 26,525,140 downwards.
TATGTACATTATCATCGTTTGTAATATATATAAAACGGCTTTGTATTACTTATGTGTTGAAATAATATGTTAAGCATGATCTTATTTATGACCACTAAAGTAGTAGAACCATAAATTTGTACGGATCACACTTGACGAGTCCCTAGTCAATATATGCTTCCATAGAAGCGACCAGTATGAGGATGGTTCTTAATGACGTAGTTCTACTTGTCATAGGGATGGGGGATCCCGGAATCATATCATAGATATCATGAGGTGATTGATATCGGATGACCCGCTTTGAATAGTGTTTTCATAGATTAAGCCATAAACATATTCAAATGCGATAGCTTGTCACGGCATCCTTAGACCAAGGAGTCTTTGTGATCACTATGCAATGAACGTACGGCTTTAACTTGCGCCAAACGCTTTCTGTAAAAGGATTGCTATAAAGGGCATGATTGGGTGGCGGAACGGGTTGCATGAGTGACACGAAAGACGGCTAAGGGATTTATCCCTCATACTACGGTATGGGAAAGATATCTGTTAGAAGGCCTCTTGATCGAAGTAGAAGACATCCTTCTTAGGATTCTCAACAGCCTTCGGAGCTGCTGGACCCTTAGGTAGTCGAATCTTCCCGGCTAAGTGCATATGGGCCTTATCCTTACCCAGGATGGCTTTCTTGAAGCTCACGTGCTTGTTGACAATAAACACCTCCTTGGACTAGCCCTTTAGATTCTTTTCAGCAGTCACGAGCATACCATGAAGCTCTGTTAAAGTCTTATCCATGTCATGCATATTATAATTTCCAACAAAATCTGATAGCATTTTGTGCCCTAGTCCAATTGCTAGTAGCCTGTAAACGTCAGTGTACATTATCATCGTCTGTAATATATATAAAACGGCTTTGTATTACTGATGTGTTGAAGTAATATGTTAAGCATGATATGATTTATGACCACTAAAGTAGTAGAACCATAAATCTGTACGGATCACACTTGACGAGTCCCTAGTCAATATATGCTTCCATAGAATCGACCAGTATGAGGATGGTTCTTAATGACGTAGTTCTACTTGTCATAGGGATTAGGGATCCCGGAATCATATCATAGATATCATGAGGTGATTGATATCGGATGACCCGCTTTGAATAGTGTTTTCATAGATTAAGCCATGAACATATTCAAATGCGATAGCTTGTCACGATATCCTTAGACCGATGAGTCTTTGTGATCACTAGGCAATGTACGTGCGGCTTTAACTTGCGCCTAACGCTTTTCGTAACAGGATTGCAATAACGGGCATGTTTGGGTGGCAGAACGGGTTGCATGAGTGACACGAAAGACGGCTAAGGGATTTATCCCTCATACTACGGTATAGGAAAGATATCTGTTAAAGGCCTCTTGATTGAGACTGACTGAGAGTAAGAGCATGGCCATGCCGGTGATACGGGTTATCAGTTCTCAGCCTTCTCACATATCAAGTAACAATGATTGATTAAACAAGGGTGACGACTCTAAGCCTTGTGATCAATCGGGATATCTAGAGATAATAGGATAGTGACTTGTACGCATAAGGTTAAGTCGAATCATCGATCGGCATGCACTTTGGGTAATCATAACGTCTTACTAGCGGCCACTTATGATGGATCGGGCAAAAAAGATCTTTTGCACCGATCTGCCAACGGTGGCATGAGCTTGGAGGGTCACAAACATTCAAGACGGATAACTTGAGACAAGGAAACCTTAACGTTTCCTGAGGAGCTATGCATGGACAAAACTGAAGGTTTTGGGCCATGGGTTCGGTTTAAGAGAATAATTAGCGAATCGAGAAAAACTTAGTTTTTTCTTCGATGTCGCGTCGGACTTTGTTTGATAAGTAACGACAAATAGGGTCGGGCAACTTTTGGACACGGCACGAAAGCACATGGGCGAGCCCATTGGGCTCGGCCCATGAGGTCACGTGACCGGCCCAATAAGCCCAATATGGCCGGCCACATTGGTGGGTCCAAGAGTGGGGGCCACACAACACCATGCTTGGTTGGTGATTGTGGATTAAGAGATGAGTGATTTAAGGGGTATGGGTAATGACACTTTAAGCCCATACCAATCACTTTTAGACCCATTCTTGTGAGTTGGATGATATAGGGGAAATATCTAATATTGATTCATTACACAAAATATCAAAGAACTCTCACAACCTCTCTCTCTCTCTCATAGTGGCCGGCCACTCCCCTCTCTCCTCTCATCTTGCTCTCTTGTTCTTCATTTAATTGTTCAAGTAGGCAATTAAGTGAAGGATCTTCAAGATCATCCCCTTGGTGTGGACTTGCTTTAGAGAAGAAGATCCGAAAGTTCTTCTTTATCAATTCAACAAAGACTTAAAGGTAAATTTCTTGTAGAATAGATTTTGCCTTGGGATTTAACGGTTCATGTTCTTGGACAATGTTTGGAGTTGATTTTGTTAAACGCTTCCGCTATCTCGATGATCTAGAACGCTCCAAAACCCTACAGTGGTATCAGAGGAGTTGTTAACCCTCTTAATCTTTGTGTTGTTGAACTTGTTTCGGTTTTATGATTATTTGCATGCCAAAATTGTTGATAACATGTTTTTAATGCTTTTTGGGATAATTGCATGAAATATTTTATTTTTGGAAAATATATTGAATTTGGAATTTTTCTGAAATTATTGGATTTGTCGGGTCCGAGAAGAGACTCTCGAGGAGCCGGATCAGAGGTACCGGACGGAGGTCACCGGAGGCCGGGGAGGCTGGCGGTGATCGGAACCGTCCCCACTCTAGGCCGAGGCCGAGAGTGGAGGCAAGCTCGGTTTGGGCTTTCCTAGGCCCAAACCGAGCCGTGGTGTTGAGCTCGGCCCAATGGGCTTCGGTCTGTTGAGCTTGGGCCCGACTTGGTTCGTGCACAGAGTTTGATCTGTGGCATGAACCCGCGATCCAATATTTCGAAAACTTTCAAAATTTAATCGGTTTCGATAAACCGTTTTTCGAAAAGGTCTAGTTTCGATAAACCCGACCAAGCAGCTTGGCAAAATTAAAACCGGAATAATTGCATATTATTTGATAACATGTTTGTGTGATAACATGTTGGATGATGTGATGAGATGTATGATACATTAGTAGCCAATTAGATTTTATCGCTTTCACGGTTTGCACACCGTTAGTGTTAGCGTGTAATTATTCTTTCATTCGAGCCCATAAAGTGTAATTATTTTTTATCCGGTATACGAACCGAGTATTAATTGTAATTACTACTCAAAGACGAGAAGGATGGAAAATCGAGCACAATGTCGGTCTTGGAGGAAGTCCAAGAGCTAGTGGGAGCCCGAATGAGAAAAACGACAAGTGGTGACTCGTAGAATCCTAAGATTAGGATGGGCTATAAAATGCATATTTAACGCTTTATGTTTGCTTGCTTGAATTATTTAAATAATAACATGCTTGCATGCTTAGCTTATAAGTTTATAAGCCATCACCTCACATGCAAAGATTAAAATCGATTTTAATTTTTTTTCATGTCTAAAGCGTTGTGAACCATCATCGCACGGGTTGTGATGGATGAGTTCAAATTTGAAACGTGTTTGCACGGGTTGCAAATGGCGGCTTCAAATGAAGATAGTATGTGATACAATTAGAAACGTCACAACACGGGTTGTTGATGACGGGTTCATAATTGTGCCAAATACTTTCGAATTATTAAACACAACCAAATCACAACATAATTTGAGTCAAGTGGGATGCCACCCAAATTCACACCCATGTAGAAACATTTTATCGGTGTCGTGCGCCTTAGCGGAGCATCGATGGAATGGGTTGTATATGGGAATGGTAAATTTTGTGGGATGTCGTGCGCCTTAGCGGAGCATCTGCACAAAGTTAACACGTTAGTGAAGGTTGGTTTACTCAACCACGATTCTTGGCCTGAGGTCGAGCTGGGGCATCGGAAGGGTAAGCCGTGTTCTTTTGCACATACCCTGACCAAGAGTTACACGGGTTGTAATTGGATGGACGTCCTACCTAAATGAGTCAATTGGAGCGTTGCGCCTTAGCGTACTTCAACTGAAAAATAAGGGATCTTCAATCACAAGCAAAAACCCTAACCGATCCAAACACTCAATCTTCACGACTTGATGTTTGATCGGAGCAAAACCGTTCTAGCAAATATAATCAGCCTCTCAACACGCCAATGGTGCACGGTTAAGAGCTCTGAGAAATCTTGCAATTTTAGAACAAGAACGGATGACTGCTAATGGGGAAGCCCAAGGCTTTTTATAGCAGCTCACATTCCTAATCCTTCCCGGATTAGGAATAGAAAGTTTCAGACTTCCTGAATAAATTAGGCAAGTCGTTGCCGCCTTTAATGACAGCTGGAAGTCGTCTTACTTGTTCGGACTTCCTAAATAAATCAGGCAAGTAGAGTTGCCGCCTATTGCTGACGTGCTATTGACAGCTGGAAGTCGCCTGGCTTGTCGACGTCCCTCTCTTGCGCTCCAAGTCTTCGTGGCGCCTTTCTTCTTTCGCTCCAAGCGTCGTCGAAATAGGAAAGCTTCAAATCTTTCCTAATCTGGATCGTAAATAGTCGCTCCACATGTCATGTAACATGTTGCACTGACTTCTTACTTTTGCGCTAAAAAATTATGCCAATATTTAAACGTAGCAACAATCTCCCCCTTTGACAATTTTTTAGGCAAACACTTTTTTAGGCACATCGTCATCTTGTGGCAGTTATGCATAGCAAGCGATGCAACCAAACACCTGTTTTAAGTCCATCGTCATCTTGTGGTAGTTACGCACAGCAATCGATGCGACTTCTTATGTGGCTTCTGCTTCGTCTTCTGGAGCGGCAACTTCTGGAGCAGCGACTTCTATGCGCAACTTCTGGTGCGACTTCTGGCGTAACTTCAGGCGTAGCCTTTCTATCTCCCCCTGTTTGTCTAACAATATTTCCAAAAGTAATCATACAATGAAATTCGACTAACAGCAGGGTATAAACCAGCTCAAACATGAGCAAAATATCCCAAAACAAAACAAGTGTCATAATGTGCAGAAAACTAACTCGGACAGTCCCCGAGAATTTAAGAGTGTGTTTGGAACAAGTTTATCAGAGTAAATAAGAGAAATACTTAAAATGAAGTGGAGTCGTTGACATCATCTTCATCAGCAGGAGCAGAGCGGAGGTCATTGAGAAGAGCTTCACAGGCAGTTTTGCGGGTTGTCAGAGCAGCAATTGACTTTTCCAAGTCATTGACCATCTCTACAAACTCTTCCTCCATCCTAGTGCCAAGTGGTCCTGAAGGTCGGGAGCTGGAACCAGCTTCTGATGCTTTGGCCATGGGAGGAGTGAGATCCCTCATATGCTTGCCTTCGAAGTTTTTGAGGCTGATAGCGAGGGGCAGTGGCTTTTTTCCAGGAACATCCGTCTCTCGAACAATGTGAGGAAATTGTTGGAAGAGAAGTCCGGTGATCAACGATGGAAACCCAATAGGTAGCTTGACAGCGCATGATTTGGCATGTTTGCCAAGATGTTCAATGACATATGAGCCAAAATCAAGAGGAGATTGCGTACCTCTTTGGTAAATGAGTTTAGCCAATTCAGTTTTGATGCTCGATCCGTGAGTGGAAGGCGCCCAATTTGCCAAGCCAATGCAGTACAGAATTGAATATGTGGCAGTAAGCTTAGCAGCCGCAATGGTGTCCTTGAAGGGCCAGACCTTCTTCCGTCCTCCTATGATCTCAACCGCCACTTTGTTCAAGTGCGGGACTTATGGAGTGACTTCTGGGTCCTCTCTGCCTAGATAAGCATTGATAGTTGTGGCAGATATTTCGAAGCATTCTCCCCATACAAATACCTTCTTGTACTCTGCGTCTCTAGGGTCATTAAACTCACTTGAGAGGTTGACAATGAACTCTTTGACCAGTGCTGGGTAGAATGGCCCGATGTTTATGACTGTATTGGTTAGGCCTGAGCTTCGAAGAAGTTCCACAATTGTGTTCATCCCCTGAGCTTCTGTGGAGAGCTCTCTCTTTGGATAGATGTTGCGCTGGTACACATACTGCCATTTGACCGCGTTGTCTACAGAGTGGAATGAGACATTATCTGTAGGAGCTTTAGGAACATTTTTGGGGAGTTTCAGCCCTCCCATTGACTTTTTGACCCGTGGTAGTATAACTCGGATTTCTTCTTCTTCAGACTCCTCTTCTTCTGGAGCAGAGGTTGCTACAGAAGTTAGTGACTTTCTTCTAGAATTTTTCGGCTGTTTAGAAGCTGATGTTCCTCCTTTCTCTGTGGTTTTTCTTTTTGGGGTTAATTTCCTTGGTACTTGGGGTTCTTCTTCTTCATCGACCAACCTTCTTGTTGGTAGCTTCCTTCTCTCAAGCCTTTTAGGCACAGCTTCTTCTTCCATGGTCTCTGCTGTATCTCCTTCTTCTATACTGACACTATACTCTACAGGTTGAGCAACTTCTAGGATAACTTCAGTATCTTCATTCATCCTTGGATTACTGTCCTGGGCAACAAGTGGACTGTCTGCTTTTCGCGAGGCTTCTTTTGGTGGGGACTTCTCTGGCGCAGGTGCAGATTTTTGGGGGCTAGATTTATCTCCACAGACGGCACCATGGATCTCACGAGCGAGAGTTCCTTGAGCCTCTTCAGACACCTCTTTGTCTACAGGGTTTACTACAGAAGGGGTAGTAGGAGTACCTTGTGGGAGCGTCTGCGAAGTGTGAGAGCCTTCCTCTTCTAGGTTGGTAGGTTTGTCCTTCTCTACAGTGGAGGTAATCGCCTCCATTGGTGCATCCTGAGGTTTCGCCAAACCTTCCCCCGGAAGATTTCTTCCACGAATCTTCCCTCCGTATTTGTTCGTTGTTGATTTGGAGGCCGACAACTTCTTGGCAATCACTTTTGCCCTCTTCTTTGATCGTAGCGTCTTGGAGGTAGATGGTATGCGTCCACTTCGGGTACCAACCATTTGACAGAGTACTTGATCAGATTTGATTTTGAGAGAAAGAACAACTGCTATTGTTTGCAGATTTGTTTCTGCTTTTTCGAGGTGCCCTACCTGTTTTGGGAAGGTGGAGGGGATGTGCAGGCTTTTTCTGTGGAAGTTGAAAGGAGTTAATGTCGATTGGTCGATCGTCAGTTTTGCAATCATTCCCCTTTTTTTCTTTTGAATTTTCAAACAAATTTCATATGGGCTTTAAGAGTGTAATTTGGGCCCGGCTTGATTTTGTGGACCCTCGTTGGTCCTGATAGAGAGAGAGGAAAATCACTAAAAAGCTCTCCCTCTTCTTTCTTGACTTCTGGTTATTCCAGACAGCAAAGTCCAAGGGATGACCTCAGACTTTTAAACCTGTTAGCATCTAACGCCTTTGTAAAGATGTCAGCGACTTGTTTCTCAGTGGGTAGGTACTCGAGCTTTATCTTCTTGTCTTCTACAAGCTCTCGAATAAAGTGATGCCTGATATCAATATGCTTTGTTTTGCTGTGTTGCACTGGGTTTTTCAAGATATTGATTGCACTGATGTTGTCACAGAACAAAGTCATGACTTCTTGCTTGACTCCATACTCTGCCAACATTTGTTTCATCCAAAGGAGCTGAGTACAGCTACTTCCAGCTGCAATATATTCGGACTCAGTAGTAGACAAAGCAATACAATTTTGCTTCTTGCTGAACCAAGATACAAGATTGTTCCCAAGGTAGAAACAACCTCCCGAGGTACTTCTTCGATCTGGTGTGCTTCCCGCCCAGTCAGCATCACAATATCCAACAAGAGTAGGAGAGGTATCAAAGGAATATAGCAAACCCAATTCAGAGGTTCCCGAGATGTACCTTATGATCCTCTTGGCATGAGCTAAGAGACTGACTTTTGGATTGGCTTGATATCAAGCACAGACTCCCACGGAGAAAGCGATGTCGGGTCGACTTGCTATTAGATAGAGAAGACTTCCTATTATGCTTCGATAAAGGCTTTAATCAACTGGTTCTCCCATCTCGTCCTTTGTGCATTTGACATGTGTGGCAATAGGAGTTCTTTTGTTTGAGACCTTTTCTAACCCGAATTTCTTTACAATGTTCTTTGCATATTTGCTTTGGGAGATAAATATTCCATCTGACATCTGTTTGATCTTGAAGCCTAGGAAGTATGTGAGCTCACCGACCATATTCATCTCAAATTCAGACTACATATGTTGGACGAAACGTTCCACAATCTTGTCTGACTTTCTTCCAAATACGATATCATCAACATATATTTGAGCGATCATAATGTCCCTTCCTTCCTTCTTCACAAAGAGAGTTTTGTCTACTCCCCCTCGAATATAGCCATTCTGAACTAGGAATTGGGTAAGACGTTCATACCATGCTCGTGGAGCTTGTTTGAGTCAGTAGAGAGCTTTCTTTAGCTTGTAGACATGATGAGGAGAGTTATGATCTTCAAATCCTTTTGGTTGAGCAACATACACTTCTTCGTTGAGATTTCCATTGAGGAAGGCACTCTTTACATCCATCTGACAGAGTTTGAAACGCAGATGGCATGCTATGCCGAGAAGAAGTCGTATGGCTTCCAGTCTGGCTACCGGAGCAAAAGTTTCTTCAAAGTCAACTCTTTCTTCTTATGTGTACCCCTGAGCCACCAGTCTTTCTTTGTTTCGAGTGATGTTTCCTTGCTCGTCAGACTTGTTTTTGAATATCCACTTTGTCCCGATGACATTGACATTGTCAGGCTTGGGTACTAGTTCCTAGACTTCATTCCTTGCAAATTGAACCAATTTTTCTTGCATGGCGCAGACCCAGTACTTATCATTGATTGCTTCTTGTATATTCTTTGGCTCAATTTTGGAAATAAAGCAAATGTTACCTATCATCTCTTTGTAGTCTAGAGATGCCTTTTGTCGAGTCCGTACTCCCTCATTTATGTCTCTTATCACATCCTGGGGTGGATGATTCTTCTGAATTCTTCTTGACGGAGCTCTCTGTACTTTAGGAGATGCCACTTTTTCCGGGATGATTGGGCTTTCGTCTTCAGATTCTTTGCTGCGCTCTTCGCCTCTGACTTCTGGTCTGACTTCTCCTGAGAGATTTAGGACTTCTTCGTCTTCGTCACTGGGTTGGTCATTACTGTCATCGATCACGACATGGATGGATTCCATGATAGTCCGGGTGCGTTTGTTGAATACACGAAAAGCCCGACTATTTCTGAAGTATCCAAGGAAGATGCCTTCGTTGCTTTTAGGATCAAGTTTGCGTCGAGATTCCCTATCTGCAAGTATGTAGCAGATCGATCCAAAGACATGGAAATATTTGACATTAGGCTTCCTCCCCCTCCATATTTCATAAAGCGTGAGCGAAGTTCCAGGGCGGAGGGTCACTCTATTATGAATATGGCAAGCCGTATTCAAAGCTTCAGCCCAGAAGTGCTGCGGGATGACTTTGGCTAGCATCATAACTCTTGCCATTTCTTGAAGAGTACGATTTTTCCTTTCTACGATCCCGTTCTGTTAAGGAGTGATGGGAGCAGAAAATTCGTGTGCAATTCCTTCAGCATCACAAAAATTTGCGAAGCTGATGTTTTCAAACTCCTTTCCATGATCACTTCGAAGTCGGACGACTTTTCCAATGGCTTCTCCTTTTTCTCGTTAAATTTTCCGACATAGGGCTTCAAAGACTGAGAAGGTGTCTGACTTTTCTCTAATAAATTCTACCCAGGTATACCTCTAGAAGTCGTCTACACAGACAAATATGTACTTCTTCCCTCCTAGACTTTCTACTTGCATGGGTCCCATAAGGTCAACATGAAGAAGTTCTAGAACACGAGAAGTAGTAAGATGTTGTACCTTCTTGTGTGACGTCTTGACTTGTTTCCCAATCTGGCATTCACCACAAATTTTTCCTTCAACAATCTTGACATTTGGAACTCCAATGATCGCCTTTTCAGAGAGAATCTTTTGCATACTCCTCAAATTGATGTGACCAAGTTTTTGATGCCATAGCTTCGTCTCTTGAGATTTAGATAAAAGGCACTTGGTTGGCAAGGTTGTGACTGTTGGATTATCAAGAGAACTGTGACCTGTCATGACTTCCTTCTGGTGTTCGTCCTTGACAGTGCACTTGTCACGAGTGAAGTTGATATCCAGATTCAGATCGCATATTTGACTGATGCTGATGAGATTGGTTGTAAGACCTTCTACCAGTAGAGCCTCTTTCAGACATGGTGAGTTGGGAAGATTGAGTTTTCCTTTCCCGAGTACTCTAGCTTTTACTCCATCTCCAAAAGTGACGAAGCTATTTGTGCAAGGTATTAAAGTGACCAAGAAAGAGCTATTACCAATCACATGTCGAGAGGATCCACTATCAAAGTACCAATCATTGCTGGTTGAGGCCTTTAGAGCGGTGTAAGCAATATTTGCTCGATAGTTTACCTCCTTGACTCGCCATTCCTTTCGTGGTTGTGTTTTCTTGATGGTGGTCCTTTGCTTGACGAAGCTCCTTCCATATAGGCGATAGCAGAAAGGTCGAATATGACCTTTTTGTCCACTGTGGTGACATACCCAGTTATGTCTTTTGTTTTGTGTCTTTGAAGCGATCAGGGTATAAGGCTTTTTGGTCGCTTGGTCAGGTGGGAAGTTAGGAGACTTCTGTCTGGATTTGTGGGTGACGACCTTCTGAGGAACGAAGATGGTGTGTGATGATGAAGCTTCTTTCGTATATCCCAGACCCTCCATTTTCTAGCTGGTTTTCCAATCGAGAGGATTTGGTCTAGAGTGTCGGTGCTTGAATTCATCATCTTTACAGACTTGGTGACTTGTTCTAACTCGCTTCATAACCGAGCCACTTCCCTTTTTAGATCAACAGTAGTTTCGAGAAGTCGTGACTTGTCTTCATTAAGAGAAAGAATGAGAGCATTTTGTTTTCCGATTACCTGAGAGTCTTCAAGCCACTTGACATACCAGTCGTTGTAAGCGTTGTTGAGTGTCTCATCAGATAGCTCGTCATTCGAGTCATACTTCTTTGAACTCTCGGATGGTTGATCTATTGTGGAGGCAGTAAAAGCAACATAGTTACTTGTATGCTCAGAGTCACTGTCTTCCTCATCTTCATCGTCAGTTAGAGAGGCATTGAATCCCTTCTTCTGTTTCTTTAAAAAGTTAGGACATTCTTTCTGCATGTGTCCATACCCCTCACATTCAAAGTAGTGAACTCCTTTTCCAGATCGTTCTCCTCGTCTACCATTGTTATTTGTGCTTTCGAGGTTCTGGAACTTGTGCTGCGGCTTGTCTCTGACTTCTCGGGTGACATTCCGTCCTCTCATCTGGCTGAATCTTTTTATGACTTTATTGTAGTTTTTGGCCAGCATCGTGATAGTTTCGTCAATGTCACTGTCCGAATCAGAGCACACCAAGTTCTTCTGCTTTTGGACAGAACTTTTGAAAGCAACAACTTTGTGTTTCTTCTCGATTAGCGGTAGGGAGAGCTCGAAAGTCATTAGGGATCCAATGAGTTCATCAAACTTCAGCGTCTTCAAGTCATGAACTTCTTCGATGGCGGTAATATTCATCTTGAATCTGGGACTTAGGGCTCTTAGCGTTTTTCTGACCAAATCTTCATTGGTCATAGGCTTGCCAAGTGAATATGATTCATCGACTAGATCCTTGATGCGTACATTAAAATCAACAATAGTTTTGTCTTCATTCATGGTAAGGGCCTCAAAGTTGGTCGTGAGGTACTGTAGCTTTTGCTCTCTGACTTTTGATGTACCCTCATAACCAACAGCAAGAGTGTCCCAAGCAATTTTGGGGCTTGTGCACGTGTTTATAAGTCGAAACACATTCTTGTCTACTCTATTAAATATAGGGTTGAGTGCACGAGAATTACCTAGGGCGGCTTCATCTTCTTCCGCGCTCCACTCCTTTTCTTGTTTGATGCTGGTTTGATTTCCTTGAGCATCAGCATAGTGAGGTTCCTCCTATCCATTAATGACAGCCTTCCAGGTTTTGCTGTCGAGAGACTTCAAAAAGGCCCACATTCGTGCTTTCCAGTATCCATAGTTTGTCCCGTCGAGCACTGGTGGTCGATTGACAGATCCTCCTTCCTTCAAATCCATATTAGCTACTCAGAATTTTGCAAGAAAATCACCTAAGAGATAAGGTGCCTCCTCTAATACCAATTGAAATTCTGAATCGTAGCCGAGTCAAGAAGTCGAACACAAAGTCGCAACTTGCGTATCGACTACTTGCCTAAATTGCAGACTGTGGTAAATAACAAACAATCAATAATAACGACACCAGAGCTGATTACCCAGTTCGGTGACTCCGCACCTACGTCTGGGGGCAATTTGCCAGTGAAAAGGTTTTCACTATATGGTAGTCAATAGTACAACTTCAAGCACCAACTAGCTATCACACAAGCTATTGTCCTGAACTACTATACATCTCACCGTCAACAACCTCGACCAAGGGCCGCTCCCCCTGTCTTTGAGATCCTCTCAATTCCACCCTTCGAGCAAACGCCTATGCTCGGTGTCGTAGTCTTCTTTGAAGGATTTGTGAATCTTCAATCACAAGCAAAAACCCTAACCGATCCAAACACTCAATCTTCACGACTTGATGTTTGATCGGAGCAAAGCCGTTCTAGCAAATATAATCAGCCTCTGAACACGCCAATGGTGCACGGTTAAGAGCACTGAGAAATCTTGCAATTTTAGAACAAGAATGGGTGACTGCTAATGGGGAAGCCCAAGACTTTTTATAGCAGCTCACATTCCTAATCCTTCCCGGATTAGGAATAGGAAGTTTCAGACTTCCTGAATAAATTAGGCAAGTCGTTGCCACCTTTTATGACAGCTGGAAGTCGTCTTCCTTGTTCGGACTTCCTGAATAAATCAAGCAAGTAGAGTTTCCGCCTATTGCTGACGTGTTACTGACAGCTGGAAGTCGCCTGGCTTGTCGACGTCACTCTCTTGCGCTCCAAGTCTTCGTGGCGTCTTTCTTCTTTCGTCGAAATAGGAAAGCTTCAGATCTTTCCTAATCTGGATCGTAACAAGTCGCTCCACATGTCATGTAACATGTTGCAGTGACTTCTTACTTTTGCGCAAAAAAATTATGCCAACATTTAAACGTAGCAACACCATATCTACTGAAATCATCAGTAAATGTGATAAAGTAACCTAAACCACCTCTGGCTGGGGTACTCATTGGTCCACATACGTCTGAATGTATTACATCCAATAGATCACCTGCCCTCTCACCCAAACCAGTGAAGGGCGCTTTAGTCATCTTGCCCATCAAACAAGCTTCGCATCTATCAATCGTTTGGAATTCAAATTGACTTAGAAGTCCGCGCTTATGAAGCGATGAGATGCGTTTCTCATTTATGTGACCTAGACAACAATGTCAGATTAGAGTTTGGTCTAAATCATTAGCTTTAAACCTCTTAGCATTTATATTACAGAGCATGTTGGATCTCGAGTTTTGCATATTCAATATGTATAAACCTCCAACAGTGTGAGCATTGCCATAAAACATGTCGTTGCGCATAATATTAAAAAACCCGTTCTTAATATTAAAATAATAACCTTCTTTTTCAAGAAGAGATATTGAAATAATATTCCTGCTGAAAGCAGGTAAGCAAAACACATCAAGAAGTTCAATTACAAGCCCACTGGGAAAAACAAGGTTAACAGAACCCACGGAAGTTGCGGCAACTCTCACGTTGTTCCCAACTCTTAGGTCCACCTCGCTTTCCCTTATATCTCTTCTACTATGCAACACTTGCATATCCGCACAGACATGAGACTCAGCTCCAGTGTCTAGTACCCAAGTATTTATCGTAGAAAGATATAGCTCTAATGGAATACCTGATGAAGTAGCGGCCCTACCGCCCTTCTTCTGATCCTCCTTCAGCTGCTAACAGTCTTTCTTCCAATGACCAGACTTTTGACAGTAGAAACAGACCGACTCCTTTGCCTTCCCCTTGCCTTTTACGGACATGGAAGGTTTAGGAACAAATGGTCGTCTGATCTTTCTTGCCAGGTGCATTGGGGCTTTACCCTTGCCACCACCAGCTTTGAAGCTGGATCCCTTCTTGACCATAAGAACACTTTTGGGCGAATTGCCCCTTATGCTCTTCTCGACAGTCACTAGCATGCTGTGCAACTCCGACGCAGTCTTGTCCATGTCATGCATGTGATAGTTCATGACCAACCCACCATATGCATGAGGAAGGGATTGAAGAATAAAATCTGCAGCCATTTCTTTCTCCATAGTCATTCCAAGACTAGTCATATGATCAAAATTTCCCTTCATACGTAGGACGTGTGGACCTACGGAGCTGCCTGCTGAAATCTTGCATGCAATGAGTTCTCGGAGAACAGTGTATTTTTCAATACATATTTTCTCTTTGAACATAACCTTGATCTGTGCAAACATTGCAACCGGATCATGGGATAGCTCCATAAACTGCTTCTGGAGGTCCGCCTTCATGCAGCCCAGCATGACACATGCAACGTCGATAGAGTCGTTAAGGTGTTTCTGGTACGCATCCTTAACGACCCTCGTTGCGTTGGCAGCTGGCTCCACCGGGATAGCCTTGTCAAGGAAGTACTCCCTGCGTACCAACTTTAACACAAGTCGTAAATTTCTGTCCCATTCCAGATAATTTGTTCCATTGAGTTTACACTTTTCAAGTATAGTCCTCAACGAAAAATTAGACGAGTTTGTTGAATTACTAGCCATTTCTAAGGTTTAGAATCTTTAAACCAAGATCCCTTATTTGTCAATTGATATCCAAGCCAATCAAAGTCGTTATAGCTACTCTTTTACAGGTAAAGTTAGACTAGGTCAAATTTAGGTGTTCGTTACACAGTGTACACAAAACTCTTTTGTCTTAGGCTATAATGACAAACTACGATTTGTGAGTATTTCATGACTGGATCTATGTTGCATACTCACGATCAGGTTGTCTGATATTATCGACCTTATGATATCAGTGAAATAACTCCGGCACGCACTTTGCCATGATAAGTAGAGCATGATCACAAGGACTTAGTCTCATACTGATCGCTTCAGAAGAAACTTAGCTGATCAAGGACTTATCGAATGCAATTCTTTATGATTTATAGTTCTACTAGAAGTGGTTATACACATAATGATATAGATCAAAGCAGATTAGATATACTACTACAACACATTAGTAATATAATGTTTTTTATTATATCGAAAAATGATGTCTGTTACAATATAGACTGAGGAATTACATTGGACTAGGGTATAATCCTAACATAAAGTATAGATCTTGTGATGATCATAGGTACTTGTATGTTTTGACGTTGCACCGAACTGTCTAAACAATTTGCTGTGTCGTTGTTTATTACGTTTGATATTTACTGTTCTTCTTCATCTACGCAAGTTGTCATACATTGTGTTATAGCATTATACGTAATATTGTGTGTGGCATCTTGCATATCTATCTGATCAAAATTTCAATTGGTATCAAAGGGGGCACCTATAGCTTTAGATGAGTTCCTAATCAAAAAATTCTGATCATCAAGATGGACAATACCAGAGAAGGAGGATCTATTAACTACGGTTCTAAATGGAAGTAACTACGGCCATTGGAAGGCCCGCATGTGTGCCTTTATGAAGTCTCTTGACAATAAAACATGGAAGGCTGTGATCAATGGTTGGAATGCCCCACAACTCAGTGATAGTAATGGTAACCCCATCGGCCCAAGACCAGAAAAAGACTGGACTGATGACGAAGACGAACAATCACTGGGAAACTCTCGAGCCCTGAATGCTATCTTTAATTGTTTTGACAAGAGCGTATTCAACCTAATCAACACATGCACGACTGCCAAATCCACATGGGATATCCTAGCAGTTGCATATGAAGGAACGACCAAGGTTCGAGAACAAAAGCTGCAATACTTGACAACCAACTTCGAAGCTCTTGTCATGAAAGAGGATGAATCAATCGTTAAATTCAACGTTTGAATTCGAGATCTATCCAATGAATCGTATTCTCTGGGCAAACTAATGTCTGATGAAAAACTGGTTAGAAAAACCATGCGTGCTATTAGCCCTGGATTTAAAATGAAGATCACCGCGATTGAGGAAGTTCATGACCTCAAGATCGTAAAATTTGATGAATTGATCGATCTCTAATGACATATGAGCTATCTCTACCCAATATCGACAAAAGGAATAAAGGAGTTGCCTTCAAAAGCTTAACACACAAGCAACCAGAATCTGAGGATTCTGACTCTGACGAAGACATCGACTCTACAATGGCCCTTCTCACAAAAAATTACAACAAAGTCATGAGAAGATTCACTCGAATGTGCGGAAAAAATGGTACAACATATGCTAGAAACAAAGCTACACATAAAGCTCAGACAGGAGGATATCTTGACAAATCTAACAGAAGCAGAGAAGAAAACAGTAAGAAAAAAGGACCTCAGTGTCATGAATGTGAGGGATTCGGTCACCCTCACAGAGAATGTACAAACTTCCTCAATAGACAAAAACGAGGATATAATGCTACCTGTCAGATGAGGATAACGAGGATAGTGGTTATGAGGAGGTAAGCAATTTTTTTGCATTCACTGCTGCCATTTCTTTATGTAACATTGATAACTCTGCTGATATCAATGATGATCTCCATCATCTAACTCCGAACGAGAATTGGACTAAGGAGCAACTGGTCGAGGCATACAAAAGCTTATATACTAGATAGGTCAAGGAAACTCTAATCCTTGATCAACAAGGAAAACGGATCATCACTCTTACCAACGACAAGTCAAGATTCCTAGAGGCAATTGTTCAGCTAAAACGAGAAATTACCAGAATTAATGGAGAAATTAGTCTTATGACTAAATTAGTGAAGATGATGAATCCCACTACAGAAAGCCTTGACAAGATCCTATCTGTAGGAAAGCAGTCCAAAGATATGACGGGACTAGGGTACACACATAGTACCTCCTCATCAGCACTAACAAAGTTTTT
This sequence comes from Geranium rotundifolium, assembly GCA_963920655.1. Taxonomy (NCBI): domain Eukaryota; kingdom Viridiplantae; phylum Streptophyta; class Magnoliopsida; order Geraniales; family Geraniaceae; genus Geranium; species Geranium rotundifolium. The sequence goes on along the minus strand of OY987312.1, from coordinate 26,508,146 downwards.
CCAACAAATAGCCATGGCTGACAAGAAACTACAAGATGACACGACACATCCTACAGGGAAATCTACAACAAATGTCGTAAAATCTCCTACAACATGTTCTTGTCACTCAACTGCCAAAAGACTGATAGCATTTGTGCCCTAGTCCAATTGCTATTAGCCTGTAAATGTCTATGTAAGTTATCATCGTTTGTAACATATATATAAAACAGCTTTGTATTACTTATGTGTTGAAGTAATATGGTAAGCATGATCTGATTTATGACCACTAAAGTAGTAGAACCATAAATCTGTACGGATCACACTTAACGAGTCCCTGGTCAAAACATGCTACCTAAGAAGCGACCAGTATGAGGATGGTTCTTAATGACGTAGTTCTACTTGTCATAGGGATGAGGGATCCTGGAACCATATCATAGATATCATGAGTTGATTGATATCGGATGACCCGCTTTGAATAGTGTTTTCATAGATTAAGCCATAAACATATTCAAATGCGATAGCTTGTCACGGCATCCTTAGACCAAGGAGTCTTTGTGATCACTATGCAATGAACGTACGGCTTTAACTTGCGCAAAACGCTTTCTTGAAAAGAATTGCTATAAAGGGCATGATTGGGTGGCGGAACGGGTTGCATGAGTGACACGAAAGACGGCTAAGGGATTTATCCCTCATACTACGGTATGGGAAAGATATCCGTTAGAAGGCCTCTTGATGGAGACTGACTGAGAGAAAGAGCATGGCCATGCCAATGATACGGGTTATCAGTTCTCAGCCATCTCGCATATCAAGTAACAATGATTGATTGAACAAGGGAGACGACTCTATGCCTTGTGATCAATCGGGATATCTAGAGATAACAGGATGGGGACTTGTACGCACAAAGGTTAAGTCGAATCATCGATCATCATGCACCTTGGGTAATTGTAATGTTTTACTAGAGACCACTTATGATGGATCGGGCAAGAGCGATCTTTTGCGCCGATCTGCCAACGGTGGCATGAACCTAGAGGGTCACACACATACAAGGCGGATAACTTGAGACAAGGAAACATTGATGTTTCTTGAGGAGTAATATATGGACAAAACTTGAGGTTTTGTGCCATGGGTTCGGTTTGAGAGAATAATTAGCGAATCGATAAAAATTGAGTTTTTCGTCAATATCGCGTCGGACTTTGTTTGATAAGTGACGACTAAAGGGTCGGGCGATTTTTGGACACGGCATAAGACAACACGGGAGGGCCCATTGGGCTCGGCCCATGAAGCCTCATGGCCGGCCCATTAAGGGCCCAACAAGACCTCATGGCCGGCCCACATGGTGGGTCCATGTGTGGGGGCCACACAACACCATGCTTAGTTGGTGATTGTGGATTAAGAGGTGAGTGATTTAAGGGATATGGGTTAAAGCACCTTTAAGCCCATACCAATCACTTTTGACCCATGCTTGTTGGATGATGAATTGAAATATCTAGCATTCGTTCATTAATCGAAGAATCAAAAAAAATCTTACAAGCTCTCTCTCTCTCACAACTCTTCCTCCTCTTGTTCTTGCTCTCTTGTTCTTCATTTAATTGTTCTAGTAGGCAATTAAGTGAGGGATCATCAAGATCATCCCCTTGGTGTGGACTTGCTTTAGAGAAGAAGATCCGAACGTTCTTCTTTATCGATTCAACGAAGACTAAATGCAAAATGGAGAAACTGTCCAGATTGTCCAGTTCCGGCGACCGACAATGCGTGCGTCATAGCCGCTTCGTCCGAGCTCCGATTGACCTGAAACTGGCGGCGTTGGAAAGATAAGTCCAAGGGCTACAACTTTTGTGAAATACTGATTTTCCAAAAGAGCGCTGGTTTGGGAGATACAAGGCCGAGAAGCAGACTGGTCCGCAGAGTCTGTCCAGCGAGACGGGAAAAATGTTTTGCTCCAGACGGAGGTCTTCTCGTCCGAACTGGGTTTAGAGCGAAACACAAAAGATGTAGGGAATTGGCTGAGGTTTAATCTCCAGAAAGAACCGAAGCAATTGGAGATCTGTAGCTCGAGAAATAGAGCTTCAAAGTCTCGGTTTTCTGCCGGGCAGATTCTGGTAAAACCCGAAAACTCGATTTCCTAAGGATCTAACTTGGTAGTCGATCTTGCGTAGGTTAGGGGCGGTTTATAGATTGCTTCCGCTGCCATGAACGTAATTAGGATGCCCCGGGACCCAACAAAGAAATCCTCCAAGAAGACATCGATCTTCCAAAATTCAAACTCATCAACATCAGTGGATATGTCAATACTGTGGTTGACGGGGTCACATCATGCCATTCTGCTTTCAACTCCATGGGAAGAAGTGATAGCAGTTTTGTGCCCTAGTCCAATTGCTAGTAGTCTATAAATGTCTATGTATATTAATTATCGTTTGTAATGAATAAAAACGGCTTTGTATTACTTATGTGTTGAAGTAATTTGTTGAGCATGATCTGATTCATGACCACAAAAGTAGTAGAACCATAAATCTATACAGATCACATTTAATGAGTCCCTGGTCAAATACGCTTCAATTGAAGCGACCAGTATAAGGATGGTTCTTAGTGATGTAGTTTTGCTTATCATAGGGATGTGGGATCCCAGAATCATATCATAGATATCATGAGGGGATTGGTATCGGACGACCCGCTCTGAATAGTGTTTCATAGATTAAGCCATGAGCATATTCAACTGCGATATCTGTGCATTGGAGTCTTTGTGATAACTATGCAGTCGACGTACGGCTTTGAGTTGAGCCTTACGCTTTCTGTAGCTGGATTGCATAAACGGGCATGATTGGGTGGCGGGACGGATTGCATGAGAGACACGAAAGACGGCTAAGGGATTTATCCCTCATACTGCGGTATGGGAAAGATATCCGTTTAGGCCACTTGATCGAGAGTGATTGAGAGGAAGTGCATGGCCATGTCATTGATACGAGTTATCAGTTCTCAGTCATCTCACATATCAAGAAACACTGATTGATTAAAGAAGGATGGCAACTCTATGCCTTGTGATCAATCAGGATGTCTTCAGATAATAGGATAGTGATTTGTATGCACCAGTTTAAATCGAATCATCGATCATCATGCACCTTGGGTAATCATAACGTCTTACTAGAGGCCACTTATGATGGATCGGGTAAGACAGAGACCTTTTACACACCGATCTGCCAACGGTGGCATGAGCTTAGAGGGTCACACACATACAATATGGGTAACATGAGAGAAGGAAAGATTGGCTGTTTTTGAGGAGCGAGACATGGCCAAAACAGGGGGTTTTAGGCCATGGGCTTGGATTTGTGAGAATGATTAGCAAATCGAGATGCCCGGTTTGGGTTTTCCAAACCCCAAACCGGGCCGTGAGTTTGGGCTCGGCCCAAATGGGTTTCGGCCCATTGGCTTCTGCCAAAATGCTTTGTGCACGGTGTTTGATCCGTGGAACGAACCCACGATCCAATATTTTGAAAACTTCCAAATTTGATCGGTTTCGATAAACCTTTTTTCGAAAAGGTCTAGTTTCGATAAACACGTGAAAGAGATCACCACGGGTTCCAATCGATAAATATCATGCAACGGACGTTATGTAACCGTGGTGATCGATGCAAGCACTGATCTTAATGTAAATTCAACATGTTATATATATATATATATATATTAAATCTCAAAGTTACCTCTTCTAATCGATGAAAACACAAGTTTAGTGTTTCTCTATTAGGTCCACACAAGCACCACAACCGAAGAAGGTTTTCACTTAAATTTTTGTTATGAATTTTGAGAGAAGCTTGACAACAATGGAGGATGAAGAGAGAGAGAGAGAGAATTCAGCCCAAAGGGAGGAGGAAGAAGAGGGAAGTGGTCACCAATAGTTTGAGAAAATTATGGGAGATATTTTGGAATTTTTAATTTGAAATAAACTTGAATTTCAAATTAATAATTGCATATCTACCCTTCTTAAACTCCTATTTGCACATCTTCCCTATTCATCATTTGAATCCCTAAATGGGCTTCAAGCCCGTTTAGCTAGAACCCAAATTAAACCCATTAACTTGAGTTATAATTTCGGTTTGACAAAACGGTTCAATTTCCTCGAATTGATTTCTTCAACCGTCTGGTTAAAACCTTAGGCCAGAAAACTACCGAATCGTTCTGAATTCTCATCCATAATTATTTGTCATGTATCATGCTTAATGCGTGTGACCCTCTAGGCTCACGAACAATTGGCAGACTAGTAAAATTACTATTTTACCCTTTCCATGATAAGTGGCCTCTGGCAAGACATTATGATTATCCAATGTTCATGATTATCGATTATTTGACTTAACCTGTTATCGTACATGTCACTGTCCTTTTATCAAACCGATATCCAGATTCACCAATAGGTATAGAATAGTCATCCTAATTTATCAATCACTGTTTCTTGATATCTGAGATGACTGAAAACTGATACTAAGGTATCACCTGCACGGCCGTGCTCTTTCTTCAGTCATACTCATCAAGTGGCCTAAACGGATATCTTTCTCATACCGAAGTATGAGTGATAAATCCCTCAGACGCCTTTCGAGTTCACTAGTGCAATCAATATCAAAGCCAATCGAAGCCGTTATAGTTACCCTTTTACAGATAACGTTAGACTAGGTTAAACTTAGGTATTCGTTACATAGTGTACACAAAGACTCCTTGGTCTTAGGATATAATGACAAGCTACGATATGTGAGTATCTCATGACTGGATCTATGCAGCATACTCACAATCGGGTTGTCCGATATCATCGACCTGATGGTATCTATGATATAACTCCGGCACGCACTTTGCCATGATCAGTAGAGCATGATCACAAGGAGTTTGTCTCATATTGATCGTTTCATAAAGAAGCTTAGCTGATCAGGGACTCATCAAATGTAGTTCTTTCTGATCTATAGTTCTACTATTAGTGGTTACACACATAATGACATAGATCAAATTACATTCGATATATTACTACAACACATTAGTAATATATGCCGATTTATTTATTCGGACAGATGATAAAACATTACATCTGTAGATCACTTTTATATTGAACTGGGGCATAACTCTCACAATCTCCCACTTGCCCCTAGTTCCAATTTAAGTTCTGATCTACTCCCATAGACCCTGCATGTTTCTCATGCCTAGGTTGCGGCTGAGCCTTTGTTAAGGGATTGGCCATATTATCATCAGTCGAATAGTGTTTAATCTCCACATCACCTCTATATTTGATAACTCTCACGAGGTGAAGCCTGTTGAGTATATGTTTGGATCTGTTGTGGAATCTGGGCTCTTGAGCAATAGCTACGGCACCTGTGTTGTCCCACAACAAGCTTATCGGATCAGACGCTCGCGGCGTTGAATCTAATCCGATTAGAAAGCTTGTAATCCATACGGCCTCTTTAGCTGCATTTGTTGCAGCTATATACTCAGCTTCCGTTGTAGAGTTGGCAATTTTGGCTTGCTTAAAGCTTATCCAGCTGAAAGCGCCACAACTCAACACAAAATATATCCTGACAGAATTTGGAAGTCATCTGGATATGTCTGAAAACTAGCATCGACTTGTCCTTTGACTGCTAGTTCTCTATCTATATCCCCACACACTGGGAATGTATCCTTGGTCCTCCTCAAATATTTGAGGATGACCTTTGACAGTAATCCAGTGTAATTGGCCGGGGTTAGATTGGAATCTCCTAGTACAGCTTAGTGCAAACAAGACTTCCAGTCTCGTGCACATCCTGGCATACATGATAGATCCCACAACGGAAGCATAAGTGATCTTACTCATCTTGCTCAGCTTATCATGAGTTCTAGGACTCTGTAGCTTGCTGAGCTTAATGCCCTAACGCATGGGTATGTATTCTTTATTAGAATCAAGCATTGAGATCTTCTCAACACTTTACCTATGTACATGTTCTGAATTAGCAACATGTCCTGACTTAGGCCCAAAATCCTTTTGGAATGATCTATAGACATCCTGATGCCTACAATAAATGTAGCATCACCAAAGTCCTTCATCGATAAGTACTTCCCTAACCAAGCTTTTGTGGCAAGGTCGGGATGTCATTCCCAATGAATAAATACAAAGAATACAATATTACTCCCACTCGCTTTCTTATGTACGCAAGGCTCACTTTTGTTTGTGATGAAGCCGAGTTCCCTTACAGCTTTATCAAAATGAAGGTTCCAACTCCCTGAAGCTTGCTTCAATCCATAAATGGATCTTTGTAGCTTACATACCTTTCCGGGATTCTTTGGATCTACAAAACCCACAGGTCGTGTGATATACACGCCCTCTGGTAAGTTCCTGCTAAGGAAGGGGTTTTGACATCCATAGTTATGGCTAAGAATAATCCGGATCAATCTAACCATTGCTACTGGTGAAAAGGTGTCATCATAATCCATGCATTGAATCTGACGATAACCTTTTACAACAACCCTAGCCTCATTGGTTTGAGGATTTCCGTCCATGTCGGTCTTGATCCTATAGGCCCACTCAGAACCGATGGGTTTTATCCCACGGGTTTGATCAACCAAGCACCAGACTTGGTTGTCTTACATGGATTTCATTTCCTCATTCATGGCGTTCTGCCATTTTTGGAGTCTGGACTGGTCAAAGCTTGTCTGAAGGTTTCTGGATCATCCTGATCCACAATCATCAAGTCATTTCCCTCAATGGCTGTGAAGCCATATTTGTCTGGAACATGACGAGTTTTTTTTCCAGACCTCCTTGGACCATCTGGAATTTCTGTAGGGACTAATTCTTCATCTACGACCATCTGAGGCTCCAATACTTCAACATCTTGCATAGCAGGTTCCAACTCCCTGAAGCTTGCTTAAATCCATAAATGGATCTTTAAAGCTTACATATCTTTCCGGGATTCTTTGGATCTACAAAACCCACAGGTCGTGTGATATACACGTCATCTAGTAAGTTCCTGCTAAGGAAGGGGTTTTGAAATCCATCTGCCATAGTTATAGCTAAGAATAATCCGGATCAATCTGACCATTGCTACTGGTGAAATGATGTCATCATAATCCATGTATTGAATTTGACGATAACCTTTTACAACCATCCTAGCCATATTGGTCTGAGGACTTCCATCCATGTCGGTCTTGATCCTATAGACCCACTCAGAACCGATGGGTTTTATCCCAGAGGTTTGATCCACCAAGCACCCGACTTGGTTTTCATACATGGATTTCATTTCCTCACTCATGGTATTCTACCATTTTTTGGAGTCTGGACTGGTTAAAGCTTGTCTGCAGGTTTCTGAATCATCCTGATCCACCAACATCACGTCATTTCCCTCAGTGGCTGTGAAGCCACATCTGTCTGGAACATGACGAGATCTTTCAGACCTCCTTAGACCATTTGGAATTTCTGTAGGGATTGATTCTTCATCGGCGACCATCTGAGGCTCCAGTACTTCTACATCTTGCATAGCAGGCTCCTAAATTGCTTCAGGTTGTTCCGTATCCTCTAGAATTTATTCGAGATGCACGAGACTCCCACTAGCTATTTTGGAAATAAAATATTTCTCCAAAATAAGCCTCCTCGAGCAACAAAGACTTTGTACTCGCTGGGTATGTAGAAGTTGTATCTCTTAGTTTCTTAAGGATACCTTACGAAGACACATTTGTCTGATTTGGATGCATGCATCTCTGCTACCCAAATCTTTTAGGAAAAACATACTAGGATGTTTCCCACACCATATATGACTATGGTCCATTTCTTATTTGGCTACTACGCGAAGGCGCACGCATCCAAATAGAACTGACAATCTCATCCCGCTCCCATACCAATGAATACTATGCGGAGGCGCACGAATCCACAGTAACGGGAGACGTAATGAGTGTCATATGGTGTACCTTCTATGACTCTGGTCCAGCTCTTATTTGGCTACTACGCGGAGGCGCACGCATCCAAATAGAATTGATTACCTTATTCAGCTCACATCCCAATGAATGCTACGCGGAGGCGCACACATCCACAGTATTGAGAGACTGAATGACTGTCACAAGGTGTACTATCGTTGTCTTCATCAGAGCCCGATTCAAATTGAATGCGGCCGTTTCCTGAGTCAAGAATTAGTTCAACTCTCTTCTGGCCTGAGTACTCATAGGTCCTTATACGTCGGAATGTATTAGACCTAATAAGTCACTCGCCTTTCACATAAACTTGTGAAAGGTGCCTTTGTCATTTTGCCCATTAGGCGAGACTTGCATCTTTCAGTTTGAGTGAATTCAAACGGACTTAAAAGTCCACAGTTGTGAAGTGTAGAAATGCATTTCTCGCTCATTAGGCAAGACTTGCATCTTTTAGTTTGAGTGAATTCAAATGGACTTAAAGTCCACACTTGTGAAGTGTTGAAATGCATTTCTCGCCTATGTGCCTTAAATGACAATGCCAGATTATAACTTGGTTTAAATCATTAGATTTAAGCCTTTTCTTATTTACATTATAGCGGTTAAGTTTACCAACGTAAATATCTGATCCTGAAGACGTGGATACCCACTCTTCTTCACATGATCCTTGTATTGCTTACAATCCCTTATTCCCGTGTCCTGGCTCATTGCAGTGATAGCAGATCTCCTTCAATTTGTCCTTAGAATTCACAGCAGTTTTGGGAGCTGCTTGAACCTTTGGACGCTTGGGGAGTCTGATCTGCCCTGCAAGGTGCCCAGGAGCCTTACCCTTACCCAGATCAGCTTTCTTGAAGTTGACCTTCTTCTTGACCATAAGGACCTCCTTGGTCTTGCCCTTGAGGTTCTTTTCAGTGGTCACAAGCATCCCATGAAGCTCTGTTAAGGACTTTTCCATGTCATGCATATTGTAATTTACTATGAAATCACTATATGTATCTGGAAGTGACTGCAACATAAAATCCGCAGCCATTTCCTCCTGATCATCAAAACCGAGTCTGGTTAGATGTTCTTGAAGACATTAAATCTTCGTGACATGGCGACTAACAGGGCTCCAGCCTTAAGTTTGCAGGAGTTAAGTTCTATAAAAGTATCATATCTTTCGACACGAGCTTTCTCCTTGAGCATTTCCTTGACCTCTGCCTTACAGGTATGAGGGTCATCTGAAACGTTCCTGAACTGCTTCTGCAACTCTGGCATCCTACTGCCCGCAATAATGCATGACTCGTCGATTTGGTTACTAAGAAACTTTAATAAGTATCCTTAGTGTCCTAGCAGCGTTCAACGATGGCTCGGCAGGACGTTCCTTGGTAAGGATATACTACTTGCATTCATGCTTGAGTACAAGCCTCAAGTTTCTATTCCAATTTGAGTAATTCACGCCCTTGAGTCTGTCTTCAATCTGGACTCTCAGTGCGCTATTACTCCTTTGTGTTGTGTTTGCCTGTTAGTTATACATGGTAAAATTAATTAAAATTCAAGTTGGAGATTAAGTTACAAAACACTTGTCTGATTCTAACATTAGAATCTGAACCAGGATCCCATCATACTCTCAATTGAAGTGAACGGAGGCTCACTGCTCCAATTGAGAGCATCAAGGTAGGAATACATCCATTTACAAAACCATGTAATTCCTGGCTAGGGTCTGTACTTAAAAGTACACGGCATACCCTATACTGATACCCTAGGTCAGCCCTAGCTGACAATCGTAGACAAGTCTACCAAGCTTGAACTATGGATAGAACTAATGTGGCTACTATGCAGAGGCGCACGCACCCACACAGAACTACCCATCTCATCCAGACCTTTTCTCTATGAATGTTACGCGGAGGCGTACCGACATCCATAGGGTCAAAGCCCTTTTGAGTGCCTAAACTTGGATGGTATCACGCTTGACTTGTAATTATTTGCGTTTAAGTGAATTATAAAAGTCTGATTGCATATCGATACAATCTTAATCTGGAATCATCGATTGCAAATCCATGCAAATATGATCCTTTAGCAGGTTACATGCGAGTTTGATTAAATTCCGATTTGAATCTTTGCATGTGGGTGATAGCAAATCATACATAAACTTGTATATTTAAACTATCATACATTCATACATTCAAACATATAAATGTAATGATAAAATATGCATAGCTAAGCCCATCTTAAGTTCCTAAGAATCTTGCAATACTGATCCTAAAGACATGGTCTTCAAGATCCAAACTTGCTCCATTCTCGTGAACTCCCACTAACTTCGAGCCTCCTCCAATCCGAGTCTCCCTCTTGACTTGATTCTTGTGTCGGTCTTCGTGATTACAAATTAAAATAAATAAAATGAAATACAAATCATGACACGCAGACCGTATTTACTACAACCCAAAATTAAGCAACACGTAGGTTGCAAAACCGAAATTAAAATGCAAATTTAATGGGCTTAGCTAGAATCAAGTGGAAAACATCATGTGATCAAAGATCATATTATCAATCAATATGCTGATCAAACAAATAATTTTTCCAAATTTTATCTTTCTTAAGTGTGGAAAAATTCCGGTTTGTCGAAACCGGACGGTTTAATCGATTAATTGAATTTTGGACCGGCTCTCGCTGGTTTATCGAAACCGAACCAAATCTGAAAATTAAATTTTTACGGTTTCCAAATATGCTCGCGAACCAACCAGTTCAACTCGAATCTGGTCGAGCCGAACCGGCTCAACCGAAGGTCTCCCGCAGAGGCAACCACGGTGGCCCGTGAGGGCTGCCGAGGTCGCCCGCGGGGCTGACCGTGGTCGGCCACGGGAACGACCATGGTAGCCCGCGAGGGCAGCCATGGTCGCCCCTAGGGCAGACCCTGGTCGCCCGCGAGGCAACCATGGTGGCCCTCACGGGCTGCCATGGTCGCCCACGAGGGCAGACCGTGGTCGCCCGCGAGGGCTGCCATGGTCTCCCGTAGGCGAACCTCGTCGGCCCATGGTGCTGACCATGGTCTGCCCTAGGGCATTCCATGGTCCACCAAGGGACTCGACCTGGTCGGCCATGGCTATGCCATGGCTAACCCGAAAAACCCCCAAAAAAAATTATTTTTCCAATTTCCAAAATCAATCAAATCTGAAATTTTTTTTCGATTTACTTGCATGCTAATGATGAAGAACACATATAAACATAAAAATATCAGATTTAAACATGTAGAAATAAACATAACAACCATGGCTCTGATACCACTGAAAGAGATCACCACGGGTTCCAAACGATGAATATCATGCAGCGGACATTATGTGACCGTGGTGATCGAAAATAGCTAAGATCTTAATGTAAATTCAACATGTTATATATATATATATTAAATCTCAAAGTTACCTCTTCTAATCGATGAAAACACAAGTTTAGTGTTTCTCTATTAGGTCCACACAAGCGCCACAAATGAAGAAGGTTTTCACACAAATTTTTGCTATGAAATTTGAAAGGAGCTTGACAACAATGGAGGATGAAGAGAGAGAGAGAATTCAGCCCAAAGGGAGGAGGAAGAAGAGGGAAGTGGTCACCAATAGTTGGAGAAAATTATGGGAGATATTTTGGAATTTTTAATTTGAAATAAACTTGAATTTCAAATTAATAATGGCATATCTACCCTTCTTAAACTCCTATTTGCACATCTTCCCTATTCATCATTTGAACCCCTAAATGGGCTTCAAGCCCGTTTAGCTAAAACCCAAATTAAACCCATTAACTTGAGTTATAATTTCGGTTTAGACAAAACGGTTCAATTTTCTCAAATTGATTTCTTCAACCGTCTGGTTAAAACCTTAGGCCAGAAAGCTACCGAATCGTTCTCAATTCTCATACATAACTATTTGTCATGTATCGTGCTTAATGTGTGTGACCCTCTAGGCTCACGAAGAATTGGCATACTAGTAAAATTACTATTTTACCCTTTCCATGATAAGTGGCCTCTAGCAAGACATTATGATTATCCAATGTTCATGATTATCGATTATTCGACTTAACCTGTTATCGTACATGTCACTGTCCTTTTATCAAACCGATATCCAGATTGATCAATAGGCATAGACTGGTCATCCTAATTTATCAATCACTGTTTCTTGATATCTGAGATGACTGAAAACTGATACTAAGGTTTCACTTGCACGGCCGTGCTCTTTCTTCAGTCATACTCATCAAGTGGCCTAAACGGATATCTTTCTCATACCGAAGTATGAGTGATAAATCCCTCAGACGCCTTTCGAGTTCACTAGTGCAATCAATATCAAAGCCAATCGAAGCCGTTATAGTTACCCTTTTACAGATAACGTTAGACTAGGTTAAACTTAGGTATTCGTTACATAGTGTACACAAAGACTCCTTGGTCTTAGGATATAATGACAAGCTACGATATGTGAGTATCTCATGACTGGATCTATGCAGCATACTCACAATCGGGTTGTCCGATATCATCGACCTGATGGTATCTATGATATAACTCCGGCACGCACTTTGCCATGATCAGTAGAGCATGATCACAAGGAGTTTGTCTCATACTGATCACTTCATAAAGAAGCTTAGCTGATCAGGGACTCATCAAATGTAATTCTTTCTGATCTATAGTTCTACTATTAGTGGTTACACACATAATGACATAGATCAAATTACATTCAATATATTACTACAACACATTAGTAATATATGCCGATTTATTTATTCGGAAAGATAATAAAACATTACATCTGTAGATCACTTCTATATTGGACTGGGGCATAACTCTAACAACACGACCAAGCAACTTGGAAAAGTTAAAACCGGAAAATTGCATCTTGTTTGATAACATGTTTGTGTGATAACATGTTTGATGATGTGATGAAATGTATGATGCATTAGTAGCCCATAAGAATTTTATCGCTTTCACGGTTTGCACACCGTTAATGTTAGCGTGTAATTATTCATTTATTGAAGCCGTTAAAGTGTAATAATTTTTTATCCGGTCTGCGAACCGAGTATTAATTGTAAATTCCACTCAAAGTCGAGAAGGATGGAAAAAAGAGAACAGTGATGGACTTGGAGGAAGTCCTAGAGCTAGTGGTAGCCCGAATGGGGATTACGAGAAGATGTTATTTCTCGTAAACTCTTAGGGCTAGGATGGGATATTGATGCATATTTAAACGCTTTAAATGTATGCTTGAATTATTAGATGATAATTTGTATGCTAGCATGCTTAGTTTATGAGATTATAAGCCATCACCTCACATGTAAAGATTAAAAACCGTTTGTTTTATTTGCATGTTTAAAGCGTTGCGAACCATCATCGCATGGGCTGTGATGGATGGGTTCATTTTGAAACGGGTTTGCATGGGTTGCAAATGACGACTTCAAAAGAAGATAGTATTTGATATAATTAGAAACGTCACAACACGATTTGTTGATGACGAGTTGGTAATTGTGCCAAATACTTTCGAATTGTTAAACACAACCAATCACACATTCATTAGAGTCATGTGAGATGCCACCCAAATTCACACCCATGTAGGGACATTCTCTCGGTGTCGTGCACCTTAGCGGAGCACCGATAGAATGGGTTCTATATGGAATGGTCAACCTTGTGGGATGTCGTGCGCCTTAGCGGAGCATCTGCACAAAACTGATGCATACGTGAAGGTTGGTTGACTCGGCCACGATTCTCGGCTTGAGGTCGAGCTGGGGCATCAGATGGGTAAGCCATGTGCATTTGCACATACCCTGGTCATTGGAAGAAGGACTGTCAGCAGATGAAGGAAGATCAGAAGAAGAGCGGTGGGGCCGCCACTTCGTCAGGTATTCCCTTAGGGCTAAATCTTTCTACTAAAAATACTTGGGTACTAGACACTAGAGCTGAGTCTCATGTTAGTGCGGATGTGAAGGTACTGCGCAGTAGAAGAGATATGGGCGAAAACAAGGTGGACCTGAGAGTTGGGAACAACGTGCGTGTTAACGCAACTGTTGCGGGTTCGGTTGATCTTGTTTTGCCCATGAAAGAGATCACCATGGGTTCCATTCGATAAATTTCATGCAGCGGAAGTTGTGTAACCATGGTGATCGATGCGATCTTTGATCTTAATATAAATTCAACATGCTATCAACCTTTTGAATCTGAAAAATACCTCTATTAATCGATGAAAACACAAGCTTAGTGTTTCTCTATTAGGTCCACACAAGTACCACAACCGAAGAAGATTTTCTCTCACAGTTTTGCTATGAATGTTCTTGAGAAGCTTGACAAAAATGGTCGATGAAGAGGGAGGGAGAATTCGGCAAAGAGGGGGAGAAGATAAGGGGAGTAGTTGCTGAAAATTAGAGAAAATAATGGAAGATATATTGGAATTTTAATTTGAAAAATAAAATTGAATTTCAAATTAAAATTGCATATCTATCCTTCTCAAACTCTAATTTGCATTTGGTCCCCATTCATCACTTAAATCCCTAAATGGGATTTAAGCCCGTTTCACTAAAACCCAAATCAAACTCATTAACTTCAGTTCTAATTTCGGTTTAGACAAAATGGTTCAATTTCCTCGAATTAATTTCTTCAACCGTCTGGTAAAAACTTAGGCCAGAAAACTACTGAATCGTTATCAATTTTTATCCATAATTGTTGTCATGTATCGTGCTTAATGCGTGTGACCCTCTAGGCTCACGAACAATTGACAGACTGGTAAAATTACTATTTTACACTTTCCATCATAAGTGGTCTCTAGCAAGACATTATAATTACCCAATGTTCGTGATTATCGATTATTCAACTTAACCTGTTATCGTACATGTCATTGTCCTTTTATCAAACCGATATCTAGATTGATCAATAGGCATAGAATGGTCATCCTAATTTATCAGTCACTATTTCTTGATATCTGAGATGACTGAAAACTAATACTAAGGTATCACCTGCACGGCCGTGCTATTCCTTCAGCCATACTCATCAAGTGGCCTAAACGGATATCTTTCTCATACCGAAGTATGAGTGATAAATCCCTCAGACGCCTTTCGAGTTCACTAGTGCAATCAATATCAAAGCCAATCGAAGCCGTTATAGTTACCCTTTTACAGACAACGTTAGACTAGGTCAAACTTAGGGATTCGTTACATAGTGCACACAAAGACTCTTTGGTCTTAGGATATAATGACAAGCTACGATATGTGAGTATCTCATGATTGGATCTATGCAGCATACTCACAATCGGGTTGTCCGTTATCATCGACCTGATGGTATCTATGATATAACTCCGGCACTCACTTTGCCATGATCAGTAGAGCATGATCACAAGGAGTTAGTCTCATACTGATCGCTTCAAAAGAAGCTTCGTTGATCAGGGACTTTATCGAATGCAATTCTTTCAGATCTACAGTTCTACTATAAGTGGTTACACACATTATGACATAGATCAAATTACATTAGATATATTACTACAACACATTAGTAATATCATGCCTTTTATTATGTAAACTAATGATGTTCGTTACAATATAGATTGAGGAATTACATTGGACAAGGGCACAAACCTAACAGCCCAGTGGGCTTGTAATAGAACTCCTTAATGTGTTTTGCGTACCTGTTTTTAGCAAGAATATCGTATCTATATCCCTTCTTTAAAAAGGAGGTTATTATTTTGATATTAAGAATGAGTTTTTTAATATTATGCGCAGTAACATATATTAGGGAAATGCTCACACGGTTGGAGGTTTATACTTATTGAATATGCAAAACTCAAATTCCAACTTGCTCTATAATGTTAATGCTAATAGGTTTAAAACTAATGATTTAGACCTAACACTTATATGGCATTGTCGTCTAGGTCACATAAATGAGAAACGCATCTCAACGCTTCACAAGCGCGGACTTTTAAGTTAATTCGAATTCCAAACGATTGAAAGGTGCCAGGCTTGTTTAGTGGGCAAGATGACTAAAGCACCCTTCACCGGGACAGGTGAAAGGGCGGGTGATCTATTGGGTCTCATACATTCAGACGTATGTGAACCAATGAGTACACCAGTCAAGGGTGGTTTAGGCTACTTTATCACATTTACTGATGATTTCCGTAGATATGGTTATGTCTATCTCATGAGACATAAGTCTGAAATTGGTGAAGTTCTGGATGAAATAGTCACTTAGGAACCGCTGGACGACCCCATAGAAGAAGTGGAGCCAGAAATTGTCGTAGAGCAAGAACCAATAGCTGCAGTTATTGAAGACGGTCCAAGGCGGTCTAAAAGGACCAGTCATGCACCTATAAGGTACGGTTTTCTTGTAACTTGAGGTAATGAATTAGTGTTAGTGGACAATGATCCAGCTACCTTTCAAGAATCGATGGACGGATAATCAAGTGTGGGACTTGGTAGATCAAACCCCTAGCATAAAATTCATTGAGTGTAAATGGATCTTTAAAATAAAGATAGACATGGATGGTAAACCTCAGACCTATAAAGCACGTTTGGTAGCAAAAGGTTATAGACAAGTCCATGGAATTGACTATGTGGAAACCTTTTCTCCAGTAGCTATGGTCAAATCTATTCGCATTCTACTTGCCATAGCAGCTTACCAAAATTATAAAATATGGCAAATGGATGTCAAAACCGCTTTCCTTAATGAGAGGTTAGCTGAGGAAGTTTATATGTCTCAACCTGAGGGTTTTGAGGATCCAAAGAATAAGGGAATGATTTTTAAAATGCTCAAATCAATTTACAGTTTGAAGCAAGCATCTCAAAGTTGGAACCAACGTTTTGATGAAGCTGTGAAACAGTTTGGCTTAATCAAGAACGATGACGAATCTTGCGTATATAAGAAGGCGGATGGGAGTAAGGTAGTCTTTTTAGTGCTCTATGTCGATGACATAATGCTCATTGGAAACGACGTCCATACCTTGCATTTAACAAAGGCTTGGTTAGGTGAGTGTTTTGCAATGTAGAACTTAGGCGAGGCTTCTTATATCTTGGGGTCAAGATATATAGAGATCGTGCCAAGCGGGTCTTGGGCTTAAGTCAGAGTACCTATATAGACAAAGTGTTGAGAAGATTCTCAATGCAAAATTCCAATAAGGGACTTCTGCCCATGCGTTATAACATAAAGCTTAGTAAGAGTTAGTGTGACGACAAACCTCAAGAACTAAAAAGAATGAATGAGATCCCATATGCTTAAGCAATAGGGTCCATAATGTATGCCATGATATGCACGAGACCGGATGTCTCGTTCTCCTTAAGCTGTAACAGTAGTGTTCGGATTGTGCCCTAGTCCAATATAATTCCTTAATCTATATTGTAACGAACATCATTCTTCTACATAATAAAAGGCATAATATTACTAATGTGTTGTAGTAATATATCTAATGTAATTTGATCTATTTCATAATGTGTGTTACCACTTATGGTAGAACTATAGATCAGAGAGAATTGCATTCGATAAAGTCCCTGATCAGCTAAGCTTCTTCTGAAGCGATCAGTATGAGACTTACTTCTTCTGAAGCGATCAGTATGAGACATGCCAGATCACAAGCTGTGAAAATACATATTGCTTTTTCCTCCCTTATATCCGAGCTACTGGTGCACCAACACCCTGGTGTGTCGAAGTCAACCGATAAGGCAGGAAAGCGCGGAGGAATGATTGTGGTGAGCCACAAGTTGTTTGAGGGCAAGCATGCTCCTGATCTTGTCAGGAAAGAAGTCAAGCAATCTAAGGCGACAACAAGTCGAGCAACTAGTGCTGCCCCTCCAACAATGGTCGAGAGAGAGATCGGTGTGCTTGACGAGGACATCATCAATCTAAAGATGGCGCTGAAGCACTTGTCCCAGCGTAGATCCCACTGTGCTAACCTGCTGAAGATGATGCCTCCTCAAGACTCCAACAACAATGGTTCCTCCTCCCTACCAGATTCTACTGAAGACACCACCAAAGGTTCATCTGCAACAGCTACCGAAGAAGATACTACTAGTTCCAGCAGCAGTTCTGTCTAAATTTGAAGTACTTTATGAATTCTTAAAAACTGAATAACTTTTTATTTGTAACCTGCTATGAACATGTTTCACGCATGTCCTCGACTGCTGATCGAGAATGTGTGTGAGTTAAGTTTCTTTTGTTATTCCCTATCGTTCGAATTTTTCTTTGAGTTTTTCGCTCTTTTTGAGCCAGCAAGGGGGAATAACACGTAACATAAGATGCACAAGATGTTGCGCGAACAAGACATGATAATATGTCACACGATGATGCGGGAACAAGACTGCACGACTGCTGATTGCTGCAAGAAAAGTTGACGACGAATGCGACGAAGAATGATGACCTTAAAATATAGCCAAAGGGGGAGATTGTAGTTACGACTTTTTTTGTGATTGGCTTATTTTTTAAGGAACTAGAATAGATGTTATAAAGAATGTCGAAACATCGTATGCGAGATCTTGGATGATATTATTGGCGACATCTTGGCTGACATCATGTTCGACGCAAATCAGGAAAGTCCCTGCTCTTCATAAAGTACGACTACAATTAGGACTTGTAAAAGTTCCAGCGCGTCTCCGATTCTGGAAAGAAGAAACCCATTAGGGTTAGTACTCATACTCGATTGCTATAAAAGCTCAGGCTACCCCCTTAGCAATCGTGGGTCTTTTATTGTTTCCTAGCAATAATTTACAGAGCTCTTATACGTCAAGATTTTCGGGTTGAGAGGTTGTAGATTATGTTGAAGATATTGTGTATCACCTTAACTATTGAGAGTTAGGTGATTGAGGGTATACTGATCGCGTGAGTGAAGACTGCACGCAACCAAAACGTTGAACGACAACTTGAACTGACACAACAAGGCGATTTCTCGAAGAGTGGAATCAAGACCGTGTCTTGGATTTAGGGGGGGACCCTGAGATAGGTTTGCACTTGTAATAGTAGCATAAAGTATAGATCTTGTGATAATCATAGGTACTTGTATGTTTTGACGTATTACCAATAGTGAAACCTCTCCACTAGGGTGAGAGCCCCCAGACGTAGGTGACGTTGCACCTAACTGAGTAAACAATTTTTTGTGTCGTTGTTTATTACATTTGATATTTACTGTCCTTCTTCATTTACGCAAGTATTCATATACTGTGTTATAGCATTATACGTAACATTGTGTGTGGCATCTTGCATAACTATTTGATAAAACTTTCAACTTCCATTTTCGATCACAAAAGAAAATCCTTCCTTATCTACTAAGGAAATGGATTTAATGTTTCTGCTTAAAGTAGGTACAAAATACATATTATGAAGTACAGGAACAAGGCCACTAGGCAAAACAAGTCTAACGGATCCTACAGCAGTTGCGACAACCCGAACTTTGTTCCAAACTCTTAGGGCCACCTCGTTCTTGTCCAAATCCCTTCTATTTTCCAACACCTACACATTTGTATAGATATGAGATTTAGCTTCGGTATCTAATACCCATGAATCTGAAACAGAGAGATTTAGCTCCAAAAAGAAAGTACGTGAGGAAGACGCGGCCCCACCGCCTTTCTTTTGATCATCCTGGAACTTTATGTAGTCTCTCCTCCAATGACCGGGTTGTTGGCAGTAGAAGCAAACTGATTCCTTTTTCTTTTTCGTCTCCCCGACTTTAGGAGGTTTAAAAAGTAAAGGTAGTCTCATCTTGCCTACTAAGTGCATAGGGGCTTTACCCTTATCACCTCCAACTTTGAAGCTAATTCCCTTTCTTACCATTAGGACATCCTTGCCTCGAGTGACCTTGATGTTCTTTTCGGCCGTCACAAGCATTTTATGTAACTCCAAAATGGTCTTGTCCATATAGTGCATATAATAATTCATTACGAAACTATCATAAGTATGAGGAAGGGATTGCAGAACTAAATTGGTTGCCATATGCTTCTCCATCCCAAGGCCGAGTCGGGTCAGGTCGTCGAGATGTCCCTTCTTTTCTAGAACATGTGGACCTACAGAACTGCTTGCTGACATTTTGCAGGCGAGGAGTTCCTTGACAATCCCGAATCTTTCAGGTCGAACCTTCTCCTTGAACATGACCTCTATCTGCGACATCATCGCTAAAGGGTCCTCAAACAGTTCCATTAACTGCTTCTGGAGCTCCAGCTCCATAGCACCCAGCATCACACACGCCATGTCGATCTTGTCGCTAAGGTGCTTTTGGTATGCATCCTCAACGGCCCTCGGGGCGTTAAGTGCTAGCTCCACAGGGATAACCCGGTCTAGGACGTATTCCTTGCGTTCCAACTTGAACTGAAGTTGTAGGTTTCTGTCCCAGTCTAGATAGTTTCTCCCATTGAGCTTACCCTTTTCAATGATAAGCATCAATGACAAACTATATGCGTTCGTTGAATTATTCGCCATTAATCTACACGAGGAAAGCAAATTTAATCAGAAAGTCGAATAAGTTTACGAAGATCTTGAATAAACATCAACCATCGGATTCTAAGTTAATAGAATCTAAAACCAAGACCCATGATTCATGAATCGAAATATGCTAAGGCGCACCGCTCAGACTCACTTATTTAGGTACGACATGTATCCAATTACAACTGATGCAATTGGGTCCAATTACAACCCGTGTAATTCTTGGCAAGGGTCTGTGCAGTTGCACACGGCATACCCTTTCTGACAACCTAGCTCGACCTTGGTCGAGAATCGCAGTTAAGTCAACCAAATCAAGTATGCTTAGTTCGATAAAGATGTTCCGCTAAGGCGCATGACATCTCGATAGAACTTTCGCAAACTTGTATAGAGCGCACTTTCAAAGATGCTCTGCTATGGTGCACGACATAACCAAAGTAAAGAACTATACAAGCTTGTGATTATGGGTTGGTGTCTCACTTGACATAAAATTATTTTTGATCGGTTGAGTTTAAATCAATTATATTTGATACAATTAGGAATCCGTCATCAATAACCCGTATTCTGACGATTCTAATTTATCTCACATTATCTTCTTTGAAACCGTCATTTACAACCTATGCAAAGACGTTTTTCAAATTTGAAAAAATCCATCACAACCCGTGCGACGGTAGTTCACAACGCTTTTAACATGCAAAAAATTAATCTGGTTTTAATCTTTTCATGCTGCTGATTCCAAGCATGCTCGCAATTAAATTTATCATTCAAATAAATTCTAGCATGCATCAAAGCGTTAAATATGCACAAACAGCCCAAGCTAAAGTCCAAAGTATTCTATATGACGAAGACTCCTCGCGTCATCACCACTTAGGTTGCTCCCACTAGCTCGTGAAAGTCCTCCAAGATTTTCACCGTTCTCGGTTTCCATCCTTCTCGACTTGAGAAATAATTAGATTAATACTCGGTTCGTAGACCGGATGAAAGAATAATTACACTTTAACACTAGCGGTTCGCAGCCCGCATAAAAGAATAATTACACATTACAATCTAACGGTTCGTAGACCGCTTTTCAAAAGCGATAAATAATTAAACGCTCTATTTGGCTATCTATGCACCATGTATATCAAGTCATCAAACAACATGTTATCATATAAGCATGCTGTCAAACAAGATACATTTCTAGTTTTAATTTTCATGTCCAAGTGGCTCGGTCGGGTTTATCGAAACTAGACATTTTTCAGAAAATTAGTTTATTGAAACCGTTCAAATCTAAATTTCTTTAAAACATTGGATTGCAGGTTTGTGCCATGGATCAAACATCGTGCAACAAACGGTCCGGGCCCAAACCAAATGGGCCGAAACCCATTTGCTCCAAAACCCATTTGGGCCGAGCCCCTACTGAAAGGGATCACCATGGGTTCCAATGCAGCGGAGCTTTATATAACCATGGTGATTGAAAAGAATACTTGATCTTAGCATGTTATAAAGCTTTTCAATCTGAAAATTTACCTTTGTCAATCAATTAAAACACAACACAGTGTCTCTCTATCGAATCCACACAAGCACAACAACCACAGATGGTTTTCTCTCACACACTTGCTAATGGATGTTTTGAAAAATTTTTTGACAAGAAAAGCTATGGAGGAATGATAATGAGAGGGTCGGCAAAGAGGAGAGGGAATAGGAGGAAGGTTGCCAAAAATTAGAGATAAAAAAGGGAATAAAATATTTTGTAATTAATTTGAAATTAAACCAAAAAAAATCTAATTTGAATTTCAAATAAATAATTACATATCTTACCCTCTTGAACTCTTAATTGCACTCTTTCCCCATTCATCAATTGAAACCCCAAATGGGCTTCAAGCCCATTTAACTAAATTCAAATTAAAACCCATAAAATTGAGTTCTAATTTTTGTTTAGATAAACCGGTTCAATTTCCTCAACTTGATTTCTTCAACTGTCTAGTTAAAACCCTAGGCCAGAAATCAACGAATCGTTTTCAATTTGACTAAACTGAAAAACCGGATTCTCCCAATTTCCATCATGCTTATTTGCCATGTATTGTGCTTAATGCGTGCGACCCTCTAGGCTCACGAACAATTGGCAGACTGGTAAAAATACTATTTTACCATATTCATCATAAGTGGTCTCTAGATGGACATTATGATTACCCAACGTTCGTGATTATCGATTATTCGACTTAACCTGTTATCGTATATGTCACTGTCCTTTTATCAAACCGATATCCAGATTGATCAATAGGCATAGAATCGTCATCCTAATTTATCAATCATTGTTTCTTGATATCTGAGATGACTGAAAACTGATACTAAGTTATCACCTGCACCGCCGTGCTATTCCTTTAGTCATACTCATCAAGTGGCCTAAATCTTTCTCATACCGGAGTATGAGTAATAAATCCGTCAGACGTCTTTCGAGTTCACCAATGTAATTCATAACCAAGCCAATCACAACCATTATGGCTACCAATTTACAGGTAACGTTAGACTAGGTCAAACTTGGAGATTCATTACACAGTGCACAGAAAGACTCCTTGGTCTTAGGATATAATGACAAGTTACGATCTGTGAGTATCTCATGACGGTATCTATGTTGCATACTCACAATCAGGTTGTCCGATATCATCGACCTGATAATATATATGATATAACTCCGGAACATACTTTGCCATGATTAGTAGAGCGTGATCACAAGGAGTCGTTCTCATACTGATCGCTTCATAAAGAAGCTTAGCTTATCAGGGACTCATCAAATGTAACTCTTTCTGATCTACAGTTCTACTATTAGTGGTAACACACGTAATGACATAGATCAAATTACATTTGATTTATTACTACAACACATTAGAAATATATGCCGATTTATTAATTCGGAAAGATGATAAAATATTACATCTGTAGATCACTTTTATATTGGACTGGGGCATAACTCTAACAATCTCCCACTTGCCCATGGTTCCAATTTAGGTTCTGATCTACTCCCATAGACCCTGCATGTTCCTCATGCCTAGGCTGCGATTGAGCCTCTGTCAAAGGATCGGCCATATTCCCATATTTCGAATAATATTTAATCTCCACATCACCTCTATATGTGATAACTCTCACGAGGTGATACATGCTGAGAATATGTTTGGATCTGTTGTGGAATTTGGGCTCTTGAGCAATAGCTACGGCACCTGTGATGTCCCACAACAAGCTTATCGGATCAGAGGCTCGCGGCGTTGCATCTAATCCGATCAGAAAGCTTCTAATCCATACAGCCTCTTTAGCTAATTTTGTTGCAGCTATATACTCATCCTCCATTGTAGAGTTGGCAATTTTGGCTTGCTGGAAGCTTATCTACCTGAAAGCGCCACCACTCAACGCTAATTATATCCTGACTGAATTTTGAAGTCATCTAGATATATCTGAAAAATAGCATCGACTTGTGCTTTGACTGCTAGTTCTCTATTTATATCCCCATAAACTAGGAATGCATCCTTGGTTCTGCTCAAATATTTGAGGATGACTTTTGACAGCAATCTAGTGTAATTGGCCGGGGTTAGATTTGAATCTTCTCGTATCGCTTAGTGCAAACGAGACTTCCAGTCTCTTGCACATCCTGGCATACATGATGGATCACACAGCCGAAGCATAAGGGATCTTACTCATCCTGCTCAGCTTATCAGGAGTTCTAAGACTCTGTAGCTTGCTGAGCTTAATGCCATGGCGCATGGGTATGTATCCTTTCTTAGAATCAAGCATTGAGAGTCTTTTCTTCATGGGGTGGAGAGCCAGAGTAGCAGACAGGGGAGCGTGGAGGGCCTGGAGCAGACTCCTCACGATGGGCTTTTGGTACATCTGGGTCACCAGGAACGGCAGGATCTTCAAAGACGAGGAGCGTTCTCCTAGAGAGACCCTCAAACTACTTCAGATGCGGTCGTATACTCTGGTGCAGGCAGACGAGGGACGAGACATCCAGTCTTGGACGGGGGAGCGCAATTTAGCCGCGTGGTGTGCGAACCCGAGGTTGGTACTCCAGTCTATTCTTTCTTAGCTTATCTCTATTTTAGGCCGTGTTTTTTTGGGGCTTTATCTTTTCCTTCTTTGTTTTGGGGCTCAGTTTTTCCCTTCTTTGTTCATTTGTACTCTACTCTTTCCATTTATATTATTCATTATTGCTGATAAAAAAAAAGCATTGAGAGTCTTCTCAAAACTTTCTAACTTAGCAACATGTTCTGACTTAGCAACATGTTCTGACTTAGGCCCAAAATCCTTTTGGAATGATCTGTAGAGATCATGATGCCTACAATATATATATAGCATCACCGAAGTCCTTCATCGATAAGTACTTCCCTAACCAAGCTTTTGTGGCAAGGTCGGGATGTCATTCGCAATGAATAAATACAAAGAATACAATATTACTCCCACTCGCTTTCTTATGTACGCAAGGCTCACTTTTGTTTGTGATGAAGCCGAGTTCCCTTACAGCTTTATCAAAATGAAGGTTCCAACTCCCTGAAGCTTGCTTCAATCCATAAATGGATCTTTGTAGCTTACATACCTTTCCAGGATTCTTTGGATCTACAAAACCCACAGGTCGTGTGATATACACGCCCTCTGGTAAGTTCCTGCTAAGGAAGGGGTTTTGACATCCATAGTTATGGCTAAGAATAATCCGGATCAATCTGACCATTGCTACTGGTGAAAAGGAGTCATCATAATCCATGCATTGAATCTGACGATAACCTTTTACAACAACCCTAGCCTCATTGGTTTGAGGATTTCCGTCCATGTCGGTCTTGATCCTATAGGCCCACTCAGAACCGATGGGTTTTATCCCAGGGGTTTGATCAACCAAGCACCAGACTTGGTTGTCTTACATGGATTTCATTTCCTCATTCATGGCGTTCTGCCATTTTTGGAGTCTGGACTGGTCAAAGCTTGTCTGAAGGTTTCTGGATCATCCTGATCCACAATCATCAAGTCATTTCCCTCAGTGGCTGTAAAGCCATATTTGTCTGGAACATGACGAGTTTTTTTTCCAGACCTCCTTGGACCATCTGGAATTTCTGTAGGGACTAATTCTTCATCTACGACCATCTGAGGCTCCAATACTTCAACATCTTGCATAGCAGGCTCCTGAATTGCTCCAAGCTATTCTGTATCCTCTCGAATTTCTTCGAGATTCACGGGACTCCCACTGGCTGTTTTGGAAATAACATATTTCTCCAAAAATACCCCTCCTCGAGCAACAAAGACTTTGTACTCGCTGGTTATGTAGAAGTTGTATCTCTTAGTTTCTTAAGGATACCATACGAAGACACATTTGTCTAATTTGGATGCCTGCATCTCTGCTACCCAAATCTTTTTGGAAAAACATACTAGGATGTTTTCCACACCATATATGACTATGGTTCATTTCTTATTTGGGTACTACGCGAAGATGCACGCATCCAAATAAAACTGACCATCTCATCCCGCTCCCATCCCAATGAATACTATGCGGAGGCGCACGCATCCACAGTAACGGGCGACGTAATGAGTGTCATGTGGTGTACCTTATATGACTCTGGTCCAGCTCTTATTTGGCTACTATGCGGAGGCGTACGCATCTAAGTAGAACTGATTACCTTATTCAGCTTGAATCCCAATGAATACTACGCTGAGGCGCACGCATCCACAATAATGGGAGACAGAATGAATGTCAAAAGGTGTACTATCGTTCTCTTCATCGGAGGCCGATTCAAAATGAATGCAGCCGTTTCCAGAGTCAATTATTAGTTCAACTCTCTTCTGGCCTTAGTAGTCATAGGTCCACATACGTCGGAATGTATTAGACTTAATAAGTCACACGCCTTTCACATAAACCTATGAAAGGTGCCTTTGTCGTTTTGCCCATTAGGCGAGACTTGCATCTTTCAGTTAGAGTGAATTCAAACGGACTTAAAAGTCCACACTTGTGAAGTGTTTAAATGCGTTTCTCGCCTATGTGCCTTAAATGACAATGCCATATTATAACTTGGTTTAAATCATCAGAGTTAAGTCTTTTCTTATTTACGTTATAGCGATTAATCTTAACAACGTAAATATCTTATCCTGAAGACATGGATACCCACACTTCTTCACATGATCTTTGTATTACTTACAATCCCTTATTCTTGTGTACTGGCTCATTGTAGTGATAGCAGATCTCTTCCATTTTGTCCTTAATCTTCACATCAGCTTTGGGAGCTGATTGAACCTTTGGACGCTTGGGGTGTCTGATCTGCCCTGCAAGGTGCTCAGGAGCCTTACCCTTACCCTGATCAGTTTTCTTGAAGTTGACCTTCTTGTTTATCATTTACTATGCAATCACTATATGTATCTGGAAGTGACTGCAACATAAAATCTATAGTCATTTCAACCTGATAATGAAAACCGAGTCTGGTTAGATGTTCCTGAAGACATTAAATCTTCGTGACATGGGGACTAACAGGGCTCCATCCTTAAGTTTGTAGGAGTTAAGTTATATGAAACTATCATATCTTTCGACACGAGCTTTCTACTTGAACATTTCCTTGACCTCTGCTTACAGGTATAAGGGTCATCTGAAACGTTCATGAACTGCTCCTATAACTCTAGCATCCTACTGCCCACCATAATGCATGACACGTCGATTTGGTTACTAAGGAACTTTGATAAGTATCCTTAGTGCCCTACCGACGTTTAGCGGTGGCTCAGCAGGAGGTTCGTTGGTAAGGATATACTACTTGCGGTCATGCTTGAGTACAAGCCTCAACTTTCCATTCCAATCTGAGTAATTCACGCTCTTGAGTCTGTCCTCAATCTGGACTCTTTGTAGTCTATAGGTGACTTTTGCCGAGTTCACACTCCTTCATTGATGTCTCCTATTACATCCTTGGATGGGTGATTCTTCTGAATTCTTCTTGATGGAGCTCTATGTTCTATGGGAGATGCCTCTTTGTCCGAAATGATTGGGCCTTCGTCTTCAGATTCTTTGTTGCGCTCTTCGCCTCTGACTTCTAGTCTGACTTCTCTTCTGACTTCTGGTCTGACTTCTCCTGAGAGATCTAGGACTTCTTCGTCCTCGTCACTGGGTTGCTCGTTACTGTCATCGATCACGACATTGATGGATTCCATGATAGTGCGGGTGTGTTTGTTGAATACACGAAAGGTCCGACTATTTCTGGAGTATCCAAGGAAGATGCCTTCATCGCTTTTAGGATCAAGTTTGCGTCGAGGTTCCCTATCTGCAAGTATGTAGCAGATTGATCCAAAAACATGGAAATATTTGACATTAGGCTTCCTCCCCCTCCTTATTTCATAAAGAGTGAGCGAAGTTCCAGGGCGGAAGGTCACTCTATTATGAATATGACAAGCCGTATTCAAAGCTTCAGCCCAGAAGTGTTGCGGGATGTCTTTGGCTAGCATCATGACTCTTGCCATTTCTTGAAGAGTCCGACATAGGGCTGCAAAGACTGAGAAGGTGTCTAACTTTTCTCTAATAAAGTCTACCCAGGTGTTCCTCGAGAAGTCGTCTACACATACAAATATGTACTTCTTCCCTCCTAGACTTTCTACTTGCATAGGTCCCATAAGGTCAACATGAAGAAGTTCTAGAACACAAGAAGTAGTAAGATGTTGTACCTTCTTGTGTGACGTCTTGACTTGTTTCCCAATCTGGCATTCTCCACATATTTTTCCTTCAATGATCTTGAGGTTGGGAACTCCAATGATCGCCTTTTCAAAGAGAATCTTTTGCATGCTCCTCAAATTGATGTGACCAAGTTTTTGATGCCATAGCTTCGTCTTTTGAACTTTGGATAAAAGGCACTTGGTTGGCAAGGTTGTGACTGTTGGAGACCATAGATAACAGTTATCAAGGGATCTGTGACCTGTCATGACTTCCTTCTGGTGTTCGTCTTTGACAGTGCACTTGTCACGACTAAAGTTGACATCCAGGTTCAGATCGCATATTTGACTGATGCTGATGAGATCGACTGTAAGACCTTCTACCAGTAGAGCCTCTTTCAGACATAGTGAGTTGGGAAGGTTGAGTTTTCCTTTCCCAAGTACTCTAGCTTTTACTCCATCTCCAAAAGTGACGAAGCTATTAGTGCAAGGTATTAAAGTGACCAAGAATGAGCTATTACCAGTCATATGTCGAGAGGATCCACTATCAAAGTACCAATGATTGCTGGTTGAGGCCTTTAGAGCGGTGTAAGCAATATTTGCTCGATAGTTTACCTCCTAGACTCGCCATTCCTTTCGTGAGGAACGAAGAGGAACGAAGACAGTGTGTGATGATGACGCTTCTTTCGTATATCCAAGACCCTCCATATTTCTAGCTGGTTTTCCAATCGAGAGGATTTGGTCTAGAGTGTCGGTGCTTGGATTCATCATCTTTACAGACTTGGTGACTTGTTCTAACTCGCTTCTTAACCGAGCCACTTCCCTTTTTAGATCAGCAGTAGTTTTGAGAAATTGTGACTTGTCTTCATTAAGAGAAATAATGAGAGCATTCTTTTTTTCGATTACCTGGGAGTCTTCAAGCCACTTGACATACCAGTCGTTGTAAGCGTTGTTGAGTGTCTCATCAGATAGCTCGTCATTAGAGTCATACTTCTTTGAACTCTCGGATGGTTGATCTATTGTGGAGGCAGTAAAAGCAACATAGTTACTTGTATGCTTAGAGTCACTGTCTTCATCTTCATCGTCAGTTAGAGAGGTATTGAATCCCTTCTTCTGTTTCTTTAAGAAGTTCGGACCTTCTTTCTGCATGTGCCCATACCCCTCACATTCAAAGCACTGAACTCCTTTTCCTGATCGTTCTCCTCGTCTACCATCGCTAATTGTGCTTTCGAGCTTCTGGAACTTGTGTTGCGGCTTGTCTCTGACTTATCGGGTGACATTCCGTCCTGTCATCTGGTTGAATCTTTTCATGACTTTATTGTAGTTTTTGGCCAGCATAGTGATAGTTTCGTCAATGTCACTGTCCGAATCAGAGTACACCAAGTTCTTCTGCTTTTCGACAGAACTTTTGAAAGCAACACCTTTGGACTTCTTCTCGACTTGAGGTAGGGAAAGCTCGAAAGTCATTAGGGATCCCATGAGTTCATCAAACTTCAGTGTCTTCAAGTCATGAACTTCTTCGATGGCTGTAATCTTCATCTTGAATCTGGGACTTAGGGCTCTCAGTGTTTTTCTGACCAAATCTTCATCAGTCATAGGTTTGCCAAGTGAATATGATTCATTGGCTAGATCCTTGATGCGCACATTAAATTCAGTTATGGTTTCGTCTTCATTCATGGTAAAGGCCTCAAAGTTGGTCGTGAGGTACTGTAACTTTTGCTCTCTGACTTTTGAAGTACCCTCATAAGCAACAGCAAGAGTGTCCCAAGCAATTTTGGCGCTCATGCACGTGTTTATAAGTCGAAACACATTGTTGTCTACTCCATTAAATATAGCATTGAGTGCACGAGAATTACCTAGGGCGGTTTCATCTTCTTCCACACTCCACTCTTTTTCTGGTTTGATGCTAGTTTGATTTCCTTGAGCATCAGCATAGTGAGGTTCCTCCCATCCATTAATGACAGCCTTCCAGGTTTTGCTGTCGAGCGACTTCAAAAAGGCACACATTCGTGCTTTCCAGTACCCATAGTTTGTTCCGTCGAGCACTGGTGGTCGATTGACAGATCCTCCTTCCTTTGAATCCATATTAGCTACTTAGAATTTTGCAAAAAAATCACCTAAGAGATAAGGTGCCTCCTCTGAAACCAATTGAAATTCTGAATTGTAGTCGAGTGAAGAAGTCGAACACAAAGTCGTAACTTGTGTATCGACAACTTTCCTTAATTGCAGACTGTGGTAAATAACAAACAATCAATAACAACGACACTAGAGATGATTACCCAGTTCGGTGACTCCGCACCTACGTCTGGGGGCACTTTGCCAGTGGAAAGGTTTTCACTATAAGGTAGTCAATAGTACAACTTCAAGCACCAACTAGCTATCACACAAGCTATTGTCCTAAGCTACTATAGATCTCACCGTGAACAACCTCGACCAAGGGCCTCTCCCCCTGTCTTTGAGATCCTCTCAATTCCACCCTTCGAGCAAACTCCTATGCTCGGTGTCGTAGTCTTCTTTGAAGGATTTGTGAATCTTCAATCACAAGCAACAAACCCTAACCGATCCAAACACTCAATCTTCACGACTTGATGTTTGATCGGAGCAAAGCCGTTCTAGCAAATCTAATCAGCCTCATTATCGAGGAACATTATCGAGGAGTTTCTTAGTCATCTTACTGAAAGTGGAATACTATCTCAGTGGACTCCGCCAGGAACACCGCAACTCAATGGTGTGTCCGAGCGAAGGAATCAGATATTGTTGGATATGGTTCGATCGATGTTAAGTCTCACTGATCTCCCGATCTTCTTCTGGGGTTACGCTATGCAAACGGCCGCATTCATAATAAACAGGGCTCCGTCGAAAGCTGTGGAAGGGACATCATTCGAGAAATGGTACAGGAAGGAACCCGTTTTTTCCTTCCTAAAAATCTGGGGTTGCGAGGCCTATGTAAAACGGTTACTTGCAACCAAGCTCGAACCGAGATCAGATAAGTGCACTTTCGTCGGATATCCAAAAGAAACAAAAGGATACAACTTCTACAAACCGAGCAAAAATAAAGTTTTTGTCGCTCGAGGTGGGACATTCTTGGAAAAGGAATTTATTTCCAAGACAGTCAGTGGGAGGGCTGTTCATCTTGAGTAAGTTCTAGATGAGATGGTCACTCGGGGACCACTGGATGACCCACTAGAAGATGTAGAGCCAGAAATGGTCGTTGAGCAAGAACCAATAGCTACAGTTAATGAGGACGGTCCTAGGCAGTCTGAAAGGATAAGTCATGCACCTATCAGATACGGTTTCCTAGTAACTGGAGGTGATGATTTAGTGTTAGTGGACAATGATCCAGCTACCTTTCGAGAGGCCTTGGACGGAACCGACTCTGAGAAATGGCTGGAAGCCATGAGGGAAGAAATGCAATCCATGTCAGATAATCAAGTGTGGGACTTGGTGGATCAAACCCCTGACATAAAAGTCATTGGGTGTAAATGGATCTTTAAAATAAACATAGACATGGATGGCAAACCTCAGACCTATGAAGCAAGACTGGTAGCAAAAGGTTATAGGCAAGCCCACGGAATTGACTATGAAGAGACCTTTTCTCCAGTAGCTATGGTCAAATCTATCCGCATTCTACTTGCCGTAGCAACGTATCATAACTTTGAGATATGGCAAATGGGCGTCAAAACTGCCTTCCTCAACGGGAGGTTAGCTGAGGACGTTTATATGTCCTAGCCTGGGGGTTTTGAGGATCCTAAGAATAAGGGAAAGATTTGCAAGTTGCTCAAATGAATATATGGTTTGAAACAAGCATCTCGGAGTTGGAATCAGCGTTTTGATGAAGTTGTGAAATAGTTTGGCTTCATCAAGAACGATGATGAACCTTGCGTATATAAAAAGGCAGATGGGAGCAAAGTAGTCTTCTTGGTGCTTTATGTTGATGACATACTGCTCATTGGAAACGACGTCCCTACCTTGCTCTTAAAAAGGACTTGGTTAGGTGAGTGTTTCGCAATGAAGGACTTAGGCGAGGCCTCTTACATCTTGGGGATCAAGATATATAGAGACCGTGCCAAACGGGTCTTTGGTTTAAGTCAAAGCACCTACATAGACAAAGTGTTGAGAAGATTCTCAATGCAAGATTAAAAGAAAGGATTGCTGCCCATGCGTCATGGCATGAAGCTAAGCAAGAAACAGTGTGCTGGGACACCTGCAGAGCTAGCAAGAATGAATGAAATCCTATATGCTTCGGTATTTTTGGAGAAATGTTTTATTTTCAAAATAGCTAGTGGGAGTCTCGTGCATCTCGAAGAAATTCGAGAGGATACGGAACAACCTGAAGCAATTCAGGAGCCTGCTATGCAAGATGTAGAAGTACTGGAGCCTCAGATAGTCGCAGATGAAGAATCAATCCCTACGGAAGTTCCAGATGGTCTAAGGAGGTTTGAAAGATCTCGTCATATTCCAAACAGATATGGCTTCACAGCCACTGACTGAAATGACTTGATATTAGTGGATCAGGATGATCCAGAAACCTTCAGACAAGCTTTGACCAGTCAAGACTCCGAAAAATGGTAGAACGCCATGAGTGAGGAAATGAAATCCATGTATGAAAACCAAGTCGGGTGCTTGGTGGATCAAACCCCTGGGATAAAACCCATCTTTTCTGAGTGGGTCTATAGGATCAAGACCGACATGGATGGAAGTCCTCAGACCAATATGGCTAGGATGGTTGTAAAAGGTTATCGTCAGATTCAATACATGGATTATGATGACATCTTTTCACCAGTAGCAATGGTCAGTTTAATCCGGATTATTATCAGCCATAATTATGGCAGATGGATGTCAAAACCCCTTCCTTAGCAGGAACTTACTAGACGGTGTGTATATCACACGACCTGTGGGTTTTGTAAAATCCAAAGAATCCCGGAAAGATATGTAAGCCACAAAGATCCATTTATGGATTTAAGCAAGCTTCGGGGAGTTGGAACCTTCATTTTGATAAAACTGTAAGGGAACTCGGCTTCATCAAAAACAAAAGTGAGTCTTGCGTACATAAGAAAGCGAGTGGGAGTAATATTGTATTCTTGGTATTTATTCATCGGGAATGACATCCCGACCTTGCCACCAAAGCTTGGTTAGGGAAGTACTTATCGATGAAGGACTTAGGTGATGCTACATTTAATGTAGGCATCAGGATCTCTACAGATCATTCCAAAAGGATTTTGGGCCTAAGTCAGAACATGTTGCTAAGTCAGAACATGTACATAGGTAAAGTGTTGAGAAGATCTCAATGCTTGATTCTAAGAAAGGATACATACCCATGCGTCATGGCATTAAGCTCAGCAAGCTACAGAGATCTAGTACTCCTGATAAGCTGAGCAGGATGAGTAAGATCCCTTATGCTTCGGCTGTGGGATCCATCATGTATGTCAGGATGTGCACGAGACTGGAAGTCTCGTTTGCACTAAGTTGTACCAGCAGATTCCAATCTAACCCCGACCAATTACACTGGATTGCTGTCAAAGGCCATCCTCAAATATTTGAGGAGGATCGAGGATGCATTTTGGTGTATGGGATGAAGATAGAGAACCAGCAGTCAAAGGACAAGTCGATGCTAGTTTTCAGACATATCCAGATGACTTTAAAATTCAGTCAGGATATATTTTGTGTTGAGTGGTAGCGCTTTCAGCTGGATAAGCTTTAAGCAAGCCAAAATTGCCGGCTCTACAATGAAGGCTGAGTATACAGCTGCAACAAAAGCAGTTAAAGAGGTCGTATGGATTAGAAGCTTTATGATCGGATTAGATGCAACGCCGCGAGCGTTTGATCCGATACACTTGTTGTGGGACAACACAGGTGCCGTAGCTATTGCTCAAGAGCCCAAATTCCACAACAGATCCAAACATATACTCAGTAGGAATCACCTCGTGAGAGTTATCACATATACAGGTGATGTGGAGATTAAACACTATTCGACTGATGATAATATGGCCGATCCCTTAACAAAGGCTCAGCCACAGCCTAGGCATGAGTAACATGCAGGGTCTATGAGAGTAGATCAGAACTTAAATTGGAACTAGGGGCAAGTGGGATATTGTTAGAGTTATGCCCCAGTCCAATATATAAGTGATCTACAGATGTAATGTTTTATCATCTTTCCGAATAAATAAATCGGCATATATTACTAATGTGTTGTAGTAATATATCGAATGTAATTTGATCTATGTCATTATGTGTGTAACCACTAATAGTAGATCTATAGATCAGAAAGAATTACATTTGATGAGTCCCTGGTCAGCTAAGCTTCTTTAAGAAGCGATCAGTATGAGACCAACTTCTTGTGATCACGCTCTACTGATCATGCCAAAGTATGTGCCGGAGTTATATCATAGATACCATCCGGTCGATGATATCCGACAACCCGATTATGAGTATGCTGCATAGATCCAGTCATGAGATACTCACATATCGTAGCTTGTCATTATATCCTAAGACCAAGGAGTCTTTGTGTACACTATGCAACGAATACCTAAGTTTGACCTAGTCTAACGTTATCTGTAAAAGCGTAACTATAACGGCTTCGATTGGCTTTGATATTGATTGCACTAGTGAACTCGAAAGGCGTCTGAGGGATTTATCACTCATACTTCGGTATGAAAAAGATATCTGTTTAGGCCACTTGATGAGTATGACTGAAGAAAGAGCACGACCGTGCAGGTGATACCTTAGTTTCCGTTTTCAGTCATCTCAGATATCAAGAAACAGTGATTGATAAATTAGGATGACCATTCTATGCCTATTGATCAATCTGGATATCGGTTTGATAAAAGGACAGTGACATGTACGATAACAGGTTAAGTCGAACAATCGATAATCACGAACATTGGATAATCATAATGTATTGCTAGAGGCCACTTATGATGGAAAGGGTAAAATAGTAATTTTACCAGTCTGCCAATTATTCGTGAGCCTAGAGGGTCACACGCATTAAGCACGATGCATGACAACAATTATGGATGAAAATTGAGAACGATTTAGTAGTTTTCTGGCCTAAGGTTTTAACCAGACGGTTGAAGAAATCAATTCGATGAAATTGAACCGTTTTGTCTAAACCGAAATTAGAACTCAAGTTAATGGGTTTAATTTGGGTTTTAGTTAAACGGGCTTAAAGCCCATTTAGGGATTTAAGTTATGAATGGGAACAAATGCAAATAAGAGATTATGAAGGATAGATATGCAATTTTAATTTGAAATTCAATTTTAATTTTCAAATTAAAATCACATAATATCTTCCATTATCTTCTCTTATTTTTCAGCAACTAATTCTATCATCCTCTCTCCCCCATTGTTGAATTCTTTCTCCCCTCTCATCCTCCATTGTTGTCAAGCTTCTCTCAAAATTCAGAGCAAAAATTTGAGTGAAAACCTTCTTCGGTTGTGGTGCTTGTGTGGACCTAATAAAGAAACACTAAGCTTGTGTTTTCATCGATTAGAAGAGGTAATTTTCAGATTCAAAAAGGTATATATAACATGTTGAATTTACATTAAGATCATAGCTTGCATCGATCACCACGGTTACATAACGTCCGTTCCATGTTATTTATCGATTGGAACCCGTGGTGATCTCTTTCACGGCCCACATTGGTGGGTCCAATGGTGGGGGCAACACAACACCATGCTTGGTTGGTGATTGTGGATTAAGAGGTGAGTGATTTAAGGGGTATGGGTGATGACACTTTAAGCCCATAACTATCACTTTTGACCCATGCTTATGAGTTGGATGATGAATTGAAATATCTAATATTGATTCATTACACAAATTATCAAAAAACTCACAAAAGCTCTCTCTCTCTCTTGCTTGGCCGGCCACCATTTTCTCTCTCCTCAATCTTGCTTTCTTGTTCTTCATTTAATTGTTCTAGTAGGTAATTAAGTGAAGGATCTTCAAGATCATCCCCTTGGTGTGGACTTGCGTTAGAGAAGAAGATCCGAAAGTTCTTCTTTATCAATTCAACAAAGACTTAAAGGTAAACATCTTGTGGAATACATTTTACCTTGGGATTTAACGGTTTATGTTCTTGGACAAGGTTTGGAGTAGATTTTATTAAACGCTTCCGCTATCTCGATGATCTAGAATGCTCCAAAACCCTCAAAATCACCATATGTCTCTGAAAGTGAATGTAGCACAAAGTCTACAGACATTTCCTTATCCACAAGATGACCGAGTCTGGTCAAGTGTTCCAAAACACGTTTCATCTTAAGGACATGGGGACTGATAGGAGCTCTAGCCTTCATCTTGCAAGACATCAGTTCACTGAAAGTGCCGTATCTTTCGACAAACGCATTCTATTTGAACATTTTCTCAATCTCTGCCATTAAGGCATTCTATTTGATCATCAGAAATGTCCAAGAACTGCTTTTGCAAGTCAAGCACCATACTGCCCATCATGATGCATTGCACGTCGATCCGGTCGCTAAGGAATTTCTGGTAGGTATCCCTTAGCGCCCTTGCGGCGTTCAGTGTTGGCTCAGTAGGTGGTTCCTAGGTAAGGATATAATCCTTACGTTCATGCTTGAGAACAAGTCTCAAGTTCCGGTCCCAATCGAGGAAGTTTACGCCGTTAAGCTTATCATGCTCGATTAGCGACCTAAGCGCCCTGTTACCAGAATGATTCGTGTTTGCCATTTATATCTATACAGTAAACAAAATTTTAATCAGTATTAATTAAAATTGAATTTGGAGATTTAGTTATAAAACACTTTTTTATTCTAACATTAGAATCTGAACCAGGATCAAGGTAGGAATACAACCATCTACAAGGTAGAGAACCAAGGTAGGAATACAACCATCTACAAGACCATGTAGTTCCTTGCTAGGGTTTGTACTGTTAGTAAGTGGCATACCCTATATTGATACCCTAGGTCAGCCCTAGCTGACAATCGTAGACAAGTCTACCAAGCTTGAACTATTGATAGAACTAATGTGGCTACTACGCGGAGGCGCACGCACCCACACAAAACTACCCATCTCATCCAGACTTCTCCTCTATGAATGTTACGCGGAGGCGTAGCGACATCCATAGGGTCAAAGCCCTTTTGAGTACCCAAACTTGGATGGTATCACACTTGACTTGTAATTACTTGCGTTTAAGTGAATCATCAATTGCAAATTCATGCAAAGATGATCCCTTTACAGGTTACATGCAAGTCTAATTTAATACCAGTTTTTAATTTTTGCATGTGGGTTATAGCTAATCATAGATAAACTTGTATATTAGAACTATCATACATTTATACATATAAATGTAACGGTAAATTATGCACAACTAAGCCCATCTTAAGTTCCTAAGAATCAAGCAAAACTAATCCTAATGACTTGGTCTTTAAG
Organism: Geranium rotundifolium; assembly: GCA_963920655.1. Lineage (NCBI taxonomy): Eukaryota > Viridiplantae > Streptophyta > Magnoliopsida > Geraniales > Geraniaceae > Geranium > Geranium rotundifolium. Next base: position 26,470,866 of record OY987312.1, on the reverse strand, counting down.
GTCCAGACTTGCTCCATTCTTGTGGACTCCCACTGGGTTCGAGCCTCCTTCAAACTTCGAGTCTTCCTCTTGACTTGTATCTTGCGTTGGTCTTTGTGATTACAAATTTAAATAAAATAAATAAATTACAAATCACGACACAGAAGCCGTATTTACTACAACCAAAAACTTAGCAACACGCAGGTTTCAAAACCGAAATTAAAATACAAGTCTAGAGGGCTTAGCCATACATCATGTGGAAAACATCATGTTATCAAAGATCATGTGATCACTCAGCATGCTTATCAAACAAAAAATTGAATTTTGAACCGGTTCACACTGGTTTATCGAAACCGAAACAAATCTGAAAAATAAAATTTTAGGGCTTTTAATATTCTCCCGAACCGGCCGGTTCAGCTCGAATCTGGTGGAGCCGAACCAGCCCAACCGAGGCGCCCACAGAGGCAACCATGGTGGCCCGCGAGGGCTGCCATGGTCGCCCGTAGGTAAACTTGTCGGCCCTTGGTGCCAACCAGGGTGTGCCCTAGGGCATTCCATGGTCTACCAAGGGTCTCGACCCTGGTTAGCCATGGCTCGACCATGGCTAACCCGAAACATCCCCAAATATTAATTTTTCTAATTTTTCAAAACCAATTAAATTTGAATTTTTTTTTCAATTTCATGCATATTTATATGATGAACACAAGATCATAAAATTAAAATACAGATTATGCACGAGGAATTAAACTCAAAACAACCTGCTCTGATACCACTCAAAGGGATTCCCATGGGTTCCAAACAATAATTTCATGCAGCAGTATGAATTGAACCATGGGATCGATGAAAAACTAATGATCTTTTTGAGAAATTCAGCATGCATTCAAACTTTTCAAAATTGAAAATTTACCTTTAATCGATTGAAAACACAAGAGTAGTGTTTCTCTATCAAGTCCACACAAGCACAGTAACCTGGATTGGTTTTCTCTCACTCTCTTGCTAATGGAATTGAGGAGAAGAAGAAGACAAAGTTGCAATGGTGGAATGGAGGAGGGAGGGTTGGCAATGTGAGGGAGAATTGCGAGAGTGATTGCTGAAAAGTTGAGCCAAGTAGGGTAAGAAAATATTGTGTAATTATCAAAAAAAATCTGATTTTGAAATTCAAATTAATAACTACAAAATTTACTCATTTAATCTCATAATCATACCCCTAGATGGATTTCGAGCACATTTAACCAAATCCAAATTAAAACCAATTTAATTGAGATCTAATTATGGTTTAGCTAAACCGGTACAATTTCCCTTACTCAATTTCTTCAACTGTCTGGTTAATAAACATAGGCCAGAAATCAACTGAATCGTTTTAGATTTGACTAAACTAAAAAGTGGATTCTCCCAATTACCATCAATGCTTATTTGTCAGGTATTGTATTTAAAGCGCGTGACCCTCTAGGCTAACGACCCGTTGGAAGACTAGTAAAATTACTATTTTACCCTTTACATCATAAGTAGTCTCTAGCCAGACATTGTGATTACCCAACGTTCGAAATTATCGATTATTCGACTTAACCTCTTATCGTACATGTCACTGTATTTTTATCAAGCCGATATCAAGATTTATCAATAGGCATAGAATCGTCACCCTGATTTATCAATCACTATTTCTTGATATCTGAGATGACTGAAAACTGATACTAAGGTATCACCTGCACGGCCGTGCAGTTCCTTCAGTCATACTCATCAAGTGGCCTAAACGGATATCTTTCTCATACATGAGTATGAGTGATAAATCCCTCAGACGCCTTTCGAGTTCACAAATGCAATTAATATCCAAGCCAATCAAAGCCGTTATAGCTACCCTTTTACAGGTAAAGTTAGACTACGTCAAATTTAGGTATTCCTTACACAATGCACACAAAGACTCTTTGGTCTTAAGATATATTGACAAGCTACGATATGTGAGTATCTCATGACTGGATTTATGTTGCATACTCACAATCGAGTTTTCCGATATCATCGACCTGATGATATCTATCATAACTTCGGCACACACTTTGCCATGATCAGTAGAGCATGATCACAAGGAGTTGGTCTCAAACCGGTCGCTTATGAAGAACCTTAGCTGATCAGGGACATATCGAATGCAATTCTTTCTGATCTACAGTTCTACTATAAGTGCTTATGTACATAATGATATTGATCAAATTACATTACATATACTACTACAACACATTAGTAATATAATGCCTTTTATTATATCGAAAAATTATGTATGCTACAATATAGATTGAGGAATTACATTGGACTAGGGCATAATCCTGACACTATGGGGCCACCAAGAACCCCATGGCAACGGAAGCAACAATAAATAAACCCCAAAATCTGTCCAGGAACATCAAACCATTAAATCCCAAGGCAAAACCGAAAACACAAATTTACCTTCGGTTTGTTTGAATCGGTTTTGAAGAACACTTCGGATCTCCAATTCTAGCCAAGTCCATACGGATAGTGATAGCATTTTTGTGCCCTAGTCCAATTGCTAGTATCCTGTAAATGTCTATGTACATTATCATCGTTTGTAATATATATAAAACGTCTTTGTATTACTTATGTGTTGAAGTAATATGTTAAGCATGATCTGATTTATGACCACTAAAGTAGTAGAACCATAAATCTGTACGGATCACACTTAACGAGTCCCTGGTCAATATATGCTTCCATAGAAGCGACCAGTATGAGGATGGTTCTAAATGACGTAGTTCTACTTGTCATAGGGATAAGGGATCCCTAAATGATATCATAGATATCATGAGGTGATTGATATTGGACGACCCGCTTTGAATAGTGTTTTCATAGATTAAGCCATGAACATATTCAAATGCGATAGCTTGTCACGATATCCTTAGACTAAAGAGTCTTTGTGATCGCTATGCAATGTACGTGCGGCTTTAACTTGCGCCTAACGCTTTCCGTAACAGGATTGCAATAACGGGCATGATTGGGTGGCGGAACGGGTTGCATGAGTGACACGAAAGACGGCTAAGGAATTTATCCCTCATACTACGGTATGGGAAAGATATCCGTTAAAGGACTCTTGATCGAGACTGACTGAGAGTAAGAGCATGGCCATGCCGGTGATATGGGTTATCAGTTCTCAGCCATCTCACATATCAAGTAACAATGATTGATTGAAAAAGGGTGACGATTTTCGGAAATTATTGGATTTGTCGGGTCTGAGAAGAGACTCTCGGGGAGCCGGATCGGAGGTACCGGACGGAGGTCACCGGAGGCCGGGGAGGCCGGCGGTGACCAGAACTGTCCCCACTCTAGGCCGAGGCCGAGAGTGAAGGCAAGCTCGGTTTGGGCTTTCTTAGGCCCAAACCGAGCCGTGGTGTTGGGCTCGGCCCAATGGGCTTCGGCCCGTTGAGCTTGGGCCCGACTTGGTACACGCATGGTGTTTGATCCGTGGCATGAACCCGCGATCCAATATTTCGAAAACTTTCAAAATTTAATCGGTTTCGATAAACCGTTTTTCGGAAAGGTCTAGTTTCGATAACCTGACCAAGCAACTTGGCAAAATTAAAACCGGATTAATTGCATATTATTTGATAACATGTTGGATGATGTGATGAGATGTATGATGCATTAGTGGCCCATTAGATTTTATCCCTTTCACGGTTTGCACACTGTTAGTGTTAGCATGTAATTATTCTTTCATTCGAGCCCATAAAGTGTAATTAATTTTTATCCAGTCTACTAATCGAGTATTAATTGTAATTACTACTCAAAGACGAGAAGGATGGAAAATCGAGCACAATGACGGTCTTGGAGGAAGTCCAAGAGCTAGTGGGAGCCCGAATGAGAAAGACGACAAGAAGTGGTGACTCGTAGAATCCTAAGATTAGGATGGGCTATAAAATGCATATTTAACGCTTTATGTTTGCTTGCTTGAATTATTTAAATAATAACATGCTTGGATGCTTAGCTTATAAGTTTATAAGCCATCACCTCACATGCAAAGATTAAAATCGATTTTAATTTTTTGCATGTTTAAAGCGTTGTGAACCATCATCGCACGGGTTGTGATGGATGAGTTCAAATTTGAAACGTGTTTGCACGGGTTGCAAATGACGGCTTCAAATGAAGATAGTAAGTGATACAATTAGAAACGTCACAACACGGGTTGTTGATGACGGGTTCGTAATTGTACCAAATACTTTCGAATTATTAAACACAACCAAATCACAACATAATTTGAGTCAAGTGAGATGCCACCCAAATTCACACCCATGTGGAAACATTTTATCGGTGTCGTGCGCCTTAGCGGAGCATCGATGGAATGGGTTCTATATGGGAATGGTAAATTTTGTGGGATGTCGTGCGCCTTAGCAGAGCATCTGCACAAAGTTAACACGTTAGTGAAGGTTGGTTGACTCAACCACGATTCTTGGCTTGAGGCCGAGCTGGGGTATCGGAAGGGTAAGCCGTGTTCTTTTGCACATACCCTGACCAAGAGTTACACGGGTTGTAATTGGATGGACGTCCTACCTAAATGAGTCAATTGGAGCGGTGCGCCTTAGTGTACTTCAATTGACAAATAAGGGATCTTGGTTTAAAGATTCTAAACCTTAGAATCGGATGGTTGGTGTTTAATTCGGATCTTCGTAAATTTATTCAACTTTTCTGATTAAATTTACTTTCTTCGTGTAGAAATGGCTAGTAATTCAACAAACTCGTCTAATTTGTCGTTGAGGACTATACTCGAAAAGTGTAAACTCAACGGGACAAATTATCTGGACTAGGACAGGAATTTACGACTTGTGTTAAAGTTGGAACGCATGGAGTACGTCCTTGACAAGGCTAACCCGGTGGAGCCAGCTGCCAACGCAACGAGGGTCGTTAAGGATGCGTACCAGAAACACCTTAGCGACTCTATCGACGTTGCGTGTGTCATGCTGGGCTGCATGGAGGCGGACCTCTAGAAGCAGTTTATGTAGCTATCCCATGATCCGTTTGCAATGTTTGCACAGATCAAGGATATGTTCAAAGAGAAAGTACGTATTGAAAAATACACTGTTCTCCGAGAACTTATTGCCTGCAAGATGTCAGCAGGCAGCTCCGTAGGTCCACACGTCCTACGCATGAAGGGACATCTCGATCATATGACTAGTCTCGGAATGACTATGGAGAAAGAGATGGTTGCGGATTTTATTCTGCAATCCATTCCTCATGCATATGGTGGGTTCGTCATGAACTATCACATGCATGACATGGACAAGACCGCATCGAAGTTGCACAGCATGTTAGTGACTGCCTAGAAGAGCATAAGGGGCAGTTCGCCCAAAAGTGTTCTTATGGTCAAGAAGGGATCCAGCTTCAAAGCTAGTGGTGGCAAGGGTAAAGGCCCAATGCACCTGGCAGGAAAGATCAGACGACCATTTGATCCTAAACCTTCCATGCCCGTGAAGGGTAAGGGGAAGGCAAAGGAGTCGGTCTGTTTCTACTGTCAAAAGACTGGTCATTGGAAGAAAGACTGTCAACAGCTGAAGGAGAATCAGAAGAAGGGCGGTGGGGCCGTTACTTCGTCAGGTATTCCATTAGAGCTAAATCTTTCTACTATAAATGCTTGGGTACTAGACACTGGAGCTGAGTCTCATGTCTGTGCGGATGTGCAGGTGTTGCATAGTAGAAGAGATATGGGGGAAAGCAAGGTGGACCTAAGAGTTGGGAACAACTTGCGAGTTACCGCAACTGCCGTGGGTTCTGTTAACCTTATTTTGCCCAATGGACTTGTAATTGAACTTTCTGATGTGTTTTGCGTACCTGCTTTCAGCAGAAATATTATATCGATATCTCTTCTTGAAAAAGAAGGTTATTATTTTAATATTAAGAACGGGTTTTTTAATATTATGCGCAACAACATGTTTTATGGAAATGCTTACACGGTTGGAGGTTTATACATATTGAATATGCAAAACTCGAGATCCAACATGCTCTATAATATAAAGGGATAATTCCAAGTGGCTACACTTAGATTTTGCTGTTTTTCACCTGACTACACCTAGAATTTTTTTTTCAGCTGACTACGCCTAGAATGTGCAAAATTTTCACTTTGCAATTTCCGTCCAATTCTGTTAGTTTTTACCGTTTTTTTCATGTGAAATGACTAAAATGCCCTTCAGGTTTAAAGAGTTATTATAATTTGATTGAAAAGACTAAAATGCCCTCACCTATTCATCTAATTTTCAAAGACATGCCACCCTCTCTCTTCTCTCTCTCTCTCTCTCAACCTCACCCAAAACCTCCCCAAAGAGAGAGACCCATCGACCACCCGCCGCCATGGACCCGACACCACCCACCGGCGGAGCAGATCTGACCAAAGAACACCAAAACCAAAACCAAAACCAGACCCAGCAACAACACCAGACCCATCAACAACATCATCAACAGCATCAACAGCAGATATGGATGCAACAGCAGCAGCAATGGATGGGCGCGCAGTACCCAGCGGCGGCGATGGCGATGATGCAGTAGCAGATGATGATGTACCCGCAGCAGTACGTGCCCTACAGCAACGGCCACGCCTATCATCAGCAGACCCAGATGATGCAGAGCCAGGACGAGATCAAGACGATCTGGGTCGGTGACCTACACCACTGGATGGACGAGAATTATCTTGGTTCATGCTTTGCTCACTCCGGGGAGGTTTGATTTTTTATTTTATTTTGGTTTATGGATCTGTTTGGTGTTTGGGTTTTTGTTGTTTTGTGTGATGTATTGATTGATTGATTTGATTCTTGAGGTGGGTTTGTTTTGTTTTTGAAATGGGTGTTTGGGATGTGTAGGAAATGACAGGTTTCGGTGGCAAAGTACCTACTTGTTGTTAAGGGTAGTTTTAGACAAACGTTTGATATTCAAATTAGTACTTTTTAGTTGACATTTAATAATTGCCTGGGAGGTGAAATTGGAGCGGAAGAGGGAAATTGAAGGGTTTTGGGGAAGATGGGATGTGGGTTTTGGCGGAGGAGGACATGCGAACTTCGAGAATCGTCCGGCAGCGGCGCCACCGCCGGAGAGGCGGTGGTGGGGATTGAAATGTAACCGGAGGAGGCCAAAACCTTGAATGGCTCTAGAGGAGAGAGAGAGAGAGAGAGGGTGGCATGTCTTTGAAAATTAGATGAATAGGTGAGGGCATTTTAGTCTTTTCAATCAAATTATAATAACTCTTTAAACCTGAAGGGCATTTTAGTCATTTCACATGAAAAAAACGGTAAAACCTTAACAGAATTGGACGGAAATTGCAAAGTGAAAATTTTGCACATTCTAGGCGTAGTCAGCTGAAAAAAAAAATTCTAGGTGTAGTCAAGTGAAAAACAGCAAAATCTAAGTGTAGCCACCTGGAATTATCCCTAATATAAATGCTAAGAGGTTTAAAGCTAATGATTTAGACCAAACTCTAATTTGGCATTGTCGTCTAGGTCACATAAATGAGAAACGAATCTCATCGCTTCATAAGCATGGAATACTATCTCAGTGGACTCCGCCAGGAACACCGCAACTCAATGGTGTGTCCGAGCGAAGGAATCAGACATTGTTGGATATGGTTCGATCGATGTTAAGTCTCCCTAATCTCCCGATCTCCTTCTGGGGTTACGCTCTGCAAACGGCCTCATTCATAATAAACAGAACTCCGTCGAAAGCAGTGGAAGGGACATCATTCGAGAAATGGTACGGGAAGGAACCCGTTTTGTCCTTCCTAAAAATCTGGGGTTGCGAGGCTTATGTAAAACGGTTGCTTGCAACCAAGCTCGAACCGAGATCAGATAAGTGCACATTCGTCGGATATCCAAAAGAAACAAAAGGATACTAGATTTACAAACCAAGAGAAAATAAAGTTTTTTTCGCTCGAGGTGAGACATTCTTGGAAAAGGAATTTATTTCCAAGAAAGTCAGTGGGAGGGTTGTTCATCTTGATGAAGTTCTAGATGAGATGGTCACTCGGGAACCACTAGACGACCCACTAGAAGAAGTAGAGCCAGAAGTGGTCGTTGAGCAAGAACCAATAGCTACAGTTAATGAGGACGGTCCGAGGCGGTCTGAAAGGATAAGTCATGCACCTATCAGATATGGTTTCCTAGTAACTGGAGGTGATGATTTAGTGTTAGTGGAGAATGATCTAGCTACCTTTCGAGAGGCCTTGGACGAAACCGACTCTGAGAAATGGCTGGAAGCCACGAGGGAAGAAATGCAATCCATGTCAGATAATCAAGTGTGGGACTTGGTAGATCAAACCCCTGACGTAAAAGTCATTGGGTGTAAATAGATCTTTGAAATAAATATAGACATGGATGGCAAACCTCAGACCTACAAAGCAAGACTGGTAGCAAAAGGTTATAGACAAGTCCACGGAATTGACTATGAAGAGACCTTTTCTCCAGTCGCTATGGTCAAATCTATCCTCATTCTACTTGCCGTAGCAGCGTATTATAACTATGAGATATGGCAAATGGACGTGAAAACCGCCTTCCTCAACGGGAGGTTAGCTGAGGACGTTTATATGTCCCAGCCTGAGGGTTTTGAGGATCCTAAGAATAAGGGAAAGATTGGCAAGTTGCTCAAATCAATCGATGGTTTGAAGCAAGCATCTCGGAGTTGGAATCAGCGTTTTGATAAAGTTGTGAAACAGTTTGGCTTCATCAAGAACGATGATGAACCTTGCGTATATAAAAAGGCAGATGGGAGCAATGTAGTCTTCTTGGTGCTTTATGTTGATGACATACTGCTCATTGGAAACAACGTCCCTACCTTGCTCTTAACAAAGACTTGGTTAGGTGAGTGTTTCGCAATGAAGGACTTAGGCGAGGCCTCTTACATCTTGGGGATCAAGATATATAGAGACCGTGCCAAGCGGGTCTTGGGCTTAAATCAAAGCACCTACATAGACAAAATGTTGAGAAGATTCTCAATGCAAGATTCAAAGAAAGGACTGCTGCCCATGCGTCATGGCATGAAGCTAAGTAAGAAACAGTGTGCGGAGACACCTGCAGAGCTAGCAAGAATGAATGAGATCCCATATGCTTCGGCTATAGGGTCCATAATGTATGCCATGATATGTACGAGACCGGATGTCTCGTTTGCCCTAAGCTATACCAGTAGACATCAATCCAAACCCGGTGACGACCCACTAGAAGAAGTACAACTAGAAGTGGTCGTTGAGGAAGAACCAATAGCTACAGTTAATGAGGACGGTCCGAGGCGGTCTGAAAGGATAAGTCATGCACCTGTCAGATACGGTTTCCTAGTAACTGAAGGTGATGACTTAGTGTTAGTGGACAATGATCCAGCTACCTTTCGAGAGGCCTTGGACGGAACCGACTCTTAGAAATGGCTAGAAGCCATGAGGGAAGAAATGCAATCCATGTCAGATAATCAAGTGTGGGACTTTGTGGATCAAACCCCTAACGTAAAAGTCATTGGGTGTAAATGGATCTTTAAAATAAAGATAGACATGGATGGCAAACCTCAGACCTATAAAGCAAGACTGGTAGCAAAAGGTTATAGGCAAGTCCACGGAGTTGACTATGAAGAGACCTTTTCTCCAATAGCTATGGTCAAATCTATCCGCATTTTACTTCCCGTAGCAGCGTATCATAACTAAGAGATATGGCAAATGGACATCAAAACCGCCTTCCTCATCGAGAGGTTAGCGGAGGACGTTTATATGTCCCAGCTTGAGGGTTTTGGGGATCCTAAGAATAAGGGAAAGATTTGCAAGTTGCTCAAATCAATTTATGGTTTGAAGCAAGCATCTCGGAGTTGGAATCAGCGTTTTGATGAAGTTGTGAAACAGTTTGGCTTCATCAAGAACGATGATTAACCTTGCGTATACAAAAAGGCAGATGGGAGCAAAGTAGTCTTCTTGGTGCTCTATGTTGATGACATACTGCTCAATGGAAACGACGTCCCTACCTTGCTCTTAACAAAGACTTGGTTAGGTGAGTGTTTCGCAATGAAGGACTTAGGCGACGCCTCTTACATCTTGGGGATCAAGATATATAGAGACCGTGCCAAGCGGGTCTTGGGCTTAAGTCAAAGCACCTACATAGACAAAGTGTTGAGAAGCTTCTCAATGCAGGATTCAAAGAAAGGAGTGCTGCCCATGCGTCATGGCATGAAGCTAAGTAAGAAATAGTGTGCGGAGACACTTGCAGAGCTAGCAAGAATGAATGAAATCCTATATGCTTTGGCTATAGGATCCATAATGTATGCCATGATATGTACGAGACCGGATGTCTCGTTTCCCCTTAGTTGTACCAGTAGACATCAATCCAAACCCGGTGAGGAACACTGGATTGCCGTCAAGGCGATTCTAAAATATTTGAGAAAAACCAAAGATGCTTTTCTTGTATACGGGGGAAGAAATGATGATCTAGTCGTCAAAGGATATGTCGACGCTAGTTTCCAGACAGACCCCGATGACTTTAAAAGTCAGTTGGGTTATGTGTTTACATTGAACGGTGGAGCATTCAGCTGGAAAAGCAAGAAGCAGGACACCATTGCCGACTCTACGACCGAAGTTTAGTACATTGCTGCATCGGAAGCGGCAAAAGAGGCTGTATGGATCAGGAGTTTCATGGCTGGGTTAGGTGTAATTCAAAACCCATCTAAACCAGTAGATTTATATTGTGACAACACCGGGGCCATTGCGCAAGCTAAGGAACCCAGGGCACATGACAGATCCAAACATGTACTCATGAAGTATCACATCATCCGCGACATTGTTGCTATAGGTGACGTGAAGATCCACTACGTTGCATTTGATGATAACACAGCCGACCCCTTGACCAAGGCTCTTCCTCAAGCGAAAGATGATAAACATGGTAGGTCAATGGGTATAGACTGGGACTTAGATTGGAACTAGGGGCAAGTGGGAGATTGATAGCATTTTTGTGCCCTAGTCTAATTGCTAGTAGCCTGTAAATGTCTATGTACATTATCATCGTTTGTAATATATATAAAATTGCTTTGTATTACTTATGTGTTGAAGTAATATGTCAAGCATGATCTGATTTATGACCACTAAAGTAGTAGAACCATAAATCTGTACGGATCAAACTTAACGAGTCCCTAGTCAATATATGCTTCCATAGAAGCGACCAGGATGAGGATGGTTCTAAATGACATAGTTCTACTTGTCATAGGGATGAGGGATCCCGGAATGATATCATAGATATCATGAGGTTATTGATATTGGACGACCCGCTTTGAATAGTGTTTTCATAGATTAAGCCATGAACATATTCAAATGCGATAGCTTGTCACGATATCCTTAGACCAAGGAGTCTTTGTGATCGCTATGCAATGTACGTGCTGCTTTAACTTGCGCCTAACGCTTTCCGTAACAGGATTGCAATAATGGGCATGATTGGGTGGCGGAACGGGTTGCATGAGTAACACGAAAGACGGCTAAGGGATTTATCCCTCATACTACGGTATGGGAAAGATATCTGTTAAAAGGACTATTGATCGAGACCGACTGAGAGTAAGAGCATGGCCATGCCGGTGATACCGGTTATCAGTTCTCAGCCATCTTACATATCAAGTAACAATGATTGTTTGAACAAGGGTGACGACTCTATGCCTTGTGACAATCGGGATATCTAGAGATAATAGGATAGTGACTTGTACGCACAAGGTTAAGTCGAATCATCGATCGTCATGCACCTTGGGTAATCATAACGTCTTACTAGAGACCACTTATGATGGATCAGACAAGAGAGATCTTTTGCGCCGATCTACCAACGGTGGCATGAGCCTGGAGGGTCACACACATTCAAGACGGATAACTTGAGACAAGGAAACCTTAACGTTTCTTGAGGTGCTATGCATGGACAAAACTGAAGGTTTTGGGCCATGGGTTCGGTTTGAGAGAATAATTAGCGAATCGAGAAAAACTGAGTTTTTTCGTCGATGTCGCGTCTGACTTTGTTTGATAAGTAACGACAAATAGGGTCGGGCAACTTTTGGACACGACACGAAACAACTTGGGCAAGCCCATTGGGCTCGGCCCATGAGGTCACGTGACCGGCCCAACAAGGGCCCATTATGGGCCCAATAAGCCCAATATGGCCAGCCACATTGGTGGGTCCAAGAGTGGGGGCCACACAACACCATGCTTGGTTGGTGATTGTGGATTGAGAGGTGAGTGATTTAAGGGGTATGGGTAATGACACTTTAAGCCCATACCAATCACTTTTAGACCCATGCTTGTTAGTTGGATGATATAGGGGAAATATCTAATATTGATTCATTACACAAAATATCAAAGAACTTTCACAAGCTCTCTCTCTCTCATAGTGGCCGGCCACTCCCCTCTCTCCTCTCATCTTGCTCTCTTGTTCTTCATTTAATTGTTCTAGTAGGCAATTAAGTGAAGGATCTTCAAGATCATCCCCTTGGTGTGGACTTGCTTTAGAGAAGAAGATCCAAAAGTTCTTCTTTATCGATTCAACAAAGAATTAAAGGTAAATTTCTTGTGGAATAGATTTTGCCTTGGGATTTAACGGTTCATGTTCTTGGACAAGGTTTGGAGTTGATTTTGTTAAACGCTTCCGCTATCTCGATGATCTAGAACGCTCCAAAACCCTACAGATAGGATGATCACTAAGGAATACTAGGCTCCTCTACCTACTAGAAAGAAGAGAGATTAAGAAAGAAGAGCAAGGGGGAGGGGGGCTCGGCCGAGCTTCAAAGAGGCAGAGAGAGAGAGAGAGCAACACTTTTTTTTTTGTCTTGTGTTATGTGGTAAATTATGTTTACGAATTTATGTGTATCGGGTTAAGGAAACATGATGATATTCATTTGGTGGCCTCCATTAGATCATACATAACAACACAAGATTAGGATAAGTGCATCTAGTCATCATCCGCTTAACTAGAGTTAGTGGAGAAAGGGGCCCACCCTTTACTCCTCTATTAGGCCCTTGTTGGGTCGGCCACTTAGGGCCTCGTGGAACGAAGCCCAATGCTTTAGCCAAGAGGTCCCGTGCCGCGTCTAACTAACCCCCGAACTTACCGTACAAAGTCCAATGCGACATCGACGAAAGATTTAGTCTTTCTCGATTCGCGTGTCATATTCAATTACACATATCCATGGCCCAAAATGTCAAGTTTTGCCCAAAATGTGAAAATGAACGATAGTTTGGTGTACTGATGTATAATAATCTCATCTATAGATACAAAAGTTATGTAACATGACAATAAATTGTACTTAGTTCGGTGGTAAGTATGTGATATTTCAACCATGAGGTTATAAGTTTCAAACCTTTGAATTAACAAATTTTTTATAAAAGTTGTGTCTTTTGTTAAGACAACAATACTAAATTATTGTATTAGTTAAATTATTTTTTCTTTTGTTTGTCATAATTAATTATTGAAATTTTATGAATGATCTAATCAAAGTTATGCTTAGATTAGTCGTTTGTTAAACGAAAGTCCAACTTATTAGTATTTGTAAGGCTTGTGGACCGATTCACTTTTGTATTTATACATACCTAAAATTTAAATTTGAACTCAACTAATAAATAATCAGACTCAAATTATTTTTTCTTATACGCATTTAGTAATATTTTATTATTAAAATTTTTAGTATGAAAATTGAAAATCTGTTAGATCTATAACATATGTACGGGTGGAAGTTGAGATTGGGATTGGAATTGAAATTTCCACACTACCCCAAATATGGTAAGAGATGGGTTACAGACTCGATTTCCCTCTCTCTCGTCTTGACTTCTTTCAAATTCTTCTGGTATTTAATCATGACTTTAAAAATAATTTTAAACTCTAGTGGTATTCATTCTTAAGTTTGAAAATACTTTTAAAATCTAATAGTATCGTAAAACTCAAAAAGTGAGAGAGATTTTGAGAAATTGATGATTTTGAATTATTTGAGAGCATGAGTATAAATACCACTATTTTTAAAATATCATCTCCACCCATTGATTTGAAAAGACTTCCTCATCAAATCAAATCAAATAGACCATCACTCGGTTGCCATTTTCCGGAGCGAGACCGAGGAAGGCCTCGCCCTCCAGATTTGCCGTCGCCGTTGGGAGACCGGTGACGGGTTCAACGACGTTTTCATATTAGGATTTCAGATCTGGCCATGCGCGGTGGTAAGCTTAAGTCGGAGACCATAGATCAATGATGAATCGCTCTAGATCAGCGAGTTCAGGTCGAAGGTGCTCTTGATCAACGAGAATCGGGCCATCTGGTTCATGTCGCTGTTGGAGAAATGGGATGGGTTCTTCAATTGGGCCAAGGCTGAGGGGTAGGGAGTAGGTGGTTGGCTTGGTCAGCAAGTCAAGTGTGACTGCGTCCCAAGTCAACCACTTTCCTCCTCTTTTGCAGGTTGGTGGCCAACAGTTGAGTTTTTTTTGTTCCTTTTATTTTATTTTATTTATTTTGAAAATCAAATCCTACAACTATAAATACTTGAACTTCATTGTTCATTTTACACACACACAACAACGTTATTATTTGTAAATCACAGCAAAACTCTCAAAAGGTTCCGTCTCCGTTTTCCATTCTTTTTCGAACTCGTGCACTCGTGTTCGGTCGTCCGATCTGACTGCTTCGTGCTGTTGTTCGTCCGACTGTTAAGTGCGCCATATATGCCTCAACAGAATGGAGTTGCTGAACGCAAGAACAGAACTTTGAAGAACATGATAAATGCAATGCTTCTGAGTTCTGGCCTTCCTGATGAAATGTGGGGGGGAAGCAGTCCTCTCGGCTTGTCATATTCTTAATAGAGTGCCTCATAAGAATATTGATAAGACCCCCTACGAGATGTGGAAGGGTTATACTCCTAACCTGAGTTTTCTAAGAGTGTGGGGGTGTTTGGCTAAGGTGGGCCTACCTGAAGTGGTCGTTGAGCAAGAACCAATAGCTACAGTTAATGAGGACGGTCCGAGGCGGTCTGAAAGGATAAGTCATGCACCTATCAGATATGGTTTCCTAGTAATTGGAGGTGATGATTTAGTGTTAGTGGAGAATGATCTAGCTACCTTTCGAGAGGCCTTGGACGAAACCGACTCTGAGAAATGGCTGGAAGCCACGAGGGAAGAAATGCAATCCATGTCAGATAATCAAGTGTGGGACTTGGTAGATCAAACCCCTGACGTAAAAGTCATTGGGTGTAAATAGATCTTTGAAATAAATATAGACATGGATGGCAAACCTCAGACCTACAAAGCAAGACTGGTAGCAAAAGGTTATAGACAAGTCCACGGAATTGACTATGAAGAGACCTTTTCTCCAGTCGCTATGGTCAAATCTATCCTCATTCTACTTGCCGTAGCAGCGTATTATAACTATGAGATATGGCAAATGGACGTGAAAACCGCCTTCCTCAACGGGAGGTTAGCTGAGGACGTTTATATGTCCCAGCCTGAGGGTTTTGAGGATCCTAAGAATAAGGGAAAGATTGGCAAGTTGCTCAAATCAATCGATGGTTTGAAGCAAGCATCTCGGAGTTGGAATCAGCGTTTTGATAAAGTTGTGAAACAGTTTGGCTTCATCAAGAACGATGATGAACCTTGCGTATATAAAAAGGCAGATGGGAGCAATGTAGTCTTCTTGGTGCTTTATGTTGATGACATACTGCTCATTGGAAACAACGTCCCTACCTTGCTCTTAACAAAGACTTGGTTAGGTGAGTGTTTCGCAATGAAGGACTTAGGCGAGGCCTCTTACATCTTGGGGATCAAGATATATAGAGACCGTGCCAAGCGGGTCTTGGGCTTAAATCAAAGCACCTACATAGACAAAATGTTGAGAAGATTCTCAATGCAAGATTCAAAGAAAGGACTGCTGCCCATGCGTCATGGCATGAAGCTAAGTAAGAAACAGTGTGCGGAGACACCTGCAGAGCTAGCAAGAATGAATGAGATCCCATATGCTTCGGCTATAGGGTCCATAATGTATGCCATGATATGTACGAGACCGGATGTCTCGTTTGCCCTAAGCTATACCAGTAGACATCAATCCAAACCCGGTGACGACCCACTAGAAGAAGTACAACTAGAAGTGGTCGTTGAGGAAGAACCAATAGCTACAGTTAATGAGGACGGTCCGAGGCGGTCTGAAAGGATAAGTCATGCACCTGTCAGATACGGTTTCCTAGTAACTGAAGGTGATGACTTAGTGTTAGTGGACAATGATCCAGCTACCTTTCGAGAGGCCTTGGACGGAACCGACTCTTAGAAATGGCTAGAAGCCATGAGGGAAGAAATGCAATCCATGTCAGATAATCAAGTGTGGGACTTTGTGGATCAAACCCCTAACGTAAAAGTCATTGGGTGTAAATGGATCTTTAAAATAAAGATAGACATGGATGGCAAACCTCAGACCTATAAAGCAAGACTGGTAGCAAAAGGTTATAGGCAAGTCCACGGAGTTGACTATGAAGAGACCTTTTCTCCAATAGCTATGGTCAAATCTATCCGCATTTTACTTCCCGTAGCAGCGTATCATAACTAAGAGATATGGCAAATGGACATCAAAACCGCCTTCCTCATCGAGAGGTTAGCGGAGGACGTTTATATGTCCCAGCTTGAGGGTTTTGGGGATCCTAAGAATAAGGGAAAGATTTGCAAGTTGCTCAAATCAATTTATGGTTTGAAGCAAGCATCTCGGAGTTGGAATCAGCGTTTTGATGAAGTTGTGAAACAGTTTGGCTTCATCAAGAACGATGATTAACCTTGCGTATACAAAAAGGCAGATGGGAGCAAAGTAGTCTTCTTGGTGCTCTATGTTGATGACATACTGCTCAATGGAAACGACGTCCCTACCTTGCTCTTAACAAAGACTTGGTTAGGTGAGTGTTTCGCAATGAAGGACTTAGGCGACGCCTCTTACATCTTGGGGATCAAGATATATAGAGACCGTGCCAAGCGGGTCTTGGGCTTAAGTCAAAGCACCTACATAGACAAAGTGTTGAGAAGCTTCTCAATGCAGGATTCAAAGAAAGGAGTGCTGCCCATGCGTCATGGCATGAAGCTAAGTAAGAAATAGTGTGCGGAGACACTTGCAGAGCTAGCAAGAATGAATGAAATCCTATATGCTTTGGCTATAGGATCCATAATGTATGCCATGATATGTACGAGACCGGATGTCTCGTTTCCCCTTAGTTGTACCAGTAGACATCAATCCAAACCCGGTGAGGAACACTGGATTGCCGTCAAGGCGATTCTAAAATATTTGAGAAAAACCAAAGATGCTTTTCTTGTATACGGGGGAAGAAATGATGATCTAGTCGTCAAAGGATATGTCGACGCTAGTTTCCAGACAGACCCCGATGACTTTAAAAGTCAGTTGGGTTATGTGTTTACATTGAACGGTGGAGCATTCAGCTGGAAAAGCAAGAAGCAGGACACCATTGCCGACTCTACGACCGAAGTTTAGTACATTGCTGCATCGGAAGCGGCAAAAGAGGCTGTATGGATCAGGAGTTTCATGGCTGGGTTAGGTGTAATTCAAAACCCATCTAAACCAGTAGATTTATATTGTGACAACACCGGGGCCATTGCGCAAGCTAAGGAACCCAGGGCACATGACAGATCCAAACATGTACTCATGAAGTATCACATCATCCGCGACATTGTTGCTATAGGTGACGTGAAGATCCACTACGTTGCATTTGATGATAACACAGCCGACCCCTTGACCAAGGCTCTTCCTCAAGCGAAAGATGATAAACATGGTAGGTCAATGGGTATAGACTGGGACTTAGATTGGAACTAGGGGCAAGTGGGAGATTGATAGCATTTTTGTGCCCTAGTCTAATTGCTAGTAGCCTGTAAATGTCTATGTACATTATCATCGTTTGTAATATATATAAAATTGCTTTGTATTACTTATGTGTTGAAGTAATATGTCAAGCATGATCTGATTTATGACCACTAAAGTAGTAGAACCATAAATCTGTACGGATCAAACTTAACGAGTCCCTAGTCAATATATGCTTCCATAGAAGCGACCAGGATGAGGATGGTTCTAAATGACATAGTTCTACTTGTCATAGGGATGAGGGATCCCGGAATGATATCATAGATATCATGAGGTTATTGATATTGGACGACCCGCTTTGAATAGTGTTTTCATAGATTAAGCCATGAACATATTCAAATGCGATAGCTTGTCACGATATCCTTAGACCAAGGAGTCTTTGTGATCGCTATGCAATGTACGTGCTGCTTTAACTTGCGCCTAACGCTTTCCGTAACAGGATTGCAATAATGGGCATGATTGGGTGGCGGAACGGGTTGCATGAGTGACACGAAAGACGGCTAAGGGATTTATCCCTCATACTACGGTATGGGAAAGATATCTGTTAAAAGGACTATTGATCGAGACCGACTGAGAGTAAGAGCATGGCCATGCCGGTGATACCGGTTATCAGTTCTCAGCCATCTTACATATCAAGTAACAATGATTGTTTGAACAAGGGTGACGACTCTATGCCTTGTGACAATCGGGATATCTAGAGATAATAGGATAGTGACTTGTACGCACAAGGTTAAGTCGAATCATCGATCGTCATGCACCTTGGGTAATCATAACGTCTTACTAGAGACCACTTATGATGGATCAGACAAGAGAGATCTTTTGCGCCGATCTACCAACGGTGGCATGAGCCTGGAGGGTCACACACATTCAAGACGGATAACTTGAGACAAGGAAACCTTAACGTTTCTTGAGGTGCTATGCATGGACAAAACTGAAGGTTTTGGGCCATGGGTTCGGTTTGAGAGAATAATTAGCGAATCGAGAAAAACTGAGTTTTTTCGTCGATGTCGCGTCTGACTTTGTTTGATAAGTAACGACAAATAGGGTCGGGCAACTTTTGGACACGACACGAAACAACTTGGGCAAGCCCATTGGGCTCGGCCCATGAGGTCACGTGACCGGCCCAACAAGGGCCCATTATGGGCCCAATAAGCCCAATATGGCCAGCCACATTGGTGGGTCCAAGAGTGGGGGCCACACAACACCATGCTTGGTTGGTGATTGTGGATTGAGAGGTGAGTGATTTAAGGGGTATGGGTAATGACACTTTAAGCCCATACCAATCACTTTTAGACCCATGCTTGTTAGTTGGATGATATAGGGGAAATATCTAATATTGATTCATTACACAAAATATCAAAGAACTTTCACAAGCTCTCTCTCTCTCATAGTGGCCGGCCACTCCCCTCTCTCCTCTCATCTTGCTCTCTTGTTCTTCATTTAATTGTTCTAGTAGGCAATTAAGTGAAGGATCTTCAAGATCATCCCCTTGGTGTGGACTTGCTTTAGAGAAGAAGATCCAAAAGTTCTTCTTTATCGATTCAACAAAGAATTAAAGGTAAATTTCTTGTGGAATAGATTTTGCCTTGGGATTTAACGGTTCATGTTCTTGGACAAGGTTTGGAGTTGATTTTGTTAAACGCTTCCGCTATCTCGATGATCTAGAACGCTCCAAAACCCTACAGATAGGATGATCACTAAGGAATACTAGGCTCCTCTACCTACTAGAAAGAAGAGAGATTAAGAAAGAAGAGCAAGGGGGAGGGGGGCTCGGCCGAGCTTCAAAGAGGCAGAGAGAGAGAGAGAGCAACACTTTTTTTTTTGTCTTGTGTTATGTGGTAAATTATGTTTACGAATTTATGTGTATCGGGTTAAGGAAACATGATGATATTCATTTGGTGGCCTCCATTAGATCATACATAACAACACAAGATTAGGATAAGTGCATCTAGTCATCATCCGCTTAACTAGAGTTAGTGGAGAAAGGGGCCCACCCTTTACTCCTCTATTAGGCCCTTGTTGGGTCGGCCACTTAGGGCCTCGTGGAACGAAGCCCAATGCTTTAGCCAAGAGGTCCCGTGCCGCGTCTAACTAACCCCCGAACTTACCGTACAAAGTCCAATGCGACATCGACGAAAGATTTAGTCTTTCTCGATTCGCGTGTCATATTCAATTACACATATCCATGGCCCAAAATGTCAAGTTTTGCCCAAAATGTGAAAATGAACGATAGTTTGGTGTACTGATGTATAATAATCTCATCTATAGATACAAAAGTTATGTAACATGACAATAAATTGTACTTAGTTCGGTGGTAAGTATGTGATATTTCAACCATGAGGTTATAAGTTTCAAACCTTTGAATTAACAAATTTTTTATAAAAGTTGTGTCTTTTTGTTAAGACAACAATACTAAATTATTGTATTAGTTAAATTATTTTTTCTTTTGTTTGTCATAATTAATTATTGAAATTTTATGAATGATCTAATCAAAGTTATGCTTAGATTAGTCGTTTGTTAAACGAAAGTCCAACTTATTAGTATTTGTAAGGCTTGTGGACCGATTCACTTTTGTATTTATACATACCTAAAATTTAAATTTGAACTCAACTAATAAATAATCAGACTCAAATTATTTTTTCTTATACGCATTTAGTAATATTTTATTATTAAAATTTTTAGTATGAAAATTGAAAATCTGTTAGATCTATAACATATGTACGGGTGGAAGTTGAGATTGGGATTGGAATTGAAATTTCCACACTACCCCAAATATGGTAAGAGATGGGTTACAGACTCGATTTCCCTCTCTCTCGTCTTGACTTCTTTCAAATTCTTCTGGTATTTAATCATGACTTTAAAAATAATTTTAAACTCTAGTGGTATTCATTCTTAAGTTTGAAAATACTTTTAAAATCTAATAGTATCGTAAAACTCAAAAAGTGAGAGAGATTTTGAGAAATTGATGATTTTGAATTATTTGAGAGCATGAGTATAAATACCACTATTTTTAAAATATCATCTCCACCCATTGATTTGAAAAGACTTCCTCATCAAATCAAATCAAATAGACCATCACTCGGTTGCCATTTTCCGGAGCGAGACCGAGGAAGGCCTCGCCCTCCAGATTTGCCGTCGCCGTTGGGAGACCGGTGACGGGTTCAACGACGTTTTCATATTAGGATTTCAGATCTGGCCATGCGCGGTGGTAAGCTTAAGTCGGAGACCATAGATCAATGATGAATCGCTCTAGATCAGCGAGTTCAGGTCGAAGGTGCTCTTGATCAACGAGAATCGGGCCATCTGGTTCATGTCGCTGTTGGAGAAATGGGATGGGTTCTTCAATTGGGCCAAGGCTGAGGGGTAGGGAGTAGGTGGTTGGCTTGGTCAGCAAGTCAAGTGTGACTGCGTCCCAAGTCAACCACTTTCCTCCTCTTTTGCAGGTTGGTGGCCAACAGTTGAGTTTTTTTTGTTCCTTTTATTTTATTTTATTTATTTTGAAAATCAAATCCTACAACTATAAATACTTGAACTTCATTGTTCATTTTACACACACACAACAACGTTATTATTTGTAAATCACAGCAAAACTCTCAAAAGGTTCCGTCTCCGTTTTCCATTCTTTTTCGAACTCGTGCACTCGTGTTCGGTCGTCCGATCTGACTGCTTCGTGCTGTTGTTCGTCCGACTGTTAAGTGCGCCATATATGCCTCAACAGAATGGAGTTGCTGAACGCAAGAACAGAACTTTGAAGAACATGATAAATGCAATGCTTCTGAGTTCTGGCCTTCCTGATGAAATGTGGGGGGGAAGCAGTCCTCTCGGCTTGTCATATTCTTAATAGAGTGCCTCATAAGAATATTGATAAGACCCCCTACGAGATGTGGAAGGGTTATACTCCTAACCTGAGTTTTCTAAGAGTGTGGGGGTGTTTGGCTAAGGTGGGCCTACCTGACCCCAAGAGAACTAATATTGGACCTAAAACTTATGACTGTGTGTTCATAGGTTATGCTCAAAACAGTGCTGCCTATAGATTCATGTCCCTACATGATAGATCTATATCTGAAGCTAGAGATGCTGTATTTTTTTGAACATATTTTTTCGCTAAAGAGGACTAATGAGGAAGCTCCTGCGTTTTCGAATGTTAGTCCATCGATTGGTGAAAGTTCTACTTCTGAACTTCCTGGTGACGAACCGAGAAGAAGTAAGAGACAAAGGATTGAGAAATCCTTTGGTGACGACTTTATCACATCTTTCTTCGCGGAAGCATCCTGTGTGGACATGGTGAGTGACGAACTCGTTTCGGCATATCTGATAGAAGATGATCCAAAAACGTACGATGAGGCAATGAGATCAGTCGACGCTGTTTTTTGGAAAGAAGCTATCAAGAGTGAACTAGACTCTATTGTGTCTAATCAAATGTGGGTACTATCTGATTTACCTAAGGGTTGCAAACCCATTAGCAGTAAATGGATATTTAAGAGGAAACTCAGACCTGATGGTACAATCGAGAGGTTCAAAGCAAGACTCGTGGTATGAGGCTTCACTCAAAAGAAGGATTTGGATTACTTCGATACTTATTCTCCAGTCACTAATATTGCTACAATTCGATCACTGATCGCGCTAGCAGCCATTCATGATTTGGTTATACATCAGATGGATGTTAAAACTGCCTTTTTGAATGGAGATCTCAAGGAGGAGATCTATATGTCTCAACCTGAGGGGTTTGTGATAGAAGGTCAGGAGAATAAGGTATGTCAGCTGAAGAAATCCTTATATGGATTGAAGCAAGCACCAAAACAGTGGTATGAGAAGTTTGACAGCACCTTGGTAAGTGATGGCTACATCACCAACAACTCTGACTCATGTGTCTATTCCAAGATAGTAGGATCAGATTGTGTGGTGATTTGCCTTTATGTTGATGACATGCTAATTCTTGGTAGTAATGTTGATATTATTTGCAAAACTAAAGAATTTCTATCATCAAAATTTGAGATGAAAGACTTGGGAGAAGTAGATGTTATTTTAGGAGTTAAGGTAATAAGAACTTCTAAAGGCATTTCTTTAAGTCAATCTCATTATGTGGAGAAGGTGTTGAAGAAATTTGACTACTTTGATGTGGTGCCTGCTCGAACTCCATATGATCCAAGCATATCTCTCGTGAAGAATCAGGGAGAAAGTGTTTCACAATTAGAGTATGCTAGGATTATAGGGAGTGTGATGTTCCTCATGAACTGTACTCGACCTGACATTGCTTACGCGGTGAGCAGGCTCAGTCGGTACACGCATAACCCTAGTGATGAGCACTGGAGAGCACTAAATCGGTTGTTGAAGTACTTGAAAGGGACAATTGACTGGTCCCTACATTATAGCAAGTTTCCTGCCGTCCTGGAAGGATTTTGTGATGCTAATTGGGTGTCAAGTACTGATGAAGTTAGCTCGACAAGTGGTTATATGTTCACCTTAGGTGGAGGTGCTATCTCGTGGAAGTCTTCGAAACAGACTTGTATAGCCCGATCCACTATGGAATCTGAGTTCATTGCCCTTGAGTTGGCTGGGCAGGAAGCAGATTGGCTGAGGAACCTACTAGCAGATGTGCCGGTTTGGGGAAGACAGGCTGTGCCTGTTTCTTTGCACTGTGATTCACAGGCAGCCATATACGTAGCTAAGAATAATGTCTATAATGGTAAAAGAAGACATAGTCGCATTAGGCACGGTGTGGTTAGACAACTCCTGAGTAGTGGAGTGATTTCTTTGGAGTTTGTGAGATCCGAAAGAAATCTGGCTGACCCTTTTACAAAGGGACTATCAAGGAAGGTTTTCCTTGATACATCGAGAGAGATGGGGCTTAAACCCTTACATCAAGGTAGTATGGTTGATTCTGGGTGAACAAAACCATATGAGTCTTGATTGTCATCTCTATGACATATATTTGAGATTCCATAGCCAGTGTTTGTGGTGGTGTTGCTAAGGCACACTTGATGGATCTTATCAGTTGATGTAAGGTTGGACTGTGTGTCCTTAATAGCTCAAAACTTTATCTTAGGTGCTTGTAAGACGCACCTGGAGAGCTACCTTATCAGTTGTTGTGAGGTTGGACTGTGTGTCCTTAATAGCTCAAAATTTTGTGTTTGGTGCTTATGAGACGCACCTAAAGAGCTACCTACGTGAGTGTGATAGTGTGGCCGCTATCTATGAAAGATAAATGAAAAGTTCTTCTAGAGCACTCATTAGTTACGAGGCTTACGCATGGCCATAAAAGCGTGTAAGTGATATAGCGAAACTAAGGTATATTCTGAAGGTTTGATATGTGTTGTGGGGTGTATCAACCGAAGCTGAACAAGTTCAAGAATTAATTCACTTGTTCAAAGTAAGTTGTTACCTCATTTCACTATGTATCAATTCAAGTCGAAAGACATTGATGCTTAAGTATCACTACCTTTCTTTCACAGGAACGCTTTTCGTTTTGAATTTTGCGTTAAATTTTTTTTTTCTCTCGCATCCCATTTGTGGGGGATTGTTGGAGAAATGGGCTGGGTTCTTCAATTGGGCCAAGGCTGAGGGGTAGAGAGTAGGTGGTTGGCTTGGTCAGCAAGTCAAGTGTGACTGCGTCCCAAGTCAACCACTTTCCTCCTCTTTTGCAGGTTGGTGGCCAACAGTTGAGTTTTTTTTTGTTCCTTTTATTTTATTTTATTTATTTTGAAAATCAAATCCTACAACTATAAATACTTGAACTTCATTGTTCATTTTACACACACACAACAACGTTATTATTTGTAAATCACAGCAAAACTCTCAAAAGGTTCCGTCTCCGTTTTCCATTCTTTTTCGAACTCGTGCACTCATGTTCGGTCGTCCGATCTGACTGCTTCGTGCTGTTGTTCGTCCGACTGTTTGTCGTTTCACACGAGAATTCTATTCCTGTTCCTGAGACTGTCCGTACCGACGTTCCACCTTCTGCCGTTCGAGTGGGCGTTCTGCAGAAGTTGCTGTGAAAACCTCGGGAGCAACCGGTTTAGATCACCACCGCGGTCTACCCGGAATATTTGCTTTCAGGTCAGTGGCATCCCTGCCACGACACAGCCTCAATTCCATCTTCTAATTTTCAGCAGGCTCAATTCCGGTCCAGTCAGCTGTCCAACCAGTGATCCGGTCTAGTTCAATTTGCGGTTCAACGATCGGTTCAATTTTGGTTTAAACAGTTGAGCTAGCGTTACAACCTCACTGTCCAGTGGATCGGGTTCTTGTTCTGTAAACGACAACCGGGTATTTTTATTACTACAGTCGCTACTCCGGTAACGCTGGCGAGGGTTGTGGAAGGCGACCCTCTTCTTCTAAACTCTCCGATTCTGATTTCTGATTTTCTTTGATCTATTATTTACAGACACCTAGTTCGTGAATCATCTGGATTTAACAACTTCATTTTCTAACAGGGTTGATCTCCAGAGAATTACTGGTGACAAGCTTGATTTAAGTTCCTTATTCTTAGTCATACTGAATTGCATTCTAATCTGATTGAGTTTTAACCAGTAAATTTGTGCATTGGAACCAAACAAATGAGTTGTAAATTAGTTTTACTTAATTGAAGTCTGTTTTAGTTGAATGCGATTAATACTAACTGGATTGGTGTCTCATGCTCTCTTGTATTGTTTCTTGTCTAGTTGTGAGCACTGTGGGTTACATACTATTATTTCTTCACATCACTGCCTCGTTCTGCAAGCATTTGGTTTCCTGTGCACATGCTTTTAAGTTCAAGTTTTACTTATATTCTCAAGTTATGGGACTTTGCAGTATACTGCTACTTTACTTGACCAATTAGAAGAATTGGATGAAGAGAGAACTCCAGAAGGCCTACCAAGGTTTTTTTCTTTGCCAAAATGAGATCTTCAAGTAGTTATTGCATGTATAGTTGGGTATATGTTGAGACTAATTTTACTTTCATAGTTAATTATGTTAATGGAAGCCTTTTCTTAATGCACTCGCTGATGTTTGTTTGTTCTCAATTAACTTAAAGATATAGTTTATTATTTCATAGCAGCAAGTTTTGGTGTTTGTACTTTGTAGTAGTTAATCCAAAACTGGGGTTAGCAATTAATTATCTCTTAAACATGCACTGATATATGGGATATGAATGATCCTGCTGTGTTGTGTCGCTATCAGTGAGAGACTTGTTTGTTTTCCATAATAGGCTTACATGAGACACCTTCTTTTCGAAGTTTGGGTGTGTAACATGTTACGTTGGTACCATCAATTTGCTTATGTTCTTCATTAATAAGATGTACTAGAGAGATATAGGCCCCTTCAGTTAACGTATAAAGCATATGCATACTAGTTCCTGCAGCCTTGTCTCAATTTGCAAAAACTAGACACTTATATAGTTGTTCTCTATGAATAAAATGTTAAATGAACGTCACGGATGTGAAAATAGATTTGCTTGGGTAGTTCACACGTAGAACAACAAGAACTTCTCTAATGGTTGTCACTGATGATGCAGTATTCTGTGCACAATTGACATTTGGACCGAGTGTAGTTGATTATAGTTGTCATTGAAGTCTGAGTTAAAGTCTTCTACCTCGTTTGCGTGAAGAAATGTTCTAGAATATAGGATATGAAAATGTATCAATTCCAAAACAAATGGGATAAGGTATACAAAGCATATTCCATGTCTTCTTCAGTTTGCACTCCTCTGGGATTGCAATAGCTGGAGTCCACATTCAACATGGGTTATATGCTAATGATTTGGTTCTGAATAAGTACTCCATGGGATTTTGGTCTATAAGTTGCTTAATTGTATATGTTTTCTGAAGAAAAACTCACATAAATATGCAATTTCATACTTTAGTTTTGTCCCACGTCTTCTTCTATTACTATGTAGAAGTTGGACGTACCTTCTCTTGGGTTTTAAATTCTACTACTGAAGCTTTCTATATATATATATATATATATATTTTTTTTTTTTTTTGAAACCCTAGTTGAATATTTTCCGACTTTGGAAACTTATTCACTGTACTAAAACAATGTTGCATCTAGTTTTCTATTTTAAGTTTTCTCTTACTAACCTGTCTCAACTGGATGTTTTGTAGAGTCATGTGTTAAACTTAGTGTTGGGACTCCTGTATGGAAGTGTCTTTTGCAAATCAAACCATCAAAATTG
Source organism: Geranium rotundifolium (assembly GCA_963920655.1). Taxonomy (NCBI): domain Eukaryota; kingdom Viridiplantae; phylum Streptophyta; class Magnoliopsida; order Geraniales; family Geraniaceae; genus Geranium; species Geranium rotundifolium. The sequence continues at coordinate 26,443,890 of OY987312.1, read as the reverse complement.
CTACTAACTTTTACTCCACTTCCAACAACCTTTTTCAATCAACCTCCAAAATCATTACTTCTTCCCTCGTCTCAGGCTAGGGAACACACCTTGTGTCAATCATACTTTATTTCCGCTTGCTGCTCCATTGAGACTCCCACGTTAAGAAAGGCCCAACAGAGATTGAGAGAGAGAGAGCCAACAGAAGTTGGGAGAGAGAGGATGTGCTATCATGCATGTTAGGATAATCTGTCTTTGCCATAGGATTGATTACATGATTGAATTTTTTTATGGTAGTTATTATCTTAATCAACTGTATAACATTAGTATGTGATGGCTTCTTAGCCCAATAGAATCTACAAGCTTCTGCTGATTTTTTATTTCATCCTCTGCTTTCTTCATCCTTTCAGAGACATCTAAGAATCTTAGAATTAAATCAAGGTATTTAATCCTGAGCTTTCACTCTTTCAAAGAAGCTGTAATCGGAACATGGATTTAAGAGTTGATAGGTATAATACTCCACATATGCATATATGTGAAAGGATTCTGGTGTGTACTTATTTATTCAGACAGTGAATACAATATTAAAATTATTTAGCTTAGCTTTTCTTAGTTTGATAAGTTTGTTCTGTTTGACGTAATGATGCATTCTTGAACTGATATCATTTTAGATGCTGCTGCTATAATCTATTCGATGACTATAGTTGATAGTATATATCTGTTATGTGAAATGATGGCGGGACTTCCTACTAATTTTTATTCTTATTTACTTATTAATCTATTTGTTATCCTAGCGGCATTTCAATAGAGTGCCAATGGTGTATGTTGTCGAAATAGTTTTGCTTTAGTTGATTTATTCATTAGTTTTGTCATACGAAAACAGGTGTCAGTAGTTATTGCATCGATGATTGTATTACTAGCTGCAGATTTCCGCCCTCAATGTTTATAGTGCTGCAAGATTGCAAACATGGTTCCCAATTTAATGATAACAGTGTATTTTGGGTTTATTTCCACAGAATTTCCAAGGCTAAGGTGAACGATTATTCGGAGAAAATTGAAGCTATTGCTTCCAGGATAGCTGCTCCATTGGTGTGTAATTGTAACAGAAAACCTGGGTTTGGTTTCTCTTATTTTTGACTTCACTGAGATAGTGGCTTTCTTTATATCTGCTCCATTTCTGATATTTTTGGTCCAGTTATATTTCCAGCTTGGCAAGGAGGTGTCTGAAGAACCATTTTCAAGGATTTCTGTTAGAGTAAAACCTTATAAAACTGTAGAAGAAAATCCCCTTTCCATGTCTCCTGTATTGAGGAGGAGATTTGTGTAAGTGAAAATCCATATGATCTATATGTGATCCTTGTTTGTGCCTTTTATATGCTATGTATGATCTCCTTTTTGTTATTATTCTTCAAGCAAATGGTTGAAGTTTGGTTCACTTGACAGGCCTCCATTGAATAATGAAGATGGAACACAAGATGTAACTGAGGCTGATACATCAGCTCCCGTCAAAGTGGATGCCGCAACACAGTCACACATTGAAAAGCAGAGGTATCTAGTAGAGTGTGAGTGTTGGATAGAAATGCTTGGTAATCAATCTCATGTCTTGAAATGGAACGGAATAGATTTAAGGGATATTTGTGGATGGTTACACATGCCAAGATTTTTAAGTGACCTGCCAAGCTAAAAAATATATAGCTGCATATGTACAAAAGTTGTTTCGATAGGTGTATCTAGTTGCAATTATTCCTAGATTTAATTTAATTATATTCGATTCTTAAGAACATTGAGACGCCCCTTTTATATAGGCAATTGAAAACCTAGACTAAAGTATGAAATGGACGAGGGACATGAAACATGCTAGATTCCTGGGTTTACTTGGATTACTCTAACATTTTGTTTATGATTCATATATTCATCTCTACAGTAATTGATGATATAAGATTCTTATTATCTGCTTTATTTTAGATTTATATGATGTAGCTATCCTTTGTGGGTGGTGTTTGGGTTTCTTGAATTGTTTTTTTGCTGATGGTCTAGTAACCCAATTTTCTTTTGATGGTACCACTTTGTAAATACCAAGACTAAGCTTGATAGATAAAGCCTAGGATACTTTAACACCATTATGCTCACAAACCTCTTCCCTAATCTGGTACAGGAAACTCCAAGATGACTTGACAGATGAAATGGTTGGGTTAGCTCAGCAGCTTAAAGAGAGTAGTCTCTTGATCAGCCACTCCGTCCATAACACTGAAAAAGTAAGATAGATGCCATGCCCATGAGCGGTAGAAAAAGCTTTTAAAGTATTAAATTAAGGGAAAAAGACACTTTTGTGCACCTAAATATACACTTTTGACACTTTCATACCCTAACTTTTTTTTCTCTTTTTTCCATACTTTAATTTCATTATGAGACAATTTTCTTCAGACATTTCAAAATACCGAAACTACCCCTGAATTCAGCCGGTTCAATTTCAACCAGATCCAACCATATTTTAATTAATATGAAATTACTTTTTTACCCTCCATTGAATAACGAAATTATCACACAATTTAAGAGTATATTGGTCTTTTCAAATAACAAATTAAAAATTGAAAAGTAAATTATTAAATTACATATTTACCCCTCTCTCCTCACTGTTCATCATCTTCTTCGGCAGCCCAACCACCCATCTCCGCGTCTACCGTCCGCCTCTGGCAATGAAGATCCTCTCGCCCTCCGCCGCATCGTCTCCGACGCATCCCTCTCCCTCTACGACCACCTTCACCTCAACTTCTCCTCCTCTATCCCTCGCCCCCTTCTCGAGAACCTCACCTCTGGAACCCTAGGCTCCGCCGCCAACTGTGGATTTGTATCATAATCGGCACCACAACAAGAGTAGAGGAGCTGGCGGTTCTCGACGAGGAACATGGCGGTGGCGCGCGATGTTGGGCGGAGAAGAGGAAGATCTCGTAGAGGAGCTCGGCGCCGCCGGTATCGAAGGAGGCGACGACGTCGAGGTCCATGGAGGATTTGCTAAGGGAGTCGCGAACCCTGGAGGCGACGACGAGGTGGTTCTGCTCGTAGAGGAGATGCCGGTGGCCTGGGGCGACGACGAGGCGGTTCTTCCTGGTGGCCGTTGATGGAGGCGGGGACGGGAAGGGCGGGGGGTTGAAGGTGGAGAGGGGCATTCAATTGAAAATTTGATGAATATGTGAGGGTAATTTCGTCTTTTTACCCTCTTTAAAAGTTAGACCGGTTCTCTCCATTAGACCAGATTTAATTTTGGTTCAACTCAGGGGTAATTTTGGTATTTTTAAAATTTTAGGGGTAAATTGTCCAAAATAAAATTCAGGTATAGAAAAAAGAAAAAAAAAAGTTAGGGTATGAAAGTGTCAAAAGTGTATATTTAGGTGCACAAAAGTGTCATTTTCCCTTAAATTAACATGTCTTACTCCACTAATAAGGTTTTACCGTACTGACAGCTTCTTATTAACATGCCCAAGAGTTGACATGAGGTTATTACACTACAAATGACACTCTAATTCCCATCGAGATATTGGTCTCGCTGGAAAATGAAAAAAAACTCGCTGGAAATGCTATGCCAGCAGGTTACTCGCAGGGAATGAGTCTCGCCGGGAAGGTTTCGACGGGAAAGGTCTTTCCCAGCAAGTTTTTGATTCAAAGACTCCTGGCTAGGTAAAGTCAAAATCTCGCCGGGTAGGTATAAGTAATTCAAATTTTACCTAGCCGGCGAGTGTTTGAAAAACACTCGCTGGTAATGAAAATTTTACATAACCAGCGAGATTTTGCAAAAAATCGCTGGGAAAAGCTTAATATAAATAAAAAAAATACTCTAGAAGCTTCATAATAACTTGAACTAGCAATAGTAAATAACCAAATTATCTCTAATATTTGGAATACAATTTAGCATCATTGAAAAATTAAATTTCTATAATCAAAAGCAAACGGATATTCAAAGAAAAATTAATTTTGGAGCATTCCGAGAATCGAACTCAAGACCTCTCGCGCCCAAAGCGAGAATCATACCACTAGACCAAATGCCCTTTTGAATTTACAAAATCCAACTACTAGAGATATAAACTTATTGATGTTGTGAGAAACTTCTTGAAGTCCTAAATTAAATAGGAGGATGTGTTGTTTGTGGAATAAATTAAACATCAAACAATATATTTTTAAATCCTTGCAGCGCTCAAATCATGGAAATTAAAATCAGTTTGATGTTAAGTATAGTCAGGACAGATTAGTCCGAGGAACTACAACCTTCCTAAAAATCAACCAAGTGAAGTATACACAATTTTGTGAAAAAAATGCAACGATTTCAGGGACCTAGACATGGAAAGCTCATAAAAACTGATTAGAGGTACTGAATTGAGTTTATCAAGTTTCACCCAATCCAAGCCCAAGGCCAAAATTAAAACAAAAACCCCCAAATACAGAAACGATACCCAAACAAGAAAATAAGAATTGAGAGATTGAACTAGAAGTAGAAGTGACATACATAGGTATTGAGCTGGCGAATGAAGCTGGAGAAGTTGTTGTGCTTGAAATAGGTAGGAAGGAGGAGGCGAGCGAACTCCGGAGGGTTCCAGACGACGAAGCTATTCTGGGCGACGCTCCACGACACGATCTCGTCCGTCGCCGTGTCGTCAACCATTTCGTACGTCTTCACCAGGAACGACGTAAGAAGTTATAGCTGTGCATAAGAATACATTATTATAGCTATAGCTGTTTTCTGAACACAGAAAGAAAGGCCAACACTTACCGTGAAATAAAGTGTATCTAATGATTGCCTAAAGAGATAACACCAATTATGCATGGAATCAGGGTCTAATACATTTCTAAACAGAACTAAACTATCAAAGATCAGATATTTCAGCTATGGAGCCTGTTAATAGTATATATGTACTATGTCATTACTGATACTTAGCTATAATGCTAGATTGCATAGATCTTTTGAGTTTTAAACAGAGCATCACAAAATTAAGGTATAAACATATTAAATTTCCTATAAATGTAATGAAGAAAAATGGAAGAGATGCATCACCTTAGCAACATGCTCTAAAGTAACAGACTCTAGAATAATTGCGGTCCTCAGCCTAATTTGAACAAACCCGCAATCTCGACCCGTCCCCAGCGCAAAGTCCACTCTCCCGAGCCCATCAGCGGCGTGTTTCTCAATCTCCTTCTGGATCACATCCCTGGCATATGCTCTCAAATCATCCAAACTGACATCACTTTCAGCACCATCGCTACTCTTCCCCTTGAATTAAACCCTAAATCAAATAAAATGCAGAACAAATCCCGAATTAAACCAGAAATTAAATCATAAACCCTAAAATGTTGAGGACGTACCGGTGACGATGAAGCTTGAAGACTGATGTCATGAGTCATTGACTTACAAAACCAGTGACTCTGAAGACGAACTCGGGGAAATAAGAAGGAAGAGACGACGTCGTTCGACTAAATGACCACAGGAAACGCAGCGTTTTGTGTTAATGAGAGAGCAGGAGAGGATGACAGGTGGCGAGCTATTAGAGGCGCAAAGAAAGACAGATGGCGAGCAAGGATTGGTGCATCAATTAGCCATTGTACATCTCTGAGGTTGCTAAATCGAGTACGACACGCAGAGGCGGAACAGAGCATCGCGCCAGGAGCACGAGAGCTGGGAATAGCAATGGAGGTATTAAAGAGGAGGAGAAAAAGTGGAGAGGGTATCGATTATCAAGAATATTGTCTGTAATTTCGGTAATTAGCGTAGTCTACAGTAGCTAGGGTTTTCTGTGAGTTCCAATGTCTACTTTCTTAAAATTGAGAAATGAGAAAACTTTTGGGTTCCATTTGTGCTCTTCTTTCCTTATTGTTTCTGAAGCACAACAATTGGTATCAGAGGCTGATCCTCCTACCATGACCAAAGGAACAGCAAGTCAGGATGCGGCGATTTCAGATCTCAGGAGACAGATGAGTGAACTCTGAGGTATAGTCATGACGAATGATGAAAAAATGGAGGAACTGAGAACGAAAATCGAAGCAACTGCTGAGGCGATCAACACAGGTCAGAAACAGGCGGAGGAGGTCAGAGTCCAACTTTCAGGCGCCATAAACCAAGTAACTAAGGATGTGACTCAACTGGCTCAAGACACAAAAACTCAGTTTTTGCAAATAGCTGAGATGCAAAATAGATCTAACCAGGAGAGTCAGGCCACGAGACAAATGATTCGAGCATTACTGGAAAAGGATAGCATGAAGACAAGCCAAAACAACATGGAGGAAGGAGGATCTAGCGAGCCAAACAGGCAAGAAAAAGGAAAGGACAATATGTTTACCCCTCCTCACATGATTCTACCAACATTGGAGGAAGGCACCAGGGAGACAGGGAGCAGAATGCAGTCCATTAACACCAATCGGCATGTCAACCATCCCCTCCTACTGGAGCCCCAACCAGATGTGAGAACCAGAACCAATGAAGCCAGAAATGAGGCCAATTTCATACGAAACCAAGGAGCTGAATTTCATGCCCCTCACTTCGATAGAAATAACCAACCCTTGGTAAGAACCACAACTCTAAACTTCCCTAAGTTTGATGGGATGGGGGTGAGAGCTTGGATCAGGAGATGTAGGGCTCACTTCTTCTACTGTCAAACTCCTCTTGAACAAAGAGTTAGCTTGGCATCTATACACTTCAAGGGAAAGGCTGAGGTTTGGTTTGCTGATTATATTATAAGAAGAGAGTGGGCTACATGGGAACAGCTTTGTGGAGATATGCTGTGGAAATTTGGCTCTCTAGGCCATGAGGATCTATTTGCTGAGTTTAAGCATTTAGAGTAGAAGGGAAATGTGGAAGACTATGAGAGTAGCTATGAAGAACTGAGAGGGCTCATGATATCCAGAAATCCTACATTAGGAGAAGACTATTTCATATCCAACTACATTGGAGGACTAAAGCCCTATCTGAGGCCAGGGATCAGGATGTTGAATCCACAGACCTTAGCAGTAGTTATGCAAAGGGCTAGGTTTGAGGAATCGAAATTTCAACAAATAACTTGGATCACTAGACCAAGACAATCACATAATGTATGGGAGGGTAGCAGAAACAAACAGATGAAACCTCAACCTCCTGGATCAAGAAATCAGGCTCTCAGAATTGATGGGGGACCAAGATCAAGCAACTCAGCAGGCTTTCAGAAAATCAATGATGCTTACATGGAAGAAAAGAAGAAAATGGGTCTATACTTCACCTGCCCAACAAAATGGAGTAGAGATCATGATTGTCCAAACAAGAAACAGTTATTTATGTTGAGAAATGGAGAAGAAGAGGAGTTGGGGCTAGAAACAGATGAAGAACTGGAGGAATCAGGAGCTCACAAGGACAAGGAAGAAGAACCTGAACCAAGTAAAAAACAAGAAGTTGAGCCATTGCCTGAAGAGAGACTTTTTGCAATAGGAGGTCCAAAATTTGATTCCTCTATAAGAGTTGGAGGGAACTTGAGAAGCAAGGTCATATCAATACTGATTGATAATGGTGCCACTATATCATTCATTGATAACCAAACTGCTAAGGTGCTGTGCTTGGAAATCTATCATGCACCCAACATACTGATAAGAATGGGAAATGAGGGACAGTTCATTTCAAACTCCTACTGTGCTATCAGGTGGCAAATGGAAGATATGTGGTTTGTATGGAATTTGAGAGTAATGTCTATAGGAAATAATGATATGGTACTGGGAGTTGATTGGATTAAAACCATAGATCCAATCACCTTCAGCTATGAGCACAGAACAATTAAAATCAACTTGACAGGCAAGGAGGTTATACTGAGAGAAAATCCCAGATCAGAAATTCCAGCAATGATCACGCTACATGCTGTTTGTAGAGAATTAAATGGGGGAGAGACCCTCTACAATGGCCAATTTTTCCAAATAGAAAACCAACTAGTCAATGACATAACCAGTGAAGGCATAAGGGAGGTCTTGAAGGAATTCAAAGATTTGTTCCAAGAGCCTAAAGGATTGCCTCCCAGGAGAGATCATGACCACACCATACCACTGAAGGAGGGAAGCCAACCACCATCACTAGTTCCCTACAGATATGGATTCCAACAAAAGGCTATTATAGAGAAGATGATCAAGGAGATGCAAGATGCAGGGATCATTAGGCCTAGCAGGAGTCCATATTCCCTCCCAATACTGTTAGTGAGGAAGAACAATGGTACATGGAGGCTCTGTGTGGACTACAGGAAGTTAAATGCTCAAATTATCAAGGACAAATTTCCAATTCCCACTGTGGAAGAATTATTGGATGAGCTACATGGAAGCTCAATCTACTCCAAGATTGATCTGAGATCTGGATACCATCAGATTAGGCTGCAAGAGGGTGAGGAATACAAAATTGCATTCAAGACACACCAAGGCCACTATGAGTTCAAGGTTATGCCATTTGGCTTGACAAATGCACCAGCTACTTTCCAAGCCCTGATGAACCAGGTACTGCAGGAATTTTTGAAAAAGTTTGCTCTAGTCTTCTTTGATGATATTTTGATATATAGCAAAAATGAGAAAGAGCACATTGAACACCTAAGAATTATACTACAAAGGCTTAGAAAAAGCAAGCTGTTTGCCAAAATCAGCAAGTGGAGCTTTGGAAAGACTGAGGTGGAGTACTTAGGGCACATCAGATCAGCACAAGGGGTAGCTACTGACCCTCAGAAAATTGAAGCCATGAAGTCATGGCCACTACCAAGAAATCTGAGGGGACTGAGAGGCTTCCTAGGCCTAACTGGATATTACAGGAGATTCATCAAGAATTATGGAGGTATAGCCAAACCTCTCACCAATATGCTCAAGAAGGACAATTTTAGTTGGACAGAAAAAGGCAAGAAAGCTTTGAAGTTCTGAAGGAGGCCATGACTACAGTACCAGTGCTGAGATTACTAGATTTCAACCTGCCATTCACAGTGGAAACAGATGCATGTGAGCATGGTATTGGTGGGGTGCTGATGCAAGCAGGGAGGCCCATTGCTTTCATGAGCAAAACATTAGGTCCAAGAAACATGAAGCTCTCTGCTTATGAGAAGGAGCTTAAGGCTATCATAGCTTGTATACATAAATGGGCTCCCTACCTTGAAAATAGCCACTTCATTATCAAAACTAATCAGGAAAGCCTGAAGTATTTGATGGAGCAGAAACTGACAACCACATTCAACACAAATGGCTAGCCAAACTGATGGGACTCTCCTGTGAGATAGAATACAAGAAAGGAAAGGAAAATGTGGTAGCAGATGCACTGTCTAGACTGCCTGAAGCTGAACTGAGAAATACTTCTATCATCATACCTACTTGGATGCAAGAAGTGGTGGACAGTTATGATGAAGATTTGGAAGCCAGGAGTATTGTCATGCAACTAGCCATATCACCAGATTCACTGCCAGATCACTCTATGAGGCAAGAAATGGTGATATGCCACAACATAATCTATTTAGGACAAGGAGGCAACATCAGGCAACAAGTCATGAAGGAACTGCACAGCTTAGTCATGGGAGGCCATTCAAGTATTCTAGCCACTCAGAAAAGGCTTAAGAATTATTTTTACTGGCCTAGTATGGATAAAGATGTTAAAAATTTTGTCCAAGAATGTGATACTTGCCAAAGGTGCAAGTCTGAGAATGTCAAATACCCAGGTTTGCTGCAACCTCTTCCCATTCCTAATAGACCATGGACAGACATATCCATAGATTTCATAAAAGGATTGCCAAACTCAAGAGGCATGGAGTGCATTATGGTGATTGTAGACAGGTTCTCAAAATATGCTCATTTCATTCCACTACGCCACCCTTTCACAGCTATCACAGTGGCTCAAGCCTTTTTAGATCATGTCTATAAGTTTCATGGATTGCCAGAAAACATAGTTTCTGATAGAGATAAGATCTTCACTAGCAACTTTTGGCAAGAATTCTTCAAAGTTATTGAGGTATCATTGAAGTTATCTATAGCTTATCATCCTCAGAGTGATGGGCAAACAGAAAGAGTCAACCAATGCTTAGAAAATTATCTCAGAGCCATCACTCACCAATTTCCTAAGAAATGGTTAAAATGGTTGAATCTTGCAGAGTTCTGGTATAATACTAACTATGATAATTCTCTGAAGACTTCTCCATTTGAGGTTCTTTATGGTTATAAACCTCCTGTGATGGGGCTGAATGAGATCAGATCTCTGGTGGCGGCAATAGAAGAATTTGTAAACTAGAGAGTGCATGTGGATCAAATCATCAGGGAAAATTTGGTGGCAGCTCAAAACAGAATGAAAAATTATGCTGACAAGAATAGGACAGAGAGGTCATTTGAGGTTGGAGAATGGGTTTATCTGAAGCTACAACCATATCGACAGAGTTCGGTAGTACTAAGAAGGAACCAGAAGCTTGCAGCCAGATTTTTTGGGCCTTATCAGATAATTGAAAAGATGGGATATGTAGCCTACAAGTTAAGGTTACCTGAGGAATCCAAAATCCATCCAGTGTTCCATGTGTCCTTGTTGAAGAAGCAGTTGGGTCATCGAAACATCTTATTTGATAAATTGCCTGATATCACTGGTGAGGGAGCAATTAAGGTGACCCCTCAACTCATTCTGCAGACTCGAATGATCAAGAGGAACAATGCTGCTGTGGTGCAGTATCTGGTACAATGGGCAAGATCGATTCTGGAAGATGCTACATGGGAAGATGCCTCGGTAATTCGATCTCAGTTTCCTGAGATTAAGTTGCAGTTCAAGACTTGAGGACAAGTCTGCTAAGGGGGAAGGTTTGCTTGAAAAAGTGGAGAGGGTATCGATTATCAAGAATATTGTCTATAATTTAGGTAATTAGCGTAGTCTACAGTAGTTAGGGTTTTCTGTGAGTTCCAATGTCTACTTTCTTAAAAATGAGAAATGAGAAAACTTTTGGGTTCCATTTGTGCTCTTCTTTCTTTATTGTTTCTGAAGCACAACAACTGAGGCGACAACGGAGATGGCAAGGCGAGACGGGAGGCAGCGACGGAGCTTGAAGACTGGCGAGAGACTACCGGACTAGCTAGGGTCCACGAGGAGCTCGACAAAGACGAGAGGACGGCGATGGCGAGGATCTGGAGAGCGAGGGAGGACGGCGACGGCGAGAAAGAGAGCGAGGGAGCGAGCTTAAGGAGGTCTCGGGAGAAGCTGAGAAGTTTGTTGAAATAATGAATTTTAACCTAAGTGCTGAATATATATATATATATGTGTATATATATGTACATATATTTATATGTGTACATACATATATGTATATATATGTGTACATACATATATGTATATATACATATATACATATACATATATATATATGTATACATATACATATATATATATATGTATATACATATATATATATATATATATATGTTTTACAAACGAGATTTTGCCAAACACTCGCCGGGAAAGGTAATTGACACGTGCTAGGCACGTGACAACATACCCGGTAAGATTTTGAGCAAACCCTCGCCGGCTAGGAAATAAGTAAAAAATTAATATTTTCTTATATTATTACATTTAAAATTTAGATATTTTAATCTATATCTTTCCCGGCGAGTGTTTGAACAATATCTCGTCGGGAAAGATATAGATTAAAATAATAATTTTTAACTCATTTTTATCGATCACCCATGTTCTCGTGGTTTGATTGTAATAGAATTTATACTATATGACGTACATATTATTTAGAAAATATATCTTCAGTTCCATCCGTAAGGTTGGATTAAGAAAAATATTTTGACAATATTGAATCGTCTTGAACGTAGAGGTTTAAGGTTATAGGAAGTAAGGGTTTACATACACTAAACATATGATGTCCACATCTCAAATGTAAGAAAATTGAATTATAAAAACCGAAACCGTTGGATATGTAGATTATGATGATTTACGTATGTAAATTAAATTTTAGTCAAATCAAACCACATGATCATAGCCGATAAGTCGACGAAGTATTTAGTCAACTATAAAAGTCAAAATTTTAATCTATCTTTCCCAGCGAGATATTGCCAATATCTCGCCGGGAAAGGATTTACATTTTAAAAATGAAAATTTAAAGTGTTAGATCGAGGTCGATTTGAAAATAAAATTGTTCGAAATTGTACCCGACATGGAGAAATATATCTTCGGTTCTATCCGTAAGGTTGGATTAAAAAATATATTTTGACAATATTGAATCGTCTTGAACGTAGAGGTTTAAGGTTATAGGAAGTAAGGGTTTATATACACTAAACATACGATATCCACATCTCGAATTTAAGAAAATTGAATTAAAAAAATTGAAACCGTTGGATATGTAGATTATGATGATTTACCTATGTAAATTAAATTTTAGCCAAATCAAACCACATGATCATACCCGATAAGTCGACGGAGTATTTAGTCAACCATAAAAGTCAAAATTTTAATCTATATCTTTCCTAGCGAGGGTTTGAGCAATATCTCGCCGGGAAAGGTAATTAGTAAATTATTCAAAAAAATTAGTTAAAAATTAGAATTTTAATCTATATTTTTCCCGGCGAGGGTTTGAGAAATATCTCGCCGGGAAAGGTAATTAGTAAATTATTCAAACAATCAATTAAAAATTAAAATTTTAATTTATATCTTTCTCGGCGAGGGTTTGAGCAATATTTCGCTGGGAAAGATATAATATACCCGGCGAGTTTCAAAACTTGCCGGGGGTGATGAACCTTTCCCAGCGAGTTCAATATCTCGCTGGGATTGTGATATCTTTCCCAGCGAGTATTTTCCAACACTCGCTGGCTAGGAACTGTTCTCCAGTAGTGTTAGTCTTCTTTTTTACTTTTGAAAATTGAACTAGTGCGGGGTCAGACACAAGTTACTTGTCTTCCCCCTTTTCCCAATGAATCACTTGGATTGGAATTCTGATTGACTTTTTTTTAAAAATTACATCAGACCCTATTTGCCATAAAACCCTCGACCTTACTACAAACCGTGTGATGCTCAACCTCTGGGTGTAAGGAGTAAGGTCATATATATAATAAGTATGAGTTTAATCCATGTACTTGCGGTTACTCACACAAGTTATGGCATGTGTGCAGATACGAGGCTGTGGAGCAGAGCCTAGCAAGCACCTATCATGCAAATGTATGGGCGATGCAGATATATTCTGAGAGCTCTAAAACATCATGCTTCACCTGGCTTCTCATATTTGCAATGACATGCATATTCATTATGGTTGTGCTTCTAATTCGTGTCACTTAAATTCCTCCAATCTCATATGTACTAACAAATACTCCATTTTTGGTCGTTTATGTCATAAGAGTATACTTGTTGAATTGTAGATACAAGATCCATCTGAGAAACGGAATTCATGTTTACCTCAAATTGTATGGTCACTTAAACGCTTGTTCATCTTATGATATTTCTTTTGCTTATCTCATATACTTTGGCGCCCACCTAATCTTATTCATGAATATATTTTGTTTCATAAACTTTGAGTTTTAATAATTCCTATCTATTTTGAAAAGGAAACGTTATGATCAGTGATTTTGTAATTCTCTTGAATGGTGAATTTCGTTAATGGGCTAGACATATCTCTTAATTCATTGCTACAAGAATATCCTTAATGAGGTTTATTTAAAACCTTCACTGGATATTTTGAATTTTCTCAAAAATCACTTTATGGTCTGCCTGACCCGATACCAAGACAAAGGTTGTTCAAATTTATTTTTATTTGAATTATTCCAAAAATAATCTAATTCAAGTATAAACCATAACACAATCCACAGGCAAGGAAATGAGGGATATATTTTAATTGTATTTATTCAATAAAAATAGCAAGGTAGAGTTCAAATTGATATTATAGTATTATTATTAACCATTTTGTTGTAGGTGCCGGTGGAGTGGGTGCATTCTCCTTTTCAAAGTCCATGGCTATGACTACGTGTGAGAGCAGTTTCTTTGTCATTGCCAAATTTGCTACACTTTAAGCTAAACGCAATTTTCAATTCATACATAACTTCTTGCTCGTGGTTTCCCCACATTGACTTCCAAACAAACCATTTATTTTGATATGCTTTTTTTATTATTATTTTCAATTTGTCCGACTTCTGAAAAAAATTTTTGTGTGGTTTTGACTTGCATTTGTTTGTCATTCCTGTAAAAAACGAACAATTACAAAAAGTCTCACTATAATTATGTTTTTTTTTTTGCAAATTCTCCCTTCACTGTAATTTTGCAAAAACTCTTTTTCATTCATGTTCACTTTTGTAAAATATTTTAATTACTCATATTCATTTTTGCACAGTTTATACAAATCTGTGAAAACTAATAAAATTGTCAATTAAGTTTTAACTCAAACTTGTATAGGGGTGGTGACTTTGGCAACGGAACCAGACACTTTGAACAAGAGTGAGAGAGGCACAATAAATGTGGTTTGTGAACGGGAGTTTTCGCAAAAACACAATAATTATAAGGAGACATTTTACAATTTTCTCAAAAAAACATGCACGCTATCTTTAATATGAAATATTAATTCTACCAAAAACTTTTCTGATGGACGATAAAATAAATAAAACGAAAAGTATATAGAAAAATGAGAAAATTCAAAGAAGGTGTGAGACCCAAGAATAGGCGGTTCAAGTTTTGGTTTCCGCGTGTTATGGTTTAAAGATGTTTGACAAATAATGGTTCAAAGTTTGACCCCATACCATACATATATTAGTGTTTGGTGCAGTCAATACGTTACACCAGTTGGCTCACAAAGTCAACCAACAACCCGTCTATAAAAAGCCATAAATCACCAAACATCCATCATCAGTCGATCGATCTAATTATTACAATATGAGGCTTCGTCACTTGTCCTTTGTTTTTGTATTAATTGTTTTCATGACATTCGTACAAATGGGTTCAGCCACTAGAGCGTTGCATTTGCATTTGCATGATCATAGACAATATTGGTCAGTTATTGGAGTCCTGAAGCAGGCTCTACAGAAAGGAAGAGGGCAATCAAGACCTGGGAAATCTACATGCACTTACATTCCCAACAGGCCGGGCGTTAAGTGCCCGTCCGCCACTCTAGAGGTCATGAACTTCGCCGGCAACAACCACAACTCTTTCTCCTCTTCATGATCTCTCCTTCTTGGTCAATTAGCTACTTCATTTTGCATTTCCCATACAAAATTAAATGTGGGTTTTTCTTGTTCAAATATTCTTTCAATTTTTTTGGCCTTTTTTATTTTTCCGTCATTAAATCCCTAGACAAGTTAGTAAATCGGGGTTGCTGCCGGCTGTAATTTGTTATCCGATAAATGAATATATTTGATTTTTACTTGTATTTCGATTTCAGATATGTTTGTTTGTTACCGTTTGCTAGGGGTGACCGAAATTAACTAATAAACTGCATGATCTCAAAAACATACCGTATTGAGCACCGCACAATGAATCACTGAAAATTGGTCTGGTTATGGCTTGAATTATACAGAACCATAGTAGATATTGGTGTGATTTGCATTTTCATAAATTGAGAACATTTTAGACTTCTTACATATGATATCTGTTCAATTTAACGAAAGTTAACTTTAAGTGTAAAAAAAAAATAGTGGGAGTATCTGTGTATAAAAATTTAATGAAACATTTAGATATTTTTCTATCTTTTATCAAGTAAACTACTAGTATATTCGTTATTTTATTTCTAAAATGTACGGTAATAAATGAGTGAATATAGATGGGACAATAAGAGTAAGGGACAATGATTGTGTTATACACCTAAAATTATATAATTTAAACTTTAATATATTACTTTATCTTGTGTTAATTTTCTCATATTTAGGCACGATTTTAGGTATAAAACTAGACAAAAATGAAACTTGGTTGTGCAGAAAAGATAAACTAAGAAAAAACACTAGTGAGAGTTTAGTCGTGAAATTTAAATATAACTGTGTGATGCGTTGAACAAGCTTAGCTATAGTTTTGATTTATGGGAATTCTTGAAGAAGCATTGATCTGTTTAAAGTGGAGAAATAAAATACAAAAAAAACTAGACTAAATAAATCATTCTTATCATCACATGAACAAGAGTACATATAAATGTAGTTACCAAACTTTTAGTTGGTTCCAAACAAAAGAAAACTATAAAAATGTTAACAAAGTGAAGAGTGACTGTACGTACTCTGTCTATCACGTGTATAGATGATGCATTAACAGACATTTGTTTTAGATATTTACAGTAAAAAAAGTTATACATATTCATGGTGTGGACGTGGACGTGGAGGCAGCGGCCGGAGCAGAATCAGAAGTGGGAGTGATGGGAGGGCAGTGGCCGGGCCTATGCCTTCCTGGGATATTAGTGCACACAGAAGTTCCGATTGGCTCGACTTCACCTTTCTGCGCAACAACGCCACCAATTTCTGCTACAATCAACAAAATCAACACAAATGTGATGGCGCGACCATTTTGGAATCCCATGATTTGTTAATCAAGTAGCTTATTATTATGTTGGTTAATTAATATGGAGCTTTCTATAAATATTGTATGGATTTTGTTTATGAGGAATGCTAAAAGGTTGTGATATTTGTAAACGGAGGGGCACTAAATATGGCCTATATGGTTTCCCGGAAATTAGCATGTGTGTGGAAATGGCTACTTCCAATCCGGGGTTGCCGGTATATCCGAGCATTTATAATTTCTAAGTTCAAACCAAATGCATTTGACTTTTTCTTACAAAATTGAATTTGTAAAACAAATATCGTCAAACTTCATATCAACGGATAAGGTAGTTCTCCAGGTGCGTCACACAAACACCTAACATAAAGTTTCGAGTTATTAAGGATACACAGTCCGACCTCACATTAAGTGTTAAAATCCATCAAGTTCGTTTCATTAGCATCACTAAACACTTGCTATGGATTTATCACCAGATAAAGCTATCAAGTGCTGGCAAGATTTCTTTCGCATCTCACAAACTCCAAAGAAATCACTCCACTATTCAGGAGTTGCGCCTTATCATACTGTACCCCAAACTGACACATCTGCCAGTACGTTCCTCAATCAATTTACTTTTTGCCCTACTAACTCAAGGGAAATGAACTCATATTTCATAGTGGAGCGAGTAATAGAAGTATGTTTTAGACATTTATACGAGATAACACCTCCACTGTGGAGTATATGATTACTAGTGACGTTGACTTCACCAATACTTGAACCCTAATTTGCATTATAGAATTCTTCAAACACATTGAAACAATAGTATGCAAAGACAAATTAATTGTCTCGCTCAAGTAATTAAGCAATCCATGAGTATCATTCTAATAAACATTATTAAGAGCATAATAATGAACACATAGTCAAAGGTTTCAAGTCCAATATTAGTTATCTTGAGGGTTAGTTAAGTCTACTTTAGCCAAAAAAAACCCACATTATGAGAATTCTCGAGTTAAACCAATAACTCCCACATTTCATCATGAATGCATTAACTAAAAACATACTATCATTTATCTTTTGAACATGTTAAAAACAAGCAAGTATACTCAAAATTTTCTCATATTTATTACCACAATTTTCATATCGATATCGTCCAAAAATTAATTTGTATATCAAGGCAAATCAATAATCACGTGTATTGCACAAACATAATCATATATGAATTTCATCCTTTCTAAATGTGCACATATAGTCCAATGACACACACATACACATACAAAACTTGACTAAGAAACACAATTCAAAATTAAGAAAGTAATACATAATTACTAATAAATAATTACTTACTTGATCAAAAACAAGTATGCACAGATCTTTAATTTCGATTTGTGTCTGTAATTTTTGAACACGACTCACCATTTCAAAATGATTCTACGCGAGGATACCACTGTCCCAGAGTCTCTGATTATCGTTCAATGAGCCCTCATACATATATAAACTCAAAATGAAGCATTAAATCAACATATTAATCCGATATTAGCCAGAAGGCAAAGCGTAAACTCAACATTGAATGCTAAAAGGAAAGACTATAAATTCTAGCAATGAATGTCTAGAAGGCAAGTAAAAGAAAACATTAGAACTCACATTTTTCCTGGACTTCATGG
Source organism: Geranium rotundifolium (assembly GCA_963920655.1). NCBI lineage: Eukaryota > Viridiplantae > Streptophyta > Magnoliopsida > Geraniales > Geraniaceae > Geranium > Geranium rotundifolium. The sequence goes on along the minus strand of OY987312.1, from coordinate 26,425,830 downwards.
ACCATTAATTCCCGCACATCATTAGCAACCCTTACTGTGATTATGGTTCATTAACGAAACAATCACAACCCATCAACTTTATGCTTCATCTAGCCAAAGATATAAGAGACATCATGTGCGTCTCTTGCAGTGGGAGATCCAGAAAATTTTTTAAGAGTGGCAAAATTTTACACCAAAAATTTATTTATTTATTTATTTAATAAATAATATATTTAATTAAAAATAATAATTTTATTAATAAAATAATTACTAAATGCATATTAAAAAATTTGATTCGAGCTTGATTATTTATTTTTTAGTTGAGTTTGAATTTAACTTTCATGTATATATAAATACAAAGTGAGTCAGTTCGCGAGCCTTTCAAACTCTAATAATTTGGTCTCGAGTTCAATTTATTTATCAAACGATCCACTATTGTACTTAATATCTGCATAAATTTGTTTAGAAAATTGACAATTCTAATAATTAGTAAATATAATAGACCAAACAAAAAACTTAATGAAAAATAAAAAAACAATTTCACTAATACAATTAGTCATAAATCATTAAAAAGAACATAACTATTAAAGAGTTTATCAAGTCCAAGGTTTGAATCTATGCCCTCATTAACAAAATACAACTCATTTACTATTCAACCAAACAACTATTATTGTTATGTGACACAATTTTTGTATACATATCAGAATTTAAGAGGGGACATATCAAATTTTCGAAAAAAATTTATATGATTTTTTTCGAATTCCCGGGCCAGGGTGGGGGGTGCCCCTCCCTTGAATCCGCCACTGGCCCCTTTCCCTTTCTCTTGGCCCAACTATGCAATTGATATAGCTTACTCCTCGAGGTCATAATATATAGATTAAATTACCAACGTATAATGCAGTATTATTATTAAGCCAACAAAAAAATTAATATTTAAAAATTACGTAAAGCTCATGGTCAATAACATCCATAACCATATACTGTCACAGGCCCAACTCAAAAGACATGACCCAATTCTAGAAATTAATGTATTATAGTCGTGAGTACTTGAGTCCAGGCCCAATCACGAACATTACAACGTGAATTAATCAGCAATTACCCAAAAAGTGTTGAAATAGCCAATTACTACACTATATCCTTAAGCCCACTAAGTTTAAGTCAAGCCCATTCTTACCTATGCCTCCACCAAGCCCCCTCCCTGTCATGGAGCAACCAACACCTGAAAAAGTTCCCACGACTCGAACAACCACAACTAGTTGTGTGTAGCAATCGTGTGGTGATTTGTAGAGGGTACCACAAGACCCGATAACAAACAAACTAAAAAAAATTGCAAACACGATCATGATCAAATCATGAGCATTCTTATGGTGCTCCTCGCCTCACCGTTCCTTCTCGTGGGCGCGCATTTGACAATCAACATGATATCACTGGGACCTAAATTTGATGACCACACAGGCGCCATGACCGCCTTCCTCTATGCGTGGGCCCAAGCCTGCAACTCTTCACAACCCACAACCGTTCACGTGCCGCACGGAAGGTTCTCGCTCCGAGAGGCCAAGTTCTCAATCCGTGCAAGAGCTCCGAGATGACTGTGAGAATTGACAGTACCATCGTGGCGTCGTCGGACTCTGACTTCATCGGGAATGTTGACTAATATTTGTTCTTCAAGCATGACTACGGCGTCACAATCTCCGGTGGCGTGCTCGACGGTCGGGGCTCTTCTCTTAGGGCCTGTAAAGCCTCCGGCAAGAATTGTCCCTAAATCTATCCTCTCACACATATGAACATACAATCATTGTTATACTGCTAGAAATAGCTTTTAAATTGTTTAAAAATTTGAGTATAACAATGAGATGAAGAAAAACTTATTATATGAACAAAAATTCGTTGTGCCGTGGTATAGAAAAACCACTGCCTTAAAAGCTATTTCTGGCACGACCTCGGTAAGAATTGTTGTTGCCGGTAGCTTCCAAAGGTTAACACAACAGTGAAGAGATGCGTGCACTCGCAACTCTAGACTTTGGAACTACAATACTCAATACCGAGAAATTCTTGAAAGGAAATGAATCTTTAAGGGGGAGAAGATAAAAGAATCTGCCATCCTCATATGAGTATCTCATACTATTTATACAAGAAACAAGAAGAGTATGGAGGTTAAAAATAGGAGATAATGGCCTATATATAAGGGAGTCATGGTCACAACATTTTGTAACCAAACTAAAAAGTTTTGTAGCCAATTAATTCCAACACCTACCCCTTATTAACTTATAATATCTATTACCTCTATACAATAAATAACGCGTATTTTAAATAACCATGTAGTTGAAATGTTGTTTTGTCTCTTATTTTTATGAAAATTTGGGTTAAACTTTGAAGTTGACAATACAAACCTACAATCGAATGTAGAGTCTTAAACTGGAATATAAAAGAGGGAAAGGAAGAAATAATAGAAAACCCATTACACATCATTTTCTTCTCTACCTTCCCATCTCTCTTTATATCTACACTTACACCATCTTCATCTCGTATGTACATTTCACAACATATTATTAGCATGCACAACTTATGTATACTAGCCTAGGCTTTTCTAATTTGTATAACTAACTTATTCCAGACTATGAGTATAATTTTCGGATACTGTAATGGGCTAGTGTCGTTGGATAGCCATATGATACAAGTGAATTTTACATATCCGCCCGAGTCATATCTTCTCCTCACAATTAACTCGTTTTCATCCATTTTAAGTAGGTTTTAGAGTCATTTATACCCATTTGAACTTAATGTGTGCATGGGGTGGATTGACAGGAAAACAAGTAATTTCGAGACATTTTGGAGCGAAAAGGAGCTCGGAAGACAAACAAAGAACGAGCCGGGATGAATTGGAGCTAGTAGTCACAACACTTGTTCGTGACACTAGGGTGTCGTGAGTCAATACCTGAGAGGAAGAAAGCAGCTGAGGAGCGCAAGTCACAACACTCTGTCGTGACTGGTGGAGGAGTGAGTTGTAGACTAAGACAACTTAAGAGCTTGGATTTGGGGTGGGAAAGGCTACGACACTGGAGCCACGATACATCGTCGTGACTATTAGTTCGTTGGTCACACTTACAAATAATTGGAGTGGTTTGGGCAGCGTTAACGACCCATTTTGCAGGGGCAATATCGTCATTATCTAGAGTCCAAATTGAGAAAAGGTTTACATCACGATGAAGAAAATTAAAATATCTAACAATTGAAAGAGGAAATTTGGTCATTGAAGAGTAAGAAAAGAGTTACAATTCTCATGAAGGAAGTTTTCCCATAAGAGATCCGAAAGAGGGTCAACACGGCGTCGAAAAGTGGTTTGTCGTCAGAAAAACGTTAAAAAGAGGACATCAGATTACACTAAGGCAAGTCACGACTCCTAAGACCAATGTCATAACTCCGTGAAAGAACCCGGAAACTTGAGATTTTTAGCTGCCAAATTCCTATTTTAGCCTTAAGTCGATTTTTAGGCATATTGAGACCTAGAGATCTCATTTGAGAGAATTCCCACACAATTTTAGAGAGGTTCTTAGAATTTTGGAGAGAGGCAGACTCCATTATAGAGAGTTTTGGAGAAGGAAGAGTTTGAAAATTTGAAGATCAAGATCAAGAAAAAGCTAGGGTTTTGATCTAGAAGCTCAAGGTAAAGAGGAACTTGGATCTAATGCTTTTGGAGTGGGTATTGTGATTCTTACCTACTATTTGTTTAGATTTAATAGTTGGATTTGAGATTTTGATGTTTGCTGATTGCCTAGTTCATAATTTTCGAGATTATTTGATATTGCATGATTGCATGAATTTTGTGATTGTTAGGCTATAAGATAACTTTTCAATGAGGAAATTACTACCACGCATAAACGAAATAGAAGTACAGGATAGTTACTTGAGTATTGCATGAACCTGTGTAAATGCTCTTGTGTTTGTATTGGGAGTTTACTCTTACTCGTTTATTTTGAGTCTTTGGTGTATCCTAAAGCCTAACCTCACATCCTATTTAGTAAGTTGGGTCTAGAACTAGACTTGAGACCTCTCGATGCGAAATAAGATAGAGAGCTAGTGATCACTTAGGAGAAGAATCCATAGGCCATCTTTGGATCGTTTAAACCAAAAAGTTAACCCTTTTACATTTAAATCCTTAGTACATTTTCTGAGCCAAAAAGCCAATTTTATGAACCTTACATTATAATCCAATGTGCCAAATTTCCTTTCTTATATCCAATATTGATTTGAACACTTTTGCATCATTGCCTAGTTTTTGTATGAGTTATTGGGGACAGATATGGGTTTTGTAGAACATTTATAGGAATGGACTTGGCACAAATGTTTTGGCTAGCTATTGCGGGCCCAATGTGACCTTGCATTTACCCTTCTGTCGTCCATTTTAACATCAAGTTGTCCTCGTTTCGGCTTTTTAGAGCCAATAATTTGATATTTTTGATCCTTAGTGGAATTTTGACTTTTGTAGGTGATGGAGCCAAATGGGAGCATTTTTGGAGCTCGTGAGAGGAAGCGTGTATTGCCACAACGATCGTGCAAGGGAAATGCGACGAACGTCACAAATCGGGGACGAGCATGCAAAGAAGTGTCACGATCGTGACAAAATGAATATAATTTCTTCCAGAACCCAAGGCGAGGCACGATTCCAGGCATGAGGCTGTCACGATCGGGGCTCGAGAAGAAAAGGGTGTCACGATCGTGACACAGGCGCCATTTGACGACAATTGAAAGGGATGTCACGATCGTGAGGACCTTTGTCACGATCGTGACACGTTGCGCGGATTTTCTATATAAAGTATAGAAACCCTAATTTTTGAGGATCCACATTCATTTTTAAGCCGCCACACTTTGGGTCTTTGAGGGTTTTGACCTCCCAAGAGTCTAGAGAGAGAAAGGTCTCCAAAGCCCTCACTTGGAAGCCATTTTTGGTGCTCCAAGGGAGGGTTTCCACCACCACCACCACCACCACCATCATGGGAAGAAGAAGAGAAGGCATGAGGATGCAAGGAGTAGCTAGATTGGAGAGATTTAAGTTTCTCAACACCCATGTCTTTGGGTTTGGGTTTGTAATTTTCTTTCCTTTGTTGGGGTTTAGGGGATCTCATACATAGCAGCGGAAACAGTAAAATTTTTTTTAACCCCGAACCCTAGCAAAGGATCTACTGCATGTTCAAGTCTAATTGATGAAAAGGTTAGATCTTCAATTTACCTCTTGTAGATTCGGCTTTACACAACATTTAAGAGTGAAAAGGTCCTTCACGAATCGATCGAAAGCGTCTCCTTCGGGATGCACTCTCTACCGGTATCCACACGAACAAGTCTTAATCAAAACTTGACGAAGAATAATCTACTAGATTGTTCTTCTTAAATAACATATAATCCGATGATGATTAGATCTTGAGTTCTAGGTGGAGTTGTAATGTTGCGAATATTGCATTAGGGTTTCAAGTCAACCGTTGTAACACACACACACACACACATACATATATATAGGGAAGAGTTTGGCTGAGAACCAAATGTGTCGTCAGAACATGAGAACCACTGGACATTTTATTACTTTCGTTGGACATTCATTTATTTTGAATGGACAAAGGGTTTTCATTGGACATTTATCTATTTACGCTGGACATTCACTTTCATTGGATATCACAATTTTCATTGGACACTCACTTATTTCCTATAGACATTCAATTATTTTCAATGATCAAATTCAGTTCTCACGTTCTCATAAAAGGGTTTGGTTCTCACCTGATTTGTCCTCTCTCTCTCTCTCTCTCTCTCTCTCTCTCTCTATATATATATATATATATATATATATATATATATATTGTAACACACACACACAAATACACACACACACACACACACACACACATATAAGGAATTGTTCGGCTGAGAACCAAATGTGTCGTGAGAACATGAAAACCACTGGACATTTCATTACTTTCGTTGGACATTCATTTATTTTGAATGGACAAAGTGTTTTCATTGGACATTCATCTATTTCCGCTAGACATTCACTTTCATTGGATATCACAATTTTCATTGGACATTCACTTATTTCCTATAAACATTCACTTATTTTCAATAGGCAAAGTTAGTTCTCACGTTCTTATAAAAGGGTTTGCTTCTAACCTGATTTGTGGAAGCTATCGGTTAAGCCACTGTAAACTCATTGAAGGAATTCCATGGGTTACAAAATAATTAATTTCATGTAGCGGAGCGTAAATTTAACCATGGATTCCGAGTTTAAAATTAAGATCATCATGCATAATATTTTGAGCAAAGCAATAACATGAATAGAGATTACTACCTTGAGGAATCGAATAAAAAATACAAAAGAATGTGTTCTCCAAAGCTAGTCCACCCAAGCGATGTATTGATCTAAAGATCAAAACCTTCAAGCAAGGTTTACTAGTTCTTGCTTGAAGGAGCAAATCGAGAGAGAGAAGGAGAGAGAGGGGAGGGTTCGGTCAACTCCAATGGGGGAATAAATTAGGTTTACGTAATCTGATTCATTCCCCCTTTATTTTGTTTTATTAATTAATTAAAACTAATAGAACATAAAAGGAGGCCTCATGCCCAATCCACTTGACCTCATTTAATTAAATCTTTTAAAATTCATTAATACTTAAATTATAATTAAATGGCTTAATTAGATCAGCCCAAAATTCACTTAGACCAATTCTCTTAACCGTCTTGTTTACTACCTATACCAGAAATTGTTTAAATCGTTACGGTCTAACTAAACCGGAAAGTGAATTTTCCAAATTCTCATATCTCTTATTTGGACTTTCCAAGTCCATTTTTCCATATTCATCGCTTTAAGTCTGTGACAATGTAGGCTCACGACACGCTGGCAGATCGGCGCAAAATTAACATTTTGTCCTTTCCATCATAAGTGGCCTCTAGTAAGACATTATGATTACCCAAAGTTCATGATTATCGATGATTCAATTTAATCTCATATCGTCCATGTGACTATCCTTTTATCACAAGATATCCAGATTGATCATAGGGCTTAGGTCGTCATTCTTATGTAATCAATCACCGTTCTTGATCTGTGAGATGAGTGAAACCTTGATACCGCGTATCAATAGCATGGCCATGCATTTCCTTTCAGCCATTCTAATCAAGTGGCCTAAACTGATATCATTCCCATACAGAGTATGAGGGATAAATCCCTTCGCCGTCTTTCGTGTCCACTCATGTAATCCATAATTGAGCCAATCACACCACTTATGATTACCCTTTGGGAAAAGGACACTTTAGTGCACCTAAATATACATTTTTCACACTTTCATACCCTAACTTTTTTTGCTTCTCTTTTTTCCATACCTGAATTGAGGCGGTTCAAAATACCAAAACTACCCCTGAATTGAGCCGGTTCAATTTCAACCAGATCCAACCATAATTTAATTAATATGAATTTATATTTTTTACCCTCCATTGAATAACAAATTTATCGCACAATTTAAGGGTATATTGGTCTTTTAAAATAACAAATTAAAAACTGAAAAATAAATTATTAGATTACAATTATACCCTCTCTCCTCACTGTTCATCATCTTCTTCATGCCCCTCCGGCAGCCTTCCGGCGTTGAGGTCGAGGGCGAGGCGGACGGAGGACAAGTCGGGGATAGAGGCGACCTCTTCCGGTGACCACCGAGACTGGGCTGATACACTCAAGAGCTCCACGAACACGATTCTTAGCCTCAGAATTGAGCACTCGCCCAAACCCAAATCCAACCAAATCGAACCCAAATTGGGACTCCACGACCCAAATCAGGAGACACCCAGACGGTGGCGGAGCCGGAGAAGCGGAGGGAGGTGTGAGCGGAGGATGGTTCTGTGCGGGTTATGGTTCTGGCGAGGACGGCGGAGTGGTTGAGAGGGTTTGGGTGTGGGTTTCAATGAGGAGGTGGTGGTGTCCGGAGGATTCCATGGATTGGTCGTCGTCGGAGGTCGGCGGCGGCGACAGAGCGCGAAAGGACGATGGCTTCAAGGTTGAGGGAGGCCATGAGGACGAGCATGCCGACGAAGAGGGGGCGACGGAGGAAGAGAGGACAGAGAAATGGAGAAAGGAGAGAGGGTGACATTCAATTGAGAATTTAATGAATAGTTGTGGGTAATTTCGTCTTTTTACACTCTTTAAAAGTTGAGCCGGTTCTCTCCATTAGACCAGATTTAACTTTGGTTCTATTCGGGGGTAATTTTTCAGTATTTTTGAAATTTTAGGGGTAATTTGTCCAAAATGAAATTCAGGTATGGAAAAAAGAGAAATAAAAGTTAGGGTATAAAAGTGTCAAAAGTGTATATTTAGGTGCACAAAGTGTCCTTTTCCCTTACCCTTTTATAGATAACGTTAGGAAACGTCAAACTCAGGTACTGACTACATAGTAACTACAAAGACTCCTTGGTCTAAGGATACAATGACAAACTAAGATATATGAGTATGCTTATGACAACATCTATGCTACATACTCACCATCGGTTCGTCTAATATCATTCCCGAACGATCTCTATGATCTAACTCCGGCACTCGCCTTGCCATGATCATATAGAGTTATCCTCATACTGGTCGCTTCGAATGAAGCATATATGACAAGGGACTCATTAAATATGATTCTTTCAATTCTACAGTTCTACTATTATTGCTGATACAAATAATGATATAAATCAAATCACATTTAATATATTACTACAACACATTATTAATATGATGCCGTTTTATTCATTCAGAAACATGATAAAACATTACATTAATGTAGATAACTTTTACATTGGGCTAGGGCACAACTCTAAAAATCTCACACATGCCCCTAGTTCCAATCTAAGTTCCAATCTACTCCCATAGACCTCACATTTCTTTCATGCTTAGGCTACGGTAGAGCCTTCGTCAAGAGATCGACCATATTATTAGCAGTTGAAACATATCTAATCTCCACGTCACTATTATCAACGAACTCTCTGATAAGGTGATATTTTCTGCGTATATGTTTGGATTTGTTGTAGAATCTCGGCTCTATAGCAAGTGTTATTGCCTTAGTGTTATCACACAACAAGTTTATCGGATCAAACTGTTAGGATTGTGCCCTAGTCCAATGTAATTTCTTAATCTATATTTTAATGTTTATCATTTTTCGATCTAATAAAACGACATTAGATTACTAATGTGTTGTAGTAATATATCGAATGTGATTTGATCTATGTCATTATGTGTGTAACCACTAATAGTAGAACTGTAGATCAGAAAGAATTACATTTGATGAGTCCTTGATTAGCTAAGTTTCTTTAAGAAGCGATCAGTATGACACCAACTCCTTGTAATCATGCTCTACTGATCATGGCAAAGTATGTACCGGAGTTATATCATAGATATCATCAGGTCGATGATATCGGACGACCTGATTTTGAGTATGCAGCATAGATACTGTCATGAGATACTCACAGATCGTAGCTTGTCATTATATCCTAAGACCAAGGAGTTATTGTGTGCACCGTGTAATGAATCTATGAGTTTGACCTAGTCTAACGTTACTTGTAAAAGGGTAGCCATAACGGCTCTGATTGGTTTGGTTATGAATTGCATTAGTGAACTAGAAAGACGTCTGAGGGATTTATCACTCATACTCCGGTATGAGATAGATATCCGTTTAGGCCACTTGATGAGTATGACTGAAGGAATAGCATGACCATGCAGGTGATACCTTTTTATCACTTTTAATTCATCTCAGATATCAAGAAACAGTGATTGACAAATTAGGATGACGGTTCTATGCCTATTGATCAATCTGGATGTCGGTTTGATAAAAAGACAGTGAAATGTACGATAACAGGTTAAGTCGAGTAGTCGATAATCACGGACGTTTGGTAATCATAATGTCTAGCTAGAGGCCACTCATGATGGAAAGGGAAAAATAGTAATTTTACCAGTCTGCCAACGGGTCGTGAGCCTAGAGGGTCACACACTTTAAGTACAATATGCGACAAAACAAGTTTGGATGGTAATTGGGAGAATCCGCTTTTCAATTTAGTCAAATTGAAAACGATTCGGTTGATTTCTAGCCTAGGTTTATTAACCAGACGGTTGAAGAAATCAAGTCAGAGAGATTGGACCGGTTTAGCTAAACCATATAATTAGAACTCAATTAAATAAGTTTTAATTAGGTTTAAGCTAAGTGGGCTTAAAGCCCATTGTTGGTTTTAATTAAGAATGAGGTTTAAGTGCAAATAAGAGTTTTAAGGGGTTTATTGTGTAATTTTAATAAAAATTAAAAAATCAAATTTTTTTTAATTACACGATTTTTCCCGAAAACCCTAAGCTAATTTCGGCACTCCCCCTTCTCCTCTCTCTCTCTTTGGCCAAGCCTCCCTCTCATACCTCCATTGTTGGTTTTGTTCGATTCTACACACAACGCTAGCAGGGGTGTGTGTAGAAATCTTACCCAAGGTGTTCTGCTTGTGTGGACTACCTAGAGAAACACATAATTTTGTGTTTAATCGATTCACAAGGTAAAATTTTCAGATCTATTATTTTATTTTGAATGCTGAAATTTTCGCAATAAGATCTAGCAATATCGACGACCACGGTTAATTTCAATCCGCTGCATGAAATTAATTTCTTTGGAACCCATGGGAATCTTTTAGTGGTATTAGAGTATGGTTATTTTGTGTTTAATTTGAGCATGTTTAGATCTGATTTTTGCTTTAATTTTTTCATATGTTCATCGGTTTTGAATATGCATGAAAATTGAAAAAAAAAATAAAATTTTGTAATTGATTTGAAAAATTGAAAAAAATTATTTTTGGGCTGTTTAGGGTTAGTCATGCCCGAGCCATGGCTAACCTGTAGGGTTTTGGAGCGTTCTTTAACTTCGAGATAGCGGAAGCATTTTAACAAAATCAACTCCAAACCTTGTCCAAGAACATTGAACCGTTAAATCCCAAGGCAAAATCTATTCCACAAGAAATTTACCTTTAAGTCTTTGTTGAATCGATAAAGAAGAACTTTGTGATCTTCTTCTCTAGAGAAAGTCCACACCAAGGGGATGATCTTCAAGATCCTTCACTTAATGCCTACTAGAACAATTAAATGAAGAACAAGAGAGCAAGAAGAGGGAGCAAATGGAGGTGGCCGGCCAAGGAGAGAGAGAGAGCTTGTGAGTTGTGAGAATTGTGTAATTAATTATTTGATCTTTCTCTACTTCATCAATCTCACAAGCATGGGTCAAAAGGTGATTGGTATGGGCTTAAAAGTGTCATTACCCATACCCCTTAAATCACTCACCTCTTAATCAACATTCACCTACTAAGCATGGTGTGTTGTGGCCCCCACCTTTGGGCCCACCAAAGTGGCCGGCCATGAAGGGCTTATTAGGCCCAAAATGGGCCTTTGTTGGGCCGGCCATGTCACCTCATGGGCCGAGCCCAATGGGCTCGCCCATGTGGTTTTGTGCCGTGTCCAAAAGCCGCCCGGCCCTTTTTTTCGTTACTTATCAAACAAAGTCCTACGCGACATCGACGAAAAAACTCAGTTTTCTCAATTCGCTAATTATTCTCTCATACCGAACCTATGGCCCAAAACCTTCAGTTTTGTCCATGTATTGCTCCTCAAGAAACTTTAAGGTTTCCTTGTCTCATGTTATCCATCTTGAATGTGTGTGACCCTCCAGGCTCATGTCACCGTTGGCAGATCGGCACAAAAGATCTCTCTTGTCCGATCCATCATAAGTGGTCTCTAGTAAGACGTTATAATTACCCAAGGTGCATGATGATCGATGATTAGATTTAACCTTTGTGCGTTCAAGTCACTATCCTATTATCTCTAGATATCCCGATTGATCACAAGGCATAGAGTCGTCACCCTTGTTTAATCAATCATTGTTACTTGATATGTTAGATGGCTGAGAACTGATAACCCGTATCACTGGCATGGCCATGCTCTTACTCTCAGTCAGTCTCGATCAAGAGGCCTTTAACGGATATCTTTCCCATACCATAGTATGAGGGATAAATCTCTTAGCCGTCTTTCGTGTCACTCATGCAACCCGTTCTGCAACCCAATCATGCCCGTTATTGCAATCCTGTTACGGAAAGAGTTAGGCGCAAGTTAAAGTCGCACGTACATTGCATAGCGATCACAAAGACTCCTTGGTCTAAGGATATCGTGACAAGCTATCGCATTTTAATATGTTCATGGTTTAATCTATGAAAACACTATTCAAAGCGGGTCGTCCGATATCAATCACCTCATGATATCTATGATATGATTCCGGGATCCCTCATCCCTATGACAAGTAGAACTACGTCATTGAGAACCATCCTCATACTGGTCGCTTCTATGGAAGCGTATATTGACCAGGGACTCGTTAAGTGTGATCCGTACAGATATATGATTCTACTACTTTAGTGGTCATAAATCAGATCATGCTTAACATATTACTTCAACACATAAGTAATACAAAGCCGTTTTATATATATTACAAACGATGATAATGTACATAGACATTTACAGGCTACTAGCAATTGGACTAGGGCACAAAAATGTTATCAATCTCCCACTTGTCCCTAGTTCCAATCTAAGTCCCAGTCTATACCCATTGACCTAACATGTTTATCATGTTTCGCTTGAGGAAGAGCCTTGGTCAAGGGGTTGGCTGTGTTATCATCAGATGCAACGTAGTGGATCTTCATGTCACCTCTAGCAAAAATGTCGCGGATGATGTGATACTTCCTGAGTACATGTTTGGATATGTCATGTGCCCTGGGTTCCTTAGCTTGCGCAATGGCCCCGGTGTTGTCACAATATAAGTCTACTGGGTTAGATGGGTTTTGAATTACACCTAACCCAGCCATGAAACTCCTGATCCATACAGCCTCTTTTGCCGCTTCCGATGCAGCAATGTACTCAGCTTCGGTCGTAGAGTCGGCAATGGTGTTCTGCTTCTTGCTTTTCCAGCTGAATGCTTCACCGTTCAACGTAAACACATATCCCAACTGACTCTTAAAGTCATCGGGTCTGTTTGGAAACTAGCTTCGACATATCATTTGACGACTAGATCATCATTTCTTCCCCCGTATACAAGAAAAGCGTCTTTGGTTTTTCTCAAATATTTGAGAATCGCCTTGACGGCAATCCAGTGTTCCTCACCGGGTTAGGATTGATGTCTACTGGTACAGCTTAGGGCAAACAAGACATCTGGTCTCGTACATATCATGGCATACATTATGGACCCTATAGCCGAAGCATATGGGATCTCATTCATTCTTGCTAGCTCTGCAGGTGTCTCAGCACACTGCTTCTTGCAAAGCTTTATGCCATGACGCATGGGCAGCAGTCATTTCTTTGAATTATGCATTGAGAATCTTCTCAGCACTTTGTCTATATAGGTGCTTTGACTTAAACCAAAGACCCGCTTGGCACGGTCTCTATATATCTTGATCCCCAAGATGTAAGAGGCCTCGCTTAAGTCCTTCATTGCGAAACACTCACCTAACCAAGTCTTTGTTAAGAGCAAGGTAGGGATGTCGTTTCCAATGAGCAGTATGTCATACCGTAGTATGAGGGATATCTTTCCCATACCGTAGTGTGAGGGATAAATCCCTTAGCCGTCTTTCGTGTCACTCATGCAACCCGTTCCGCCACCCAATCATGGCCGTTATTGCAATCCTATTACGGAAAGCGTTAGGCGCAAGTTAACGCCACACGTACATTGCATAGCGATCGTAAAGACTCATTGGTCTAAGGATATCGTGACAAGCTATCGCATTTTAATATGTTCATGGCTTAATCTATGAAAACACTATTCAAAGCGGGTCGTCTAATATCAATCACCTCATGATATCTATGATATGATTCCGGGATCCCTCATCCCTATGACAAGTAGAACTACGTCATTGAGAACCATCCTCATACTGGTCGCTTCTATGGAAGCGTATATTGACCAGGGACTCGTTAAGTGTGATCCGTACAGATTTATGGTTCTACTACTTTAGTGGTCATAAATCAGATCATGCTTAACATATTACTTCAACACATAAGTAATACCAAGCCGTTTTATATATATTACAAACGATGATAATGTACATAGACATTTACAGGCTACTAGCAATTGGACTAGGGCACAAAAATACTATCATAACCAGGTTCGAGACCCTTGGTTGACCATGAAAAGCCCTAGGGCCGTCCATGGTCGGCAACAAGGGCGACCATGGCTGCCCCTCGCGGGCCACTATGGTCGCTGCCGCGGCGACCAAGGTCTGCACTCGCGGGCGACCATGGCAGCCCTCGCGGGCCACCTTTGTTGCCTCGCGGGCAACCAGGGTCTGCCCAAGGGGAGACCGTGGTAGCCCTCGCGGGCCACCACGGTTGCCTGTGTGTGCGACCTCGGTTTAGCCGGTTCGGCTCGACAAGATTCGAGTTGAACCGACTGGTTCGCGGGAATATTTTGAAGCCCTAAATTTTTTAAAATTTTTCTGATTCGGTTCGGTTTCGATAAACCAGCGTGAACCAATTTAAATTCAATTAATTAATTTCAACTGTCCAGTTTCGATATACCGGAACTTTTGCACACTTAATAAAGATAAAATTTGGAAAAATTTGTTGTTTGATAAGCATGATGAGTGATCACTTGATCTTTGACAACATGTTGTTTTCCACATGATGTATAGCTAAGCCCTCTAGACTTGTATGTTTTTAAATTTCAGTTTTGCAACCTGCGTGTTGCTAAGTTTTGGGTTGTAGTAAATACGACATGCGTGTCATGATTTGTATTTATTTTACTTCATGAAATTTGTAATTACGAAGACCGACTCAAGATACAAGTCAAGAGGGTGACTCGATGTCTGGAGGAGACTTGGAGCCAGTGGGAATCCACGAGGATGGAGCAAGTCTTGATCTTGAAGACCAAGTCTTTAGGAATAGTTTTGCTAGAATCCTAAGAACCTAGGATGGGCTTAGCTATGCATGTTTTACACTTACATTTGTATGTTGAATATGTATGAATGTATGGATAGTTTTATATACAAGATTATGTATGTTCAGCTATCACCCACATGCAAAGATTAAAAACCGGTATTTAACCAGACTTGCATGTAACTGGATAAGGGATCACCTTTGCATGGATTTGCAATTGAAGATTCCAGATTAAGATTCTATCGATATACAATCAGACAGTAATAATTCACTTAAACGCCATTACTTACAAGTCAAGCGTGATACCATCCAAGTTTGGGCACTCAAAAGGGCTTTGAGCCTATGGATGTAGGTATGCCTTTGCGTAACAATCATAGTGGAAAAGTATGGATGAGATGGGCAGTTCTTTGTGGGTGCGTGCGCCTCCGTGTAGTAGCCACATTAGTTCTGTCCATAGTTCAAGCTTAGTAGTCTTGTCTACGATTATCAGCTAGGGCTGACCTAGGGTATCAGTATAGGGTATGCCATGAACTTTTAGTACAAACCCTAGCCAGGAACTACATGGTCTTGTAGATGGATGTATTCCTACCTTGATACCTACATGGTCTTGTTAGAATCAGACAAGTGTTTTAATACTAGTTAAAATTTTGTTTACTGTGTAGATTAAATGGCAAACACGAATCATTCTGGTAACAGCGAGCTTAGGTCGCTAATTGAGTAGGATAAGCTTAACAGCATTAACTTCCTTGATTGGGACCAGAAATTGAGACTAGTTCTCAAGCACGAAGGTAAGGATTATATCCTTACCCAGGAACCACCTGCTGAACCAGCACTGAATGCCGCAAGGGTGCTAAGGGATGCATACCAGAAGTTCCTTAGCGACCGTATCGACGTGCAGTGCATTATGATGGGCAGTATGGTGCCTGACTTGCAGAAGCAGTTCTTGGACATTTGCGAAGATCCCAAGGCCTTAATGGCAGAGCTCGAGAAAATGTTCAAAGAGAAAGCGCGTGTCAAAAGATACGGCAGTTTCAAAGAACTGATGTCTTGCAAGCTGAAAGCTGGAGCTCCTGTCAGTCCCCATGTCCTTAAGATGAAACGTCTTATGGAACACTTGACCAGACTCGGTCATGCTGTGGATAAGGAAATGGTTGCAGACTTTGTGCTGCACTCACTTCCAGAGACATTTCGTGATTTCGTTGGAAATTACAATATGCACGACATGGACAAGACTGTGACAGAGCTTCATGGTATGCTCGTGACTGCTCTAAAGAATCTCAAGGGCAAGTCCAAGGAGGTTCCTATGTTCAACAAGCAAGTGAGCTTCAAGAAAGCCAGCCTGGGCAAGGATAAGGACCCTATGCACCTAGCGGGGAAGATTCGACAACCTAAGGGTCCAGCAGCTCCCAAGGCTGTTGAGAATCCTAAGAAGGATGTCGTTTGCTTCTATTGCAGAGGGCAGAGGCACTGGAAGAAGGATTGCAAGAAACACAAACAGTTTCTAAGGAAGAGTGGAGCTTCCACATCTTCACGATCAGGTATATATGTTATTGAGCTCAATCTCAATATATCTACTTCAGATTCTTGGGTACTTGATACTGGTGTACAATCTCACATTGTGTTAATGTGCAGGCTCTGGGAAGTAGAAGAGATGTGGGCAAGTGCGAGGCGGACCTACGAGTTGGTGATGGCAATCAAGTCCGTTTGAATTCACTTCAATTGAGAGATGTGAGTCATGCCTTATGGGCAAGATGACAGTGGCACCTTTTGCCGGTTTAGGTGAAAGGGCTAGTGACTTATTAGGTCTCAAACATTCAAATGTGTGTGAACCTATGAGCACTCAGGCCAGAAGGGGTTTTCACTACTTCGTTACATTTATTGATGACTTCAGTAGAGACGAGTATGTCTATCTTATGAGACATAACTCGGAAACTTTTGACAAGTTCAAAGAGTTCCAAAACGAAGCACAAAACTAGCTTGGGAAAAGTATAAAAGCGCTTCGATCTCACCGAGGCAGTGAGTACTTGGACCAAGATTTCCATAGTCATTTAAAGGAGTGTGGGATCCTCTCTGAATTGACTCCGCCATGAACACCTCAGATGAATGGTGTATCTGAACGGAGAAATCGGACCTTGCTTGACATGGTTCGGTCAATAATGAGTCAGGCTGACCTCCCTATCTCCTTCTGGGGCTATGCCCTAATAACGCCCGAATTCGTTTTTAATCGGGCTCCTACAAAGGCAGGGGAAAACACTCTATACGAAGTATGGAACGGGAAGAAACCCTTATTAGCTTTCGTTAAAATTTAGGGATGTGAAGCTTATGTCAAGCGTTTGTTAGACGATAAGCTCGAGCCCAAATCAGATAAGTGTGTCTTTGTGGGGTACCCCAAGGAAACAAGGGGGTATTATTTCTACAAACCCAGCGAGAACAAAGTTTTTGTTGCTCGAGGAGGGGTATTTTTGGAAAAGGATTTTATTTCCAAAAGTGCTAGTGGGAGTGTTGTGCATCTTGAAGAAATTGAAGGTGATACGGAACAACCTATTGTGCAAGATGTAGAAATACAGGAGCCAGAAGTGGTCGTTGATCAAGAGCCAATCCCTACACCTTTTCCAGAGGGTCCAAGAAGGTCTAAGAGATCTCGTCAAGTTCCCATCAGATATGACTTTCTAGCCACGGAGGGAAATGACTTGATATTGGTGGATCAGGATGATCCAGAAACCTTAAGACAAGCTTTGGCTAGTCCAGACTCCAAAAAATGGCAGAACGCCATGAGTGAGGAAATGAAATCCATGTATGACAACCAAGTCTAGTGCTTGGTGGATCATGTAGGGTTTTGGAGCGTTCTAGATCATCGAGATAATGGAAGCATTAACAAAAGCAACTCCAAACCTTGTCCAAGAACATGAACCATTAAATCTCAAGGCAAAATCTATTCCACAAGAAATTTACCTTTTTGTCTTTTTTGAATCAATAAAGAAGAACTATGTGGTCTTCTTCTCTAGAGCAAGTCCACACCAAGAGGATGATCTTCAAGATCCTTAACTTAAAGCCTACTAGAACAATTAAGTGAAGAGCAAGAGAGCAAGAAGAGAGGAGAGAGGGGAGTGGCCGGCCAAGGAGAGAGAATTGTGAGGTTGAGAGTGTGAGTGATTAATTCAAAAAGATCTACTTCATCAACTCCTAAGCATGAGTCAAAAAGTGAAAGCATGGGCTTAAAGGTGTCATTACTCATACCCCTTAAATCACTCACCTCTTAATCAACAATCACCAACTAAGAATGGTGTATGTGGCCCCAACCCTTGGACCCACCAAGGTGGCCGGCCACTTGGGCTTATTGGGCCCAAAATGGAGCTTTGTTGAGCCGACCATGTGACCTCATGGGCCGAGCCCAATGGGCTTGCCCATGTGGTCCCGTGCCGTGTCCAAAAGTTGTCCGACCCTTTTGTCGTTACTTATCAAACAAAGTCCGACGCGACATCGACGAAAATCTAAGTTTTCTCGATTCGCTAATTATTCTCTCAAACCGAACCCATGACCCAAAACCTTCAGTTTTGTCCATGTATTGCTCCTCAAGAAACGTTAAGGTTTTCTTGTCTCAAGTTATCCGTCTTGTATGTGTGTGATACTCCAGGCTCATGCCACCGTTGGCAGATTGGCGCAAGAGATCTCTCTTGCCCGATCCATCACAAGTGGTCTCTAGTAAGATATTATGATTATACAAGGTGCATGATGATCGATGATTCGTTTTAAACTTGTGCATACAAGTCACTATCCTATTATCTCTAGACATCCCAATTGATTACAAGGCATAGAGTCGTCATCCTTGTTTAATTAATCATTGTTACTTGATATGTGAGATGGTTGAGAACTGATAACCCGTATCACTGGCATGGCCATGCTCTTTCTCACAGTCACTCTTGATCAAGAGGCCTTAATGGATATCTTTCCCATACCGTAGTACGAGGGATAAATCCCTTAGCCGTCTTTCATGTCACTCATGCAATCCGTTCCGCCACCCAATCATGCCCATTATTGCAATCCTGTTACGGAAAGCGTTAGGCGCAAGTTAAAGCCGCACGTCGACTGCATAGTGATCACAAAGACTCCTTGGTCTAAAGATATCGTGACAAGTTATCACATTTGAATATGTTCATGGCTTGATCTATGAAACACTATTCAAAACGGGTCGTCCGATATCAATCACCTCATGATATCTATGATATGATTCCAGGATCCCACATCCCTATGACAAGCAGAACTACGTCATTGAGAACCATCCTCATACTGGTCGCTTCAATTGAAGCGTATATTGACCAGGGACTCGTTAAGCGTGATCCGTACAGATTTATAGTTCTACTACTTCGGTGGTCATAAATCAGATCATGCTTAACATATTACTTCAACACATAAGTAATACAAAGTAGTTTTATTTATTACAAACGATAATAAATAGAAATAGACATTTATAGACTACTAGAAATTGGACTAGGGCACAAAAATGCTATCAGATCAAACCCCTGAGATAAAACCCATCGATTGTAAATGGGTATATAAACTTAAGACCGACATGGACGGAAAATCTCAGACCTATAAAGCTATATCGAAGGTATCGATTATGACGAAACCTTCTCACCAGTAGCTATAGTCAAATCTATCCGGATTATTCTAGCCATAGCAGCATACTACGACTATGAGATATGGCAAATGGATGTCAAAACCGCCTTCCTTGACGGGAACTTAAAAGAGGACGTGTATATGACACTGCCTGAGGGTTTTTTTGATCTAGAGAATCCGAGAAAGATTTGTAAGCTGCTTAGATCCATTTATGGATTGAAGCAAGCTTCACGGAGTTGGAACCTTCGTTTACATGAAGTTGTAAGGGAATTCGGCTTTATCAAAAAAGAATGTGAGCCTTGCGTATATAAGAAAGCGAGTGGGAGTAATATTGTATTCCTTGTGCTATATGTCGATGACATATTGATCATCGGGAATGACATCCCAACCTTGCTTGAGGTTAAGGCTTGATTAGGGAAATGCTTCTCGATGAAGGATTTAGGTAGGTGATGCTGCTTTCATTTTGGGCATCATCTACAGAGATCGTCCCGAAAGGATATTGGGTTTAAGTCAGAGCACTTACATAGATAAGTTGTTGAGAAGATTCTCAATGCTTGATTCTAAGAAGGGATACATACCCATGCGACATGGCATTAAGCTCAGCAAGCAACATAGTCCTAGTACTCATGATGAGCTGAGCAGGATGAGTAAGATCCCATATGTTTCGGCTGTGGGATCCATCATGTATGCCATGATATGCACGAGACCAGACGTCTCGTTCGCGCTAAGCTGTGCCAGCAGATATCAATCTAACTCAGGCCATGAACACTGGATTGTTGTCAAGAGTATCCTCAAGTATTTGAGGAGAACTAAGAACACATTCCTAGTATACGGTGGGAAAGATGGAGAACTAGCAGTCAAAGGATATGTTGATGCTAGTTTTCAGATAGATCCTGATGATTTCAAATCTCAGGCAGTATTTCTGTTCATGTTAAATGGTGGAGCATTCAGCTGGAAGAGCTTCAAGAAAGCCACAACTGCCGATTCTACAACATAGGTTGAATACATAGCTGCAATAGAAGCAGGTAAGGAAGCCGTATAGGTTAGAAGCTTTCTAACCGGATTAGGTGTAATGCCGCGAGCGTCTGATCCAGTAAGCTTGTTGTGCGACAACACGGGGGCCATAGCATTAGCTCAAGAGCCAATATTCCACAACAAAACTAAACACATACAGAGGAAGTATCACATTATCAGGGACTATATTGATAATGGTGATGTGGAGATTACTTATGTACCGACTAATGATAACGTTGCCGATCCCTTGACGAAGGCTTTACCACAGCCTAAGCATGAGGCACATGTGAAGTCTATGGGAGTAGATTGGAACTTAGGTTGGAACTAGGGGCAAATGGGAGATTGTTAGGATTGTGTCCTAGTCCAATGTAATTTCTTAATCTATATTGTAATGTTTATCATTTTTCGATCTAATAAAACGGCATTATATTACTAATGTGTTGTCGTAATATATCGAATGTGATTTGATATATTTCATTATGTGTGTAACCACTAATAGTAGAACTGTAGATCAGAAAGAATTACATTTGACGAGTTCCTGATCAGCTAAGCTTCTTTAAGAAGTGATCAGTATGAGACCAACTTCTTGTGATCTCGCTCTAATGATCATGGCAAAGTATGTGCCGGAGTTATATCATAGATATCATCAGGTCGATGATATCAGACGACCCGATTAGGAGTATGCAACATAGATACTGTCATGAGATACTCACAGATCGTAGCTTGTCAATATATCCTAAGACCAAGGAGTCTTTGTGTGCACTGTGTAATGAATCTCTGAGTTTGACCTAGTCTAACGTTACTTGTAAAAGGGTAGCCATAACGGCTCTGATTGGCTTGGTTATGAATTGCATTAGTGAACTAGAAAGTTGAGCATGATCTGATTTATGACCACTAAAGTAGTAGAACCATAAATCTGTACGGATCACACTTAACAAGTCCCTGTTCAAAATACACTTCTATTGAATCGACCAGTATGAGGATGGTTCTCAATGATGTAGTTCTGCTTATCATGGGGATTTGGGATCCCGGAATCATATCATAGATATCATGAGGTGATTGGTATCAGACGACCCGCTTTAAATAATGTTTCATAGATTAAGCCATGAACATATTCAAATGCGATAGCTTGTCACAATATCCTTAGACCAAGGAGTCTTTGTGATCGCTATGGGGTGGACGTACGACTTTGACTTGCGTCTAACGCTTTCCGTAACTGGATTGCAATAACGGGCATGATTGGGTGGCGGAACGGATTGCATGAGTGACACGAAAGACGACTAAGGGATTTATCCCTCGTACTACGGTATGGGAAAGATATCCGTTTAGGCCGCTTAATCAAGAGTGTCTGAGAGGAAGTGCATGACCATGCCAGTGATACGAGATATCAGTTCTTAGTCGGCTCGCATATATAGTAACGATGATTGATTAAATAAGGATGACGACTCTATGCCTTGTGATCAATCAGGATGTCTAGAGATAATAGGATATTGGCTTGTACGCACAAGGTTAAATCGAATCATCGATCATCATGCACCTTAGGTAATCATAATGTCATACTAGAGGCCACTTATGATGGATCGGGCAAGAGAAATCTCTTGCGCCGATCTACCAATGGTGGTATGAGCCTAGAGGGTCACACACATACAATATGGATAGCTTGAGACAAGGAAAGGTTGGCGTTTCTTGAGGAGCAAGACATGGCCAAAACTAAGGGTTTTAGGCCATGGGTTCGGTTTTGTGAGAATGATTAGCGAATCGAGAAACTGAGTTTGTCGTCGATATCGCGTCGGACTTTGGAGTGTATATTGTTGTTGCTTCCGCTATTTTGATCATCTTGAACGCTCCAAAACCCTGTAGTGGTATCAGAGGGTGGTTAACTCTCTTGATCTTCGTTTTGTTGAACTTATTTCGGCTTTATAATGTTTTACATGCCGTATTTGTTGATAACATGATGCTTTTATTGGTTAATTGCATGAAATATGTTAATTCTGAAAAATATATTGAATTTGGAATTTTTCAGATTTTTATTGGATTTGTCGGGTCCGAGACGGGACTCTCGGGGAGCCGAATTGGAGATACCGGACGGAGGTCACCGGAGGCCGGGGTTGGCCGGCGGTGACCGGGGCCGTCCCCACTCTTGGCCGGGGCTGAGAGAGGAGGCAAGCCCGGTTTGGGTTTTCCAAAGCCCAAACCAGGCCGTGGACTTGGGCTTGGCCTAATGGGCTTCGACCCGAAATGGTTTGTGCACGGTGATTTTTGATCCGTGGCACGAACCCGCGATCCAATATGTCAAAAACTTTCAAATTTGATCGGTTTCGAAAAACCAATTTTCGTAAAAGGTCTAGTTTCGATAAACCCGACCAAGAAACTTGGCAAAATTAAAACTGGAATATTGCATATTATATGTTGACATTTTTGTGTGATAACATGTTGATTGATCTGATGAAATATATGATGCACACCGTTAATGTTAGCGTGTAATTATTCTTTCATTCGAGCCCTTAAAGTGTAAATATTTTTTATCCGGTATGCGAACCGAGTATTAATTGTAGATTCTACTCAAAGTCGAGAAGGATGGAAAATCGAGAATAATGACGGTCTTGGAGGAAGTCCAAAGTTAGTGGGATCCCGAATGGGGAAGACGAGAAGATGTTATGTCTCGTAGACTCTTAGGGATAGGATGGGCTTTTGATGCATATTTAAACGCTTTAGAATGATTGCTTGAATTATTAGATGATAATTTATATGCTAGCATGCTTAGCTTATGTGATTATAAGCCATCACCTCACATGAAAAGATTACAAACGGTTTTATTTATTTGCATGTTTAAAGCATTGTGAACCATCATCGCACGGGTTGTGATGGATGAGTTCAATTTGAAACGTGTTTGCACGGGTTGCAAATGACGGCTTCAAAAGAAGATAGTATGTCATGCAATTAGAAACGTCACAACACGGGTTGTTAATGACGGGTTCGTAATTGTACCAAAATAATTTCAAATTATTAAACATAACCAATCACACCTTAATTTGAGTAATGTGAGGTGCCACCCAAATTCACACCCATATAGGAACATTCTCTCGGTCTCGTGCACCTTAGCAGAGCACCGATAGAATGGGTTTTATATGAAATGGTCAACCTTGTGGGATGTCGTGCCCCTTAGCGAAGCATCTGCACAAATCTGATGCATATGTGAAGGTTGGTTGACTCGACCATGATTCTCGGCCTGAGGTCGAGCTGGGGAATCAGAAGGGTAAGACGTGTGCTTTTGCACATACCCTGACCAAGAATTACACAAGTTGTAATTGGATGAACGTCCTACCCAAATGTGTCAATTGGAGCGGTGCGCCTTAGCATACTTCAATTGACAAATCAGGGATCTTGGTTTAAGGATTCTAATCCTTAGAATCAAATGGTTGATGTTTAATTCAGATCTTCATAAACTTATTCAAATGGTTGCGTG
This sequence comes from Geranium rotundifolium, assembly GCA_963920655.1. Classification (NCBI taxonomy): domain Eukaryota; kingdom Viridiplantae; phylum Streptophyta; class Magnoliopsida; order Geraniales; family Geraniaceae; genus Geranium; species Geranium rotundifolium. The sequence continues at coordinate 26,401,819 of OY987312.1, read as the reverse complement.
TGTCATGCTGGGATGTATGGAGGCGGACCTCCAGAAACAGTTTATGGAGCTATCCCATGATCCTTTTGCTATGTTTGCATAGATCAAGGATATGTTCAAGGAGAAAGTATGTATTGAAAAATACACTGTTCTCCGAGAACTCATTGCCTGCAAAATGTTAGCAGGCAGTTCCGTAGGTCCACACGTCCTATGAATGAAGGGACATCTTGATCACCTAACTAGTCTCGTGTTGACTATGGAAAAAGAGATGGCTGCAAATTTCATTCAGCAATCCCTTCCTCATGCATATGGTGGTTTCTTCATGAACTATCACATGCATGACATGGATAGAACCGCAAACTTTTAAGTCAATTCGAATTCCAAACGATTGAAAGGTGCGAGGCTTGTTTAATGGGCAAGATGACTAAAGCACCCTTCGCCGGTACAGGTGAAAGGGTAGGTGATCTATTGGGTCTAATACATTCAGACGTATGTGGACCAATGAGTACACCAGCTAGGGGTGGTTTAGGCTAGTTTATCACATTTACTGATGATTTCTGTAGATATGGTTATGTCTATCTCATGAGACATAAGTTCGAAGCTTTTGATAAATTCAAAGAGTTTAGGACTGAAGTAGAAAACCAACTCGGGAAAAGTATTAAGGCACTCGGTTCTAATAGGGGGGGGGGGGAGAATACTTATCCGAAGAGTTTCTTAGTCATCTTATAGAATGTTGAAGACTATCTCAGTGGACTCCGCCAGGAACACCACAACTGAATGGTGTGTCCGAGCGAAGGAATCGAACATTGTTGGATATGGTTCAATCAATGTTAAGTCACACTGATCTCCCGATCTCCTTCTGGGGTTACGCTCTACAAACGGCCGGGTTCATAGTAAATAGGGCTCCGTTGAAAGCAGTGAAAGGGACATCATTCGAGAAATGGTACGGGAGGGGACCCGTTTTGTCTTTCCTAAAAATCTGGGGTTGCGAGACTTTTGTAAAACGGTTGCTAGCAACCAAGCTCGAACCAAGGTCAGATAAGTGCACTTTCGTCGGATATCCCAAAGAAACAAAGGGATACCACTTCTATAAACAAAGAGAAAACAAAGTATTCGTCGCCCGTGGTGGGATATTCTTGGAAAAGGAATTTGTTTCCAAGACAGTCAGTGGGAGGACTATTCATCTTGATGAAGTACTGGATAGAGATAGTCACTCAGGAACCGCTGCACGACCCCTTAGAAGAAGTAGAGCCAGAATTGGTTGCTGAGTAAGAACCAATAGCTGCAGTTATTGAGGACGGTCCAAAGCAGTCTGAAAGGACTAGTCATGCACCTATCAGATACGGTTTTCTTGTAACTGGAGGTGATGAATTGGTGTTAGTGGATAATGATCCAGCTACCTTTCGAGAAGCCATGGACGGATCCGACTCTGAGAAATGGCATGAGTGACACCAAAGACGGCTAAGGGATTTATCCCTCGTACTACGGTATGGGAAAGATATCCGTTTAGGCCGCTTGATCAAGAGTGCCTGAGAGGAAGTGCATGGCCATGCCAGTGATATGAGTCTCAGTTCTTAGTCGTCTCGCATATCAAGTATCGATGATTGATTAAACAAGGATGACGACTCTCTGCCTTGTGATCAATCAGGATTTCTAGAGATAATAGGATAGTGACTTGTACGCACAAGGTTAAATCGAATCATCGATTATCATGCACCTTGGGTAATCATAATGTCTTACTAGAGGCCACTTATGATGGATCGGGCAAGAGAGATCTCTTGTGCCGATCTGCCAACGCTGGCATGAGCCTAGAGGGTCACACACATACAATATGGATAACTTGAGACAAGAAAAGATTGGCGTTTCTTGAGGAGCAAGACATGGCCAAAACTGAGGGTTTTAGGACATGGGTTCGGTTTTGTGAGAATGATTAGCGAATCGAGAAATCTGAGTTTTTCGTCGATATTGCGTCGGACTTTGTTTGATAAGTGACAACAAAGGGTCGGATAATTTTTGGACACGACACGCGACCGCATGGGCGAGCCCATTGGGCTCGGCCCATGAGGTCACTAGGCCGGCCCAACAAAGGCCCAATAAGCTTGGTTTGGCCGGCCCACTTGGTGGGGCCAAGTGTGGGGGCCACACACCATGCTTAGTTGGTGTTGTTTATTATGATGAAGAGTGATTTGTGGGATTAGGTGATGACTTGCCTTTTAACCCATGCTTTCATCATTTGTTAGTTTATCAATCAACTTTAATATATGATTTAAGTATACAAAATATCACAACAAGAATAAGAGATCTCATTCTCTCTCTCTCTCTCCAAGTGTGGCCGGCCACTCCTCCCCTCCCTCTCCCTTCCTTTGCTCTCTTATTCTTCACACTCTAGTTCTAGTAGGCTAAGTGTGTTGGATTAAAAGGATCATCCTCTTGGTGTGGACTTGCTTTAGAGAAGGAGATCATCTTGTTCTTCTTTCTTGATTCAACCAAACTAAAAGGTAAACTCTTGTGGAATAGTTTTTGCCTTGAGATTTAATGGTTTATGTTCTTGGACAGATTTTGGAGTTTATATTCTTGTTTCTTCCGCTATTTTGATCATCTTGAACGCTCCAAAACCCTACAATTAGAACTCAATTAAATGGGTTTGAATTAGGTTTAAGCTAAGTGGGCTTAAAGCCCATTCTTGGTTTGAATTAAGAATGGGGCTTAAGTGTAAATAAGGGTTTTAAGGGGTTTATAGTGTAATTTTAATAAAAATTAAAAATCAGGTTTATTTTTAATTACACGATTTTTCCCAAAAACCCTAAGCTAATTTCGGCATACATGATAAATCCTATAGCTGAAGCATATGAGATCTTAATGCCATGACGCATGGGTATGTATCATTTCTTAAAATCAAGAATTGAGAATCTTCTCAACACTTTATCTATTTAAGTGCTTTGAGTTAGGCCCAAAATTCTTTTGGAACGATCCCTATATATCTTGATGCCCAAAATAAATGCGACATCACCTAAGTCCTTCATTGAGAAGAACTTCCCTAACCAAGATTTTACTTCAAGCATGGTTAGGATGTCATTCCCGATAAGTAGTATGTCATCGACATAAAGCACCAGGAATACTATATTACTCCCACTCGCTTTCTTATGAACGCAAGTTCATCTTCATTCTTGATGAAGCCAAATTCTTTCACAACTTCATCAAAACAAAGATTCCAATTCCATGAAGCATGCTTCAATCCATAAATGGATCTCTGCAGCTGACAAATCTTTCCAGGATTCTTTGGATCGACAAAACCCTCGAGTTGTATCATATACACATCCTCTTGCGAGTTCCCGTTAAGGAAGGCGATTTTGACATCCATCTGTCATATCTCAAAGTCATGATATGTAGCTATGGCCAGAAGAATCTGGATCGATTTGACCATTGCTAATGGTGAAAAAGTTTCATTATAATCCATACCATGAATCTGGCGATAACATTTTGGAACCAGTCGAGCCTTATAGTGCTGAGGCTTGCCATTCATGTCGGTCTTGAGCTTATAGTGTTAGAGTTATGCCCCAGTCCAATATAAAAGTGATCTACAGATGTAATATTTAATCATCTTTCTGAGTAAATAAATCAGCATATATTACTAATGTGTTGTAGTAATATATCGAATGTAATTTGATCTATGTCATTATGTGTGTAACCACTAATAGTACAACTGTAGATCAGAAAGAATTACATTTGATGAGTCCCTAATCAGCTAAGCTTCTTTAAGAAGCGATCAGTATGAGACCAATTCCTTGTGATTACGCTCTACTGATCATGGCAAAGTATGTGCCGGAGTTATATCATACATTTCATCAGGTCGATGATATCGGACGACTCGATTGTTAGTATGCAGCATAGATATACTGTCATGAGATATTCACAGATCGTAGCTTGTCATTATATCATAAGACCAAGGAGTCTTTCTATGCACTATGTAATGAATCTCTGAGTTTGACCTAGTCTAACGTTACCTGTACAAGGGTAGCCATAACGGCTTTGATTGGCTTGGTTATTAATTGAATTAGTGAACTCGAATGACGTCTGAGGGATTTATCACTAATACTCCGGTATGAGAATGATATCCGTTTAGGCCACTTGATGAGTATGATTGAATGAATAGCATGGCCATTCAGGTGATACCTTTATACCAGTTTTCAGTCAACTCATATATCAAGAAATAGTGATTGATATATTAGGATGACGGTTCTATGCCTATTGATCAATTTGGATATCGGTTTGATAAAAGAACAGTGACATGTACGATAACAGGTTAAGTCGAATAATCGATTATCATGGACGTTGGGTAATCATAATGTCTTGCTAGAGGCCACTTATGATGGAAAGGGTAAAATAGTAATTTTACCAGTTTTCCAACGGGTCATGAGCCTAGAGGATCACACACTTTAAGTACAATATGTGACAAAACAAGTTTGGATGGTAATTGGGAGAATCTGCTTTTCAATTTAGTCAAATTGAAAACGATTCGGTTGATTTTTGGCCTAGGTTTATTAACCAGACGGTTGAAGAAATCAAGTTAGAGAGATTGGACCGGTTTAGCTAAACCATATAATTAGAGCTCAATTAAATGAGTTTTTATTAGGTTTTAGCTAAGTAGGTTTGAAGCCCATTCTTGGTTTTAATTAAGAATGGGGCTTAAGTGCAATTAAGGGTTTTAAGGGGATTATTGTGTAATTATTAAAAGAAGATTAAAAAAATATTTTTTTATTAGTTACACAATTATATTTTCCTAAGACCCTAAGGAATTTCGAAATCCACTCTCTCTCTCTCTCCTCTTTGGCCGACCCTCCCTCTCTCTAAACCTCCATTGTTGAGTTGTTCGATTCTTCACACAATGCTAGCAAGGGTGTGTGTAGATACCTATGCCAAGGTATTGTGCTTGTGTGGACGATCTAGAGAGCACAATCTTTTTGTTTTGATTTGTCAAATTCGAAACCCTCAAAGATGGAACAAATCGGGACAAACCGGAAAATCTGTCCAGCACTGACGAGTAAGATATTTTGCTTCAGAAGATGATCTTTCAGTCCGAACTGGATTTTGTGCAAAACATGAAAGTCGTAGAGAATTGGATGAAATTTACTCTGCAAAAAGAACCGAGTCATTTTGAGATTTGTAGCTCAAGTTACGGGTTTCAGAAGTTACGTTTTTCTGTAGGCAGATTCACTAAAGCTTCTTTGTGTTTGTGATTCGAAAAGGTATAATTTCATATCTAGAAATTAATTTTGCATGCTGCAATTTTAACAATAAGATCTTTTTATTTTGATTCCCATGGTTATTTCAAGTCCGCTACATGAAATTAAATTCTATGGAACCCATGGAAATCCTTCATATAGACCCACTTGCAACCAATGACTTTTATCCCATGGGTTTGATCCAGACTTTTATCCAGACTTGGTTATCATACATGAATTGCATTTCCTCTTTCATGACTTCTAGCCATTTACCAGAGTCGGTAATGTCCAAGGCTTGCTGAAAGGTTGTTGGATCATCGTGTTCCACAACTATCAAGTCATTTCCTTCAGTGGCTAGGAAGCCATATCTACTGGGATTGTTTCTGCATCTACAACTAGCTCAGGCTCCTGAATTTCTTCATGTTGTGTAGTGCCTTCTCAAATTTATTCGAGGTGGACGGTAGTCCCACTAGCTGTTTTGGAAATGAACTGCTTTTCAAAAAATACACCACCACGAGCAACAAAGACTTTGTTCTCGCTGGGTTTGTAGAAGTAGTACCCCTTTGTTTCCTTGGGATACCCTATAAAGAAACACTTGTCAGATTTGGGTTCGAACTTATTGTCTTGCAAACGCTTGACATAAGCTTCGCATCCTCAAATCTTCAAGAAAGACAATATAAGATTCTTCCCATTACATACTTTGTATGGTGTACTTTCCCCTGCCTTTGTTGGAGTCCGATTCAAAATGAAAGCGGTTGTTTCCAGGGCGTGACCCCGAAAGGAAATTGGGATTTTAGCCTGACTCATCATGGACCGAACCATATCTAGTAAAGTTTGGTTCCTCCGCTCAGACGCACCATTTAGTTGTGGTGTTACGGGTGGAGTCCATTCAGATATGATCCCAAAATCTTTTAGATGATCTTGAAAATCTTGGGTCAATTATGCACCACCCCGATCATATCTAGTAAAGTTTGGTTCCTCCGCTCAGACGCACCATTTAGTTGTGGTGTTACGGGTGGAGTCCATTCAGATATGATCCCAAAATCTTTTAGATGATCTTGAAAATCTTGGGTCAATTATGCACCACCCCGATCGGACCGAAGTGCCTTGATACTTTTCCCATGCTGGTTATGTACTTCATTCTTAAAGTCTTTGAACTTGTCAAAGGCTTCAAACTTATGTCTCAGAAGATAGACATAACCACACCTACTGAAATCATCAGTAAATGTGGTGAAGTAGTTGAACCTGTTAGGTTTGTGCCCTAGTCCAAAATAATTCTTCAATCTATATTGTAACAGACATCATTATTCTACATAATAAAAGGCATAATATTACTAATGTGTTGTAGTAATATATCTAATGTGATTTGATCTATGTCATAATGTGTGTAATCACTTATAGTAGAACTATAGATCAGAAAGAGTTGCATTCGATAGAGTCCCTGATCAGCTAAGCTTCTTCTGAAGCGATCAGTATGAGACTAACTCCTTGTGATCACGCTCTACTGATCATGGCAAAGATGTGCCGGAGTTATATCATAGATATCATCAGGTCGATGATATCGGACAACCCGATTGTGAGTATGCTGCATAGATCTAGTCATAAGATACTCACATATCGTAACTTGTCATTATATCCTAAGACCAAGGAGTCTTTGTGTACACTATGTAACAAATACCTAAGTTTGACCTAGTCTAACGTTATCTGTAAAAGGGTAGCTATAACGGCTTCGATTGGCTTTGGCATTTATTGCACTAGTGAACTCGAAAGGCGTCTGAGGGATTTATCACTCATACTTCGGCATGAGAAAGATATCTGTTTAGGCCACTTGATGAGTATGACTGAAGAAATAGCATGGCCATCCAGGTGATACCTGAGTATCAGTTTTAAGTCATCTCAGATATCAAGAAATAGTGATTAATAAATTAGGATGACCATTCCATGCCTATTGATCATTCTGGATATCGGTTTGATAAAAGGACAGTGACATGTACGATAACAGGTTAAGTCGAATAATCGATAATCACAAATATTGGATAATCATAATGTCTTGCTAGAGGCCACTTATGATGGAAAGGGTAAAATAGTAATTTTACCAGTCTGCCAAATATTCGTGAGCCTAGAGGGTCACACGCATTAAGCACGATACATGACAATAATTATGGATGAGAATTGAGAACAATTCGGTAGTTTTCTGGCCTAAGGTTTTAACCAGACGGTTGAATAAATCAATTCGAGAAAATTGAGCCGTTTTGACTAAACCGAAATTAGAACTCAAGTTAATGGGTTTAATTTGGGTTTTAGATAAACGGGCTTAAAGCCCATTTAGGGATTTAAGATAAGAGAGGGATCAATTGCAAATAAGAAAGAATAAAGGGATAGATAATGCAATTTTCATTTTGAAATTCAATTTAATTTCAAATTAAAAATCACATAATATCTATTCAATTATCCTTGAGTTTTTTAGCAACCTCTCCCTCCTTTTTCTCTCCCTCATTTCCGATTTTCAGCTCTCTCTCTACCTCCATTATTGCTCTTGTTTTCTCTCAAAATTTCTAGCAAAATAATGAGTGAAAAATCATTTCGGTTGTGGTGCTTGTGTGGACTTGATAGAGAGAACACTACACTTGTGTTTTTGTCGATTACAAGAGGTAAATATCAGTTTTATATTTATGTTTATAACATGTTCAAATGGCATTAAGATCTAAGCTTTTTACGATCACCACGGTTACATAAAGTCCGCTGCATGATATTTATCGTTTGGAACCCGTGGTGATCTCTTTCAGTGGTATCAGAGCCATGGTTATTATGTTTATTTGTATATGTTTAAATCTGATATTTTTTTTATGTTTATATGTGTTCTTCATCATTAGCATGCATGTAAATCGAAATTTTTTTCAGATTTGATTGATTTTGGAAATTGGAAAATTAATTAATTTTTTTTGGGGTTTTTTCGGGTTAGCCATGGCTTAGCCATGGCCGACCAGGTCGAGTCCCTTGGTGGACCATGGAATGCCCTAGGGCAGACCATGGTCCGCACCATGGGCCGACGAGGGTCGCCTACGGGCGACCATGGCAGCCTTCGCGGGCGACCATGGTCGCTGCCGCGGGCGACCACGGTCTACCCTTGCGGGTGACCATGGCAGCCCGTGAGGGCCACCATGGTTGCCTCGCGGGCGACCAGGGTCTGCCCTAGGGGCGACCATGGCTACCCTCACGGGCTACCATGGTCATTCCCGTGGCCAACCACGGTCAGCCCCGCGGGCGACCTCGGCAGCCCTCACGGGCCACCGTGGTTGCCTCCGCGCGCGACCTTCGGTTGAGCCGGTTCGGCTCGACCAGATTCGAGCTGAACCGGTTGGTTTGCGAGGATATTTGGAAACCCTAAAAATTTAATTTTCAGATTTGGTTCGGGTTCGATAAACCAGCGAGAACCGGTCCAAAATTCAATTAATCGATTAAACCGTCCGGTTTCGATAAACCGAAACTTTTCCACACTTAAGAAAGATAAAATTTGGAAAAATTATTTGTTTGATCAGCATATTGATTGATAATATGATCTTTGATCACATGATGTTTTCCACATGATGCTAGCTAAGCCCATTAGATTTGCATTTTAATTTCGGTTTTGCAACCTGCGTGTTGCTTAATTTTGGGTTGTAGTAAATACAGCCTGCGTGTCGTGATTTGTATTTTATTTAATTTATTTTAATATGTAATCACGAAGACCGACACAAGAATCAAGTCAAGAGGGAGACTCGGATTGGAGGAGGCTCGAAGCCAGTGGGAGTTCACAAGAATGGAGCAAGTTTGGATCTTGAAGACCATGTCTTTAGGATCGGTTTTGCTAGATTCTTAGGAACTTTAGATGGGCTTAGCTATGCATATTTTATTGTTACATTTGTATATTTGAATGTATGAATGTATGATAGTTTAAATATACAAGTTTAAGTATGATTTGCTATTACCCACATGCAAAGATTAAAATCGGAATTTAATCAGACTCGCATGTAACCTGCTAAGGGATCATCTTTGCATGAATTTGCAATTGATGATTCCAGATTAAGATTGTATCGATATACAATCAGACTTTTATAATTCACTTAAATGCAAATAATTACAAGTCAAGCGTGATACCATCCAAGTTTGGACACTCAAAAGGGCTTTGACCCTATGGATGTCGGTACGCCTCCGCGTAACATTCATAGAGAAAAGGTCTGGATGAGATGGGTAGTTCTGTGTGGGTGCGTGCGCCTCCGCGTAGTAGTCACATTAGTTCTATCCATAGTTCAAGCTTGGTAGACTTGTCTACGATTGTCAACTAGGGCTGACCTAGGGTATCAGTATAGGGTATGCCACGTACTAACAAGTACAGACCATAGCCAGGAACTACATGGTCTTGTAGATGGATTTACTCCTACCTTGATGCACTCAATTGGAGCAGTGAGCCTCCGTTCACTTCAATTGAGAGTATGATGGGATCCTGGTTCAGATTCTGAAGTTAGAATCATAAAGTGTTTTATAATTAAATCTCCAACTTCAATTTTAATTAATACTGATTAAAAGTTGTTTACTGTGTAGATATAAAATGGCAAACACGAATCATTCTGGTAGCAGCGCGCTTAGGTCACTAATCGAGCATGATAAGCTTAACGACGTAAACTTTCTCGATTGGGACCGGAATTTGAGGCTCGTTCTCAAGCATGAACGTAAGGATTATATCCTTACCCAGGAACAAGCACCTACTGAACCAGCACTGAACGCCTCAAGGGCGCTAAGGGATACCTACCAGAAATTCCTTAGCGACCGGATTGACGTGCAGTGCATCATGATGGGCAGTATGGTGCCTGACTTGCAGCAACAGTTCTTGGACATTTCCAAAGATCCCAAAGCCTGTATGGCTGAGATCGAGAAAATGTTCAAAGAGAAAGCGCGTGTCGAAAGATACGACACTTTCGTTGAACTGATGTCTTGCAAGCTAAAGGCTGGAGCTCCTGTCAGTCCTCATGTCCTTAAGATGAAACGTCTTTTGGAACATTTGACCAGACTAGGTCATCCTGTGGACAAGGAAATGTCTGCAGACTTCGTGCTGCATCCACTTCCAGATGCATATCGTGAATTCGTTGGAAATTACAATATGCATGACATGAATAAGACCGTGTCAGAGCTTCATGGTATGCTCGTGACTGCAGAAAAGAATCTCAAGGGGAAAACCAAGGAGGTTCTTATGGTCAACAAGCAAGTGAGCTTCAAGAAAGCCGGCCTGGGCAAGGGTAAGGCTCCTATGCACCTAGCAGGGAAGATTCGACAACCTAAGGGTCCAGCAGCTCCAAAGGCTATTTAGAATCCTAAGAAGGATGTCGTCTGCTTCTATTGCCAAGGACTGGGGCACTGGAAGAAGGATTGCAAGAAACACAAGTTGTTTCTTAAGAAGAGTGGAGCTTCCACATCTTCAGGGTCAGGTATTTTTGTTATTGAGCTCAATCTCAGTTTATCTACTTCAGATTCTTGGGTACTTGATACCGGTGCAGAATCTCACATTTATGTTAATGTGCAGGCTCTGGGAAGTAGAAGAGGAGTGAGCAAGGGCGAGGCGGACCTACGAGTTGGCGATGGCAATCAAGTCTCGACAACCGCTGTAGGAGATATTAGTCTCAGTTTGCCCAGTGGGCTGGTTTTATTTTTAAATAATGTTCATTGTGTACCTGCGTTTCGCAGAAATATTATTTCTATTTCCTTGCTCGACAAGGAAGGATATCATTTTTCAATTGATGATGGAATTTTCAGTATTTTCAAGAAAAACATGTTTTATTGCAATGCTTCATTAGTTGGTGATTTATATATTCTTAATATTCAAAACACTGGCATTAGCTCGATTTATAATATCAGTAACAAAAGGGTTAAATCCGATGATTTAAACCAGACTGTGATATGGCACTGCCGCTTAGGCCATATAGGCCAGAAACGCATCTCAACACTTCACAAGTGTGGCCTTCTAAGTCCATTTGAATTCACTTCAATTGAGAGATGCCAGTCATGCCTTATGGGCAAAATGATAAAATCACCTTTTGCCGGTTTAGGCGAAAGGGCGAGTGACTTACTAGGTCTCATACTTTCCGATGCTTGTGGGCCCATGAGCACTCAGGCCAGAAGAGGTTTTCACTACTTCGTTACATTCACTGATGACTTCAGTAGATTTGGGTATGTTTATCTTATGAGACAGAAGTCGGAAAATTTTGACAAGTTAAAAGAGTTCTAGAACGAAGCACAGAACCAGCTTGGTAAAAGTATAAAGGCGCTTCGATCTGACCGAGGCGGTGAATACTTGGACCAAGATTTTCACAGTCATTTAAAGGAGTGTGGGATAATCTCTGAATTGACTCCGCCTCGAACACCTCAAATGAACGGTGTATCTGAACGGAGAAATCGGACCTTGCTTGACATGGTTCGATCAATGATGAGTCAGGCTGACCTCCCTATCTTCTTTTGGGGCTATGCTCTAGAAACGGCCGCATTCATATTGAATTGGGCTCCTACAAAGGCAGTGGAAAGCACTCCATACAAAGTATGGAACGGGATGAAACCCTTATTAGCTTTCCTTAAGATTTGGGGATGTGAAGCTTACGTCAAGCGTCTGCTAGGCGATAAGCTCGATCCCAAATCAGACAAATGTGTCTTTGTGGGGTACCCTAAAGAAACAAGGGGGTACTATTTCTACAAACCCAGCGAGAACAAAGTTTTTGCTGCTCGAGGAGGGGTATTTTTGGAAAAGCAATTTATTTCCAAAAGAGCTAGTGGGAGTGCCGTGCATCTTGAAGAAATTCAAGAAGATACGGAGCAACCCACTACGCCGAATGTAGAAATACAGGAGCCTGAAGAGGTCATTGATCAAGAACCAATCCCGACACCCATTCCAGATGGTCCAAGAAGGTCTGAGAGATCTCGTCAAGCTCCTATCAGATATGGCTTCCTAGCCACTGAAGGAAATGACTTGATGTTGGTGGATCAGGATGATCCAGAAACCTACAGACAAACTTTGGCCAGTCCATACTCCGGAAAATGGCAGAACGCCATGAATGAGGAAATGAAATCCATGTCAGATAACCAAGTCTGGAACTTGGTGGATCAAACCCCTAGGATAAAACCCATCGGTTGCAAATGGGTCTAGAAAATTAAGACCGACATGGATGGAAAACCTCAGACCTATAAAGCTAGACTGGTTGCGAAAGGTTATCGCCAAATCGAAGGTATCTATTATGACGAGACTTTTTCACCTGTGGCTATGGTCAAATCTATCCGGATCATTCTAGCCATAGCAGCATACTACGACTATGATATATGGCAGATGGACGTCAAAACCGCCTTCCTTAACGGGAACTTAAAAGAGGATGTGTATATGACACAACCCGAGGGTTTTGTTGATCCAGAGAATCCCGGAAAGATTTATAAGCTGCTTAGGTCCATTTATGGATTAAAGCAAGCTTCACGGAGTTGGAACTTTCGTTTTGATGAAGCCGTAAGGAAATTCGGTTTTATCAAAAACGAAAGTGAGCCTTGCGTATATAAGAAAGCGAGTGGGAGTAAAATAGTATTCCTAGTGCTATATGTCGATGACATACTGATCATCAGGAATGACATCCCAACCCTGCTTGAAGTTAAAGCTTGGTTAGGGAAATGCTTCTCGATGAAGGACTTAGGTGATGCTGCTTTAATTTTGGGCATCAAGATCTACAGAGATCGACCCAAGAGAATATTGGGCCTAAGTCAGAGCACTTACATAGATAAGGTGTTGAGAAGATTCTCAATGCTTGATTCTAAGAAGGGATACCTACCCATGCGGCATGGCATTAAGCTTAGCAAACAACAAAATCCTAAGACTTCTGATGAGCTAAGCCAAATGAGTAAGATCCCATATGCTTCAGCTGTGGGATCCATCATGTATGCTATGATTTGCACGAGACAAGACAGATATCAATCTAACCCAGGCCAGGAGCACTGGACTGCTGTCAAGAGTATCCTTAAGTATCTAAGGAGAACTAAAGACGCATTCCTAGTGTATGGTGGGAAGGATGGAGAACTAGCAGTCAAAGGATACGTTGATGCTAGCTTTCAGACAGCTCCTGATGATTTCAAATCACAAGCAGGATTTGTATTCGTGTTAAATGGCGGAGCATTCAGCTGGAAAAGGTTCAAGGAAGCCATAACTGCCGATTCTACAACAGAGGCTGAGTACATAGCTGCAGCAGAAGCAGCTAAGTAAGCCGTATGGGTTAGAAGCTTCCTAACCGGATTAGATGTAATGCAGCGAGCATCTGATCCGGTAAGCTTGTTGTGTGACAACACTGGGGTCATAGCATTAGCTCAAGAGCCTAGATTCCACAACAAAACTAAACACATACAGAGGAAGTATCACATTATCAGAGAATATATTGATAATGGTGATGTGGAGATTGCTTATGTACCGACTGATGACAATGTTTCTGATCCCCTGACAAAGGCTTTACCGCAGCCTAAGCATGAGGTGCACGTGAAGTCTATGGGGGTAGATTGGAACTTAGGTTGGAACTAGGGGCAAGTGGGATATTGTTAGGTTTGTGCCCTAGTCCAAAATAATTCTTCAATCTATATTGTAACGGACATCATTATTCTACATAATAAAAGGCATAATATTATTAATGTGTTGTAGTAATATATCTAATGTGATTTGATCTATGTCATAATGTGTGTAATCACTTATAGTAGAACTATAGATCAGAAAGAGTTGCATTCGATAGAGTCCCTGATCAGCTAAACTTCTTCTGAAGCGATCAGTATGAGACTAACTCCTTGTGATCACGCTCTACTGATCATGGCAAAGATGTGCCGGAGTTATATCATAGATATCATCAGGTCGATGATATCGGACAACCCGATTGTGAGTATGCTGCATAGATCCAGTCATGAGATACTCACATATCGTAACTTGTCATTATATCCTAAGACCAAGAAGTCTTTGTGTACACTATATAACAAATACCTAAGTTTGACCTAGTCTAACGTTATCTGTAAAAGGGTAGCTATAACGGCTTCGATTGGCTTTGGCATTTATTGCACTAGTGAACTCGAAAGGCGTCTGAGGGATTTATCACTCATACTTCGGTATGAGAAAGATATCTGTTTAGGCCACTTGATGAGTATGACTGAAGAAATAGCATAGCCATGCAGGTGATACCTTAGTATCAGTTTTCAGTCATCTCAGATATCAAGAAACAGTGATTGATAAATTAGGATGACCATTCTATGCCTATTGATCAATCTGGATATCAGTTTGATAAAAGGACAGTGACATGTACGATAACAGGGTAAGTCGAATAATCGATAATCGCGAATATTGGATAATCATAATGTCTTGCTAGAGGCCACTTATGATGGAAAGGGTAAAATAGTAATTTTACCAGTCTGCCAATTATTCGTGAGCCTAGAGGGTCACACACATTAAGCACGATACATGACAATAATTATGGATGAGAATTGAGAACAATTCGGTAGTTTTCTGGCCTAAGGTTTTAACCAGACGGTTGAAGAAATGAATTCGAGGAAATTGATCCGTTTTGACTAAACCGAAATTAGAACTCAAGTTAATGGGTTTAATTTGGGTTTTAGTTAAACGGGCTTAAAGCCCATTTAGGGATTTCAGATAAGAGAGGGATCAATTGCAAATAAGAAAGAATAAAGGGATAGATAATGCAATTTTAATTCTGAAATTCAATTTAATTTCAAATTAAAAATCACATAATATCTATTCAATTATCCTTGAATTTTTTAGCAACCTCTCCCTCCTTTTTCTCTCCCACATTGCCGATTTTCAGCTGTCTCTCTACCTCCATTACTGCTCTTGTTTTCTTTCAAAATTTCTAGCAAAATATTGAGTGAAAAATCATTTCGGTTGTGGTGCTTGTGTGGACTAGATAGAGAGAACACTACACTTGTGTTTTTGTCGATTACAAGAGGTAAATATTAGTTTTATATTTATGTTTATAACATGTTCAAATGGCATTAAGATCTAAGCTTTTTATGATCACCACGGTTACATAAAGTCCGCTGCATGATATTCATCGTTTGGAACCCGTGGTGATCTCTTTCAGAACCCTCTCATGACTTGAGTACTCACAGGTCCACAAACATTGGAATGTATAAGACCTAACAAGTCACTCGCCCTTTCACCTAAACCCGTGAAATGGGCTTTTGTCATTTTGCCCATTAGGCAAGATTCTCATCTTTCAATTGAAGTGAATTCAAACAGACTTAAAAGTCCACACTTGTGAAGTGTTGAAATTCATTTCTCACGTATGTGCCCTAAACGACAATGCTAGACAAGAGTTTGGTTTAAATCTCAAGATTTAAGCCTTTTCGTATTCACGTTAAAAATAGAGCTTGTGTTAGTGTCTTGAGAATTTAAAATATATATATACCACCAACCAATGAAGCATTTCCATAACAAATATTACTCTTGAAAATATTGAGTGTTCCATTCTCAATAGAAAAACAATATCCCTCCCTATCCAAACGGGAAACCAAGATAATATTCTACAAAATGTAGGTACACAATGAACATTTTTTAAAATTAAAACAAGTCAATGTAAGCATTTTTGTGCCCTAGTCCAATTGTATTAGTCTGTAAATGTCTGTATATATTAATCATCGTTTGCAATACATAAAATCAGCATTACATTACTTATGTGTTGAAGTAATAGGTTAAGTATGATTTGATATATGTCCACCAAAGTATTAGAACCATATATATGTACGGATCACACTAACGAGTCCCTGGTCAAATATGTTTCAATGAAGAGACCAAGTTTGAGGATGATTCTTTATGGCATAGTTCTATTTTCCATTGGGACGGATCCCGGAATCAGATCATAGATATCACTTGGGAAGTGATATTGGACGACCCGCTCTGAATGGTGTTGCATAGATACAGTCATGAACACATTCAGTTGTGTTAGCTTGTCGTCGTATCCTTAGACCAAAGAGTTTTTTTGATCGTTATACAGTAAAGAATCGCATTTGACTTGTTCCTAACGTTGTCCGTAACAAGACAACCAGAACGGACATGATTGGCACGTGGATGAACTGTATAAGTGATACGAAAGGCGGCTAAGGGATTTATCCCTCATACTACGGTATGAGATAGGTATCTGTTTATGCCACTCTACATGGATTGACTGAAGGGAGAGCATGACCATGCGAACGATACGGGTTATCAGTATTTAGTAATCTCACAGATCGAGAAACAGACATTGATTAAATAAGGGTGACATCTCTATGCCTTATGATCAATCGAGATACTGAGCGATAAAGGGATAGCGACATGTACTACATGAGGTTAAATCGAATCATCGATCATCATGCACGTCGGGTAATCATAACCTCTTACTAGAGGCCACTTATGATGGATTGGGTAAAATGGAATTTTACGCTGATCGTCGACGATGGCATGAGCCTAAAGGGTCACACACATAAGATATGGATTTTGAGAGAAACAACGAAAGATCGGGAATTCGTTCGAAGCGAGACGCAAAAGGTCGGATAATAATTGGACCCGGCATGGGACCACATGGTCGAAGTAATTGGGCTTCGGCCAATGAGCCCAAGGTGGCTGGCCCAATTGATGGCCCACATGTGGGTCCACTTTCACATCCAACATTCTTGATAAGATGGTGATTTGCCAAGGTATGGGCAAGGTATGGACAAGGCATGGGCTAGGCATGGGCAAGTGGGGTTTGGTTTGCAAGTACATTTTATGCCATGCTCCCATCACCAACTGATCAATCTAAGACAAAGAGAGAGAGGGCATTATATTATAACACACAACACACAACACAAAACACAAAAGCTCTCTCACTCTTTCTCGGTGTCCCTCTCGGCCAAACTGTTGGGAGAAAAACGAATCTAATCCAATAATTAGATGCAGCGGAATTAAATAATTCTCCCCACCTGTGCAAATCTCGTAGGAATCTATCAAGCAGAGCAACTCAAGCAAGCTAACAAATATAGCAAACAAGAACACAATAGGCACGCACAATTTTAGCGTGGAAAACCTCTTCAAGGCGAGAGAGGAAAAACCACGGGACCCTCGAAGCCGCTTAATCTCCCCTATCAATATAATGGGTACAACGAGTTCTCTCTAAATACAATTAGAGGATCACAATATCTCAAGATTAACCAATCTTGGCTCAAACCACAATTACAAGAAAGAGTAGAGAAATTTTACCGAATCGATGGTGCACGATCAGAAAATCGTATCAAATCACTCGGACCTCTAAACGCAAATTCCAACGGTCAGAACGTAGTACCACGTCTTCCGAACACCCTGTCCAAAAATCAGCACGATCCAACGGTGGATCGACCTCCGATCGGACTCGAGAACCTTGCTGGTTGGCCCAGAAAGTAGCAGAAAATTCTGCACGAATTTCACTCTATTTCTCTCTTGAATTGGTCTTATTTCCTTCTCTCCATTGCCTCCTATTTATAGGAAAGCAATTAGGGTTTCCTTTTCCATGTAGGATACTAACTACATGGGTTTTGGGCCTCCACTTATTTAATATAGGCCCAACAAATCTCCCCCTTATTCAACTAAGTGGAGGGCATCGCCATCCCGGCGATCTTACGACAAACATCAAGCTTCTCCCTTGGTAAGGCCTTCGTGAACATATCGGAGCCATTATCATCTGTGTGGATTTTCTCAATCTCAAACAACTTGTCTTCAAGTGCATCTCTAAGCCAATGGTATCTCACATCAATATGTTTCGACTTTGCATGAAACGTAGAATTCTTACTCAAGTGAATCGCGCTTTGGTTATCACAGTAAACCACATAGCGCTGCTGCTTGAAACCGAGCTCCCCTATGAATCTCTTCATCCACAACAACTCTTTACATGCTTCAGTTGTTGCGATATATTCAGCTTCTGTAGAAGAAAGTGCAACACACTTTTGTAGCCTTGACTGCCAAGAAACTGCTCCACCTGCAAATGTCATTAAATAGCCTGAGGTGGATTTTCTGCTATCAACATCTCCTGCCATATCTGAATCAGAGTAGCTAACCAGCACTGGTTCTCCACTTCCAAAAGTGAGTCTGTAATTAGAGGTACCTCGGAGATATCTCATAATCCATTTGACTGCATCACAATGCTCTCTACCCGGATTTGACAGAAAACGGCTCACAACACCAACTGCATGAGCTATGTCAGGCCTTGTACACACCATTGCATACTTGAAACTTCCTACTGCTGAGGCATACGGAGCTATATCCATGTCGTCCATCTCCTTCTCCGTAAAAGGGCTCTATTGTGTGCTTAGCTTAAAGTGAGTAGCAAGAGGAGAGCTCACCACTTTAGCCTTGTCCATATTGAACCTTTGCAACACCTTTTCAATATATCGCTCTTGTGACATATGCAACTTCTTCGCAACTCTATCGCGAGTAATTGGGATGCCAAGCATAGTCTTCGCAGGACCCAAGTCATTCATTGAAAAAACCTGACTCAACTGTTTCTTCAATCTCTCAACTCTGGAGACATTCTTGCCAACAATCAGCATATCATCAACATATAGCAATAGTATGATAAAATCATCATCAGAGAATTTCCGCACAAAAACACAGTGGTCAGATTTCGTCTTTTGGTAGCCTTACTCACCCATGACTGACTCAAACTTCTTGTACCACTGCCTTGGTGCTTGCTTCAAACCATACAAGCTTTTCTGAAGCTTGCACACATAGTTCTCTTTTCCCTTTACTTTGAAGCCCTCTGGCTGCTTCATATAAATCTCCTTATCTAAGTCACCATGGAGAAATGCAGTCTTCACGTCCATCTGCTCAACCTCCAAATCAAGACTAGCTGCTAAACCAAGAACCACCCGAATAGATGACATCTTAACAACAGGAGAAAATATTTCATCAAAGTCAATACCTTTCCTCTAGCTGAAACCCTTGACGACCAATCTAGGTTTGTATCGGGGACGTGAAGTATTTTCTTCTTGCTTCACTCTGTAAACCCACTTGTTCTTCAAAGCTCTTTTGCCTTTTGGCAACTTCACCAACTCATAAGTATGATTCTCATGAAATGATTTCATGTCATCTTGCATGGCTTCAACCTACTCCTTCTTGTTCTCATCTTCAAGGGCTTCACTGTAACTTTCGGGTTCTCCCCCTTCAGATACTAACACATACTCATCAGCTGAGTACCTTGTAGACGGTTGTCGATCTCTAGAAGATCTCCTGAGTGGAACAACTGGTGGAACATCTGGTACTGGCAACTGCTCATGAACTTCATTATCCATCTCTACCTCTGTAGGAGCATCAACATCACCTGCACCCTGTTGGTCATCACGAACTTCATCTTCAACTTGACTTGGCACAACTGTAGGAGGAACTATATCAAAATCAATCAAGTCAGTTATAAATTGCGGAGCACTTTCTTCAAACTTCGCAATATCTTTGATGTCATGATTCTCCATAAATACCACATCGCGGCTTCTGATAAGTTTCTTCTGCACCAGATCATAAAATCTGTACCCAAACTCATCCTCACCATAACCGATGAATATGCACGGCCTAGTTTTCACGTCAAGCTTAGATCTTTCATCCTTTGGAATATGCACAAATGCCTTGCATCCAAATACCTTTAAGTGATTGTATGAGACATCTTTACCTGTCCAAACTCCATTTGGAACATCAAACTCAAGAGGCACAGACGGTGTGAGATTCAACACATGAACCACTGTATTCAAAGCCTCATCCCAAAAGCATCTTGGTAACCCTGCTTGTGAAAGTAAACATCTCGTCCTTTCAATAAGCGTTCTATTCATCCTCTCAGCTAACCCATTTAGCTGAGATGTCTTTGGAGGCGTCCTTTGATGTCGAATGCCTTGATCCTTGCAATAATCATCAAAAGAACCACAATACTCACCTCCATTATCGGTTCGCATGCACTTTAACTTCTTCCCAGTCTGTCTCTCAACTAGGGCATGAAACTGTTTGAAGACACCACACACTTGATCTTTAGTCTTCAAGATATAGGCCCACACTTTCCTTGAATGATCATCTATAAAAGTCACAAAATAGAGACCACCTCCAAGCGTCTTGGATTTCGTAGGACCACAAACATCAGAGTATACTAAATCAAGCATCTCTGGCTTTCTCGAGGGAGGGGATGATTTGAAAGATACTCTAGTTTGCTTGCCGGCCAAGCAATGCTCACACTTCTCTAACGGTTCACCTTTCATTCCCGGTAAGAGGTTCTTCTTTCCCAAAACCATCATTCCCTTCTCGCTCATGTGACTAAGTCTCTTGTGCCACAATTCAGTTGTACTCTCTTTCTCGACTGCATTAATAATGCCACCACAAACTCTAGCTTGTGTCACGTACAACGAAGCACACTTGTCACCTCTAGCCACAACCATAACACCTTTAGTGAGCTTCCATGAACCACCACCAAAGGTATGATGAAAACCTTCATCATCTAGTTTGCCTACTGATATCAAATTCAAACGAATGTCAGGAATATGCTTAACATTTTTCAGAATAAGAGTTGTACCGTTTTTCGTCTCCAATCGCACATCTCCTATGCCAATAGCTTTTGACATGCCTCGATTTCCCATCTTAACATTGCCATAATCACCAGATGTATAAGATGAAAAGAGATCCTTTCAACTTGTAGCATGAATGGAGGCACCGCTATCTACTACCCAACTGGTCTCATCACAAGCAAGTTAACATCTTCTTCATCACACAAGAGAAGAAACTCTTCAGTAATAGTAGCAACATCATCGTCATGACTTGCCTTCTTTTCTTTCTCTTTGTCATGTTGGTTGTCTCTCTTGAGCTTTCGGCAATACTTTTTAATATGCCCCTTTAGACCACAGTGATAGCACTCTGCATTGGTATACCTGTTCTTACTCTTGCTTCTGTCTCTATCCTTTGGACCTCTGCTCTTGCTCCTTCCTCTTTGTTCTGTCACTAAGACTTCTGAGTGCGAAGAGGAACCTTGTGACTTTCTCCTCATCTCTTCATTCAGAGCACTCCCCTTAGCCAAATCCATGGTGATAATACCATCTGGAGCTGAGTTAGATAAAGACGTCCCGAACGTCTCCCACGAGTCCGGTAACGTACCTAGAAGCCACAAACCCTGCACCTCATCATCGAACTTGATATCCATTCCTGCAAGCTGATTAATAATTCCTTGAAAAGCATTAAGATGATCTGTCAACGAAGCCCCATCATGATACTTCAAACTCATCATCTGCTTTATCAAGAACAACTTATTATTACCAGTCTTTCGAGCATATAACTGCTCAAGCTTTCTCCATAAACTGCGTGCATGTGTCTCTCCACTGACATGATTCAAAACATTATCATCCACCCACTGTCTAATATAGCCACATACTTGACGATGCAATAAATTCCATTCACCATTAGATTTGTTTTCAAGCTTGGCTTAACTGAAAACCGGCAGATAATAATCCTTCACATAAAGAAGATCTTCCATCTTCCCTTTCCAGACATGATAATTTGAACCATTCAGACTAACCATTCTGCTTGTATTAGCTTCCATTATTTAACACAGGATACCGATTAAATAACCTTCCCTCTAATACCACTTTGTTGGGAGAAAAACGAATCTAATCGAATAATTAGATGCAGCGGAATTAAATAATTCTCCCCACCTGTGCAAATCTCGTAGGAATCTATCAAGCAGAGCCACTCAAGCAAGCTAACAAATATAGCAAACAAGAACACAATAGGCACGCACAATTTTAGCGTGGAAAACCTCTTCAAGGCGAGAGAGGAAAAACCACGGGACCCTCGAGGCCGCTTAATCTCCACCATCAATATAATGGGTGCAACGAGTTCTCTCTAAATACAATTAGAGGATCACAATATCTCAAGATTAACCAATCTTGGCTCAAACCACAATTACAAGAAAGAGTAGAGAAACTTTACCGAATCGATGGTGCACGATCAGAAAATCGTATCAAATCACTCAGACCTGTAAACGCAAATTCCAACGGTCAGAACGTAGTACCACGTCTTCCGAACACCCTGTCCAAATATCAGCACGATCCAACGATGGATCCACCTCCGATCGGACTCGAGAACCTTGCTGGTCGGCCCAGAAAGTAGCAGAAAATTCTGCACGAATTTCACTCTATTTCTCTCTTGAATTGGTCTTATTTCCTTCTCCCTATTGCCTCCTATTTATAGGAAAGCAATTAGGGTTTCCTTTTCCATGTAGGATACTAACTACATGGGTTTTGGGCCTCCACTTATTTAATATAGGCCCAACACAAACCCCCCTTTGGCTCCCCTCCATCATTTTTCTCTCAAGCTTCACACTATACTCTAGTAGGTAGGAGTGTGTAAGGTGATAGCATTTTTGTGCCCTAGTCTAATTGCTAGTAGTCTATAAATGTCTATATATATTAATCATCGTTTGTAATGAATAAAAACGGCTTTGTATTACTTATGTGTTGAAGTAATATGTTGAGCATGATCTGATTTATGACCACTAAAGTAGTAGAACCGGATCACACTTAACGAGTCCTTGGTCAAAATACGCTTCAATTGAAGCGACCAGTATGAGGATGATTCTCAGTGATGTAGTTCTACTTATCATAGGGATGTGGGATCCCGAAATCATATCATAGATATCATGAGATAATTGGTATCGGACGACCCGCTTTGAATAGTGTTTCATAGATTAAGCCATGAACATATTCAAATGGGATAGCTTGTCACAATATCCTCAGACCAAGGAGTCTTTGTGATCGCTATGCGGTCGACGTACGACTTTGACTTGCGCCTAACGCTTTCCGTAACTGGATTGCAATAACGGGCATGATTGGGTGGCGGAACAGATTGCATGAGTGACACAAAAGACGGCTAAGGGATTTATCCATCATACTGCGGTATGGGAAAGATATCCGTTTAGGCCACTTGATCAAGAGTGACTCAGAGGAAGTACATGGCCATGCCAATGATATGAGTTATCAGTTCTCAACCGTCTCACATATCAAGTAACAATGATTGATTAAACAACGATGACGACTCTATGCATTGTGATCAATCAGGATGTCAAGAGATAATAGGATAGTGACTTGTACGCGCAAGGTTAAATCGAATCATCGATCATCATGCACCTTGGGTAATCATAATATCTTACTAGAGGCCACTTATGATGGATCGGGCAAGAGAGATCTCTTACGCCGATCCACCAACGGTGGCATTAGCCTAGAGGGTCACACACATACAATATGGGTAACTTGAGACAAGGAAAGGTTGACGTTTTTGGAGGAGCAAGACATGGCCAAAACTAAGGGTTTTAGGCAATGGGTTCGGATTTGTGAGAATGATTAGCGAATCGAGAAAACTGTGTTTGTCGTCGATATTGCGTCAGACTTTGTTTCATAAGTGACGACAAGGGTCGGATAATTTTTGGGCTCGGCAAGCGACCACATGGGCGAGCCCATTGGGCTCGTCCCATGAGGCCACAAGGCCGGCCCATTAAAGGCCCTACAATAGTCCCAATTGGGCATGTCTTGGCCGGCCTACTATGTGGGGCCACATGTGGGGGCCACACACATGCTTAGTTGGTGTTGTTGATTTTGATGAAGGGCAAATTGTGGGATTAGGTGGTGGGATGACTTAAGCCCATGCCTTCATCATTTGTTGCTTTATCAAATCAACATATAACATTTCATTTAGTACACACAAATTACAAGACAATTGGACTCTCTCTCTCTCTCTTTCTCTCTTCATTCCCGGCCTCCCCTCCCCTCCCCTTTCCTTCCTTTGCTCTGTTGTTCTTCACACTCAAGTTCTAGTAGGCTAAGTGTGTTGGATCAAAAGGATCATCCTATTGGTGTGGACGTGCTCTAGAGAAGGAGATCATTTTGTTCTTCTTTCTTGATTCTACGAAACCAAAGGTAAACTCTTGTAAAATAGTTTTTGCCTTGAAATTTAATGTTTTATGTTCTTGGACAAATTTTTTAGTTTATATTGTTGTTGCTTCCGCTTTGTATTCATCTTGGTAGCTCCAAATCCCAACAATGGTATAGGAGTGTGGTTAACCCTCTTGATCTTTCTTTCCTTAAATTTATTTCGGTTTTATGATGATTAACATGCCATATATGTTGATAACATGATATTAATGCTTTTATGGGTTCATTGCATGAAATATGTTAATTTTGAAAAATATATTGAATTTGGAATTTTTCGAAATTTTTTTGGATTTGTCGGGTCCGAGACGGGACTCTCGGGGAGCCGAATTGGAGATACCGGACGGAGGTCACTGGAGGCCGGCGGTGACCGGGGACGTCTCCGCCCTTGGCCGAGGCCGAGGGTGGCGGCAAGCCCGGTTTGGGTTTTCCAAACCCCAAACCAGGCAGTGTGCTTGGGCTCAGCCCAAATGGGCTTGGGCCCATTGGGCTTATGCCCAAATAGATTTGTGCATGGCGTTTTGATCAGTGGCACGAACCCGCGATCCAATATTTTGAAAACTTTCAAATTTGGTCGGTTTTGATAAACCGTTTTTTCGAAAAGGTTTACTTTCGATAAACCCGACTAAGCAACTTGGCAAAGTTAAAACCGGAAAATTGCATCTTGTTTCATAACATGTTCGTGTGATAACATGTTGGATGATGTGATGAAATGTATGATGCATTAGTAGCCCATAACAATTTTATCAGTTTTACGGTCTAGGGATCAGGATCCTGGATCTGTAGAGATCTCTATAGATTCTAGGGATCAGGATCTATAGAGATCGATCCAATAGAATTTTAGGCCTAAGTCAGAGCACCTACATAGATAAAGTGTTGAGAAGATTCTCAATGCTTGACTCTAAGAAAGGGAACCTCCCGGTAAGACATAGCATCAAGCTCAGCAAGAAATAATGTCCTAAAACACCTGATGAGCTTAAGAAGATGGAGGGAATCCCGTATGCTTCGGCAGTGGGATCCATCATGTATGCCATGATTTGTACGAGGCTTGACATATCGTTTGCCCTCAGCTGAGCCAGCAGATTTCAGTCTAACCTAGGCCAAGATCACTGGACTGCCATCAAGTGTATCCTCAAATATCTGAGGAGAAAAAAGGACGACTTCTTAGTGTATGGCGGGATAAAAGGAGAACTAAGCGTCATTGGATATGTTGATGCTAGTTTTCAGACAAGCTACATTTCAACGCATGATAATCTAGCTGACCCCTTAACTAAGGCACTACCGCAGCCTAATCATGAGGAGCATGTCAGGGGAATGGGTTTAGATTGGAATACCAATTGGGTCTAGGGCAAGTGGGAGACTGTTGGGTTTTTGTGCCCTAGCACAATGTATTTTCAATCTAATCATGTAATAAAGATTATTTGTTGAAATAAAATTGGCATTCATATTACTAAGTGTTGTAGTAATATCTTAAGTATGATTTGACTTGTATCATTGATGTGTCAACACTTAATATTAGATCTACAGATCAGATAAAATCTGACTTAAGCAGTCCCCGATCAGAATAGCTTCATAAGAAGCGATCGGTATGAGGTTAACTCTAAATGATCACACTCTACTGATCATGGCCAGAAGGGGGTCAGAATTAGGTCATAGTATCACCAGACAGGGGTGATATAGGACAACCCGATCATGAGTATGTTACATAGACACAGTCATGAACATACTCATATGTCGGCACATGAAATCACATAGAATGGGCTAAGCCAGAATGGGCTTATCTACATAATTAATTAAAAGTTTTGGGTTTTAAAGCCCATTAAGGCCTTTAATTAATTATTGCCTAAAAAGGTTTATCAAAAGGGAAATTTTCAAATCTGCCACCCCCTCCCTCTCTCCGTCTGTTTTGCTTGCTTCGATCTTCTAGTAAGGATCGTTGTGAGTATCCCCGGATTGCTCTTCATGTGTGGACGATCTTTAGAGGTTACTGAATCCTATTTAGTAACAAAGAGATTTTGAATCAAAAGTAATATTGAAGTTTTATTCTAGCCTAGATCTTGTGATCAATTCATGATCATGTAAGATCCTTATTAAACATGGATATTTGAGGTTAATTTCTTGTATGGGCATGAAATTAATTGATTGGAACCTTCAAATATTTCCTTCAGTGGTATCAGAGGCTTGGTTACGCATGATTTTGTATTCGAGCATGATAGGCTAGATTTGATTTTGCAATTAATTTCGGGGTTGTAAATTTAAAATTGCAAATTCTATGATTTTGGGTTAATGAATTTAAAATTTAAAATTAAAATTTGAGTTTTACTGTTGCTGAAAAATTAAAATTGATCGAGTTAGATCGGGATCGAAACCCGCAAGAGGCTGAGGCTAGCCGAGAGGCTAACCCCGGCCACGCCACGGGCCGATCGGCCGAAACGAGGAAGCCGACCAGATCTGCCCGTGGCAGATCTGGCCGACCCTCTCGGCTCCGCCCAGGGGAAGGCCACGGCCTGACCGGCCAGGCGGCCCGCCACGACCAGCCCTCACGGGCTGGTCGGTCACGGTGCGGCTAGCCCTGGCGGCTAGGGCTTGGCCTAATCCAAAATCGGCCCTCGGGTCAATTATTGGTTCGGTCAAACCGGAATGGATTCGGGTCAGAACCAACCCAGAAAAATCCAAAATTTTCAGCCATAATTAATTAAAATTTCAGACTGGTTCGGTTTCGATAAACCAGAGCGTGATCCGATTTAAATCAGAAATTAACCGGTTCAAGATAACGGTTTTGATAAACCGTATGTTATGATTTAAATCAAGATAAAATTGGAAATAATATGCTTGCGAGATAACATGCTTTTTTAAAAACATGATTGTTTGATAACACGGTGTTTGCAACATGATTGCTAAGTTAGCCCGAATTTAGAATTTAATTTCGGTTTGCAACCTGCGAGTTGCTTTTGGATTGTAATTTAATTGTGACCTGCGTGTCACAGCATTTATTTTATTTAAATTATATGTAATTACGAAGTCCCAAGACGAGAAGAACCGAAGAGAATGACGGTAATCCCGAAGAGGCGTGGAGCCAGTGGTAGTCCAGGAGAATGAGGAAAGACAAGACCTATTATAGGTTTTAGTTTATTCCAGTAGGGTTAGCGGGCTAGCTAAAGCAAGTTTACATTTATGTTTATGAATGTATGGTTGAATGCATGATTTAATTTTCATAAGTTCATGCTAATTAGGTCATCACCCACATGTGTAAAGATTGATAATAATAAGTTAATCACGCACATGTAAACCAGAATTGAAAGTATCTATACATGGATTTGTAGATGATAATTTAAAATTAAGGTCAAATAATGATCAGTGATAATGGACATTTAAAAGGCAAGTAATTTCAAGCCAAGCTAGATACCGCCCACTAGTCATCACTTCGATTAGTTCTCAGACTAATGGGTGGATACGATTAACGTGGATCCATGGGAATAGGTTCTAATAGAAGATGTACAATCTTGAATGGGTACGTGCGCATTAGCGTAGTAACCATGCAGATTGGATCATGCGTTGAAAGATGGTTTACTTGGCTGCGATTCTCAGATGATCTGAGCCAGGGTATCAGATATAGGGCAATGCCGTATACATACAATGTATAAGCCCTAGCCAAGAATCACATGGAATTGTGAAAGGACTGGACTGTCCAACTCCAATGTTCAAAACTGGGGCGATGAGATTAACTCACTTCAGTTTTGGGTATGCGGAGATCTTGGTTTAGATTCAGACACAAGAGTCAGAAATGTTCATAATCAAGTATCTCTCACTTCAAGTTAAATTAAGAATCTGATTGAATTTATTTTCATGTGTAGATTAAATGGCACCGTCGCAACCCAAATCAACACGTTCTGGCAGTGAAGTCTTAAAGTCTCTTCTTTCGAGTGACAGGCTGTCAGGGACCAACTTCCTGGTTTGGGAGAAGAACATGAGAGTCGGAGACAACAGTTAGTCTTAGGATGCCCACAGGGCTTATTTTATTTTTGGGCGACGTATTAAGTTTACCTACATTTAGTAGGAATATTATTTCAGTGTCCAGTTTGGACAAACTTGGTTTTGTATTTGCCATAGACAATGGCTTATTTACTTTATCAATAAATAATATTGTTTATTGCACTGCATCTATGGTTGGTGGATTATAAATTTTAAATGTTGATAACTCTAACTACAGTTCAAACTATAACGTAAATAAGAGGTTGAATTCTGATGACTTAAACCAGACAGTGATGTGGCACTGTCGTCTAGACCACATAGGCGAGAAACGTGTCTCGATACTTCACAAGTGTGGGTTATTAAGCTTGTTTGAATTCTCACCAATCGAGAGATACGAATCTTGCATTATGGGAAAGATGACAAAGGCGTCTTTTGGCGGCTTAGGTGAAAGGGCGAGTGATCTCCTGGGCCTAATACATTCAGACATATGTGGGCCCATGAGTGCACAAGCTAAGAGAGGTTTCAGATACTTCATAAACTTTACCGACTATTTCAGTAGGTATGGGTATGTTTATTTAATGAGACATAAGTCGGAATCCTTTGATAAATTCTAAGAATTTCATAATGAAGTACAGAACCAGCTTGTTAAAAGTATAAAGGCACTTCATTCCAATCGAGGTGGCGAGTACTTAGATCAAGAATATCTCAGTCACCTAGAGATAATGGTATACTCTCAAACTAACTCCGCTAGAAACCCCTCAGCTGATTGGTGTTTCCGAACGGAGGAACAGAACCCTGCTTGGCATGGTTCGTTCCATGATTTGTCACGCCGACCTTCTAGTATCTTTCTGGGACCATGCCCTCGAAACGGCCACATTCATTTTGAATCGGGCACCTACAAAGGCAGTGGAGACCACTCCATTTGAGGTTTGGCAAGGGAAAGCTCCCAAGCTGTCTTTCCTCAAGATCTGGGGGTGCGATGTTTGTGTCAAGCGGTTGCTTGGTGATAAACTCAAACCCAAAATAGATAAGTGTGTCTTTGTAGGGTACCCCAAAGGAACCATGGGGTACTACTTCTACAAACCCGAAGAGAACAAAGTCTTTGTTGCTCCAGGTGGGGTTTTCTTGGAAAGAAATTCTTATCCAATAATCCTAGTGGGAGTCTTGTGCTTCTTGAAGAAATTCGAGAAGACACAGAAAAACCTACAGAGGATATAGAGGTACTCGATGAGGTAAGTGATCCAAGTCTTATTCCAACAGAAACTCCTGTAGGACCAAGGAGGTCAAAAAGATCTCGTCAAAACCTAGTCAGATATGGCTTCTTAGGCACAGAGGGTAATGACTTGATCGTTGTGGATCATGATGATCCCGCAACAGTTCAACAAGCCTTGTCCAGTCCCAACTCCAAACAATGGCAGAATGCCATGGATGAGGAAATGAAGTCCATGAAAGAAAATCAGGTCTGGAACTTAATCGACAGCACGCCTGGGATAAAACCCATAGGGTGCAAGTGGATATTTAAGTTAAAGACATATATGGACGGAAAGCCTCAGACTTACAAAGCAAGGCTGGTTGCAAAAGGTTATCGTCAAGTCGAAGGCATGGACTATGATGAGACCTTTTCGCCAGTAGCGATGATTAAGTCAATCCGGATGATGTTAGCCATTGCAGCATATTTCGATTACGAGATATGGAAAATATACGTCAAAACCGCATTCCTTAATGGGAATTTGCAGGGGATGTCTATATGACCCATCCAGAAGGTTTTGTCGATCCAGAACATCCTTAAAAGGTGTGTAAGCTGCAACGATCCATTTATGGGTTGAAGCAAGCTTCCAGGAGTTGGAACTTACGGTTCGATAAAGCCGTAAAAGAGTTTGGGTTTATCAGGAATCCAGATGAACCCTATATCTAAAAGAAGAGTAGTGGGAGTAACACAGTATTTCCGGTGCTATATGTCGACGACATACTGGTCATGGGAAATAACGTCCCAACCTTGCTTGAGACCAAAGCTTGGTTAGGGAAGTGTTTCTCCATGAAGGACTTAGGAGAGGCAGCTTACACTCTAGGGATCCGGATCTATAGAGATCGATCCAAGAGAATTTTAGGCCTAAGTCAGAGCACCTACATAGATAAAGTGTTGAGAAGATTCTCAATGCTTGACTCTAAGAAAGAGAACCTCCCGGTAAGACATGGCATCAAGCTCAGCAAGAAACAGTGACCTAAAACACCTTATGAGCTTAAGAAGATGGAGGGAATCCCGTATGCTTCGGCAGTGGGATCCATCATGTATGCCATGATCTGTACGAGGCCTGACGTATCGTTTGCCCTCAGCTGTGCCAGCAGATTTGAGTCTAACCCAGGCCAAGATCACTGGACTGCCGTCAAGTGTATCCTCAAATATTTGAGGAAAACAAAGGACGCCTTCTTAGTGTATGGCGGGATAGAAGGAGAACTAAACGTCACTGGATATGTTGATGCTAGTTTTCAGACAAACCTAGATGACTTTAAGTCTCAAGGTGGGTATGTGTTCATGTTGAACGGGGGAGCTTTCAGTTGTACTCATCAAGTGGCCTAAACTTATATCTGCTCACACATCCGTATGAGGGATAAATCCTGCAGCGATCTATTGAGTCAACTCATGTAACTCGTGATCGAGCTAATCACAGTCGGTATTGTAACCCTTTTACAGGAGACGTTAGACTAAGTCAAACTCGTCACTCATTACATAGTGACCTCAATGATCCTTCCGTCTAAGGATGTGATTTCATGTGCCGACATATGAGTATGTTCATTACTGTGTCTATGTAACATACTCATGATCGGGTCGTCCTATATCACCCCTGTCTGGTGATACTATGACCTAAATCTAACCCCCTTTTGGCCATGATCAGTTGAGCGTGATCATTTAGAGTTAGCCTCATACCGATCGCTTCTTATGAAGCTATTCTGATCGGGGATTGCTTAAATAAGATTTTATCTGATTTGTAGATCTACTATTATGTGTTGACACATCAATGATACAAATCAAATCATACTTAAAGTATTACTACAACACTTAAGTAATATGAATGCCGATTTTATTTCAACTAATAATCTTTATTACATGATTAGATTGAAAATACATTGTGCTAGCGCACAAAAAACCAAACAGTCCAAGAGCTAGTGGGAGCCCGAATGGGGATGACAAGAAGATGTTATGTCTCGTAGACTCGTAGGGCTAGGATGGGCTATTGATGCATATTTAAACGCTTTAAATGCATGCTTGAATTATTAGATGGTAATTTATATGCTAGCATACTTAGCTTATGAGATTATAAGCCATCACCTCACATGCAAAGATTAAAAATCGTTTTTATTTTTTTGCATGTTTAAAGCGTTGTGATACAACACGGGTTGTTGATAACGGGTTCGTAATTGTGCCAAATACTTTCGAATTATTAAACACAACAAATCACACATTATTTGAGTCATGTGAGATGCCACCCAAATTCACACCCATGTAGGGACATTCTCTCGGTGTCGTGCGCCTTAGCGGAGCACCGATAGATTGGGTTCTATATGGAATGGTCAACCTTTTGGGATGTTGTGCGCCTTAGCGGAGCATCTCCACAAAACTTATGCATATGTGAAGGTTGGTTGACTCGACCACGATTCTCGGCCTGAGGTCGAGCTGGGGCATCAGAAGGGTAAGCCGTGTGCTTTTCCACATACCCTGACCAAGAATTAGACATGTTGTAATTGGACAAATGTCCTACCCAAATGGGTCAATTTAAGCGGTGCGCCTTAGCGTACTTCAATTGACAAATCATAGATCTTGGTTTAAAGATTCTAGTCATTAGAATCGAATGTTTGGTGTTTGATTCGGATCTTCGTAAATTTATTCAACATTTCTGATTAAATTTACTTTCTTCATGTAGAAAATTGCTAGTAATTTAACAAACTCGCCTAATTTGTCATTGAGGGTTATACTTGATAAGAGTAAGCTCAATGGTACAAATTATCTGGACTAGAACTGAAATTTACGACTTGTGTTAAAGTTGGAACGCAGGGAGTACGTCCTAGACAAGGCTATCCCGGTGGAGCCAGTTGCCAACGCAACGAGGGTCGTTAAGGATGCGTACCAGAAACACCTCAGCGACTCTATCGACGTTGCGTGTGTCATGCTAGGTTAAATGGAGGCGGACCTCCAGAAACAGTTTATAGAGCTATCCCATGATTCTTTTGCCATGTTTGCGCAGATCAAGGATATGTTCAAGGAGAAAGTACGTATTGAAAAATACACTGTTCTCCGAGAACTCATTGTCAGCAGGCAGCTCCGTAGGTCCACACGTCCTACAAATGAAGGGACATCTCGATCACCTAACTAGTCTCGGGTTGACTATGGAAAAGGAGATGGCTGCAGATTTCATTATGCTATCCCTTCCTCATGCATATAGTGGTTTCGTCATGAACTATCACATGCATGACATGGACAAAACCGCATCGGAGTTGCACAGCATGCTCGTGACTGCCGAGAATAGCATAAGAGGCAATGTGCCCAAAGGTGTTCTTATGGTTTAGAAGGGATCCAACTTCAAAGCTGGTGGTGACAAGGGTAAAGGCCCAATGCACCTGGCAGGAAAAAACAGACGACCTTTTGTTCCTAAACCTTCCAAGCCCATGAAGGGCAAGGGAAAGGTAAAGGAGTCGGTCTGTTTCTACTGCCAAAAGCCTGGTCATTGGAAGAAGGACTGTCAGCAGATGAAGGAAGATTAGAAGAATAGCGGTGGGGCCGCTACTTCGTCAGGTATTCCCTTAGAGCTAAATCTTTCTACTAAAAATACTTGGGTACTGGACACTGGAGTTGAGTCTCATGTCTGTGTGGATGTGCAGGTACTGCGCATTAGAAGAGATGTGGGCGAAAACGAGGTGGACGTAGGAGTTGGGAACAACGTGTGTGTTGCCGCAACTGTTGTGGGTTTTGTTGATCTTGTTTTGCCCAGTGGGCTTGTAATAGAACTCCTTAATGTGTTTTGCGTACCAGCTTTCAGCAAGAATATTGTATCTATATCTCTTCTTGAAAAAGGAGGTTATGATTTTTATATTAAGAACGAGTTTTTTAATATTATGCGCAATAACATATATCATGGAAATGCTCACACGGTTGGAGGTTTATACATATTGAATATGCAAAACTCAAATTCCAACTTGCTCTATAATGTTAATGCTAAGAGGTTTAAAACTGATGATTTAGACCAAACTCATATATGGCATTGTCGTCTAGGTCACATAAACGAGAAACGCATCTCAGCGCTTCACAAGCGCAGACTTTTAAGTCAATTCGAATTCCAAACGATTGAAAGGTGCCAGGCTTGTTTGATGGGCAAGATGACTAAAGCGCCCTTCACCGGAACAGGTGAAGCGGGTGATCTATTGGGTTTCATACATTTGGACGTATGTGGACCAATGACTACACCAGCCAGGGGTGGTTTAGGCTACTTTATCACATTTACTGATGATTTCAGTAGATATGGTTATGTCTATCTCATGAGACATAAGTCCGAAGCTTTTGATAAATTCAAAGAGTTTAGGACTGAAGTAGAAAACCAACTCAGGAAATGTATTAAGGTACACCGTTCTGATCAGGATGGAGAATACTTATCCAAAGAGTTTCTTAGTCATCTTACAGAATGTGGAATACTATCTCAGTGGTCTCTGCCAGGAACACCACAACTGAATGGTGTGTCCGAGCGAAGGAATCAGACATTGTTGGATATGGTTCGATCTCTGTTAA
This sequence comes from Geranium rotundifolium, assembly GCA_963920655.1. Classification (NCBI taxonomy): domain Eukaryota; kingdom Viridiplantae; phylum Streptophyta; class Magnoliopsida; order Geraniales; family Geraniaceae; genus Geranium; species Geranium rotundifolium. Next base: position 26,367,895 of record OY987312.1, on the reverse strand, counting down.
GTCACACTAATCTCCCGATTTCCTTCTGGGGTTACGCTCTACAAACGGCCGCGTTCATATTAAATAGGGCTTCGTCGATAGCAGTGGAAGGGACATCATTCTAGAAATGGTATGGGAGGGAACCCGTTTTGTCTTTCCTACAGATCTGGGGTTGCGAGGCTTTTGTAAAACGGTTGCTAGCAACCAAGCTCGAACCAGGGTCAAATAAATGCATTTTCGTCGGATATCCCAAAGAAACAAAGGGATACTACTTCTATAAACCAAGTGAGAACAAAGTGTTCGTCGCCCTTGGTGGGATATTCTAGGAAAAGGAATTTGTTTGCAAGACAGTCAGTGGGAAGACTATTCATCTTGATGAAGTTCTAGATGAGATAGTCACACAGGAACTGCTGGACGACCCCATAGAAGAAGTGGAGCGCGAAGTGGTCGTAGAGCAAGAACCAATAGCTGCAATTATTGAGGACGGTCCAAGGCAGTCTGAAAGGACCAGTCCTGCACCTATCAGATACGGTTTTATTGTAACTAGAGTTGATGAATTGGTGTTAGTGGACAATGATTCATCTACCTTTCGAGAAGCCATGGACGGATCTGACTCTGAGAAATGGGTGTAAGCCATGAGGGAAGAAATGCAATCCATGTCGGATAATCAAGCGTGGGACTTGGTAGATCAAACCCTTGGCGTAAAAGTCATTGGGTGTAAATGGATCTTTAAATAAAGATAGACATGGATGGTAAGCCTCAGATCTATAAAGCACGTCTGGTAGCAAAAGGTTATAGACAAGTCCACATAATTGACTATGAGGAAACCTTTTCTCCAGTAGCTATGGTCAAATCTATTTGCATTCTACTTGCCATACCAGCTTATCATAATTATGAAATATAGCAAATGGATGTCAAAACCTCTTTCCTTAATGGGAGGTTAGCTGAGGACGTTTATATGTCCCAGCCTGAGGGTTTTGAGGATCCAAAGAATAAGGGAAAGATTTGTAAGTTGCTCAAATCAATTTATGGTTTGAAGCAAGCATCTCGGAGTTGAAACCAACGTTTTGATGAAGCTGTGAAACAGTTTGGCTTCATCAAGAACGGTGATGAACCTAGCGTATATAAGAAGGCGGATGGGAGTAAGGTAGTCTTTTCAGTGCTATATGTCGATGACATATTGCTCATTGGAAACGACGTCCCTACCTTACTTTTGACAAAGGCTTGGTTAGGTGAGTGTTTTGCAATGAAGGACTTAGGCGAGGCTTCTTATATCTTGGGGATCAAGATATATAGAGATTGTGCCAAGCGGGTCTTGGACTTAAGTCAAAGCACCTATATAAACAAAGTGTTGAGAAGATTCTCAATGCAAAATTCCAAAAAGGGATTGCTGCCCATGCGTCATGGCATAAAGCTTAGTAAGAGTCAGTGTGCTGAGACACCTGAAGAGCTAAAAAGAATGAATGAGATCCCATATGCTTCGGCAATAGGGTCCATAATGTATGCCGTGATATGCACGAGACCGGATGTCTCGTTTGCCTTAAGCTCTACCAGTAGGCATCAATCCAAACCCGGTGAGGAACACTGGATTGCGGTCAAGGCAATTCTCAAATATTTGAGAAAAACCAAGGACGCTTTTCTTGTATACAGGGGAAGGAGTGATGATGATCTAGTGTTCAAAGGATATGTTGACGCTAGTTTCTAGACAGACCCTGATGACTTCAAGAGTCTGTTCGGATAAGTGTTTACGTTGAACGGTGGAGCATTCATCGTCGATTCTACAACGGAAGCTGAGTGCATTACTGCATTAGAGGCAGCAAAGGAGGCTGTATGGATCAGGAGTTTCATGGCTAGGTTAGGTGTAATTCAAAACCCGTCTAACCGAGTAGACTTATATTGTGACAACACCGGGGCCATTGCGCTGATAGCATTTGTGCCCTAGTCCAATTCTTATTAGCCTGTAAATGTCTATGTACATTATCATCGTTTGTAGCATATATATAAAACGACTTTGTATTACTTATGTGTTGAAGTAATATGTTAAGCATGATCTGATTTATGACCACTAAAGTAGTAGAACCATAAATCTGTACGAATCACACTTAACGAGTCCCTGGTCAAAATATGCTTCCTTAGAAGCGACCAGTATGAGGATGGTTTTTAATGACGTAGTTCTACTTGTCATAGGGATGAGGGATCCCGGAATCATATCATAGATATCATGAGGTGATTGATATCGGACGACCCGCTTTGAATAGTGTTGTCATAGATTAAGTCATGAACATATTCAAATGCGATAGCTTGTCACGATATCCTTAGACCGAGGAGTCTTTGTGATCACTATGCAATGAACGTGCGGCTTTAACTTGCGCCTAACGCTTTCTGTGACAGGATTGCAATAACGGGCATGATTGGGTGGCGGAACGGGTTGCATGAGTGACACGAAAGACTGCTAAGGGATTTATCCCTCATACTACGGTATGGGAAAGATATCCGTTAAAAGACCTCTTGATCGAGAATGACTGAGAGTAAGAGCATGGCCATGCCGGTGATACGGGTTATCAGTTCTCAGCCATCTCACATATCAAGTAACAATGATTGATTAAACAAGGGTGACGACTCTATGCCTTGTGATCTATCGGGATATCTAGAGATAATAGGATAGTGACTTGAACGCACAAGGTTAAGTCAAATCATCGATCATCATGCACCTTGGTAATCATAACGTCTTACTAGAGACCACTTATAATGGATCGGGCAAGAGCGATCTTTTGCGTCGATCTGCCAACAGTGGCATGAGCCTAGAGGTTCACACACATTCAAGATGGATAACTTGAGACAAGGAAAACTTAACTTTTCTTGAGGAGCAATACATGGAAAAAACTGGAGGTTTTGTGCCATGGGTTCGGTTTGAGAGAATAATTAGCGAATCGAGAAAACCGAGTTTTTTCGTCAATGTCGCGTCGGACTTTGTTTGATCAATAACGACAAAAAGGGTCGGTCGACTTTTGGACATGGCACGAAACCACATGGGCGAGCCCATTGGGCTCGGCCCATGAGGTCTCATGGCCGGCCCAACAAGGGCCCATTTTGGGCCCAATAAGCCTCATATGGCCGGCCCACATGGTGGGTCAAAGAGCGGGGGCCACACAACACCATGCTTAGTTGGTGATTGTGGATTAAGAGGTGAGTGATTGTGGATTAAAGCACCTTTAAGCCCATACCAATCACTTTTGACCCATGCTTATGAGTTGGATGATGAATTGAAATATCTAATATTCATTCATTACCCAAATAATCAACACAACTCACAGGGTTAAGTCAAATCATCGATCATCATGCACCTTGGTAATCATAACGTCTTACTAGAGACCACTTATAATGGATCGGGCAAGAGCGATCTTTTGCGCCGATCTGCCAACAGTGGCATGAGCCTAGAGGTTCACATACATTCAAGATGGATAACTTGAGACAAGAAAACCTTAACGTTTCTTGAGGAGCAATACATGGACAAAACTGGAGGTTTTGTGCCATGGGTTCGGTTTGAGAGAATAATTAGCGAATCGAGAAAACTGAATTTTTTCGTCGATGTCGCGTCGGACTTTGTATGATAAGTAACGACAAAAAGGGTCGGGCGACTTTTGGACACGACACGAGACCACACGGGCGAGCCCATTGGGCTCGGCCCATGAGGTCTCATGGCCGGCCCAAACAAGGGCCCATTAAGGGCCCAATAAGCCCTCTTGGCCGGCCCACATGGTGGGTCCATGTGTGGGGGCCACACAACACCATGCTTAGTTGGTGACTGTGGATTAAGAGGTGAGTGATTTAAGGGGTATGGGTTAAAGCACCTTTAAGCCCATACCAATCACTTTTGACCCATGCTTATGAGTTGGATGATGAATTGAAATACTAGACATTAATTCATTATTCAAATAATCCTCCAACTCTCACAAGCTCATCCCCTTGGTGTGGACTTGCTCTAGAGAAGAAGATCCGAAAGTTCTTCTTTCTTGATTCAACAAAGACCAAAAGCAAAATGGAGAAACTGTCCAGATTGTCCAGTTTCGGCGACCGATATTGCGTGAGCCATAGCCGATTCGTCCGAGCTCCGATCGACCTGAAACATGCGGTGTTAGAAAGATAAATCAAAGGGCTACAACTTTTGTGAAATACTGATTTTCCAAAAGAGCGCTGGTTTGGGTGGTACAAGGCCGAGAAGCAGACTTGTCTGCATAGTCTGTCCAGCGAGATGGGAAAAATTATTTGCTCCAGACGGAGGTCTTCTCGTCCGAACTGGCTTCAGAGCAAAACACAAAAGATGTAGATAATTGGCTGAGGTTTAATCTCCAAAAAAAACCGAAGTAATTGGATATCTGTAGCTCGAGATATGGAGGTTCAAAGTCTCGGTTTTCTGCCGGGCAGATTCTGGTAAAATCCGAAAACTCGATTTCCTAAGGATCTAACTTGGTAGTCGATCTTGCGTAGGTTAGGGGCGGTTTATAGGTTGCTTCCGCTGCCATAAACGTAATTAGGATTCCCCGGAACCCAACAGTGGTATCAGAGGCGGTCTACCACTCCGAGATCCTTATTTGTTATTTCGGTTTTGTAATGATATAATTGTCATAATTGTTTATAACATGATTTTAATACTTTTTGGGATAATTGCATGAAATATGTTATTTTTGAAAATATATTGAATTTGGAATTTTTCGGAAATTATTGGATTGGTCGGGTCTGAGAAGAGACTCTCGGGGAGCCGGATCGGAGGTACCGGACGGAGGTCACCGGAGGCCGGAAGAGGCCGGCGGTGACCGGGGCCATCCCTCCTCTTGGCCGAGGCCGAGAGGAGAGGCAAGCTCGGTTTGGGCTTTTCTAGGCCCAAACCGAGCCATGGTGTTGGTCTCGGCCCAATGGGCTTCAGCCCATTGGGCTTGGCCCGACTTGGTTTGTGCACGTTTATTATGTCCGTGGATGAACCCGCGATCCAATATTTCGAAAACTTTTCAATTTGATCGGTTTCGATAAACCGTTTTTCGAAAAGGTCTAGTTTCGATAAACTAGACCAAGCAACTTGGCAAAATTAAAACCGGAATTATTGCATATTATTTGATAACATGTTTGTGTGATAAATGTTGGATGTTGTGATGAGATGTATGAGGGTTATACACATTCAAGACGGATGACTTGAGACAAGGAAACCTTAACGTTTCTTGAGGAAAAATACATGGACAAAACTGGAGGTTTTGTGCCATGATTTCGGTTTGAGAGAATAATTAGCGAATCGAGAAAACTGAGTTTTTTCGTCGATGTCGCGTCAGACTTTGTTTGATAAGTAACGACAAAAAGGGTCGGGCGACTTTTGGACACGGCACGAGACCACACGGGTGAGCCCATTGGGCTCGGCCCATAAGGTCTCATGGCCGGCCCAAACAAGGGCCCATTAAGAGCCCAATAAGCCCTCTTGGCCGGCCCACATGGTGGGTATATGTCTTAGGGCCACACAACACCATGCTTAGTTGGTGAGTGTGGATTAAGAGGTGAGTGATTTAAAGGGTATGGGTTAAAGCACCTTTAAGCCCATACCAATCACTTTTGACCCATGCTTATGAGTTGGATGATGAATTGAAATACTAGACATTAAGTCATTATTCAAATAATCCTACAACTCTCACAAGCTCTCTCTCCTCTCTTTGCTCTCTTGTTCTTCATTTAATTGTTCTAGCAGGCAATTAAATGAAGGATCATCAAGATCATCCCCTTGGTGCGGGCTTGCTCTAGAGAAGAAGATCCGAAAGTTCTTCTTTCTTGATTCAACAAAGACCAAAAGCAAAATGGAGAAACTGTCCAGATTGTTCAGTTCCGGCGACCGACATTGCGTGAGCCATATCCGATTCGTCCGAGCTCCGATAGCCCTGAAAATGGCAGCGTTAGAAAGATAAGTCAAAGGGCTACAACCTTTGTGAAATACTGATTTTCCAAAAGAGCGCTGGTTTGGGAGGTACAAGGACGAGAAGCAGACTGGTCTGCAGAGTCTGTCCAGCGAGATGGAAAAAATATTTTGCTCCAGACGGAGGTCTTCTCGTCCGAACTGGGTTCGGAGCAAAACACAAACGATGTAGAGAATTGGCTGAGGTTTAATTTCCAAAAAGAACAGAAGTAATTGGAGATCTGTAGCTCGAGATATGGAGTTTCAAAGTCTCGGTTTTCTGCCAGGCAGATTCTGGTAAAATCCGAAAACTCGATTTCCTAAGGATCTAACTTGGTAGTCGATCTTGCGCAGGTTAGGGGCGGTTTATAGGTTGCTTCCGCTGCCATGAACGTAACTAGGATTCCCCGGAACCCAACATGCGCAAGCTAAGGAACACAAAGCTCATGACAGATCCAAGCATGTACTCAGGAAGTATCACATCATCCGGGACATAGTTGTTAGAGGTGACGTGAAGATCCACTACGTTGCATCTGATGATAACACAGCCGACCCCTTGACAAAAGCTCTTCCTCAACCAAAACATGATAAACATGTTAGGTCAATGGGGATAGACTGGGACTTACATTGGAATTAGGAGCAAGTGGAAGATTGATAGCATTTTTGTGCCCTAGTCCAATTGCTAGTAGTTTATAAATGTCTATGTATATTAATCATCGTTTGTAATGAATGAAAACGGCTTTGTATTACTTAAGTGTTGAAGTAATATGTTGAGCATGATCTTATTTATGACCACTAAAGTAGTAGAACCATAAATCTGTACGGATTACACTTAACGAGTCCCTTGTCAAAATATGTTTCAATTGAAGCGACCAGTAAGAGGATGGTTCTCAGTGATGTAGTTCTGCTTATCATAGGGATGTGGGATCCCGGAATCATATCATAGATATCATGAGGTGATTTGTATCGGGCAACCCGGTTTGAATATTGTTTCATAGATTAAGCCATGAACATATTCAAATGCGATAACTTGTCACAATATCCTTAGACCAAGGAGTCTTTGTGATCCCTATGCGGTCGACGTACGGCTTTGACTTGCGCCTAATGCTTTTCGTAACTGGATTGCAATGACAGGCATGATTGGGTGGCGGAACGGATTGCATGAGTGACACGAAAGACGGCTAAGGAATTTATCCCTCATACTGCGGTATGGGAAATATACCCGTTTAGGCCACTTGATCGAGAGTGACTGAGCGGAAGTACATGGCCATGCCAGTGATACGAGTTATCAGTTCTCAGTCGTCTCACATATCAAGTAACAATGATTGATTAAACAAGGATGACGACTCTATGTCTTGTGATCAATCAGGATGTCTAGAGATAATAGGATAGTGACTTGTACGCACAAGGTTAAATCGAATCATCGATCATCATGCACCTTGGGTAATCATAATGTCTTACTAGAGGCCACTTATGATGGATCGGGCAAGAGAGATCTCTTACACTGATCTACCAACGGTAGCATGAGCCTAGAGGGCCACACACATACAATATGGGTAACTTGAGGCAAGGAAAGGTTGGCATTTCTTGAGAAGCGAGACATGGCCAAAACTAAGGGTTTTAGGCAATGGGTTGGGGTTTGTGAGAATGATTAGTGAATCGAGAAAACTGAGTTTGTCGTCGATGTCGCGTGGGACTTTGTTTGATAAGTGACGACAAGGATCGGATAATTTTTGGACTCGGCACGGGACCACATGGGCGAGCCCATTGGGCTCAGCCCATGAGGCCACAAGGCCGGCCCATTAAAGGCCCAACAATAGGCCCAATTGGGCATGTCTTGGCCGGCCAACTTGGTGGGGCCATATGTGGGGGCCACACACATGCTTAGTTGGTGGTTTTGATTTTGATGAAGTGCAAATTGTGGGATTAGGTGGTGGAATGACTTAAGCCCATGCCTTCATCATTTTTTGCTTTATCAAATCAACATATAATATATCATTTAGTACACACAAATTACAAGACAATTGGACTCTCACTCTCTCTCTCTTCATTGCCGGCCTCCCGTCCCCTCCCCTCTCCTTCCTTTGCTCTCTTGTTCTTCACACTCAAGTTCTAGTAGGGTAAGTGTGTTGGATCAAAAGGATCATCCTATTGGTGTGGACTTGCTCTAGAGAAGGAGATCATTTTGTTCTTCTTTCTTTATTCAACAAAACCAAAGGTAAACTCTTGTGAAATAGTTTTTGCCTTGAGATTTAATGGTTAATGTTCTTGGACAGATTTTGGAGTTTATATTGTTGTTGCTTCCGCTTTGTATTCATCTTGGTAGCTCCAAATCCTAACATAAGGATCATTCAAGATCATCCTATCCGTGTGGACTACTTTGGAGTTGAAGATCTCAAACGTTCTTCAAGTTTCGATTCGAACAAACCAAAAGGTAAAAAACTTGTGATTTTTTTTTTTGCCTTGGGATTTAATGGTTTCACAATCTTGGGCAGATTTTGGGGTTGGTATTAGGTTACTTCCTTTGCCATGGTCTTCTTGGTTACCCCAAAGTTCCTACAGCCTAGTGGGCATACTAAGGCTAATTGTTCCTACAATTGTTGTTGGTAATCCATAGCCATCACCAACTCTTAGGTCCACTTCACCCTTGCCCAAAGTCTTTTCTATCTTCCAACACATGCACATTTAAACAAATGTGTGATTCAACTCCAGTATCTAGTACCCAAGAGTCAGAAGTAGAAAGACTAAGACTAATCTCAATAACGTAAATACCTGAAGACGTGAAAAAAATTCAGCATGCAATATGAACTTTCAAATTTGAAAATTACCTTTTGGGAATCAATTAAACACAAAAATTATGTGGTCTCTATATCGTCCACACAAGCACGACACCTAAACTAAGGATTCTACACACAAATTTACTAGTTTTGTGTGTAGAAGAATAGCAAAAACCCTAGCTATTGGAGGAGAGAGGGAGGGGCAACAAGGAGAGAGAGAGAGAGCCGAAAATAGGAGTATAATTAGGGTTATATTATGGATAAAATCAGATTTTATTTATCATTATTTTTCACATAACTTCGGCTCTCTCTCTCTCTCCTTGCCGCCCCTCCCTCTCTCCTCCAAAAAGCTAGGGTTTTTGCTATTCTTCTACACACAAAACTAGTAAATTTGTGTGTAGAATCCTTAGTTTAGGTGCCGTGCTTGTGTGGACGATATAGAGACCACATAATTTTTGTGTTTGATTGATTCCCAAAAGGTAATTTTCAAATTTGAAAGTTCATATTGCATGCTGAATTTTTTTCACCTAAGATCATATTATCGAATTCCATGGTTAGATTATTGTCCGTTGCATGTAATTAAATCTATGGAACCCATGGAATTCCTTCAGTTAAGTGTTCCAGAAGACGTTTCATCTTCAAGACATGGGGACTGACAGAGGTTCCAGCCTTGAGCTTGCAGGAGAAAAGTTCCCTAAAAGTCTCATATCTTTTGATTCGAGCCTTCTCCTTGAACATCTCTTTGACCTATGCCATCAAGGCAATTGGGTCATGCGAAAAGTCCATGAATTGCTTTTGCAGCTCAGGCTCCATGCTGCCCAGCATCATGCACCGAGATACATATGATATGCGTCTCTCAGTGCCCTAGTAGCGTTCAACGCTGGCTCAGTAGGTGGGTTCTCGGTACAGATACATAATTTGCATTCATTCTTGAGAACGAGTCTCAAGTTTCTGTCCCAGAACAAGTAATTCACGCCATTGAGCCTGTCCTTCTCGATCAGGACTCTCAATGCGCTACTATTACTTTGGGTTGTGTTTGCCATTCAGATCTACGCGAAGAAAAAAGAAAGAAAAATTTAATCAGTATTTGTTTAAATTCAAGTTGGAGATCGAGATTAAAAAAAATTGTTTGATTCTAAAACTTTTAGAATCTTAACCAAGATCCTTGCATACACTCGACTGAAGTTAACGAAGGATCACCGCTCCAACCGAGCTACCAAGGTAGGATAACTCATCCAATTACATTCCATGTAATTCCTGGCTAGGGTTTGTACATAAAATGTACGCGACACACCATATCTAATATCCTAGGTCAGCCCTGGATGACAATCGTAGACAAGTTTACCAAATCTTGACTATGACCTAGTTTTAATGTGGCTACTACGCGGAGGCGCACGTACCCACATCAAACTGTCCAACTCATCTAACCCTTCTCCCCTATGAATGTTACGAGGAGGCGCACCCGCTCACAGGCTTGAAGTCTTTTTTGAAGGGTTTCCATGGGTTTCAAATCAATAAAACTCATGCAACGGATGCGATATAACCATGGAATCCACAAAATACTAAAACTGATCATCATGTTATGATAGTTTCAGCAAGAACAAAACTGAAAGTAATCTGAAATATACCTTTTAATGGTTGAAGTCAGCGAGCCACAAAGTGTATGTGCTCAATATTAGGTCCACACAAGCAAGGTACTTTTTTCTCTCAAAGTTCTTCACTAATTTTTACTAGAAAATTATGGAAGAAGAAGCAAACTAGAAGTTAGAGAGAGAGAGGGGAAGGATCGGCCACCAAATGAGGGAAGTGGAGAAGAAAAAATCTGATTTTTTTCAACTCAAATAACTTCCCCATTTTCACTTGATTTATTATTTTACAAAATTATGAATCAAATGGGCTTAAGTCCCAATCTAGCATTCTAATCGAATTAAACCCTTTAAGCCTTTTTAAGACTTAGGTTTTAACTAGATGGTTTAGCTAGACCGGCCCAAAACTGATTTCCTCAAGCATCTTGTTTAAAACCTAGGCTAGGAATCATCTAATTCGCTTCGGTTTAACTTAAATCAAAAAGCAAATTTTCCCGATTCTCATACTTTTCGTATACTGACCTTACAAGTCCCTTTTTGCTATATACCTTGCTTAAACTGTGTGACCCTCTAGACTCATAATCCGCTAGCATACCGGCGCAAAATTACCATTTTGCCCTTTCCATCATAAGTGGCCTCTAATAAGATATTATGATTATCCAACGTCCATAGTTATCGATGATTCGATTTAACCTCTTATCGTCTATATCACTATCCTTTTATCACATGATATCTTGATTGATCATACGGCACATAACCGTCTTTCTTATTTAATCAATCATTGTTTCTTGATATCTGAGATGACTGAAAACTTTATACTAAGAATCACCCGCATGGCCATGCAATACCTATCAGTCATACTCATCAAGTGACCTAAACAAATATCATTCCCATATCGGAGTATGAGGGATAAATCCCTTAGCCGTCTTTCGAGTTCACTCATGTAATTTATAACTGAATCAATTAGAGCCCTTATAACTACCCTTTTACATATAGCATTAGACTAAGTCAAACTCAGATACTTATTATATAGTGACCACAAAGACCCTTCGGTCTAAGGATACAATGACAAACTACGATATGTGAGTATGCTCATGACAACATCTATACTCTATACTCATTACCGGGTCGTCCAATATCATTCCCCGAATGATATCTATGACCTAACTTCAGCATTACCTTGTCATGACCAGTAGAGCGTGATCATATAGAGTTAACCCCATACTGGTCGCTTCTGAGGAAGCTTAACTGACCAGGGACTCATTAAATATGATTCTATCTGATCTGTAGTTCGACTATTAGTGATGACACACATAATGATACAGATCAAATCATATTCAATATATTACTACAACACATTAGTAATACAATATTGTTTTATTTATTCTGAAAGATGATAAAAATTACATAATATGGATAACTTTACATTGGCCTAGGGCACAACTATAACGATCTCCTACTTGCCTCTTGTTCCAATATATTCCCATAGACCTCACATGTCTCTCATGGTTAGGCCGTGGTAGAGCCTTCGTCAAGGGATCAACCATATTATCATCAGTCGGAACATATGTAATCTCCACATCACCATTATCAACGAACTCTCTGATAATGTGATATTTTTTTGCGTATATGTTTGGATCTGTTGTGAAATTTGGGCTCTTGAGCAAGCCCTATGGCCCCCGTGTTCACAAACAACAAGCTTATCAAATCATACACTTGTGGCGTTACATCTAATTCAGTTAGAAAGCTTCTAATCCATACGGCCTCCTTAGCTGCTTCGGCAGCAGTCATGGCTTGCTTGAAGCTCTTCCAGCTAAACGCTCCACAGTTCAACACAAAGACATATCCTGCCTGAGATTTGAAATCATCAGGATTTGTCTGAAAATTAGCATCAACATATCCTTTGACTGCTAGTTCTCCATCTACCCCCGCATACACTAAAAATGCGTCTAGTCCTCAAATATTTGAAGATGGTCTTGATAACAGTCTAGTGTTCTAGGCCAGGGTTAGACTAAAATATGTGGGCACAGCTGAGCGCGAACGAGTCATCCGGTCTCGTGCATGAAGGAATGTCAAGGGATCTCAAACAAAAAAATTTCCTGCAGCTGAAGCATAATCGAACCATGAAATCCATAAACTAGCTTAGATCTTCATGCAAATAATTCCAGCATGCAATAAAGAATTAAATCTGAAAATTACCTTTGAGATTCGAATCTAGATACAAAGGTTTTGTATCTCTCTATTAAGTCCACACAAACAAAGCTTTGATCGAAAATCAAACTCAAAACCTAAACTACTAGTTTTAGGGATTGAGGGAGCAAATCGGGAGAGAGAGGGAAAGAGAGTGGGTTTCTGCCAGCTCAAGGAGGAAGAAGAAGTAGTGATTAGGGTTTTTCTATTTTCTTCTTTTATTACCCTTTTAGTTTTAATAATTTAAAAAAACTAATAAAACCTAAAAGGGCCTCAAGCCCAATCACTTAAGCCCATTTAATCTAATCTATAAAGTCCATTAAGACTTAAATTATAATTAAATGAATTAATTAGATCAACCCAACATTAACTTAGGCCAATTCCCTTAAGCGTCTTGTTTACAACCTAGGCCGGAAATTGTCTAAACCGTTTCGGTTTAGCCTGAACCATTTCGGTCCACCTAAACAGGAAAGTGAATTTTCCAATTCTCTTGTTTCTCTTTCATGGACTTTCAAAGTCCGATTTGCTATATACTTTTCTTAAAGTGTGTGACCCTCTAGGCTCACGATACGTTGGCAGATCGGTGCAAGATTATCATTTTTCCCTTTTCATCATAAGTGGCCTCTAGTAAGACATTATGATTATCCAACATTCATGAATATCGATGACTCGATTTAACCTCATATCGTCGATGTCATTATCCCTTTCTCTCAAGATATCCAGATTGATCATAAGGAAGAAAGTCGTCATCCTTATTTAATCAATCACTGTTTCTTGATCTGTGAGATGACTGAATCCTGATACTATGTATCACTAGCAGGGCCATGCATTTCTTTTCAGGAAATCTCATCAAGTGGCCCAAACAGATCGTTCCCATGTCGGAGCATGAGGGATAAATCTCTTAGCTGTCTTTCGCGTTCACTCATGTAATCCATAACTGAACCAATCAGATCCCTAATGGTTACCCTTTTAGAAATAACGTTAGACAACGTCAAACTCAACTACTAATTATATAGTAACTCCAAAGACTCCTTGGTCTAAGGATACTTTGACAAACTACAATATATGAGTATGCTCATGACAACATCTATGTTACAAACTCACAATCGGGTCATCCAATATCATTCTCCAAATGATATTTATGATCTAACTCTAACACTTTCCTTGGCATGATCAGTAGAACGTGATCATATAGAGTTATCCTTATACTAATCGTTTCTGATGAAGCATATGTGACCAGGGACTCATTAAATGTGATTCTTTCCGATCTACAGATCTACTATTATTACTGACACACATAATGATATAGATTAAATCACATTTAATATATTACTGCAACACATTAGTAATATGATGTCGTTTTATTTATTCCGAATGATAATAAAACATTATAATGTAGGTAACTTATTACATTGGGCTAGGGCACAACTCTAACAATCTCCCACTTGCCCCTAGTCCTAACCTAAGTCTCAATCCACTCCCATAGACCTCACATGCCCTTCAGGCTTAGGCTGTGCTAGAGCATTGGTCAAGGGATCGGCCATATTATCAACAGTCGGAACGTAACTTATCTCCACATCACCTCTATCAATGATATCTCTGATAAGGTTAAACTTCTTGAGTGTGTGTTTGGATTTGTTGTGAAATCTTGGCTCTTCAGTAAGTGTTGTGGCCACAGTGTTGCACACAACAAGCTTTTCAGATCAGACGCGCGCGGCATTGCATCTAATCTGATCTAAAAGCTTATAATCCATATAGCCTCTTTAGCTGCCTCCGCAGCAGCTAAATACTCAAGCTTCCGTCTGCCAAATAGTAATGGTGGCCAGCCTAGAATCGTTCCTCCTCGAGAGTACTACCACTGCAACAAAAAACAAATCTTGACAGTTATATCAGATCATTAGTCTAACATCGTCGTATCCCAACGACTTACTGTTCATCTAACCCCTAACACAACAGTAAGATATCCTTTAGTTCTTTTAAAGTACATGAGGATGTTCTCTACACTAATCCAGTGTTTCTCACCGAGGTTAGATTGGTATTTAATGGTACGGCTTAGCGCGAGCGAGACCTCCTGTCTTGTGCACAACATGGCATGCATAATAGATCCTATAGCCTAGGCATGTAGGATCTCCTTCATATTTCTCAGCTCATCACAAGTCCTAAAACTCTGAGTCTTGTTGAGTTTAATGCCATGACGCACGAGTATGTACCCTTTTAGAATCAAGCATTGAGAATCCTCTCAAACCTTTATCTAAAATTCCTTTCGGAATGATCCCCATAGATCCTAATGCCCAAAATAAATGTAGCATCGCCTAACTCCTTCATCGAGAAGCGCTTCCATAACAAAGCTTTGGTGGAAAAATCGGGATGTCATTCCTGATGAGTAGTAAGTCATCGACATAGAGCAGAAGGAATACTATATTACTCCCACTCGCTTTCTTGCAAACGCACGGTTCCTCTTCATTCTCGATGAAGCCAAATTCTTTTACAGCTTCACCAAAATGATGTTGGTATTCGAAGGATCCAAATAAATGATACGCAGCAGAACGCGTCAGGATAAAATAACCCCGAACCTGTCAGGATCTTATCTACATGATAGATCTTACAAGTTACGAAAGGATGTACCTTTACGGTTTTGCAGATTAGTCAGGTTACGGGCCAGATAGCGCCCAAACTTGACCTCTAATTGAAAACGCTATTTCTCAAAAAAAATTAAGAGTTTTAAATTTCCTTTAATCTGGAGCTGGTTTCAAGGTAATCAGACCTCACAACTTGGAGATATGCATCTCGCAAGTTTCATCGACAGATCTGGAAAAACTACAACTTTGATTAGTAAAACAAAAACAATCGTATATTCGAACCACCGAAAGCAAATCAAGTGTTCTGCTCTCAAAGGTATACACACCAATGCAGAAGACCACCAGATCTAAGCTCAGATTCCCCTAAAAGAAAGAAAATAAACTCAAGTTATGATTTTTCAGCTCATGAGGCCTCTATTCATAGAGATTGGCTAGGGTTTTGGGAGCATGAACCAGCCCATAAAATGGGCTAAGTTCGGCTCCCTCGAAACCCTAGCCGCCGGCCATCTTTGGCGACTTGGGCCTCATGGGCCGAACCCATTAGGGTTTCGGCCATGAGGCCTTGGCCTTGCCCAATTTGGCAGCCCATGAGGTATGCCAACCTCATGGGTTTCGGCCCCATTCTTCATCATGGCCGGCGCACAAAACCCTAGGGTTTCGGCCCGGTCCATGGCACGTGAGCTGGCAGGCCCGTCGCCCAAAACTGAATGGTTTTGGCCATGGCCCGATTTAACCAATCCACAATTAATTCGGCCCAGATTTCCTAAGATGTACACCCTATGCGTGTGACCCTTAAGGCTCATGTCTTGTTGGCAGATCGGCGTAAAATTACCATTTTACCCTTTCCATCATAAGTGGCCTCTAGTAAGGCATTATGATTACCCAAAGGTCATGATTATTGGTGATCCGATTTAACCTCATGTCGTCCATGTCACTATCCTTTTATCTCTAGGTATCTTGATTAATAATAAGGCATAGAGCCGACATCCTTATTTAATTAATCACTGTTCCTTGATATCCGAGATGACTGAAAATGATACTCCGTATCATCTTCATGGTCAAGCGTTTCATTTCAGTCAATCTCAGCAAGTGTCCCAAACCAATACCTATCTCATACCGTAGTATGAGGGATAAATATCTTAGACATCTCTCGTATCACACATATAACCCATCCCCGAGCTGATCACAACCGTTATGGTTACCCTGTCACATATAATGTTAGGTTTGAGTCAAACTCGGATATTGACTATATTGTGATCACAGAGACTCTTTAGTCTAAGGATACAATGAAAAGCTATGATATCTAAATATGTTCATGACAACATCTATGTAACATATTCAAGTCGGGTCGTGCAATATCGTTTCCCCAAAGATATATATGATCTGACTCCGGAAAAATCTATTGCCATGTTCAGTAGAGCGTGATCATAAAGAGACCAGGAACCCGTTAAGTATAAATCATACAGATCTATAGTTCTACTGTTAGTGATGACACACTCAATGATATATTTCGATGTATACTTAACATATTACTACAACACAATAGTAATATAAGGCCGATTTTATTTCATTGCATACAATGATAAAACTATTACAGATTTACATCGTATTGGACTAGGGCACAAATGGTACAGTCTTCCACTTGCCCCTAGTTCCAATCTAAGTTCTAGTCTATCCCCATTGACTTTACATGTCCTGCATGTTTAGGCTGTGAGAAAACCTTCGTCAAGGGGTCGGCTGTATTATCATCAGTAGCGACATTACAGATGTTCTTCATGTCTCAATAGAGACGATGTCTGCTGAGTATTTATTTGAACTTTCGTGATCTTGGCTCATAAGTCCATACTATGGCCATTGGTGTTATCACAAGAGAAGTTCACTAGATTTAGATGGGTTTGGCATTACATCTAACCTAACTCCAAACTTCTGATCCATACAACCTACTTAGCTGCTTTTGAGGTAGCTAAATACTCAGCTTTCGTTTGCAAAATTAGTAATGGTAGCTAGCCTGAAATCGTTCCAGCTAGTTAATGCCACCACTCAATAAAAAACACATAACTTGACTATGATCTAAAATCATCAGTCTGGAAACTAGCATCGCCGTATTCTAACGACTTATTATTTATCTATACCCTTAACACAACAGTAAGATATCCTCAGTGCTACTAAGTACATGAGGATCTTCACTACTGCATTCTAGTGTTTTTCACAAGGGTCATACTAGCATTTACTGGTATAGGCTAAGGTAAGCAAGACATTCGCACTAGCCTTCTTCATACACAAGGTTCATCTTCGTCCTTAATAAAACCGAACTCATAAACAGTTTTAACAAGACGAAGATTCCAACTCTGAGAAATCTGCTTCAATCCATAAATGGATTTTAGCAGCTTTCAAATCTTTCCAGTATTCTTCGGTAAGAAAAATCTTGATTGATTTCACCATCCATGTCTGTCTTGACCTTAAAGACTCATCATCAAACAGTGGCTCTTATACACACGGTTGATTCCACAAAGTTACTAACTTGGTGATTTGACATGGATTGTGTCTCTTCTTTTATGGCTTCCAGCCATCTCTCAGAGTAGGGACTGTCCATGGCCTCTTTAAATGTTGTTGTATCATCATGATCCACAACGACCATATAATCACCTTCAAGTATTAGGAAACCTAATCTGAAGTGTGAATGAAGGGTCCTCTAAGACCGTCTTTGACTGTCAGGAATAATTATTGGAACTGGTTCTGCCTCTACAATCAGCTTAACTTCTACAGTGTTAAAGTGTGGCTCCTGAATTTCTTAAGGTTGTACTGCACCCTCCCAAATCTCTTCGAGATGCACAACATTCCCACTGACTTTTTGGAAATAAAAACCTTTCCAAAACACCCTACTTTCATAAATAAAATCTTGTTCTCACTAGGCTTGTAGAAGAAGTATCCCCTTGTTTCCTTGGGATACCTCACGAAGACGCATTAGGGAAATTACGTTTGGATGTTTACCACACCGAATATAACTATAGTCTAGTTCTACTCTGGTTACTACGCGAAGGCGCACACACCCAGATAAAACTGACCATCCCATCCACCTCGCATCCCAGTAAATACTACGCGGGGCGCACTCATCCACAGTAATGGGAGTTGCGATGAGTGTCGTATGGTGTTCTTTCCGTTGTCTTCGTTAGAGGTTCATTCACTACGAATATAGCTGATTCTATAGCGTAACCTTAAATAGATATTGGGGAGTCCATTCAGAAAATGATCCCACAATTTCCAAGATGATCGGTAAACTCTCAGGATAAGCATTCCAACCGAAGTGCCTTAATGCTTTTCCCGAGTTTGTTTTGCACTTCATTCTTAAACTCTTTGATCTTCTCAAAACTTCAGATTTATGTCTCATTAGATGGACATAATCATATCTACTAAAATAATAAGTAAATATGATGAAGTACCCAAACCCCTTCCTGGAATAAATGCTCATTGGTCCACACAGAACGGAGTGCATTAGACCTAATAATTCACCCGCCCTTACATCAGTACCTGTGAAGGGCGCCTTTGTCATTTTGCCCATCCAACAAGCTTTACATTTTTCAATCGAACTGAATTCGAACGGACTTAAAAGTCCACACTTGTGAAGTGCTGATATGCATTCCGTTGATCTGGCCTAAACGACAATGCCATATTAGAGTTTGATTTGAACCACCGAAGTCAAACCATTCTCTATTTATGTTACAGACTGACCTTTCGTTAGTATCATTCATGTCCAATGCATAGTGACTATTAATTTTTGGAGTTCTTTGCATAATAAATGTCATTTCGGTAGATATCACGAATGTCATTGTGCAATGGCAAGATATCGTTCTTGTCCCTCAAGATACTGAAATCATGTTCCTGCTAAAATCAAGTACATCTTTAACATTTATCAAATGCCGAAACTAAGCCGATTGGGCATAGTTAATTCGATGATTACTACAACAATTACCACGCCCATTGTGATATTGCTTACCCATAGATGCATCTCTCCTTTGGTCAGAAATCTTCTACTTTTGAGATCCTATAAACTTAATGTGTAATCCAATATTCAATACTTGGGATTCAGAAGTAGAAGGATCTGTAACATAAGTTCCTGAAGATGTGGATCCTCCACATCCTCCTTCAACTCATCTTGGTATCTCATCCAGTCCTTTCCTATGACCAACAAGATTGAAGAAATACAATCGTCACCCTTGCGTTTTGAATTAGCCTTGGTCTTGTGGACCATGGGGGACTCTCAAATTCTTTCAATCTAATTAAGGATTTCGCCCTTGTTAACACCATCTTTCGAAAAAGCTTATCCCTTTGTTGACCATCAAAACATCCTTAGTTTAACTATTGATGTTCATCTCATCAGTGTGACGCATCTCGCACAACTCTAAAATTGTCCTATACTTGTTGTGTATGTTATAGTTCGCTATAAACTCATCATACACATCCGTTGCCTTTTGAAGACTATGTCTTCTTGCAACCCAACATCCATCTAACCCATATTAGTAGTGTGTTTAGAGTGTTTTACGAATGCATCTCTAAGAGCTTTTGTGGAATTAGCAGCTAGCTGGTTCCTTAGGGATTGTCTTGGTCAAGAAAAATTTTTTCTTTATTTATTTTGTACCAGTAAAGATACCCCATCCTTTCGAAGGATATATCTCAGTGAATAAATGTGTTTTGATTTGCATTACAAAAAATAAATTTAATCAGTTATAATTAAATTTAAGTTATTAGAAAACATCAAGTCCATGATGCTTCAATTATAAATTACATGCAAAGCCTGATTAATTCCAATTTTAATCCTTTACATGTTCGTGATGTTCCAGCATACATTTCTGAATGTACAAAAATATTCATTCATAAATTCCTACTCATGCATATCTAGTATACATATAAAGCTCAAATAAATGTACAAAACTAAAGCCCATTCCTAGTTTCAAACTAAGAAATTGGAAAACCCTAGAGACTATGTCTTCCCGCCTTCAATTGAGGACTCACACTGGCTCTGGACATATAGTCCGGTTGAATCTCCATACACCATAAGCCGCCTTTCCGGTTCACCATTATTCTTGATCCAGTTACAAGATGTACACGGTTCGCTGACCGGAAAATTATATAACATAATTTAAATTTAAAACAGCTACGCAGACCGCAAAATTAATTACTTCCTTTAACCAGCGGTTCGCAGACCGCAAAATTAAACTAATTAAATAGAACGGTCTAGGGCTTTAACTTGTACCAGAAAAAACATGTTATCAATCAATTGACATGTTATCACACAAACATGTTATCAATCAATATGAATATTAACCGGTTTTAATCTTGCCTACATTTTGATCCAATTTATCGAAATTGGACTGGTTTTAAAAACGGTTTATCGAAACTGATTAAATCTGAAAAATTCTAAACAAATTTGGATTTACAGAATTTAGGGCCGAAAACCCAAAACCCTAATGGGCTAGGGCCCAATGGGCTGAAGCCCTTCTGGGCCGAAACCTTAATCAGTCGTGCCTTGGGTTTGGAAAACCCTAAGAGCCGCCACCTCCACCACCGCACCGCCACGCCGGGCCATGGTGGGGATGGGGTGGCCATGGCTCCCTGGCTGACCCGCAGCCATGGCTCCCTGGCTGACCCGCAGCCACGGCCATGGCCGGAGCCGGTCGCCGCACCGCCTGTCCGGTCACCGGTCCAACAGCCCCAGTCCGGGGACCAGAAAATTTCAAAAAATTCCAGATCTATTACTTTTCAGAAAAAAACAGTTTTCATGCAGATCTAAGTCCAAAAAACCGAAATTAAATCATAAAAATGATATGGCAAGAAAATAATACTGAAATCATGCATAATCAATCAAAATTGCAGATCTAAGGCAACAGACCGCCTCTGATACCACTGTTGGGATTCGGGGGATCCAAATCAGATATGCGCAGCGGAAATAATAAAATGAAATAAACCCAAGCCCGTCGGATCTTATCTACGCGATAGATCTACAAGTTACGAAAGCATGTTCCTTTTCGATTTTTCAGATCAGTCAGGTTGCGGGCCAGATAGCGCCCAAACCTTATCTCTAATGGAAAACGGTATTTCATGACAAATTGAAGAAATTTAAATTTACTTTAATGATATGCTGGTTTTAAGGCAATCAGACATAACGCCTGCGAGATAGGCTTCTCGCAAGTTTTATCGCCAGATCTGGAAAAAGTACAACTTTGATTGGTAAAACAAAAACAATGGTATATTCGAACCACCGAAAGCAAATAAAGTGTTCTGCTCTCTAAGGTATCCACACGATTGCAAAAAACCACCATATCTAAACTCAGATTCCCCTACTAGAAAGAAAATAAACTCGGTTACTAAATCCGGCAGAGTAACGGTATGAAAAAATCAAGTTATGATTTTTCAGCTCATGAGGCCTCTATTTAAAGAGACTGGCTAGGGATTTGGGAGCTTGAACTAGCCCATAAAATGGGCTAGTTTCGGCTCCCTCCAAACCCTAGTCGACGACCATCTTGGGCGGCTTGGGCCTCATGGGCCGAACCCATTAGGGTTTTCGGCCATAAGGCATGGTCCTTGCCCAATTTGGCAGCCCATAAGGTATGCAAACCTCATGGGTTTCGGCCCCATTCCTCATCATGGCCAGCACCGAAAACTCGAGGGTTTCGACCCGGTCCATAACATGTGAGCTGACGGGTCCGTGGCCAAAACCCTAGGATACCTCACGAAGTAGTATCTCCTTGTTTTCTTGGGATACCTCACGAATACGCATTAGGAAAATTACATTTGGATGTTTCCCACACCGAATATAACTAAGGTCTAGTTCTTATTTGGTTACTACGCGAAGGCGCACGCACCCAGATAAAACTGACCATCCCATCCAGCTCGCATCCTAGTGAATACTACGCGGAGGTGCACACATCCACAGTAATGGGAGTTGCAATGAGGTTCATATGGTGTTCTTTCCGTTATCTTTGTAAAAGGTTCATTCACTACAAATATAGCTGATTTTATAGCGTAACCGCAGATAGATATTGGGGAGTCCATTCCAAAATGATCCCACAATTTCCAAGATGGTCGGTAAACTCTCAAGATAAGCATTCCAGCCGAAGTGCCTTAATGCTTTTCCCGAGTTTGTTTTGCACTTCATTCTTAAACTCTTTGATATTGTCAAAAGCTTCAGACTTATGTCTCATTGGAGGGGCATAAACATATCTACTAAAATAATCAGTAAATATGATGAAGTAACCAAACCCCTTCCAGGCATAAATGCTCATTGGTCCACACACAACTGAGTGCATTAGACCTAATAAGTTACCCGCCCTTACATCACTACCTGTTAAGGGCGCCTTTGTCATTTTGCCCATCTAACAAGCTTTGCATTTTTCAATCGAACTGAATTCGAACGGACTTAAAAGTCCACATTTGTGAAGTGCTTATATGCGTTTCATTGATGTGGCCTAAACGACAATGCCATATTAGAGTTTGATTTGAACCACCGAAGTCAAACCATTCTCTATTTATGTTACAGACTGTCCTTTCGTTAGTATCATTCATGTCCATTGCATAGTGACTACTAATTTTTGGAGTTCTTTGCATAATAAATGTCATTTCGGTAGATATCACGAATGTCATTGTGCAATGGCAAGATATCGTTCTTGTCCCTCAAGATACCGAAATCATGTTCCTGCTAAAATCAAGTACATCTTTAACATTTATCAAATGCCGAAACTAAGCCGATTGGGCATTGTTAATTCGATGATTACTACAACAATTACCATGCCCATTGTGATATTGCTTACCCATAGATGCATCTCTCCTTTGGTCAGAAATATTCTACTTTTGAGATCCTACACACTTAATGCGTAATCGAGTATTCAATACTTGGGATTCAGAAGTAGAAGGATCTGTAACATAAGTTCCTGAAGATGTGGATCCTCCACATCCTCCTTCAGCTCATCTTGGTATCTCATCTAGTCCTTTCCTATGACCAACCTGATTGAAGAAATACAATCATCACCTTTTGTGTTTTGAATTAGCCTTGGTCCTGTGGACCATGGGTTACTCTCAAGTTCTTTCAATCTAATTAAGGGTTCCGCCCTTGTTAACACCAGCTTTCGAAAAAGCTTATCCCTTTGTTGACCATCAAAACATCCTTAGTTTAACTATTGATATTCATCTCATCAGTGCGACGCATGCCGCGCAACTCTTAAATGGTCCTATACATATTGTGTATGTTACAGTTCGCTATAAACTCATCATACACATCCGTTGCCTTTTGAAGACTATGTCTTCTTGCAACCCAGCAACCATCTAACCCACATTAGTAGAGTGTTTAGAGTGCTTTACGAATGCATCTCTAAGAGCTCTTGTGGAATTAGCAGCTGGTTCCTTAGGTATTGTGCTGGTCAAGATATATGTCTTCTTGATTTATTTTGTACTAGTAAAGAGACCTCATCCTTTCCAAGGTTATATCTCAGTGAATAAATGTGTTTTAATTTGCATTACGAAAAATAAATTTAATCAGTTCTAAATAAATTTTAGTTACAGATGATTATTAAACCACAACCGTTCGTTTCATTACTTAGAATCTAAACGAAGAACCCTGATTTACTCGATTGAAGTGAACGGAGGCTCACTGCTCCAATCGAGCTATGTAGATAGGACAATCCAATTACAACCGCTGTAACTCTTGGCTAGGGACTGTACATAAATGTACACGACATTCCCTATCCGATACCCTAGGTCAACCCTAGCTACAATCGTAGTCAAGTCAAGCAAATTAAACTATGGTTCAGTCCATATGTGGATACTACGCGGAGGCGCACACACCCACATACGACTAACCAACTCATATAGCTCGCATCCCAATGAATGCTACGGACCCATTCACGGGGCTGGGAGCTAGTCTGAGTGTTGAGATTTGGGTGGTATCTCACATGACTTGAATTAACTGTGAATTGGTTGTGATTAATTTTATTTATTTGAAAACATCAAGTCCATGATGCTTCAATTATAAATTACATGCAAAGTCTGATAAATTCCAATTGTAATCCCTTACATGTTCGTGATGTTCTAGCATACATTTCTGAACGTATAAAAACATCCATTCATAAAATACTACTCATGCATATCTAGTATACATATAAAGCGGAAATAAATGTACAAAACTAAAGACCATTCCTAGTTTCAAACTAAGAAATTGGAAAACCCTAGAGACTATGTCTTCCGGTTCTTCTAGACCGTCTTCAATTGAGGACCCACACTGGCTTCAGACATCTTCAACTCCGGTATAATCTTCATACACCATAAGCTGCCTTTCCGGTTCACCATTCTTCTTGATCCAGTTACAAGATGTACACGGTTCGCAGACCGAAAAATTAAATAACATAATTTTAATTTAAAACGGCTACGCAGACCACAAAATTAATTACTTCCTTTAACTAGCGGTTCGCAGACCGCAAAATTAAACTAATTAAATCGAACGGTCTAGGGCTTTAACTTGTACAACACAAAACATGTTATCAATCAATTGACATGTTATCACACAGACACGTTATCAATCAATATGGATATTAACCGATTTTAATCTTGCCTACATTTTGATCCAATTTATCGAAACTGGACTGGTTTTAAAAACAGATTATCGAAAACGATTAAATCTGAAAATTTCTAAAATAATTTGGATTTACAAAATTTAGGGTTGGCTGCCACGATCTCGGATCACAACCCAAAACCCTAATGGGCTAGGGCCCAATGGGCCGAAGCCCATTAGGGCCCAAACCCTAATCGATCGTTCCTAGGGTTTGGATAACCCTAGGAGCCGCCACCTTCTACACCGCACCGCCACGCCGGGCCATGGTGGGGATGGGGTGGCGTGGCCCCCTGGCTGACCCGCAGCAACGGCCATGGCCGGCGTCGGTCGTTGGCGCCGCCGATCCGGTCACCAGCCTGAAAGCCCCGGTTCGGTGACCCGAAAATTCCAAAAAATTCCGAATCTATTATTTTTCATAAAGCATCAGTTTTCATGCAGATCTAAGTCCAAAAAAACAAAATTTAAATCAGAAAAATGATATGGCAAGAAAACAATACTAAAATCATGCATATTCAATCAAAATTGCAGATCTAATGCAATAGACCGCCTGTGATACCACTGTTGGGATTTGGGGGATTCAAATCAGAGATGCGCATCAGAAATAATATAATAAATTAACCGTGAACCTGTCAGGATCTTATCTACGCGATAGATCTACAAGTTATGAAAGCATGTACCTTTTCGGTTTTGCAGATCAGTCACGTTGCGGGCCAGATAGCGCACAAACCTGGCCTCTACTGGAAAACGCTATTTCACGAAATATTGAAAAAAATTAAATTTCCTTTAATCTTTGGCTTGTTTTAAGGAAATCAGTCATCACACCTAGGTGCATCTCGCAAGTTTCGTCGCCAGATCTGGAAAAACTACAACTTTGATTAGTAAAACAAAAACGATGGTATATTTGAACCACCGAAAGCAAATCAAGTGTTCTGCTCTCTAAGGTATCCACACAAATGCACAAGACTACTAGATCTAAGCTCAGATTCCCCTACTAGAAAGAAAATAAACTTGGTTAGTAAATCCTGCAGAGTAACGGTATGGAAAAATCAAGTTATGATTTTTAAGCTCATGAGGCCTCTATTTATAGAGATTTGCTAGGGTTTTGGGATCATGAACCAGCTCATAAAATGGGCAAGGTTCGGCTCCCTCAAAATCCTAGCCGCCGGCCATCTTGGGCGGCTTGGGCCTCATGGCCCAAATCCATTAGGGTTTTGGCCATGAGGCCTTGACCTTGCCCATGAGGTATGCCAACCTCAAGGGTTTTGGCCCCATTCCTCATCATTGTCGGCACCCAAAACCCTAGGGTTTCGGCCCGGTCCATGGCTCGTGAGCGGACGGGCCCGTGGCCCAAAACCGTAGGGTTTTGGCCACGGCCCGATTTAACCAATCTACAATTAATTCTACCCAGATTTCATAATATGTGCACCCTATGCGTGTGACCATTTAGGCTCATGTCCTGTTGGCAGATCGATGTAAAATTACTATTTTACCCTTTCCATCATAAGTGGCTTCTAGTAAGGCATTATGATTACCCAAAGTTCATGATAATCAGTGATCTGATTTAACCTTATGTCGTCCATGTCACTATCCGTTTATCTCTAGGTATCTTGATTAATCATAAGGCATAGAGTCGTCATCCTTATTTAATTAATCAATGTTTCTTGATATTTGAGATGACTGAAAATGATACTTTGTATCATCTGCATGGCCATGCGTTTCCTTTAACTCAATCTCATCAAGTGGCCCAAACCGATACCTTTCTCATACCATAGTATGAGTGATAAATCCCGTAGACATCTCTCGTATCACACATATAACCCATCCCCGAGCCGATCACAACCGTTATGGTTACCCTGTCACAGATAACGTTAGGTTTGAGTCAAACTCGGATATTGACTATATAGTGATCATATAGACTCTTTGGTCTAAGGATACAATGACAAGCTACGACATCTAAATATGTTCATGACGTCATCTATGTAACATAATTAAGTCGGGTCGTACAATATCATTTCCCCAATGATATATATGGTCTGACTCTGGCAAAACCTATTGCCATGATTAGTAGAGCGTGATCATAAAGAGTCGTCCTCATACCGGTCGCTTCTGATGAAGCTTGACTGACCAGGGACCCGTTAAGTATAAATCACACAGATCTATAGTTCTACTATTAGTGATGACACACTCAATGATATAGATCGATGTATACTTAACATATTACTACAACACAATAGTAATATAATGAAAATTTTATTTCTACGATGATAAAACTATTACAGACTTACTTCGTATTGGACTAGGGCACAAATCCTACAAACCAAGATTCCAACTCCATGAAGCTTGCTTCAATCCATAAATGGACCTTTGCAGGGACTTTTTGGATCGACAAAACCCTTAGGTTGTGTTACATACACATCCTTAGTTAAGTTTCTTTTAAGGAAGGTGGTTTTGACATCCATATGCCATATTTTACTTTGTATCAACAAAACACTCAGGCTGTGTTATATACACATCCTTAGTTAAGTTCCTATTAAGGAAGGTTGTTATGACATCCATCTGCCTAATCGAAATATGCAGCTATGGCTAGAATAATCCAAATCTATTTGACCATTGCTACTGGTGAAAAAGTTTCATCACAATCTAGTCCTTTCATCTGACGATAATCTTTTTCAACTAATCTAGCCTTTTAGGTCTGAGGTTTTTCATCCATGCTGGTCTTCGAGCTTATAGGTCCACTTACAACTGATTGGTTTTATCCCAGAGGTCTGAGCAATCAAGCTCCAGACTTAGTTATTATTTATGGTCTCTTGAAAGCCCGCTGGATCATCATAATCCACGATGCACACGTTATCACCTTCAGATAAGAGAATATCCGTATTTGACAGGTGCACAACGCGTTGGACCGTCGGGATTATCCGCAGGAATAGGTTCTTCCTCTACAACCGATTTAGGCTCCTCAATTTCTTCATTGTCTGAATGTGGATTCTGAACGTGTCATCTAGAATTTCTTCAAGATGCACAATTCTCCCACTGACTGTTTTGGAAATGATTTCTCTTCATAAACACGCCACCTCGAGCAACAAAAACTTTGTTCTCCCTTAGCTTGTAGAAGTAGTATCCCTTTCTTTCCTTGGGATACTTTATGAAGACACACTTGTCTAACTATGGTCCAGCCCCCTATCTAGTTACTACGCGGAGGCGCACGCACCCAGACGTAACTAACCATCTCATCCAACCCGCATACCAATGGCTACTACGCGAGAGCGCACACATCCATGGTAATGGGAGTTGAATGAGTGTTATTTTAGTTGTCTTTATCAGAGTCTTATTCAAAATGAATGTGGTTGTCTTGAGAGCTTAACCCCAGACATATATTGGGAGACCAACATGACTCATCATGGAACGAACCATATTCAATAGGGTCCTTTTTTCTCTGTTCGGACACACCATTTAACTGTGGTGTTCCGGGCAGAGTCCATTCCGAGATGATCTCACAATCTCCAAGATGATCGATGATTTCTTGGGACAAGTATTCTCCACCTCGATGCGATCGAAGTGAGTTGATACTTTCCTCTAGTTAGTTATGTACTTCATTCTGATACTCTTTGACCTCATAAAAGGATTCAGACTTATGGAATAGACATAACCATATCTACTGAGATCATTAGTAGATATGATGAAGTGGTCGAACCCTCTTCTGGTGTATGAACTCATAGGACCATACATATTGAAAATGTATTAGGCCCAATAAGTCACTCGCCCTTTCACCTCTACTTGTGAAGGGCGCCTTTGTCATTTTTCACATCAAACACACTCCGCATCTTTCAATCAAATAGAATTCGAACGGACTTAAAATCCATACTTATGAAGTGTTGATATGCGCTTCTTGTTGATGTGTCCTAAACAAAAATGCCATAACAGAGTTTGGTTTGAATCACCAGATTCAGGCCATTCTCTATTTATGTTGCAGACTGACATTTCGTTAGTATCATCTACACCTTATGCATAATAACTACTAATTCTTAGAGTTCTTGCATAATAAATGTCATTTTCAGAGATATCACAAATGCTATTGTTAAACAGCAAGATATCGTTCTAGTTTGCACAAGAAACCAAAATTATGTTCCTGCTAAAACTAGGTACATCTTGACAATTATTAAATGCCAAAACTAAGCCCATAAGGCATTGTTAATTCAATAATGTCTACAAAAACCGTCACGTCCCTTGTGATGTTGCTTACCCGTAGATTCATCCCTCCATTGGTCAGGCATCTTCTACTTTTGAGATCCAACACATAACTTGTGATCCAACATCCAATACCTTGGATTAAGAAGTAGATAGATATGTAACATAAGTTCCTAAAGATGTTGATCCTCCACATCCTTCTTTAACTCATCTTGGTATCTTGTCCAGTCATTCACTTATGACTAACCTCATTGAAGAAAACAGACGTCATCCATGCGTTTTGAATTAGACTGAGTCATTTGAACCATGGGTGACTCTTAGTTTCTTTCTATCTTGTTTAAGGGTTTCACCGCTGTTAACCCCATCTTTAAAAAGCTTATCCCTTCCTTTCCTTGGGATTGTGTTGGTCAAAGAAAAAATTCCGTATCGATTTTTGTACCAGTACAGAGATATTGTCTTTTCAAAAGATGTATTTCCGTTACTGGATGTGTCTTTTGATTTGCATCATGAAACATTTGATCGAGCAAGATAAGCTTAACGACATTAAATTTTCCGATTGGGGCAGGAACTTCAGACTAGTTCTCAAGCACAAACGTAAGGATTATATTCTTTTCCAGGAACCACCTGCTGAGCCAGCAATGAACGCTGCAAGGGCGCTATGGGATGCTTACCAAAAGTTCCTTAGCGACCGGATCAAAGTGAAGTGCATTATGATGGTCAGTATGTTGCCTAACTTGCAGAAGCAGTTCTTGGACATTTCCGAAGATCCCAAGGCCTTGATGGTAGAGATCGAGAAAATGTTCAAAGAGAAAGCGTGTGTCGAAAGATACGACATTTTCAGTGAACCGATGTCCTGCAAGCTCAAGGCTTGAGCTCCTGTCAGTCCCCATGTCCTTAAGATGAAACGTCTTATGGAACACTTGACCAGACTCGGTTATGTTGTGGATAAGAAAATGGCTGCAGACTTTGCGCTGCACTCACTTCCAGATACATATCATGATTTCGTTGGAAATTACAATATGCATGACATGGATAAGACTGTGACAGAGCTCCATGGTATGCTCATGACCGCGGAAAAGAGTGTCAATGGCAAGTCCAAGGAGTTTCTTATGGTTAACAAGCAACTAAGCTTCAAGAAAACTAGCCTGGGCAAGGATAAGGCCCCTATGCATGTAGCGGGGAATATTCGGCAACCTAAGGGTCAAGCAGCTCCCAAGGCTGTTGAGAATCGGAGAAAGGATGTCGTTTGCTTCTATTTCCAAAGGCAGGGGCACGGGAAGAAGGATTGCAAGAAACATAAGGAGATTTTAAGGAAGAGTGGAGCTTCCACATCTTCAGGATCAGGTATATATATTATTGAGCTCAGTCTCAATTTATCTACTTCAGATTCATGGGTACTTGATACTGGTGCAGAATGTCACATTTGTGTTAATGTGCAGGCTCTGAGAAGTATAAGAGATGTGGGCAGGAGTGAGGCAGGCCTTCGAGTTGGTGATGGAAATCAAGTCTCAACAATTGCAATAGGAAAAATTAGTCTCAGTTTGCCCACTGGGCTTGTTTTAGTTTTAAGCAATTTTCATTGTCTA
This sequence comes from Geranium rotundifolium, assembly GCA_963920655.1. Taxonomy (NCBI): domain Eukaryota; kingdom Viridiplantae; phylum Streptophyta; class Magnoliopsida; order Geraniales; family Geraniaceae; genus Geranium; species Geranium rotundifolium. The sequence continues at coordinate 26,337,486 of OY987312.1, read as the reverse complement.
CCTGCATTTCGCAGAAATATTAATTCTGTTTCCTTGCTTGACAAGGAAGGATATTGTTTTTCTATTGATAATGGATTATTGAATATTTTTAAGAATTATATTTATTTTTGCAATGCATCATTGGTTTGTGTTTTGTATATTGTTAATACTCAAAACACCGACACATGCTCGATATATAACATAAGTAATAAAAGGCTTAAATCCGATGATTTAAACCAGACTATGATATGGCACTGCCGTTTAGGCCACATAGGCCAAAAACGCACCTCAACACTTTACAAGTGTGGACTTTTAAGTCCGTTTGAATTCCCTTCAATCGAGAGATGCGAGGGCTAGTGACTTGTTAGGTCTCATACATTCCGATGTGTGTGGACTTAAGTTAAAATGGGTTTAATTAAACTTTATGCCTATTCGTAATATTAATTATAAGAATGGGCTTAAGTTAATTAGGAGATTTTTAATGCATTTGATTTTGTGATAAATAAAGATAATAAAGATCAGATTTTTTCAAAATAATCCTAACCCTAATTCTCTCTCTTTTTCGGTCCTCTCTCTCTCCACCATAGTTCGGGTTTTGCTTTTCTTCTACTCTCAAAACTAGTGCAATTGAGAGTAGAATCCTAAGGTTTAGGTGCCTTGCTTCTGTGGACGACCTAGAGAACTCAAAGTTTTGTGTTTTATTGATTCAAAGAGGTAATTTTCAGATTTATTTGTTCATTTTATATGCTGAATTTTTATCACATAAGATCTTGTATTCGAAATCCATGGTTAGAGTCTTGTCTGCTGCATGTTACTTAATCTATGGAGTTCCTTCATGGTCACCCTCGCCGTTGACCGAGACAAGCATCCTAAGGTTCGCATTCGCCCTAGCTGCCACCTGCAATTTTAAAATAACCTGAGCCTTCACCTGACATCTGATCGGCCTGGAACTGGTGTTGATTGCCTCATGGAGCCTTACTGGTTTGCTTTCAGCATCGGAGAATCGTAGCGGACCTTGCAATCGAGGCTCCCTCTCCGATCTTGCTTTGGCTAGAGTGACTGGGCTCGCCATGGTCGACCTGGAGCGGCGAGGCCTATCCTTCACCTGCCTGGCGTCGAGAGTGGCTCTCCCTTGCCTCGGTCTTTCTGAGGCATCACCTCACGTCCTAGCCGAGCGTCGCCGCCTCAATTTTTAGATCGGTTAAGGGGCCAAATCTATTGGGACACGAAGGTTGACGATGATCAACAACTCCCCATCGAACTCTCCTGACCATGACGAAGAAATCGAGGCCAAAAATGCCTCAAAACAGCGTCGTTGGAGCTCGCCGGTGTTGGCCGGCATCGGTCGCCGGAAATCACCTTTCTAGAGAGCTTTTTCCCAATGTCCAACTCAAAAATAACTTGGAGACAGGTGTGGGCAGGTTGCCGAGGTTGGAACCAATTCTCTCCAAAAAACTGCATTAAGCAACTCTCTGCAAAACGGTTTTTATGTAAGTTCAAAGTCCGTTCGTGAGTGCAAGCGTTTCCGGATTGTACTGTGTTAGCCTTTGGAGGCTATTGGCATCAACGATATGCACCGAGGTCGTGCCGGAAATAGCTTTTAAGGCAGTGGCTTGTTCATACCACCGCACACTTTTTCTTCCTAACGATAAGTCTCTTAATCCTCTCATTGTTATACAATTGTTTTCCAACAATTTAAAAGCTATTTCTCTGTATAAAAATGGTTTGCAATGAATTGGACCCTGGAATACTAATTGTGTGCTGATGAATAACCTCCGTGTTATTCATGAGGATGTTACCAATTTCAGAAATCCAATTTACAAGCATCGGGTGTTATGGCTCGCCATGATATAGCAGGAACCATCTTGCACGAACATTTTGTGTCTTGGGTCAATATTAAGCTCTCTACATTATCATAAGAGCAAAATATATGCACTAATCGAAGAGTTGGAACAAATTCCAGTACCGCTGGGGCCAAGGTTTAGTAACCGCTGATTCTTCGAGGATGTCAATCCGAGGTTGTAGATTTTGATGCGGAACCGCGTACAAGCAGCTCCGGCAAGTGAGGAGCTCGCCAATCTAGGCGTAGCTCTGCACTGCATGTGGAGATTAGAGTATGAGATAGAAGAGCCGTCAAATGCTCAGTCCGGGAATGACAGGGGCAATCAAAGAAGGTGGAGCCACACAAATAAATTAGAATTGTTCTCATCTATCAGTGTACTGAGAGCTGCCATTGATTTTGAAGTGGCTTGGTACCGTCTCACCAAGCTATATCATTATGGCTTTCAAAGTGTGACAATAGCAGTTTATGGGAGTTGCGGTTGAGCCTGTGAGGTCCGAAAACTGCAATCACAAACTGGAAATTGTGTGCACTCTTAATGAACAAGTACGAATTATTCATGTGATAATTTTGGAATATAATTCAAGTTTTGATTTTTTGAAATTCATGTGTGTATTAATTAGTTCAAATGTGAATTAATTTTTGAGTAAATTTCATAAAAATAGCTTGATAAGCACGTGACGATTATGAATCTTTTTTTAAGATTATTAGATTGTTTCATTTTGTGATATAAAACACCATCAACTTGGTGTTGATGGTTTTTAAGATATTTCTGCTAATCTTGTGATGTATAACAAACTACTATATATGTGAGCCATTAAAAAATCATGTGAAAGACTAGATTCGACGAATCGTCTTTGGCGACATCCAAATTTGATTGCCTCCAAATTGAAACTTACTAGTCAAAAACCAAGTAAGTAATTATGTATTAATTCTTGACTCTGAATTGTGTTTCTTTGTCAAGTTTTGGTAAGTCGATGTCATTCGATTCTATGTGCACATGTAGAAAATCATGAATTACATATATGAGTATGTTTGTGCAATACGTGTGATTATTAATTTTCTCTAATATGCAAATTAATTTTTGGACGATATCCATATGACAATTGTGGCAATAAACATGTGAAATTTTTAGTATACTTGCTTGTTTTTAACATGTCCAAAAGCTAAATGATAGTATACTTTTAGTTAATGCATTCTTGATGAAATAAGGGGGTTATTGGTTTAACTCGAGAATTCTCATAATGTGGGGGGTTGTTTGGCTAAAGTAGGCTTAACTAAACCTCAAGATAAATAATATTGGACTTGAAGCCTTTGACTTTGTGGTCATTGGTTATGCTTTTAATGTTGGGTTTTGGAGCGTTCTAGATCGTCGAGATAGCGGAAGCATTATACAAATCTACTCCAAACCTTGTCCAAGAACATAAACCATTAAATCCCAAAGCAAAATCTATTCCACAAGATGTTTACCTTTAAGTCTTTGTTGAATCGATTAAAGAAGAACTTTCGGATCTTCTTCTCTAAAGCAAGTCCACACCAAGGGGATGATCTTGATGATCCTTCACTTAATTGCCTACTAGAACAATTAAATGAAGAACAAGAGAGCAACTTAGAGGAGAGAGAGGGTGTGGCCGGCCACAAGAGAGAGAGAGAGAGAGAGCTCTTGTAAGTTTTTGTGATTATTTGAATAATGAATTAATGAATTAATGTCTAGTATTTGAATTCATCATCCAACTCACAAGTATGGGTCAAAAGTGATTGGTATGGGCTTAAAGGTGCTTTAACCCATACCCCTTAAATAACTCACCTCTTAATCCACAATCACAAACTAAGCATGGTGTTGTGTGGCCCCCACACATGGACCCACCATGTGGGCCGGCCAAGAGGGCTTATTGGGCCCTTATTAGGCCCTTGTTTGGGCCGGCCATGAGACCTCATGGGGCCGAGCCCAATGGGCTCACCCATGTGGTTTCGTGCCGTGTCCAAAAGTCGCCCGACCCTTTTTGTCGTTACTTATCAAACAAAGTCCGACGCGACATCGACGAAAAAACTTAGTTTTCTCGATTCGCTAATTATTCTCTCAAACCGAACCCATGGCACAAAACCTCCAGTTTTTTCCATGTATTGCTCCTCAAGAAACGTTAAGGTTTCCTTGTCTCAAGTTATCCGTCTTGAATGTGTGTGACCCTATAGGCTCATGCCACCGTTGGCAGATCGGCGCAAAAGATCGCTCTTGTCCGATTCATCGTAAGTAGTCTCTAGTAAGACGTTATGATTACCCAAGGTGCATGACGATCGATGATTCGACTTAACCTTGTGCGTACAAGTCACTATCCTATTATCTCTAGATATCCCGATTGATCACAAGGCATAGAGTCGTCAACCTTGTTTAATCAATCATTGTTACTTGATATGTGAGATGGCTGAGAACTGATAACCCGTATCACCGGCATGGCCATGCTCTTAGTCTCAGTCAGTCTCCATCAAGACGCATTTTAACGGATATCTTTCCCATACCGTAGTGTGAGGGATAAATCCCTTAGCCGTCTTTCGTGTCACTCATGCAACCCGTTCCGCCACACAATCCTGCCCGTTATTGCAATCCTGTTATAGAAAGCGTTAGGCGCAAGTTAAAGCCGCACGTTCATTGCATAGAGATCACAAAGACTCCTCGGTCTAAGGACATCGTGACAAGCTATCGCATTTGAATATGTTCATGGCTTAATCTATGAAAACACTATTCAAAGCGGGTCGTCTGATATCAATCACCTCATGATATCTTTGATATGATTCCCGGATACCTCATCCCTATGACAAGTAGAACTACGTCATTAAGAACCATCCTCATACTGGTCGCTCTTAAGGAAGCATATTTTGACCAGGGACTCGTTAAGTGTGATCCGTAAAGATTTATAAATCAGATCATGCTTAACATATTACTTCAACACATAAGTAATACAAAGCCGTTTTATATATAGGGGAAATAGCAGGTCACTACCCTGTACTATACAACTTTTGCATGTCACTACCCTCTACTTTTTTTAGTTGCATGTCACCACTGAAGGTTTGATTTAGTTGCACCGTCCATCACAGAGTTAAGTGTGATATAAAAAGTCCACAATACCCCTATATTAAAAAAATTCAAAAATTCAAAAAAAATATCTTTTGAATATTTTTTTAACAAAAATATTTTTTATTAGATAAATAATAAAACACTGATTTCAAAATTATTTTTTTTTAAAAAAAATAAGTTTTTCAAAAAAAAATATTAAAAATAAAAAACCACTTTTAACAACGTTTTTATTTTTAATATATTTAAAAAAAAATTATTATTCTCTTAAAAAATAATATTCAAATCAGTTTTTTATTATTTATTCCATTAAAAAATTAAAAAAAATAATAAGTTAACCAAATTATTATTTTTTTAATTTTTTTATTTTTTGAGTAGAAGGGTATTTTAGTCATTTAAATATTTCAGTTTCAAATTTTATTAAATGACTAAAATACCCTTATATTTAAAAAATCAAAATATGAAAAACAATTCATTTGTTTAACTTATTTATTGAAATTTTTTTATGGAATAAATAATAAAAAAATAATTTGAATATTATTTTTTAAGAAAATAATAAGTTTTAGAAATATATATTAAAAATAAAAAACATTGTTAAAAATGGTTTTTTATTTTTAATATTTTTTCTAAAAAAACCATTTTTTTTTAAAAAAATAATTTTGAAATCAGTGTTTTATTATTTATCTGATAAAAATATTTTTTTTAAAAAAATGTTCAAAAGATATTTTTTTAATTTTTGAATTTTTTTAATATAGAGGTATTATGGACTTTTTACATCAAACTTAACTCTGTGATGGACGGTGCAACTAAATGAAACCTTACAGTGGTGACATGCAACTAAAAAAAGTAGAGGGTAGTGACATGTAAAAGTTGTATAGTACAAGGTAGTGACCTGCTATTTCCCCTTATATATATTACAAACGATGATAATGTACATAGACGTTTACATGCTAATAGCAATTGGACTAGGGCACAAAATGCTATCATTTAATAATGTTTATTAGAATGATCCTCATAAATTGCTTAAATACTTGAATGATACAATTAATTTGTCCTTACATACTAGTATCTCTCAATGTGTTTGAAGAATTATGTAATGGAAATTGGGGGTTCAAGTTTTGGTGAATTCAACTTCACTAGTAATTCTATAATCCACGGGAGGAGGTGTTATCTCGTATAAATGTCCAAAATATACTTGAATATGAGTTCATTTCCCTTAATTTAGTAGGGTAAGAAGCATATAGAGAGGTATCTAATGGCAGATGTGTCAGTTTGGGTGATTTCTTCGGAGTTTGTGAGATCCAAATGAAATCTTGCCAGCACTTGACAGATTTTATGTCTTATAAATCCATAGCCAGTGTTTGGTGGTGCTAATGAAATGCACTTGATGGATTTTATCACTTGATTTGAGGTTGGACTATGTGTCCTTAATAGTTTGAATCTTTGTGTTAGGTGCTTATGAGACGCACCTGGAGAGCTAACTTATCAGTTGATGTGAGGATGGAAAATGTGTCCTTAATAGCTCAAAACTTTGTGTTAGGTGCTTGTAAGACGCACCTGGAGAGCTACGTTATCAGTTAATGTGAGGATGGACTATATGTTCTTAATAGCTCAAAAATTTGTGTTAGGTGCTTGTACGACGCACCTAGAGAGCTACCTATGTGACTGTGATGGTTTGGCCGCCATCTATGAAAGACATGACTTATTCTTTCTAGCACTCATTAAAACCCAAGGTGCACGCATGGCCTTAAAAGCGTTTGTGGGAAAAATATCGCGGAACTTGCACAATATTAAAGATATGATGTGTTGTGGGGTGTATCAACTGAAACTAAGCAAGTTCAAGATTCAATTCACTTATTCTAAGTAAGTTGTTGCCTCACTTCACTACGTGTCAATTCAAATCGAAAGATATTGATACTTAAGTATCCAAATCATCCTATACCCATGAACTCATTTATTTTTAAAAGTCTTTTGTTAAGTCATTTGTGGGGGATTATTGGAAATAATGACTTATAAAAGACTTTATTATTATTTATCTAAATTGGTTTTTATTCAATATTCATTTAATGGTCTTTCTTTCCCATTAACTCCTACCATTTTGGGAGTTAGTTGCTTTTGGCTATTGTTGGTGTGGTTTACTCCAAAATTAGAGATAAGTGATAGATTTGGAGACATGTGTGGGCAGGTTGCCGAGGTTGGAACCAATTCTCTCCAAACAACTGCATTAAGCAACTCTTTGCAGAATGGTGTTCTTCCTAACTATTCATGGGTATGGTTTTTGTGTGAGTTCTAAAGTCCGATCTCGAGTGCAAGCATCTCCGGACTATACTGCGTTAACCTTGGGAAGCTACAGGCATCAACGATATGCACCAATGTCGTGCTGGAAATAGCTTTTAAGGCAGTGTCTTGTTTATACCACGGCACAGTTTTTCTTCCCAACGATAAGTCTCTTAATTCTCTCATTGTTATACAATTGTTTTCCAACAGTGACAGGGCGAGCTCCCAACACCTTTCCTCCTTCTCTCTTCAACACCAGCCCTCGGGTTGCCGGGTTAGCACCAACCTACCGGGTTGGACCCGGCAGGATAATCCGGCAACCTGCTCCATTTTCCCGTCTTTTGCGTTTTAGCTCCATTTCATCTCTTTTCGGCCTGTTTCCACCTAAAACCATCTCGCAACAGTCGTGAGGTAAAAGTAGTATATATTCACTAAAAATGATTAATTCGGGACAAAATAAGGTTAAAAGTGAGGGGATTTGACTATGTCGGATACATAAATTGCGACCACATCAATAGTGATCACAAAGACTCCTTGGTCTAAGAATACAATGACAAGCTACGACAACTGAGTATGCTCATTACTACATCTATGATACATACTTAGGTCAGGTCGCCCAATATCATTTCCCAAATGATATCAATGATTTGACTCCGGTAATCGCATTACCAATGATCAGTAGAATGTGATCATAAAGAGTCATCCTCATACTGGTCGCTTCTTTTGAAGCTTAGATGACCAGGGACCCGTTAAATGTTATCTGGGCGGACCTATGGTTCTACTATCTGTGATGACACACTCGATGACATAGATCAAATCACATTCAACATATTATAACAACACAAAGATAATATAATGCCTATTTAGTATTGTGGTGATGATGTAACAATTACACAGAAACTAAGATTGGCCTATGCCTCAAATCCTACATCAATGTCTTAGAGGCACAAGATTAGCTGAATGGGATGATTCTATATACTGAGTGTAATAGATTGATCATATATGTCATGACGTGACTAAGACCGTGTGTATTGTTTTCCTTAACATGTACCAGTAAATACCAGTCTAACCTCGATGAGATCCACTAGAATGTAGTAGAGAATATCCTCATGTACTTCAGGAGCACTAAGGATATCTTACTATTATGTTAGAGGTTTAGATGGAAAGTAAGTTTTTAGGATATGACGATGCTACTATCCAGACTGATGATTTAAGATCGTAGTCTGGTTATGTGTTTTGTATGAATAGTGGTGCTATTGAGCTGGAACAATTCCAGGCCATCTACTATTACTGTTTTTGCAAACGAAAGCTGAGTATTTGGCTGCTTTGGAAGCAGCTAAGGAGGTTGTATGGATCATATGTTCGGGGGTGGGTTAGATGCAATGCCAAACCCATCTCATCTAGTGAACTTTGTTTGTGATAAAACCAATGGCCATAGCACAGTCTGATGAGCTAAGATCACAAAATTCTAAACGAATACTCAGCAGATATAGTCTCTATTGAGAGACAAGAAGAAGATCTATAATATTGCTACTGATGATAAGAAAGCCGACCCCTTGATCTAAACATAAAGGACATGTAAAGTCTACGGGGATAGACTGGAACTTAGATTTGAAATAAGGGAAGTTGGAGATTGTATAATTTGTGCACTAGTCCAATACAAAGTAATCTGTAATAGTTTTATCATAGTCTGCAATGAAATAAAATCGACATTTTATTACTAATTTGTTGTGGTAATATGTTAAGTACAATCCGATATGTATCATTGAGTGTGTTATCACTAATAGTAGAATTATAGATCTGTATAAATTACACTTAACGGATCCCTAGTAAGTTAAGCTTCAACAGAAGCGACTAGTATAACGATGACTCTTTATGATCACGCTCTGCTGATCATTGGCAATGCGATTGTCGGACTCATGTAATAGATATCATTTGGAAAATGATAATTGACAACCCGACCTGAATATGCGGCATAGATGTTGTCATGAGCATATTCAGTTGTCGTAGCCTGTCACAATATCCTTAGACCGAAGAGTCTTTTTGATCGCTATGTAGTCAATATCTGAGTTTGACGTACGCCCAACGTTACCTGTAACAGGGTAGCCATAACATATACGATTGGCTTAGAAACGGGTTGCATGAGTGATATGAAAGACGGCTAAGGGATTTATCCCTCATACTTCGGTATGGGAACAATATCCTTTTAGGCCACTTGATGAGAATGACTGACAAGGAAAGGCACACTCATGCAGTTTATATGGGGTATCAATTTTTAGTCATCTCACATATCAAGATACAGAAGAAGACGGATCTATGCCTTATGATCAATCAGGATATCTAGTGATAAAAGGATAGTGACATGGACGACATGAGGTTAAGTCATCGATAATCATGTAAGTTGGGTAATCATAATGTCTTACTAGATGCCACGTATGATGGAAAGGGTAAAATGGTAATTTTACGCCGATTTGTCAACGGGACATAAGCCTACAGGGTCACACACAAAGGACACACATTGAAGAAATTAGGCAAATATTTTAAAATTAATCGGAATGGGTCGTGGCCTAAACCTAGGGTTTGGGCCACGGACCCGAAAAGCACAAAAATTTGGCCACGGACCGGGCAGCTTTGGGCGCCGGCCGTGGTGGGCGTTGGAGGCCGAGTCCATGAGGGGCTTCCATGGCATGGCAGCCCTCATGGGCTGCCACTTATTGGGCACGGCAGCCCATGGCCGAAACCCTATTGAGTTTCAGCCCATTTGGCCCAAACCGGCCACAATAAGTGACGGCTAGGGTTTCCATAAGGGAACCGAACCTAGCCCATTGTATGGGCTGGTTTGTGATCCCAAAACCTTAGCCAAACTCTATAAATAGAGGGCTTATGTGCTGATTTTTCAATATAATTCCATTCCTTACCGAAACGCTGCCGAATTTTCTACTCAAACTCATTTACATTCTAGTAGGTGTATTAGGGTTTAGAATATTAATCTTGTGTGTTCATATGGATACAGATAGAGGGAGGATCATATTGGTACTTCTAATCGGTGATTTGACGATCTAAGAAAGGTATGAATCTAGATCTCGTTTTAATTTCTTTTTCGTAGATCTATCGCATAGAAACAATCCTAGGCGGGTTCGGGGTTTATGTTTTTCTTATATTCGGCTGTTGACGGGAGAAAATCTCGGCAAGCCGAAATCTACCAACTCCCGAGTACACGGCAAGTACATCGGTCTTCAAGTAATATAGGGCGTTTTAAAGCCCGGAGTTATCGATCCCACGAGGACTGTTAGCTGTTGAACATTGGAGTACAAGTGTCTAATGTGTCGGGTCTGAGCGATCAAGAATTGGTTTTGGTTTTGAAAATTTACACTAAAAATCTCAACACAAGCATGCAATATATGAAATCATCAACAATCATAATTACAAACTCACTAAATATGCAATTAACACAAAAGTAAGAAATATTATAAAGGCGATCGGGGAGTCGAGAGTTCGGGTGATATAGCATTTAGTCAATCTTAGCAGATTTGATTATTAACTACGGGAAAGCATATTAAGAAACGAAATTAAGTCTCAAGAATTCCAAACCGACCCCGAACATATCTTTCGTTTGCAAGGGTTTTGTCTAAACAAAATATATTAGTCCAGCCATAAACTAAAATACCTAATTAGGTTCGTCTTAAAGGTTGTGTAGGAATCTTCATCTTTCAGGTTGGTACCCTATTGATGTAAACCATTCCTGCGACATTTGTAACCCCGTCACAGGTTACAATTACGAAGTTGTCACAAATCATACTACAACTCCAAGATATACCGTGTAAGTCCGACCCCTAAATGCTACGGTACACATAGGTCGGTTGTTATCGCCTCTCTTCCAATATTTGATCTAAACTCAGGCCTACCCGAGAGAGTTAGCATCAAGTTCACATTTAAGGTCTTAGTCCATTTCACAAGCCCATTAATTTTAACCTTTAATCCTTCAATCAACCAAATTTATATTCCCGTTCATCCTTTTCCCCGGCCTAAATACTTAGCCACTCATGGCATTAAAAAAATAAATCAACAAATCCATCAAACTCATCATCTCATCCATGAAAATTAACATCATTTTTAAAATGTAATCAAACCAACACACAAATCTCATAAAACAATACCTTAATTCAATTCAATCCCAATCTCAACATAATCATACAAATCCCAATTACAGTCTGAAAATAAAAACCTTACAATCTACTACCAACCTCACAATTGCTTCCTTGAATCTTCCTCTTCGTCGCCCCCAAGTCATCTCCAAGTGATCACCCACAAGCCTCCTCTCTCTAAACCCTAAACCACTCTAACTTAACTCAAATTCGAAAAAATTGGTGATAATTTCGTGTTTAGAGGGGTTGGGTATATATAGGAGGGAAAAAAATCATTTATAATAATAAAAAATCCAAGATTTTAGAAGCTGATTTGACCAGCCTGTCAGGGTTTGTCCTTGCGCGCGCGTCGTCGAAAAACCCCACAGGTTGCCGGGTTAGCAGGAACCTGCCTAGTGACATCCGGCAGGTCAACCCGGCAAGCTTCTCAAGCTTTACCGGGTGAGCTTCTTTCCTTCTCTCTTCCACCTAGCCACGGGTTGCCAGATTAAGCCGAACCTGTTGGGTTGCCTCCAGCAGGTTGACCCGGCTACCTTCTTCGCGTTTTTGGCTTCTTTTCGTTTCCTTTTCGACATGTTTTCATCAAAATACTTCTCGGACCATTTGTTAGATAAAGTATAATCATTTTATTCACCAAAATCTAATAATTTGGGACAAAATGGAGATAAAAATAAGAAGATTTGACTTGGTTGGATACATAATATCCCCCAACATCACCAAGATGATCTATAAACTCTTGGGATAAGTATTCTAAGCCTCGATCCGATCGAAGTGCCTTAATACTTTTCTCGAGATGGTTTTGTATTTCAGTCTTAAACTCTTTGAACTTATCAAAGGCTTCATACTTATGTATCATCAAGTAGACATAACCAAATCTACTCAAATCATCAGTAAAAGTGATGAAGTAACTAAAACCCCTCCTGGCAAGTGTACTCATTGGGACACACACATCGGAATGTATTAGACCTAATAACCCTTTCACAATTACCAGTGACGGGCGCCTATGTCATTTTGCCCATCAAACAAAATTCCACACTTATGAAGTGTTGAAATGAATTTTTCGTTGATGTGCTCTAAACGACAGTGCCAAATAAGAGTCTGATTCAAATCATCGGATTTGAACCTTTTGGTATGAACATTATAGATTGAACTTGTGTTAGAGTTTTCAATATCCAAAACTACCATGATAAACATTATATTATTGCGATAAATATTGAAAATTCCATTCTTTCTTGTCCAAGAAAGAAATCGAAATAATGTTCCTACTAGATGTAGGAACGTAATAAACGTTATTAAGTACTAATTCAAGCCCACTAGGCAAAACAAAACTAATTGAGCCTACAACAGTTGCAGCAACTTGAACTTCATTGCCAACTCTCAGGTTCACTTCGCCTTTGCTCAAATCCCTCCTAGCTTCTAGCACCTGCACATTAGTACAACTGTGAGATTCTGCACCAGTATCCAATACCCAAGAATCAGAAGTAGAGATATTAAGTTCTAAAAAGAAAATAACTGAAGACGTGGACCCTCCACCCTTCCTTTGATCATCCTAGAACCTCTTGTAGTGCCTCTTCCAGTGACCAGACTGTTGGTAGTAGAAGCAGAGTGCCACTTTGGTACTCTTACCCATGATGCTATTCTTGGCAGTTTGAAGCATCTCATGCAACTCCGAGACGTTCTCGTCCTTATTATGCATATTGTAGTTCATAATGGACCCATCATATGCAGGAGGAAGGGATTGCAGAACAATATCTGCAACCATTTCCTTCTGAACCTCAAGACCCAGTCTTGTTAAGTGTTCAAGAAGGCCCTTCATCTTAAGGACATGAGGACTGACAGAATTGCCTGTTGGCATTTTGCAGGAGAAAAGTTCCTTGAGAGTGTCGAATTTTTCGATCTGAGCTCTCTCCTTGAACATTTCTTTAATTTGCTCCATCATGGCAAAATGATTCTCTGACAGTTCCATAAACTACTTTTGAAGGTCAGCCTCCATGCAGCCCAGCATCACACATGCCACATTTATAGAGTCGCTAAGGTGCTTCTAGTATGCATCCTTAACCGCTTTTGGCGTATTGAGTGTTGGTTCCTATGGGATTGCCTGGTCAAGGACGTATTCCTTGCTTTCGTGCTTGAAAACTAGCCTCAAGTTTCTGTCCCAGTCTAGAGAGTTTGTACCATTGAGTTTAACCTTCTCCAAGATAGGTCTCAATGACAAACCATTGTTCGTTTGAGTATTAGCCATTTAATCTACACGGAAAAATAAATTTAATCAGTTTCTTGGTTAAATTTAAATGAAGATCTAAATTTAAACACAACTGTTCCATTCTAAACCCTTTAGAATCAGAATCAGAATCTTTGATTCACTCAATTGAAGTACGCTAGGGCGTACCGCTCCAATTAAGCTATGTAGATAGGACACCCGTCCAATCACATCCAATGGGACTCCTGGCTAGGGTATGTACATGTGTACACGACATACCATATCTGATACCCTAGGTCAGACCTGTCTGACAATCGTAGTCAACTCAACCAAACCTCAACTATGACCTAGTTCTTATGTGGCTACTACGCTAGGGCGCACGTACCCACATAAAACTGTCCAAACCGTCTAGTCTGCATCCCCACAAATGTTACGCTAGGGCGTACCCATTTATGGGACTGGGAGCTAGAAAAGGTGTCGAGACTTGGACGGTATCTCACTTGACTTGAATTATTTGTAATTTTTTTGTGTTTAATTTCCAATTGTATCGCATACAATTTTATTTAATCATCAATTGTCCAATGTAATGACGATTCAATTACCGGTTTACATGCAAAGGCGTGATTAATTTCCAATATTAATCTTTTCGCATGTGGGAAATGGTTTATCATACATTCTAAACGTAAAATAAACATCATTCATTCATTTATTAAATAAATAAACTTAACATGCATATCTAATATACATAAAGCATTAAACGTACTAGAAAAATCCTTTTACTAATTTGGTTCTCATAAGCCGGCTTATGAGAGCCGATGGTCACCCTAAGTGTGGAATTACAAGACCTACACTTAAGAGAATATCTCCTTGGTTCTTCTAGACATCCTTCCTTAGCGGTCTCCCACTGGCTCCATGACTCCTATCAACTACAAGCCGATTCGCCACAAGCGCCATCCGGTTCACCATCCTTCTTGGTCCAATTACAATATGTGCACGGTTCGCATATCAGAATTTTAAATTACAAACTGAAATTTAAAAGCGGCTACGCAAACCGCAAAATTAAATTACAACTAATTAACACAACGATTCGCAAACCGCGATTTAAAGAAATAAATTAAAATTAAATAGTTTAGGGCTCTAAATTTTACCATGTAAACCAAATAATTAATCAACATGTTATCACACATACATGTTATCAACAAATATACGATTTCCGGTTTTAATTTTGCCTACATTTTATGGTCCGGTTTATCGAAACTGGACTGGTTTAAAACCCAGTTTATCGAAACATCATTTTAAAATAGGGTTTTCTACCGCAGTCTCAGTCAAAATTTGACCAGACCGTGGACTAAAACCTAATGGGCTGAAGCCCATTGGGCCGAAACCCTAGAGGCCAGCGCCCAAGGGTTTGGAAACCCTAGGCACCGCCTCCCCACCCAAGACGCCACAGCCACCTTCTGGCCGGCGCCATGGTGGGGACGGGATGGCCAAAGGTTCAATGGTCATGTAATGGCCACGGCCGTGGCCGGTGCCGCCTGTCCGGTCACCGGTCCGACGACCCGAGAGCCCCGGTTCGATGAGCGAAAAAATCCCATAAATTTCAAAAAATTCCAGATCTGTTATGTTTCCAAAAATATTTAATTTCAAGTAGTTCTAAACCCAAAAAAACCGAAATTAAATACATAAATTAAATACGTTTAATCGAGGCTAGTACGGCAGCTCCTGAATACCGCTTAGGACGGTCCCGTTCCTCTATATGTACGTTAAACGCCTCCGCCTTATTTTGCAGTGGGTGTGTCTATGGTAAGAACCTACACAAACCTTTGTAAGAGATTATTGAGTAACTGCGTAAAGAATCGATCTCCTCCAAGCATACAGGACATGCCTTATAGGCTTTTGTTTGAATACACCCCAGCATTCCTAAACTTGGGAAGTCACTAATTGTCCTCATCACAGAGCCCATATTATGAATGCCTCTTTCTTAGAACCATCACACGTGAAAACTCTGTGATTTCCACTGATGGTTCAACTCATCAATAAGCGGGCGCATGAAGTTATTCAAGCATTTCTCAGTTGATTTTGGACCAGATATCAACATGGTGAGGATGTTATACTCCTTTCGCATAGCAATCAAGGGCGGAAAATTCAATGGGATAGCGACTATAGGCCAGAAACTATAACTCGGCAAGTTAAGCCCATATGGAGAGAACCCGTCAAATAATAGCGCCAGCTGCACGTTCCGGATTTCTCTTGAAAATACCGGGTATTTCTTGTCAAAATGAATCCAATCCGCACTATCTGATGGATGTACTAATATGCCATCATCCTCCATCTCCCGCTCCCTGTGTCATCGCATCCACTCAACCGTCTCTAGGGCAAGATATAACCTTTGAAGTCGAGGAGTCAATGGGAAGTACCACAACGTCTTCTTCGGAACATATTTTTTTCCGACTTCCGTGTACCATGCTTCTTCACAAATGCAACATGTCTGGAGTTTCGAGAATTCTCTTTTTTATAAAGTGCATCCGTAAAGACATGCATCATATTTCACGTGTGGCAATTCGATTGGATGTATTCTCTGCTTCGCTGTTGCGTAGCTAGATGGATACGTATTAAGTTGGGGTAACGTACGATAGTAATTTTTGGCGACCTAGGTAAAAGCCACGTAGGACATCCCGATTCTCTTCTTGATGGACAACATCCTTAACATTGCTACTAAAGAATTGTCCTCACTAGTGACAGAAGGAAATATATGGTTTCCAAGCAATTAAATTCATGCAGCGGACTTGAATATAACCATGGAGTTCAAAGAAAGAGATCTTATGTGAAAATTTTCAGCATGCAATTTTAAATTCAAATCTGAAAAATACCTTTTGCAAATCGATCAAACACAAAGTTTATGTGTTCTCTAGATCGGCCACACAAGTACAACACCTCTACCAAGGATTCTACACACAAGTTTACTAGTGTTGTGTGTAAAAGATAAGCAAAATCACCAACAATGGAGAAAGTGAAAGGGATTCTCATGGGTTCCAAACAATAATTTCATGCAGCGGAGCTTAACCGAAACCATGGGAATCGAATAAAAACTTGATCTTAATGAAAAATTCAGCATGTTATAAAACTTTTACAATCTGAAAATTTACCTTTGTTAATCGATTAAAACACAAGATAGTGTTTCTCTATCGTGTCCACACAAGCACAACAACCACAGTTGATTTTCTCTCACACACTTGCTAATGGATGTTTTGAGAATTTTGAACAAGAAAAGCTATGGAGGAATGATTGAGAGGGTCGGCCATGAAGGGGGGAATTGGGAGAAGAAATGACAAAATTATTAGCCAAAAATATGGAATGAATAATTGTGTAATTATAACAATTTAATTCAAAAAATTTGATTTTGAATTTTAAATAAATAATTACACAACTTACCCATTTAAACTCATAATTGCAATCTTGCCCCATTCATGAATTAAAAACCTAAATGGGCTTCAAGCCCATTCAACTAAATCCAAATTAAAACCCATATAATTGAGTTCTAATTATGGTTTAGCTAAACCGGTCCAATTTCCCCAACTCGATTTCTTCAACCGTCTAGTTAAAAACCTAGGCCAGAAATCAACCGAATCGTTTTCAATTTGACTAAACTGAAAACCGGATTCTCCAAATTTCTATCCACGCTTATTTGTCATGTATTGTGCTTAATGCGTGTGACCCTCTAGGCTCACGACCCGTTGGCAGACTTGTAAAATTACTATTTTACCCTTCCCATCATAAGTGGTCTCTAGCAAGACATTATGATTACCCAACGTTCGTAATTATCAATTATTCGACTTAACCTGTTATCGTACATGTCACTGTACTTTTATAAAACCGATATCTAGTTTGATCAATAGGCATAGATACGTCATCCTAATTTATCTATCACTGTTACTTGATATCTGAGATGACGGAAAACTAATACTAAGGTATCACCTACACGGTCGTGCTATTCCTTCAGTGATACTCATCAAGTGTCCTAAACGGACATCTTTTTCATACCGGAGTATGAGTGATAAATCCCTCAGACGTCTTTCGAGTTCACCAATGTAATTCATAACCAAGCCGATCACAGCTGTTATTGCTACCATTTTACAGGTAACGTTAGATTAGCTTAAACTTAGAGATTAATTACACTGTGCACACAAAGACTCCTTGGTCTTAGGATATAATGACAAGTTACGATCTGTGAATATCTCATGACAGTATCTATGTTGCATACTCACAACCGGGTTGTCCGATATCATCGACCTGATGATATCTATGATATAACTCCGGCACATACTTTTCCATGATCACAAGGAGTTGGTCTCATACTGCTTGCTTCATAAAGAAGATTAGCTGATCAGGGACTAATCAAATGTAATTCTTTCTGATCTACATTTCTACTATTAGTGGTTACACACATAATGAAATAGATCAAATTACATTCGATATTCTACTACAATACATTAGTAATATATGCCGATTTATTTATTCGGAAAGATGATAAAACATTACATCTGTAGATCACTTTTATATTGGACTGGGCATAACTCTAACAATCTCCCACTTGCCCCTGATTCCAATTTAAGTTCTGATGGACTCCCATAGACCCTGCATGTTCCTCAGGCCTAGGCTGTGGATGAGCCTTTGTCAAGGGATCGGCCATATTATCGTTAGTCGAATAGTGTTTAATCTCCACATCACCTCTATATGTGATAACTCTCACGAGGTGATGCCTGCTGAGTATATGTTTGGATCTGTTGTGGAATTTGGGCTTTTGAGCAATAGCTACGGCACCTGTGTTGTCCCACAACAAACTTATCGGATCAGACTCTCGCGGCGTTGTATCTAATCCGATCAGAAAGCTTCTAATCCATACGACCTCTTTAGCTGCTTTTGTTGCAGCTATATACTCAGCCTCCGTTGTAGAGTTGGCAATTTTGGCTTACTTAAAACTTATCCAACATAAAGCGCCACTACTCAACACAAAATATATCCTGACTGAATTTTGAAGTCATCTGGATATGTCTGAAAACTAGCATCGACTTGACCTTTGACTGCTAGTTCTCTATCTACATCCCCATACACTAGGAATGCATCCTTGGTCCTCTACAAATATTTGAGGATGACCTTTGACAGCAATCCAGTGTAATTGGCCGGGGTTAGATTGAAATCTGCTGGTACAGCTTAGCGAAAACGAGACTTCCAGTCTCGTTCACATCCTAGCATACATGATGCATCCCACAACCGAAGCATAAGAGATCTTACTCATCCTGCTCAGCTTATCAGGAGTGCTAGGACTCTGTAGCTTGCTGAGCTTAATGTCATGACGCATGGGTATGTATCCTTTCTTAGAATCAAGCATTGAGAGTCTTCTCAACACTTTACCTATATACATGTTCTGACTTAGCAACATGTTTTGACTTAGGACAAAAATCCTTTTGGAATGATCTGTAGAGATCTTGATGCCTACATTAAATGTAGCATCACCTAAGTTCTTCATCGATAATTACTTCCCTAACCAAGCTTTGGTGGCAAGGTCGGGATGTCATTCCCGATGAATAAATACCAAGAATACAATATTACTCCCACTCGTTTTCTTATGTACGCAAGGCTCAGTTTTGTTTTTGATGAAGCCGAGTTCCCTTACAGCTTTATCAAAATGAAGGTTCCAACTCCCTGAAGCTTGCTTCAATTCATAAATGGATCCTTGCAGCTTACATATCTTTCCGGGATTCTTTGGATCTACAAAACCCACAGGTCGTGTGATACACACACCCTCTAGTAAGTTCGTGCTAAGGAAGGGGTTATGACATCCATCTGCCATAGTTATGGCTAAGAATAATCCGGATCAAACTGACCATTGCTACTGGTGAAAAGATGTCATCATAATCCATGCATTGAATTTGATGATAACATTTTACAACCATCCTAGCCTTATTGGTCTGAGGATTTTTATCCATGTCGGTCTTGATCCTATAGACCCACTCAGAACCGATGGGTTTTATCCCTGGGGTTTGATCAACCAAGCACCAGACTTGGTTGTCATACATGAATTTCATTTCCTTACTCATGGCGTTCTGCCATTTTTGGAGTCTTGATTGGTCAATGCTTGTCTGAGAGTTTCTAGATCATCCTAATCCACCAACATCAAGTCATTTCCCTCAGTGGCTGTGAAGCCATATCTGTCTGGAACATGACGAGATCTTTCAAACCTCCTTGGACCATCTGGAATTTCTGTAGGGATTGATTCTTTATGTATGATCATCCGAGGCTCCATTACTTCTACATCTTGCATAGCAGGCTCCTGAATTTCTTCAGGTTGTTCTATGCCCTCTTGAATTTCTTCAAGATGCACGGGACTCCCACTAGCTATTTTGGAAATAATTTATTTCTCCAAAAATACCCCTCCTTGAGTAACAAGTACTTTGTTCTCGATGGGTATGTAGAAGTTGTATCTCTTAGTTACTTAAGGATACTTTAGGAAAAACATACTAGAATGTTTCCCACACCATACATGACCATGGTCCATTTCTTATTTGGCTACTACACGAAGGTGCACGAATCCAAATAGAACTGACCATCTCATTCCGCTCCCATCCCAAAGAGTCAAGTATTAGTTGAACTCTCTTATGGCCTGAGTACTCATAGGTCTGTAGGGTTTTGGAGTGTTCAAGATGATCGAAATAGCAAAAGCAATAACAATACAAACTCCAAAATCTGTCCAAGAACATAAACCATCAAATCTCAAGGCAAAAACTATTCCACAAGAGTTTACCTTTTAGTTTTGTTGAATAAAGAAAGAAGAACAAGATGATCTTCTTCTCTAGAGAAAGTACACACCAAGAGGATGATCCTTTTTGATCCAACACACTTAGCCTACTAGAACTAGAGTGTGAAAAACAAGAGAGCAAAGAAAGGGAGAGGGAGAGGGGAGTGTCCGACCAACCTTCAAGAGAGAGAGAGAATGAGAGCTTGAAATGTTGTGTGATATTTTGTATACTTAATCATCGAATAAAGTTGATTGATAATGTAACAAATGATGAAGGCATGGGTTAAAAGGTAAGTCATCACCTAATCCCACAAATTACTCTTCATCATAATCAACAACACCAACTAAGCATGGTCTATGGCCCCCGCACTTGGACCCACCAAGTGGGCCGGCCATAACAAGCTTATTGGGCCTTGTTGGGCCGGCCTAGTGACCTCATGGGCCGAGCCCAATGGGCTCGCCCATACGGTCGCGTGCCGTGTCCAAAAATTATCCGACCCTTTGTCATCACTTATCAAACAAAGTCCGTCCGACGCAATATCGACGACAAACTCAGTTTTCTCGATTCGCTAATCATTCTCACAAAACCGAACGCATGGCCTAAAACCCTTAGTTTTGTCCATGTCTTGCTCCTCAAGAAAATGCCAATCTTTCCTTGTCTCAAGTTATCCATATTGTATGTGTGTGACCCTCTAGACTCATGCCACCGTTGGCAGATCAACGCTGAAGGATTTGTGGCCTAGTCCAATACTATTTATGTCTATGAATATGTATCATCTGTTGCAATCAAATATAAAGCGGCATTTTATTACTATGGTGTTGTAGTAATGAGTTCAGTATATATCGATCTATATCATTGAGTGTGTCATGACTAATAGTAGAACTATGGATCTGTATGATTTATACTTAACGGGTCCATGGTCAGTCGAACTTCATCTGAAGCGACCAGTATGAGGACGACTCTTTATGATCACGCTCTACTGATCATGGCAATAAGGTTTTGCCGGAGTAAGATCATAGATATCATTGTGGAAATGATATTGGACGACCCGACTTGAATATGTTTCATAGATGTTGTCATGAACATATTCAGAGTTTGTAGCTTGTCATTGTATCCTTAGACTAAAGAGTCTCTGTGATCACAATATAGTCAATATCCGAGTTTGGTTCAAACCTAGCGTTATCTGTGAAAGGGTAACCATAACGGTTGTGATTGGCTCGGGGATGGGCTATATGTGTGATACGAGAGATGTCTAAGGGATTTATCCCTCATACTACGGTATGGGATAGGTATCGGTTAAGGCCACTTGATGAGAATGACTGAAAGGAAACGCATGGCCATGCAGATTATACGGAGTAACATTTTAAGTTATCTCAGGTATCAAGAAACGGTGATTAATTAAATAAGGATGACGGCTCTATGCCTTATGATTAATCAAGATACCTAGTGATAAAGGGATAGTGACATGGATGACATGAGGTTAAATTAGATCGTCGATAATCATGGACTTTCTGGTAATCATAATGCCTTACTAGAGGCCACTTATGATGGAAAGGGTAAAATGGTAATTTTCACCGATCTTCCAACAGGACATGAGCCTAAAGGGTCACAAGCATAAGGTGCACATCTTAGGGAATGCGGGCAAAATTAATTATGGATTGGTTAAATCGGGTCGTGGCCAAAAGCCCTACAGTTTTGGGCCACAGGCCCGTCAGCTCATGTACCATGGACCAGGCCAAAACCCTAGGGTTTTGGGCACCGGCCATGATGGATAATGGAGCCTAAACCCATGAGGTTGGAATACCTAATGGGCTGCCAAGTTGGCCAAGGCTAAGGCCTCATGGCCGAAACCCTAATGGGTTCGGCCCATGAGGCCCAAACCGCCCAAGCCTTGGCCGGCGGCTAGGGTTTGGAGGGAACCAAACCTAGCCCATTTTATGGCCTGGTTCATGCTCCTAAAACCCTAGCCAAACTCTATAAATAGAGGCCCCATGAGCTGAAAAATATGAACTTGATTTTTTCATACCGTTATTCTGCCGGATTCTCTAAGTGAACTTGTTTTCTTTCTAGTAGGAGAACTCGGGTTTAGATCTGGTGGTCTTGTGCACTCGTGTGTGCCGGATAGAGGGAAAGATCTATTCGGGATTTCCAGACGTTTGATCTGATTCAAACCTCAAGTTATATTTCGTTTTCTAATCAAACTTGTTGAATTTCCAGATCTGTCGACTAATATATTGCGAGATACTTATCTCCCTAGTCTAAAATTCGATTGACCTGAAACCAGCGCCAGATTAAAATAAATTCAAAAGCTCTTCAATTTCTCCCGAAATAGTCTTTTCTATTAGAGGTCAGGTTTGGGAGCTATCTGGCCCGCAATCTGACTGGTCTGCAAAAACTCAACTGGTATATAATTTTCTTACACGTTTTTTGGGGTAGAAACATGAGATATAGGTTTGTAAAGATCCGAGGGCTGTTTCCGGGGATATTAAATTTTAATTTTCCACTGCGTACTCTATTTTTTTAGTCCTCTAAAACCCAACAGTGGTATAAGAGCGGTTCTAGCCTTCGATCTTGTGTTTTTGCATGATTTCGGTATTGATTTTTGCCTTATTATTTTTCAGATTTTTAATTTCGGTTTTTTTGACTTAGATCTGTATGAAAACTGATTTTTTATGAAGAATAATAGATTTGTAATTTTTCAGAATTTTTGGATTTTCCCGGTCACCGGACCGGTGACTGGACGGGCGGCGCCGGCCATGGACGTGGCTGCGGGTCAGCCAGGGGGCCATGGCCACCCCATCCCCACCATGGCTCGGCACGGTGGTTCGGTGGAGGAGGTGGCGGCGGCTAGGGTTTCCCAAACCCTAGCCGTGGCCGATTAGGGTATCGGCCCTAATGGGCTTCGGCCCTTTAGGCCCTAGCCCATTAGGGTTTTGTGTTGCGATCCGAGATCATGGCGGAAAACCCTAAATTCTGTACATCGAAATTATTTTAGAGTTTTTCAGATTTAATCAATTTCGATAAACCGTTTTTAAAACCGGTCCAATTTCGATAAATTGGATCAAAACGTAGGCAAGATAAAAACTGGTTAATTTTCATATTGATTGATAACATGCTTGTGTGATAACATGTCAATTGAATGATAACATGATTTGTGTGGTACAAGTTAAAGCCCTAGACCGTTCGATTTAATTGGGTTAATTTTGCGGTCTGCGAACAGCTGGTTAAATGATGTAATTAATTTTGCGGTCTGTGTAGCCGTTATAAATTTCAATTTTGTTATTTAAATTTCCGGTCTGCGAACCGTGTACATCTTGTAATTTGATCAAGAAGAATGGTGAACCGGAAAGGCGGCTTATGGTGTATGGAGATTCAACCGGAGTTGAAGATGTCCGGAGACAGTGGGAGTCCCCAATTGAAGGCGGTCTAGAAGAACCGAAAGACATAGTCTTTAGGGTTTTTCAATTTCTTGGTTTAAGTACTACGAATGGGCATTAGTTGTGTACATTTATTTCCGCTTTATATGTATACTAGATGTGAATGAGTAAGAATTTATGAATGGATGTTTCGTACGTTCAAAATGTATGCTAGAGCATTACCAACATGTAAAGGATTAAAATCGGAGTTAGTCAGACTTTGCATGTAATATGTAATTGAAGCATCATGGACTTGATGTTATCAAATAAAGGAAATTAATCACAACTGATTCACAATTAATCAAGTCATGTGAGATACCATCCAAATCTCAACACTCAGACCAGCTCCCAGCCCCGTGGATGGGTGCGCCTCTGCGTAGCATTTATTGGGATGCGGTCTATATGAGATGGTTAGTCGTATGTGGGTGGGTGCGCCTTCGCGTAGTATCCACATATGGAGTAATCATAGTTGAATTTGGTTGACTTGACTACGATTGTCAGCTAGGGTTGACCTAGGGTATCAGATAGGGAATGTCGTGTACATTTATGTACAATCCCTAGCCAAGAGTTACAGCGGTTGTAACTGGACTGGATGTCCTACCTACATAGCTCGATTAGAGCAGTGAGCCTCCGTTCACTTCAATCGAGTAAATCAGGGATTTTGGTTTAGATTCTAAGTAAAGAATCGAATGGTTGTGATTTAATTTATGATCTCCAACTTTAATTTCAATCTGATTAAATTTACTTTCTGAGTAGATTCTAAATGGCAAACGCGACAAATAGCTCATTGAGACCCTTTCTTGAGAAGGACAAACTCAATGGAGTGAATTTTCTGGACTATGACAGAAATTTAAGAATTGTACTCGAACATGAGCGCAAGGAATATGTCCTTGACAATGCAATCCCTGTGGAGCCAGTGACAGGCTCAACAAGGGCCGTTCGAGATGCCTATTATAAGCATTTGAGCGACTCCATCGATGTAGCCTGCATAATGCTGGGCTGTCTGGAGAATAATCTCCAGAAGCAGTTCATGTAACTCTCTGACAAACCTTTTGAGATGATGAATCAAATAAAGGAGTTGTTTAAAGAGAAGGCGAGGATTGAAAGGTATAACACCTTGAAGGATCTTCATGCCTGCAAAATGGCTGCATGTAGTTCCGTGAGTCCACATGTCCTTAGAATGAAGGGATACCTCGATCACCTAACAAGGATAGGCCTTGAGTTAGGGAAAGAGGTGTCGGCAGACATAGTTCTCCAATCCCTTCCTCCTGCATATGATGGTTTCATTATGAACTATGATATGGATAATATGGACAAGACCATTTCAGAGTTACATGGGATGCTTGGAACTGCTGAGAAGAGCATCAAGAACCAAACCAATGATGTTCTTATGGTCAGAAAGGGGACCAACTTCAAGAAGTCTGGTGTGGCATCTGGGTCTTCTAAAAACAAGGCTCTAGCGCACCTGACTGGCAAGATGAGGGTGCCTTTTGTTCCTAACCCTCCCCAAGCCCCTAAAGGCAAAGGGAAGGCTAAGGAAAGAATATCTGCATGCTTCTATTGCCAAGAAGTTGGGCATATGAAGAAGGAATGCAAGAAGTACCAGGATGACCAGCGGAAGGGTGATGGGCCCACGCCTTCAGGTATTTTCTTTATAGAAATTAATCTTTCTACTTCAGATTCTTGGGTACTAGATACCAGAGCACAATCTCACATATGTACGATTGTTCAGGTGCTTAGAAGTAGAAGAGATTTGGGCCAAGGCGAAGTGGACCTGAGAGTTGGCAACGGAATCAGTGTTGCTGCAACTGATGTGGGATCCGTTAGTTTTGATTTGCCCAGTGGGCTTGTACTTTCATTATCAGAAGTTTTCTGTGTACCTACTTTCATTATCGAGTTCTCTGCTGTGGGATTCGTCTTCGTAGCGTATCCCAAAGAAATAAGGGGATACTACTTCTATAAACCAAGCGAGAACAAGGTTTTTGTTGCTCGTGGTGGTGTGTTCTTGGAGAAAGAATTCATTTCCAGAAAGTCAGTGGGAGAACTATACATCTCGAAGAAATTCGGGATGATGCAGTACAACCTGAAGCAATTCAGGATCATAATACTAACGTTATAGAGGTTATGGAGCCTGAGCTGGTTATAGAGACAGAACCGACACTTGCTAATATTCAGGATGGTCCACGGCGATCTGGAAGACCAAGTCAACCACCCGTTAGATATGGGTTTCTCGTGTCTAACGATGATGACTTGGTAGTTATGGATTCGGATGATCCATCAACTTTTCAGGAAGCCATGACCGGGCCCGACTCTGAGAAATGGCTGGAAGCCATGAAAGAGGAAATGCAGTCCATGTCAGATAACCAAGTCTGGAGCTTGGTTAATCCAACCGCTGGTGTAAAAGCCATTGGTTGCAAGTGGGTTTTTAAGATAAAGACTGACATGGATGGCAAACCTCAGACCTATAAAGCAAGACTGGTTGCAAAAGGTTATAGACAAATCCAAGGAATTTACTATGATGAAACCTTTTCCCTAGTTGCTATGGTCAAATCAATCCGAATTGTTCTAGCCATAGTAGCATATTACGATAATGAGATATGGCAGATGGATGTCAAAACTGCATTCCTTAATGGGAATCTTACTGAGGATGTGTTTATGACACAGCTAGAAGGTTTTGTTGACCCGAAGAATATCGGAAAGATTTGTAAGCCGCAGAAGTCCATTTATGGACTGAAGCAAGCTTCTCGAAGTTGGAACATTGTCTTTTTGGTGCTTTATGTCCATGACATTCTGCTTAATGGAAACAACATCCCATCCTTGCAGGAAACAAAAGTTTGGTTGGGAAAGTGTTTCGCAATGAAGGACTTAGGCGAGGCTGCTTATATCTTAGGGATTAAAATATATAGTGATCGCCCCAAGCGGATCTTGGGCCTAAGTCAAAGCACCTATATAGACAAAATATTGAGAAGATTCTCAATGGAGGAATCCAAGAAAGGATTTATTCCCATGCGTTATGGCATAAGGCTCAGCAAGAATCAGTGTCCGAAGACAGCTGATGAGCTGGAGCAAATGAATGATGTCCCATATGCTTCGGCTATAGGATCAATCATGTATGCCATGTTATGCACGAGACCGGATGTCTTGTTCGCCTTGAGTTGTACCAGTAGATATCAATCCAATCCTGGGAAGGAACACTGGATTGCAGTCAAACCTATCCTCAAATACTTGAGGAGAACTAAGAATGCATTCCTAGTGTATGGAGTGGATGGTGAACTAGCAGTCAGAGGTTATACTGACGCTAGTTTCCAGACAGATCCTGATGACTTTCGGAGTCAATCTGGATATGTATTCGTGTTGAATGGTGGTACCTTCAGCTGGAAGATCCGTAAGCAGGACACGATTGTCGATTCTACGACGGGAGGTGAGTATATAGCTGCTGCAACAAAGGCTAAGGAGGCTGTGTGGATTAGGAACTTTTTGGCTGAATTAGGCGTAATGCCAAACCCGTCTAGTTCATTGAGTTTACTATGTGACAACACCGGGGCAATAGCGCTAGCTAAAGAGCCAAGGTCACATGAAAAATCCAAACATATACTCAGAAAGTATCATCTCATCAGAGAGTTCATTGATAGAGGAGATGTGGAGATCAGTTTCGTAGCAACAGATGAAAACACAGCCGACCCATTGACAAAGGCTTTATCACAACCTAAACATGAGGGACATGTAAAGTCTATGGGGATAGACTAGGATTTAGTATGGAACTAGGGGCAAGTGGGAGACTGAAGGATTTGTGCCCTAGTACAATACTATTTATGTCTATGAATATGTATAATCCGTTGCAATCAAATATAAAGCGGCATTTTATTACTATGGTGTTGTAGTAATGAGTTAAGTATATATCGATCTATATCATTGAGTGTGCCATCACTAATAGTAAAACTATGGATCTGTATGATTTATACTTAACGGGTCCCTGGTCAGTCAAGCTTCATCTGAAGCGACCAGTATGAGGACGACTCTTTATGATCACGCTCTACTGATCATGGCAATAGGTTTTGCCGGAGTCAGATCATAGATATCATTGTGGAAATGATATTGGACGACCCAACTTGAATATGTTTCATAGATGCTGTCACGAACATATTCAGAGTTCATAGCTTGTCATTGTATCCTTAGACCAAAGTGTCTCTGTGATCACAATATAGTCAATATCCGAGTTTGGTTCAAACCTAACGTTATCTGTGAAAGGGTAACCATAACGGTTGTGATTGGCTCGGGGATGGGCTATATGTGTGATACAAGATATGTCTAAGGGATTTATCCCTCATACTACGGTATAGGATAAGTATCGGTTTAGGCCACTTGATGAGAATGACTGAAAGGAAACGCATGGCCATGCAGATGATACAGAGTATCATTTTCAGTCATCTCGGGTATCAAGAAACGGTGATTAATTAAATAAGGATGACGGCTCTATGCCTTATGATTAATCAAGATACCTAGTGATAAAAGGATAGTGACATGGACAACATGAGTTTAATTCGGATCGCCGATAATCATGGACTTTGGGTAATCATAATGCCTTACTAGAGGCCACTTATGATGGAAAGGGTAAAATGGTAATTTTACACCGATCTGCCAACAGGACATGAGCCTAAAGGGTCACAAGCATTGGGTGCACATCTTAGGGAATCCGGGCAGAATTAATTATGCCTTGGTTAAATCGGGTCGTGGCCAAAAGCCCTATGGTTTTGGGCCACAGGCCTGTCAGCTCTCGTACCATGGACCGGGCCAAAACCCTAGGGTTTTGGGCACCGGCCATGATGGATAATGGGGCTGAAACTCATGAGGTTGGAATACCTCATGGGCTGCCAAGTTGGGCAAGGCTAAGGCCTCATGCCGGAAACCCTAATGGGTTCGGCCCATGAGGCCCAAACCGCCCAAGCCTTGGCCGGCGGCTAGGGTTTGGAGGGAACCGAACCTAGACCATTTTATGGGCTGGTTCATGCTCCCAAAACCCTAGACAAACTCTATAAGCAGAGCCCCCAAGAGCTGAAAATATGAACTTGATTTTTCCATAGCGTTACTTTGCCGGATTCTCTAACTGAACTTGTTTTCTTTCTAGTAGGGGAACTCGGGATTAGATCTGGTGGTCTTGTGCACTCGTGTGTGCCGGATAGAGGCGAAGATGGATTCGGGATTTCCAGACGGCTGATCCGATTCAAACCTCAAGTTATATCTCGTTTTCTAATCAAACTTGTTGAATTTTCAGATTTGTCGACGAATATTGTGAGATACATATCTCCCAGGTCTGAAGTCCGATTGACTTGAATTTAGCGCTTGATTAAAGGCAATTCAAATATCTTCAATTTCTCGTGAAATAGCCTTTTCCATTAGAGGTCAGGTTTGGGAGCTATCTTTCCCGCAATATGACTAGTCTGCAAAAACGAAAAGCTAAATAATTTTCTTACACGTTTTTTTTGGGGTAGAAACATGAGATCTAGGTTTGTCAAGATCCGAGAGCTGTTTCGGGTGATATTAAATTTTAATTTTCCGCTGCGTACTCTGTTTTTGAATCCTCTGTTTTTGCGTACTCTGATTACCCAAGGTGCGTGATGATCGATGATTCGATTTAACCTTGTGCGTACAAGTCACTGTCCTATTATCTCTAGACATCCTGATTGATCACAAGGCATAGAGTCGTCATCCTTGTTTAATCAATCATCGTTACTTGATATGTGAGACGACTGAGAACTGATAACTCGTATCACTGGCATGGCCATGCACTTCCTCTCAGTCACTCTCGATCAAGCGGCCTAAACGGATATCTTTCACATACCGTAGTACGAGGGATAAATCCCTTAGCCGTCTTTCGTGTCACTCATGCAATCCGTTCCGCCACCCAATCATGCCCGTTATTGCAATCCAGTTACGGAAAGCGTTAGGCGCAAGTCAAAGTCGTACGTCGACCGCATAACGATCACAAAGACTCTTTGGTCTAAGGATATTATGACAAGCTATCACATTTGAATATGTTCATGGCTTAATCTATGAAACACTATTCAAAGCGGGTCGTCCGATACCAATCCCCTCATGATATCTATGATATGATTTCGGGATCCCACATCCCTATGATAAGCAGAACTACATCATTGAGAATCATCCTCATACTGGTCGCTTCAATAGAAGCGTATTTGACCAGGGACTTATTAAGTGTGATCCGTACATATTTATGGTTCTACTACTTTAGTGGTCATAAATCAGATCATGCTCAACATATTACTTCAACACATAAGTAATACAAAGACATTTCCTTTATTACAAACGATGATTTATATACAGGGGGACTAACAAGGTTCCAGCCTTAAGCTTGCATTAAATTTTCGTGACATGGGGACTAACAAGGCTTCAGCCTTAAGCTTGCAGGAGTTAAGTTCTATGAAAGTATCATATCTTTCGACACGAGCTTTCTCGTTGAATATTTCCTTGACCTCTGCCTTGCAGGTATGAGGGTCATCTGAAACGTTCCTGAACTACTTCTGCAACTCTGGCATCCTACTGCCCACCATAATGCATGACACGTCGATTTGGTTACTAAGGAACTTTGATAAGTATCCTTAGTGCCCTAGCGGCGTTCAGTGGTGGCTCGGCAGGAGGTTCCTTTGTAAGGATATACTACTTGCGTTCATACTTGAGTACAAGCTTTAAGTTTCTATTCCAATCTGAGTAATTCATACCCTTGAGTGTGTCCTCAATCTGGACTCTCAGTGCACTATTACTCCTTTGTGTTGTGTTTGCCTTTTAGTTCTACATGGTGAAATTAATTAAAATTCAAGTTGGAGATTAAGTTATAAAACACTTGTCTGATTCTAACATTAGAATCTGAACCAGGATCCTCTCATACCCTCAATTGAAGTGAACGGAGGCTCACTGCTCCAATTGAGAGCATCAAGGTAGGAATACATCCATCTACAAGACTATGTAGTTCCTGGCTAGGGTATGTACTAAAAGTACACGGCATGAACTATCTTAATCTGATAAAAGTACATGGCAGCCCTAGCTGATAATCGTAGAAAAGTCTACCAAGCTTGAACTATGAACAGAACTAATGTGGGTACTACGCGGAGGCGCAGGCACCCATATAGAACTGCCCATCTCATCCTGACTTTTCCTATATGAATGTTATGCGGACGCGTACCGACATCCATAGGCTCAAAGCCCTTTTGAGTGCCCAAACCTGGATGGTATCACGCTTGACTTGTAATTTTTTGTGTTTAAGTGAATTATTACTGTCTAATTGTATATCGATACAATCTTAATCTGGAATCATCAATTGCAAATTCATGCAAAGATGATCCCTTAGCAGGTTACATGCAAATCTGATTAAATACCGGTTTTTTATCTTTGCATGTGGGTGATAGCTAATCATACATAAACTTGTGTATTAAACTATCATACATTCATATATTCACAATATACAAATGTAACGGTAAATTATGCATAACTAAGCCCATCTTAAGTTCCTAAGAATTTAGCAAAATTGATCCTAAAGACTTGGTCGTCAAGGTCCAGACTTGCTCCATTCTTGTGGACTCCTACTGGCATCGAGCCTTCTCCAAATTTCAAGTCTTCCTCTTGACTTGCTTCTTGCGTCGGTTTTCGTGATTATAAATTTAAATAAAATAAAATAAAATACAAATCACGACACGCGGATCGTATTTACTACAAAAAAACTTAGCAACACGCAAGTTGCAAAACCGAAATTAAAATACAGGTCTAGAGGGCTTAGCTATACATCATGTGGAAAACATCATGTCATCAAAGATCACGTGATCACTCAGCATGCTTATCAAACAACAAATTTTTCCAAATTTTATCTTTCTTAAGTGTGGATAAATTCAAGTTTATCGAAACCGGACAATTTAATTTATGAATTAAATTTTGAACCTGTTCTTGCTGGTTTATCGAAACTGAACCAAATCTGAAAAATAAAAGTTTTGGGCTTTAAAAAATTCTCGCGAACTGGCCGGTTCAGTTCGAATCTGGTCGAGCCAAACTGGCCTAACCGAGGTCGCCCGCGGAGGCAACCACGGTGGCCCGCGAGGGCTGTCGTAGTCACCCACGGGGTTGACAGTGGTCACCCACGGGAGCGACCATGGTGGCCCGCGATAGCTGCCATGGTCGCCCCTAGGGCAGACGCTGGTCGCCTGCGAGGAAACCATGTTGGCCCGCGAGGGCTGCCATGGTCGCCCGTAGGCAACCTGGTTGGCCCTTTGTGCCAACCATAGTCTGACCTAGGGCATTCCATGGTCCAACAAGGCTCTCGACCCTGGTTAGCCATGGCTCGGCTATGGCTAACCCGAAACCGCCCCAAAAAATTGATTTTGCAATTTTTCCAAATTAATTAAATCTGAATTTTTTTTCAATTACATGCATATTCAAGTGATGAACTCAAGAACAGAAATAAAATTCAAGATTTAAACATATTGAATAAATATCATAACAACAATATTGAAGGGGATTCCCATGGGTTCCAAACAATAATTTCATGCAGTGGAGCTTAACCGAAACCATGGGAATCGAATAAAAACTTGATCTTAATGAAAAATTCAGCATGTTATAAAACTTTTACAATCTGAAAATTTACCTTTGTTAATCGATTAAAACACAAGATAGTGTTTCTCTATCGAGTCCACACAGGCACAACAACCACGGTTGGTTTTCTCTCACACACTTGCTAATGAATGTTTTGAGAATTTTGAACACGAAAAGCTATGGAGGAATGATTGAAAGGGTCGGCCATGAAGGGGGGAATTGGGAGAAGAAATGCCAAAATTATGAGCCAAAAATATGGAATGAAATATTGTCTATTTATAACAGTTTAATTCAAAAAAAAATATGATTTTGAATTTTAAATAAATAATTACACAACTTACCCATTTAAACTCATAATTGCACTCTTGCCCCATTCATGAATTAAAACCCTAAGTGGGCTTAAAGCCCATTTAACTAAATCCAAATTAAAACCCATATAATTCAGTTCTAATTATGGGTTAGCTAAACCGGTCCAATTTCCCCAACTCTTCAACCGTGTGGTTAAAAACCTAGGCCAGAAATCAACCGAATCGTTTTCAATTTGACTAAGCTGAAAATTGGATTCTCCCAATTTCCATCCATGCTTATTTGTCACGTATTGTGCTTAAAGTGTGAGACACTCTAGGCTCACGACCCGTTGGCAGACTGGTAAAATTACTCTTTTACCTTTTCCATCATGAGTGGCCTCTAGCAAGACATTATGATTATCCAACGTCCGTGATTATCGACGATTCGACTTAACCTGTTATCGTACATGTCACTATATTTTTATCAAACTGATATCCAGATTGATCAATAGGCATAGAATCGTCATCCTAATTTATCAATCACTGGTTCTTGATATCTAAGATGACTGAAAACGGATACAAAGGTATCACCTGCATGGCCATGCTATTCCTTTAGGCATACTCATCAAGTGGCCTAAACAGATATCTTTCCCATACTAGAGTACGAGTGCTAAATCCCTCAGCCGTCTTTCGAGTTCACTAATGTAATTTATAACCAAGCCAATCATAGCCGTTATGGCTACCCTTTTACAGGTAACGTTAGACTAGGTCAAACTTTGAGATAAATTACACAGTGTAATATCCTTTCCATCGCCGATCCATTCTATGTAATATATATAGGAGTTATATCGCATACAAACCCAAGCCTATTTACAAACCGTCCGAACCCACTTTATATCCATTCATTTTTTTCCGTACCCAAATCCCGCGACACGTTGCCTAACAGTACGTTGGTTGGCATTAATCATAACTGACGGGAATATGAGGGTATTCAGGTAATTTTACTGCGTCTGACGCGGGCGACTCTTGACCTAATCGACCCAATCCAATTGGAGCTTTATTCTCTGGCGATTTCTTCTCCTATTTTTATTTTATTCTCTGTCGATTTCTTCTCCGATTCATATTATTCTTCATTAGTTGATATTATTTGATCCCTTCATAATTCTGTTTTTTCAGTCGTCAATAATCTACAAGTTTGTATTCTTCACCATCGTGTTTTGTTTTGAATTTCCTAGTATTGTAGTAATGAACTATTGTACTCCAAATATAAATGGCTCGCTTGGAGTATTATCTGATTCTTGGAACTCTTCGGCCAGTAGTGTTGCTGGCGGTAAGTTGTGAATGATATTAATTTGAAATTTCAATGTTTCACATATTAGCTTCCAATTCGTCATATATATTTGATTATGTCTTATGCGAGAAACCATCCTTTCTTGCTTCCAATATGAATTGTAGTAGGTAAATCACATGTTATAAAGAGCACTATGATATTTACATGATCCCAATGAAATTTTTTAATGTTCTACACAATACAGTGAATGTTCCACGTAATCCAAGTGAATGTTCCACCCTTAGCAGATAATGTTCCACATTTTAGCTTCCAGTTCTACATTGATATTTCTTTATGTTTAATGTTATAATTTGCTTATCTAAGTTATCATTTCATTCAGTACAGACGAAATATGCATACATTGCGATTGCAAGTGATTCCCCTCTTGCTGAGTTTAGGGCTAGGGTGAAGTCGATGGCTCAAGATAAGTTGAAGAGGAAGAGAGATGCACTTTGGTGGGAGCTCCAAGACCAATGTAGGCAGTTCAAAAAGTAAGCCAAAGAAAACAAGGGGAGCGGGGGTGTTGGGGTTCGGAGGGTCTAAATCAGAGGTGCGCAACAGAAAATAAAATAAAACTAACCTCGAACCCAATGGATCGAATCATATTCGATAGATCTATGATTAAAGCTTGTAAAACCGGGATTTTGAATTTTTACCTTTTTCTAAAACCGAATCACCTTAGGAACACCGATATGTTCTTCCCTCTGTTGGTATCCACACGAACACAGAAGATCCTTGGATCTAAGCCCTAATCGCCTACTAGAACGGAAAAAGGAGCGAGTGAAAAATCTGGTAGCGTTTCGGTATGTATTTTTTCTCTTTCGGAAAAATCAACACAAAAGCACTCTATTTATAGAGTTTAGCTAGGTTTTTGGGATCACGAACCAGCCCATAAAATGGGCTAGGTTCGGTTTCCTTTGAAACCCTAGCCGCCACTTAATGTGGCCGGTTTGGGCCACATGGGCCGAAACCTGTTAGGGTTTCGACCATGGCCTGTCGTACTCATTAAGTGGCAGCCCTCTGCCATGCCATGGTAACTCCTCATGAGCTCGCCCTCTAAGGCCCTCCATGGACCGGCGCCCTAAGCCATAGGCTTTGGGCCGGTCTATGGCCCTTTTCTGTTTTCGGGCCCGTGGCCCAAAACCCTAGGTTTTGGCCTCGGCCCGTTCCAATTAACTTATAAATATTTTTCCTAGTTTCCACAATGTGTGTCCTTCGTGTGCGACCCTCTAGACTCATGTCCCGTTGGCAGATTAGCGTAAAATTACAATTTTACCATTTCCATCATGAGTGGCCTCTAGTAAGATAATTATGATTACCCAACCTACATGATTATCGATGATTCGACTTAACCTCATGTCTTCCATGTCACTATCCTTTTATCACTAGATATCCTGATTGATTATAAGGAATAGAGCCGTCATCCTTATTTAATCAATCACGGTTTCTTGATATGTGAGATGACTAAAAATTACCCCGTATAAACTGCATGGCCATGCGTTTCCTTTTCAGTCATTCTCATCAAGTGGCCTAAACGGATATCATTCCCATACCGAAGTATGAGGGATAAATCCTTTAGCCGTCTTTTGTTTCACTCATGCAGCCCGTTTCTGAGCCAATCGTATCCGTTATGGCTACCCTGTTACATGTAACGTTGGGCGTACGTCAAACTCAGATATTGACTACATAGCGATCATAAAGACTCCTCGGTCTAAGGATAATGTGACAAGCTACGACAACTAAATATGCTCATGACAGCATCCATGTCGCATATTCGGGTCAGGTCGTTCAATATCATTTCCCAAATAATATCTATAATGTGACTCCGGCAATCCCATTGCCAATGACTAGTAGAGCGTGATCATAAGGAATCGTCCTCATCCGAGTCGCTTTTGATGAAGCTTAACTGACCATGGACCCGTTAAGTGTAATTCATACAGATCTATAGCTCTACTATTAGTGATGACACACTCAATGATACATATCGAATTATACTTAACATATTACTACAACACATTAGTAATAAAATGACAATTTTATTTCATTGCAAACGATGATACGATAATTACTGACATAACTTTGTATTGTATTAGGGCACAAATCCTACAAGGTGAAAGTGAAGAAGACCTGCACATTCAGGGCTCGGGCTAACCCGGGCATCCCTATATATATTTATATATATACATTCAGGGCTCGGGCTAACCCGGGCATCCCTATATATATATATATATTTGGTTAACAATTAATATTAGATAAATTATATATCAAAAAATGACATACATTATTATCTCACCAAAATCACAAAAATAATAATAATATACATGAAATATTTCACATAAATCAACTACAATAATTTACATAATGAATTATTTAAAGATGTACATACCTTCTAATTCATCGAAATATTATATAAAATTTCCCGGCAACTTTGACTCCACCAGCTAATACAGAGAGAGATTATATAAGTGCAATATTTGTGGGGGGGACTTAATATAAGGTACTCGGGAAATTTAAAAACTACACTTGTCGAAAAAAATTTCATTGAAATTATGAAAATACCCTTGTCGGGAGAAAAATATGTGGGAGAAGTTGTAGGAAGGGAGAAGTGGGAAATTATGCAAACATTTATACAACTGATTTGTAACGGCGCACATTGTAACATACGCCATTACAAACTAACGATAACAACAACGGCTCGATTTCTGACCGTTCATTCCTAACGGTATGATTTTAGTCAACGGTAAACAATTTTGTAACTATGGACATACGAATGTACGCTGTTACAAAATATGGTATCTAACGGTGTACGATGAAAAGTACGCCGTTAGAGTATTTGTAACGGCGCACGAGCAAAATATGACGTTACAAAATTTTGTAACGGCGCACGTTTGACTTCACTGTCACAAATTTAATTTGTAACGGCGTACTTACCCTATGTACGTCGTCGATAATGAAAAAAAAGATAGTGTTCCAACATATCTCCTCCTCTTCCCCCACTAGTATTATATGTGAGTTCAGTATATATACTAGAGATAATTCCAGATGACCACACATGGATATGTCACATTATCACATGACTACACCTAGAATTTTTCGTGTCAGGGTGAATACCCTAGAATTTCATTTTTCTCACTGTTACTCATTCCGTCCATTTCAGTTAGTTTTTAACATTTTTAACGTGTGAAAAGACTAAAATACCCTTCCAAGGTAAATAATTGTTTTTAAATTGAATGTAACGACTAAAATACCCTTCACAATTCATTTAATTTTCAAATGAATACCTTTCTCTCTCTCCCTCTCCTCTCTCTCCTGTTGGGATTTTGTGCCATAGCACAATGTATTTTCAATCTACTCATGTAATAAGATTATTAGTTGAAATAAAATCGGCATTCATAGTACTAAGTGTTGTAGTAATATCTTAAGTATGATTTGATTTGTATCATTGATGTGTCAACACATAATAGTAGATCTACAGATCAGATAAAATTTTACTTAAGCAGTCCCCGATCAGAATAGCTTCATAAGAAGCGATCGGTATGAGGCTAACTCTAAATGATCACGCTCTACTGATCATGGCCAGAAGGGGGCCAGAGTTAGGTTATCACTAGACAAGGGGTGATATAGGACGACCCGATCATGAGTATGTTACATAGATACAGTCATGAACATATTCACATGTCGGCACATGAAATCACATCCTCAGACGGAAGGATCATTGAAGTCACTAGGTAATGAGTGACGAGTTTGACTCAGTCTAACGTCTCCTGTAAAAGGGTTACAATAACGACTGTGATTGGCTCAATCACGAGTTACATGAGTTGACTCAATAGATCGCTGAAGGATTTATCCCTCATACAGACGTATGAGCAGATATCTGTTTAGGCCACTTGATGTGTACAACTGAAATACAATAGCATGGCCATGCAGTCGATATGCAATATTAGTGACAATTCAGGTAACTCAGATCAGAAAACAGGACAATTGAACGAGGATGACTTGTCTATGCCTCGTGGTTGTCAAAGATATCAAGAGGATAAAAGTATAGATTCATGTACGACAAGGTTAAGTTGAAATCTCGATAATCATGATGTCTTGCTAGAGGCCACTCATGATGGAAAGGGCAAAATGGTAATTTTACCAGTCCGCCAACGTGTCGTGAGCCTAGAGGGTCACACACTAAAGGTTGAGTAAAACGGATGGAATCATATACAGGAATCATGAGAGAAACAAAATCCGGTTTTGGATTAAACCGGATTAGACTGATTTCGGTTTATGATTAAACCAAAAATCAAGAACAGTTTAGCTGGACCAATTAAATATAATCTAAATAAATAGATTTAATTAATTTAGATAAACAGGGCCTAGCCAGATTGGGCTAAGCCAGAATGGGGTTCTCTACATAAATTAATTAAAAGCTTTGGGCTTTAAGCCCATTAAGGCCTTTAATTAATTATTGCCTAAAAAGAGTTATAAAACGGAAATTTTCAGATTTTAAGAGATAAGAAAAAATTTTCCAGAACCCTAATCTCTCTCTCTCTCTCTCTCTCTCTCTCTCCTCCCCGTTTTGCTTGCTTCGATCTTCTAGTAAGGATCGTTGTGAGTATCTTCGGATTGCTCTTCCTGTGTGGACGTTCTTTAGAGGTTAGTGAATCTTATTTAGTGACGAAGAGATTTCTAATCAAGGTAAAATTATAAATTTTAGGGATAATTCCAGATGACTACACCTGGATATGTCACATTATCAGATGACTACACCTAGAATTTTTCGTGTCAGGGTGAATACCCAAGAATTTCATTTGTGTCACTTTACTCATTCCGTCCAACTCTGTTAATTTTTAACATTTTTTTACATGAGAAAAGACTAAAATACCCTTCAGCTGTAAATAATTGTTTTCAAATTGAATGAAAAGACTAAAATACCCTTCACTATTCATTTAATTTTCAAAAAAATACCACTCATACTCTCTCTCTCTCTCTCTCTCTCTCTCTCTCTCTCTCTCTCCCCCTCTCCCTCTCTCTCCTCCACCACCACCGCCACTACCTTCATCACCACCACCACCACCACCACCACCATCTCCTCCCCCTCCGTCGCCACATCCTCCACCACCACCACCACCACCGCCACCACCTCCATCTCCACCGCCACCACATCCATCTCCTCCACCACCATCTCCTTCTTCCCCGTCGTCACCTCCTCCACTACCACCTCCATCTCCTCTCCCTCTATCTCCACCTCCGGCCGACTTCCGGTGAAGCTCCGACCGACTTCCGACAAGGCTCCAACGGTGGTGGAGGAGATGGTGGTGGTGGTGGAGGGGCGTGGAGAGGATGGCGGTGGAGGAGATGAAGGTGGTAGCG
Source organism: Geranium rotundifolium (assembly GCA_963920655.1). Classification (NCBI taxonomy): domain Eukaryota; kingdom Viridiplantae; phylum Streptophyta; class Magnoliopsida; order Geraniales; family Geraniaceae; genus Geranium; species Geranium rotundifolium. Next base: position 26,298,192 of record OY987312.1, on the reverse strand, counting down.
GTGGTGGTGGTGGATGAGATGGATGAGATGGATGAGGTGGGGACGGAAGGGGAGGAGATGGTGGTGGTGGCGGTGGAAGGGTGTAGAAGAGATGGATGTGGTGGTGGTGATGATTGAGGAGGTGGAGGAGATGGAGGTGGTGGCGGTGGCGGTGGTGGAGGAGGTGGCGACGGAGGGGGAGGAGGTGGTGGTGGTGGTGGCGGTGATGGAGGTAGTGGCGGTGGTGGTGGAGGAGATGGAAGTGGTGGTGGTGATGGAGGTAGTGGCGGTGGTGGTGGAGGAGAGAGAGGGAGAGAGAGAGAGAGAGATGGTGGTGGTGGTGGAGGGGCGGGGAGGGGATGGTGGTGGAGTAGATGGATGTGGTTGTGATGGAGATGAATGTCATGGCGGTGGTGGTGGTGGAGGAGGGGGAGGAGATGGTGGTGGTGGTTGTGGAGGGGGCGGGGAGGGGATAGTGGTGGAGGAGATGGAGGTGGTGGTGGTGATGTAGGAGGTGGAGGTGGTGGCGGCGGTGGTGGAAGAGGTGGCGACGGAGGGGGAGGAGGTGGTGGTGGAGAGGCGGGGAGGGAATGGTGGTGGTGGTGATGGAGGAGAGTGAGCTGGTGGCGGTGGCGGTGGTGGTGGAGGAGGGGGAGGAGAGAGAGAGATAAGTATTTTTTTTAAAATTAAATGAATAGGTAAGGGTATTTTAGTCTTTTCATTCAATTTAAAAACAGTTATTTAACTCTGAAGGGTATTTTAGTCTTTTCACACGTTAAAAATGTTAAAAACTAACGGAAATGGATGGAATGAGTAACGGTGAGAAAAATGAAATTTTTGGGTATTCACCTGGACACGAAAATTTTTAGGTGTTGTCTTGTGATAATGTGACATATCAAGGTGTAGTCATCTGGAATTATCCCTATATACTATTGCCTACGAATGTGAAAGTTACGTGTTTCAATTTCTCTGTGAACGACACCACCAATGGTCTCTCTTTTTCTTCAATATGTGTCATTTCCGAATAATGGTTACTTGATGTCTTATCAAGTCATTTTATAAATTAACCATATATTATACGAACAACTAAAAGAGTGATACGTATATAAAATATTTAGAACCACTTATCTACACTTAAAATAAGTTGTTTTGCAAATAAGTACACCTAAATATATATTTTTAGCTTGGTGGATACCCAACTTTGACAAATTTGTCACCGTTACTCTTTCCATCAACATCTATTACTTTTTTATTATTTTTTCTTTTTTTATTTTGTGAAAAAAACGAATATACCCTTGATGGTTCAATTAACTTTTTTTACTTGGTTAAGAAGACCAAAATACCCTTGGTTGTCATCCTAATTTTCAAAACATACCAATGCCCCTCTCTCACACTTACCCATCTCCCAACTCTCTGGACCCTAGAATAAAAATATCGTCTAATCGATGGAAAACATTCTTCCAAACCAATCTAAAATGGTCGTGGTTTTGGATCAGGTTATTGCTAATTTGAATAGATAATGAGCTCAATTAACGAGAGAACTATAATCTAGATTTGGCATCAGTTTGAAAGAACACTGATCTCTAAGTAACACTTTGTTTTCTTAATTCATTGTTCTCCTTTTATTAAATACTTCTTAGGTATTTATAATGAGACTACTAAACTAAACTAAAAGATCGTGTATGAAAATTTGACTTGATAATACGAATTCAAATTAACACAAAATTTAAATTTAAATAATAATATTTATCTAATTAACTCATGCATTTTTATCCTTACTGCTTTTGAATTGACACTGTTGAGGTTTCTAACTCAATTCCTAAAACTTTGTTATAGTTCGTACTTTCACACTCATTTTCAATTATATTTGTTAGGGTATAGCTCCGCGCGATGTGCGGTGCTATTTGCATAATGTTATTAAATAATTAGAATATTTAATATGCTGAAAGAAATATAATTTCTAACATATTTGGAAATTGAATATATTTCACTAAATTAGCTAATAGGCAACACTGACGCTTGTCTGGAAGCCGATAAAACATTCATACTCAAAACATTAGACTGACAATTTTCGAAAAGCAATCTATTAGCAATCACATAAGGTTATTAAAGTATAATTTCTTAACATAACATGTTACCTTCGATGAAGCACTTTTTTTTATTGGATTGAAAAATACTTCATCTGGGAAGCATCGTCTTTGGTTATAGGCATCCAACCAGATCATAAGTCTCAAATAAAAATTGTGTTAAGTTTATGATTATATGTATGTGACATGCATATTTGTAGTAGATAAACTATTATTTTTAACTTTTTTTTCAGGGAATAATTTTTAACTTATTATTTTTTAATTGAGTTGTTATCTTCTGAATGAATATTGATTCTTATTTTTCGATGATGTCTTCTAACGTCACTCCTTGAGGAGAGTTTTAAGAATTTTTATTTTCTAACTTTCTTATTTTTGTTAGAATTTAAGCTTTAAATTATTTGTTAATCATTAAATTTTCACAAAAATAATGGTTTATACGTGCATTTGATTGTATTTTGTATCTCCTTTTAAAGGTGTACAATCATTGTTAGATTGATACATGTCATGTATATTTTGGATCTACATTATTTTATTACTATATAATAATGTACGGTATTTGAGTTGTTGAGGAATCACGTAATTGTACTTGTATCATGTATATTTTGTTGGACAAATTGATGAAAATGGCAAAAGTTGACATATGTGTTAACAAGTGAATGGGCCAACTTAAGCCGTGATTTTGGAACACTTCGACTCAGCCTAGAATGATGTGAAACATGTTTACGTAATCTAAGATATGAGAGCTTTCCAACGATATATCACGACCTCTAAACGAATAAGAGGTGAATAAGAAATTGAACCTCAAGAATAACCACTTGAAATGATGTTGTAGAGAAAATGAGTTGTGCAGAAAATTTGAGGGCCGAAGCCCGCTACATTTTCTTAGGCCCAAAATAATTCTCTACAGGATTTTTCCATTTTGTAAATAGGGAATAATATTTTCCAATATGTAATTCTGAAATAAATATTTTCCAAATTAGTAAATTTGGGAATGAATATTTTTTTCCAAAATCATGAAAAAGAAATAATATTATCTAAATTATAAATCGAGAAATAATGTGATCATATTATGCCATTGAAAGGAAAAGTCTCTTAATTGGAAATTAAGAGAATTTTTCGATATTTTGTGTCTTTCTCCCCAAGAAACAAATTAGTAATTATTTCTTTCATTTTTTTTCTTTTAGGTTTCAACTCTTTATGAGCCTATAAATCGATAGTTTGTCTAGAGAGGAAAACACATCGAAAAAAACCCTACCCGACAACCTCTCTCTCTCTAGTTCATCTTGCCTGATTCTCTCTACATCACGGTTTGAGAGTTCCTACGATCAGCGTTGTATCCTGGGAGCGATATGTCCATACGGGGGCAAAATTCGTCTCAAGGAAAGTGGCGTGCCTCGTCGATAATCGTTTCCCCCTTCTTCATCTGTCCAATATCGATTCACAAGTCAAGTAAATCTTATTGTATTGTGACAGTGATATTAAATAATAATAACATATTATTCATTTTGTTCGTCTTCTTCACTTGCTTTTATTATTGCATGTTTGAATGAATACTTTAAGTTGCATGATTTGCGTTTATGGACTAACCCTGTATCTAACAATCTTGAGACGAATTTTTGTTTTGTAGTTTTTTTGTAGACGCTTTCTAACCCGACAAATAGGTTACCATGGCTGAATTAATTTGATTTGACAATTGGTCAAACAGATTCGATAAAACGGTTTACTCGAAACTTCTTAATATTTTTGTTAATCAAGTTTGTTTCTATATGAAATTTTCAAGGAAGATTAACAAAAATTTCATGTTACATTGTTTTGCAACAATTAGATTTAATTATTATTTTGTTTAAGTTTATTTTTAGAGCATTCGACAATGATTGAAAAGCTGTCCTGGAAAATTCTGCGCTGTCAACGTTTATGTTTGGCTCCGAACGAAACAGTTCTGATCAGAATCAAGTTTTGACCAAAACTACAAAGTTGTAGAAGACTGAAAGAAGAACTCAAAAGAAATTAATTTCGGAATTTTGGATATCTGTAGCCCCCGCTACACCCTCCGTACAGTAACGTTATTGAAAGTGAAAGGGTGAAATTTAATTGATTAATTTTTTATAAACTTGTTTATTAATTATGAATTAATGGGTTATCTAATGAGATCGTGATTATATGTTTTGTGTAGCAATTCATATACGATGAACAGATAAATACATATTTGGAATTATTTTGATAAGATTTCAACGGATCATAAGTGAGAGAGCTGCCAATTACCATAGAGACAAAGACAAAGAGAATCTTGTTCTCTTGAGCGTATCTACCGATTACATGTAGTGATGAAGAGGTATGGATGAAATTGATATTAATACATATTGTAAAGGTATGATTTCAACACTAATTACGTGGGTGCTATTGGTGATCAATATGGAGTTATGCGTATAGTTATATGTTTATATGTGTTGGTTCTTACATATATTGAGTGTCGAGTTTTATATGTATGCATATTTATCAAGCTTCTTCATCTAGATGTATATATATATATATATATACACACACACACACACGACATGTTTTTGGTTTAACTCTTTGTTTGATGATCATGTTAATATGGATCTCACACACATGATAATAACCATTAGATGCTTACACACACATGGTCTTGAATCGGTGATTAATCTCTCTTTATATATATAAAAGTGTGTGTACCTGTGTTTTGATCTATGTATACGTACATGTATGTTTCGGTTAATGTATCTAATATACATGTATGATTCGGTTCGATTATATATATATATATATATATATATATATATATATATATATATATATATATATAATCGTGTGTGTCAAGAAAGATTATGCATGCTTATAAATTTATACATGTGTGTATGTATTTATATATATGCTAAGGACGTTATAACACATGCATGCGTTTTATTATATTATAGATGAATATATGAATATACATGTTAAGTGTGATATAAGTATATGTATGTGTATATTTCAAATTTACTGAATGGTTATGTGGACGAGATACTTATGTGGTGTTGTAAATTTGACGCATGAATTTTCATATCATTTGAGATTATCTGATTTGACATAATTGGTCAAAAAAAATGATGACTTAATTTATTCAATTGATGAATATAATGGTCTAGCGTTGTTCGAAGCATGATTAATCGATTATGCTTCCTTTTATGGAACACGTAAGAACGATTAAATCAATGTTATTATGTAATTGATCTGTTTCCAAGTGAAACGCGTAAAGACGATTAACATAGAGCAATGGTGTGAGCCTTTGACTCAGTTGATCATGTTCTATCTATTGAACATGTAGGGACAACTCCCACCAGGTTCCAACGTACAGGAACACATTGGTTATGTGTGAGAACTACTTTCCTCTACAGGTAAAACTTAACGTTTTGTGTAGTAGAACTTTTTTCTCTACGGGTAGAACTTGACGTTATGTGTAGTAAAACTTCGTTATCTATAGGTAGAACCAGACTCTCTGCGTGGTATAACTACGCTCCTGAATTTTGTGATCTGAATTATTTGTTCTATGTGAATACGTTATTTAATTCGATCAAATTTTCCTTATTCGATGTATCAGATATGGTTGACGAAAACGCGAAAGCAACTGAACCAACGCTGCCAGCTAATATGTGGCTAACATGGTGGAGGTCTAGAGGGATCCCACAAAAGAGAAAGAAACCTCAAGGAAGCGTTGCTAAGAAACCCAAGTCTAATTGGAAGTGTTTCAATTGCAACAAGCAAGTGCTTATGTCTTCCAAATGCAGGATACTGAAGAAAAGCAAAGAAGTTTGAAGCTGACGTTGCCATGACACAAGAGATGTTTGACATTAATTTAAGTGCTCAGTTGAGATTTGGAAATTATATGTAATTTCAGTAAATTTCAAATTTATGAATAAAATAAGAGAAACGTTTCTTATATTTATATCATTAACTCACTTAAATACATGTATAGTAGAAACAAGTTCATGTTCGTGTAAAGACGTTCCACTGAGAATGGACGATGTTCTCTACTCATATGGAAATACATTCTAATGATAATAGAGATACTTTTCACAATAATGGAAACACAAACTCAGCAGTTTCCAAGTATAATGAAAACAAATATATAATAAAGAAAATTATTTTTTGGAATAATATGGTCTTAATTATTATATATTTTAATGTTAAGTCAATTTGATTCGGTTGATAGATGAATACGCACAAACAAATTGAAAGACTCCAGTGTTAATTTTGAATAACATGGTTTTCTACGAAAAAAATACAAATTAAGTTCTTATGATCCAACTCTAGACGAGAGTACAAAAGGACATATTGAACAATATCAAATGCTTTAATTGATACACGTAGAGTTTAATCTATGCATAAACATGTATGAATGATTATTTTAAAGATCAGTAATTAATCGATTCTACGAGCCATGTAACATAGATTAAACAATGTATATGTTTTTTGTGAAACACGTGAGATCAACATATATTAAATTTTTTGATTGTAGGTCGGTATGATCCATCTTGTTCAAGAGCATAAAGGACACAACCGAATTATCTTTGTGATCAACGAAAAACACGTTGCCAGAACACATGTGGATAAATTGAATGTTTTCAATTATTCAGAATGTGTGGAATTAAGTTTGAACAACTATTTTCACTTCGAGAAAAACGTTGAATTGTCTAAACTTGATATGTGAAATTGAAATTAAAACATTTTAATTGATCAATTTCATGAATGTTTTTTTGGAAAAGAAGTAGTTTTATGAAATGTCACTCACGTGGGGGGTACCTTGCCAAGGTAACAACCCTTTACAAGAAGTAATGAAATAGATCCAAAAAGACAAAAAGATTGACTGTATTTTCATTTCATATGCTTTGCATAGTGGTATCGGTATCGGTTTTTGGAAAAGAAGTAGTTTTATGAAATGTCACTCACGTGGGGGGTACCTTGCCAAGGTAACAACCCTTTACAAGAAGTAATGAAATAGATCCAAAAAGACAAAAAGATTGACTGTATTTTCATTTCATATGCTTTGCATAGTGGTATCGGTTCTTGGTGTGAATCAAACGTATTTGAAAATACAGAAGAACAAGATTATTGAGTTCAAAAATATTTTTTTCTTTGAACATGTGTGTCCATGGAAAAGGGAATATTAAGAATACTAACGTATGAATGAGGAACCCATAACTATGGATTACACTATGCAAGAGAACATGCCGCGCTTAAGGTATACTTTTATGCTTGTTGGATATCTAATGTAAGTAATGCCAAAGACAAGAGGAGAAATGTCTCTACCCTAATAACAAGATTAAAATGTGAAATTTTGATCAGCTAGTCATGCAAGATGTCACATACAATGTTATGTATGATGTTATAATAGTGTATGACTTCTTGTGTAGATAACTCAGGACAGAAAATATAAAGCTAAACAAACAATGACACAGTAGATTGTTTACCCAGTTTGGTGCAACGTCACCTACGTCTGGGGGCTCTCAGCCTAGTGGAAAGGTTTCACTTATCAGTAATTCGTCAGAACATACAAGTACCTGTGATCAACCCTAGATCTATACTTTATGCTACGTTTTACAGTGCAACCTATCTCAGGGTCTCCCCCTGAATCCAAGACTCCGTCTTGATTCCACTCTTCGAGCAATCGCCTTGCTCTGTCGGTTCAAGTCTTCGTTGAACTTGGTGGTTGCGTGCAGTCTTCACTCACGCGACTAGCAAACCCTCAATCACCTAACTCTCAATAGTTATGTGATGCACAATATCCTTAGCACAATCTGCAACCTCTCAGCCCGTAAACCTTCACGTCTAAGAGCTTTGCAAATTATTGCTAGGAAAGAATAAAAGAACCACACGCTTGCTAAGGGGGTAGCCTAAGATTTTATAGCAATCGAGGATGAGTACTAACTCTAAAGGATTTCCTCTTAATCACCGTCTTTCTTCTTTCCAGAATCGGAGTCGTTCTGGTATTTCCTAATCGTGTTCGTACTTTTTGCAGAAACTGCACTTTCCTGATTTCTGTCAATCAGGATGTTTGCTGAGACGCCGTCAATAATGTCATACAAGATGTCGCATAGGATGCTTCGACATTCTTTGTGACATGTTCTCTAGTTCCTTTAAAAATAAGTCAATCTCTAAAACCTCCGTAACTACAATCTCCCCCTTTGGCTATTTTTCAGGACAACATTCTTCGTCGCATTTCGCGTCGCATTCTTCGTTGCATTTGTCGTCATCTTTTGCTTGCAATTGATTCGGCAGTCATCAAGTCTTTGTTCGTGTTTCTTGCGTTTGTGTTTCGCGTACCATCGCGTCATCTTACATATCATCGCGCGTATCAATGCGTCGTCATCGTATCTTACTCCCCCTTGCTGGCTCAAAAAGAGCCAAACTTTAAAAAAATATTTCTAACAAACAGAGTAATAAGCAAACCACAAACTTAACTCATAAATATTCTCGATCAGCAGTCGAGAATACATATGAAACATTGTTCAAAACAAATACAAATAAAAAGTTGTTCAGTTTGTTCGTTAATCAGAAAGTTCTTAAAATCAAACAGAGCTGCTGCTGGAACTAGCAGTCTCTTCTTCTGTAGCGTCAGTGGAGGCACCTTGTGTAGCGTCTTCAGTAGCGTTTGGTAGAGAGGTGGAATCATCATTATCTGAGCCTGGAGGAGACATTGATTTCAGCAGGTTGGCACAGTGTGATCGTCGCTGGGAGAGATGCTTCAGAGCTGTCTTTAGGTTGACGATGTCCTTGTCCAGTACATCTATCTCTCTTTCAAGCATGATTGCATCCCTGCTGGTGGTCTTGGTTGGAGGGGCGGCACTTGTGTCTCGACTGGTCGTCGCCTTGGTCAGTTTGGCTTCTGTCCTGACAAGATCAGGAGCATGCTTTCCCTCAAATAGTTTGTGACTCACCACAATCAGTCCTCCGCGTTTGCCAACCTTATCCGTTGTTTTCAACACTCCGGGGTGTTGAGTTATAAGTAGCTCAGAGATAAGGGAGGGAAAGGCAAAAGGTATCTTTACAGCTAGTTATCTGGCATGTCTAATAAGATGATCAATAACAAATTGCCCAAAATCAAGTGTAGACCCAGTACCTATTTGGAAGATGATTATCGTCGGCTCCGGTTTGATGGAGGATGCGTGTGTGGAGGGAGCCCAGTTCGCTACTCCGATACGGAATAGGATGGAGTACTTGGATATGAGGTCCGAGGCTACCACGGTGCCCTTGGTAGGCCACATTTTGCTTTTGTCTCCAGTAATCTCCTTGAGAACTTTTTTCAGGTCAGGTGGAGGTACAGCACGAACACACTTTCTCCCATGAAGGCATTAATGATGTCAGAGGAAATGTTGAAGCGCAGGCCTCTGACATATACCTTCTCACAATCCGGATCATCCGGAGTCCCAAACCCAGTAGGCAAATTAGTAATGAATTCCTTGACCAAGAGGGGATAGTGGTTACCAATGTCAGTGATAGTCTTCATAAGTTCTGCCTGCTCTAGGAGTTGGACAATGGCTTCTAGTCCCAGTAGCTCCAACGACAGGGTCTTCTCGGGATATGCCGTTTTCTGGAACACAAATTCCCAACGTTTAGCAATGTCCGCAGAGTGAAACGACACATTGTCGTAGGGAACACTCGAGGAGTTCTTGACCGTCTGCAGGTTTCTTCCCTTCTTTGCTTTCTTTGCCGTAACCTCCTCTTCCTCGTCATTAGTTTCTTCATCCACTAATCTCCTTTTGGAGATAACTTTCTTCCCTTTTTCTTTGACGGACATCTTTTTCTTCTTCTTGCAGGGGCCTCCAGCATCTTCTACCTCCTTCCTCTTCTTGTTTTCTTTGAGTTTTCCATCCATCACTGCCAGACTTTCATTCTCTTCTAATACCTTCTTTTTCAGGGATGACAACACCGTGTGTGCTGTCTCAGTAGCATCTTCTGTCACATCTGCTCTGGCATCCAGAGGTGTTTCTTCTGTGTTATTGGCGGCGACACTGTTTTCCTTCTCAGCTTCTTCCAAATCGGTATCCCCGTCTCCGGTTCCGTCTTTCTCAACTTCTTCCTCGGCTTCTTCCGAGTCAGCGACTTCTTCTTCTCCTACCACAACCTCCTTTGTGGCTTCAGGAATGACATTTTTTGCACCTTCTTCCTCTCCTTCTCCTTCACCAATACGCTCCAACCTATGACTGGTCGGGGTCAAGTCATTCTTTTCTCCTTCAGGATTTATCAGTTTCTCCACCACACCTTCTTGAGGCGGGTCTTGGTTTTCCAGTAGCGACTCCAACAAGTCACTATTTCTAGAGGTATCGGTGTTTGAAATAATGGAGGAGTCGATACCTGGGACATTTGTTGATGTGGAACAGGAACAATCTGCATGAAAGCTTCTCGACTTCCTTGGCCAAGATCAGTCTCCCTTTCTGGCCCTGTTAGGTCTGTCATGGAGAATGCAGAGCTGCCGGTTCGAGACCGTTTAGGAACTCGAGAAAAAGTGGGCATTGGGGCTTCCTCCAGTGGGGTTTCTTTGGGAGATTCCTCGGCTTTCTTCTGCGTTTTAGCCCTTTGATTCGGACTCCATGTCTGTTGGTGTTTGGATTGCTGCTCTTGGATCTTTTTGCCTCTGCCTTCTTTGGTTCGGATTGTCGCCTATCAGTGGCCTTCTTTGGTGCTAGAGTGCTCCGTGTCTTCACCATGTTTGTGTAGGTAGTGAGGTTTTTCGTTACAGAGTGTGAGAGGTGAGGGAGATGAGAGCGAAAACGACAAAATATGTTGGGGACCGAGCGTATCTTGTGACCTTTCCTTTCTTTATATGGGCTTTTGGTGTGCTTGGCCCAATGACATGTGTTGGGATTTTGAACCGGTTCATGAAGAGGTACCAACCAACTCCTCTCAACCGTTTTTGCAACTTCTATTGCTCGTTGATGGTGCACAGACCGAGTGACGTCCGGAGGTACTCAAATCTGCTTGCATCTAATGCCTTCGTGAAAATGTCAGCAAGTTGCTTCTCCGTATGGATGTGCTCAAGGATGATCTTTCTGTCTTCGACCAGCTCGCGAATGAAGTGGTGTCTAATGTCAATGTGCTTGGTCTTGCTGTGTTGGACATGATTTTTGGAGATGTTGATGGTACTGACATTATCACAATATAAAGTCATGGCTTCCTGTCTAACATTGTATTCGACTAACATCTGCTTCATCCATAGTAGTTGTGTACAGCTACTCCCAGCAGCAATATACTCCGATTTAGCAGTGGACAGGGCAACACAGTTTTGCTTTTTACTAAACCATGATATGAGGTTGTTGCCAAGGAAGAAACATCCTCTAGATGTGCTCTTCCTATCTGCTGTGTTTTCATCTCTATCAGCATCACAATACCCCACCAGGGTAGAGGATGTGTTGAATGAGTATAATAAACCCAAGTCTGTAGTCCCAGAGATATATCTTATAATTCTTTTAGCTTGGGATAGATGACTGACCTTGGGATTAGCTTGATATCGTGCACATAATCCTACAGAGTAGGAAATATCTAGTCGACTGGCAGTAAGGTAGAGAAGACTACCAATAATGCTTCTGTATAGGTGTTGGTCGACGGCTTCTCCTGGATCATCTTTAGTTAGCTTGATATGTGTAGCTGCAGGTGTCCGTTTATGTGAAGCTTTCTCTAGCCCAAATTTCTTGACTATATTTTTCGCATATTTGCTCTGAGAGATGAAGATGCTATCTTTTAGCTGTTTAATTTGGAAGCCTAAGAAATAGGTAAGCTCTCCCACCATGCTCATCTCGAATTCTGATTGCATTTGTTGGATAAATTGCTCTACCATCTTTCTTGACATCCCTCGAAAGACAATGTCATCAAATTCCCGTCCTCATTCTTCACAAATAGAGTCTTGTCAACTCCCCCTCTAGTGTAGCCGCTTTGAATCAGAAATTTTGTGAGCCTTTCATACAAGGCCCTTGGTGCTTGTTTCAATCCATAGACAGCCTTCTTGAGTTTATACACATGATTAGGGGAGTGAGAATCAATAAATACTTTAGGTTGTGATACATACACTTCTTCGTTGAGATCTCCATTCAGGAAAGCACTTTTGACATCCATCTGGTAAAGCTTAATCTGTAGATGACATGATACTCCTAGTAGGAGTCTGATTGCTTCAAGTCTTGCTACAGGAGCAAAGGTCTCATCGAAGTCGACTCCCTCAATTTGAGTATACCCTTGACCTACTAACCTGGCTTTGTTGTGAGTGATGTTACCAAGCTCATCGGACTTGTTTTTGAAGATCCATTTTGTGCCAATGATATTTCCTTCACTTGGTTTGGGCACCAGTTCCCACACCTGGTTCTTCTCAAATTGAATCAGTTCCTCTTGCATAGCATTGACCCAATACTCATCATTGATGGCTTCATTGATATTTTTGGGTTCAGTCTTTGAAACGAAGCATATATTACCTATCACCTCGTTGTAGTCTTCAGGAGTTTTTGACCGAGTCTGTATGCCTTCATATGGATCTCCAATTACTCCAGAGATAGGATGATTAGCCTGGATTCTTCGCGAGAGATTCTTGTTGCTGGTTTCAGGAATTGTCTCATTGTTATCGACATTTGGACTAGCATTATTGTTTTCTGATTTGCTGCTAGCATCTTCTCTAACATCAGTAATAGCATCCTTCCTAACATTGTTGGGATAGACTTTGTCTTCGTCTCTCGCGTCTTCTGAGGCATCTTCACAGTCATCATCAACAACAACATTGATTGATTCCATCATGGCTTTGGTTCGTTTGTTGAAGACCCGGAACGCGCGACTGTTTCTTGAGTAACCAAGGAAGATGCCTTCATCACTCTTTGGATCAAGCTTGCGGCGAGGCTCTCTATTAGCCAGAATATAACAGGTGGATCCAAAGATGTGGAAGTACTTAACATTGGGCTTTCTCACCCTCCATATTTCATAATGATTTACTAACATACCTGGTCGGAGAGTGTCTCGATTGTGGATATGGCAAGCAGTGTTAAGTGCTTCTGCCCAAAAGTGAGTTGGTATGTCCTTGGCCAGCATCATAACTCTAGCCATCTCCTGTAGAGTCCTGTTTTTGCGCTCAACAATGCCATTCTGTTGGGGAGTGATTGGTGCTGAGAATTCATGAGCTATCCCTTCTGAGTTACAGAATTCCGCAAATTTGCTGTTTTCGAACTCTCGACCATGATCACTACGAAGACGAATTATTTTGCCAATTGTCTCCCCTTTTTCTCGCTGGACCTGGATGCATAAATTCTTGAAGATTGAGAAGGTATCTTATTTGTCACGAGGGAAGTCAACCCATATGTATCGTGAGTAATCATCTACACACACAAAGACATAGCGTTTTCCTCCAAGACTTTCTACTTACATTGGCCCTATGAGGTCAACATGTATTAGCTCAAGCACTCGAGAGGTGGTAATATGATGCAGCTTCTTGTGTGACATCTTAGTTTGCTTTCCAATTTGACATTCTCCGTAGATCTTTCCTTCCACAATTTTCAGGTTTGGAATTCCAGTAATGGCCTGTTCGGAGATTGCCTTCTGCATACTTCTAAGATTTAGATGTCCAAGCTTTCTGTGCCACAGTTTGGTTTTTTTTGCTTTGGAGACAAGACACTTTGCCGCTTCAATATGTGATTCGAGCGACCAGATGTAACAATTATCCGTTGAGCGAACTCCTTGTAGAATAGTGACTTGATCGAAATCTTTTACTATACAGGCTTCTTTAGTGAATTTCACTTCTAAACCCAGATCGCAGATCTGGCTGATGCTAATCAAGTTTGCCTTAAGTCCTTCTACAAGTAATGCTTCAGTTAGGCAAGTAGCTCCATGATGCTTGAGTACTCCTTTCCCAATGATTCGAGCTCGAATCCCATCTCCAAAAGTAACATAGCAGTTTGTATATAATTTGAGATTGGAAAGAAACTCCGGAGTACCTGTCATGTGTTGAGAACATCCACTATCGAGATACCAGTCTTTGTTTGTTGAGGCACTTAAGGATGTATATGCAACATTAGCCCGATAGACTAGATTCTTCGGTCTCCATTCAAGACGGGATGTTTTCTGAGGAGTTGAGAGATGCCTTGGATGTCTCCTTTGTCTTTGTGGTAGCTGAGCTTGCTTCTTCCTATGGAGTTGAAAACAAAATGGTCTGATGTGACCTCGTTGACCACAGTAATGACATATCCACTGATATTGATAAGCTGGTTTTCTGTAGTATTGTTGTCTTCGTGGAGGAGGTCTTTTGATAGTTTCTTGACAAGAACATGTTGTAGATGACGTTAAGACATTAGTTATAGGTCGTCTTGTAGGATGTGTTGTGGCATCCAGTGGTTTCTTGTCAACAATGGCTTGTTGAGGGACAAACTTTGTGAATGTTGACGAGGGGACATTGTGTGTGTACCCTAGTCCCATCATATCCTTGGACTGCTTCCCTACCGATAGGATTTTGTCAAGGCTTTCTGTGCTAGGATTTATCATCTTTACCGACTTAGTCATAAGACTAATCTCTACATTAAGTCTGGTGATTTCGCGTTTTAGCTCCACGATCGTCTCTAAAAATCTAGATTTGTCGTTTGTAAGACTGATGATCCATTCTCCTTGTTGATCAAGGATCAGTGTTTCCTTGACCCATCTGGTATGCAAGTTTTTGTATGCCTCGTCTAGTTGCTCTTTAGTCTAATTCTCATTTGGAGTTGGATGGTGGTGATCATCATTGATATTGGCAGAATTATCAATGTTACATACATGAGTTGTAGTAGTGAATGCAACAAAGTTGCTTACCTCTTCAGAACCACTATCTTCATTGTCATCATCTGATAGAGTGGCATTGTTGTAGGGTTTTGGAGCGTTCTAGATCATCGAGATAGCGGAAGCGTTTAACAAAATCTACTCCAAACTGTAGTTACGACGGTTTTAGAGATTAGCTAATTTTTAAAGGAACTGAAGAACATGTTACAAAGAATGTCGAAGCATCTTCTACGACATCTTGTGTAACATTGTTGACGGCGTCTCGGCAAGCATCCTGGTCGACAGAAATCAGGAAAGTGCAGTTTCGGCAGAGAAGAAAGAAAACGATTAGGAAAGTGCAGAACGACTCCTAATCTGAAAAGGAGAAAGACGGTGATTAAGAGGAAACCCTTTAGGGTTAGTACTCATCCATGATTGCTATAAAAGCTTAGGCTACCCCCTTAGCAATCGTGTGGTTCTTTATTTCTTTCCTAGCAACAATTTGCAAGGTTCTTAGACGTGAAGGTTTGCGGGCTGAGAAATTGCAGATCGAGCTTAGGATATTGTGCATCACATAACTATAGAGAGTTAGGTGATTGAGGGTTTTCTAAAGTCGTGAGTGAAGACTGCACGCAACCACCAAGCTTGAAGAAGACTTGAAGACGACAGAGCAAGGCGATTGCTCGAAGAGTGGAATCAAGACGTTCTTGGATTCAGGGGGAGACCCTGAGATAGATTGCACTGTAAGACGTAGCATAAAGTATAGATCTAGGAGTGATCACAGGTACTTGTATGTTCTGACGGATTACTGATAAGTGAAATCTTTCCACTAGGCTGAGAGCCCCCAGACGTAGGTGACGTTGCACCGAACTGGGTAAACAATCTGCTGTGTCATTACTTATAGCTTTATATTTACTGTCCTGCATTATCTACGCAAGAAGTCAGACACAACGTTATAGCATCCTGCGTAAGATTGTGTGTGGCATCTTGCACGACTAGCTGATCAGAATTTCAATTGGTATCAGAGGGGGCACCTATAGCTTTAGGTGAAGGTCCTAAAAAAATATTTTGATCAAGATGGACAATACCAGAGAAGGAGGATCCATAAATCGACCACCTGTTCTAGATGGAAGCAACTATGGCTATTGGAAGGCTCGAATGTGTGCCTTCATGAAGTTACTAGACAACAAGACATGGAAGGCTGTGCTCAATGGTTGGAATGCACCACAACTCAGTGGCAGTGATGGCAATCCTATCGGTCCAAAACCAGAAAAAGACTGGACTGATGATGAAGATGAAGAATCACTGGGAAATTCTCGAGCTCTGAATGCTATCTTCAATGGTGTTGACAAGAACGTATTCAGACTAATCAACACATGCACAACTGCCAAATCAGCATGGGACATCCTGGCCGTTGCATATGAAGGAACAACTAAGGTTCGAGAACAAAAGCTGCTATACCTGACTACCAACTTCGAAGCCCTCATCATGAAAGAAGACGAATCAATTGCAGATTTCAATGTTCGTATTCGTGATCTAGCCAATGAATCCTACTCTCTGGGAGAACCAATGTCTGATGAAAAATTGGTAAGAAAAACCCTGCGTGCTCTTAGCCCTAGGTTTAAGATGAAGATCACAGCAATTGAGGAAGTTCATGACCTCAAGGTCTTGAAATTTGATGAGCTGATGGGGTCTCTAATGACCTATGAGTTGTCTCTACCCAACATCGACAAAAGGAACAAAGGAGTTGCTTTCAAAAGCTCAACACACAAGCAACCAGATCCTGAGGATTCCGATTGTGATGAAGACATCGATGCTACAATGGCCCTTCTTACAAAAAATTACAACAAAGCCATGAGAAGATTTAGTCGAATGGGTGGACGGAATGTCAAAGCAAATGCCAGAAACAAAGCTCCACAAAAAAATCAAATTGGAGGTAGTCTTGACAGACCAAACAGGAGTGGGGAAGAAAAAAAAAACAAAGGACTTCAATGTCATGAATGTGAAGGATTCGGCCACCTCCGTAGAGAATGTCCAAATTTCCTCAAACAACAAAAACGAGGATACAATGCCACCCTATCAGATGATGACAATGAAGATAGCGGATCTGAAGAGGTAAGCAACTTTGTTGCATTCACTACTACTACTCCTGCATGTAATGTTGATAATGCTGCCAATATCAATGATGATCCAACTCCAAATGAGAATTGGACTAAAGAGCAACTAGTCGAGGCATACAAAGGCTTGCATACAAGATGGATCAAGGAAACTCTGATACTTGATCAACAAGGCGAAAGGATCATTAGTCTTACCAGCGACAAGTCTAGATTTCTAGAGACGATCGTGGAGCTGAAACGAGAGATCACCATACTTAATGGAGAAATTAGTCTCATGATTAAATCGGTAAAGATGATGAATCCGAGCACAGAAAGCCTTGACAAGATTTTATCGGTGGGAAAACAGTCCAAAGATACGACGGGACTAGGGTACACACATACTGTCCCCTCAACGGTAGTGACAAAGTTTATCCCACAACAAGCCATGGCTGACAAGAAACTACTGGATGCCCCAACACATCCTACAGGACGACCTACAACAAAAGCCATAACATCGTCTACAACCTGTTCTTGTCAAGTAACTGCCAGAAGACATCCTCCACGCAGACAACAAAGCTACAGAAGACCAGCTTATCAATATCAATAGATATGTCATTACTATGGTCAACTAGGTCACATCAGACCTTTTTGTTTTCAGCTTCTTGAGAGGACGCAAGCTCAGCTACAACAAAAGAAATATCAAAGGTATCTCTCATCTCCTCCGAAGACATCTCGCCTTGAATGGAGACCTAAGAACCTGGTCTATCGAGCTAATGTTGCATATACATCCTTAAGTGCTTCAACAAACAAGGACTGGTATCTCGAAAGTGGATGCTCTCGACACATGACAGGTACTCCGGAGTTTCTCTCCAATCTTAAATTATATACAAACTGCTTTGTTACGTTTGGAGATGAGATTCAAGCTCGAATCATTGGAAAAGGAATGCTCAAGCATCCAGGAGCCACTTGCCTGACTGAAGCATTACCTGTAGAAGGACTTAAGGCAAACCTGATTAGCATCAGTTAGATCTGTGATCAGGATTTAAAAGTGAAATTCACTAAAGAAGCCTGCATAGTTAAAAACATCGATCAGGTCACTATTCTACAAGGAGTTCGCTCGACGGATAATTGCTATATCTGGTCTCCCGAGACACATATCGAAGCGACCAAGTGCCTTGTCTCCAAAGCAGAAGAAACCAAACTATGGCACCCAAAGCTTGGACATCTAAATCTTAGAAGTATGCAGAAGGCAATCTCAGAGCAGGCAATCACAGGAATTCCAAACCTGAAAATAGTAGAAGGAAAGATCTGCGGAGAATGTCAGATTGGTAAGCAAACCAAGATGTCACACAAGAAGCTACAACATATCACCACCTCTCGGGTACTTGAGCTGATACATGTTGACCTCATGGGACCAATGCAAGTTGAAAGCCTTGGAGGAAAACGATATGTCTTTGTATGTGTAGATGATTACTCACGATACACTTGGGTTGACTTCCCTCGTGACAAATCAGACACCTTCTCGATCTTCAAGAATCTGTGCATTCAGGTCCAACGAGAAAAAGGAGAGACCATTGGCAAAATCATCCGCCTTCGAAGTGATCATGGTCGAGAGTTCGAAAATAGCAAGTTTGCAGACTTCTGCAATTCAGAAGGGATAGCGCATGAATTCTCAGCACCAATCACTCCCCAACAGAATGGCATTGTTGAGCGCAAAAACAGAACTCTACAGGAAATGGCTAGAGTAATGATGCTGGCTAAGAACATCTCAACTCACTTTTGGGCAGAAGCACTTAACACAACTTGCCATATCCACAATCGAGTCACTCTCAGACCAGGTATGTCAGTGACTCATTATGAAATATGGAGGGGGAGAAAGCCCAATGTTAAGTACTTCCATATATTTGACTCCACTTGTTATATTCTAGCTGATAGAGAGCCTCGTCAAAAGCTTGACCCAAAAAGCGATGAAGGCATCTTCCTTGGCTATTCAAGGAATAGTCGTGCATACCGAGTCTTCAACAAACGAACCAAAACCATGATGGAATCAATCAATGTTGTTGTTGATGATGACTGCGAAGATGCCTCAGAAGATGCGACGGACGAAGACGGAGCCTATCCTCCCAACAATGTCAGAAAGAATGTCATTACTGATGTCAGAGAAGATGCCAGCAGCAAACCAGAAAATGATGATGCTGGTCCAAATATCGATCGTGACGAAGTAGTTCCTGAAACCAGCAACAAGAATCCCTCGCGGAGAACCCAGACTAATCATCCTATCTCTGGAGTAATTGGAAATCTGAATGAAGGCATACGGACTCGGTCAAAAGCTCCTGAAGACTACAACGAGATGATAGGCAATATTTGTTTCGTTTCAAAGACAGAACCCAAAAACATCAACGAAGCCATCAATGATGAGTATTGGGTCAATGCTATGCAAGAAGAGCTTATTCAATTTGAGAAAAACCAGGTATGGGAACTGGTGCCCAAACCAAGTGAAGGAAACATCATAGGCACTAAATGGATCTTCAAGAACAAATCCGATGAGCTTGGCAACATCACTGGCAACAAAGCCAGGTTAGTTGCTCAAGGGTACACTCAAATTGAGGGTATCGACTTCGATGAGACCTTTGCTCCTGTGGCAAGACTTGAAGCAATCCGTCTCCTGCTAGGGATATCATGCCATCTACAGATAAAGCTCTACTAGATGGATGTCAAAAGTGCATTCTTGAATGGGGACCTCAATGAAGAAGTATATGTGTCACAACCCAAAGGATTTATTGATCCTCACTATCCTGATCATGTGTATAAACTCAAGAAAGCTCTCTATGGGTTGAAACAAGCACCAAGGGCTTGGTATGAAAGGCTCACAAAATTCCTCATCCAAAGCGGCTACACTAGAGGGGGAGTCGACAAGACCCTATTTGTGAAGAATGAGGACGGGAATTTAATGATAGCTCAAATCTATGTCGATGACATTGTTTTTGGAGGGATGTCAAGCAAGATGGTAGAGATATTTATTCAACAGATGCAATCAGAATTCGAGATGAGCATTGTGGGAGAGCTTACTTATTTTCTAGGCTTCCAAATCAAACAACAAAAGGATAGCATCTTCGTATCTCAGAGCAAATATGTGAAGAATATTGTCAAGAAGTTTGGGCTAGGAAAAGCCTCACATAAAAGGACACCAGCAGCTACACATGTCAAGCTAACTAAAGATGATCCAGGAGAAGCCGTCGACCAACACCTATAGAGGAGCATCATCGGTAGTCTTCTCTACCTTATTGCAAGTTGACCAGGTATTGCCTACTCTACAGGAGTATGTGCAAGATATCAAGCTAATCCTAAGGTTAGTCATCTCTCCCAAGCCAAAAGAATTATTAGATATATCTCTGGGACTACAGACTTGGGTTTGTTATACTCATTCGAGACATCCACTACCTTGGTGGGGTATTGTGATGCCGATTGGGCTGGAAACACATCGGATAGGAAAAGCACATCTGGAGGATGCTTCTTCCTTGGCAACAACCTCATATCATGGTTTAGTAAGAAGCAAAACTGTGTCGCCCTTTCCACTGCCGAATTAGAGTATATTGCTGCTGGGAGTAGCTGCACACAACTACTTTGGATGAAGCAGATGTTAGTCGAATACAATGTCAGACAGGATGCCATGACTTTTTATTGTGATAATGTCAGTGCTATCAACATCTCCAAAAATCCTGTCCAACACAGCAAGACCAAACACATTGATATTAGACACCACTTCATTCGAGAATTGGTCGAAGACAAGAAGATCATCCTAGAGCACATTCCTAGAGAAAAGCAACTTGCTGATATTTTCACAAAAGTATTAGATGCAAGCAGATTCGAGGATCTCAGATCATCACTCGGTCTGTGCACCATCAGTGAACAATAAGAAGTTGCAGAAACGGTTGAGAGGAGTTAGTTGGTGCCTCTTCATGAACCGGTCTAAAATCCAACAAATGTCATTGGGCCAAAGCATATCAAAAGCCCATATAAAAGAAAAGGAAGATACACTCAGACGCTAGAAAGATTTGAATCGATTTTTTTTCAAAACCTAGTCTGCCTCTCTTTTCTGTGTTTGCTCTCATCTCCTTCGCCATTCACTATCTGCGAATCAAAGAAAGCTAAAGCAAAAGGCTCCAGAAGCAGCAAAACGAAAACAAACAAGCATGGAGTGCGGATTAAAGGGCCAAAAACCCTGAAGAAGTTAGAAGAAATTCCCAAGGATGCTTCACCGGAGAAAGCCCCAATGCCAGCCTTTACTCGAGTTCCCAAAAAATCTCGGACCGGAAGCGCTGCATTCTCAATGATCTTGGCCAGGAAAATCGAGAAGCCTCCATGCAAATCGTCGCAGTTCCAACAGCAACAAACATCACAGGTAATGATTTCTCTACCGATACTTCTAGGAACAGTGATTTGTTAGAATCACTGCTGGAAAACCAGAACCCACCTCAAAAAGGTGTGGTAGAGGAACTAATAAGACCGGAAGGAGAAAAGGAGGATCTGACTCCGGTCAGTCATGGGTTGGAACGCATTGCGGAAGGAGAAGGAGTAGAAGAAGAAGGAACATATGTCATACCGAAAGCCACTGAAAAAGTTGTAGAAGAGGAAGAAATCACTGACTCAGAAGAAGCCGAGGAAGAAGAAGAGAAAGAAGAAACCAGAAACGGAGAGACCGATCTGGAAGAAGTTGAGAAGAACAAGGATGCCACCACCAACAACACAGAAGAAAACCCTCTGGATGCCAGAGAAGATGTCACGGAAGAAGCTGCTGAGACGGCACACAAAGTGCTGTCGTCCCTGAAGAAAAAAGTTCTAGAAGAAAATGAGAGTTTGGCTGTTATGGTTGGAAAACTAAAAGAAACAAGGAAAAGGAAGGAGGACAAGGAGGCTGGAGGTCCCAGCAACAAAAAGAAAAAGTTGCATGTCAAAGAAAAGGGGAAGAAAGTAATCGCGACAAGGAGTTTGATGGATGAAACAACTGATGATGACATTGAAGAGGTCCCTGCTGAGGAAGGAAAGAAGAAGAAGGCCCTGAAGACGGCCAAGAACACCGTGAGTGTAACTTACGACAATGTGTCGTTTCACTCAGCAGAAGGTGCAAAAAGGTGGGAGTTTGTATTTCAAAGAACAGCGTACCCAGAGAAGACACTGTCGTCGGAGCTGCTTGGGCTAGAGGCCATTATACAGCTCCTGGAGAAGGCAGAACTAATGAGAACCGTCTCAAACATTGGTAACCACTATCCCCTCTTGGTCAAGGAGTTTATTGCAAATTTGCATACCACGTTTGGTACCCCAGATGCTCCAGAGTTTGATAAGGTATATGTCAGAGGCATTCGCCTTGACATCTCCTCTGACATTATCAATGACTTCCTGGGAAGGAAGAGGGTTCGATCTATGCCACCACCCGACCTAAACAAAGTCCTCCGTGAGATCACCAGAGATAAAAGCAGAACACGGTCGTCCAAAGGCACTGTGGCAGCATCAGATCTGACTTCCAAGTACTCCATTCTCTTCCGGATTGGAGTGGAAAATTGGGCGCCCTCGACCCACGCATCATCTATCAAACCTGAGCTGGCAGTACTTATCTACCAAATAGGTACTGGATCTAAACTTGACTTTGGGCAATTTTTGATTGATCATCTTATTCGCCATGCCAGATCTCTTGCTGTGAAAATTCCCATTGCCTTTCCATCCCTTATCTCTGAACTGCTTGTAAATCAACACCCCGGAGTGTTGAAAACATCGGATAAGGTGGGCAAAAGAGGAGGACTAATTGTGGTGAGCCACAAGTTGTTTGAAGGGAAGCATGCTCCTAATCTTGTCAGGCCAGAGGCCAAGGCAAAAACCAGTCGAGCCACAAGTGTCGTCCCTCTAACCAGGACCACCAGCAGGGATGCAGTCATGCTTGAACGAGAGATTGCTGTGCTTGACAAGGACATTGCAAATTTGAAGACAGCTCTAAAGCACCTCTCACAGCGCCGAACTCACTGCGCCAACCTGCTGAAATCCATGTCTCCTCCAGGCTCTGAAGATGATGACACAACCTCCCTACCTAATGATCCAGAAAAAGCTACCCAAGAAGCCTCCACTGAAGCAACAGAGACTGCAAGTTCCAGCAGCAGCTCTATTTAAAATTTCATGAAACTTTCTGACTCTTGAACTACTGAACAACTTTTATTTTTGTAATATTTGGTGAACAATGAATCACGCTTACTCTCGACAGCTGATTGAGAGCAAGTGTGAGTTATGTCTGGTTTATTTTGCTTATTTCCCGGACTTGTTACAATATTTGTTTAAGTTTTGGCTCTTTTTGAGCCAGCAAGGGGGAGTAAGATAGATATAGATATATACGCGCGCGCGATGATACAAGAAAAATAGAGACGACACGACGACACAGAGACGACGCGATGATACGCGCGACGTAAGACTACCGATCGACGAGACGACAAATGCGACGAAGAATGTTGTCCTTAAAAATAGCCAAAGGGGGAGATTGTAGTTACGACGGTTTTAGAGATTGGCTAATTTTTAAAGGAACTGAAGAACATGTTACAAAGAATGTCGAAGCATCTTCTACGACATCTTGTGTAACATTGTTGACGGCGTCTCGGCAAGCATCCTGATCGACAGAAATCAGGAAAGTGCAGTTTCGGCAGAGAAGAAAGAAAACGATTAGGAAAGTGCAGAACGACTCCTAATCTGAAAAGGAGAAAGACGACGATTAAGAGGAAACCCTTTAGGGTTAGTACTCATCCATGATTGCTATAAAAGCTTAGGCTACCCCCTTAGCAATCGTGTGGTTCTTTATTTGTTTCCTAGCAACAATTTGCAAGGTTCTTAGACGTGAAGGTTTACGGGCTGAGAAATTGCAGATCGAGCTTAGGGTATTGTGCATCACATAACTATAGAGAGTTAGGTGATTGAGGGTTTTCTAAAGTCGTGAGTGAAGACTGCACGCAACCACCAAGCTTGAAGAAGACTTGAAGACGACAGAGCAAGGTGATTGCTCGAAGAGTGGAATCAAGACGTTCTTGGATTCAGGGGGAGACCTTGAGATAGATTGCACTGTAAGACGTAGCATAAAGTATAGATCTAGGAGTGATCACATGTAATTGTATGTTCTAACGGATTACTGATAAGTGAAATCTTTCCACTAGGCTGAGAGCCACCAGACGTAGGTGACGTTGCACCGAACTGGGTAAACAATCTGCTGTGTCATTACTTATAGCTTTATATTTACTGTCCTACATTATCTACGCAAGAAGTCAGACACAACGTTATAGCATCCTGCGTGACATTATGTGTGGCATCTTGCACGACTAGCTGATCAGAATTTCACAAACCTTGTCCAAGAACATAAACCGTTAAATCCCAAGGCAAAATCTATTCCACAAGATGTTTACCTTTAAGTCCTTGTTGGATCGATAAAGAAGAACTTTTTGATCTTCTTCTTTAAATAAAGTCCACACCAAGGGGATGATCTTAAAGATCCTTCACTTAATTGCCTACTCGAACAATTAAATGAAGAACAAGAGAGCAAGATGAGAGGAGAGAGAGGTTGTGGCCGGCCACTAGAGAGAGAGAGCATGTGAGAGCTGTGTGATTATTTTGTGTAATGAATAAATAATAGATATTTACCTTCATCATCCAACTCATAAGCATGGGTCTAAAATTGATTGGTATGAGCTTAAAGTGTCATCACCCATACCCCTTAAATCACTCACCTCTTAATCCACAATCACCAACCAAGCATGGTGTTGTGTGACCCCCACTCTTGGACCCACGAATGTGGACGGCCATATTGGGCTTATTGGCCCATAATGGGCCCTTGTTGGGCCGGTCACGTGACCTCATGTGTCGAGCCCAATGGGCTCGCCCATGTGGTTTCGTGCCGTGTCCAAAAGTTGCCCGACCCTTTTTGTCGTTACTTATCAAAAAAAGTCCAACGCGACATCGACGAAAAAACTCAGTTTTCTCGATTCGCTAATTATTCTCTCAAACCGAACCCATGGCCCAAAACCTTCAGTTTTATCCATGCATAGCTCCTCAAGAAACATTAAGGTTTCCTTGTCTCAAGTTATCCGTCTTGAATGTGTGTGACCCTCCAGGCTCATGCCACCGTTGGCAGATCGGCGCAAAAGATCTCTCTTGCCCGATCCATCATAAGGGGCCTCTAGTAAGACGTTATGATTACCCAAGGTGCATGACGATCGATGATTCGACTTAACCTTGTGCGTACAAGTCATTATCCTAGAGTCGTCACCCTTGTTTAATCAATCATTGTTGCTTGATATGTGAGATGATTGAGAACTGATAACCCATATCAATGGCATGGCCATGCTCTTACTCTCAGTCACTCTCGATCAAGAGGCCTTTAACGGATATCTTTCCCATACCGTAGTACGAGGGATAAATCCCTTAGCCGTCTTTTGTGTCTCTCGTGCAACCCGTTCCGCCACCCAATCATGCCCGTTATTGCAATCCTGTTACGGAAAGCGTTAGGCGCAAGTTAAAGCCGCACGTACATTGCATAGCGATCACAAAGACTCCTTGTTCTAAGGATACCGTGACAAGCTATCGCTTTTGAATATGTTTATGGCTTAATCTACAAAACACTATTCAAAGCGGGTCGTCCGATATCAATCACCTCATGATATCTATGATATGATTCCGGGATCCCTCATCCCTATGACAAGTAGAACTACGTCATTAAGAACCATCCTCATACTGGTCGCTTCTATAGAAGTGTATATTGACCAGGGAATCGTTAAGTGTGATCCGTACAGATTTATGGTTCTACTACTTTAGTGGTCATAAATCAGATCATGCTTAACATAATACTTCAATACATGAGTAATACAAAGCCGTTTTATATATATTACAAACGATGATAATGTATATAGACATTTACAGGCTACTAGTAATTGGACTAGGGCACAAAATGCTATCAATCTCCCACTTGCCCCTAGTTCCAATCTAAGTCCTAGTCTATACCCATTGACGTAACATGTTTATCATGTTTATCATGTTTCTCTTGAGGAAGAGCCTTGGTCAAGGGGTCGGTTGTGTTATCATCAGATGTAACGTAGTGGATCTTCACGTCACCTCTAGCAACAATGTCGCGGATGATGTGATACTTCCTGAGTACATGTTTGGATCTGTCATGTGCCCTGGGTTCCTTAGCTTGCGCAATGGCCCCGGTGTTGTCACAATATAAGTCTACTGGGTTAAATGGGTTTTAAATTACACCTAACCCAGCCATGAAACTCCTGATCCATACAACCTCTTTTGCCGCTTCCGATGCAGTAATGTACTCAGCTTCGGTTGTAGAGTCGGCAATGGTGTCCTGCTTCTTGCTTTTCCAGCTGAATACTCCACTGTTCAACGTAAACACATATCCCAACTAACTCTGAAAGTCATCGGGGTCTATCTGGAAACTAGCGTCGACATATCCTTTGACGACTAGATCATCATTTCTTCCCCCGTATACAAGAAAAGCGTCTTTGGTTTTTCTTAAATATTTGAGAATCGCCTTGACGGCAATCCAGTGTTCCTCACCGGGTTTGGATTGATGTCTACTGGTACAGATTAGGGCAAACGAGACATCCGTTCTCGTACATATCATGGCATACATTATGGATCCTATAGCCGAAGCATATGGTATTTCATTCATTCTTGCTAACTCTGCAGGTGTCTCGGCACACTGTTTCTTGCTTAGCTTCATGCCATGACGCATGGGCAGCAGTCCTTTCTTTGAATCTTGCATTGAGAATCTTCTCAACACTTTGTCTATGTAGGTGCTTTGACTTAAGCCCATGACCCGCTTGGCACGGTCTCTATATATCTTGATCCCCAAGATGTAAGAGGCCTCGCCTAAGTCCTTCATTGCGAAACACTCACCTAACCAAGTCTTTGTTAAGAGCAAGGTAGGGACGTCGTTTCCAATGAGCAGTATGTCATGAACATAAAGCACCAAGAAGACTACTTTGCTCCCATCTGCCTTTTTGTATACGCAAGGTTCATCATCGTTCTTGATGAAGCCAAACTGTTTCATAACTTCATCAAAACATTGATTCCAACTACGAGATGCTTGCTTCAAACCATAAATTGATTTGAGCAACTTGCAAATCTTTCCCTTATTCTTAGGATCCTCAAAACCCTCAGGCTGGGACATATAAACGTCCTCAGCTAACCTCCCGTTGAGGAAGGCGGTTTTGACGTCCATTTTCCATATCTCATAGTTATGATACGCTGCTACGGCAAGTAGAATGCGAATAGATTTGACCATAGCTACTGGAAAAAAGGTCTCTTCATAGTCAATTCCGTGGACTTGCCTATAACCTTTTGCTACCAGTCTTGCTTTATAGGTCTGAGGTTTGCCATCCATGTGTATCTTTATTTTAAAGATCCATTTACACCCAATGACTTTTACGTCAAGGGTTTGATCCACCAAGTCTCACACTTGATTATCTGACATGGATTTCATTTCTTCCCTCATGGCTTCTAGCCATTTCTCAGAGTTGGTTCCGTCCAAGGCCTCTCGAAAGGTAGCTGGATCATTGTCCACTAACACTAAATTATCACCTCCAGTTACTAGGAAACCGTATCTGATAGGTTCATGACTTATCCTTTCAGACCGCCTTGGATCGTCCTCATTAACTGTAGCTATTGGTTCTTGCTCAACGACCACTTCTAGCTCTACTTCTTCTAGTGGGTCGTCCAGTGGTTCCCGACTGACCATCTCATCTAGAACTTCATCAAGAGGAACAGCCCTACCACTGATTGTCTTGGAAATAAATTCCTTTTCCAAGAATGGCCCACCTCGAGCGACAAAAACTTTATTTTCCCTCGGTTTGTAGTAGTATCCTTTTGTTTCTTTTGGATATCCGTCGAAAGTGCACTTATCTGATCTCGGTTCGAGCTTGGTTGCAAGCAACCGTTTTACATAAGCCTCGCAACCCCAGATTTTTAGGAAGGACAAAACGGCTTCCTTCCCGTACCATTTCTCGAATGATGTCCCTTCCATTACTTTCGACGGAGCCATGTTTATTATGAATGCGGCCGTTTGTAGAGCGTAACCCCAGAAGGAGATTGGGAGATCAGTGAGACTTAACATCGATCGAACAATATCCAACAATGTCTGATTCCTTCGCTCGGACACACCATTGAGTTGCGGTGTTCCTGGCGGAGTCCACTGAGATAGTATTCCACTTTCAGTAAGATGACTAAGAAACTCCTCGGATAAGTATTCTCCACCCCGATCAGAACGGAGTGCCTTGGTTTTCTACTTCAGTCCTAAACTCCTTGAATTTATCAAAGGCATCAGACTTATGTCTCATGAGATAGACATAACTATATCTACTGAAATCATCAGTAAATGTGATAAAGTAGCCTAAACCACCTCTGGCTGGTGTACTCATTGGTCCACATACGTCTGAATGTATTAGACCCAATAGATTACCTGCCCTCTCACCTAAACCAGTGAAGGGCGCTTTAGTCATCTTTCCAATTAAACAAGCTTCGCATCTATCAATCGTTTGGAATTCGAATTGACTTAGAAGTCCGCGCTTCTGAAGCACTGAGATGCATTTCTCATTTATGTGACCTAGACGACAATGCCAGATTAAAGTTTGGTCTAAATCATTAGCTTTAAACCTCTTAGAATTTATATTATAGAGCATGTTGGATCTCGAGTTTTGCATATTCAATATGTATAAACCTGTTCTTAATATCATAATAATAACCTTCTTTTTCAAGAAGAGAAATTGATATAATATTCCTGCTGAAAGCAGGTACGCAAAACACATCAGAAAGTTTAATTACAAGCCCACTAGGCAAAACAAGGTTCACAGAACACACGGCAGTTGCGGCAACTCTCACGTTGTTCCCAACTCTTAGGTCCACCTCGCTTTCCCCCATATCTCTTCTACTATGCAACACCTGCACATCCGCACAGACATGAGACTCAGATCTAGTGTCTAGTACCCAAGTATTTATAGTAGAAAGATTTAGCTCTAATGGAATACCTGATGAAGTAGCGGCCCCACCGCCCTTCTTCTGATCCTCCTTCAGCTGCTGACAGTCTTTCTTCCAATGATCAGGCTTTTGACAGTAGAAACAGACCGACTCCTTTGCCTTCCCCTTGCCCTTCACGGGCATGGAAGGTTTAGGAACAAATGGTCGTCTAATCTTTCCTGCCAGGTGCATTGGGCCTTTACCCTTGCCACCACCAGCTTTGAAGCTGGATCCCTCTGATACCAATTGATAGCATTTGTGCCCTAGTCCAATTGCAATTAGCCTGTAAACGTCTATGTACATTATCATCGTTTGTAACATATATATAAAACGGCTTTGTATTACTTATGTGTTGAAGTAATATGTTAAGCATGATCTGATTTATGACCACTAAAGTAGTAGAACCATAAATCTGTACGGATCACACTTAACGAGTCCCTGGTCAAAACATGCTTCCTTAGAAGCGACCAGTATGAGGATGGTTCTTAATGACGTAGTTCTAGTTGTCATAGGGATGAGGGATCCCGGAATCATATCATAGATATCATGAGGTGATTGATATCGGACGACCCGCTTTGAATAGTGTTTTCATAGATTAAGCCATGAACATATTCAAATGCGATAGCTTGTCACGACATCCTTAAACCAAGGAGTCCTTGTGATCACTATGCAATGAACGTGCGGCTTTAACTTGCGCCTAACGCTTTCTGTGACAGGATTGCAATAAAGGGCATGATTGGGTGGCGGAACGGGTTGCATGAGTGACACGAAAGACGGCTAAGGGATTTATCCCTCATACTACGGTATGGGAAAGATATCCGTTAAAAGGCCTCTTGATGGAGACTTACTGAGAGTAAGAGCATGGCCATGCCGATGATACGGGTTATCAGTTCTCAGCCATCTCACATATCAAGTAACAATGATTGATTAAACAAGGGTGATGACTCTATGCCTTGGGTAATCATAACGTCTTACTAGAGACCACTTATGATGGATCGGGCAAGAGCGATCTTTTGCGCCGATCTGCCAACGGTGGCATGAGCCTAGAGGGCCCCACACATTCAAGACGGATAACTTGAGACAATGAAACCTTAACGTTTCTTGAGGAGCAATACATGGACAAAACTGGAGGTTTTGTGCCATGGGTTCGGTTTGAGAGAATAATTAGCGAATCGAGAAAACTGAGTTTTTCGTCGATGTCACGTCGGACTTTGTTTGATAAGTAACGACAAAAGGGTCGGGCGACTTTTGGACACGGCATGAGACCACACGGGCGAGCCCATTGGGCTCGGCCCATGAGGCCTCATGGCCGGCCCAAACAAGGGCCCGCTAAGGGCCCAATAAGCCCTCTTGGCCGGCCCACATGGTGGGTCCATGTGTGGGGGCCACACAACACCATGCTTAGTTGGTGATTGTGGATTAAGAGGTGAGTGATTTAAGGGGTATGGGTTAAAGCACCTTTAAGCCCATACCAATCACTTTTGACCCATGCTTGTGAGTTGGATGATGAATTGAAATATCTAGCATTCATTCATTAATCCAACAATCCTACAACTCTCACAATTCTCTCTCTCCTCTCTTTGCTCTCTTGTTCTTCATTTAATTGTTCTAGTAGGCAATTAAGTGAAGGATCTTCAAGATCATCCCCTTGGTGTGTACTTGCTCTAGAGAAGAAGATCCGAAAGTTCTTCTTTATCGATTCAACGAAGACTAAATGCAAAATGGAGAAACTGTCCAGATTGTCCAGTTCCGGCGACCGACAATGCGTGAGTCATAGCCGCTTCGTCGGAGCTCCGATTGACCTGAAACTGGAGGCGTTGGAAAGATAAGTTCAAGGGTTACAACTTTTGTGAAATACTGATTTTCCAAAAGAGAGCTGGTTTGGGAGATACAAGGCCGAGAAGCAGACTGGTCCGCAGAGTCTGTCCAGCGAGACGGGAAAAATAATTTGCTCCAGACGGAGGTCTTCTCGTCCGAACTGGGTTCGGAGCAAAACACAAAAGATGTAGGGAATTGGCTGAGGTTTAATCACCAGCAAGAACCGAAGCAATTGGAGATCTGTAGCTCGAGATATAGATCTTCAAAGTCTCGGTTTTCTGCCGGGCAGATTCTGGTAAAACCCGAAAACTCGATTTCCTAAGGATCTAACTTGGTAGTCGATCTTGCGCAGGTTAGGGGCGGTTTATAGGTTGCTTCCGCTGCCATGAACGTAATTAGGATGCCCCGGAACCCAACAGTGGTATCAGAGCCGGTCTACCACTCTGAGATCCTTGTTTGTTATTTCGGTTTTGTATTGATACAGATGCCAAAATTGTTGATAACATGATTTTAATGCTTTTTGGAATATTTGCATGAAATATGTTATTTTTGGAAAATATATTGAATTTGGAATTTTTCGGAAATTATTGGATTTGTCGGGTCCGAGAAGAGACTCTCGGGGAGCCGGATCGGAGGTACCGGAC
This sequence comes from Geranium rotundifolium, assembly GCA_963920655.1. Lineage (NCBI taxonomy): Eukaryota > Viridiplantae > Streptophyta > Magnoliopsida > Geraniales > Geraniaceae > Geranium > Geranium rotundifolium. The sequence continues at coordinate 26,266,773 of OY987312.1, read as the reverse complement.
GGAGGTCACCGGAGGCCGGGGAGGCCGGCGGTGACCGAGCCCGTCCCCACTCTCGGGCGAGGCCGAGAGTGGCGGCAAGGCCGGTTTAGGCCTTCCAAGGCCCAAACCGGGACGTGTTGAGTTGGGCTCGGCCCAATGGGCTTTCGGCCCATTGGCTTGGCCCAACTTGGTTCGTGCGTGGTGTTTGATCCGTGCCACGAACCCGCGATCCAATATTTCAAAAACTTTCAAAATTTAATCGGTTTCGATAAACCGTTTTTCGAAAAGGTCTAGTTTTGATAAACCCGACCAAGCAACTTGGCTAAATAAAAACCGGAATTATTGCATATAATTTGATAACATGTTTGTGTGATAACATGTTGGATGATGTGATGAAATGTATGATGCATTAGTAGCCCATTAGATTTTATTGCTTCCACGGTTTGCATACCGTTAGTGTTAGCGTGTAATTATTCTTTTATTCGAGCCCATAAAGTGTAAATATTTTTTATCCGGTCTACGAACCGAGTATTAATTGTAATTATTACTCAAACACGAGAAGGATGGAAAATCGAGCACAATGACGGTCTTGGAGGAAGTCCAAGAGCTAGTGGGAGCCCGAATGAGAAAGACGAGAATATGTGAAGACTCGTAGAATCCTAAGTTTAGGATGGGCTATAAAATGCATATTTAACGCTTTATGAATGCTTGCTTGAATTATTTAATTAATAACATGCTTGCATGATTAGCTTATAAGTTTATAAGCCATCACCTCACATGCAAAGATTAAAATCAACTTTAATTGTTTGCATGTTTAAAGCGTTGTGAACTATCATCGCACGGGTTGTGATGGATGAGTTCAAATTTGAAACGTGTTTGCACGGGTTGCAAATGACGGATTCAAATGAAGATAGTATGTGATACAATTAGAAACGTCACAACACGGGTTGTTGATGACGGATTCGTAATTGTGTCAAATACTTTCGAATTATTAAGCACAACCAATTTACAAGCTAATTTGAGTCAAGTGAGATGCCACCCAAATTCACACCCGTGTAGAAACATTTTATCGGTGTCGTGCGCCTTAGCGGAGCATCGATCGAATGGGTTCTAGATGGGAATGGTAAACTTTGTGGGATGTCGTGCGCCTTAGCGGAGCATCTGCACTAAGTTAACTCGTTAGTGAAGGTTGGTTGACTCGACCACGATTCTTGGCCTGAGGTCGAGCTGGGGCATCGGAAGGGTAAGCCGTGTGTTTTTGCACATACCCTGACTAAGAGTTACACGGGTTGTAATTGGACAGACGTCCTACCTAAATAAGTCAATTGGAGCGGTGCGCCTTAGCGTACTTCAAATGACGAATAAGGGATCTTGGTTTAAGATTCTAAAACTTAGAATCTTATGGTTGATGTTTAATTCGGATCTTCGTAAATTTATTCAACTATTCTGATTAAATTTACTTTCTTCGTGTAGAAATGGCTAGTAATTCAACAAAATCGTCTAATTTGTCGTTGAGGACTATACTCGAAAAGTGTAAACTCAACGGGACAAATTATCTGGACTGGGATAGAAATTTACGACTTGTGTTAAAGTTGGAACGCAGGGAGTACGTCCTTGATAAGGCTATCCCGGTGGAGCTATCTGCCAACGCAACGAGGGTCGTTAAGGATGCGTACCAGAAACACCTTAACGACTCTATCGACGTCGCGTGTGTCATGCTGGGCTGCATGGAGGCGGACCTCCAGAAGCAGTTTATGGAGCTATCCCATGATCCGTTTGCAATGTTTGCGCAGATCAAGGATATGTTCAAAGAGAAAGTACGTATTGAAAAATACACTGTTCTCCGAGAACACATTGCCTGCAAGATGTCAGCAGGCAGCTCCGTAGGTTCACACGTCCTACGTATGAAGGGATCCAGCTTCAAAGCTTGTGGTGGCAAGGGTAAAGGCCCAATGCACCTGGCAAGGAAGATCAGACCATTTGTTCCTAAACCTTCCATGCCCGTAAAAGGCAAGGGGAAGGCAAAGGAGTCGGTCTGTTTCGACTGCCAAAAGCCTGGTCACTGGAAGAAAGACTGTCAGCAGCTAAAGGATGATCAGAGGAAGGGCGGTGGGGCCGCTACTTCGTCCGGTATTCCATTAGAGCTAAATCTTTCTACTATAAATGCTTGGGTACTAGACATTGGAGCTGAGTCTCATGTCTGTGCGGATATACAAGTGTTGAATAGTAGAAAAGATATGAGGAAAAGCGAGGTGGACCTAAAAGTTGGGAACAACGTGAGAGTTGCCGCAACTGCCATGGGTTATGTTAACCTTGTTTTGCCCAGTGGGCTTGTAATTGAACCTTTTGATGTGTTTTGCGTACCTGTTTTCATCAGGAATATTATTTCAATATCTCTTCTTGAAAAGGAAGGTTATTATATTAATATTAAGAATAGGTTTTTTAATATTATGCGCAACAACATGTTTTAAGGCAATGCTCACACTGTTGGAGGTTTATACATATTGAATATGCAAAACTCGAGATCCAACATGCTCTATAATATAAATGCTAAGAGGTTTAAAGCTAATGATTTAGACCAAACTCTAATCTGGCATTGTCGTCTAGGTCACATAAATGAGAAACGCATCTCAGCGCTTCATAAGCGCGGACTTCTAAGTCAATTCGAATACCAAACGATTGATAGATGCGAAGCTTGTTTAATGGGCAAGATGACTGAAGCGCCCTTCACTGGTTTAGGTGAGAGGGCAGGTGAACTATTAGGTCTAATACATTCAAACGTATGTGGACCAAATGAGTACACCAGCCAGATGTGGTTTAGGCTACTTTATCACGTTTACTGATGATTTCAGTAGATATGATTATGTCTATCTCATAAGACATAAGTCCAAAGCCTTTGATAAATTCAAGGAGTCTAGGACTGAAGTAGAAAAGCAACTCGGAAAAAGTATCAAGGCACTCCGTTCTGATCGGGGTGGAGAATACTTATCCGAAGAGTTTCTTACAGAAAGTGGAATACTATCTCAGTGGACTCCGCCAGGAACACCGCAACTCAATGGTGTGTCCGAGCGAAGGAATCGGACATTGTTTGATATGGTTCGATCGATGTTAAGTCTCACTGATCTCCCGATCTCCTTCTGGGGTTACGCTCTGCAAACGGCCGCATTCATAATCGAGGTGGGACATTCTTGGAAAAGGAATTTATTTCCAAGACAGTCAGTGGGAGGGCTGTTCATCTTAATGAATTTCTAGATGAGATGGTCACTCAGGAACCACTGGATAACCCACCAGAAGTAGTCGTTGAGCAAGAACCAATAGCTACAGTTAATAAGGACGGAACCGACTCTGAGAAATGGCTGGAAGCCGTGAGGGAAGAAATGCAATCCATGTCAGATAATCAAGTGTGGGACTTGGTGGATCAAACCCCTGACGTAAAAGTCATTGGGTGTGAATGGATCTTTAAAATAAAGATGGACATGGATGGCAAACCTCAGACCTATAAAGCAAGACTGGTAGCAAAAGGTTATAGGCAAGTCTACGGAATTGACTATGAAGAGACCTTTTTCCTCCAGTAGCTATGGTCAAATCTATCTGCATTCTACTTGCCGTAACAACTATGAGATATGGCAAATGGACGTCAAAACCGCCTTCTTCAACGGGAGGTTAGCTGAGGACTTTTATATGTCCCAGCCTGAGGGTTTTGAGGATCCTAAGAATAAGGGAAAGATTTAGAAGTTGCTCAAATAAATTTATGGTTTGAAGCAAGCATCTCGGAGTTGGAATCAACGTTTTGATGAAGTTGTGAAACAGTTTGGCTTCATCAAGAACGATGATGAACCTTGCATATATTAAAGGGCAGATGGGAGCAAAGTAGTCTTCTTGGTGCTTTATGTTGATGACATGCTCATTGGAAACAACGTCCCTACCTTGCTCTTAACAAAGACTTGGTTAGGTGAGTGTTTCGCAATGAAGGACTTAGGCGAGGCCTCTTACATATTGGGGATCAAGATATATAGAGACCGTGCCAAGCGGGTCTTGGGCTTAAGTCAAAGCACCTACATAGACAAAATATTGAGAAGATTCTCGATGCAAGATTCAAAGAAAGGATTGCTGCCCATGCGTCATGGCATAAAGCTAAGCAAGAAGTAGTGTGCTAAGACACCTACAGAGCTAGCAAGAATGAATGAGATCCCATATGCTTCGGATATAGGGTCCATAATGTATGCCATGATATGTACGAGACCGGATGTCTCGTTTGCCCTAAGCTGTACCAGTAGACATCAGTCCAAACCCGGTGAGGAACATTGGATTGCCGTCAAGGCGATTCTCAATTTTTGAGAAAAACCAAAGACGCTTTTCTTGTATACGGGGAAAGAAATGATGATCTAGTCGTCAAAGGATATGTTGACGCTAGTTTTCCAGACTGACCCCGATGACTTTAAAAGTCAGTTGGGTTATATGTTTATGTTGAACGGTGGAGCTTTCAGCTGAAAAGCAAGAAGCAGGACACCATTGCCGACTCTACGACCGAAGCTGAGTACATTGCCGCATCTGAAGCGGCAAAAGAGGCTGTATGGATCAGGAGTTTCATGGCTGGGTTAGGTGTAATTAAAAACCCATCTAACCCAGTAGACTTATATTGTGCAACACCGAGGCCATTGCGCAAGCTAAGGAACCCAGGGCACATGACAGATCCAAACATGTACTCAGGAAGTATCACATAATCCGCGACATATTTGCTAGAGGTGATGTGAAGATCCACTACGTTGCATCTGATGATGACACAGCCGACCCCTTGACCAAGGCTCTTCCTCAAGCGAAACATGATAAACATGTTAGGTCAATGGGGATAGACTGAGACTTAGATTGGAACTAGGGGCAAGTGGAAGATTGATAGCATTTTTGTGCCCTAGTCCAATTGCTAGTAGTCTATAAATGTCTATGTATATTTATCATCGTTTGTAATAAATAAAAACGGCTTTGTATTACTTATGTGTTGAAGTAATATGTTAAGCATGATCTGATTTATGACCACTAAAGTAGTAGAACCATAAATCTGTACGGATCACACTTAACGAGTCCCTAGTCAATATACGCTTCAATTGAATCTGACAAGTGTATCTTCGTAGGGTACTCGAAAAAACTTTTGGGTACTACTTCTACAAACCCGACGAGAAAAAAATATTTATTGCTCGGAAAAGTGTTTGAATAGTGTTTTCATAGATTAAGCCATGAACATATTCAAATGCGATAGCTTGTCACGACATCCTTAGACCAAGGAGTCTTTGTGATCACTATGCAATGAACGTGCGGCTTTAACTTGCGCCTAACGTTTTCTGTGACAGGATTGCAATAAAGGGCATGATTGGGTGGCGGAACGGGTTGCATGAGTGACACGAAAGACGGCTAAGGGATTTATCCCTCATACTACGGTATGGGAAAGATATCCGTTAAAAGGCCTCTTGATGGAGACTGACTGAGAGTAAGAACATGGCCATGCCGATGATACGGGTTATCAGTTCTCAGCCATCTCACATATCAAGTAACAATGATTGATTAAACAAGGGCGACGACTCTATGCCTTGTGATCAATCGGGATATCTAGAGATAATAGGATAGTGACTTGTACGCACAAGGTTAAGTCGAATCATCGATCGTCATGCACCTTGGGTAATCATAACGTCTTACTAGAGACCACTTATGATGGATCGGGCATGAGCGATCTTTTGCGCCGATCTGCCAACGGTGGTATGAGCCTAGAGGGTCACACACATTCAAGACGGATAACTTGAGACAAGGAAACCTTAACGTTTCTTGAGGAGCAATACATGGACAAAACTGGAGGTTTTGTGCCATGGGCTCGGTTTGAGAGAATAATTAGCGAATCGAGAAAACTGAGTTTTTCGTCGATGTCGCGTCGGACTTTGTTTGATAAGTAACGACAAAAGGGTCGGGCGACTTTTGGACACGGCATGAGACCACACGGGCGAGCCCATTGGGCTCGGCCCATGAGGCCTCATGGCCGGCCCAAACAAGGGCCCGCTAAGGGCCCAATAAGCCCTCTTGGCCGGCCCACATTGTGGGTCCATGTGTGGGGGCCACACAACACCATGCTTAGGTTGTGATTGTGGATTAAGAGGTGAGTTATTTAAGGGGTATGGGTTAAAGCACCTTTAAGCCCATACCAATCACTTTTGACCCATGCTTGTGAGTTGGATGATGAATTGAAATATCTAGCATTCATTCATTAATCCAACAATCCTACAACTCTCACAATTCTCTCTCTCCTCTCTTTGCTCTCTTGTTCTTCATTTAATTGTTCTAGTAGGCAATTAAGTGAAGGATCTTCAAGATCATCCCCTTAGTGTGGACTTGCTCTAGAGAAGAAGATCCGAAAGTTCTTCTTTATCGATTCAACGAAGACTAAATGCAAAATGGAGAAACTGTCCAGATTGTCCAGTTCCGGCGACCGACAATGCGTGAGCCATAGCCGCTTCGTCCGAGCGTTGATTGACCTGAAACTGGCGGCGTTGGAAATATAATTTCAAGGGCTACAACCTTTGTGAAATACTGATTTTCCAAAAGAGCGCTGGTTTGGGAGATACAAGGCCGAGAAGCAGACTGGTCCGCAGAGTCTGTCCAGCGAGACGGGAAAAATGTTTTGCTCCAGACGGTGGTTTTCTCGTCCGAACTGGGTTTGGAGCGAAACACAAAAGATGTAGGGAATTTGCTGAGGTTTAACCTCCAACAAGAACCGAAGCAATTGAAGATCTGTAGCTTGAGATATAGAGCTTCAAAGTTTCGATTTTCTGCCGGGCAGATTCTGGTAAAACCCGAAAACTCGATTTCCTAAGGATCTAACTTGGTAGTCGATCTTGCGCAGGTTAGGGGCGGTTTATAGGTTGCTTCCGCTGCCATGAACGTAATTAGGATGCCCCGGAACCCAACAGTTCCCAACTCTTAGGTCCACCTCGCTTTCCCCCATATCTCTTCTACTATGCAACACCTGCACATCCGCACAGACATGAGACTCAGCTCCAGTGTCTAGTACCCAAGTATTTATAGTAGAAATATTTAGCTCTAATGGAATACCTGATGAAGTAGCGGCCCCACCGCCCTTCTTCTGATCCTCCTTCAACTGCTGACAGTCTTTCTTCCAATGACCAGGCTTTTGACAGTAGAAACAGACCGACTCCTTTGCCTTCCCCTTGCCCTTCACGGGCATGGAAGGTTTAGGAACAAATGGTCGTCTAATCTTTCCTGCCAGGTGCATTGGGCCTTTACCCTTGCCACCACTAGCTTTGAAGCTCGATCCCTTCTTGACCATAAGAATACTTTTGGGGCGAACTGCCCCTTATGCTCTTCTCGGCAGTCACTAACATGTTGTGTAACTCCGATGCGGTCTTGTCCATGTCATGCATGTGATAGTTCATGACGAATCCACCATATGCATGAGGAAGGGATTGCAGAATAAAATCCGCAGCCATTTCTTTCTCCATAGTCATTCCGAGACTAGTCATATGATCGAAATGTCCCTTCATGCGTAGGACGTGTGGACCTACGGAGCTGCCTGCTGACATCTTGCAGGCAATGAGTTCTCGGAGAACAGTGTATTTTTCAATACGTACTTTCTCTTTGAACATATCCTTGATCTGTGCAAACATTGCAAACAAATCATGAAATAGCTCCATAAACTGCTTCTAGAGGTCCGCCTCCATGCAGCCCTGCATGACACACGCAATGTCGATAGAGTCGCTAAGGTGTTTCTGGTACTCATCCTTAACGACCCTCGTTGCGTTGGCAGCTGGCTCCACCGGGATAGCCTTATAAAGGACGTACTCCCTGCGTTCCAACTTTAACACAAGTCGTAAATTCCTGTCCCAGTCCAGATAATTTGTCCCGTTGAGTTTACACTTTTCGAGTATAATCCTCAACGACAAATTAGACGAGTTTGTTGAATTCCTAGCCATTTCTACACGAAGAAAGTAAATTTAATCAGAAAATTTGAATAAATTTACGAAGATCCGAATTAAACACCAACCATCTGATTCCAAGGATTAGAATCTTTAAACCAAGATCCCTTATTTGTCAATTGAAGTACGCTAAGGCGCACCGCTCCAATTGACTCATTTAGGTAGGACGTCCATCCAATTACAACCCGTGTAACTCTTGGTCAAGGTATGTGCAAAAGCACACGGCTTACCCTTCCGATGCCCCAGCTCGACCTCAGGCCAAGAATCGTGGTCGAGTCAACCAACCTTCACTAACGAGTTAACTTTGTGCAGATGCTCCGCTAAGGCGCACGACATCCCACAAAATTTACCATTCCCATATAGAACCCATTCCATCGATGCTCCGTTAAGGTGCAGGACACCGATAAAATGTTTCTACATAGGTGTGAATTTGGGTGGCATCTCACTTGACTCAAATTATGTTATAATTTGGTTGTGTTTAATAATTCGAAAGTATTTGGCACAATTACGAACCCGTCATAAACAACCCGTGTTGTGACGTTTCTAATTGTATCACATACTATCTTCATTTGAAGCCATCATTTGCAACCCGTGCAAACACTTTTCAAAGTTGAACTCATCCATCACAACCCGTGTGATGATGGTTCACAATGCTTTAAACATGCAAACAATTAAAATCGATTTTAGTCTTTGCATGTGAGGTGATGGCTTATAAACTTATAAGCTAAGCATGCAAGCATGTTATTATTTAAATAATTCAAGCAAGCAAACATAAAGCGTTAAATATGCATTTTATAGCCCATCCTAATCTTAGGATTCTACGAGTCACCACATCTTCTCGTCTTTCTCATTCGGGCTCCCACTAGCTCTTGGACTTCCTCCAAGACCGTCATTGTGCTCGATTTTCCATCATTCTCGTCTTTGAGTAGTAATTACAATTAATACTCGGTTCGTAGACTGGATAAAAAAAAATTACACTTTATGGGCTCGAATGAAAGAATAATTACACGCTAACACTAACGGTGTGCAAACCGTGAAAGCGATAAAATCTAATGGGTTACTAATGCATCATACATCTCATCACATCATCCAACATGTTATCACACAAACATGTTATCAAATAATATGCAACTATTCTGGTTTTAATTTTGCCAAGTTGCTTGGTCGGGTTTATCGAAACTAGACCTTTTCAAAAAACGGTTTATCGAAACCGATTAAATTTTGAAAGTTTTCGAAATATTGGATCGCGGGTTCATGACACGGATAAAACACCGTGCACGAACCAAGTCGGGCCCAAGCTCAACGGGCCGAAGCCCATTGGGTCGAGCCCAACACCACGGCTCGGTTTGGGCTTTGGAAAGCCCAAACCGAGCTTGCCTCCACTCTCGACCTCGGCTAAGAGTGGGGACGGCTCTGGTCACCGCCGGCCTTCGGTGACCACCGTCCGGTACCTTCGATTCGGTTCCCCGAGAGTCTCTTCTCGGACCCGACAAATCCAATAATTTCCGAAAAATTCCAAATTCAGTATATTTTCCAAAAACAACATTTTTCAGGCAATTATCCCAAAAAGCATTAAAAACATGTTATCAACAAGTTTGGCATGCAAATAATCATAAAACCGAAACAAGTTCAACAACACAAAGATTAAGAGGGTTAACCACGCTCTGATACCACTGTAGGGTTTTGGAGCGTTCTAGATCATCGAGATAGCGGAAGCGTTTAACAAAATCTACTCCAAACCTTGTCCAAGAACATAAACCGTTAAATCCCAAGGAAAAATCTATTCCACAAGATGTTTACCTTTAAGTCTTTATTGAATCGATAAAGAAGAACTTTGTGATCTTCTTCTCTAGAGCAAGTCCACACCAAGGGGATGATCTTCAAGATCCTACACTTAATGCCTACTAGAAAAATTAAGTGAGGAACAAGAGAGTAAGAAAAGAGAGAGAGAGAGAGATTGTGAGAGTCAGTCGCCCAAGGAGAGAGAGAGAGATTGTGAGAGTTGTGTGATTATTTTGTGTAATGAATCAGTTATAGATATTTACCTTCATCATCCAACTCATAAGCATGGGTCTAAAACTTATTGGTATGGGCTTAAAGTGTCATCACCCATACACCTTAAATCACTCACCTCTTAATCCACAATCACCAACCAAGCATGGTGTTGTGTGGCCCCCACTCTTGGACCCACCAATGTGGCCGGTCATATTGGGCTTATTGGGCCCATAATGGGCCCTTGTTGGGCCGGTCACGTGACCTCATGGGCCGAGCCCAATGGGCTCGTCCATGTGGTTTCGTGCCGTGTCCAAAAGTTGCCCGACCCTTTTTATCGTTACTTATCAAACAAAGTCCGACGTGACATCGACGAAAAAAACTCAGTTTTCTCGATTCGCTAATTATTCTCTCAAACCGAACCCATGGCCCAAAACCTGTAGTTTTCTCCATGCATAGCTCCTCAAGAAACGTTATGGTTTCTTGTCTCAAGTTATCCGTATTGAATGTGTGTGACCCTCCAGGCTCATGCCACCGTTGGCAGATCGGCGCAAAAGATCTTTCTTGCCCGATCCATCATAAGGGGCCTCTAGTAAGACGTTATGATTACCCAAGGTGCATGACGATCGATGATTCGACTTAACCTTGTGCGTACAAGTCACTATCCTATTATCTCTAGATATCCCGATTGATCACAAGGCATAGAGTCGTCACCCTTGTTTAATCCATCATTGTTACTTGATATGTGAGATGGCTGAGAACTGATAACCCGTATCAATGGTATGGCCATGCTCTTACTCTCAATCACTCTCGATCAAGAGGCCTTTAACGGATATCTTTCCCATACCGTAGTACAAGGGATAAATCCCTTACCCGTCTTTCGTGTTACTCATGCAACCCGTTCCACCGCCCAATCATGCCCGTTATTGCAATCCTGTTACGGAAAGCGTTAGGCGCAAGTTAAAGCCGCACGTACATTGCATAGCGATCACGAAGACTCCTTGGTCTAAGGATATCGTGACAAGCTATCTCTTTTGAATATGTTTATGGTTTAATCTACGAAACACTATTCAAAGCGGGTCGTCCGATATCAATCACCTCATGATATCTATGATATGATTCCGGGATCCCTCATCCCTATGACAAGTAGAACTACGTCATTGAGAACCATCCTCATACTGGTCACTTCTATAGAAGCGTATATTGACCAGGGACTCGTTAAGTGTGATCCGTACAGATTTATGCTTCTACTACTTTAGTGGTCATAAATCAGATCATGCTTAACATATTACTTCAACACATAAGTATTACAAAGTCGTTTTATATATATTACAAACGATGATAATGTACATAGACATTTACAGGCTACTAGCAATTGGACTAGGGCACAAAATTCTATCAATTGTAACCTCGTTTTTGTTGTTTGAGGAAATTTGGACATTCTCTGCGAAGATGGCCAAATCCTTCACATTCATGACATTGAAGTCCTTTGTTCTTGTTGTTTTCTTCTCCTCTCCTGTTTGGTCTGTCAAGACTTCCTCCTATTTGAGCTTTTTGTGGAGCTTTGTTTCTGGCATTTGTTGTGACATTCCGTCCACCCAATCGACTGAATCCTCTCATGACTTTGTAGTAATTTTTTGTGAGAAGGGCCATTGTAGCATCGATGTCTTCTTCGAAGTCAGAATCCTCAAGTTCTGGTTGCTTGTGTGTTGAGCTTTTGAAGGCAACTCCTTTATTCCTTTTGTCGATATTGGGCAGAGATAACTCATAGGTCATTAGAGACCCCATTAGCTCATCGAATTTTAAGATCTTGAGGTCATGAACTTTCTCAATTGCAGTGATCTTCATCTTAAATCTCGGGCTAAGCGCACGAAGGGTTTTCTAACAAAATTTTCCTCAGACATTGGTTCTCTCAGAGAATAGGATTCATCGGCTAGATCACGAATACGAACATGGAATTCTGCAATTGATTCGTCATCTTTCATGATAAGGGCTTCGAAGTTGGTGGTCAGGTATTGCAGTTTTTGTTCTCGAACCTTGGTTGTTCCTTCATATGCAACAGCCAGTATGTCACAAGCGGATTTTGCAGTTGTGCTTGTATTGATTAGTCTGAATACGTTTTTGTCAACACCGTTGAAAATAGCATTCAGAGCTCGAGAGTTTCCCAGTGATTCTTCGTCCTCGTCATCAGTCCAGTCTTTTTCTGGTTTTGGACCAATAGGGTTACCATCATTGTCACTGAGTTTTGGAGCATCCCAACCATTAATCACAACCATTAATCACTGAGTTTTGGAGCTCGAGAGTTTTGGAGCATCCCAACCAATAGGGTTACCATCTTTCCAATAGTCGTAGTTGCTTCCATCTAGAACAGGTGGTTGATTGATGGATCCTACTTCTCTGGTATTGTCCATCTGGATCAAAATATTTGTTTAGGAACTCACCTAAAGCTATAGGAGCCCCCTTTGATACCAATTGAAATTTTTATCAGGTAGACGTGCAAGATGCCACACACAATGTTATGTATGATGTTATAACATAATGTATGACTTCTTGTGTAGATAACTTAGGATAGAAAATATAAAGCTAAACAAACAATGACACAGCAGATTGTTTACCCAGTTCGGTGCAACGTCACCTACGTCTGGGGGCTCTCAGCCTAGTGGAAAGGTTTCACTTATCAGTAATTTGTCAGAACATACAAGTACATGTGATCAACCCTAGATCTATACTTTATGCTACGTTTTACAGCGCAACCTATCTCAGGGTCTCCCCCTGAATCCAAGACTCCGTCTTGATTCCACTCTTCGAGCAATCGCCTTGCTCTGTCGGTTCAAGTCTTCGTTGAACTTGGTGGTTGCGTGCAGTCTTCACTCACGCGATCAGCAAACCCTCAATCACCTAACTCTCAATAGTTATGTGATGCACAATATCCTTAGCACAATCTGCAACCTCTCAGCCCGCAAACCTTCACGTCTAAGAGCTTTGCAAATTATTGCTAGGAAACAATAAAAGAACCACACGATTGCTAAGGGGGTAGCCTAAGCTTTTATAGCAATCGAGGATGAGTACTAACCCTAAAGGGTTTCCTCATAATCACCGTCTTTCTTCTTTCCAGAACCGGAGTCGTTCTGGTATTTCCTAATCGTCTTCGTACTTTCTGCAGAAACTGCACTTTCCTGATTTCTGTCGATCATGATGTTTGTCGAGACGCCGTCAATAATGTCATACAAGATGTCGCATAGGATGCTTCGACATTCTTTGTGACATGTTCTCTAGTTCCTTTAAAAATAAGCCAATCTCTAAAACCGTCGTAACTACAAAATGTAAATCTGAGTTCAAACAGTTGGATAAAGCTGTGGAAGAAGCTGAGGAGCTATGTAACTTCCTAGAGGATATTCCTGAATGGTGAAAATATATGTGCATTGTGATCACCAAGCAACTATTTGCAGTGCACAGAGCTTGGGGATAACGGTAAAGTTCGAGACATGCGTCGTCGACATAACATCGTTAAACAACTTATCTCTACGAGAATTATTTATGTTGACTTGATAAGGTCAAATGATAATATTGTGGATCTGCCAATCGTTGGGTTAAATAGAGATCAAGTTGATAAATATCGAAATGAATGGGGCTCAAGCCCATATAATTAAGGAGTCATGGAAAGGAAAACCCAACCTAGTTGAATGGAGATCCCGAGATGTAGGTTCAAATAGACAACCTAATTGCATGAACCTTGTGCGGTCACTGTGGGGGCAACCCTGAGACAATTCCTATGATGTCAAACAGTGACATAATAATGTATCGGGTTAAGTTATGATTTTAATGATACTTTGTGGATCACGAAATTGAGCAAAAGATATCACCTATGTGAGAGTGAAGTGGGGTTGCTTCAAAAGAATCTGATGGGTCTTAGTTCTCTTAAGCTCTTGCAGAACCAGGAGGTGTTCATGACCATAACGAGCACAACCATGAGAACCTAATAACCGTGTTCGTTGATATCTGTGTGAAGTATATGGTCTCTTACGCTAAATGACAGAGAGTTCAAGAATATCGCATCTACTCATCTGTCAGGAAGATAAGTATACTTTCACTAGGAAAATTCAAAGGGGGTAACCTACTTATCCGATGTAGATATCAATTGTAGAGAGTAATCACCACGTTGAAATTATTACACGTTCAATTTCATTCATGTGGGGGATTGTTGGACAAATTGATGAAAATGGAAAAAGTTGACATATGTGTTAACTAGTGAATGGGTCAACTTGAGGCGTGATTTTAGAACGCTTCGAATCGGCCTAGAATGATGTAAAACATGTTTACATAATCTAGGATATGAGAGCTTTCCAACGATATATCACGACATCTAAACGAACAAGAGGTGAATGAGAAATTGAACCTCAAAAATGACCACTTGAAATGATTTTGTAGAGAAAATGAGTTGTGCAGAAAATTTGAGGGCCGAAGCCCACTACATTTTCTTAGGCCCAAAATAATTCTCTACATAAGTTTGCCAATTTGTAAATAGGGAATAAATTTTCCAATATGTAATTCGTAAATAAATATTTTCCAAATTAGTAAATTTGGGGATGAATATTTTTTTCCAAAATCATGAAAAATAAATAATATTCTCTAAATTATAAATTGAGAAATAATGTGGTCATATTATGCCATTAAAAGGAAAAATCTCTTAATTGGAAATTAAGAGAATATTCCGATGTTTTGTGTCTTTTGCCTCAAGAAAGAAATTAGTAATTATTTCTTTCCCTTTTTCCTTTTAGGTTTCAACTCTTTATGAGCCTATAAATAGATAGTTTTGATAGAGACGAAAAAACATTGAAAAACATCCTACCTGACGACCTCTCTCTATCTTGTTCTTCTTGCCTGATTCTCTCTACATCACGGTACAGAGTTCGCCTACGATTGGCGTTGTATCATTGGAGCGATTTTTCCATACATGGGCAAAATTCGTCTAAAAAAAAGTGGATTACCGTGCCCGTCGATAATCGTTTCCCCCTTCTTCATCTGTCCAATATCGATTCACAGGTCAAGTAAATCTTATTGTATTGTGTCGGTGATATTCAATAATAATAACGTATTATGCATTGTGTTCGTCTTCTTCATTTTCTTTTATTATTGCATGTTTGAATGAATGATTTAAGTTGCATGATTTGTGTTTATGGACTAACCCCGTATCTAACACATTTGACTAATAATATACAACAAAAACTCTCAATTGATAATTATTGGAATAAACAATATGAGATTGTGTAAAGGATGTCCGCTGGTGCAAGTGGTCCAGCTCTTCTCATGGTTTGAGTATGGGACATGTCTTGTAGTGGCTTGTATTGGTGGTTGGGTCGAGGTTGTGAGGTGGTTTAAGGGTAGAGGTTTCATGGCCCAATTAATTCAAAAAAATAGGAGATTGTGAAAGGTTATGTACACAAGAAGAGAATGCCAGGCGGTAGTTTAACACAATTTTTTTTAAAAAAGGAAAAACTTTAACCACTGTAGAAAATGGTGCAGGGGCTCGATCAGCCCTTTGGGCAACCTCAAGTCTTTAATTTTCTTAAACTGTTCAACGGGCTGGGTTTCCCAACACTTGTGTTCTTCGCAATAGAGACTAATTCTTGAAACCTCCCTCATTCTATCAAACAACAATACTTTGAAATCATTGACTCGAGAGCTAAAATAATTTATAAACATAACAAGAAAACATGTCTATTTAGATGTGAAAAAAAGCAACAAAACAGAACATGAGATGTGGATGACTCAAATGTCCACTAGACAAATCAGACCGTGATTGAGGCAAGGGGTCTCAGTGAGGCTTTTACAGATGCCAAAGGGCGCCATAATTAGAGGAAGGAGGAGATCTTTCTGGACCATTCCATGAGAGGAATCGATCGGAAAATAGAGATGTTAGCGAGACCTTCACGATGAATACAAAAATGGAGGGACGGAGCAATGACGCACGTTAGAATCATAAGAAGGAGGAGATCGACATTTAGAGTTATTATACAATTAAAATTAGAACTAGAATTGAAATGAAATATTAAAAAATAAAATTAGAGTGAAAATTAGAATTAAAATTGAAGTAAAATAGAAAATAAGAAAATTCAAGAAATTAGAATTATATGAAATAAAAAAGTGAAATTCTGAAAATTTAGAAAAATATAATAATATGAATTCGAGACGCCTCGTGGACATGTGAGTATATATATATATGCAAACCATGTTTGAGCGTCCAAACAATTTTCCAACCGTCTGATTTGCGCGGAGCGAAGGAGATGATGACACGTGTAACCACGCAGACTAGGAGGGAGGTAGCAGTCGTTGACGGAGCCGTTAGGAGTGTTGGTGTGTAACATACTTATTTCGCGTGTGTAACTCATGTTATACAATTATACAATTCAGCACTTACACAGATCAATTATGGTTTTACGTTATACGTGAATGATTATACAATTATATTGTAGGTGTTATACAATACCAAGGTACCGGTTACACGTTCGTAAAACCCAACACATGTACGCACTAACTATTGTTATACAATTCAGCACTTACACAGATCAGTTATGGTTTTACGTTATACGTGAATGATTATACAGTTATATTGTAGGTTTTATACAATACCAAGGTATCGCTTACACATTCATAAAACCGAACACGTGTACGCGCTATTTGAAATCATTGACTCGAGAGCTAAAGTAATTTACAAACATAACAATAAAACATGTCTATTTAGATGTGAAAAAAAGCAACAAAACAGAACATGTGATGTGGATGACTCAAACGTCCACTCGACAAATCTGACCGTGATTGAGGCAAGAGGGCTCAGTGAGGCTTTTATAGATGCCAAAGGGCGCCATAATTAGAGGAAGGAGGAGGTCTTTCTGGCCCATTCCATGAGAGGAATCGATCGGAAAATAGAGATGTTAGCGAGACCTTCATGATGAATACAAAAATGGAGTGACGGAGCAATGACGCACGTTAGAATCATAAGAAGGAGGAGATCGACATTGAGAGTTATTATACAATTAAAATTAGAACTAGAATTCAAATGAAATATTAAAAAATAAAATTAGAGTGAAAATTAGAATTAGAATTGAAGTGAAATAGAAAATAAGAAAATTCAAGAAATTAGAATTATATGAAATAAAAAAGTGAAATTCTGAAAATTTAGAAAAATATAATAATATGAATTCGAGACGCCTCATGGACATGTGAGGATATATATATATATATATAGGGACGCTCTCCACTACAAACCATGTTTGAGCGTCCAAACAATTTTCCAACCGTCTGATTTGCGCGGAGCGAAAGAGATGATGACACGTGTAACCACGCGAACTGGGAGGGAGGTAGCAGTCGTTGACGGAGCCATTAGGGGTGTTGGTGTGTAGCATACTTATTTCGCGTGTGTAACCCAGGTTATACAATTCAGCACTTACACAGATCAATTATGGTTTTACGTTATACGTGAATGATTATACAATTATATTGTAGGTGTTATACAATATCAAGGTACCGGTTACACGTTCGTAAAACCGAACACATGTACGCACTAACTATTGTTATACAATTCAGCACTTACACAGATCAATTATGGTTTTACGTTATACGTGAATGATTATACAGTTATATTGTAGGTTTTATACAATACCAAGGTATCGATTACACGTTCATAAAACCGAACACATGTACGCGCTATTTGAATGTGTTACACAGTAACAACTGGTCAGTTACACACACACAATGGTTACACACGCGGAATAAGTATATAACACACCAACACCCTAACGACTCCGTCAGTGCATGTTATCTCTGTTGGGCCCGTAGACAGTTGTCCACAAGCACCCGTTAACGCGCAAGTGCACGCGGTCGTTACAAGTAATAAATCCTGGTAAGCAGAGGGGTCAATTCCACAAGAACCAATATGGGTTAATTCAATTTAATTTATGATATCATGTGTAACTTAAAATACTTGATTTATAAAGTGGTTTGGAGATATGTAAAGTAAAAACGTTTGGAGAGACTATTCAATAGAGAAAACCATGGATGCTAGGCCAAACTGAATCATAATCATGTCGATATTTATGAATGAATTCTCATGCATACACTTGAATTCTATGCAAACAATTATATTGACACCCCCTCTCAGTATTGGTGCCAGCCTAGACTCGAGAAGTTCATCATTCTTATTGGATAGATAGACACCACGAGTCTGCATTAGCACAACAATAATGGAATCGGGGTTCCGATGAGTTGAACCCCGGCAAATTAAAGCATGTCTATCACCCACCGGCCCCCTCAAACATGACAACGTGACTCAAACAAGGAATCAATATTCCTCAACATCAATCACAAGCATTAAGTACTTTAATTCACCCAAAAGTACGCATACACAATTCAGTTCATAATTATAAAATCATCATAATTCAAGTTTAAGACCTAGCATCCATGATCACGGGTATTTATCCCATGATCATGGTGCTATAACCAAAATCCTTAAAGATAAATACACAATTCAAGTTTAAGGAATAAGAACGAAGAACCCTAAAACCCAAAAGGTTGAAGAACACGAATCGTTGAATCCCTCTCAATTGTTGATGTGTAGCTTGCTTGATTTAGTACTTGAATCTCGCTTGAATCGAATTTGAGCTCCTCTCGAAGTCCTCAATCCTCTCCTTGGTTGATATGGTGTTCTACTATCTGCTCAGATTTGGTGTGTCGTGTGAAAACTCAAATTTTCGACCCTCTCCTTCAGAATACGTGTTTGGCCTTTATATTTTTTTCTGCATCTGGACTTATAACGATCTTTACACCAATCGTTACAGCTCCGTTGCATCATCGTTTCAACTTTCTGTCTTTGAATTCCCTTCGAATTGACATATTATGGGCCCAAATCGGAGTCCGGATGAGAACTCTACACCACCCGAAAGTATTGGACAACTTTTTCCTTCTTCCAACCTCTAATGAAAAAACTTCCTTAGTAAGAATTGTAGCTCTTTTCGTCCTATTCAATTAGGATTTAACCTTTGCTCGATTTAAACTACGGATGTAGAATATATAGCATTTGCAAGTCATCTGGTCTGCAATCTCGATATCTGTTTTAGTGCTGCCTTTCAGTGCTGTTTTGAGCTTTTTCCCATGAGATTTAGATAAAACTTCCTTCTAGAGAGTTGTAGATCGCCGATTTATCTTCTATTTGATCTAACTTTAGTTCACGTCAAATTAAATATGAGGAAGTTATGCTCTTTGAAAGATTCTGCTGTGATTCTGGCTCGGTTTTGACCATTTTCACCTGTATTCTGCACATTCACACCAAACATACCCGAAGGCATAAAAGTGGCATAAAGATCAATAATTTAACACATCGAGGGTGAAATTTCACCTAGAATGAGGGCAATAGATATCATAGACGTACATTTGATGCGACCGCATCAATCACCCTCCCAATCCGTGTGGTTACACGTGGCGTCATCTCCTTCGCTCCGCACGAAAAAATTTCATCTACGCTTCCTCTGTGTAGGTATAACCGTAATTGCGCCAGGAGGCGCGATCACACAAGTGTAGGAAAATGAAACTACGATTGAACAAAAAATAGAAATCGCCCAGATACATTGCGATCATTTGGAAGCATATGCATCGCGATCATAGGAGAACACGATTCTAAGTCTTATGGCGTTAACGGCGTCGCCACAAGAAAACAACTGAAGAAATCGAACAAGATTGATCGCGAACCTGAACCAACAACGAACATGAACATGGGGACAGAAAATATCGATGACGGGGACATAGCTTTCATCGGATCAGGACTGTGTATAACTGGAAAAATGGAGCCTGTGCTATTGAGTATTGATAGGATGTGCAGACCAGATCTAATCATATGATCGTGTATAACTGCAGAATCGGCATCTTTCCAATTCTTCAGCAACCACTTCAGTAGCATGTACAATAAGGGTATGTGGATCAAGGTATCAATTGATTTCCATTGTAAAACATACTGTGATTATGAGTATGACTATAGGATGACTGTTGATGCAGTAGCCACGCAGCCAAACATGCAAGACAGTGTCTGCACGCAGGTATACACACAACCAATCGTTACAGCTTCGTTGCATCACCGTTACAACTTGCTGTCTTCGAATTCCCTTCGAATTGACATATTATGGGCCCAAACTGGAGTCCGGATGAGAATTTTACACCACCCAAAAGTATCAGACAATTTTCGACTTCTTCCAAACCTCTAATGAAAAAACTTCCTTCATGAGAGTTGTAGCTCTTTTCGCCCTATTAAATTTGGATTTAACTTTCTCTCTATTTGGACAACAGATGTTGAATATATAGTAATTTCAAGTCATCTGGTCTGTAATCCCGAAATCTGTTTTAGTGCTTCTTTTCAGTGCTGTTTTGAGCTTTTTCCCATGAGATTTAGAGAAAACTTCCTTCTCAAGAGTTGTAGATCGCCGATTTATCTTTGATTTTTGATATAACTTTAGTTTATGTCAGATTAAATATGAGGAAGTTGTGCTCTCAGAAAGATTCTGCTGCAATTTTGGCTCGGTTTTGACTATTTTCACCTATATTCTGCACATTCACACCAAACATACCCGAAGGCGTAAAAGTGGCATAAAGATAAATATATCACACGTCGAGGGTGAAATTACACCTAGAATGAGGGTAATAGATATCATAAACATACATTTGATGCGACCGCATCAATCTCCCTCCCAATTCGCGTGGTTACACGTGGCGCCATCTCCGTCGCTCTGCAAAAATAAGACGGTTATATATATATATATATATATATATATATATATATAGTAGGTATCAAATGCAAACTATGGGATAATGTCCAAACGTCCAAACTGTATAACATGTAGTGCAATGTTGTATAACTATGTAGAACATGTAGTGCAATGTTGTATAACATGTTGGATTTGTGCAGAATTGAAGCAATGTATAACATGTAGTGCAACGTTGTATAACTGCCACGTGTCGCAATCTAAAATAATGCGCGTCTCTGATCTGACGGTTTTACATTAGTTTGGACATTTTGGGTGAGTTCGTATTGAAGTGCATCCATGCACATATATGCACTCCAATATAAACTCACCCAAAATGTTCAAACGTCCAAACCAATGTATAACTGTCAGATCTGCCACGTCTGTGATCACGCGCATCTGAGATTAATGCCAAAAAATTTCATCTACGCTTCCTCCGTGTAGGTATAACCGTAATTGCGCCAGGAGGAGCGATCGCACAAATGTAGGAAAATGAAAGTACGACTGAACCAAAAATAGAAATCGCCCATGTAGGATTTGTGCCCTAGTCCAATACGAAGTAAGTCTATAATAGTTTTATCATCGTATGCAACGAAATATAAAGCGGCATTTTATTACTATGGTGTTGTAGTAATGAGTTAAGTATACATCGATCTATATCATTGAGTGTGTTATCACTAATAGTAGAACTATGGATCTGCATGATTTATACTTAACGGGTCCCTGGTCCGTCAAGCTTCATCTGAAGAGACCAGTATGATGACAACTCTTTATAATCACGCTTTACTGATCATGGCAATAGGTTTTGCCGGAGTCAGATCATAGATATCATTGTGGAAATGATATTGGACGACCCGACTTAAATATGTTACATAGATGCTATCATGAACATATTCATAGATTGTAGCTTGTCATTGTATCCTTAGACATAAGAGTCTCTGTGATCACAATATAGTCAATATCCGAGTTTGGCTCAAATCTAACGTTATCTGTGAAAGGGTAACCATAACGGTTGTGATTGGCTCGGGGATGGGCTATATGTGTGATACGAGAGATGTCTAAGGGATATATCCCTCCTACTACGGTATGGGATGGGTATCGGTTTGGGCCACTTGATGAGAATGACTGAAAAGAAACGCATGGCCATGCAGATGATAAGGAGTATCATTCAGTCATCTCGGGTATCAAGAAACGGTGATTAATTAAATAAGGATGACGGCTCTATTCCTTATGATTAATCAAGATACCTAGTGATAAAAGGATAGTGACATGGACGACATGAGGTTAAATCGGATCGCCGATAATCATGAACTTAGGGTAATCATAATTCCTTAGTAGAGGTCACTTATGAAGGAAAGGGTAAAATGAAAATTTTACGCCGATCTGCCAACAGGACATGAGCCTAAAGGGTCACACGCATAGGGTGCACATCTTAGGAAACTGAGATAGAATTAATTGTGGATTGGTTAAATCGGGCCGTGACCAAAACCCTATGGTTTTGGGCCACCGGCCAATCAATTCACGTGCCACGGACCGGGCAAAAACCCTAGGATTTTGGGCGCCGACCATGATAAGGAATGGGGCCGTAACCCATGAGGTTTGCATACCTTATGGGCTGCCAAATTGGGCAAGGCCAAGGCCTCATGGCCGAAACCCTAATGGATTCGGCCCATGAGGCCCAAGCCGCCCAAGATGGCCGGCGGCTAGGGTTTGGAGGGAGCCAAACCTAGCCCATTTTATGGGCTGTTTCATGCTCCCAAAACCCTAGCCAATGTCAATAAATTGAGGCCTCATGGGCTGAAAAATCATAGCTTGATATTTCCATACCGTTACTCTACCATATTTACTAATTGAACTTGTATTCTTTCTAGTAGAGGAACTCGAGTTTAAATCTGGTGGTCTTGTGCACTCGTGTGTGCTGGATAGAGGGAAAGATTGATTCGGGATTTCCAGACCGCTGATCCGATTCAAATCTGAAGTAATATTTTGTTTTCTAATCAAACTTATTGTTTTTTCAATCTGGCGACAAAACTTTCGAAGCACATATCTCCCAGGTTTGAAGTCGGATTGACCTAAAACTAGTTCTTGATTAAAGGAAATTCAATTTTTTTTAATTTCTAGTGAAATATTTGTTTCCATTAGAGGTCAGGTTTGGGCGCTATCTGGCCCGCAACCTGACTGATCTGTAAAACCGAAAAGGTACATGCTTTCGTAACTTGTAGATCTATCGCGTGGATAAGATCCTGACGGGTTCGGGGTTAATTTTATTGTATTATTTCCGCTACGCACTCTGATTTGGATTTCCTAAATCCCAACAGTGGTATCAGAGGTGGTCAATTGCCTTAGATCTGCAATTTTCGATTGAATATGTATGATTTCGGTATTGTTTTCTGGCCATATTATTTTTCTGATTTAATTTCGGTTTTTTGGATTCAAATCTGCATGAAAACTATTTTTTATGAAAAATAACAGATCTGGAATTTTTTAAAAACTTTTGGATTTTCCGGGTCACCGGACCAGGGCTCTCGGGCCGCTGGTCCGGTGACCGGACGGGCGGCGCCGGCAACCGGCGTCGGCCATGGTCGTGGCTACGGGTAAGCCAGGGGGCCATGGCCACCCCGTCCCCATCATGGCCCGGCGCGGCAGTTTGGTGGAGGAGGTGGCGACGGCTAGGGTTTCCAAACCCTAGGCGCGGTCGATTAGGGTTTCGGCCCTAATAGGCTTTGGCCCATTTGGCCCTAGTCCATTAGGGTTTTGGGTTACAATCCGAGATCGTGGAAGAAAACCATAAATTGTGTAAATCCAATTATTTTATCATTTTTCAGATTTAATCACTTTCGATAAACCGTTTTTAAAACCGGTCCAATTTCGATAAATAGGATGAAAATGTAGGCAAGATTAAAACCGGTTAATATCTCTATTAATTGATAACATGTTTGTGTGATAACATGACAATTGATTGATAATATTTTTGTGTAATAACATGACAATTGATTGATAACATGTTTTGTGTGGTACAAGTTAAAGCCCTAGACCGTTCGATTTAATTAGTTTAATTTTGCGGTCTGCGAATCGTTGGTTAAAGGAAGTAATTAATTTTGCGGTCTGCGTAGCCGTTTTAAATTTCAATTATGTTATTTAATTTTCCGTTCTGCGAACCGTGTACATCTTGTAATGTGATCAAGAAGATGTCCGGAGCCAGTGGTAATCCTCAATTGAAGGCGGTCTAGAAGAACCGGAAGAGATAGTCTTTAGGGTTTTTCAATTTCTTAGTTTGATACTAGGAATGGGCTTTAGTTTCGTACATTTATTTCCGCTTTATATGTATACTAGATATGCATGAGTAGGAATTTATGAATGGATGTTTTTGTACGTTAGGAAATGTATGATAGAACATCACCAACATGTAAAGGATTAAAATTGTAATTAATCAGACTTTGCATGTAATTGGTAATTGAAGCATCATGGACTTGATGTTTTCAAATAAGATTGTAAGGATTTAAAATCAAGGAAATTAAACACAACCGATTCACAATTGAATTCAAGTCATGTGAGATACCACCCAAATCTCAACACTCAACTAGCTCCACATCCCTGTGGATGGGTGCGCCTCCGCGTAGCATTCATTGGGATGCGGGCTATATGAGTTGGTTAGTCGTATGTGGGTGCGTGGGCCTCCGCGTAGTATCCATATATGGACTGAACCATAGTTTAATTTGGTTGACTTGACTACGATTGTCAGCAGGTGTTGAATTAGGGTATCGGATAGGGAATGTCGTGTACATATATGTACAGTCCCTAGCCAAGAGTTACAGCGGTTGTAATTGGACTGGATGTCCTACCTACATAGCTCGATTGAAGCAATGAGCCTCCGTTCACTTCAATCGAGTGAATCAAGGATCTTGGTTTAGTAACTAAAGTTAGAATCGAATGGTTGTGGTTTAATTGTCATCTTCAACTTAAATTTAATTAAAACTAATTAAATTTATTTTTCGTAATGCAAATCAAAAACATTTATTCACTGAGATATATCCTTGGAAATGATGATGTCTCTTTACTGGTACAAAATAAATTAAGGAGGAATTTTTCTTGACCAACACAATCCCTAAGGAACCAGCTTCTAATGCCACTAGAGCTCTTAGAGATGCATTCGTAAAGCACTCTAACACTCTACTGATGTGGGTTAGATAGATGCTGGGTTGCAAGAAGACATAGTCTTCAAAAGGCAACAGATGTGGATGATGAGTTTATAGCGAACTGTAACATACACAACATGTATATGACTATTTCAGAGTTGCACGGGATGTGTCGCATTGATGAGATAAACATCAATAGTTAAACTAAGGATGTTTTGATGGTCAACAAAGGGATAAGCTTCGAAAGTTGATGTTAACAAGGGCGGGACCCTTAATTAGATTGAAAGAATTTAAGATTCACCCATGGTCCACAAGACCAATGTTAATTCAAAATGCAAGGGTGACGTTTGCATTTCTTCAATCAGTTTGGTCATAGCAAAGGGACTAGATGAGATACCAAGATGAGTTGAAGAAGGATGTGGAGGATCCACATCTTCAGGAACTTATGTTACAGATACATCTACTTCTGAATCCCAAGTATTGAATACTGGATTACACATTAAGTGTGTAGGATCTTAAAAGTAGAAGATTTTTGACCAAAGGAGAGATGCATCTACGGGTAAGCAATATCACAATGGACGTGGTAGTTGTTATAGCAATCATCGAATTAACTATGCCCAATGGGCTTAGTTTCGGCATTTGATAACTGTTAAAGGTGTACCTGATTTTAGCAGGAACGTGATTTCGGTTTCTTGAGGGACAAGAACGATATCTTGCCTTTTCACAATGACATTCGTGATATCTACCAAATGACATTTATTATGAAAGGAACTCCAAAAATTAGTAGTCACTATGCATTGGACATAGATGATTCTAACGAAAGGTCAGTCTGTAACACAAATGGAGAGTGGTTGAATCTGGTGGTTCAAACCAAACTCTAATATGGCATTGTCGTTTAGGCCACATCAACGAAACGCATATCACCACTTCACAAGTGTGGACTTTTAAGTCCGTTCGAATTCAGTTCGATTAAAAAATGCAAAACTTGTTGGATGGGAAAAATGACAAAGGCGCCCTTCACAGGTAGTGATGTAAGGGCGGGTGACTTATTAGGTCTAATGCACTCCGATGTGTGTGGACCAATGAGCATTTACGCCAAGAAGGGGTTTGGGTACTTCATCATATTTACTGATTATTTTAGTAGATATGATTATGTCCATCTAATGAGACATAAGTTTGAAGCTTTTGACAAGATCAAAGAGTTTAAGAATGAAGTTCAAAACCAACTCGGGAAAAGCATTAAGGCACTTCGGATGGAATGCTTATCCTAAGAGTTTATCGATCATCTTGGAAATTGTGGGATCATTTCAGAATGGACTCCCCAATATCTATTTCCGGTTACGCTATAGAATCAGCTATATTCGTAGTGAATGAACCTCTAACGAAGACAACGAAAAGAACACCATATGACACTCATCGCAACTCCCATTACTATGGATGTAAGTGCCTCCGCGTAGTATTCACTGGGATGCGAGCTGGATGGGATGGTCAGTATTATCTTGGTGCATGCGCCTTCGCGTAGTAACCAGATAAGAACTTGACCATAGTCATATTCGGTGTGGGAAACATCCCAACATAACTTTCCTAATGCGTCTTCGTGAGGTATCCTAAGGAAACGAGGGGATACGACTTCTACAAGCCCAGTGAGAACAATATTTTGTTGCTCAAAGTGGGGTGTTTTGGAAAGGAATTTATTTCCAAAAGGTCAGTGGGAGTGTTGTGCATCTCGAAGAGATTCGGAAGGGTGCAGTACAACCTGAAGAAATTCAGGAGCCACACTTTGACACTATAGAATTTAAGTTGATTGTAGAGGCGATACCAGTTCCTGTAATTATTCATGACAGTCCAAGGCGGTTTTAGAGAACCCGTCATTCACCCTTCATATTAGGTTTCCTAATACTTGAAGGTGATGATATGGTTGTTAACAACATTTAAAGAGGACACGGACAATCCCAACTCTGAGAGATGGCTAGATGCCATAAAAGAAAAGACGCAATCCATGTCAAATCACCAAGTTAGTAACTTGGTGGAATCAACCATGTGTGTAAAAGCCACTGTTTGATTATGAGTCTTTAAGGTCAAGACGGACATGGATGGTAAAATCAACCCAGATTTTTCTTTTTGAAGAATGTTGGAAAGATTGGTAAGATGCTAAAATCCATTTATGGATTGAAGCAGGTTTCTCAGAGTTGGAGTCGTCGTCTTAATAAAGCTGTTTATGAGTTCAGTTTTATTAAGGACGAAGATGAATCTTGTGTATGAAGAAAGCTAGTGGGAGTGTCTTGATAGTGATGTATGTGGAAACATACTGATAATTGGATATCGTATCCCAACATTTCAAGGCATGGTTAGGAAATTGTTTCACAATTTTTGACTTAGAGGATGCTGCACATATTATGGGCATCAAGATCTGGAGAGATCATTCCAAAAGAACTTTGGACCTAAGTCAAAGCACTAAAAAGATGGGATGTCTGAACGAAAAGATGACAATATACTTAGTATAATGGATCGATCACATATGTCATGACATAAACAAGACCATATGTCTTTCTTACCTTGGCTTGTACCAGTAAATGTTAGTATAAACCCTTGTGAGAAACACTAGAAAGCAGTAGGGAAGATCTTCATGTACTTCAGTAACACTGGGTATATCTTACTGTTGTGTTAAGGGTATAGATACATAGCAAGTCGTTCGAATACGACGATGCAAGTTTCCAGACTGATGATTTTAGATCAGTCAGGTTATGTGTTTTGTTATTGAGTGGTGGCATTAACTAGTTGGAACGATTCCAGGCTAGCTATCATTACTAATTTTACAAACGAACGCTGAGTATTTAGCTGCCTCACAAGCAGCTAAGTAGGTTGTATGGATCAAAAGTTCGGAGCTAGGTTAGATGTAATGCCAAACCAGTCTAAATCTAGTGACCTTCGCTTGTGATAACACCAATGGCCATATCACAGACTTATGAGCCAAGATCACGAAAGTCCAAACTAATACTCAGCAGACATTGTCTCTATTGAAACATGAGGAAGATTTGTAATGTTGTAATGTTTTCTCACATCCTAAACATGCAGGACATGTATTGTCTATGGGATAGACTGGAACTTAGATTGGAAGTAGGGGAAAGTGGGAAAGTGGGAGACAATTTCGTCTTCTTCCATATCTCTAATGAAAAAACTTCCTCAAAGAGAACTGTAGCTCATTTCGTCCTATTCAATTTGGATTTAACTTTTGCTCGATTTGGACTACGGATGTGAAATATATAGCACTTGCAAGTAATATGTGTGTATATATATACACACATATATATACATATATACATATATGAAATTCTGAATCGTAGCCAAGTCAGGAAGTCGAACACAAAGTCTTTAACTTGTGTATCGACTTCTTGTGGAAACCGTAAGCAAAGTAATAGACAGATAATAATCACGACACCAGAGATGATTACCCAGTTCGGTGACTCTGCACTTACGTCTGGGGGCACTTTGCCAGTGGAAAGGTTTTTCACTATAGGTAGTCAATAGTACAACTTCAAGAACCAACTAGCTATCACACAAGCTATTGTCCTAAGCTACTACAGATCTCACCGTGAATCACCTCGACCAGGAGCCTCTCCCCCTGTCTTTGAGATTCCCTCAATTCCACCCTTCGAGCAAGCCTATGCTCGGTGTCGTTGTCTTCTTGGACGGAGTTGTGAATCTTCAATCACAAACAAAAACCCTAACCGATCCAAACACTTAGTCTTCGCGACTCAAGGTTTGATCGGAGCAAAGATCCGTTCTAGCGAATATTCATCAGCCTCTCAACACGCCGATGGCGCACGGTTAAGAGCTCTGAGAAATCTTGCAATTGTTAGAACAAGAGCGGATGATCTGCTAATGGGAAGCCAAGGGCTTTTTATAGCAGCTCACATTCCTAATCCTCCTTGGATCAGGAACAGGAAAGTCAGGCAAGTTGTTGCCACCTTCCACGACAGTTGGAAGTCGTCTTGCCTGTTCTGACGTGTAATCAGGCAAGTCGAGTTGCCGCCTATTGCTGACGTGTAACTGCCAGCTGGAAGTCGCCTGACTTGTCGACGTCACTCTCTTGCGCTCCAAGTCTTCGTGGCGCCTTTCTTCTTTCGCTCCAAGCTTCGTCGAAATAGGAAAGCTTCAGACGTTCCTAATCTTCGGCTCGTAACAAGTCGCTCCACATGTCATGTAACATGTTACATGACTTCTTACTTTTGCGCTAAAAAATCATGCCAACTATTAAACGTAGCAACAATCTCCCCCTTTGGCAATTTATTAGGCAAACACCTTTTTAAGCCCATCGTCATCTTGTTGCAGGTACGCACACCAAGTGATTTATCTTGTGGCAGTTACGCACAACAAGTGATGTGACTTCTTTACTCCAAGCAGGCACATCGTCGTCACCTTGAGGCAGTTACGCACACAACAAGTTATGTGACTTTTGATGCGACTTCTTGTGCGGCTTCTGGTTTATCTTCTGGAGCTTAACTTCTTGGGCGGCTTCTGGGGCGGCGACTTCTATGCACATTTCTCGGCGTGACTTCTGGCGTAACTCCTGGCGTAGCTTCTGGCGTAACTTCTGTTGTATCACATTTATCTCCCCCTGTTTGTCTAACAATATTGCCAAAGGCAATTTTACAATGAAATTTGACTAACCAGCAGGGTAAAACCAGCTCACACCATGAGCAAAATAAACAGCTCAAACATGAGCAAATATCCAGCTCAACCAAGAGCAAAAATCCAGAAATAAAAAGTCATAATGTGCGAAAAATAACTCGGACAGACCCCGAGGATTTAAAAGTGTGTGTGGAACATAGTTATTATAGCAAATTCAGAGAAATACTAAAACGACGTGGAGTCGTCAACATCTTCTTCAGCAGCAGCAGCAGTGCGGAGGTCATCGAGAAGGGCTTCACAGGCAACTTTGCGGGTTGACAGCATTGTAATTGACTTCTCCAGATCATCGATCATCTCCACCAATTCTTCCTCCATCCTAGAGCCAATTGGTCCTGAGGGTCAAGAGCTTGATCCAGCTCCTGATGCTTTGGCCACAGGAAGTCCGAGGTCCTTCAACTGCTTCCCTTCAAAGTTCTTGAGGTTGATAGCAAGGGGCAGTGGCTTCTTGCCCGGAATATCCGATTCTCGAACAATGTGAGGACATTAATGGAGAAGGAGACCGGTGATCAATGAAGGAACAGCACATGATTTGGCGTGCTTGACTAGATGTTCAATGACATAAGCGCCAAAATCAAGAGAAGACTACGTACCTATTTGGTATATGAGTTTAGCCAGTTCGGTTTTGATGCTCGACCCATGTGTAGAAGGTGCCCAATTTGCCAGACCAATGCGGTAGAGAATTGAATATTTTGATGTAAGCTCGGTAACCGCAATGGTGTCTTTAACGGGCCAGCCCTTCTTCCATCCTCCAGTGATTTCAACCGCTACTTTGTTCAAGTGCGGGACTTCTGGAGTGACTTCTGGGTCATCTCTGCCAAGGTAGGCATTGATGGTTGAGGCAGAGATTTCAAAACATTCTCCCCGAACAAACACCTTTCTGTATTCAGCGTCTTCTGGTTCATCAAACTCGCTTGACAGGTTGACAATAAACTCCTTGACCAATGCTGATTAGAATGGCCCAATATTTATGACGGTGTTGGTCAGGCCTGCTCTTCGGATAAGTTCTACAATCGAGTTTATCCCTTGTGCTTCTGTGGAGAGTTCTCTTTCTGGATAGATCTTGCGTTGATAGACATACTGCCACTTAACGGCATTGTCTACAGAATGGAAAGAGACATTGTCTGTAGGTTCTTTAGGTACATTCTTGGGAAGTTTCTGCCCTCTCATCGCCTTTTTGACTCGTGGTAGCACAATCTGGGTGTCTTCTTCTTCAGATTCCTCCTCTTCAGGAGCAGAGGTTACTGCAATAGTCAGTGACTTCCTTCTTGACTTCTTCGGCTGTTTAGACGCCGATGCTCCTCCTTTCTCTGTGGCTTTCCTCTTTGGGGTCAATCTCCTCTGAATTTGAGGTTCTTCTTCTTCATCAACTAACCTTCGTGTTGGTAGCTTCCTTCTCTCAGCCCTTTTGGGCACAGCTTCTTCTTCTTCAATGGCTTCTGCTACATCTCCTTCTTCTATACTGATAGTGTTCTTTTCAGGTCGAGCAACTTCTTGGATGACTTCAGTTTCTTCATTTATCCCAGGTTCACTGTCTTGGACTACAGGTGGGCTGTCGGCTTTTTGCAAGACTTCTGTTGGTGGGGATTTTTCTGGCGTAGGTGCAGATTTTTGGGGGCTAGACTTATCTCCACAGACGACCTCATGGTCCTCAGGAGGGAGAGTTCCTTGAGCCTCTTCAGACGCCTCTTTGTCTGTGATGTTTTCTACAGAAAGGGTAGTAGAAGTACCTTGTGGTGGCGTCTGGGAAGTGTGAGAGTCTTCCTCTTCTAGGTTAGCAGCTTTGTCCTTCTCTTCAGTGGAGGTAATCGCCTCCATTGGTCCATCCTTAGGTTTCGCCAATCCTTCCTCAGGCAGATTTCTTCCACGAATCTTCACTCCATATTTGTTTGTCGTCAATTTGGAGGCCGACAACTTCTTGGCAATCACTTTTTCCCTCATTTTTGCTCGTAGCGTCTTGGAGGCAGATGGTATTCGTCCGCTTCGGGTACCAACCATTTGGCAGAAAGCTTGATCGATTTTTGTTTGGAAGAGATGAGCACAATTTCACAGCCGTAGATTTGTGTTAGTCTTCCCGAGGTGCCCTAGCAGTTTTGGGAAGATGGAGAGGATTGTGCAGGCTTTTTCTGCGGAAGTTGAAGGGGGTTGAGAGTTGATTGGATAGTCGTCAGTTTTTCCAATCATTCCCCTTTTGAATTTTTTAAACAAATAATTCCACCTGGGCTTCTGATAATGAGATTTGGGCCCGGCTAGATTTTGTGGACCCTTGCTGGTCCAGATAGAGAGAGAGTAAAAATTCACTCAAAAAGCTCTCCCTCTTCTCGCTTGACTTCTGGTTATTCGAGACAGCAACGTCCAAGGGTTGACCTCAGACTTTCAAACCTGTTAGCATCTAATGCTTTTGTAAAAATGTCTGCGACTTGTTTCTCAGTGGGTAGGTACTCAAGCTTTATTTTCTTGTCTTCTACTAGCTCACGAATAAAGTGGTGCCTGATGTCAATATGCTTTGTCTTGCTACTCAGCAGTAGACAAAGCAATACAGTTTTGCTTTTTGCTGAACCACGATACAAGATTGTTCCCCAGATAGAAACAACCTCCAGAAGTGCTTCTTCGATCTGGTGTGCTTCCCGCCCAGTCGGCATCACAGTATCCAACAAGGGTAGGAGAGGTATCATAGGAGTATAGTAAACCCAATTCAGAAGTTCCCGAGATGTACCTTATGATCCTCTTTGCATGAGCCAAGTGACTGACTTTTGGATTGGCTTGGTATCGAGCACAGACTCCCACGGAGTAAGCGATGTCGGGTCGACTTGCTGTTAGATAGAGGAGACTTCCTATGATGCTTCGATAAAGGCTTTGATATACTGATTCTCCCATCTCGTCCTTTGTGCATTTTTCATGTGTGGCAATAGGAGTCCTCTTGTGCGAAGCCTTTTCTAACCCGAACTTCTTGACAATGTTCTTTGCATATTTGCTCTGAGAGATAAATATTCCATCTGACATCTGCTTGATCTGGAAGCCTAGGAAATATGTGAGCTCACCGACCATACTCATCTCAAATTTAGACTGCATGTGTTGGACGAAGCGTTCCACCATCTTGTCTGACTTCCCTCCAAATACAATGTCGTCGACATATATTTGAGCAATCATGATGTCCTTTCCTTCCTTCTTCACAAAGAGAGTTTTGGCTACTCCCCCTCGAATATAGCCATTCTGTACAAGGAATCGGGTAAGACGTTCATACCATGCTCGTGGAGCTTGGTTGAGACCGTAGAGAGCTTTCTTTAGCTTGTAGACATGGTGCGGAGAGTCATGGTCTTCGAATCTCTTTGGTTGGGCTACATAGACTTCTTCGTTCAGATTTCCATTGAGGAAGGCACTCTTTACATCCATTTGATAGAGTTTGAAACGCAGATGACATGCGATGCCGAGAAGAAGTCGTATGGCTTCCAGTCTGGCTACTAGAGCAAAAGTTTCTTCGAAGTCGACTCCTTCGACTTGTGTGTATCCTTGAGCCACCATTCTTTCTTTGTTTCAAGTGATGTTTCCTTGCTCGTCAGATTTATTTTTGAATATCCACTTTGTCCCGATGACATTGACATTGTCAGGCCTGGGTACTAGTTCCCAGACTTCATTCCTTGCAAATTGAACAAATTCTTCTTGCATGGCGCAGACCCAGTACTCATCATTGATGGCCTCTTGTATATTCTTTGGCTCAATTTTGGAAATAAAGCAAATGTTACCTATCATCTCTTGGTGGTCAAGAAATGCCTTTTGTCGAGTCCGAACTCCCTCATTAATGTCTCCAATCACATCCTGGGGTGGATGATTCTTCTGAATTCTTCTTGACGGAGCTTTTTGCCTTATAGGGGATGCATCTTTATCTAGGATACTTGAGCTTTTGTCTTCAGACTCTTTGTTGCGCTCATCGTCCTTGACTTCTGGTCTGACTTCTCTTCTGACATCTGGTCTGGCTTCTCCTCTGACCTCTGGTCTGACTTCTCCTGAGAGATTTAGGACTTCTTCGTCCTCGTCACTTGATTGCTCGTTATTGTCATCAATCACGACATTGATGGATTCCATGATAGTCCGGGTGCGTTTGTTGAATACACGGAAAGCCCGACTATTTCTGGAGTATCCGAGGAAGATGCCTTCGTCGCTTTTAGGATCCAACTTGCGTCGAGGTTCCCTATCTGCGAGTATGTAGCAGACCGATCCAAAGACATGGAAGTATTTGACATTCGGCTTTCTCCCCCTCCATATTTCATAAAGAGTGAGCGAAGTTCCAGGGCGAAGAGTCACTCTATTATGAATATGGCATGCCGTATTCAAAGCTTCAGCCCAGAAGTGCTGCGGGATGTCTTTGGCTAACATCATGACTCTTGCCATCTCTTGAAGAGTGCGATTCTTCCTTTCAACGATTCCGTTTTGCTGAGGAGTGATGGGAGCAGAAAATTCGTGTGCAATTCCTTCAGCATCACAAAAGTTTGCGAAGCTGATGTTCTCAAACTCCTTTCCATGATCGCTCCGAAGTCGGACGACTTTCCCAATGACTTCTCCTTTTTCTTGTTGAACTCTTTGACATAAGGCTTCAAAGACTGAGAAGGTATCTGACTTTTCTCGAATAAAGTCTACCCATGTGTACCTCAAGAAGTCGTCTACACATACAAATATGTACTTCTTCCCTCCTAGACTTTCTACTTGCATGGGTCCCATAAGGTCAACATGAAGAAGTTCTAGAACATGAGAAGTAGTAAGATGTTGTACCTTCTTGTGTGACGTCTTGACTTGTTTCCCAATTTGGCATTCTCCACAGATTTTTCCTTCAATGATCTTGAGGTTGGGAACTCCAATGATCGCCTTTTTAGAGAGAATCTTTTGCATACTCCTCAAATTAATGTGACCAAGTTTTTGATGCCATAGCTTTGTCTCTTGAGCTTTGGACAATAGGCACTTGGTTGGCAAAGTTGTGGCTGTTGGAGACCATAGATAACAGTTGTCAAGGGACTTGTGGCCTGTCATGACTTCCTTCTGTTGTTCGTCTTTGACCGAGCACTTGTCACGGGTGAAGTGGACATCTAGATTTAAATCGCATATTTGGCTTATGCTGATGAAATTTGTTATGAGGCCTTCTACTAGTAGAGCTTCTTTCAGACATTGAGAGTTAGGAAGATTGAGTTTTCCTTTCCCGAGTACTCTTGCTTTTACTCCATCTCCAAAAATGACGAAGCTATTTGTGCAAGGTATTAAAGTGACCAAGAAAGAGCTATTACCCGTCATATGTCGAGAGGATCCACTATCAAAGTACCAATCGTTTCTGGTTGAGGCCTTTAGAGCGGTGTACGCGATGTTAGCTCGATAGTTGACCTTCTTGACTCGCCATTCCTTCCGTGGTTGGCTTTTCTTGATGGTGGTCCTTTTCTTGACCAAGCTCTTCCCATATAGCTTATAGCAGAAGGGTCGAATATGTCCTCTTCGTCCACAGTGATGACAAACCCAGTTATGTCTTTTGTTCTAGGTTTTTGACGAGGCCAGGGTAGGAGGTTTTTTGGTCGCTTGGTCAGCCGTGAAGTTAGGAGACTTCTGGCGAGACTTCTGGGAGACAGACTTCTGAGGAACGAAAATGGTGTGCGATGATGAGGCTTCTTTCGAATATCCAAGACCTTCCATATTCCTTGATGGTTTCCCGATCGAAAGTATTTGGTCCAGAGTGTCAGTAGTTGGATTCATCATCTTTACAGCCTTGGTGACCTGCTCTAACTCGCCTTTTAGTCGAGCAACTTCCTTTTTGAGATCAATAGTCGTCTCAAGAAGTCTTGACTTGTCTTCATTAAGAGTAAGAATGAGAGCATTCTGTTTTTCGATTACCTGAGAGTCTTCAAGCCACTTGACATACCATTCGTTGTAAGCGTTGTTGAGAGTCTCATCGGATAGCTCATCATCAGAGTCATACTTCTTTGAGCTTTCAGCTGGTTGATCTATTGTGGAGGAAGTGAAAGCCACATAGTTACTTGTATGCTCAAGGTCACTGTCTTCCTCATCTTCATCGTCAGTTAGAGAGGCATTGAATCCCTTCTTCTGTTTCTTTAAGAAGTTGGGACATTCTCTCTGCATGTGTCCATACCCCTCACATTCAAAGCACTGAGCTCCTTTACCTGATCGTTCTCCTCGTCCTCCATCGTTGGCTGTGTTTTCGAGCTTCTGAAACTTGTGTTGTGGCTTGTCTCTGACTTCTCGGGTGACTTTTCTACCTGTCATCTGGCCAAATCTTTTCATGACTTTGTTGTAGTTTTTGGCCAGCATAGCGATAGTTTCCTCAATGTCACTATCCGACTCAGAGTGTGTTGAGTTCTTCTGCTTTTGATTAAAACTTTTGAAAGTCACACCTTTATGTTTCTTCTCGATAGGAGGTAGGGAGAGCTCGAAAGTCATTAATGAGCCCATGAGTTTATCAAACTTCAGTGTCTTCAAGTCATGGACTTCTTCGATGGCGGTGATCTTCATCTTGAATCTGGGACTTAGAGCTCTCAGCGTCTTTCTGACCAAATCTTCATCGGTCATAGGCTTGCCAAGTGAATATGATTCATTGGCCAGATCCTTGATGCGCACATTAAACTCCGCAATAGTCTCGTCGTCATTCATGGTCAGAGCCTCAAAGTTAGTCGTGAGGTACTCTAACTTCTGCTCTTTGACTTTTGAAGTACCTTCGTAAGCAACCGCAAGTGTGTCCCAGGCAATTTTGGCACTTGTGCATGTGTTGATGAGTCGAAACACATTCTTGTCTACTCCATTAAAAATAGCATTTAGTGCACAAGAATTACCTAGGGCGGCTTCATCTTCTTCCATGCTCCACTCCTTTTCCGGTTTGATGCTAGTTTGATTTCCATGAGCATCAGCATAGTAAGGTTCCTCCCATCCATTTATGATAGACTTCCAGGTTTTGCTGTCGAGGGACTTCAGGAAAGCACACATCCGTGCTTTCCAATACCCATAGTTTGTTCTGTCGAGCACCGGCGGACGATTGACAGATCCTCCTTCCTTTGAATCCATATTAGCTACTCAGAATTTTGCAGGAAAATCACCTAAGAGATTAAGGTGCCTCCTCTGATACCAATTGAAATTCTGAATCGTAGCCAAGTCAGGAAGTCGAACACAAAATCTTTAACTTGTGTATCGACTTCTTGTGGAAACCGTAAGCAAAGTAATAGACAGATAATAATCACGACACCAGAGATGATTACCCAGTTCGGTGACTCCGCACCTACGTCTGGGGGCACTTTGCCAGTGGAAAGGTTTTTCACTATAGGTAGTCAATACTACAACTTCAAGAACCAACTAGCTATCACACAAGCTATTGTCCTAAGCTACTACAGATCTCACCGTGAATCACCTCGACCAGGAGCCTCTCCCCCTGTCTTTGAAATTCCCTCAATTCCACCCTTCGAGCAAGCCTATGCTCGGTGTCGTTGTCTTCTTGGACGGAGTTGTGAATCTTCAATCACAAACAAAAACCCTAACCGATCCAAACACTTAGTCTTCGCGACTCAAGGTTTGATCGGAGCAAAGATCCGTTCTAGCGAATATTCATCAGCCTCTCAACATGCCGATGGTGCACGGTTAAGAGCTCTGAGAAATCTTGCAATTGTTAGAACAAGAACGGATGATCTGCTAATGGGAAGCCAAGGGCTTTTTATAGCAGCTCACATTCCTAATCCTCCTTGGATCAGGAACAGGAAAGTCAGGCAAGTTGTTGCCGCCTTCCACGACAGCTGGAAGTCGTCTTGCCTGTTCTGACTTCCTGATGAAATCAGGCAAGTCGAGTTGCCGCCTATTGCTGACATGTAACTGCCAGCTAGAAGTCGCCTGACTTGTCGATGTCACTCTCTTGCGCTCCAAGTCTTCGTGGCGCCTTTCTTCTTTCGCTCCAAGCTTCGTCGAAATAGGAAAGCTTCAGACGTTCCTAATCTTCGGCTCGTAACAAGTCGCTCCACATGTCATGTAACATGTTACACGACTTCTTACTTTTGCGCTAAAAAATCATGCCAACTATTAAACGTAGCAACAACACACACACACACACACACACACACACACACACACACACACACACACACACACACACACACACACACACACACACACACACACACACACACACACACACACACACACACACACACACACACACACACACACACACACACACACACACACACTAACTATATACACACACGCACACACACACACACACATATATACACTATGTGTGTGTGTGTGTGTATATGTGTGTGTATATATATATATCTCTCTGTGTGTGTGTATATACACACACGTGTGTGTGTGTGTGTGTGTGTGTGTGTGCACGCAACTGCTACACACATGATCGTGTATAACTGCAGAATCGACATCTTTTCAATTCTTCAGCAACCACTTTAGTAGCATGTACGATAAGGGTGATGTGGATCAAGGTATCAATTGATTTCCATTGTAAAACATATTGTGATTATGTGTATGACTATCGGATGACTTTTGATGCAGTAGCCACGCAGCCAAACATGCAAGACAGCGTCTGCACGTAGGTAGACACACATCCAATTGTTACAGCTCCGTTGCATCATCGTTTCAACTTTCTATCTTCAAATTCCCTTCAAATTGACATATTATGGGCCCAAATCGGAGTCGGAATGAGAACTCTACACCACCCGAAAGTATCAGACAATTTTCACCCTCTTTCAGACCTATAATGAAAAATTTTCCTTCATGAGAATTGTAGCTCTTTTCGTCCTATTTAATTTTGATTTAAATTTTGTTCGATTTGGACTTCGGATGTGGAATTTATAGCACTTGCAAGTCATCTAGTCTGCAATCCCAAAATCTGTTTTAGTGCTACCTTTCGGTGTTAATTTGAGCTTTTTCCCACGAGATTTAGAGAAAACTTCCTTCTAGAGAGTTGTAGATCGCCAATTTATCTACGATTTGATCTAACTTTGGTTCACGTCGGATTAAATATGAGGAAGTTGTGCTCTCTGAAAGATTCTGCTGCGATTCTGGCTCGGTTTTGACCATTTTCACCTGTATTCTGCACATTCACACCAAACATACACGAAGGCATAAAAGTGGCATAAAGATCAATAATTTAACACATCGAGGGTTAAATTACACCTAGAATGAGGGTAATAGATATCATAAATGTACATTTGATGTGATCGCATCAATCTCCCTCCCAATCCACGTGGTTACACGTGGCGCCATCTCCTTTGCTCCGCACAAATCAGACAGTTGGGAGGTGGTTTAGAAGTTTTGACACCAAATAAGAGGTTTGTAACTGATACCTTCCATATATATATATATATATATATATATATATATATATATATATATATATATATATATATATATAGGGAAAAAGACACTTTTGTGCACCTGAATATACACTTTTGACACTTGCATACCCCAACTTTTTTTTTCCTCTTTTTTCCATAACTTACTTTCATTTTGGACAATTTACCCCTAAAATTCTCAAAATATCGAAATTACCCTTGGTTTAATGGAGAGAACCGGCCCAATTTTTTAAAGAGTGTGAAAAGACGAAATTAGCCTAAACTATTCATCAAGTTTTCAAGTGAATGCCATTGGATCCTTACCTGCGGCGGCGATGGTGGGAGACGATGGCGGCGATCGCCAGAGCATCGTGAGCATTGTCGATCGCTAGAGCTTACCTGACGGAGTGACCGGAGTTGGTGGAGGTGACCGAAGTTGTGCCAAAATTGTCACTCGTCGGAAAGTGTGTCGAAAAATATGTTCCGGTACACTTTCCGGCGAGTGAAAATTTTGAATTCTTGAACTCATTTCTTATTCCCTCTCTCCCTCTATCTCTTTTTCGGCCATTCTGTGCCGGAGACAATCGTCAGAGCACCGCATTCTACCCTTTTGGTCGCTGCCCATTCCCCACCTCGTCGATGCTCGCTGCCCGCTGCCCGCTGCCCACCTCGTCGATGCTCGCCATTTTCTGTTGTGGAAGCTGCAGAGGAAGAACTATGGTCGTCTCCGGCAAAGAATCACTGGAGAGGACGAGAAGGAGGGGTCGAGACAGACGCCTTGGCGGAGGTGTTCTGGAGGCCTCGCCGGTCCACCGTGCTCCCCACATGCTGTAGAAACCTCGACGATGGATGTCGGAGAAACGCTGGTGAGGAGAGAGTGGCGAAAGTGGAGGAGAGAAATAGTTGAAAGTGTGCATACCTTTGAAAATTTGATGAATAGTTGAGTGCAATTTTGGTTCAATTCAGGGGTAATTTGGGTATTTTGAAATTTCTGAAGAAAGTTGTTCCAAAATGAAAGTAAAGTATGGAAAAAAGAGAAACAAAAAGTTAGGGTATGAAAGTGTCAAAAGTGTATATTCAGGTGCACAAAAGTGTCATTTTCCCATATATATATAGTAGGTATCAAATAAAAACCAAAGGAAAATGTCCAAACGTCCAAACTGTATAACATGTCGTGCAATGTTGTATAACATGTAGTGCAATGTTGTATAACATGTTGGACCTGTGCAAAATTGAAGCAATATATAACATGTAGTGTAACGTTGTATAACTCTCACGTGTCGCAATCTAAGATTACGCGCATCTCTGATCCGACGATTATACATTGGTTTGGACATTTTGGGTGAGTTTGTATTGGAGTGCATCCCTATATATATATATATATGCACTCTAATCCAAACTCACCCAAAATGTCCAAACGTCCAAACCAATGTATAACTGTCAGATCTGCCACGTCTGCGATCGCGCGCAATCGAGATTAACGCCAAAAAATTTCATCTACGCTTCTTCCGTGTAGGTATAACCGTAATTGTACCAGGAGGCACAATCGCACAAAAGTAGGAAAATGAAACTATGATTGAACCAAAAATAGAAATCACCCAGATACATCGCGATTATTTTGAACCATATGCATCGCGATCATGGGAGAACACGATTCTGAGTCTTCTTGCGTTAACGGCGTCGCCACAAGAAAACAACTGAAGAAATCAAACAAGATTGATCGCGAACCTAAACTAACAACGGACACGAACATGGGGACAGAAAATATCAATGACGGGGACGTAGCTTTCATCAGATCAGGTATGTATAACTGGAAAAATGCAGCCTGTGCTATTGAGTATTGATAGCATGCTCACACCAGATCTAATCACATGATCGTGTATAACTGCATAATCGGCATCTTTCCAAGTCTTCAGCAACCACTTCAGTAGCATGTACGATAAGGGTGATGTGGATTAAGGTATCAATTGAATAACATGTATAACACAATTGATTTGATCTTGATTTAATGTACATGATTACAATTTCGTTTATTTCCTATTTAAGGATTTCATGATTTTAATTTTAAAAATACAAGATTCTCATAAACAAATTATTATTTCATTAGTTTTTATTTTTATTTTTTCGATTTCGTGATTTTATTTGTAGAATTACAATATTTACCCAAAAAGTGATATTTCATGATTTTATTATTATGACTTCATGATGTGTGTTTCGTTTTTTCAAACCTAAATTTCATTTATTTAATTGGACGTTTCATTTCATATGAAGTCCATGTTACATTATACATGTTTCATATGATCACGTTTCAAATTCAATAAAGAAAAAAATGAAATAACGAATCAATATTTTCTTAAAATATACACAATGAAACAATGTTTCATAGTTAAATTTAATTGGGGAAAGAAATAATGAAACAACAAATTAAAATCAAATTGAGTAATGAAACCATCCTTTTGAACCTAAATATACAATAATGAAACAATAAAAATCTATTGCCAATTTGAAATTGAAATTGAAATAATATTAAAATATGTTGTAATAAAACAATTTCCATTTTTACCTGTTCATGTTTCATTTTCATAACATAAAAAAGTTGTAATTTTTATGAGATGAGTTTATTTTTGGTATACGCCAATTTGACCCATATACTCTTCTGACCAATTATTTTATTGTATTTATTATTAATTCGTCTATTTACCATAACAATTGGTTAATTCCATCTTACTAATATTAATAGTTCTTAGATTCTTATTTAAGAGAGATTTTTTATATATTTGCAACTTTTCGGTATTTTAACAATAAGTGGCTGCAACCCCATCATTTGGTACACTTTCGCTAATTTTTTGCTTTCTCGCGCAAACTGAAGATAAAGAGTTTTTACTGAGTTAGAAAATTAGTCAATGTCTTCCTCCATTAAAATTGAAGATAAACATTATTTATTGAGTTAAAAA
The DNA here is from genome assembly GCA_963920655.1 of Geranium rotundifolium. Lineage (NCBI taxonomy): Eukaryota > Viridiplantae > Streptophyta > Magnoliopsida > Geraniales > Geraniaceae > Geranium > Geranium rotundifolium. The sequence continues at coordinate 26,224,946 of OY987312.1, read as the reverse complement.
GTAAATTAATAGAAACATCAATAAACAAACCCATCTCCACGGTTAGAAACAAAAACATAATTACTCACTAAAAATGGCAACAATCTATCGATCAATTCACAAACAAAAAATACATATCAAAATCAATCATAACCAATAAAATCCAATCATCAATTGAAAATAATACAGTATGAACTCATTAGAGGTGCAAAATTAGAAAGTAAACAGAATATGATTCAACTTACTTAACAACCCAAACAGATCTCAACCGAAAACAAAAAACAATCAAAGCCCAATCATAAAGCAAGAATCAACGATACAGTTGTTGCTCAAAAACAGAAATAGCTACCAAATACATAGATAGTTGCGTGGAGTGTTGTGGAGCAGAATCTCATCCATCAATCACCTAAAGAGTCAACAGACGCCGATCGGACCACAAATAAAACTGACTTTGTGGATCAAATCACTTAGAATTCAACTAAAAATGTGTTACAACCGACTACCCAAATTTGTTAAGTGAAAACATGTGCATAATCGTTTGACTTGAGGAATGTTACATACACGCCTTTCATATTGAATTATATAATAGTTTAATACAATGCGAAATAAAATATATCATGCAATGCGGTAACAACGGTTAACTACATGAAACACACAAGACATGATAAAAATATATTTTTTTTCTATTGTCTATTGACCAATACATTTATTGACAAGTTAGACAAATAAAATATAGAGTAAGGGAAATGCCAAACACACTCATTACATAAAATAACTTGTGATGGATATGGTAAAATATGAATGTAACACATCTAAAATTGGTTCAAGATAAAGTAAATCATTTAGCAAACACCAACCAAGTTAAATGTCAAACCTAAAGTATCAAAACGGTAAATCATCATAAGTAATTCATAATAAAGAACCAAAATCTCAAACTATATTGGATTGTAAAATGTAAACCATCTACTCAGGTATAAAAAAGAGAAAATTAAGAATATTCTCCCTATGTTATTTCAGTTTTGCATAAATTCTCCGTCTGCTACTTTTGTTGCAAAACTCTTCATCCACTTTATAGTATTTTGCACTGTCAGAGTAATTTTGTTAAAATAGAAGGAAATTTTTGAAATATTTTCATAATCCCGAAAATACTCTCCCAACATAATATATAAAATTACAAAAAAAATTCATATATTATTGCACTTTTGCATATAGTCTCGGTACACAATGCATTTTTTTGCACAAACAATAAAAATAATACACATATACAGTAAAAATATGAATTACCTTATATACAATAAAATCTAAATATTTTAATACTTTTTACATTTACATACTTAAAATTATAAATATATCAATAAATTTAAATCATGTATTAAAAAATATTTCAAAACCCGTCTATTTTATTTTATTATTTTAGTATAAGATAATTCATATTTTGATTGTACATGTATGTTATTTTTATTATGCTAATTTTGCAAAATAATGTATTGTATATCGACACTCTTTGCAAAAGTGCAATAAAATATGAAAAAAGTTTTGCAATTTTATATACTAAGTGGTGAGGGTATTTTTAGGATTCTAAAAATATTTCAATATTTTCGTCTATTTTAACGGAATTACACTAACGGTTTAAAAATATATAAGGTGTACGGAGACTTTCTACAAAACTGAAATAACATCGTGAGAGTTATTTGCAATTTTTTTCAAAAAAACATAAGTTATGAAATGTTTTAAACTGAGTATGAATTGATTGGAGACTCTAACGAGAGAATGAATAGTCTGTCAAGTGCCAACGAAGGTGACGCTTAAGTTAATAAAGAAACTGGATATAGGATACATGAACAATGGATGGTTAAGTGTCACGGCCTGGAAGGATGTAGATACAAATCTGGATCGTGCGGCATTTAGTGCTTGAACGCAAAGGGATTGGGGCGCCTAAACAAGCCTATTTGAGACGGTCGTCTGTCTTGCGGTTGGTCCGTTTGAGAGAGAGAGGGGACCGATTGTTAGCTTCGAGAGGAGCTACTTCGATGCGCTATCGCTACAAGTCCAGTCGGGAAGCGGCCAACTAGAATGCCAAGAGAAAAGTAGAAGAAGAAACGGGGCTGATACAAGAAATACGTCCGGATCAGATACGTGTGGTAATGACTACCGTGTTCTCAGTACCTCCTTAAGGATGTGTAGATACAAGATAAGTTTAAGGACTGGGCGTCTTGGATATTTTATTGACTAGGAAATTCTTCTTGCTTACGAGGTGATCAGCCGGTCTCTTGGCTTACTTTCGATACTTCTATAATGAATAAAGAACTCCTATTTATACTATTCATATACAAAGAGATCTAATACATAAAAGAAATAATCCTCTAACTTGAAGTTCAAAAAAGTGAGAGGCGACTAGGGTTAGCCACGCGCAGCCTAGCGGGCTTCGTGGTGGGTTGGCTCGGCTTCGGTTTGGCCCAGCGACGGCTTAGGGTTTTGCGGCACTAGGGTTGGTGTGCGCACCCTAGCAGGCATCCGCTGGTGGGCAACCGCGGCCCGGTCCGATGGAATTCCTTGTCGGCGCTCCTCTTCTACTTTGGCGTTGCGGCCGGCGTTGTCCGGCTGGCCCGTTCTTAGCGGGATGATGTTAGTCAGCTCGTCTTCGTATTTTTTGGGGTCTTGTCGGGATCCTCTATTCGGATTTCATCGAATATTCGGAGTCTCTTACTCAGGCGTTGAATGTCGGGGTGCTTCGGTTAGATTGAAGCGTGGGGTGCGCCGTCTTTTTTATGTTGGATGTTACGGGGTTCGTCGAGTGGCTAGTCTCTTGCATGTAGTTGGACGATGTCGCGATAACCGGTGGGACGATCAGGGGTTACTAACGGAAACCTCGAGTGTCTTAGAGTTCTGAACAAATCGTGTGTAGAGACGTTCTCGACGCGGAGTGGGAGACAAGAAACAATGAGCTTGGGCAAAAATCGTTGATTTTTTGTGAGGGACTGCTAAAAAAAGTGACTAGCAATCGGGTCTGTTTGATTAAGGCCGGCGTCGTAGATATATGTCGAGTCGTCGTCGGAGAGATCCATTTAGCCATCGTCAGAGTGTTGCCGAACAGGATGAGCATCGCAGTCGGCGCTTCTTGGGTTATTGTTCTGATCTGACATGTTCTCGCTATCCCTTGCTTCCCCTTGAGGTCCAACAAAAAATAGTGGAGCACGAAAAAGAATGGTGATTGGCCTTTTTGGGTTGGTTGGAGAAACAAGAGAGGCGAACGCATCTGCCGCGCCTGCGTAAATGTAGAGGCAAATTTCTAAATCTGATCGGAGAAGCGATAAATTGTTTATCAATCAGACTTGACGATGAGACCGCGAGTGATGACAATTTGTTTCTGGAGTTTTTTTTTTCTCCTGTTATTGATTTGCTTCTTCCATTTTCAATCCATGTTTCAAAAAGTCAGGATATGATTTCAAAAATAAATAAACAAAAACTAGGATCTTAAAACTTTATGTGTTTATAAACAAAATAATTTTGAGGTTTGAAATTTCATGTTATTACAATATACTAGTCACCAAATTTATGTATGAACTTTAAAATGTACCATATTGTTAAGAAAGAGGATTCCTCAGAAAAAAAAGGAGGGGAGGAGAGTGGGATTACTAACTGCAACTACAGACTAACCCACTAATGACAAAAGACATGAGAGAAGGAGGATAGAAGAGACATGAAAAAATAAGGAATAATTTCAGGTGGCTACACTTAGATATTGTTTTTTTCAGGTGGGTACAACTAGAATTTTTTTTCAGTTGACTACGCCTAAGATGGGCAAAATTTTCCCTTTACACTTTCCGTCCAATTCCGTTAGTTTTTAACATTCTTTACATGTGAAATGACTAAAATGCCCTTATAGTGAAATGAGTTATTAAACTTAGACTGAAAAGATTTAAATGCCCTTAACTATTCACCTAATTTTCAAACACATCTCACCCTCCACCTCTTCTTTCTCTTCACCATCTCTCTCTTACTCTTTCTCATCTCTTTCCAATCCCGTTGCAGAGGGTCGACTCAATTTAACTAAATTCGTTATTATTCTTTAATACAAATATCTAATAAAACTAAAATTTATAATAAACAATACATTAATCAATTAGTAGGCAAGTACCCTCTAGTGTTGCCACATGTCAATTTAGATGATTCTAGGCATGGCTTGTGTATTAAATTCTGTAAATTTGCAATCATTCGTCAACTAGCTTGGAGTAAAAGTAGCTCTGTTTGGCTAGTATGTGGTTACATTGCCAAATCATTACAGTTTATGGCATAGATGGCTCCTTTTTTTCTTCATGTTTTTCTTCTTGATAAGTTCTTGTTATGTATCACGTATTTCTGCCTTGCTTTGTATATGAAAAGATGCGTAAAGTAGGACAAGAAGTACATTATGATTTCAAAAGCAGATTTTACCATGGAAAAGATGTGGAAAAAGATAGCAGCATCTAATTCGAGTTTTATATTCAGTAATAGGACTTACAATTAAGAAATCTGCATGCTTGCATTTGTAATTTTCTTTTACAATGATATTTCCTTTATGCTTCGGTTGAAATGAGTCAACCTTCCACAACCAGATTGGAAAGAGATGAGAAAGAGAAAGAAGAGGTGGAGGGTGGCATGTGTTTGAAAATTGAATAAACAGCATTTTAGTCTTTTCAATTCAAATTTAATAACTCATTCCACTATAAGGGCATTTTTGACATTTCACATGTAAAAAAATGTTATAGGCATCGACAACTGGAATAAAAATCTAGGTATACCCACCTAAAAAACAGCAATATCTAAGTATAGCCACCTAAAATTATCTCAAAAAAAGAATGGTTAATGGCATTGAAAATTAAAATTACAATTAAGGGTAATTTGGTCTTTTGCATTTAAAATTAACGGCAAACTAACCAAATGTAACTATTTGAGAAAATAAATTCTCAATCCACTTATAACAAAAACGAAAAACTATGTAAGAAAGTTTACAAATCTAGCTAGGTGAGATTAATCCGTATGAGTCACACTGGTGGTGTTGCAATTCACTCACTGCAAACATTCAAGCACGGATTATGAGATGAGTATGGCTGCAAAAACTAGATCCTGGGAAGCATTGCGTATTATTTTTATTCAAATAATCCGAGTTTCAGTCTTTCCTGCCTGCAAAAGAGAGCATAACCATATTCACCAACTGGCAAAAAGCAACTATGAAAGAAAACTTCATTTCTAAACTTATGGATGAAAGCAAAGAAAGACAGAAACACTCTTTACAAAATGTTTTCTTATCCAACTACTAACTATTACAACCCAAATCTAAGAACCCACAATTCCCATTATTACAACGGACAATAGCCCTAATAAATTTGCAGGTCTTACTCACTGTCCATTCGAAGGCCTGAACATGGTATAGTTGCCAACACCACATGATGACATATTAGAATAATCGGGATTATAGTATGTCTGGCCATCACCATCTGCATTTCTCACACCAAGTAATGATAGATCAGAGGCAGCGACCTGCCAGTGGTTTGGAATCATCCCTTCCATTTGCCCATTTGGATACGGTAGCGGGCTCGCTTGAGGGGCATAATCTCTCATCTGCTCATAATGGTTCCGCTGGAAAACTTCATCTTGGTAACTCCTTGATCTCTCAAATCTGTAAGAGCTGCTTGTGGATCCCACGTCGCCTGCCATACCCAAATCACCCACAAATGTATATTGCTGATTTCTATGTAGTGGCCTATTGCTATGAGACTGGAAGATATTATTTGTTTCGGCTGCAACTGAAACACCATATTCATCATCAAGAAGCTCATTAATTATATCAAGGTGTGGAAACTCATCTGCAACTCCAGCTTGAGTTTGTCGCCCAGATGTACAGGCATTAAACTCAGAAATATGTTCTCGATTGCCCCTGTGTAGAGAACTGTACAGGTCAAGGTTTTTAATGTCACTTAGCAGGGCCATGTCAGTGAGTACGTTTCTGCAGTTATCTCTTTGAGAACTCTCTATCCACTGAGACCCATTATGCAAAACATCACGAGATACTATCCCAAAAGGAAAGCCTGATGTAACAGAGTCTATCCTTTCTGAGCTCTGGGGTAAAAATACTGGTGCAGATACCACGGTAGTTTGATGTGAATATACCGGTAATTTACTCATTCCTGAATTGGGGGTGTTAAGATGACCAGATGAGCTTGAGCCAACAGGATTACCTATTATGGCATTTCTATAGGATTGTGGCACATAACTCTGGGTTGCTGTAGAAGAATCAGGAGCCAAACGGCCGGCTGCACTCATTGATCGTGATAATAAAGGAGCTGTTAGAGTTACAGTAGAAGCAACAGATGCAACAGTGGGTTTGAGAAGAGGGGTTATAGGAGCACTTGAGGGCCTTGACACCACAGGCATTGGATGTGCTATGGCTATCTCTGCTGGTTTTGGGGCTGCAGCCTTTTGTGTGTCAGGTTTGGACATGGCAATAACTTGTGATGCAATTACCAACGGTGCTGCCTTATTAATCTGATGTGGGCCATTGGAAGATGTTTTCCTCGGAGGAACAGATTCTATAACAGCATTACTCTTGTACTCCGGCTTTGGTTGACTGGAGGAAGCATTTATTTTGGGTTGACTTTTTGGAGATGATGGTTTTGCTACTGTCTTCTCTTTAGGTCTCCCCACATCAACCTGATCCTTAACGCTCACTTTCTTTGGCACTGCAAACTCTTCTTCCTACATCACATGAAATTCCCCATGCCAGATGAAAAGGGAATATTTCTTAGAGTAAGTCATAATTCAAACTAAAGAAAATAAAAACACAGCGCATGTAAAGAAAATATATGAACTCACACAAGTAAAAGTCCAGGGAAGATAACTCAAGCTTAAGCATTTAAGTTTCAATACCAAATCATGGCATGAAAAAAATGTTCTACTCATGAAATCCTAATATTGAACAGAAGTTTAGTGACCCTACCTTCTTAAGCTCAGGCCAATTGGAGAACTGAAAGACTTCAGACACAGGTTCAGCTGATTTGGAACTTGCAGAGACATCCTGACCTTCACCTGCTTTCCCAGCAGGCCCAAATGGCTGATTATCCATCTCATTTGCCCAAACACTTCCATCAGATGCAACCTTACTTCTATGATTTTTCCCTCTACAAAGTTAAAATACTAAATAAAATAAGCCTTTCAGATTCTAATCCTAAGTAGAAAAAGGAATGTGTTCTTTTAACTTACCTGCTAGGCGATTTCTGCTTGTTGTAGTTTGGCAAGGAATTTCCCTTGTAGGGGCCATTCATCACTACTGATGGGACAGAATCTGTTGAGCATGTTGAAGAACTATCGTCAATAATGGAAGGACTCTTCTTAGCTGTTCCATTTTGTACAGACGTCAGCCCACTAATTCCACTGCTACTGGCTTCTACGGAAGGATGAATTTCAGATGTATCAGTGTCCCAGTTGACAGGACTAGCATCTCTCTCTTCGGAGTCAGGCTGGAGAACATCCACAACATCATCAACAGAATCAGATACATCAGAAACATCCTCCAGCATATCAGACTTTTCAAGCACCGGTTCCACTTGCTCCATAACAGAATCCTTTATGTCATAATTTTGATTTTCTGATTGGCCCTTGTCCTGTACTGAGATATTAATTCTCTCCTCCCTCCCTTTCTCCTTCCCTTTCCGATTGTTCCGTTTCTGTTTAGCCTGCGGCACAAAAGAAGCAAGAGAAAACAATCACATTGAATAATAAAGAATGACAAGGGGCACTCAAACCTTCAAGATGATGAACAATCAACAAATGGAAGAAAACTTTGAACACACACACGCATATATGTATTACATTTTCTAAAGATAATAAAAGAATGGACAATCTATAAGGGACGCATAACACAAGGAATAATGGCTAAAAGCATGTATAACATCAAGTCATGCATCTCCAGGAATTGTATAAGTTTTTGAAAAAGATGATGTTTGCTAACGAGATTTATTTTTTTCCTTGGATATATAGTAAGTCAATAAACAAGTTTTAAAACCAGACCTGTTTTTTCTTTGATTTCCTTTCCTTCTCTGTTGCTCCACGTTTTGCCTTTTGCTCACTTTCTACTTGCCATGCCGCTTCTTCTTCGCGTATTAATTCTTCTTGCCTCTTCAAAGCAACAGCTTCCTGGTATGCAACTTCAATTTTATTGCTGTATAAAATAGAGTATTAATGCATTTCTGAACAAGCACAGCAAGTATGTGGAACAAAATATAAAAACAAGACAATGTATTATACAAACTAGTTGCTTACATCTGCTATTATGTAGGATAAAACAATCCACAAAATATTTATTCCTTACAGAATAATTATAGGATAAAACATCTCTAGAGTTCTATTTTATTCAAGCCAACAGATTTGCATACATGATTCCAGACCACAGAAAAGAAATATAGAATTAAAGGATGGCGATTCTCGATTGCAGATGAGGCATTTAATATCTCCCTAAACAGAAAAATTATCCATCGACTTTAACGTAGAATGGCCACTCTAAACATTACAACCCCTTGAAAGACAAAAAAATAGCCAGCATACATCATCATCATAACAACAATAATACCTGAAAATATGGGCAAGAACAAATATTTCTACTGTCCGACGACCAAGTTCAGTAAGACGCCTTTCATCACGTTCAATTGAATCTTTGTGAAAATCTTCTCCCGAACTTCCTTCCTGTGAATAATTTGAATGATACATTCGGTATAAAAAAGTAATAGTAAGTATAAAAACTTAACTCCTGGTAAGGTAAAAGCAATCTTAATATAAAAATTGACACATGAAGCCCTTCTAATATATGAAATAATTCTGCCTAAACCAAAAATCCTAAATTTCATATCTAGCCAAATAAACAAACCAGAAATGAATCTTCAGATATAAGTTTTTCCGTGTTTTACGTTAGTCGAAGGGGTCTGATTGGGAATAGGTATAGAATTATGATTTGGTAATTAAATATAAGAAAACTGAGAAGGATGAAAAAATACATCATTTTTCAGTTGTTATCAAATATTATCTATTCTCCAAGGGTGCTCTCACATAAATATAAAAGTCTTCATTACGTAGGATTTATTTAACTAGGGTAAGATGTATCCTTCCAAATAAATTAAAAAACAAGAATATGTCACTGAAAACAGATTTGAAATTTCAAAGTCAAATAGAATTACTTTGTTGCCACAATTACAAGCAGAGTTTCAAGAGGCAAAATCTGGAAGTGAGGTGTTTTCCCTTGGCACCGTGAGGCATAAGCCTCAATGATAAGCGCAATAAATTCATAAAAACAAAGAAAATTATAAATAACTATACATTAAGAAAAAAAAAACCAGCAAAAATCAACAAAGTATTAGCAACAATTGAATTGAACAATTATAAATTAAGAAAATGTCAGAAGAAAACAAATATAAATATCAGCAAAATAAACAGTAAATAAAACAAAAATCATCAAATAATTAGAAAATATTAAAGGAGATGGATAAAGATGAGAGGGAGGGAGAAATGTGGCAGGCTAGAAACGAGAATGAAGAGTATGACTAGTGCCCAATACACAGTTATCATAACAACCTTTAAATGGGCTCTAAATCTCAGGCATATCCTCAGAGGCTGTTTTTGACCGCGTCACATCGTGGCGGGCCATGAGGTGCACGTTTCAAATTAATGCCATGATTACAAGAAAGAAAAGCTACTGCCATTTAGATCATCAAACAATGATAAAAATTTACAGTACATCTAATTTCTAGCCTACAGGAACCCCGGTATATATGTATTTCCCAGAATGAAGTCTTCTAAAATTTATAATGTCAAACTATCCAAAAAAGGGAATAAGCCAACAACCCACAAGAAACACTGAACATGAAATATAACACCGAATAAACAAGAACATGCCTAAATGCCAGGACCTACTTGATGTAACAATATATAAAATTATCATGAAAATATTCAATAATAAACTCCACCATAGAATAATTATAAGATATCCAAACACTTTAGTAAACTCACCTTTGTACGGTTTTGAGGACCTTTATCTTCTTTTGGAGGCAATGGCTCCAAGGCAGCCCTCTCAAGTAGTAATAAAACATCATCCACCAAGACAAACGTATCTTTCTCCACGCGAACAACAGGAGCAGGAGTTTCATCAGAATCCAACAATTTCAATCGTGCTTTCTTGGACTTACTCTGACCTTCAAGAGCTTTCAGACCACTGTACAGGGAATCCATCACCAAAGTAGACGTGACTTCCTTTTCTATAAAGAAATGTTTTACAACTACTTTCAGAATCACATCTGTTTTCTCCCTAGACATGCGGCGCCTAGCATTTTGGTCAATTCCCAACCAAAATGTGCAAAAGCTGCAAAATTCCAAGCATTTTATTATCATTAAACACAAATTGTGATTATCAATTATATACCAAGAATGACAATCAAAAAAAGCAAGCAAAAAATGCACAAAACAAAAACTAGTGATAATAAATATATCAGACCAAAAAATGATTGATGTCAAGCCATGTGTAGAGAAGTCTGTACTTTCCGACTTTCGAATATTAGAAGTAGAAGAGATGTACATAAACATGTTGAAGCATATCTACAGACAACCCAGGCAGGCACTTGAAAGGATTATCTTCAGACATCCCACATCTAAAACCATGACGGCTTCATAGAAGTCGATTATTTAAATTAAAACCACAACAATCTTGCAAGTATGAAGTAATTGCCAAAAGAAAACAATCAAGTGACCACAATTTTATATATAAATTACAATACCTTGGCCACCTAGCCTTGTCCTTTATCAACTTCTCAAGCTTTCCTCTTCTCTCCTCAACAAAACGCCGACAAATCTGCTCTACATTTGTCAAATACACCCTAACAAGTTCTCTCCTGTATTGACAGTCGAGGCAGCGAAAAGGTCTGTCTGCTTTCTCCCTATAAACCAAAGTTAGATGTTACAGTGAAGGGCATTGTAAATTGAAAGTGAAAACATCGAGGAGAACAAAAATATAAGGAGCATAACAAGAAGTCCAGTAGATGTTCAAGCATTGGGAAGAAGAAAAACAGTCTCTTCATGATACTTAGACTAGAAGCTATTTAATAAGCAGACATGCTTTAAGTAAGACTTGTTCACTAACTAAAGTAAATTCTATTGTTTCGTGGTTTATTCTGCTACCAGCTGTTTAAATTGGAAAATAAATACTGTAACAGCTATTCTTCTGTGTTTAGCTTTCAGTTTAATATTACAATATGGATAAAATTGTATCTTTACGTCCAAATTAAAGCCTCCGATCAATTTAGTCTTACATTGCAGCCTTCATAAGCATTGTATATTGAAACGATGCATAATAACTGTCATTTTTAGTGCTATTCTGCTAGAATATATATAGCATATGATTAACGCATTCAATTTAACTTAAAAGGGCTCCCATTGTAAATTTTATGAGTGGCTGCATATCATTGCATAACTTAAAATTAGTGTACTCATTTGAACCAAATAGAATTTATAATTTGCAATTATTAATGAAATTCTTAAATACTTGCTGGATTGCCTTAGCAGATTTGTATCTCACACTAGATATGATGACTAAAAGGCTTTTCGATCAGAACGAGTGATAAAAGAATGGATCCTATTATAAGTCTTATTTGGCCAGTTTAAGTAAGTTGAAGAATGACATAATTAAATGAATAAGCCTGTCCATGTACATATTTATTTGAATCGCGTGGTAGTGTATTTGTTAGTGATAACTATTATTTTGTAGGACTTTTCTATAAATTACTAAAAATATCCTTAAATTCGTGAAGTAAATAACTATAACTTCTTATTTTAGTAAGGCTTATCATATAAATAAGTAAAGAACCAGTACGATGTAATAATAGCCACAGAGATAATACCTTAGTCACCTTTTCATTATTTTCTCAACCTCAACTACAATCATTCTAATTCCATGCTGAACCAAAAGGTAATTTCAATATATATCATTAATTCCATACTATAATTACTTATTATTATATGGTAATATCAAAATTGACACAACACAAAAGCCAACACCATTTCATTTACTCTAGCATCTACAAATGCAGCAAAGACTAGATGGAACTGATAACTAGGATATCAAAATTTAATATATAAATGAATAAAAAGTAATGAAAGCAGATGGCAAATAAATGTGAAATAAAAGACCTGATAACTTGAACTTGAGCCTTTATGATAAGTGTGTCAAGCTCAATAAACCCATCTAGTACTTTAGACAGCTCCATAAATTTTTTCCATCCCCAGTCATGCTCTTTCTTCCAAAACCGATGTAATGTATCTGCAAATTGCATACAAAAAGAGTTGTAAGGGCACACAAAAATTAAAATAATGTCTGGTCAAACAAATAATATCCAAACAACCAACCAGAATATTTTGATTTCTTAGGATCTTTATTAACCACAGCTATTGTAAACTGCGCAAAATGACTCCACCCTGTTTCGCAAAATAAAATTTTCTTATGAAAAACAGAAAACGCAACATCAGTTATCTTTAAAACAGTTTACAGCTATATTATATAGTATATACACATATATATATATATATCGAACCTGGAAGAAGCTTATCGTGATTTGCAACACAGAGGAAAAGTGAAAGATGATTACAAACATCACAGCCCTGAGGATAGATTAGAATGTACCTGCATGCCATAGCAAAATTTTAAAGCATCAAAACTTACGGGAAGAAATAAGAATCTATCTGACCAGCGGACCATGTATCACACAGCAGAACTATGAAGCAATGATATAAAGCAGCTTCCCACAGTCCAATGAGTTCATACCACGGGAGGCGCAATCAAAACATTACAACTTAGACAGTAGCCAGAAATTTAAGATTTTGATTTCCTTACAAATGAAAATGCTTTCTTACTAATAAATTAACTGCATTACTGATTGGTTGACATATAGAAATAAACAAGAGCTCATACGTATCTGGTACATGATACAGTACTAATATCACTATGGTTTTAACAGACTATTGAGTCGTGCGCTTCAAGGCGGCACTAATATCACTATGGTTTTAAAAGACTATTGAGTCGTGTGCCTCGAGGCACGGCGGTCGAAAACAGCCTCTGAGACTACACCTCTCATCCATGTACCAAGGCTAAACCCCTCGCGCCATTAGGTATCGAGGAGGTTGAGGCTTAGGCCTCAAATTGTAGGCTAAAATTTAAATTTTTAAAAGCCAAATTCAAACTTTCTATGAAATTTGTATATCTGGAGTTTTTCGAATGGTGTTATTAGGATTTTTATGTTGGTATGAAGTTAAGTTAACCTAATAATCTACAGAATAAAAAAACTAAAACATAAATTAGAAGAGGAATCGGCAGCAGCTCCTCCATCACTCCTCTCCGGTCACTCTTCCTTCTCTCATCTCTCTGTCTTCTTCAATTTTTGCTAATATTTGGTGATTTTGTTTCTTTGTTTGTTTTCTGCTAATTTTTTCTTAACTTATAGCTATTAATAATTTATTTTTCATTCATATAACTTTATGAATTTATTGGTCTTATCATTGAGGCTACACCTTAGTGGGCCTCAAGGATTACGCATCACGGTGCTAAGGAAAAACGTCTCAGTTCCTGATTTAGCCTTTTAAGACTTTGACTGCAATTGGAATATTTCAAAATTAGCCTACAAAATATGTAGCTGATGTACAAACTAATGGTTTGTCATATATGAGTGTGTGCACCCAAACCAAATATGTAATATATTAAACTCGTAAAAATAAGGTAAAACAAAAGGACACGGATATAATAACTATGCATTATATTAAACTCATATGAGGCAACATACCCACAAAATATAAAAAGTATTTGTAGGCAAATATGATGATAATATGTATAGAGCAAGTAATAACTTATGATTGCCAAAAGTCACTGAAACAAACAGAAATATGAACCATGATTAAAATTCAAGACCTCATACCATTTGTAGCCGCCAACCTCAAATGCATTACTACGAAGTTCTCTTTTATTGATCTGTGAAAAATTTTCTATCTTCCATGTATACTTCCCATATAATTCAGATGGTTTTGGCCCTACAAAGAAGTAACTAGTTTATGAATAATCAATTGGATAGGAAAAGGCATAAGGAGTCATAACTAACTTCGACAGACTGGGATAATATAGATTTTGTATCACGGACAAAACAAAAATTATGCATGCTCAATAGCCAAATTGGCACCTAATAGATTTTAGAGGGGGCTTGAGAGGTATACATTAATAAGGATGTTATATGTACTATCAAGCCACTGGCTTTAAGAACTCCTTTATAGAAAAAAAAATTTCTTTACGACACATATGTAATGCAAAAAGCATTGGGAACCATGAAAAGGAAAGTTGGAAGAAGAAAATGAATAATTTAATAGAATAAAAAAAAGACAGGAACGAAGGCATATATGCCCAAACATGGTGGAAGCAAAGCAATTAAACAAAATAAAAGTGATAGGAAACATTAAATTGTACATAGAACGAATTATTTGATGATAAATAGAAATATCTAATAACTATTCGAGTGAAAACAATTAGGAAAATAATATATAATACAATCTTATTCTTATTTCCAACACAAATTACATATGTCAAATGTTCTAGGTGAAAAACATGTCTTCAATTTCCAATTGCCTACATGCAGGATATAAAGTAAAGAACTTGCATATGTTACATAATCTTTCAGACAATTTTCTTCTCATATTAAAATATATATTTCAGTAACCAATACATGAAAGCTTATTGATGATTTTATGCCAATAATAGGCAACTTTAAATTGAAACAGTTCCCAGATCAGCCAAGTAAATATACATGACACATTTCTGACATGACTCATAGTACTATGGCATCTTCTGAGATCTAACTCAAAGAGATTTTCTGATTTTGAGAAGACAAGCATGTTCATATTAATGAATACATAAAATAAGACAACGTATAGCCAGTGTTCATATATTTTCAACCCAACATTACGACCCACTGAACACTGACACGAACAAGTAAAGGGATCCATTACAATCCTCTATGAGACTACTGGTTGAAATTCATTATCATACATAACCTTTTGGCAAGTGCAAGTGTCTTCTTTTCCATCTAGTAGTAAAAACTACACAAAAAGTCATGATCCTCTCCAGATCGTAAAGTGTATTGCCCATAAATAAAATAAGCAAACAGCATATATTCACCAACTCAGTGACCGCTTATATTTTCTACTTTCCGTTCTTATAGACCAACTTTTATGCAATTCCACGCGTGCACTTACTTTCTGAGGAAAACATTTGTGTTACATGATCCCGAAAAAATTTTAGGGAAGTACTCGGGTAAACATACAGGTAGGGAAAAAGAAAGGACTTACCACCATCATCATCATCATCTGTGTCCCAGTATGGGGGTGAAGTCGATGGAGTTCCATTTTCCACTTGCTCAGATGACCGCCATTCTGCCAATGCTTCACCAGATTGGCAGCGCTCCCCACTTGATATTCCATCCGTAGACCTTCCAACTCCAGATTCATCACTTGCAGTCCCAGCCATTTCCTACAAAGGGACTCGTTCTCCCCACTCCTTGAACTTCACCTGTATTTATATAAGAAAGGTCACATCAGATAGTGATGAAATTTAGTTCTTAGCCATCACTGTCAGCATCAGTCACTCCAAAAGCAGAACCAAAAAGAAATCATCTCTTCAAACTGAAAAATTACCAATTACAATTGTACAAATGAATAATTTGATGAACTTGATTAGGTTATCATAGATGATTGAAAACTTTATATTCAATTAAGACTGTTAACTTGTGAAAGTTCCATTAGTTTGGGCATGTGGAATCAATAGGATGCACTAGTCCTGATACACAGCTATGTGCTTTCTTATATATTTAATCTAATGAATACGGCCACATCAAAATTGAAACGTGAATCATTTTGCATTCCTCAAGCACATAGGAAAAAAGGGCAAAACAGCATCTGAACAACAACAAATCAAATCCACAATGATAACCAGCAATAAACCCTAAAGTCAAAATTTCGAAATCGAACTGAAAAAAAGACAGTGGTGAGAAATGAAGAGGAACAACGAGATCCAGGAAAAGACAATTGCATACACCAGAAACCCAGGAAAATAAGAGGGCAGAAAGTAAGGGAAAAATTCAGCAAAACCCCAATAAAATGAAACCCTAAAACGGAAAGCAATGGAAATAATAAAGAGAAAAGGGAAATCGGCGCAGAGAAGGAATGAGAAAACAAACCTGGGAGTAAAAAGAGAGGTATGTAAATGGCCACTGGCAGCTCTAAGAGGGATTTGAGAGACAGAGGTCGAAGGAGAAACAGCAGAGAGAGCAAAACAGAAAATCGTATACAATTCAATAATTCATTTATCTTATTTTTATTTTGATAGGTCAAATTGTATTATCAGAGAGAGAGAGTGATGTATGAAAGAGAAAGAAAAGGGGATTTGGATTCGGGGGGTGACGTGTGAAGGGTAAGTCAGGTCACAACCAAGACTACTCTGTTTGTGGGCTCCACTTAATTTGTAACCTAAACCTAATTAGGGTTTTATGATCTGAATTTGGGCCAGTATTTGGGCTTTTCTTGCAGGACCAAAGCCATTTGTTTCATTGGTGTGTACATTTCACCCCAAGTAAGTATGAAATTACACCTTCTAGTCTACGCACCATTTTCAAAGATAACCAACCATTATTTTGACTTAAACCTTCGTTAATGGATTACAAACGTATGTACATAATAATAATTTAATAGGGTCCCGCTAGAGTACAAACGAGTCGGTGACATACAAACGTTCGAACTCATCTCTCAGCACACGATTTAAGAATGGACGCATGTGATTTGTCAGAAATAACAGTGACAAGTCAATGTAATTAAGGTGGTAAGTAGACGGGTCAAGTGTCATTGCAAGTGGCCCCAGGGGCGCGTTTGTACTTTCATATAATTGATTGATTTGGTGGATAATTATCACACAAATTTCGCAAAATTCTAAATTCTAAAAATCAATTAGAGATTAATGCTCTCAATGTCCAGTGACTGAAAGGAAACCTAATCTCCAGCTCGAAGGAAACTTCATCTGCTACGATTCTTCGCTTGAAACCCTAGTTGAGGTTAGCGATCGCAGTGGGTTGTTTAAATACGTAGCTCATTGTTGAAATTGAGTCACACGTCATTCACTCATTCGTAGTGTTGTTTTTGTCAACTAATAGCAGAACATAGTAACATGTCAACTCTTATTATGATCGTAATGTGTCATCTTCAACCAAAGTCTTAATATGTGTCATGTGCATCGTATAACATGTGTCATTTGCGTGTCATTGCAATGTCTGCTAAGTTTGTAGGCACCCACATGAGTTATTGTAGAAGATTTCATGATTTCTGCTAAATTTATGTGACATAAATATTAAAATACAATATTTGTGCCATAACCCTTCTGGAATGTGTCATCATACATTTTAAACAACTATTGGAATCTGTCATCAGACATTTTAAACAACTAATGAAATGTGTCAACATACATTTTAAACAAAGATTAATCATTTATAATATAAATGTGAATTAACATTGACAAAAATATGATTCAAAATACTGGTTCGTTGATTTCTTCATCACATACAAACAATTCAAATGAATCCTCTATCTCATACATGTTCACATAATTTGTTAACCTCGAAATCGTCATCACCCACATAGCCACCGTCTTCTGTCTCTTCTTTATGTGAATCCCCACCACCACCACTTGTGTCATCGTTATTGTCTTCATCACCATCTCACTTGTCTTCACACTTTGTATCTGTTTTGCACTCTAGAAGCCAAAGACCAGGAGGATATCAGTCCTCTTAGTTGGAATCATCTGGGTCTTCAGTACCAGGGTCTTCCAATGTGAAGGAATTATTTGAGGGTTCCAATCAATTAATTTCATGCCCATACAAGAAATTAACCTCAAATATCCGAATTAATAAGGATCTTGCATGATCATGAATTGATCATGAGATCTAGGCTAGAATCAAAAGTTGAATATTACCTTTGATTAAAATCTCTTTGTTACTAAATAGTATTTAGTAACCTCTAAAGATCGTCCACACAGAAAGAGCAATTCGGGGATACTCACAACGATCCTTACTAGAAGATCGAAGCAAGCAAAACGGACGGAGAGAGGAGGAGGGAGGGTGGCCGGTCGGCTAAGAGAGAGAGAGAGAGGATAGCGACTAGGGTTTGTGGAAAATAATTCCCTTAATTTTTAGATCAGAAAATTTCCCTTTTATAAACCTTTTTAGGCAATAATTAATTAAAGACCTTAATGGGCTTAAAGTCCAAAGCTTTCAATTAATTATGTAGAGAAGCCCATTCTGGCTTAGCCCATTATGGCTAGGCCCAGTTTAGCTAAATTAATTAAATCTATTTAATTAGATTATAATTAATTGGTCCGGCTAAACCGTTCTTGATTTTCAGTTTAGTCCTAAACCGAAATCGGTCTAATTCGGTTTAATCCAAAACCGGATTTTGTCTCTCTCATGATTCCTCCATATGATTCCATCCGTTTTACTCAACCTTTAGTGTGTGACCCTCTAGGCTCACGACACATCGGTCGACTTAACCTTGTCGTACATGAATCTATCATTTTATCCTCTTCATATCTTTGACAACCACGAGGCATAGACAAGTCATCCTCGTTCCATTGTCCTGTTTCTTGATTCTGAGTTAACTGAATTATAACTGATACTACGTATCGACTGCATGGCCATGCTACTGTATTTCAGTTGTACTCATCAAGTGGCCTAAACTGATATCTGCTCACACGTCCGTATGAGGGATAAATCCTTCAGCGAACCATTGAGTCAACTCATGTAACTCGTGATCGAGCCAATCACAGTCGTTATTGTAACCCTTTTACAGGAGACGTTAGATTGAGTCAAACTCGTCACTCATTACACATTGACCTCAATGGTCCTTCTGTCTGAGGATGTGATTTCATGTGCCGACATATGAGTATGTTCATAACTGTGTCTATGTAACATACTCATGATCGGGTCGTCCTATATCACCCATGTCTGGTGATACTATGACCTAACTCTGGCCCCCTTCTGGCCATGATCAGTAGAGCGTGATCATTTAGAGTTAGCCTCATACCGATCGCTTCTTACGAAGCTATTCAGATCGGGGACTGCTTAAGTAAGATTTTATCTGATCTGTAAATCTACTATTATGTGTTGACACATTAATGATACAAATCAGCTAGATTATCATGCGTTGAAACGTAGATTATCTCTACTTCACCTTTATCAACCATCTCTCTGATGATGTGATACTTTCTCTCGACGTGCTTGGTCCTGTTGTGAAATCTGGGCTCTTTAGTAAGTGCTAGGGCCCCCCCCCCCCATGTTGTCACATCATAAGTTCCCGGGATCAGACGTTCGCGACAGTACATCCAATCCACTCAAGAAGCTTCTAACCCACACCGACTAGCGTCAACATATCCAGTGACGCTCAGTTCTCTTTCTATCCCGCCATACACTAAGAAGGCGTCCTTTGTTCTACTCAGATACTTGAGGATACACTTAACGGCAGTCCGGTGATCTCGGCCTGGGTTAGAGTGAAATCTGTTGGCACAGCTGAGGGCAAACGATACGTCAGGCCTCGTACAGATCATGGCATACATGATGGATCCCACTGCCGAAGCATGGGGGATTCCCTCCATCTTCTTAAGCTCATCATGTGTTTTAGGACACTGTTTCTTGCTGAGCTTGATGTCATGTCTTACCGGGAGGTTCCCTTTCTTAGAGTCAAGCATTGAAAATCTTCTCACTACTTTATCGATGTAGGTGTTCTGACTTAGGCCTAAAATTCTCTTGGATCAATCTCTATAGATCCTGATCCCTAGAATGTAAGGGCCTCTCCTAAGTCCTTCATGAAGAAACACTTCCCTAACCAAGCTTTGGTCTCAAGCAAGGTTCGGACGTTGTTTCCCATGATCAGTATATCCTCGACATACAGCACAAGGAACACTATGTTACTCCCACTGCTCTTTTGGTAGATACAGGGTTCATCTGGATTTCTAGTGAACCAGAACTCTTTTACGGCTTCATCGAACCGTAAGTTCCAACTCCTGGAAGCTTGCTTCAACCCATAAATGGATCGTTGCAGCTTACACACCTTTTCAGGATGTTCTGGATCGACAAAACCTTCTGGCTGGGTTAAATAGACATCCTCCTGCAAATTCATGTTAAGGAATGCGGTTTTGACGTCCATTTGCCATATCTCGTAATTGAAATATGCTGCAATGGCTAACATCATTTGAATTGACTTAATCATTGCTACTGGCGAAAAAGTCTCATCATAGTCCATGCCTTGGACTTGACGATAACCTTTTGCAACCAGTCTTGCTTTGTAAGTCTGAGGCTTTCCGTCCATATCTGTCTTTAACTTAAATATCCACTAGCAACCTATGGGTTTTATCCCAGGTGTGCTGTCTACTAAGTTCCAGACCTGATTGTCTTTCATGGACTTCATTTCCTCATCCATTGTGTTTTGCCATTCTTTTGAGTTGGGACTGGCCAAGGCTTGCTGAACTATTGCGGGATCATTCTGATCTACAACTATCAAGTCATTACCCTCTGTGGCTAAGAAGCCATATCTGACTGGGTTTTGACGAGATCTTTCAGACCTCCTTGGTCCTACAGGAGTTTCTGTTGGAATAGGACTTGGATCATTTACTTCATCGGGTACCTCTATATCCTCTGTAGGTTGTTCCGTGTCTTCTCGAATTTCTTCAAGAAGCACATGACTTCCACTAGATTCTTGGATAAGAATTCTCTTTCCAAGAATACCCCACCTCGAGCAACAAAGACTTTGTTTTCTTCGGGTTTGTAGAAGTAGTACCCCATGGTTCCTTTGGGGTACCCTACAAAGACACACTTATCTACCTTGGATTCGAGTTTATCACCAAGCAACCGCTTGATGTAAACATCGCACCCCTAGATCTTGAGGAAAGACAGCTTGGGAGCTTTCCCTTGCCAAACCTCAAATAGAGTTGTCTCCACTGCCTTTGTAGGTGCCCGATTTAGAATGAATGCGGCCGTTTCTAGGGCATGGCCCCAGAACGATACTGGAAGGTCGGCGTGACTCATCATGGAACGAACCATGTCAAGCAGGGTTCTATTCCTCCGTTCATAAACACCATTCAGCTGAGGGGTTCCTGGCGTAGTTAATTCTGAGAGTATACCGTTATCCCTTAGATGACTGAGAAATTCCTGATCTAAGTACTCGCCACCTCGATCGGAACGAAGTGCATTTATACTTTTACCAAGCTGGTTTTGTACTTCATTATGGAATTCTTTGAATTTATCAAAGGATTTCGACTTATGTCTCATTAAATAGACATACCCATACCTAATAAAATTGTCGGTAAAGGTTATGAAGTATCTAAAACCTCTCATGACTTGTGTACTCATGGGCCCACATACGTCTGAATGTATTAGTCATTCGACATCAACCTCTTATTTACGTTATAGTTTGAATTGTAGTTAGTGTTATCAATATTTAAAATATACAATCCACCAACCATAGATGCAGTGCCATAAATGATATTATTTCTTGATAAAGTAAATAAGTCATTGTCTATGGCAAATACAAAACCAAGTTTGTCCAAACTGGACACTGAAATAATATTCCTACTAAATGTAGGTACACATAATACATCGTCCAAAACTAAAATAAGCCCTGTGGGCATCCTAAGACTAACAGAACCGACATCCGTCGTTGACACCGAACTATTGTCTCCGACTCTCAGATCCCGCTCGCCTTTCCTTAGGAGCTTCTTACTTTCCAGATCTTGCAGATTAACACAAATGTGAGTTTCTGCTCCGGTATCAACTACCCATGTATATGAGAAAGTAACGTTGAGATTATACTCAACAACGTAAAAACCTGATCCAGGTCCTGAAGGGTGTCCTCCCTTCTGCAAGCTCTTCACATATTCCTTGTGCTGCCTGCAATCCTTCTTCCAATGACCTGGCTGCTGGCAGTAGTAACAAACTACCTCTAAGGTCGAAGTGCTCCCTTCGGTTATAGGAACCGCTTGGATCCTCGGACCTCTAGGTGCCCTTATCTGCCCAGCTAGGTGTATTGGCGCATTACCCTTACCTGACACTGCTGGTGCCTTGCCCTTGTTGGAATGTCCTGGTGACTTGCCAGTAGGTTTACCAGCTCTTTTGAAGCTGACACCCTTATTGACCATCAGAACCTCAGGGGTCTTGCCCTTGAGATTTTTCTCTGCTGTCACCAACATCTCATGTAGTTCCTTGATAGTCGTTTCCATATTATGGAGATTGTAATTTGTGATCACATCTCCATAAACCTTTGGAAGCGACATCAGGACTATGTCTGATTTCAGCAGCTCTGTGAATTTGTGACCTAGACTGGCCAAGCGATCAAAGAGCCGCTTCATCTTGAGGACATGTGGGCTCACTGCCTCACCAGCATTCAACCTGCTATAAAATAACTCCATAAGAGTGTCGTATCTTTCGACACGAGCATTCTTCTGGTAGTATATTTTTATTTCCTCCATCATCTCTTGGGGATCTCCCATGAGATGCATGAACTGGTCCTGGGTGTCATTTTCCATGGACCCGACCATGAGGATGCCAACATCTTGTCGATCGCTAATGTACTTGTCAAAAGTGTTCTCATCGGCCTCGCTGACATCATCTGCAAGCTCTTTTAAAGGCTTATATGTAAGGATATACTCATGTCTGTCATACTGAAGGGCAAGCTTCAGGTTCCTCTCCCATGATAGAGTTATGCCCCAATCCAATATATAAGTGATCTACAGATGTAATGTTTTATCATCTTTCCGAATAAATAAATCGGCATATATTACTAATGTGTTGTAGTAATATATCGAATGTAATTTGATCTATGTCATTATGTGTGTAACCACTAATAGTAGATCTATAGATCAGAAAGAATTACATTTGATGAGTCCCTGATCAGCTAAGCTTCTTTAAGAAGCGATCAGTATGAGACCAACTCCTTGTGATCACGCTCTACTGATCATGGCAAAGTATGTGCCGGAGTTATATCATAGATACCATCAGGTCGATGATATCGGACAACCCGATTGTGAGTATGATGCATAGATCCAGTCATGAGATACTCACATATCGTAGCTTGTCATTATATCCTAAGACCAAGGAGTCTTTGTGTACACTATGCAACGAATACCTAAGTTTGACCTAGTCTAACGTTATCTGTAAAATGGTAACTATAACGGCTTCGATTGGCTTTGATATTTGTTGCACTAGTGAACTCGAATGGCGTCTGAGGGATTTATCACTCATACTTCGGTATGAGAAAGATATCCGTTTAGGCCACTTGATGAGTATGACTGAAGGAATAGCACGGCCGTGCAGGTGATACCTTAGTATCAGTTTTCAGTCATCTCAGATATCAAGAAACAGTGATTGATAAATTAGGATGACCATTCTATGCCTATTGATCAATCTGGATATCGGTTTGATAAAAGGACAGTGACATATACGATAACAGGTTAAGTCGAATAATCGATAATCACGAACATTGGATAATCATAATGTCTTGCTAGAGACCACTTATGATGGAAAGGGTAAAATAGTAATTTTACCAGTCTGCCAATTGTTCGTGAGCCTAGAGGGTCACACGCATTAAGCACGATACATGACAACAACTATGGATGAAAATTGAGAATGATTCAGTAGTTTTCTGGCCAAAGGTTTTAACCAGACGGTTGAAGAAATCAATTCGAGGAAATTGAGCCGTTTTGTCTAAACCGAAATTAGAACTCAAGTTAATGGGTTTAATTTGGGTTTTAGTTAAACGGGCTTAAAGCCCATTTAGGGATTTAAGTTATGAATGGGAACAAATGCAAATAAGAGTTTATAAAGGATAGATATGCAAGTTTAATTTGAAATTCAATTTTAATTTTCAATTTAAAATTACAATATATCTTCCATTATCTTCTCTAATTTTCAGCAACTAATCGTATCATCCTCTCTCCCTCATTGCTGAATTCTCTCTCCCCTCTCATCCTCCATTGTTGTCAAGCTTCTCTCAAAATTCATAGCAAAAATTTGAGTGAAAACCTTCTTCGGTTGTGGTGCTTGTGTGGACCTAATAGAGAAACACTAAACTTGTTTTTTTCATCGATTAGAAGAGGTAACTTTCAGATTTAATATATATATATATATAACATGTTGAATTTACATTAACATCATAGCTTGCATCGATCACCACGGTTACATAACGTCCGCTGCATGATATTTATCGATTGGAATCCGTGGTGATCTCTTTCATCCCAAACTAGGAAGTTGGTCCCCGTCAGCCTGTCACTCGACAGAAGAGATTTTAAGGCTTCATTGCCAGAACGTGTTGATTTGGGTGTCGACGGTGCCATTAATCTATACATGAAAATAAATTCGATCAGATTCTTAATTAAGTTGAAGTGAGAGATACTTGATTATGAACATTTCTGATTCTTGTGTCTGAATCTAAACCAAGATCTCCGCATACACAAAACTGAAGTGAGTTAATCTCATTGCCCCAGTTTTGGACATTGGAGTAGGACAGTCCAGTCCTTTCACAATTCCATGTGATTCTTGGCTAGGGCTTATACATTGTATGTATACGGTATTGCCCTATATCTGATACCTTGGCTCAGATCATCTGAGAATCGCAGCCAAGTCAACCAATTTTCAACGCATGGTCCAATTTGCATGGTTACTACGCTAATGCGCATGTACCCATACAAACTAGTCCATCTTCTATTAGAACTCATTCTCATGGATCCACGTTAATCGTATCCACCCATGAATCTGAGAACTAATCAAAGTGATGAAAAGTGGGCGGTATCTAGCTTGACTTGAAATTACTTGCCTTTTAAATGTCCATTATCACTGATCATTATTTGATCTTTATTCGAAATTATCATCTACAAATCCATGTAGAGATACTTTCAATTCCGGTTTACATGTGCGTGATTAACTTATTATTATTAATCTTTACTTATGTGGGTGATGATCTAATTAACATGAACTTATGAAAATTAAATCATACATTCATAAACATAAATGTAAATTTGCTTTAGCTAGCCCGCTAAACCTACTGGAATAAACTAAAACCTATACTAGGTCTTGTCTTTCCTCATTCTCCTGGACTCTCACTGGCTCCACGCCTCCTCGGGATTACTGTCATTCTCTTCGCTTCTTCTCGTCTTGGGACTTTGTAATTACATTTAATTTAAATTAAATAAATGTTGTGACACGCAGGTCACAATTAAATTACAATCCAAAAGCAACTCGCAGGTTGCAAACCGAAATTTAAATTCTAAATTCGGGCTAACTTAGCAATCATGTTGCAAACACCGTGTTATCAAACAATCATGTTATCAAGCAAGCATATTAATTCCAGTTTTATCTTGATTTAAATCATAAAATACGGTTTATCGAAACCGTTATCTTAAACCACTTAATTTCTGAATTAAATCGGTTCACGCTTTGGTTTATGGAAACCAAATCGGTCTGAAATTTTAATTAATTATTGCTGAAAAATTCTGGATTTTTATGGGTCGGTTCTGACTCGAATCCATTCGGTTTGACCGAACCAAAATTGACCCGAGGGCCAATTAGGGTTCGGTCAAAACCCTAGCCGCTAGGGCTGGCCGCGCCTTGACCGACCAGCCCGTGAGGGCTAGCCGAGGCGGGCCGCCTCGCCGGACCTAGTCGGGCCGAGGCCCTCCCCTGGCCGGAGCCGAGAGGCTTGCCCAAATCTGCCACGGGCAGATCTGGTCGGCCTTCCCGTTCCGGCCGATCGGCCCGTGGTTCGGCCGGGGTTAGCCTCGGCCTTCCACGGGTCTCGATCCCGATCTTGTTCGATCAAATTATTTTTTTCGGCAACATTCAAAAAATTCCAGCAATTAATTTATCAACCAAAATCATAGAAGTTGCAATTTTTCAATTTACAATATCGAAATAAACTGCAAAATCAAATGTAGCCTATCATGCTTGAATACAAAATCATGCATAACCAGGCTCTGATACAACTGAAGGAATTATTTGAGGGTTCCAATAAATTCATTTCATGCCCATACAAGAAATTAACCTTAAATATTCCAATTAATAAGGATCTTGCATGATCATGAATTGATCATGAGATCTAGGCTAGAATCAAAAGTTGAATATTAACTTTGATTAAAATCTCTTTGTTACTAAATAGTATTTAGTAACCTCTAAAGATTGTCCACACAGGAAGAGCAATCCGGGAATACTCACAACGATCTTTACTAGAAGATCGAAGCAAGCAAAACGGACGGAGAGAGGAGGAGGGAGGGTGGCCGGCCGGCTGAGAGAGAGAGAGAGAGAGAGAGAGAGAGAGAGAGGAGAGCGGCTAGGGTTTGTGGAAAATAATTCCCTTAATTTTCAAATCTGAAAATTTCCCTTTTATAAACCTTTTTAGGCAATAATTAATTAAAGGCCTTAATGTGTTTAAAGCCCAAAGCTTTTAATTAATTATGTAGAGAAGCCCATTCTGGCTAGGCCCAGTTTAGCTAAATTAAATAAATTTATTTAATTAGATTATTATTAATTGGTCCGGCTAAACCGTTCTTGATTTCCGATTTAGTCCTAAACCGAACTCAGTCTAATCCGGTTTAATCCAAAACCAGATTTTGTCTCTCTCATGATACCTCCATATGATTCCATCCGTTTTACCCAACCTTTAGTGTGTGACCCTCTAGGCTCACGACACGTCGGCGGACTTGTAAAATTACCATTTTACCCTTTCCATCATGAGTGGCCTCTAGCAAGACATCATGATTACCCAACGCTTGTGATTATCGAGATTTCGACTTAACCTTGTCGTACATGAATCTATCCTTTTATCCTCTTCATATCTTTGACAACCACGAGGCATAGACAAGTCATCCTCGTTACATTGTCCTGTTTCTTGATTCTGAGTTAACTGAATTATAATTGATACTACGTATTGACTGCATGGCCATGCTATTGTATTTCAGTTGTACACATCAAGTGGCCTAAACTGATATCTGCTCACACGTCCGTATGAGGGATAAATCCTTCAGCGATCCAGTGAGTCAACTCATGTAACTCGTGATCGAGCCAATCACAGTCGTTATTGTAACCCTTTTACAGGAGACGTTAGATTGAGTCAAACTCGTCACTCATTACACATTGATCTCAATGGTCCTTCTGTCTGAGGATGTGATTTCATGTGCCGACATATGAGTATGTTCATGACTGTGTCTATGTATGTAACGCCCCAAGATCCCAGTCAAAAGATCTGAACGCATCCATAACCTGCACAAGTTGTAGGGGTGAACACGCTACCTCCAAGACTCAAACATCGCACATACACAAGATGATAACAATGCAAAAGTAGTTGTATAACATAATTAACTACACCCTAGGGTAACCGATTTCAGCCCAGGGAATCCACCCTTGCCTCGGTTCACCCTCCCTTAGGTAAAGGTAACCGATCTTGATCAAGGGAGTCCACCCTCAACTCGATTCACCTTACACCTAAATAAAGGCAACCGATCACAACTAAGGGAGTCCACCCTCAGCTCGGTTGACCCTTCCCACAAAGATAAAGGTAACCGATCTCGATCAAGGGAATCCACCCTCAACTCGGTTTACCTTACACCTAAATAAAGGTAACCGATCACAACTAAGGGAGTCCACCCTCAGCTCGGTTGACCCTTACCACAAATAAAGGTAACCGATCTCAATCAAGGGAATCCACCATCAACTCGGTTTACCTTACACACCACCTGTAACACAAGTATCACACCATACTCATGCAGAAAACATACTAGGTGCAAGACGGAATAAATCATCGTCTGAAAAGCAAATAATATAATACCTGGCACAATCTCGTGCATACAATCAGTTCAGAGTTATACTAAACTAATTCACCCAACATTATCATGCAAATCTCACTATTCGCATATAATCACACCAAGCATATTCACGCCACTACCATAGTGCCAAATCATGCTCACACGTATATATACACACATATATAATCAAACAAAGGCATCAAGCCATATAGTCTAGGTAGCTATGTCCCACTACCTTAGGAAAGCTCCACGTATGCTCCTAGCCTCCCGCTCGAGCTATTCACGCCTTGCCTTTCCCGCGAGCGTCAATATCAACTAATAATTATATTCAATAATTAAAAACTCAAACAGACTCCGAAACGAATGCAATAAATTTACAAGTGTACTCCAACAAGTGTCTAACACTTGGACACACTTCAAATTAATCAAAGTAGCCAAAATGGGTCCGGAATGACCCATTTTCCCCGAAACACCCAATCTGCCCGGAAACGAGTTTTTGACCCTCGGGACTCCGAAAATTACGAAACTTGTTTCTAAACTCCTCATTTAATATTCTAAGACCAATGCAATTAACATAATCGAATTCCGACACCCGAGCATTAAAATACTTCAATTAAAGTTATTGGTGGAAAAACCGTCTTTCACAATTTAAATCCGGAAATTATCAAATATGCAAGTTATCGACTCGGGGGTCACCCGGGACCACCCGAACTCACAAAATCTGAGCCCCGGGATCGTGGGCCCCACACAAGCCACCACATTAATTCTCGGGAAACAAAATCGAGCTACGGGATTTACTTCGAATCTGTCCAGAGACAGATTCGGCAGAACAGTCCACTTCCCGGACTTGCAGCTCCAAATCCGTAGCTCGTCTGGAAAACACGTAAACATGAAAGTTGAAGCTCTTCTAGTCCTCTACAAACTTCATGTTTTGCTCGGAACCAAGTTCGAACGGGAACGGCTCCGTCCGGAGCAAAACAGATTGTCCGTCCGGCTGGACAGATTCAGCGGTTCAGTCACTTCCCGGGCTTCTAGCTCCCAAACCGTTGCTCCTTTGGAAAAACTCACAAGATGAAGGTTGAAGCACTTCGAGTCAGCGTTCCATGGCCACCGGAATCAGCCACCAACGTGGCCGGAGCTCCAGCGACCCTCCGGTCACCAGAATTTGTTTAAATTTGTCTTAAAACATGCCTAATCATCTCTAGTGTCTAACTAAACTTAAAACAACACATTTCTACTTGAAACCCACGAACCAAACTACTCCAAATCGAAAAGAGAACCATACCTCTTGTAGTCCTCGATGCCGGGATTCCTAATACGAAGAAATCTCGAAGAAACGACGGACGGATTGACGGGAAATCCTCCTTGCTTGGTCGGACCCTCCTTCTCCTTCCTTCTTTCTCTTTCTCTTTCTCTTTCTCTTTCTCTTTCTCTTTCTCTTTCTCTCTCCTTCTTTCTTCTCTTCTCCCTCTCTTTCTCTTGGTTGTTCTCGGATGAAATGGGAGCTCCCCCTCCTTATAACATCACCACCCAAAAAATCAACCCTTTTTCCTCTTTCCCAACATCACCAAACCCCACACACAACAAGTCACTTCCTTGTCCCCTTGATACCCAACCCATCAATCACATCGGTCACCTTTTCCACCAACCGAAAACGGATCAAATTTCCCAAAATCGGACGTTTCGGACCTCGAACGGGCACTTTTATCGAGATTTCAGCAAAATCTCCCGAGTGACTTAAAATGGGCTAACTAAGAATACTGCATCGACCGTTTTGCGATTCGGGACTTAACGAGTCCAGAATCGCCCAAAACGTCCTCGGTTGACTTTTCCGGCAAAAAGTCAACCTAAGTCAACTTTCCCCGAATGGGTCACGAAGTGGTCTTTAGTCGCCCTGAACTTAGCTTGGTCAAAAATAACGTCATCTTATGTCCAAAACAACTCTCGGGGTCAGGTTCAGACTCGATCTAGTCACTATTGAAAAATTTTGAATTTTCCCAGATTTTAGTCTAACTGCCCGGGAGAAGTCCTTACAACCTACCCCCCTTAAAGGAATTTCGTCCGCGAAATTAAACAGAGTTAAGGACGTACCTCAATTCTCGAAGAGTCGGGGATACTTGGCGCGAATCTCGTCCGCCCGCTCCCACGTCGACTCCCCCTCCCCGTGATGCTGCCACAGCACTCGCACTAACGGGATGGTCTTGCCTCTCAGCACCTGATCGCGAGAGTCCAAGATCCGAACTGGCCGTTCCTCATCAGTCGCATCCGGAGTCAACTCTAGCTCAGCCCAAGCTATCACGTGTGACGGGTCGTGGTGGTACTTCCTCAGCATGGATACATGGAAAACGTTATGCACTGCCGCAAGGGATGGTGGCAAAGCAAGCCGGTAAGCCACTGCTCCCACTCTGGAAATGATCTCGAAGGGCCCAATGTACCTCGGCGACAACTTCCCGTCGCTCCTTGCCTTCTTGAACCTGATCAGCCCCTTCTTCGGGCTAACCTTCAAGAAGACATGGTCGCCCACTTCGAACTCAAGCGGTCGACGCCTCCTGACCGCGTAACACTTCTGTCTGCTCTGGGCCGTCTTCAACCGTTCTCGGATCAGGGCTACCTTCTCGGTAGTCTCCCTAACCAGATCAGGTCCTAACAGGCTCTTGTCGCCCACCTCCGCCCAACAGACGGGTGAACGACACGGCCTACCATACAACGCCTCGAATGGTGCCATCTGAATGCTGGCCTGGTAGCTGTTGTTGTAGGCGAACTCTACTAGTGGCAAGTGATCCTCCCACGCTCCATGGACGTCCAGAATACATGCCCGGAGCATATCCTCCAGGATCTGGATCACTCGCTCTGACTGACCATCAGTCTGCAGGTGGTAAGCGGTACTCAGCCGAATATTCGTCCCCATAGCGCCCTGAAGGCTGTCCCAGAATCGCGATGTAAAGCGAGGGTCTCGGTCCGACACTATCGACACCGGCACCCCGTGTAGTCTGACTATCTCGCGCACATACAGCCTGCTCAGCTTGTCCACTAGGTCCGTCATCTTCATAGGCAAGAAGTGAGCGGACTTCGTCAGTCTGTCAACCACTACCCAAACAGCATCATTGCCCCTCGTAGACCTCTGCAAATCGCACACGAAGTCCATGGTGATATGCTCCCATTTCCACTCAGCGATCTCTAGTGGCTGTAGCGGACCTGCTGGTCTCTGGTGCTCGATCTTCACCTGCTGACAAGTAAGGCATCTCGCCACAAATTCCGCTATCTCGCGCTTCATCCCGCTCCACCAGAAGTGGCGTCTGATGTCGTGGTACATCTTAGTCCCCCCGGGATGTACTGTGAGTCGCGAGCTGTGCGGCTCACGTAGTACTGCCTCGCGGAGACTCTGGGGCACGAACAGTCTGCTCTGGAAGCGAAGACCCTGATCGTTGCCAAGTGACCACCCTTCGGACTCGCTTCCGCTGGTCAACCTTTCTCGGAATGTCACTGATTCCGCATCCTCGATCTGCGCCTCGAGTACCCTGCTGATCAATTCTGGCTGCACTACTAAGGAACACAGAGCCACCTGCCCTGTGACTTCCTCTAGCTCCATCTTGAACTCGCCGAGTTCTCCCAGCATCTTCCATTCCCGTACAGCTATGAAAATGAGACTGTGGAGTGACTTCTTGCTGAGGGCGTCGGCAACAACATTTGCCTTGCCCAGGTGGTAAAGCAGGTCAAAGTCGTAGTCCTCAATCAGCTCCATCCAGCGCCGCTGTCTCATGTTGAGGTCCTTCTGAGAAAAGAGGTACTTCAGGCTCTTGTGATTAGAGAAGACCTGAAATTTCTCGCCATAGAGGTAGTGACGCCATAACTTCAGTGCAAATACGATTGCCGCAAGTTCCAGGTCGTGCGTCGGATAGTTCTTCTCGTGCACTCTCAACTGTCGGGACCCGAACGCTACCACCTTCCCCAGTTGCATCAGCACAATACCCAGTCCCTCGCCGGACGCGTCATAGTAGACGTCGTAGCCTATGCCTCGCTCTGGTACTATCAGCACTGGAGCCGTGGTCAATAGAGTCTTCAGCTCCAAGAATGAGTTCTCACAGGACTCGTCCCACTCAAACTTAACTCCCTTCCGTGTAAGGTGAGTCATCGGTGCTGCCAGTCGTGAGAAATCCTTCACGAACCTTCTGTAATAACCTGCTAACCCCAGGAAACTACGAATCTCGAACACGCTCGTCGGCTGTGCCCATCTCGAGACTGCCTCAATCTTCACCGGGTCAACAAAGATACCGTCGCTGGACACTACATGCCCGAGGAACCTCACCTCAGTGAGCCAGAACTCACACTTCTCCAACTTCGCGTAAAGCTGGTGCGATAGGAGTAGCTGAAGCACGATCCTCAGATGTGCCTCGTGAGTCCTCTCGTCCGGAGAGTAGATAAGGATGTCGTCTACGAACACGATGACGAACTGGTCAAGGTAAGGCCGGAAGATCCGTGTCATCAGGTCCATGAACGCTGCTGGAGCGTTGGTCAAACCGAACGGCATCACCAAGAACTCGAAGTGGCCATACCGTGTCCTGAATGCCGTCTTCTGGATGTCCTCCTCTCGCACCCTCAACTGATGATAACCAGATCGCAGGTCAATCTTGGAAAAGCATTTCGAACCCCTGAGCTGGTCGAAGAGATCGTCTATCCGCGGCATCGGATAACGGTTCTTTACTGTCGCCCTGTTCAGCTTCCGGTAATCGATGCACATCCGGAGTGAACCTTCCTTCTTCTTCACGAACAACGCTGGAGCACCCCAAGGCGAAGTGCTCGGCCGGATGAACCCCTTTTCCTGTAGCTCCTGGAGTTGACTCTTCAACTCCTCGAGTTTCGCGGGAGCGAAACGGTAGGGTGCCACAGAAATAGGCGCCGTTCCCGGCAACAACTCGATCACGAACTCCACCTCTCGCACTGGTGGCAAACCGCTCAGATCGTCTGGGAACACGCCCGCAAACTCATCAACAACCCGTGGTAGTCCTCGGCCTCCGCCCGTCGGGCCGCTGCCCGCTATGGATAATGCTGCAAGTAGGACTCCACTCCGACTCCCTAATGGACATGTGATAGTAGAGCCACCGCTCGATACTGTCACTCTCCTTTTGTAACAGTCGATGATCGCTCGGTACCGTCTCAACCAGTCCATTCCCAGGATGACGTCGAATGTCGTCATGTCAAGTACAATCAGATCCCCCACAAGGGGATGGTCGGCTACGCGCACCTCACATGCCTTGCAGACCCTGTCTAGAACAGTGTCGTCCCCTAAAGGTGTATCAACACGCAGGGGCGGACTCAAAGACTCAACCCTTAATGCCAGGGACCGTGCAAACCGTGCAAAGATAAAAGAATTCGAGGCACCTGTGTCTATGAGAATAGACGCCCACGAATTAAAAACAAGAAACGTACCCTGCGCTGATCTCTGGTCATCAGGCTGTGGCGTCTCAGTCTGGCCCGCAACAGAATATACTCTGCCCCGTGTCTGCTGCCCTTGCCCGGTACTCGGCCCTGCCGACCGTGCTGGTGCGTTTCCCTGCCTGGGCCGGTAGTCCTGCCGTGATGCGGATGAATGTACCGGTGTAGCGCCCTTGGAGGGACAGTCCTTGGCAATGTGCCCGAGGCGTCCGCACCTATAGCATGTGGGCGGTCCTGCGCTGGCCCGGCCTCCCTGAGACCCGGCCTGACTTTCCGGCCTTCCCGCCAGCGATCTGGGTTGTCCGCCCTGACTCTGCCTCGCAGTCCAATGCCTCTGTGGGCACTCCCGACAAAGATGTCCCGTCTGCCCGCACATGTAGCAAGTGGTTGGTGGTCTCGATCCTGCCGAGCTGGCAGCTGCTGTGTCTAGCGAAGCCAGCGGCCTCTGCTCCATCCGTCCAGCCTGCTGTGGCGGAAAGCCTGAATGACGGGGCCTCTTGAAGTCTCTAGACTCCGAAGGGCCACTCGGTCGGGGCCTCTGTGCACGGAGACGTCGGGTCTCTGCCATCCCCTCCTCGATGGCTGCGGCGGTGTCCACTATCACCGAGTACACTCGGATCCTAAGAGCAAGGATCCGGTCGAAGATTTCGGGCCTCAGCCCCCGCTCGAACCGTTTGCAACGGCTCGCATCGGACCTCACCAGATCCGGAGCAAATCTCGACAAGGCCGTGAAACGGGCCTCGTACTCGGCGACCGTCAGGGTCTCTTGGCGCAGTTCCAGGAACTGCTGCTGCCGGCTATCCCGCGCCGACTCTGGAAAGTAGCTCTCGAGGAAGACCTCCCGGAACTCCTCAAAGTCCTGCCCAACCCGGGCCCTCACCCGCTCCCACCAGTAGTAGGCATCGCCCTTCAGCTGGTGAACAGCTAAAGTGATGCGGATGCTCCCCTCGTTGACCCCTGTGGTGTCCAGGTCCCGAGTGATCTGCTGTAGCCACTGCTCGGCTATCGAGGGATCAGGCTCTCCGTGGAAAGCAGGTGGGTGCAGTCGTAGGAAGTCTCGCAATGCGTGCGACGGCTGTACTGCAGCCCGAACTGGTGCTGCCTCAGGTGTGGTGGACCTAGCTGCCCTCCGCCCCATGACCTCGGTCAGGGACTGTATCGACCTCAACAACTCTTCCCCCATCGGGACCCTGTCGGGAGCGGTCGTCGGGGCAGCGGGCATCCCTATGGGAGTTCCCGCCTGCCCAGCACTGCCGGTGACAGTCTCCGCGGACTGTGTCTCGACACCAGTGGTCTGCTCCGCGGGCTCGGCAACTCGAGCTCCCTGAGTCGCCCCGCGACGCTCCCCGCCCCCTGGTACCTCCTCGCCTAGTCTTCGGCGCCATGTGCACTACTGCACGGAAATGAGATCACAATCAGGATCCACGATCAAGCAGACTTCGCGCTAAAGGACAATGGAACTTCACTGATTTTCTACCATTACTAATCATACTAGGTACTAATATCCTAGCGTAGTAATACCAACCGGCAATGTTCTCACTAACATGCCCACCAGTCAACACATGTCATCAATCAAACATGTCAATAATATACTCACGTTAACAAGCAACCTCATGTACTATCACAGTACCACAACCTGTCCATCATTTCTCAAGTCATACAGTCACACCACTACACATAAGTTGTCAGGCTAACTCACTACTGACCAACTTAACACCACAAAACTCAAAGACCAAAGCCACGTAATACTCTCCTATTACTGACTCTACCCGACATGTCGACGCAAGGCACACAGGTGTTGAACCTGAGCCTCTGATACCAAACTGTAACGCCCCAAGATCCAAGTCAAAAGATCTAAACGCATCCATAACCTACAAGTTGTAGGGGTGAACACGCTACCTCCAAGACTCAAACATCGCACATACACAAGATGATAACAATGCAAAAGTAGTTGTATAACATAATTAACTACACCCTAGGGTAACCGATTTCAGCCCAGGGAATCCACCCTTGCCTCGGTTCACCCTCCCTTAGGTAAAGGTAACCGATCTCGATCAAGGGAGTCCACCCTCAACTCGATTCACCTTACACCTAAATAAAGGCAACCGATCACAACCAAGGGAGTCCACCCTCAGCTCGGTTGACCCTTCCCACAAAGATAAAGGTAACCGATCTCGATCAAGGGAATCCACCCTCAACTCGGTTTACCTTACACCTAAATAAAGGTAACCGATCACAACTAAGGGAGTCCACCCTCAGCTCGGTTGACCCTTACCACAAATAAAGGTAACCGATCTCGATCAAGGGAATCCACCCTCAACTCGGTTTACCTTACACACCACCTGTAACACAAGTATCACACCATACTCATGCAGAAAACATACTAGGTGCAAGACGGAATAAATCATCGTCTGAAAAGCAAATAATATAATACCTGGCACAATCCCGTGCATACAATCAGTTCAGAGTTATACTAAACTAATTCACCCAACATTATCATGCAAATCTCACTATTCGCATATAATCACACCAAGCATATTCACGCCACTACCATAGTGCCAAATCATGCTCACACGTATATACACACACATATATAATCAAACAAAGGCATCAAGCCATATAGTCTAGGTAGCTATGTCCCCCTACCTTAGGAAAGCTCCACGTATGCTCCTAGCCTCCCGCTCGAGCTATTCACGCCTTGCCTTTCCCGTGAGCGTCAATATCAACTAATAATTATATTCAATAATTAAAAACTCAAACAGACTCCGAAACGAATGCAATAAATTTACAAGTGTACTCCAACAAGTGCCTAACACTTGGACACACTTCAAATTAATCAAAGTAGCCAAAATGGGTCCGGAATGACCCATTTTCCCCGAAACACCCAATCTGCTCGGAAACGAGTTTTTGACCCTCGGGACTCCGAAAATTACGAAACTTGTTTCTAAACTCCTCATTTAATATTCTAAGACCAATGAAATTAACGGAATCGAATTCCGACACCCGAGCGTTAAAATACTTCAATTAAAGTTATTGGTGGAAAAACCGTCTTTCACAATTTAAATCCGGAAATTATCAAATACGCAAGTTATCGACTCGGGGGTCACCCGGGACCACCCGAACTCACAAAACCCGAGCCCCGGGATCGTGGGCCCCACACAAGCCACCACATTAATTCTCGGGAAACAAAATCGAGCTACGGGATTTACTTCGAATCTGTCCAGAGACAGATTCGGCAGAACAGTCCACTTCCCGGACTTGCAGCTCCAAATCCGTAGCTCGTCTGGAAAACACGTAAACATGAAAGTTGAAGCTCCGCCAGTCCTCTACAAACTTCATGTTTTGCTCGCAACCAAGTTCGAACGGGAACGGCTCCGTCCGGAGCAAAACAGATTGTCCGTCCGACTTGACAGATTCAGCGGTTCAGTCACTTCCCGGGCTTCTAGCTCTCAAACCGTTGCTCCTTTGGAAAAACTCACAAGATGAAGGTTGAAGCACTTCGAGTCAGCGTTCCATGGCCACCGGAATCAGCCACCAACGTGGCCGGAGCTCCGGCGACCCTCCGGTTACCGGAATTTGTTCAAATTTGTCTTAAAACATGCCTAATCATCTCTAGTGTCTAACTAAACTTAAAACAACACATTTCTACTTAAAACCCACGAACCAAACTACTCCAAATCGAAAAGAGAACCATACCTCTTGTAGTCCTCGATGCCGGGATTTCGAATACGAAGAAATCTCGAAGAAACGACGGACGGATTGACGGGAAATCCTCCTTGCTTGGCCGGACCCTCCTTCTCCTTCCCTCTTTCTCTTTCTCTTTCTCTTTCTCTTTCTCACTCCTTCTTTCTTCTCTTCTCCCTCTCTTTCTCTTGGTTGTTCTCGGATGAAATGGGAGCTCCCCCTCCTTATAACAACACATTTTATTTAATTAATTACTTAATTAAATAAAATGAAAACCCAAAAAATTAACCCTTTTTCCTCTTTCCCAACATCACCAAACCCCACACACAACAAGTCACTTCCTTGTCCCCTTGATACCTAAACCATCAATCACATCGGTCACCTTTTCCACCAACCGAAAACGGATCAAATTTCCCAAAATCGGATGTTTTGGACCCCGAACGGGCACTTTTATCGAGATTTCAGCAAAATCTCCCGAGTGACTTAAAATGGGCTAACTAAGAATACTGCATCGACCGTTTTGCGATTCGGGACTTAACGAGTCCAGAATCGCCCAAAACGTCCTCGGTTGACTTTTCCGGCAAAAAGTCAACCTAAGTCAACTTTCCCCGAATGGGTCACGAAGTGGTCTTTAGTCGCCCTGAACTTAGCTTGGTCGAAAATAAGGTCATCTTATGTCCAAAACAACTCTCGGGGTCAGGCTCAGACTCGATTTGGTCACTATTCAAAAATTTTGAATTTTCCCAAATTTTAGTCTAACTGCCCGGGAGAGGTCCTTACAATGTAACATACTCATGATCGAGTCGTACTATATCACCCCTGTCTGGTGATACTATGACCTAACTCTGGCCCCCTTCTGGCCATGATCAGTATAGCGTGATCATTTAGAGTTAGCTTCATACCGATTGCTTCTTACGAAGCTATTCTGATCGGGGACTGCTTAAGTAAGATTTTATCTTATATGTAGATCTACTACTATGTGTTGCACATTAATGATACAAATCAAATCATACTTAAGATATTACTACAACACTTAGTAATATGAATGCCGATTTTATTTCAACTAATAATCTTTATTACATGATTAGATTGAAAATACATTGTGCTAGGGCATAAGAACCCAACACAATGGTGGGTCACGAGCTGACTCACTCGAGCTGGGAGATTCATAAGTTGTTTTTGATGTGGATTTAGGAACCTTACCTGGTTGTGTACATGCAACTACCTCTTCATCTGGGTATCCATACTCCGACCAATCAAAGTGAATCCATTTTTGTCGATTGACCATCTGCTAGTTTCATCTCCTATAGGACCATTGGCTATTGAGAAAATGTGTCAACAGACAATCAATAATAAAACTATTATTTAGATATGGAATGGGGAGATTGATTACCTGACATATCGTTTGGATCTGAAGAATCATTCACTATGTTGTTGGTCCTACACCATATTGATCAGCATCAATGAAGGTTTAGTATATAATATTGCTTGTTTGAGATCTATATAAGACAATAAATTACCTTTAGTAGAAGACGAATATGCATGGTACCCATGAGATCGATGAATCAATGATGTAGAAACGTTTGTTGGAGTCTCCTTTATAGTCGTCGTGGAATCAATAATTCATTGATTTCAGGAAACGATTTACACCACCACCAGCTACTTTACCACCTCGGCCCTATTGACTATAATTTGTATGTAGTTTGGTTATGTTTCTATGTTTCATCTCAACCGATCTATCTTATTAGTTCAAGGACTAATAGTTGTTCTAATGTTTGTATTATAAACATTGTTTGTACTTTGGTTCATTCCTAATTTAATTACTATATAATCATTTAGATTTAATTCAAATGGTGCTGTTGGGCTCTACGTAAGATCATTATGCTTCTGGGCCTATTTTCTTTTCAAACATATATCTAAATGCA
The DNA here is from genome assembly GCA_963920655.1 of Geranium rotundifolium. Classification (NCBI taxonomy): domain Eukaryota; kingdom Viridiplantae; phylum Streptophyta; class Magnoliopsida; order Geraniales; family Geraniaceae; genus Geranium; species Geranium rotundifolium. The sequence continues at coordinate 26,185,997 of OY987312.1, read as the reverse complement.
CAAAACTTGAGGGATGCAATCCGCTAGAAACCATATTTCAAATAGGTACAAAGGGACCTCCACCACACGTCGGATGCAATCTCATCAAAGGCTATGAATATTATCCAATTTCTGCTAAAATTTAATTCAAAAACATGAAAGGGGCATAATAGTCATTCTGCGGCCTGCATCGTTGTGTTGGATCTCCGACGATTCTGCGATCTCTTCGACAATTTTATGATTTCTTCGATCGATCACAATCAATCATCATCGATTACGCAATTATTACTGAGTGATCGATCAATCGATCAGTTCTGCAATTGTAATCTGTGACTTCTGAAATTGTAGTCCATCGTTTGATCGATTGTGATTTTGTAATCCATCAATCGATCGATTGTGCGATTCTGATTGACCAATTCATTGATCCTGAAATTGTAATTCATTGATCGATTCGATTATGATTAAAAGTTAGTGATTGATCGAACAATCAACTGTATATTTCTGATCAACCTTTAATTCGAAATCTGAAGGTCTTTCATAATCTGTTCGTAATCTAAAAGGCTTATAGATACACGAGGGGTCCCCTTGTGTGACGAGGGTTTCGGGTATTTTTCTATAGGAAAACACTAATACCCGTCGGGAGAGTGGTGTGACGAGGGGTCCCCTCGTGTGACGAGGGTTTTAAGTTATATGAAATGCTTTCAGTTTTTCAGTCATATATTTTGTAACATAAATATATGAGGACCTTTCACATACAAAAAGCCCGGAAAAAGTAAAGAGGACTCAATTTGTTCGTAATCTGAAAGGATTTCATGTCCGTGTTCATAATCTGAAAGGCTTTCGTATACACGAGGGGTAGGGGTCCCCTCGTGCGACGAGGGGTCCCCTCGTGCGACGAGGGTTTTGTGTATTTTTCTATAGGAAAACACTAATACCCGTCGGGGGAGTAGTGTGACGAGGGGTACCCTCGTGTGACGAGGGTTATCAGTTATATGAAAGGCTTTCAGTTTTTCAGTCAAAATTTTGGCATCAGAGAAATCTGAGGACCTTTCAGATACAAAAAGCACGGAACAAGTAAGGAGGATTAAATCTGTTCATAATCTGAAAGGCTTTCATGTCCCTGTTCATAATCTGAAAGTCTTTCATATACACGAGGGGTCCCCTCGTGCGACGAGGGTTTCACGTATATTTCTATTGAAAAACACTAATACCCGTCGGGGGAGTTGTGTGACGAGGGGTCCCCTCGTGTGACAAGGGTTTTCAGTTATATGAAAGGCTTTCAGTTTTTCAGTCAAAATTCTGGCATTAGAAATATCTGAGGACCTTTCAGATACAAAAGCCCGGAACAAGTAAGAATGTCTCAATCTGTTCGTAATCTGAAAGGCTTTCATCTCCATGTTCATAATCTGAAAGGCGTTCATATACACGAGGGGTCCCTTTGTGCGACTAGGGTTTCGTGTATTTTTCTATGGAAAAACACTAATACCCGTCGGGGAAGTGTTGTGACGAGGGGTCCTCTCGTGTGAACATGATTTTCAGTTATATGAAAGACTTTCAGTTTTTCAGTCAAAATTTTGACATCAGAGAAATTTGAAGGCCTTTCATATACAAGAAGCTCGGAACAAGTAAGGAGGACTCAATCTGTTCGTAATCTGAAAGGCTTTCATCTCCATGTTCATAATCTAAAAGGCTTTCATATACACGAGGGGTGCTCTCGTGTGACGTGGGGTCCCCTCGTGCGACGAGGGTTTCGTGTATTTTTCTATAGGAAAACACTAATACCCGTCGGGGGAGTGGTGTGACGAGGGGTCCCCTCGTGTGAAGAAGGTTTTCAGTTATATGAAAGGCTTTCAGTTTTTCAGTCAAAATTTTTGTAACAGAAAAATCTGTATGCGTTCAAGATGCCAGAGAAATCTGAAGGCCTTTCATATACAAGAAGCCCGGAACTAGTAAAGAGGACTAAATCTGTTCGTAATCTGAAAGACTTTCATCTCCATGTTCATAATCTGAAAGGCTTTCGTATACACGAGGGGTGCCCTCATGTGACGAGGGGTCCCCTCGTGCGACGAGGGTTTCGTGTTTTTCTATAGGAAAACACTAATACCTGTCGGGGGAGTTGTGTGATGAGGGGTCCCCTCGTGTGAAGATGGTTTTCAGTTATATGAAAGGCTTTCAGTTTTTCAGTCAAAATTCTGGCATCAGAGAAATCTGAGGGCCTTTCATATACAAGAAGCCCGGAACAAGTAAGGAGGACTCAATCTGTTCATAATCTGAAAGGCTTTCATCTCCATGTTCATAATCTGAAAGGCTTTCATATACATGAGGGGTGCTCTCGTGTGACGAGGGGTCCCCTTGTGCGACGAGGGTTTCGTGTATTTTTCTATAGGAAAACACTAATACCCGTTGGGGGAGTGGTGTGACGAGGGGTCCCCTCGTGTGAAGAAGGTTTTCAGTTATATGAAAGGCTTTCAGTATTTCAGTCAAAATTTTTGTAACAGAAAAATCTGTATGCGTTCTAGATGCTAGAGAAATTTGAAGGCCTTTCATATACAAGAAGCCCGGAACAAGTAAGGAGGACTAAATCTGTTCGTAATCTAAAAGACTTTCATCTCCATGTTCATAATCTGAAAGGCTTTCGTATACACGAGGGGTGCCCTCATGTGACGAGGGGTCCCCTCGTGCGAGGAGGATTTCATGTATTTTTCTATAGGAAAACACTAATACTCGTCAGGGGAGTGGTGTGACGAGGGGTCCCCTCGTGTGAAGAAGGTTTTTAGTTATATGAAAGGCTTTCAGTTTTTCAGTCAAAATTCTGGCATCAGAGAAATCTGAAGGCCTTTCATATACAAGAAGCCTTGAACAAGTAAGGAGGACTCAATCTGTTCGTAATCTGAAAGGCTTTCATCTCCATGTTCATAATCTGAAAGGCTTTCATATACACGAGGGGTGCCCTCGTGTGACGAGGGGTCCCCTCGTGTGATGAGGGTTTCGTGTAATTTTCTATAGGAAAACACTAATACCTGTCGGAGGAGTGGTGTGACCAGGGGTACCCTCGTGTGACGAGGGGTACCCTCGTGTGACGAGGGTTTTCAGTTATATGAAAGGCTTTCAGTTTTTCAGTCAAAATTCTGGCATCAGAAATATTTGAGGACCTTTCATATACAAGAAGCCCGGAACAAGTAAGGAGGACTGAATCTGTTCGTAATCTGAAAGGCTTTCATCTCCATGTTCATAATCTGAAAAGCTTTCATACACACGAGGGGTGCCCTCGTCTGATACACGAGGGGTCCTCTCGTGTGACGAGGGTTTCGTGTATTTTTCTATAGGAAAATACTAATACCCGTCGGGGGAGTGGTGTGACGAGGGGTCCACTCATGTGACGAGGGTTTTCTGTTATATGAAAGGCTTTCAGTTTGTCAGTCAAAATTCTGACATCAGAAAAATCTGTAGGCCTATCAGATGGTAGAGAAATCTGAAAGGTCTTTCATATACAAGAAGCCCGGAACAAGTGAGGACTCAATATGTTCATAACCTAAAAGGATTTCATGTCCCTGTTCATAATCTGAAAGGCTTTCAGATACACGAGGGGTCCCCTCGTGTGACGAGGGGTCCTCTAATGCGACGAGGGTTTCGTGTATTTTTCTATAGGATAACACTAATACCCGTCGGGGGAGTGCTGTGACGAGGGGTCCCCTCGTGTGAAGATGGTTTTCTAGTTATATGAAAGACTTTCAGTTTGTCAGTCAAAATTCTGATATTAGAATAATCTGTAGGCCTATCAGATGGCAGAGAAATCTGAAAGGCCTTTCATATACAAGAAGCCCGAAACAAGTGAGGACTCAATCTGTTCATAACTTGAAAGGCTTTATGTCCCTGTTCATAATCTGAAAGGCTTTCATGTAGCACAAAACCTTCTAAAAAAAGTGTAGTTGTATTATAACAAGCTTTCTTGATCCAATGTGTTCAAAGTCTGCAAGCCTCTTACAAAGGTAAAACAAAATAGAGACAACTGTATTGCAACAAGCTTCATGAGACAACTTGTTTGAGAAAAATGTTTACTTAACAATACTTAGAATTTACAAATACTGTTAGAACCTAACTGTTTCATCAATTACAAACTCAATCTTCCTTTTCAACTTTCCATAGTCAGTTCTAGCTTTCGCCTCCAAGTCTTTCCAGTACCTGTTTCTTCTGCTGCTCAGCAACATGAAGAGGTAAAACCTACGTAAGTTTCTGAGTGTCTTTACCTGCATAATTAGAAGTGCAAATTATTTGTTAGTTGTTTATTAAAAACCAAATGTAATTTAAATTCAATAATATATGAAAACATAATATGCTTACATCATCTTTGATCAAGGATGATCTGAATTGACTGTTCCCAATGTAATTCCTCATGTGCCATATTGTAAATATTCCACAATCTAGCTTATTTTTTTGAGTAGTCCACTCAAGAGTGATGTAATTTAATGGAGATTGTGTGAATCTTCTAGCAATTTCTTCATTTTTTGTTTCAACCCAAGAACAAAAAATTTTTACATGCAAACAAAATATAATCAAAATGAGAAACAATAAATGAAGGGACAGTAGTGGATAAATAAAATTTATCATTACTTACAAGTGTTTCAGGAACACCCTTATATCGATCATAATGTGTTACCATAACAAGAGATAAGTTATCCAGTACTTTAATCTCAAAGTTTCTTGTGTTCAAACAGATGGTGATGAAGTGTCTTATATGCTTCAAGTTTAATGGCAAGAGTATCTATGAACAGAAAAAAAACAACATGCATAAGTTTGTTTCTAAACTTTATTACAAACAAATTGTACACAACAAACAAAAGCTTACCAAATCTATTTCCTCTAATGCCAACTTGGACCGTGAAAACTCTTGATCCAACATTCCCTGGTAAATTTCAATAGTTTTATCATGATCATCTTCGAGATTATAAATAGCATTCTGCAAAACAAAAGAAAAAATTATTTAAAACATGAATATGATATATCAACTGATAGGGTATATCATATAATTGCTAGCTAATTTAATGAAATCATGATTAGTACATACTGCACTTGTTGTGCTGAAATAAAACTTTGAAGGTTCTGTTCCATTCATTGAAGAATTCAGCAAATTGAACAGAGTGCACCAGACATCTATGACACTGTTGTCAAGATATGTATCAAATTTGAAAGTCTTCACATCTGGAAGAAATAGAAACATACGAGAATCTTTGTAAACAATTTCTCTGCAAAAATACGAAACTCTTCAGACATTTACTCTTTTGTTGTGTGAAGACATCTACACTATTTTCAGTAACAAGTTTCAAAAACATATAAATCTGTAAGCCTTTCATATAACTGAAAAACCAACATACCGATGCAGAACCACATTTCTATAACACAATTCAACCCTATTATTTTATAAGCTATTGACAGGGAGGAATTTATAACAAGATTCAAATGTGTAAGTTAACAAACTATACAAATCAAGGTACTATGCAATCTTACACAAACCAGGCAAATTTTCAACTATATGAAGACCTTTCATATAATTGAAATTCAAATGAATAAACTAAAACACAGTTCAGAGCGAGACATTTTGTAAATATGAGTACCTTTCAGATAACACAAATTCTATCAAATCAACCAAGACCAATAGTCATATTGGAATAGTTATGACTATTTTTAAAATAATTGGTACAAAACAAGTTTATGACTTACTCTTCTTCTTCTTCATCTTTTTTTAGTTTTCTTTTTCCTGCTCCGTGATAACGATTTATGAGCCAAATATAAAACTGATTCATATAATTTGGAAGCTTGTCAGTACAGTCAAAAACATCTGCACGGTATGCAACATCACTTGAAGCACCAGCAAATACTATGATTTGATGATGTGAAGGACTTTCTTGTGCTTCCTTCTCTTTCACATTTTCAGTGTCAAAAGCACCAGCAGATTCTATGATTTGATGATGTGAAGGACTTTCTTGTACTTCTTCTTCTGCTTCCTTCTCTTTCACATTTTCAGTGTCAGAAGCACCAGCAGATTCTATGATTTGATGACGTGAAGGACTTTCTTGTACTTCTTCTTGTGCTTCCTTCTCTTTCCGATTTTAAGTGTCGGAAGCACCAGCAGATTCTATGATTTGATGATGTGAATGACTTTCTTGTGCTTCTTCTTGTGCTTCATTCTCTTTCCCATTTTCAGTGTCATCAATTGTCCGCTGAATCTCTTCATATTCTTCTCCTTGTTGTACAACATTTTCATCTTGTTGTGCATGCTCATCAATTTTCTGTTGAATCTCTAACGATTCAATGATTACAGCTTGTTGTTCATCTCCAACATTTTCTTTTTCTTGAAGAATGTTTTCACTAAAATTGCTCAATGGTGCAGATGGTACTCGGCAACCATTTTTCCTAATTCCTTTTCTTCGTCGAAAATATGTTATAGTTGGATTCTATTTGTTAACTGTAATTTCTATATTGTCTCCGTCTATAGCATCATCTTTTTTCATTACTGTTCTTCCTTAACTGTAATGGCCGATCATATGAACTACATTCTTTTAAAGATGAGACTATAACTTGACATGCTCGGTGGACTGCATCTTCACTAACATTGTCCACTGAAGCATCCTCCTTATTACTTTTAAAAATTTGGTCTAACCAAGAAAAGTCATCGAAAACTTCCTGTCCGTGGAACAAAACAGATTTTGCTTCTGACATGATTTGAATCATGTGTTCTTTCACTTGTTCCATTTGTTTGGTTATATTCTGAATGCAAAGGAAATTTATATTCAAACAAAAAATCTAGGAAATTAAAATTAACAAAATCTGCAATAGTTTTTATAAAAATATAAACATGGAAACAATTTAATACCACTCCTTCAGGGTCAGTTGAACCCGCACCAATTGTTTCTGTAATAGATCTTGGCAGAATTTCACCATTGCCAAATCCTCCGTCTTGGATTTTTTTCTTCAGTATTTTCTTCACCTTTTCTTTGGTCCAGCCAATAATGCTTCGAAATGCACGTGGCACATCAATTCCCTCACACGAGACTCGATCGAGATAAAACAACTAAGAAACAAACAAACAAACACACAAAAATGGTTATACATGAATGTCATATATTATTAAACGAGGAAAAGAGTTTACAAAGAAATGAAGTGAGTTCTAAAGTTAAAATAACAAACCGTCAAGAAAGTGATCGGCCCCTAGAACCAACTACCCTTATTGTTGGCTCGGGCGACCCAATTCCTTTTATTCCTGTTCAAACTCTCAATATCGACAGCACACCAATTAAACTGTTTCACACAATCCACATCATCTATTGTTTCGAAATAGTACTGGTTCAAGTAATTACTGGGACAAAAATCAATCATCAACGTACAGAAGGCAACTAAGAAATTCTGCTTGAATTTTTTGCCGCCATGCTTCTGGGTCTTCATGTGCTCGATAACTACACTTGGAGTTATCTCCCCAGTACTTGTCATAAATTGTTCCCGCCATCAGGTATGATAGAGATCTTTCGTTCTCCACGTGGTATACTAAGGGTGAGAGCCACATCTTCCTCGGTTATTGGCAGTTTCCGGCCATCTTTGAACGTAATGCAACCCAAATTCGAATTGTAATTGTCCACAATCCAATATCCAAGCGGACCATATGTACGATCCAAGCTAAGTTTCAGTATATCCCCAAACCCAATATCAATAACAACATGCTTCTGCTCCTCACTGAAACCGCTAATTGCAGTGTATAACTGAAATGGGGATAATCGAGTGTCGATCCTTTTCAACTGTACTTCAGGTTTTTTCTTCTTCACTAGCTTGACATTCTTTCTTCTAGTTTTTTTTGTCTTACAACCAGTTTTCTTCTGGCTATCATCAACTTCCATGTCCTCTGGTTCAACAGCCTCTATTACAGTAGCTAGAGTAAAATCATCGGCACGTGTACCTCTAATCTGTTCCACATCTTTCTGGAGTTTTTCCTTTTTGACTACTTCACTGATTACTAGGTTGTCATCATAATTTGAAGATTCATCTACTAGAACTAGTCTTGTATCAACTTCATCTACACAAGAAACCAAAAATTCATAGTTGAGACAAGATTCTGAATGGCTTTCATAAAACAGGAAACTTCAAACAAAAATCTGAATGACTTTCATAGTTGAGAAAAAATTCAAGTAATTGAAATATGAAGTTAAACATTAAAGAAAAACAGTCAAAAAATTCATGAAACGCAGATCTGTTGGTTCAAACTAAATTAGAAAGTTAAACCTAAAATTCGAAACAGATAACGCCTAAACGAAGACCTAAATAATATCTAAAACAAGTCATAGGGGACACAAACTTGTTTAATTGCAGCTAAATTAACTACATTACACTAAATACAAAGAACGATCAACTAGGGTTTAGTAACTCAAAACAACTTCAATTTTTTACTTATTTCCTCTTCTTCGGAATGTTCATCGACATATCACACTTTCTTTGGCCGATCGTTGATGATCCTTGTTTTTTCATTCTGGTTCGCTGACTGGTTTTCAAGTTAGGGTTGTTGATGGTCAGAGACAAAAGAGAATGAGATCAACAACGAGAGGGAAGCTGATGTGGGTAAAAATTTCTTCAGGCCCTTTAGAACCAATATTAGACTCAATTTTGAAGTAATATTAGAATTACTTTAAAATCATGTGAAATAGACATAATTACAATTCGTGCCACCGCTAAATCGTGTGGCCATGATTAAACCATATATGTAAACCGTTCGATCTGTCTTGATCGTGTGGCCATGATTAAACCATATGTAAATATAAATACAGTCCATGTCAACGTTTAAATTATGAAGTCAAAATCATTAAGTTGAGCTCGAGCTATTCGTTCTAGGTATACATCGACAGAGATCGAGGTGATCAACAACGATCAAATTAATCTCCCCCATAGTGTCAAGTTCATCTCCACAAACGACTAGTGAAAGTAATTTGTCAACAATCACCAATCAAAGTATTTCAGCTCACAGAGATCGAATACATGAAACGATTACGAATCAAAATCAAGCAACATCATCAAGCTCGAATCTGAAAATAATCTTCGATCAAAACGGTGAGCTCAACATCTCAGACATATATCTTGAGTAATTTGAAATTTTGGTCAATGAATTTTTTTGATTCACGTATACATAATTACAAAATATTTGAAAATCATTATTCACAGTTTTGAAGGCTGAGCAATTAACAGGTTTTAGGTAATATGAGAGGTCTTCAGAATTATGTGATCATGTTTTGAATAATATGAAAGGTCTTCAGATTTATGTGTATGTTTGCCTCTGTGATGGATAACATATATGTTGCAAGTGGTTCTGCTTGTATGAAAGGTCTTCAGATTTATGTGACATGTTTCTATCGATATAAAAGGTCTTCAGATTTATGTGTATGTTTGCCTCTGTGATGAATAACATATATGTTGCAAGTGGTTCTGCTTGTATGAAAGGTCTTCAGATTTATGTGACATGTTTCCATCGATATGAGAGGTCTTCAGAATTATGTGATCATGTTTTAAATAATATGACAGGTCTTCAGATTTATGTGTATGTTTGCCTCTGTGATGAATAATATATATGTTGCAAGTGGTTCTGCTTGTATGAAAGGTCTTCAGATTTATGTGACATGTTTCCATTGATATGAGAGGCCTTCAGATTTATGTGATCATATTTTGAATAATATGAAAGGTCTTCAGATTTATGTGTATGTTTGCCTCTATGATGAATAACATATATGTTGCAAGTGGTTCTGCTTGTATGAAAGGTCTTCAGATTTATGTGACATGTTTCCATCGATATGAGAGGCCTTCAGATTTACATGTTCCCCTATATGATGAATAATTATTGTTTACTAGTATCAGAATCCTAAAATATACATCTTACTTGATAATGTTTCAGAGTTGGATGACAATAATGCATACAAGACAGATTGGTTGCATGGAGACTCTAAAACTCATCGACCGATTTGTCAAGACTCTCTTAAACCTGCAAAGGATATGGTATTCCCGGACCTGGAATCGGGAATTCATTTCTATGAACAATATGCAAGAGCTTGTGGTTTTGTTTCACGTCGTGGCACACACAAAAAAATTGCGTGATGGAATTTTGCTCAAGTATGTCTTCTGCGCTAAAGAATGAGATATTATTCAAAAAGATTATCAACATGACGAAGAGCACGTTGGAAAACAGAAACGCAGGTGTGTCACAACAAGAACCGGATGCAAGGCTGTCATAGTTTTCAAATTAACAAGTAGCAAGCATTATGTGGTTTCAAAATTCAACAAAGATCATAATCATCCACTCTACTCACAAGTCCACTATGAGTATCTGCGGTCAAATAGAAATATGACAAAAGAGCACAAGGAATTTGTTCTCTTCTGTGGTAAAGTGACAGTTGGACCAACGAAAGCGCACTCTGTGTTTACCAACATGGTAGGTGGATCAGAGCATGTGGGTGCCACTGTTAGGGACTTCCTCAATTTTCAGCGAGAACTGAAGGTGTATGTTAATGGGAGTGATGTCCAGATGGTCCTCAATGACTTTTACAAGGAGAAAGAAATTGACAATGACTTTTATTTTGAATTTGACCAAGACGAGAACAATCGACTTACACGGCTGTTCTGGATAGATGGAGTCTCGAAGAGAAACTATCATCGATATGGTGATTGTGTATCATTCGATTCTACTTATTCGACAAACCGGTGAGTCTATATGCTCACATCTCTGTCCCTCCATTTTTTTTGTTTGGATTTTAGTTGTATGAAAGGTCTTCACATTTTAAAAATATGCTTGATTTGTGCGAAACAGATTTGTGAGTACCTTGATTTGAATCGATTGAAAATTTATACGCTTTATTCTCATGAAATGGTTTCCAGAAAAACTGTTTCAATCTAGTTCTTCAATGCTTTGACAGGTTTTCAATTATCTTAAAGGTCTTCAAATTTTGAAAATATTTCTATTGTTTCACTGGTTTGTTGGTTTTCAGTTATATGAAAGGCCTTCTACAGTTTGAAAATATGTGTGATTGGTGTGATTCTGATTCTTTTTATCAAGGTATTGACTTGTGTTCTGTCCATTCACGGGAATAGACAACCATGAGATGAGCATAACATTTGGTGTCGGGTTCCTAAACCATGAAGATATTCCTTCATTTGTATGGTTGTTCAATTGTTTCAAGAGAGCAGTTAAAGGTAAACAACCATTGTGCATTATCACAGACCAAGCTTCAGCAATAAAGAATGCACTTGCCCAAGTGTTCCCCGACTCAAGGCACAGATTGTGCATGTGGCATATCATGCAAAGGGTAACACAAAATGTAAGTATGAAGAAAATAGTTTTTTTAATTATGTTCATAGTCTATGTTTCTATATACAATTTTCACTTTCAGAAAAAGTTGAAGATAATATTATCTTGTTAATACAGGTTCAACGATATATGCCAAATTCAGCAGAATTTCTGAGAAAACTCCGCTCCATTGTGTGGTCGAGTAAACTAAATACGGAAGAGTTTGACGCCTGTTGGAAATCACTAATGGAAGAGTGCTCTGCCGAAACTATAAAACATCTTGAAGAATTGTTTGATTTGCGTAGATTGTGGATACCAGCATATTTCAGAGAATGGCCGATGGGGATGTTAATGCGTACTACTTCACGTTCTGAAAGTGATAACAGTACATTTGGATGTGACAGACACAAAGTTTTAAGTCTGTTTCAGTTCATGGAAGAATACAATACTGTTGTCAAGAAACAGAGAAGTGAACATATGAAGACAGTCACACAGTATGCAGCAAATGCACGTCTGAGTGAGAACGCATTTTGTCTCTTGGAGACACATGCTTGAAATGTTTTCAGCCGAAAATTTTTCTATAAGGTAAAATAATATATAATGGACGACATTTTCGGTTACGGAATAAAGGATATTATCAAGAGACAACATTGCAATGTATACATAGTGTTTGGCGAACTTGTTGATAAGTCAGAGTATGAGGTGAGCATGGATTTGGAGACCAATCATTGCATGTGTCTTTGCAAAAAGTTTGAAGGATATGGACTAATTTGTCCACATATATTTGCAGCTCTTAATTATGCAAATGTAAAGGAGATCTCACGTTCATTAATATCTGAGCGTTGGTGTAGGGAGACACCAGAATCACTAGCATTGGGGGAATATGGTGGCGTCTCGAAGCACGCAAACAAGAATGAAAGCATTATCAATATTGAGATCTGGACAGCTCTTCGCACGGTACTAGGAAACCCAACAACAACAACATACGCACAACGAGAATCAATTCTACAAGCAATAAAAGCCATCAGAACGTTGCAAGTACAAGTTCAGCTTCTTCATCCAATTCTACAAGAATTTCAATAGAAGAAATATCAGGTATTCCGAAACCACCAATGGTGAAAGTACTTATTCCAAATGTTTGCAAGAATAGATGACATGTTGTACGGGAAATGAGTGAAAGAGAGAAGGCAATAACAAAGGCAATGAAGAAAAAAGACAATCACCGGAGATGTGGATATTGTAAGGAACTTGGAGAACACAATTCAACAACATGTGGCAAACATAAGAGGGATGAGCAAAAGGAAAATGCTGTATGAAACTCTTAATTAGGAGTTTGAGTAATAAATTGTTTCATACTTTAGATACTAGAGATGTTATTGGTATTTAGTATGAGCAAGAAAATTATGTCCAAGTGTTATATTCTTCTGAACACAATATAAGAAAATGAAGAGCTTGATGTCTATTTCTTTCACAGCACATTATATTTACAAGTAGGCCTGGTGCAAAATATGATAGGCTTTTTGATCAACCTTTGATTCACACATTTCCAAACTCTGAAGGCCTTTCAGATCCAAGACGACCACACAAAAATAAGGGACCCAATATGTTCAAAATGTAAAGGTCTTTCATATACCAGAAGAATGTGAACGTATATGTTCAAAATGTGAGGGTCTTTCATATAACAAAAGAATGTGAACAAATATGTTCAAAAATCTGAAGGCCTTTCTTATCCAAGACGACCAGAAAAAAATAAGGGACCTAGTGTGTCCAAAATGTGAAGGCCTTTCATATACCAGAACAATATGAACAGATATGTTCAAAATTTGAAGGCCTTTCATATATCAAATGAATGTGAACATATCTGTTCAAAACCTGAAGGCCTTTCGGATACAAGACGACCAGACAAAAATAAGGGACCCGATATGTTCAAAATCTAAAGGCCTTTCATATACCAGAAGAATGTGAACAGATCTGTTCAAAATGTGAGAGCCTTTCATATAACAAAAGAATGTGAACAAATCTGTTCAAAATATGAAGGTCTTTCTTATCTAAGACGACCAGACAAAAATAAGGGACCCAGTGTGTTCAAAATGTGAAGGTCTTTCATATACCAGAAGAATCTGAAATATTTAAGAGGAATTCACGAGAATTAGACATGTTTCAAAATTTGTAAGCCTTTCATATAACTAAAAGTAAAACAAAACACTGGATATTTACATTAGAACAAGATTTCTTAAACACACTCGAAAAAAATGTATTCATCAGCTAATCATCACAACATGTTTTATGCCATAAAGATTACATATTATAGAAATGACATAGTAGAAAAATTACAATATTCGTGTCACATTATTTTTCGTGTCGGACAACCGATGAAGGTAAATATTTTCTTATACAACTGAAATGCTTTGTGTCGATGCTAAATCTTTTGCCTATTCCATTGTAGAAGCTTTCAGCATCTTCTACAATGTTTTCGCGCATAAGATTTTGATGCCAAGTCAACAGCTTGAAGCAAAATTGCACACGGAGAATATTAAGCTGAGCTTCGTGCTGTGAAAAAAAATACATGTTATCAGTAATAGTTTCCACTGTCATTTAACCATTTTAATGTGTATATGAGCAAATAAATTGAAAAATAGACATACATCCAATTTGTTTGTAGACAATGATGCTTTCCACTCTAAATTGCCCAGGTAGTTCTCCATCACCTACATTGCGAATATTCCACAATTGTCGAAGTTTTCTGAGAACGCCCAAGGGATGTTCAATGACACTGGCTGTGTATCTTCAAAACATTTCGACACTCTTGGACTATACGTTTTCAAATATTCCACAATAACTTTGCACTGCAGGATGTAATAAAAAAGCATTAGTTATAAAACAAAGTAAAGTAAAAAATGAATACATTGTTTATGTATTTACCATTCTTAGAGGTGCCTTTTTGTATCGTTCAGAATCATTTTCTTCTGAAAACATGTTATCAATTATGCGTATAACACGTTTCTTCAATTCAAAATATAACACCCACACATGGTTATTATTACACACATGAACCATAATCTATAGAAAACAAAGTACAACAACATACAAACATCAAAAGTAGATAAAAACTGTGCAGGGTGATTTAAAATAATCATCATTAAAAACATATACATTAAAGAGTTTGATACTGACCACAGAAGCGTTCATTGATTGTTTATTGTGATTAAAGAACGCATTTGCATGTCTTAAACCCCGTGCATGAAAATCTTCACAAATATTTTTTGCAAAAGAAAACAAATAAGTTAGACATCTAATATTCATTTCCAATATAACAAAATTTAAACAAACACTAGCTAGTGAAGTAGTACTTACGGTACAGTCTGGGCCAAGAAAAATTCTCTTTGGAGCATATGGGTCTCCATAATGTTCATCATAGTTCAAGAACCTCGCCCACATGTGTATAACATTTGTATCAGCACAAACACCTGATTGTAGAGTTCTTAGCCTAGATAATGACAGGTTCTCACTAAAATGACTAACCACAACATATTTCCTGCAGCATATCATGTTTTATTATTACTGTTGTTAAACAATTTAACACACAAGTAATAAAAAATATATTTTTTATATACTGTTATTACGTTCACTGCTATTCTGATTAAATACCCACTCATACAGTAGCTTATCATAAGACTTCAGTGCACTGGTGATGTCAGTGCTGCGTTCACGATATGGAGACAAAAACACAACAGCTTGAGATGTAACTCTCTTCCCTAGTATTGGTTGTTCACTTCAAACATTCAATGAGGCAGCACATTCGTCTGCTGAAGTAGTAGCACTGTCATGTAATTTCTGTCCATTATCATCTTCTTCTTCGGCTATAAGGTCCTCACCTAATGTAGAGCATAATTTCCCAATAGGTGTAGAAATGTTAGCTCTGGAATTAAGCTCATTGAGTCCTATCGCAGCAGCTTGCTCATTTTCATCCTGTGTGATTCCAAGACTAAAAGACGGAAAATCAGATGTATCAAAGTGGTCAGCGTCAACGTCATAACCTTCATCGGTAACTGGTTCTGATGTTTGTTGTGAACAGACAATGTCTCATACACTCTTACAGCTATCCATCACATTTAAATTTCCTGTTGTCTGAATATCCTTCACAACACTATCAATTATTGCATCGATGTCCACATTTTCTTCAACATCTGAAACACTTGTTGAACATCCTGTTCTATGGGCCTCATCAGTTTGGTCATCAATTGAAATAGGAGAATGATGAGTACCTTCTTTCAGAGAAGAAAGTAGTATATGACAAACTTTCTGAACTGCATCTTCAACAACAAGATTTACAGAACCATCTTTCTTCCTAGTTTGCACAATGCCCTCCAACCAATTATAATCATTAAAATTAGCCCATCCCTGAACCATTACATATCTGGCTTCTGACATGATTTGGATCATCTTCTGATTCACTACTTTCATTTCTCTTATGACATTCTGGATGCAGACATCAGTTAGAGTCAAGAAGATAAGCAGAACAAGAGTTCAATTGAAACAAATCAAAACAATGTACTTATCAAATTCTCACACGAATCAGACCAATTTTTAAAATCTGAAAGGCATTCATATAACACCAAACTTATCAAAGCAGTGAAGGACAACATTCCAAAGTTTGAAAGGCATTTCATATAAATGAGAACCTGTCAACGCTTCGAAGAACCAACCATTCACATACACCAAATACATTTCATGACAATACAAACAAGGAGAAAATGAACAGAAAAGCTTAACAAAAAGCTTATATAGATTGCTTGAAAATGCAAAAAAAAAAAATTAGTCAATACCTTCTCTTGCGAAACATCTTCAACCTCAACAAGTTTGTCCATACCAAGTCTAGGCAAAATTGTGCCCTTTTCAAATCCTCCACTTTTAGCTTCTGTCTTGAGTCTTTTGTTGGCAATGTCAGATTCCCATCCAGTGATGCTTGGCAATAAACGAGGGACTTGATAGTTCTCAGAATACACTCGATCGAGATTAAACAGCTAACAAAAAATAAACTGAAGTATGTAAAAACCGGAACTACATTTCAATATTCATAATATTCTGTAAAAACCAAACATTCAAATGAATTTGAAATATCATACCGTCAAGAAATTGATTGGACCATAATACCAACTACCCTCGTTTGTGGCCCGGGCAACCCAATCTTTCTTGTTTCTATTCAAACTCTCTATCATGGCAGCACACCAATTGAATTTCTTGACGCGCTCAACATCGGCTATTGCTTCAAAATATAATTGGTCGATGTAGCTACTTGGACGAAAATCAATTATGTAGCTACAAAAGGCAACCAAAAAATTCTGCTTGAATAACTTGCCGCCACCCGTCTGGGTCTCCATTTGTTCAAAAGCTTTACTTGAAGTTATACAGGCTTTATGCGTAAAAAATTGAGCAATCCATTCCATAAGTGAATCAGTTGTTTGGTCATTCAGTAGCATGAGAATTTTTTCTTCACCACGTGGTATACCCAGGGTCGAAACCACGTCTTCCTCTGTTATTGCAAGTTTTCTGCCGTCTTCAAAAATAATCGCCTTCAGTTTTGAATTGTAATTATTAACTAGCAAATATCCAAGTGGACCAAAAGTCTGATCCAACACCAGTTCCAGTATACCCCCAAACCCCATGTCAATCACATCTTGCTTCTGCTTCTCACTGAATATTGAAATAGCATAATGTAACTTATCCGGGGATGATCGAGTGTCGAGTCTGTCCAAACGCAGTTGAGGGATTTTCTTCTTCCCTTTCTTTACATTCTTCTTCTTAATCTGTTTGGCTCTACCACCACTTCTCTT
Organism: Geranium rotundifolium; assembly: GCA_963920655.1. Taxonomy (NCBI): domain Eukaryota; kingdom Viridiplantae; phylum Streptophyta; class Magnoliopsida; order Geraniales; family Geraniaceae; genus Geranium; species Geranium rotundifolium. Next base: position 26,168,876 of record OY987312.1, on the reverse strand, counting down.
TTGCCTGTCATCAACCTCCATCTCCTCTGGTTCCACAATATTAGGTACAGTAACAATGGTACCAGCAGTGGCACTAGTACCTTCCCCTTCTCAATCTGTTCATCAATGTTTTGTATTCTTGCATTTATAATTACTGCACTGATTACTAGATTGTCGTCAGAATCCGACGATCCTTCAGTCACAACAGGCCTTGAATCAACACACAGAATCAAGTAAATTCATCAACTCGAACTACAACTTGTTAAATCGAACAATGAAATGCAAATGTACTTGTTAAAATTAAATCAGTAAATAGTTCTATAAAGCTCGAAATAGACTAAAAATCACAAATCCTACAAAATCACGAACTAGGGTTCAGTAAAATTGATTTATTAGCTGTCAATGCTTACCGGCTTTCTTCTTTCCGCGCACTTCCAACATATTGTCAGAACTCTTTCCAAGATTATATGATCCTCCGCGATTCTTCATTCTCTGATGAATTATTTGGTTTGAATTCGCTCTGAATGTCGTTTCTGGAAATCGCAACTAAGAGAGCACAATGAACGCCAATATGCACAACTTGAATACCTAACTCATTTCCAAACCAACGCTAAAAATCGTTAATAGCCACACAAGTTGGAGAATATTACAAAACAATGCCACTGACTACTCGTTCACAAAATATGAAAGCCTTTCACATACTACAAATTTAGGAAACATATGAAAGTCTTTCACATTCTACTCGTTCAAAACATTGCATCAAGTTTTCTGTGCATTATATGAAACAAGGTATCCATCCAAAAATCAGACAAGTAAGGCAAATTTGTAAAATCTGTAGGTCTTTTATATAAACAAATTATTGATTGCAACAGAATTTCTGTAATACATTTTCGAAATCTGAAGGCCATTCATATAACATAAAAATTGTCAAATTGAGGGACAACAACATTGCATCAGGTTTTCTGTGATACATTATATGAAACTCAAATGTAATAATTAACAAAAGAATAAGAACAAGGTATCCATCCAAAAATCAGACAAGTAAGGCAAATTTGTAAAATATGTAGACCTTTCATATAAACAAATTATTAACTACAACAGGATTTCTGTAATACATTTTCGAAATCTGAAGGCCATTCATATAACATAAAAATTGTCAAATTGAGGGACAACAACATTGAATCAAGTGTTATGTGATACATTATATGAAACTCAAATGTAATAATTAACAAATGATGGAGTCCATTATGAGGAGGTTCCTCTGGAGAGGCAAAAGTGAACGCAGGGGGTTTTCGAAGGTTAGGTGGGAGCATGTCTGTAGGCCGATCAGAAAGGGAGGCTTGGGCATCCGTCGTCTTCAGGAGGTCAACAGCGCTCTGCTGTTGAAATGGTGGCGGCGTTTCGCAACAGAGCCGAATCCGCTGTGCAGGAGGATTCTGTGTGCGAAGTACGGCTGGGATAGGTCGTCATGGGACTTTTCTTCACTCCCCATCTTTGGTCACTCAGGGTCGAGAGCCTTGCGAGATATTCTTGGTCTTTCCTCTCACCAGGCTTATCCTAGGGTTTTTGGATCGGGGTGTGTTCGTTGGAGACTTGGAGATGGCAGACAGATCAGATTTTGGGATGATTGTTGGTTAGGAGATTTTTGCTTGAGAACCAGATTTCCCAGATTATACAGTCGTGTGAATCACCCAGGCCATTCAGTTCACGATGCATGGGTCCTTGAGGGATGGTCTATTCCCTTCCGTGGGGTGCTACCGGCCAGGACAGGGTTAGAGTTTGCAGAGCTGCTTACAGTACTTGACACGGCCAGGCCGATTGTTGGGATCCAAGATCAGATCTGGTGGACATCTGATAGGAGAGGATATACCGCGAGTAAGGGCTATCACATGTTGTTGGGGACAGATCAGACAGTTCCGATAGACTGGGCTTCAAGGCTGTGAGATATGCCAGTTCCCCCAAACTTCAGGAGTTTTGGGTGGTTGGTTCTTCAGGACAGTTTGCCAACTAGAGGCGCTCTTGCTTTCAGGGGGGTCATCCTGATTGGTCACCGTATGTGCGCCCTGTGCGGGAGGAGGGAGGAGACGACAGAGCACCTTATGCTTTCCTGCAGGTGGACTGGGAGATTCTGGAGAGAGATTCACAGATGGTGGGGTATACAGCTTCCTGTTACTCAGACTGTTCATGATCTCTTCATGGGATGGAGAGCCAGAGTCGCAGACAGAGGAGCAAGGAGGGCATGGAGCAGACTTGTCACGATGGGTTTCTGGTACAGCTGGGTCACCAGAAATGGCAGGATCTTCAGGGATGAGGAGCGCACACCCGGGGAGACACTCAGACTACTTCAGATGCGCTCTTATACTCTGGTGCAGGCGGACGAGGGACGAGACACCCAGTCTTGGACGGGGGAGCGCACATTAGCCGCTTGGTGCGCGAACCCGAGGTTGGTACTCCAGTCCATTCTTGCATAGCTTTCCTTTCTTGGGTTGTTCTTTTGGGGCTTTGTTTTCCCCTCTTTTGGTTTGGGGCTCTGTTTTCCCCTTCTTTGTTCTTTTGTACTTTTTTCTTTCCATCTATATTATTCTATTATTGCTGATAAAAAAAAAAAATTAACACATGAATAAGAACAAGGTATTCATCCAAAAATCAGACAAGTAAGGCTAATTTGTAAAATCTGTAGGCCTTTCATATAAACAAATTATTGACTGTAACAGGATTTCTGTAATACATTTTCGAAATCTGAAGGCCATTCATATAACATAAAAATTGTCAAATTGAGGGACAACAACATTTCATCATGTTTTCTGTGATACATTATATGAAACTCAAATGTAATAATTAACAAAAGAATAAGAACAAGGTATCCATCCAAAAATCAGACAAGTAAGACAAATTTGTAAAATCTGTAGGCCTTTCATATAAACAAATTATTGACTGCAACAGGATTTCTGTAATACATTTTCGAAATCTGAAGGTCATTCATATAACATAAAAATTGTCAAATTGAGGGACAACAACATTTCATCATGTTTTATGTGATGCATTATATGAAACTCAAATGTAATAATTGAAAAAAGAATAAGAACAAGGTATCCATCCAAATATGACAGCGATGTATAACATAAGAACATAAAATCTGTAGGCCAGTCAGACAAATTTGTAAATTATGTAGGCCTTTCATATAACATAAGAAAATGGTCAAAGCAAAGGTATTTATCAAAATCTCACAAGAATACAACATATTTTCAATATCTGAAGGCCATCTATATAACTGACAAACAGTAAATGCATTGAAGAACAAAGAATTCATATACATTATGTATTTACAAATTGTTCAGGGGTAATACATGTACTTGAATCTTTTCAATAAAAGAAACAACTCAAAACTGTACAAGTTATTTCCTCATATCCACAACTATCTAGAACTGACTACCCCTCACTTTTGAAGAATTCTGATATTTTTGATATATTTCTGGCCACATTATATTCTTCTTCCAATTGAGTAATTGGAAAAGAAAACGGACTCGAAGCCGTTTTAATTGACCAATCTACATAAACACAACACAAAATGTTGTAAGTAATTCATATATCTAACAAAAATTAATAGTCATACGGCATAATCTAAAATTCACATATATTTACGTTATCTTTCTCCAAAAAACGCTTTCCAATGATTACAACCCATATAGTTTTCTTCATGCCACATAGTGAAAATTCCACAATCATTACTATTTGATACTGAAGCCCATGGCAGTTCTACAAGATCATAATCAACTATCCTCATTTCTGCAGCAATGGTCTTGTTGTACTTGGACATCAATTCACAAAAACACTCATGCTGTCATACAACAAATTAGTTATAAATCATGACAACATCTAATACACACAATCTAAAATAAAATTCATGAATTAATATACATACCACAAAGTTGGGAACGTTTTTATAGTGATCCAAAGGCAATTGGCGATTGTCCAAAACCTCAAAGGTGAACTTCTTAGTATTAAAACATGTTAAATAATAGTGGTTGGACTGCCAAATTGGAACAAATACCTATAAAAAGTTAAATCTGTAAGCCTTTCATATAATTGACAACAAAATACAAAATTTAGGGAAAAAAGGAAACTTCAAGTACCAAATCAATCTGATCAATTCGGGGAAATAAAATTTTCAATTGCTTATGTGCAGCATCAATCCATTCTTTTCTTAAAGTAGTTGTTAACTTTCTTGCCCAAACAAGTGGATCCTGCAAAATGAATAACATTACTTAAAACATCAAACTTATTATAACAAATCATAAACTACTTCATGGATTGTTAATATTAGTCACCTACCGACATACTACAGTATAAAAATAATCGAGATGGTGCATCATTATCCCTGTATCTTTCTTGCTCGTTCATGTATGAAGACCAAGCATCAATTATAGGAATATGAACCCACATATTGAACTTGAGGGATTGGAAATCCTCACAGTAGAGAGAACATCCTGAGATTTATTCTTTTAAAAACTCATTTTCATCCACACTTTCCATAACCCACGAGTACAATTTCTCTTCACAAGAACTCAAATCAGACTAGAAGTTGAAACTTTGATTGCAAAACTTTGACAGCACAAACCCAGATGGCACAACTTCTTCTTCAGGTTTTTGTAATTTTAATAAATCTTCAAATATAACACAATCCTTCTGCACAACATCTGAATCAAAATCAGTTACACTGTGCATACCAATTTCAGTTTGAATACTATGGCCACTTGGGCTTCCATTGGAGCATCCAGCATGTAAATTAAAGTCCAACTCCCTCACAGTAGTTTCCAAACCAAAAAAGTTAACAATAGTATCTCCAGGTACTCCACTCTGAAATTGAGGTTCATAATTTTCCAAATTATCATCTCTAAAACAATCTTGCACAACAATCAATGCTTCCAGATATTCTTTTGGTAATATCCCCATATTCTTCCTTATGGCGTTCAAGACATCATGGGGTGTTTCCAGAGGAGTACATATTTTCTCCACGTCAAAAACCCCCAAGGAAAAATTTAGAGAACTCTTCTTCTTCCTATTACACGAAAGAGTCATTCTTGCAACAACCAAAGCAGAAATAACAGAGAGTGTCCTGAAATAAGCATCATTATAAAATCCTTCATCACATATGTCCTTGTGATTTTTATCCTTTGCCGATCTGTTCTCGTAATGTTGTGATTTATGCCCACAAAACGAAACATCAACTTGGATCAACAGTCCAACAAGCTCTTGAACATGTTCCGCAACTTTTGTCCTCACACATTTGATTGCTTCAATCAGATTCTGAATACATAAATGAATAAATATGAAAAGATGGAAAACTGAATCAAACTCCACACAAACATGTATCGAAATATAATATGAACACCTTTCATATAACTGAAATCCAACAAACACTCATAAAACCATGAACGCTATATATTCAAGGCTCTCAGAAAACTGAAAAACAAACAAACAAATGGAGAAGTACATTTCAACGGGTTCTACCATACACACTTCAAATCATAAACAAATCAGAGCATAAAAAACTGAATCAAACTCCACACAAACATGAATCGGAATATAATATGAACATCTTTCATATAACTGAAATCCAACAAACACTTATAAAACCATGAACGCGATATATGAAAGGCTCTCAGAAAACTGGAAAACAAACAAACAAATGGAGAAGTACATTTCAACGGGTTCTACCAAACACACTACAACTCATAACCAAATCAGAGCATGATATTTACTAAAAATTCACATGAATCAGACATATTTAAAAACATGAAGACCTTTCATACGACAACTGAACAACCTAGAAAGATAAGCATTCAAACAATTCTTTTAAAACAATAAAGGATATAAAGTTCACATTGAAGTTGAAAAAAAAATCCTTACGTTCATTGCAGCGTCTTTGGCTTGTGAATGATGCACATCCATTCCAGGTTCATAATTTTCCAAATTATCATCTCGAAAACAATCTTGCGCAACAATCAATGTTTCCAGATATTCTTTTGGCGACATCCCCATATTCTTCCTTATGGCGTTCAAGACATCATGGGGTGTTTCCAAAGGAGTACATATTTCATCCACATCAAAAACCCCCAAGGAAAAATTTGGAGAACTCTTATTCTTCATATTACACGAAAGAGTCTCTTTTGCAACAACCAAAGCAGAAATAACAGAGGGTGTCCTGAAATACGCATCATTATAAAATCTTTCATCACATCTGTCCTTGTGATTTTTATCTTCTGCCGATCTGTTCTTGTGATGTTGTGATTTATGCCCACAAAACGAAACATCAACTTGGGACATCAGTCCAACAAGCTCTTGAACATGTTCCGCAACTTTTGTCCTCACACATTTGATTTCTTCAATCAGATTCTGAATACATAAATGAGTAAATATGAAAAGAAGGGAAACTGAATCAAACTCCACACAAACATGTATCGAAATATAATATGAACACTTTTCATATAACTGAAATCCAACAAACACTCATAAAACCATGAACGCTATATATGAAAAGCTCTAAGAAAACTGGAAAACAAACAAACAAATGGAGAAGTACATTTCAACGGGTTCTACCATACACACTTCAAATAATAACCAAATAAGAGCATAGAAAACTAAATCAAATTCCACACAAACATGTATCGAAATATAATATGAACACCTTTCATATAACTGAAATCCAACAAACACTCATAAAACCATGAATGCTATATATGAAAGGCTATCAGAAAACTGGAAAACAAACAAACAAATGGAGAAGTACATTTCAACGGGTTATACCATACTCACTTCAAATCATAACCAATTCAGAGCATAGAAAACTGAATCAAACTCCACACAAACATGTATCGAAATATAATATGAACACCTTTCATATAACTGAAATTCAACAAATACTTATAAAAACATGAACGCTATATATAAAAGGCTCTCATAAAACTGGAAAATAAACAAACCAATGGAAGACCATGCATCGCTATTTCAATTTATTAGCAAATCAGTCTCACGAATCAGACATATTTAAAAATATGAAGACCTTTCACACGACAACTGAACCACATATGAAGAAAAACATTCAAACAATTCTTCTACAACAATAAAGAATATAAAATTCAAACTGTAGCAGACAAAATAAAATCCTTACGTTCATTGCAGCATCTTTGGCTTGTGAATTGTTCATGTCCATTGGGATCTCAACCCTCTCCAATATCAAAGAACCCTTTCCAAATCCCCCCTGTTTCAGCTCCTCTCTCACACGGTTCTTTGCAACCTCGTCAGTCCATCCAGTAATGGTTGGAAATATACGTGGTACACAAACATTCCCCTCAAAATCAACTCGATCCAAGTAAAAAAGCTGAGAAAAAACAAATAAGACTATGTCAATCACATTCATTTTATAAATATGAAAGCCTTTCAAATACACAAAAACCTATCAAAACAAAAAAGAAAGACTTATCGTAAAAAATATGAGTGGACCATAGTATCCGCATTTAAAATTTTTTATTTGAGAGTTCCAAATGTAGCTATTTTTTCTCAAACTTTCTAGTATAGGAGAACACCAATTGAAGTCCTTAACGACTTCAACATCTGCTATAGCTCCAAAGTATGACAGGTTGGGATAACTACTTGACCCAAAATCTATAAAATTTGTGCAAATTATGACGAGAAAGTTCTGCTTAAACAGAATACCCCATTCCTTCTGCCTTTCCATGGCGTCATATACATATGAACTATGAATTTTTTCACCAGTTTTGCTGAACTGTGACCTCCACCACTGAAGAGCATCACCTTCCTTATAACCCAAAATAGGGCGATGACCACGAGGTATACTAAGGGTACACTGAATATCTTCTTCTTTAATCAGTGAATCACGGTCACCACAATTTAGTACCCAAGAGCACCTTGAGTACGACTTAATCCAAGCTGTAAAATCCCTTCAAAACCCATCTCCTTAATATCACTCCTCTGCTTATCATTAAAAACCTTCATGCTGTAGAAAAGACCTCTCGGAGATGAACGAGTGTCTATACACTCAACAATTGGTTTTTCTTTTATAGCACAAGACTTCTTCATACTCTGTTTGGGTTTCACAACAAGCTTCTCTGTTCTAGGCTTCTTAGTTCTACACTTGTTTGTTGTCTCTTTTGGGGGTAAGTCATCCACATTACATTCATCTGTAGAAATCGGAAAAGGAAAACGAACATATGCTCCAACATTTCTCCTCTTCTTCATAACAAAATCAGTAGTTTGGTTGTCATCAGAATCAGAATCAACTTCACCTACACAAAATATCATTAACAAATATGAAAGTCATTTCATTATACCTTAACAAATATTTAACAGGGACATATACACACAAATTTCAAACATATGAAAGGCTTTCATATAACGCAAAAACCTATCAAACCAAGCCATAATGACACTGAAAAATGTTTCCTGTAAACACATTTCATGTTTATGTACCAAAAACATTTCACAGCGACACATTTAAAAAAAATCAAGCGAGTTCCAAACATATGAAAGGCTTTCATATAACGCAAAAACCTATCAAACCAAGCCATAATGACACTGAAAAATGTTTCCTGTAAACACATTTCATGTTTATGTACCAAAAACAGTTAACATCGACACATTTAAAAAAAATCAAGCGAGTTTCAAACATATGAAAGACTTTCATATAACTAAAAAACCTATCAAACCAAGCCATAATGACACTGAAAAGGTTTTCTGTAAACACATTTCATGTTTATATATCAAAAACAGTTTACAGCGACCCATTTACACAAATCAAGCGATTTCCAAACATATGAAATGCTTTCATATAACGCAAAAATCTATCAAACCAAGCCATAATGACACTGAAACAGGTTTTCTGTAAACACATTTCATGTTTATATACCAAAAACAGTTCACAGCGACCCATTTACACAATATGAACACCGTTCAGATAAATAAACTCCAATCAAATTAAGCAATAATTACTTGTCTTCTTCTTCTCAATGCTACGAGCCTCCTTCAACTTCCTCTTCTACGATAATTTGGTCATCACTGCAACAGAATAAACGACATGATACAGAGATCTAGGTTTTCCAAAATCGCAACCTCTTGCAAAGCTCGAAATCGACTACTAACGCAAATCGCCTTCTCAAAATCACCTCCTATGGCAAATCGCCTTCCCAAAATCGCAAATCACTCGATCAATCGATCACAAATCGCCTCCTCTCGCAAATCGACTCAGCACATAACAGAAAACTAATTGAAATGACGATCATACCCCTGCACATGTTGGCGAAAATGCGAAATGATGAAAAGAAATTACAACTTCGACTTATTTACGCCTCAATGCCACCGCGTCCATCTTCACCGTTGGTCATAAAATCGTATGGCTGAGATTGGTCCCTTGGTACCTATTTATAGGCATGGTTTTCTACTGATTCTTCCCAAAACTTGGAGCCTATATCTATGGGCACTACTACCAGTGAAGTTATAATATACTTTCTACTTAATAGTTATTGTGATCTAGTGCATAATGGGGTAAACATGAATATCATTTTGGGCTTTTGTTAAATAAACTGCATGTCAAAATTAATTTTGTGTTTGGGCATTGGACGATATTGTATTAACATGCCATGCACTAGCCAAATGCAGTTATTTATATGTGTACACAACCCATTTATAATTTGTTGATACCTATTGACATTTATTATTAAAGGTTAATTTTTTTTAAAGTAAACCGAAATCATTAATAGGGATGGCAAAAACCCGATGAGTATCCGATCAACCTGCCCCGATTAGAACGGGTGAAACCCGAATTTTTGCGTGTTAGGGTCGGGTTCGGGTTTTTTGAACGGGTTTTGAGCGGGTTCGGGTCGGGTGCAGGTTGACTTATACCCGATCCGGTTTCGACCCGCGCCCGTTCGAATTTTAAAAATTAATAATTTATACAGTAATATGATATAATATAATTTATATTCTCAATCATTTTTTAACAAAAAAACGTTAAAACCTAAATTCTAATTACCCTATCACACAAAAACCTAAAATAATATAATATAACATCTATTTATATTATTATTTTTGCTTGTATTCTAAAAAAATTATTAATTAAGTTCATATTTGAATATCCGAGTCCAGTTTTGGGTTTAGGAGAAAACCCGTACCCGACGGGTTTTTTACGGGTCAGGCACTCGCTCAAATTGGTCGGGTTTCTTGCGGGTCGGGGGCCCGTTCGAAGTGAGCGGGTCCGGTTGCGGGTTGGGCCAAATCCGACCCAAACCCGGCCCGTTTCCATCCCTAATCATTAATATCATGAACGGAAAAAACTCTGCACCTGAAGATCGAGCATCATCTTTAAGACACCTACATCTTTGTACACCTCCAGGAAACCACGTCGAACAAACAGACAACTGAAACTAAAATCACTAAACCAACTAAACATGCCAGATACTCTGGCAATTGCTAGATAAATTAGAAATAAAACACGAAATATACCACCATTCCACCATCCTCTGGGGACATTCTCGCATATGAGCCCGTGCACCTCAGCGAGCACTACTCCTCAAGCACCTCCCACAGGGGTATCCGATAATCACTCGTTCCAGGGTTTCTCGACATCTCCCGATTCATAGAAATCTCATAGCTCAATGTTGGTCTTGATATTACCTTAGGGAATATCTGAATGAGCTTGGCGAAAAAGAAGTCAAACCGCGCAGACTGTGAACCGTCGAAAGCGAGGGCAACAGATCTGGGGTCGAACCCAAATATCAAAGACCTCTTCGATCTACCGACCACACCACAAAACCGACAAAAACCGTACACCACCGCAAAAATCGCTGCCGAAAACCCAAGGCCGCCGGCGAGAACCGACCTCTCCCCAAACCGACGGAAACTGACGTCCACAGCCAAAGACTCGAGCAAAATCGGATTGGACCGGGCAAGGCAGAAAAACGTTTTCGATCAGACCCTGGCCGCTGTGAGCAGAGACCAGCCGACGCTACCCCGAAGGCTTTAACAATCCTAGATCTGGTCCCCTCTGCCCCCAGGCACAGGCGAGGCCGCCATTGATGGTCGTCGGTGACGAGCAGAAAGCCGCCACCCACACCACCAGCCTAGCACGCCCGCCGACTACTACAGCCGCCACAAAACCGCCGTCGACACCCGAATAGGACCGGATCTGGTCCGCCTCCAAGCCCGGGTTACGCCTTCACCCACGAGGGTTATGCTCCATTGTTGCTTGCCTGAGAATAAGGAAAGCCACCGGCGTGCTGAGGCCGAAGCCTGGCAGTACCGTTGCCAACTCTAGATCAAAGAGGAAGAGGGGAAGGCTCTGCTAAAAGGGAGAGAGAAAGGAGAGGATTCGGGTAGCACATCAATGGATTAAGCTGAGTGCGTTTTATCAAAAGTAATTTCGTTGTAATCTTGAAGGTTTTAACGTGGAGAAAAGCTGCCGACAAGATATCAAACCTATAATATATTATTTGATTATGATGATACAACGAAACATTTTAACTTCAAGGTAGCGAAAGATGGACCACAAGGTGATGAGACTCATCCATCAACTAAGGAGTCTTACTCAGTGGGTCGATCAAGAGCAGTGTTCTCGTTGTGTTGGAAAGACATCGAAGATAAGCGTTCTCGTGTTGTCCTAATTACCGTGGGTATTTGCATGAAGGAACCTGAACTCATTCTGGAATACTCTAGATATGGTTACATTTTCTCTCCCTACTTACTATGATAATTTAAGATTGGGGTAATTACAGATCAGTACACCCGTCAAAATCTCATTTCAGGATCAGTTACTTAAGTATGAACTTTTTGTTCTCGGTACCCCAAGTTTAAAAAGTTAACATTTAAGTTCAAGTCTGTTAAAATAAACTGATGTGGTTTGCAAAAAGTCTAAAATGCCCTTATTGTGTAATTTTCAATATATAAAACTATTGTGATGATTATGAAATGTCCATTTTACCCTTAAATGAATATCCAAATGAACTCATGGTATAGGGCACAATTGTCTTTTCAAATGAAGAAGTGAAATAATTAAGGGTTAAAAAATTAAAAAGATAACTTATGAATTGTCAATTTTAACCCTTTCATTCAATACTAACCCTACTTTGATCTCTGTCTTTGCAGCCTCCATCTCCTCAAAATTAAACCCTCTTCATCTACCCCAACTCTGTAATCTCACTCACACCCTCTTCATTCAAACTCAATCGATGGCCATGGACTTCCGCGGTGGCTGCAGCAAATCGACGGCCAAGGAACTTGGCGGCGTTTCAGCTTGGCTCTAGCGGTGGTTGCTCATCGAGACCTTCATCGACTGGTGCTTGGGAGGGCGCTTAGGCGGGTCCTCCCTCGATTGCAGCCGATCTACGGCGGGACCATGAGATATGATGTCTCCGTCGACTGGAACCCATTCCCGAGCAGCCACGCCTCGCTCGCCTGCTTCGTCGCGGTCTTGTTCGAGCTCCGTCTGTAGTCGGCTTCGACCGTCGTCGACTCCTCCGCTCGCAACCGTGATTCTTCCAACTCTCTCGGAGTTTCTCTCGATGCCGATGCTTTCCTCGGCGTCTCCGGCGACAACGGCCTCCCCGGCTAACCAAGATTATAAACCCCTTGTCCGATTCCAATTTTCAATTTTCATTTCACTGATTTAGTCGTAGTTAAAATTGGGGATCTGGGTTATCCTACAATGTGTATGAATATGGAAAAACACCATGTCTTTGATTTGAATGTAAGGTTTTTTGGTTATAACCATTCTATTCGGCGATGGTTCAGTGAGATTGGAGATGACCATTGTTGTTGACTGTTGGAATTTAATTTGTTTTGCTTAATGATAGAAAGATTTGCCAAATAATGGTGTGCCAAAGAAACTAAATAAGGAAAGAATTGAGGTGAGAGAGACAAGGGTATAAAAGTCATTGTGCATTTAAGTTATTTTTAAAATAATTATCATTAAAAAAGGACAAATACACCCTCACTACAAAAGACACATTTTATATTTTACTGAGGGTAAAATGGTAAATTTACATTTATAAAATCAATATACAAGCAAACTATACCTGAGGGCAATTTAGGTATTAAAAAAATTATGAATAGTATTTTTGTTAGATTTAACAGAATTTGAACTTAAGTGTTAACGTTTTAAACTTGGGGTACTGAGAAATTTTTTTTCAAACTTGGGGAACTGATCTTGAAATGAGGTTTCGACGGGTGTACTGATATGTAATTACCCCTTTAAGATTCCCCTAATATTTAATAATTTTCTTGCGTGAATTAATATCTAGTTAAGCTCATTATTTGCTAAAATAGATCATAGACTTGTGCGCATGGATTAAAGATATGATGGTGGAAGTATTCCGAGCCTATGACATGTATTGATTGCTGAAAGCTTTCAATTAGGTTTACAAGGTTTAAAAATATAATCATAGATCTATGTGCACTCTTTTTGACCAAGTAAGTAATTATGTATTACTCAATGATTTTAAAGTATTTCCTTGTCATATTTTGTTATGTGCATGTTTCAAAAGCATGGATTTCATATTAATTAAATTAATATGTTTAAATGATAAATACAGTTAAACATTCTAAATTTCAAACAATCTTACTAAAATGTTATTAAAATGTGAGGGTTGTATTTTCACCCAAAGTCTCTTAGCATGTGAGGGTGTTTAGATAAAACAAACGTATAGTCAATCTTAAGAAAAACATTATGAACCTAAAACATTGTTGTTATATTCAATTATTAACGTATTGATAATGTTGCCAGTGGTGGAATTAGAAAACTTTTCAAAGGGGGCAAAGTTTGTAAGGGAAATTCTTTATCACTACCCTCTACTATGTAACTTTTGCATGTCACTGCCCTCTACTTTTTTCTGTTGCACGTCAGCACTTTATGGTTTCATTTAGTTGCACCGTCCATCAGAGAGTTAAGTTTGATGTAAAATGTCTAAAATATCCCTATATTAAAACAATTGACAAATTAAAAAAAATATCTTTTGAACTTTTAAAAAAAAATATTTTTCATGACATAAATAATAAAAGGGGAAATTGCATGTCACTACTCAATACTATCCAACTTTTGCATGTCACCACCCTCTACTTTTTTTAGTTGCATGTCACTACTATAAGGTTTCATTTAGTTGCACTGTCCATCACAGAGTTAAGTTTGATGTAAAAAGTCCATAAGAACCCTATATTAAAAAAATTCAAAAATTTTTTAAAAATATTTTATCAGATAAATAGCAAAACATTTATTTCAAAATTATTTTTTTGAAATATGGTTTTTTCAAAAAAAATATTATAAAATAAAAAAACCACTTTTAACAACATTTTTTATTTTTAATATTTAAAAAAAAATTATTTTAAGAAAAAATAATGTTCAAATCAGTTTTTTATTATTTATTCTACATAAATTTTTTTAAAAATAAGTTAAACAAATGATTTTTTTTTCATTTTTTCATTTTTAAATACAAGGATATTTTAGTCATCTAAATATTTCAGTTTCAAATTTTATTAAATTACTACAACACCCTTATATTTAAAAATAAAAAAAAATCATTTGTTTCACTTATTTTAAAATTTTTTTTTGGAATATATAATAAAAAAACTTATTTGAATATTAGTTTTTTAAAAAAATATTAAAAAAACGTTGTTAAAAGTGGTTTTTTATTTTAAATATTTTTTTGAAAAACCCATTTTTTGAAAAGAAATAATTTTGAAATTAGTATATTTTTTATTTATCAGATACAAAATATTTTTTTCTAAAGAAGTTTCAAAAGATATATTTTCTTAATTTTATAATTTTTTTAATATAAGAGTATTATGGACTTTTTCCATCAAACTTAACTATCTGATAGATGGTGCAACTGAATAAAACGTTATAGTTGTGACATGAAACTAAAAAAAAAGTAGAGGGTGGTCACATGCAAAAGTTGCACAGTACAGAGTAGGGGTGAGCAAAATAGTCCGGCCAACCCGGCCCAACCCGCGAACCTGGACCAATCCGTCTACTATTGGCTCAACCTGGGGAGACTCGGGCCGGGAATGGGCCCAAAACTAATTATATGGGCCTGGACGCGGGCTTGATTTGTGCTGTCCGTCCCAACCCGCCCCTTTCAAACAAACCTATTTATTTATAATTTATTTACCCCACCAACCCATTTATGTGATAAACTAATCAGCCAAGCCCACTAACACCTAATAACTTAATGTGTAGTCCACTAACCATAACTAAATCCATTTCTTTTCTACTACATAACCATTTAATTGTTCTTTTCTAAACACTCAAATCCTTTACTAACTTCATCATGCACATCACGACACCACATCTTCTTTCTATTCTTCTTTCTTTCGCTCTTCAACTCAACTCTCAACTGAACAGGACCCAAAACCTAACCGAAGAGATGAAGATATGGAAGAGATAGAAGAGGATCTCAGTCGTACCTACCGCATTTAATGCGAAGGAGACCCCTCGGCTCTCTACCTCTCTTTGGCTCAGAGACGCATAGTCAAATCCAATCGGTCTCGTCTTCTTCCCGTTGGATTTTTTCCCGTTGCCAACAGCAACAAACAACTCTAACTCTCAGTTACATCGTCCTTTAAATGGTGTATAACTGCAATATATCTTGAATTCAAATCAGAGTGGGAGTGGTTATTCAACTCATGGATTCATCTGAAACCCACAAGGTAAACTCTCTTTTTATTTGATTTGGATTTTGAGGGTTTAAAGTTTTGATTTTTAGGGTTAGAGTTTCAATTTTCAATCTCTAAAACAATTTAGGGGTTATGATTTTGGGGCTACAATTTGGGGATCGGTTTTGTGGTTTACTTTCGAGAATAGAGTTATGATTGGGGGTTTTATTTTAGGGATTAGGGTAACGATTTGGGGATTTGGGTTTTAGTTTGGGGATTAGGATTACGATTTGGGGGTTTAATTTGGGGATTTATGTTTTATTTTGGGGTTTAAACTTGAATGAGATATGACTTCAGCCTTTCTGCTTCTACTAATAAATTTTCTTAGTCAAACTACCTTTGAAGAATGATACTATCCTACATTAGAAGAAAATTATTTTTTTTTACAAAAAGATGAATTAAATTAGACTTTAATTTTGTTAAATATTAGTGTTTCAATCTTTATAATCTGTTTCATTGTCTAATATGTTTTTAAATGTATAGTTCATGAGTAATGCCTCATTTGCAGAACCAGAATTACTACTTTCTAATTTTCTACGTCTATATGATAATTAAGTGATTAAGTGATAATTACTTATAATTATGTTGTATAATCTATTTTGAGTGTTTGTGATAATTAATTCTAACTCATTAATTCATTATTTATACCTTTTATTATAATACCTTTTATTTTCTAATATGTTTTAAATAAGATAATGTACCTCTTTATGTTGTAAGGTTGTTTAATGTATGATCCGTTATAATTTTCTTTCACAATCTTTTTTCTTATTTATTTTAGGCGGTAGACTCTTAATGTGTGTTGTTTTTCACGTAGAATGGGAATTCAAGTTCACCTCCAATTATACTTGTTGTGGAGCAACAATTAGACCAACACCAACCAGACCAGCAGCTAGACCAACAGGTGAAAAAAGTGGAGGTAAGTTTCCTAAACAAACTAAAAAGACTAGTATTGCATGGAAACATTTTGAGAGGGTAGTTGACAAAAAAGATGCTAAAAATTTTGTCATTAAATGCAAGCATTGCAATCATCCCTATGCCGATGATGTTAATAAGAATGGCACAAATACCCTTTTAAGACATATGAAAAATTGCATTCACAATCTCGAAAACAAAGGGAAGGCCAAGCAACAAACTCTTACCGTCAATTTTTTTTAAAGGCAAAGAGAGTTTGACATCTTGGCATTTTGATCAAAAAAAATGTAGAAATGCTTTAGCCAAGATGGTCATACTCGATGAGTTGCCTTTCTCATTTATCGATGGGGAGGGTTACAAAGAATATGTAGCTGCTTCTTGTCCTCAATTTGAAATACCATCTCGATGGACGGTAGCAAGGGATGTTGAAAAAAGTTTTAAATTTCAAAAATCTAAACTTCAAGAGTATTTTCAATCTCAAACTCCACGTGTCTCATTGACAACAAACACTTGGACCTCTATCCAACAGGTTAATTATTCGTGCTTAACCGCTCATTTTATCACTAATGAGTGGGTTTTGCGCAAAGAAATAATTATTTTCATTCCTATTGATAGTCACAAGGGTGATGACATAGGAAAATTTGTTGAGTTATGTCTTCGGTCATGGGGTTTAGATAAAATCATGATGGTAATAGTTGATAATGCACTGTCAAATGATGCCGTTATTTCTTATTTGAATCAGAGGATGAATGTTTTACCGAGCAATCTTTTTTTTGGGGGGGGGGGAGATTTATGCATATGAGGTGCATAGCTCATACTATTAATCTTATTATGAGCGATGGAATTGGAATGTTGGGTATTTCAATCGAAAGGGTTCGATGTGTTGTAAGATTTATAAAAAACTCCCCAAAAAGACTTGCTCTTTTTAAAAAGTGTGTTGTTATTGCAAAACTTGATGACAAAAGATTGGGTTGCCTTGATTTTCCAACGAGGTGGAACTCCACTTATTTAATGCTAGAGTCTGCATGTAGACTTCAAAGGGCTTTGGAGATTTACGAGGAAGAAGACCTTAGCCTTTCTATTGAAATGGACAAAAAAATTAGAAGAGGTAGTCTCGAAGTTCTTGGTATGTTAACATACCAAGATTGGGCGAAATTACATTCTTTTATGGAGTTTTTGAAAATGTTTTATGATTTGACAAACAAAGTAAGCGGTTCAAAATATGTAACTTCGAACTGTATTTTGGATGACATCAGTGACATTTTCCATATGATAAAAAGGGATCAAAGTAGTGCTCTATTCTTGATATGAGGCATATGGCTAATAAGATGAAAGCCAAGTTTGACAAATATTTTGGTAACATTGACACGCTGAATATGTACATCTTTGTTGCACTTATTTTAGACCCTCGAAAGAAGTTGCGTTTTGTTAATTACGTTGTCAAAAATATTTACCCTCTACATATAAGTTCAAAAATTCAGCAATATATAAATGATGCATTGCGTAACTTATTTGCTGAATATTTGATTTTGTATCCAATTGCCAATGAGTCATCCTCTATATCTGCTATGGGTTTATATGATGTCAATGAGGATGATACGCCTAAAGTTGGGTGTAGTTTTGATGCGTTCAAGAGAGAAAACACCTCTCAAGATGAACATGAGATATCAGAGATTGACAAATATCTGAGTGAGCCTTTAGAGAAGGATCGAACTAGTTTCGATATTCTGAAATGGTGGAGTGCAAATTGTCATATATATCCTATTTTGTCAAACTTGGCTAGAGATATCTTGGCAATCCCTATCTCGACTGTTTCTTTGGAATCTGCCTTTAGTACGGAGGGTAGGGTATTAAATGATTTTCGAAGCTCTCTAAGTCCAACCATGGTCGAATCGCTCATATGTGCACAAGATTAGCTTAGAACAGATGCACCTCCCCTGGTTTTGATAGATGATATGGAGAATATGACTCTTTTTGAAGAAGGTATTTTTCTTATCCAACTTCATATAATATTTATCATATAATATTTAGTTGTCTTTTATAGTGTGAAACTGAAAATTTACTATATCATGTGCAGAGTTATGGAAAGCAAATATCCCTCCTTCATCGTGAATGAAATATGAAATTGAATTGTTGATGACCAAAAAGAGAAGGACCGGATGCGTTATTTTTTGGGTTAGTTCGTTTAAGACCACATGTCATTTAACGCTTTTTGAATGAGGAACAACATCTTTTGATCATATGTGAACGTGAATACGGTTGTATGTTTACCAACCGTTGTAATTGTTATTATACTTTTATCTAAATTTGAGTTATTCAAATTTTTGTGAAGTTTCTAATTGTAGTTACTGGTTAATTAGTTATTGACAATATGGGTTTATAAATTTGAAGTATTATTTTTACACTAGTTACAAGTATGTTAATTTTAAATGTTATGGACAGATCGGGCTAACCCGGAATCCGGCTGGGCTCAACCCGTCCAATTGTCCAGCGGGCAGCAAGCTTCATGGGCCGGGAATGGACATAGAAATAGTCAACCCGCTGAGTCGGGGTTGGGCTCAAAAATAAGCTATGGACTGTCCAACCCGGCCCATGCTCACCCATAGTACAGAGTAGTGATCTGCAATTTCCCCCATAATAAAACACTAGTTTTAAAATTATTTTCTTATATAAAATTGGTTTTTTTTCAAAAAAGTATTAAAAATAAAAAAACCACTTTTCAGAACATTTTTTTTATTTTTAATATTTAAAAATAAATAATATTCAAATCAGTTTTTTATTGTTTATTCCATAAAAAATTTAATAAAAAGGTAAACAAATGATTATTTTCTCATTTTCTCATTTTTTTTAAATACAAGGGTATTTTAGTTATTTAAATTTTCACTTTCAAATTTTATGAAATGACTAAAATAACCTTGAATTTAAAAAACTAAACAAATGAAACAAATCATTTGCTTAACTTATTTTTTTTGAATTTTTTTAATGGAATAAATAATAAAAAACTAATTTGGATATTATTTTTTTAAAAAAAATATTTTTTGAAATATATTAAAAATAAAAAACCTTGTTTAAAGTGGTTTTTTTATTTTTAATAGTTTATTTTTAAATAATTTTGAAATAAGTATTTTATTATTTATGTGATAAAAAATATATTTTTTAAAAAGTTCAAAAGATATTTTTTTAAATTTTCAAATTTTTTTAATGTAGGGGTATTATAGACATTTTACATCAAACTTAACTCTGTGATGGACGGTGCAACGAAATGAAACCATACAGTGGTGACGTGCCATAGAAAATGTAGAGGGTAGTAACATGCAAAAGTTGCATAGTAAAAATTTGTACTAAAAATTTAATATAATTAATTAAAAAATTATTTAAAAATAACAAAAACTAGTTCGAGATTAAATTTTTTATTTTTTACTTGAGTTTCAATTTAACTTTCATGAATATATAAATATGAAGTGAGTCGGTTCACGAGTCTTATAAACTCTTATATGTTGGGCTCGAGTTTGATTAGTTTATCAAACGACTCACCTTTTGACTTAATCTCAACATAATTTTGCTAAGAAAATTCACAAATTTTTAATACGTGATAAATTATAATAGACAAAACAAAGTTTTTAACAAAAAAGTGAAAAAATAGCTTAACTGATACAATAATAATTAATAAGAAATAATTATAATTATGAACCATCAAATAAAATATGAGCAAAATATACTCATTGAAGTGAGTTTAAAAGCCCCAAACTATTAAAATAATTTTAGGCACAAACATCATTAAAAGTATACAACTATAAAAAAATGTTTTTCAATACCAAGGTTTGAACCTTATGGATAAAATGCAACACCTTTACCACTAACTTAAACAACTTTTATTGTTCGACTATACGGGGGGGGGGGGGGGGGGGGGGAAGAACCGTGTATGATTTTTTTTTGAATTCCCGGGCCAAGGGAGGGCGAGTGCCCCCTGGATCCGCCCCTGAATGTTGCATATAAATTCATTTCTCTAGATAATCGCTCATTGTAGGGCTGTTCATCGGGTCGGGTTGGGTAGACCCGGCTCGGGTCAAACTCGACTCGGTTTGAGTCGGGTGGTGAAACCCAGACCCAATACTCGACTCGGTTGAGGAGTCGAGTAGTCGTGTTCGGGTAGACTCGGGTATCGGGTGAGTCGGGTACAACCCAATGAACCCAATAAATTAGCCTATAATAATTTTTTTTAAACTTAATCCAAATTACTTAAATAAATAATATTCATCAAGAAAATTAAAATAAAATAAAAATCTTAACGGAACTCGTGAGTCCAGCCAAGAAATTTGGACATCGCAAGCAAAGGCTTGTGAGTCTTGAAAGAAAATCAAAACAACAACACAATATATAGGAAGAGGGGAGAGTGAAATTTTCACTCACAACCGATGTGGGACTTCAATGTAGGAGGAAAATCAAAGCATGGGGCATGCCACGCGTCACTTTCGTGTGCGTCTGTTTGTCTTCCTCTTGGCGCGCACACTCTCCAATCCATAGAGCCCCACATCGGTAAAGTATGAATGCATTTAATGGTTTATATGTCTTTTTGTTCCCTCATGTACTATAATAAGTTAGAATTGTGGTTGGGTTGATAAGTTTGGTAATGTGTATTGGGTTGACATGTTTAGTGGGCTGGGTTGACAAGTGAATAAGTTTTGGTTTTTGTATATATATATGTGATCCTCGGGTATATTACTGTAGGGTAGTCGGGTACCCAGCGGGTTCAACAATTAGACCCAATACTCGACTCGGTTGGCTTGTCGGGTGGTCAGGTATCGGGTCAGTCGGGTATCGGGTAAGTCAGGTCGGGTGTCGGGTTACCGGGTAAAATGGACAACCCTAGCTCATTGTATAAGGTTAGAGATGTTGAAATCCTTAAACAATTTTCTCTTTTGGATAAAGATATATGTATATCCTTGGCTTCATCTATTGCGCTTGTTATTATAGATGTATAATTTATGTATGTATTAATTCACATGCTAGTTAAGTCTAGCTTATATGTTGATAAACGTGGAAGAAGTTAGATGCCTACTTTAGAGAGATTTTGGAGATATCTTTTGTTGATATTTTCCAATTTATGGTACATGAGCAGATTATACTAGTCTTATTCTTTATAATAAAAATGATGATAAATTGCATGATGAGAAAATGAGAAAATATTATTTTTAAACTGGGTTATATTGTTACCATCCGATATTTTGATTTTTCTAATTTAACAAATGATTGTAAGTCCATTATGTTGGGTTCTAGGGCATCAAAAACACGTTCATAGCAGCGGAAGCGACCTATAAACTGCCCCAAACTTGCACAAGATCGACTTCCATGTTAAATCTTTAGGAAATCGAGTTTTCGGGTTATACCTCAAAACTATCCAGAAACAGATTCTGCAGAACCGTCCTCTTCCCGGCCTTGTAGCTCCCAAACCTGCGCTCTTTTGGAAAATCAGTATTTCACAAAAGTTGTAGCCCTTCGACTTCTCTTTCCAACATTTCCAGTTTCAGGTCAATCGAATCTTGGACGAAGTGGCTATGGCTCACGCAATGTCGGTTGCCGGAACTGGAAAATCTGGACAGTTTCTCAATTCTTGCTTGGATCACCAAGAAACCACCAAGAACACCATGAATGGGAAGAATGGGCTTGAACCTCTTCAAAGGCGCATGTGTATCCTCCCCGAGGAATCAAAGCCACGTAGTTCTTGCTAGAGATTCATACACACACAAATCTACAAGAATTTGGCATGTAGAACAAAAGTGATGGAGAGAGGGAGGAGGAGCCATGGCCGGCCATCTCCATGAGGAAAGAAGAAGATGAATAGAAAATGATATGTGTTGGGTGAGAATGAATATAATATATGGTGATGGTGATGATGAAATGATGAGAGGTACGGGAGGTACGGGCTCACCACCAACTCCATCTCATCATCCTAATCCATAACACCAAACCATGGTTTTGGGCCCTTAATGGGGCAAGCCATAAAATGGGCCTAAATGGGCCGGCCATATTTGGGCCTCATAGGCCGAAGCCCTATTGCTTCGGCTATGTGGTCCCGTGCCGAGTCCAAATATTATCCGACCCCTTTTTCGAACTTATCAAACAAATTCCGATGCGACACCGACGAAAAAACCCCATTTTTCTCGATTCGCAAACCATTCTCACTTACACAGGCCCACGGCCCAAAACGCCCAGTTTTGGCTATGTCTCGTGGCTCAAGTTATCTTGTCTCAAGTTATCCGTCTTGATTTTGTGTGACCCTCCAGGCTCATGCCACCGTTGGCAGATCGGCACAAGAGATCTCTCTTGTCCGATCCATCATAAGTGGTCTCTAGTAAGACGTTATGATTACCCAAGGTGCATGATGATCGATGATTCGATTTAACCTTTGTGCGTTCAAGTCACTATCCTATTATCTCTATATATCCTGATTGATCACAAGGCATAAAGTCGTCATCCTTGTTTAATCAATCATTGTAACTTGATATGTGAGATGGATGAGAACTGATAACCCGTATCACTGGCATGGCCATTCTCTCTCTCAGTCACTCTCGATCAAGAGGCCTTTAACGAATATCTTTCCCATACCGTAGTACGAGGGATAAATCCCTCAGCCGTCTTTCGTGTCACTCATGCAATCCGTTCCGCCACCCAATCATGCCCGTTATTGCAATCCTGTTACGGATAGTGTTAGGCGCAAGTCAAAGCCGGACGTCAATTGCATAGCGATCACAAAGACTCCTCGGTCTAAGGATACAATGACAAGCTACGACACTGAATATGTTCATGACTATATCTATGCAACACTATTCAGGTCGGGTCGTCTGATATCAAACCCCTGATGATATCTATGATATGATTATGGGATCCCGCATCCCAATGACGAGTAAAACTATATCATAAAGAATCATCCTCATACTAGTCGATTCTATGGAAGCATATTTGACCAGGGACCCGTTAAGTTTGATCCGTATAGATCTATGGTTCTACTACTTTCGTGGTCATAGATCAGATCATACTTTAACATATTACTTCAACACATAAGTAATATAAAGCTGATTTTAATCATTTCAAACGACGATAAACTATTACAGACATTTATAGACTATTCCAATTGGAATCAAGGGCACAAATGCTATCACATTAGTAGTATTTGAATCTTAAGCGAAAGATAATGTGTGATAGTATGATAGAAAATTTATGAGCTAGACTTATTGTCAGAAGGGCTTTACACATATAAAGTGTAGATCAATGGCTAAGAAATGCTATGTATTGAAAGTGTCACATAGAGATTAGCATAACCAGCTTTACCACATAATCAAAATTCAGTACTTACGCGTTGACAAGACAAATAGCTTAATGATCGAGAAATTTACAAGCAGCAATTCTCTGTATCTATGGATGATGTCTAAGAGAAGACATATTCGAACCACATGCACATTATTGTTTGACATCTCTTGAAAATACAGTTATTTCTCTTGATTGTGATAGCATTTTTGTGCCATAGTCCAATTGCTAGTAGTCTGTATATGTCTATGTATAATTATCATCGTTTGTAATAAATAAAACGGCTTTGTATTACTTATGTGTTGAAGTAATATGTTAAGCATGATCTGATTTATGACCACTAAAGTAGTAGAACCATAAATCTGTACGGATCACACTTAACGAGTCCCTGGTTAATATACGCTTCAATAGAAGCGACCAGTATGAGGATGGTTCTCAATGACATAGTTCTACTTGTCATAGGGATGAGGGATCCAAGAATCATATCATAGATATCATGAGGTGATTGATATCGGATGACCCACTTTGAATAATGTTTCATAGATCAAGCCATGATCATAGTCAAATGCGATAGCTTGTCACGATATCCTTAGACCAAGGAGTCTTTGTGATCGCTATGCAATGTACGTGCGGCTTTAACTTGCGCCTAACGCTTTCCGTAACAGGATTGCAATAACGGGCATGATTGGGTGGCGGAACGGATTGCATGAGTAACACGAAAGACGGCTAAGGGATTTATCCTTTCGTACTACGGTATGGGAAAGATATCCGTTAAAGTCTTTTTGATCGAGAGTGACTAAGAATAAGAGCATGGCCATGCCAGTGATATGGGTTTTCAGTTCTCATCCATCTCACATATCAAGTTACAATGATTGATTAAACAAGGATGATGACTCTATGCCTTGTGATCAATCGGGATATATAGAGATAATAGGATAGTGACTTGAACGCACAAAGGTTAAATCGAATTATCGATCATCATGCACCTTGGGTAATCATAACGTCTTACTAGAGACCACTTATGATGGATCGGACAAGAGAGATCTTTTGTGCCGATCTGCCAACGGTGGCATGAGCTTGGAGGGTCACACAAATTCAAGACGGATAACTTGAGACAAGGAAAACTTAACGTTTCTTGAGGAGCAATACATGGGCAAAACTGAAGGTTTTGGGCCATAGGTTCGGTATGAGAGAATAATTAGGGAATCGAGAAAACTGAGATTTTTCGTCGATGTCGCGTCGGACTTTGTATGATAAGTAATGACAAAAAGGGTCGGGCGACTTTTGGACACGACACGAAATTACATGGGCGAGCCCATTGGGCTCTGCCCATGAGGTGACATGGCCGGCCCAACAACGGCCCATTGTGGGCCAAATAAGCCCTACATGGCCGGCCACTTTGGTGGGCCCAAAGGTGGGGGCCACAACACACCATACTTAGTTGGTGAATGTTGATTAAGAGGTGAGTGATTTGAGGGGTATGGGTAATGACACCTTTAAGCCCATACCAATCACCTTTTGACCCATGCTTATGAGATTGATGAAGTAGAGAAAGATAAAATAATCAATTACACAATTCTCACTCTCACAACTCTCTCTCTCTCTCTCCTTGGCCGGCCACCCCTAGCTCTCCTCTCCTCTTGCTCTCTTGTTCTTCATTTAATTGTTCTAGTAGGCATTAAGTGAAGGATCTTGAAGATCATCCCTTTGGTGTGGACTTGCTCTAGAGAAGAAGATCACAAAGTTCTTCTTTATCGATTCAACAAAGACTTAAAGGTAAATTTCTTGTGGAATAGATTTTGCCTTGAGATTTAATGGTTCAATGTTCTTGGACAAGGTTTGGAGTTGATTTGTTAAATGCTTCCGCTATCTCGATGTTAAGGAACGCTACAAAACCCTACAGATTGTGCTTTAAGACGTACTTGATGGATCTCGAGGCTTACAATCTAATGCAGAGTGGATCTCCTATGTGTTAGGAGACCACACTCTCTTTGATAACATTTTGTGCCCTAGTCCGATTGCTAGTAGCCTGTAAATGTCTATGTACATTATAATCGTTTGTAATATATATAAAACGGCTTTGTATTACTTATGTGTTAAAGTAATATGTTAAGCATGATCTGATTTATGACAACTAAAGTAGTAGAACCATAAATCTGTACGGATCACACTTAACGAGTCCCTGGTCAATATATGCTTCTATAGAAGCGACCAATATGCGGATGGTTCTTAATGACGTAGTTCTACTTGTCATAGGGATGAGGGATCCCAGAATCATATTATAGATATCATGAGGTGATTGATATCGGATGACCCGCTTTGAATAGTGTTTTCATAGATTAAGCCATGAACATATTCAAATGCGATAGCTTGTCACGATATCCTTAGACCGAGGAGTCTTTGTGATCACTATGCAATGTACGTGCAGCTTTAACTTGCGCCTAACGCTTTCCGTAACAGGATTGCAATAACGGGCATGATTGGGTGGCGGATTGGGTTGCATGAGTGACACGAAAGACGGCTAAGGGATTTATCCCTCATACTACGGTATGGGAAAGATATCCGTTAAAGGCCTCTTGATCGAGACTGACTGAGAGTAAGAGCATGGCCATGCCGGTGATACGGGTTATCAGTTCTCAGCCATCTGACATATCAAGTAACAATGATTGATCAAACAAGGGTGACGACTCTATGCCTTGTGATCAATAGGGATATCTAGAGATAATAGGATAGTGACTTGTACGCACAAGGTTAAGTCGAATCATCGATCGTCATGCACCTTGGGTAATCATAACGTCTTACTAGAGGCCCCTTATGATGGATCGGACAAGAGAGATCTTTTGTGTAAGGACCGCTCCCGGACAATTTGGGTCAATTTTGTGAAAAATGGATGAAAATTTAAAAATTCGCGATTTGACCAAATTTTGACCCGAGAGTCACCGAGGACTACTATTTGAGCCATTTTAAGATGAAATTGTAATATTATGGATATTAGGTTCATATGGAAGCTAAAATTTAGCGAAACATCACGGTTCCGACGGTTTCGAAAAACGTGTCCGTTTCGGACGATTTCGGGTCCGAAATGACAAAAGTGGCTTGTGGGACCCCCTACTTTACACTTGGCATGTATCTAGAGGGGGGAGACTTTTGAGTGATTAAAAAATTAATTGTTTTAATTTAGATTTAAAAGAAAATGGGAAATAGGTATATTTTATTAGTTTAATGTTTAAATAATTTGATTTAAGTGATAAGAGAGGGGGAGGGAAGCCATTCACGGCAGAAACCAAGAGAAGGAGAGAGAGAGAGGAGGGCTGGCCGAGAGAGAGAGGAAGAAGGAAGAAGAGGAGAAGAGCTTGGGCGATTTCCCGACGATCCGGCCGCGTGATCGACCATTTTCTTGCGTATTCAGGTTCCTCACATCATTGGCTACGGTGAGCAACTCATTTTTTTTCCATCGTGATGAGTTTGAGTTGTGGGTTGATGAGAAATGAGTGAAATGATAATGGAGTAGAGTTGTAGGGGTGTTTTGGAGCATTTTGGGACGTTTTTGGAATTTTCCGGCGGCCGGAGGGTTCGCCGGAGCTCCGGCCAGTGTGGTGGCGCGCCGGAGGTGGTCCGGCAATGGCCAGCCCCTGCCTTGGCTGGCCGTGGCAGCCTATGGCGACCGTGGGCCGTTTGGGCCTCTCGGGCCGTGAATGGCCCGGGTGGTCCCACGAGCCCGGAATTCGGGTTTGTGAGTTTCGGGAGGTCTCGGGTAACCCTCGAATCGATAGTTGGCACCCTTGGTGATTTTTGGATTTAAATTACGAAAATTGGAAAATGCGTGTCGAAACTTTAAATTGCGCGATTAAATCGCTCGGGTGTCGAAATTCGATTCCGTCAATTGCGTTGGTCCTCTCGAATATAATTAGGAATTTAGACACCAATTTGGGAATTTTCGGAGTCCCGAGGGACAAATTCACTCAACCGGGCAGATTGGACTTAACGGGCAAAATGGGCCGTTCCGGGCCCATTTGGACAACTTAGGTTAATTAAGAATTGTTGGAGTGAGCGATACTTGTCGTGGTGGCACTTGGGTTTAATTTCGTGAAAATCCGGATTTCGGTTAGTTATTAAAACTTGTGATTTTGTCACTTTTAGATTCCTTTGACGATCGCGGGAAAGGAAAGGCATAGCTTGGCGTCGCGAAAACCTTAGGAGCTTACGTTGGAAAATTTGAGGTAGGGGGACATAGCTTACCTAGACTCAATCTCTTGATGCATTGATTGAATTTATTTGAGTATTTAATCGAGATAAAATGAAATGTTTGAACACCTTTTGCTCGATGTTGTGAATTAAATAGCATGTTGATGTGTTGATATAAATGCCTCTCTGTGAATTAGTTGAGTATCAAACTTGAACTGCTTGTGAGCACCTAGTTGTGCATGGTTATATTATTGCTTTTCAGACGATGACTTATTCCGTCTCGCACTTGTCTTGTTTGGGTGGATGTAAATGCCTCTCTGTGAACTAGTTTCTTGCACTTGGTTTGTGTTCTGTGAATGTATCGAAGGGTGTTGGGTGTGGTTGGTAAGGGTGTTGTGATGTGGAAGGGTGGAAAGGTGATGGGAGGCTGTGTGGTTGGATGGATAATCGAGTCAGGAGCGGTACCCCTCCTGGCCGTGATCGATTTCCATTCGGGGGTTGAACCGAGTCAAGGGTGGTACCCCTTGGCCGTGATTGGTTACCTCAATTGTATGGCGGTGTGGTTGGATGGATAATCGAGTCAGGGGCGGTACCCCTCCTGGCCGTGATCGATTTCCATTCGGGGGTTGAACCGAGTCAAGGGTGGTACCCCTTGGCCGTGATCGGTTACCTCAATTGTGTGGTTGTGTTTGGATGGGCAATCGAGGCAGGAGCGGTACCCCTCCTGGCCATAATCGATTCCCGTTCGGAGGTTGAACCGACCAAGGGTGGTACCCCTCGCCGGTCGTAATCGGTTACCTCGGGAGTTGTGAAGTGGTTGGTGGATGAGTAGTGGAAGTGTTGTGATTCGTACTTTACTGATTTCTTTGTGCTTACATGTATGTTTTTCCTCATCCTTGCTGTTTGTTTTAGTCTCTGGGTAGCGTGTTCACCCCTACTTGTAGTTGTGCAGGTTGGTGATTCTGAGCACACTTTTGGTGGGAGCTTTTGGGGATGTGTCGTGTCGACGCACTGTGTTTTTGTTGTTGTTGGCTTTTGTAGACTCTGGTCTGAGTCATTTGCCATGTATATTTCTGTACCGCAACTTGTATAAAATATTTTGATGTAAATATTTGATTGACTAGCCATGTCGTGCCTCACTTTTGTACGCGTTACTTGTTGGTTTAATACAGATTTTAAAAAGAGAAATGGTATCGATGTATTTGTTGTAAACAGGTTTCTTTATTTGACTCGTGCAATCCCATTTTGAACTAGGGACGCCTAAATCAAAATGTGACGGCTTCGTGCGAGAATAGTTATGTTGTAATTTGAGGACGCTCGAGTTATTTCATAACTATATCGCATCGTGTTATTTCAAAGGTTTTTAAATTCTTCGGGTAACGACTTTAATTCGGGAAACCGGATTTTGGGGCGTTACATTTTGCGCCGATCTGCCAACGGTGGCATGAGCTTGAAGGGTCACACGCATTCAAGACGGATAACTTGAGACAAGTAAACCTTAACGTTTGTTGAGGAGCAATCCATGGACAAAACTGAAAGTTTTGGGCCATGGGTTCGGTTTGAGAGAATAATTAGCGAATCGAGAAAACTGAGTTTTTTCGTCGATGTCGCGTCGAATTTTGTTTGATAAGTAACGACAAATAAGGCCGGGAAAACTTTTGGACACGACACGAAACCACATGGGCGAGCCCATTGTGCTCGGCCCATGAGGTCACGTGACCGGCCTAAACAAGGGCCCATTATGGGCCCAATAAGCCTCTTGTGGCCGGCCCACATTGGTGGGTCGAATGGTGGGGGCCACACAACACCATGCTTAGTTGGTGATTGTGGATTAAGAGGTGAGTGATTTAAGGGGTATGGGTGATGACACTTTAAGCCCATACCAATCACTTTTGACCCATGCTTATGAGTTGGATGATGAATTGAAATATCTAATATTGATTCATTATACAAATTATCACACAACTCACAAAAACTCTCTTTTTCTCTCTAGTGGCCGGCCAACCTCTCTCTCTCCTCCATCTTGCTCTATTGTTCTTCATTTAATTGTTCTAGTAGGCAATTAAGTGAAGGATCTTCAAGATCATCCCCTTGGTGTGGACTTGCTTTAGAGAAGAAGATCCGAAAGTTCTTCTTTATCGATTCAACAAATACTTAAAGGTAAACATCTTGTGGAATAGATTTTGCCTTGGGATTTAACGGTTTATGTTCTTGGACAAGGTTTGGAGTAGATTTTATTAAACGCTTCCGCTATCTCGATGATCTAGAATGCTCCAAAACCTTACAGTGGTATCAGAGGGTGGTTAACCCTCTTAATCTTTGTCTTGTTGAACTTGTTTCGGTTTTATGATTATTTGCATGCCAAAATTGTTGATAACATGATTTTAATGCTTTTTGGGATAATTGCATGAAATATATTATTTTTGAAAATATATTGAATTTGGAATTTTTCGGAAATTATTGGATTTGTCGGGTCCGAGAAGAGACTCTCGGGGAGCCGGACCGGGGGTACCGGACGGAGGTCACCGGAGGCCAGGGAGGCCAGCGGTGACCGGAGCCGTCCCCACTCTTGGCCGAGGCCGAGAGTGGAGGCAAGCTCGGTTTGGGCCTTCTAAGGCCCAAACCGAGCCGTGATGTAGGGCTCGGCCCAATGGGCTTCGGCCCATTGGCTTGGCCCAACTTGGTTCGTGCACGGTTTTTGATCCGTGGCATGAACCCGCGATCCAATATTTCGAAAACTTTCAAAATTTAATCGGTTTCGATAAATTGTTTTTCGAAAAGGTCTAGTTTCGATAAACCCGACCAAGCAACTTGGCAAAGTTAAAACCGGAATAATTGCATATTATTTGATAACATGTTTGTGTGATAACATGTTGGATGATGTGATGAGATGTATGATGCATTAGTAGCCCATTAGATTTTATCGCTTTCATGGTTTGCATACCGTTAGTGTTAGCGTGTAATTATTCTTTCATTCGAGCCCATAAAGTGTAATTATTTTTTATCCGGTCTACGAACCGAGTATTAATTGTAATTACTACTCAAAGACGAGAAGGATGGAAAATCGAGCACAATGACGGTCTTGGAGGAAGTCCAAGAGCTAATGGGACCCCGAATGAAAAAGACGAGAAGATGTTGTGACTCGTAGAATCCTGAGATTAGGATGGGCTATAAAATGCATATTTAACGCTTTATGTTTGCTTGCTCGTGTTATTTAAATAATAACATGCTTGCATGCTTAGCTTATAAGTTTATAAGCCATCACCTCACATGCAAAGATTAAAATCGATTTTAATTTTTTGCATGTTTAAAGCGTTGTGAACCATCATCACACGAGTTGTGATGGATGAGTTCAATTTTGAAACGTGTTTGCACGTGTTTGCACGGGTTGCAAATAACGGCTTCAAATGAAGATAGTATGTGATACAATTAGAAACGTCACAACACGGGTTGTTGATGACGGGTTCGTAATTGTGCCAAATACTTTCGAATTATTTAACACAACCAAATTACAACATAATTTGAGTCAAGTGAGATGCCACCCAAATTCACATTTCGATGATCTAGAACGCTCCAAAACCTTACACCCTTCCCGCGTAAACAGAAAATATATCGATAGTGCAAGTAATAAAAGCGTTCAATGAAGCCCCGAATATCCATCCCACGAGGAGTGTGTGTAGGGTTTGTAGAAATGTGGGCGCTAAGCATACTAGGTCAATGCAATCGGGCATAGATGAACACAATTTGAGGAAATTTTTTATAGCACTCTTTCAAACTATAAAAAACCCTATCAACTAATCTAGTTGTATACCTAAGTATCCACAAATTTACAGTACCCAATATCATGTGTTATTAATAATCCAAAATCAACAATTATCAATATCACAAGACCACTTCAAACGGGCTTCAATACTTAGGAGTGGAGTTGGGCCTTCTCTAGGCTCCGATTCAAATAAAAATAAGGCTTCATCTACACCTATTGTTATCAAGTTCAATCCTAAGTTTTTCAAAAGGCTCACAAGAAAGGTAACCACTCAACTAAGAATTTGTGGGCAAATTTTTGGACTGAAATGGAGTAGTTTATCAATTTCTCTCGTGCTTCTTGCATATCAAATCTCAATGTCTTTCAGTTTACTCAAATCATCATGACTCTTCATTAATGTAATATTTTGGCTTTTCTCTCCCGCCTTGGGATGGTTTAGTCATTCTCATTAATAAACAATATATTTGCTGAGCAAAAAAAAGGAAAGAGAAAGAAAAGGGTATTTGCATTCAAGGGGTGACGTGTGAAGGGTAGGTCAAGTTACAAACAAGATTACTTTGTTTGTGGGCTCGACTTCTATTTCTCTAATTCGTAACCTAAACCTAATCAGGGTTTTATGATCTGAATTTGGGCCAATATTTGGGCTTTACTTCCATGACCAAAGTCATTTCTTTCATTTGGTCATTGCTTATTGGTTGTAAGTCCATTAGTAGTATTTGAATCTTAAGCAAAATGTCATGTTATAGGAAATATGCACTAGGTCAAGCATATTATCCATGTAATTTACATTATCGTTATTAGCAATAAAACGACACTTTTTTTTATCATGGTGTTATGATAATAAGTTGAATACTAATTTCGTCTGAGGTCATCGAGTATGTAATCATTTGATAGTAAAACCTGATCAATCATGCTCTCTGGATCCTTCGGCCTACCTGGCTCTGATCCACTGGCCCGCCGACCCGATGAGATCTGGGCAAACCTGGCTCTGATACCACTTGTTAGGGAGAACCGGGCCTTACCAAGGAAGAGCACACCACAAGGAAAGCCCATACACACATTAGAGCTCACCTTTGACCCAAAAGACTTCTTGTTGGGGAGAACCGGGCCTTACCAAGGAGGAGCATACCACAAGGAAAGCCCATACATACATTAGACCCCACCTTTGACCCAAAAGACTAGTCTAGTGGGTCTTGGGTGTAATGTGTATATAAACTCTCCTTATACCCCGTACGCTTCAGATGTGGGACCTGGACTCACATGTCGAATTCCTAACTGAAGGATTCCTATGGGTTCTATAGAATAATTTCATGCAGCGGACTTGAAATAACCATGGGAATCGAAATGAAAACATGGATCTTATTGTTAAAATTCAGCATGCATAAATATTTTCTAGGTCTGAAAAGTTTACCTTTAAAATCGATTTAAACACAAAGATATGTGTTTCTCTAGGTAGTCCACACAAGCACAATACCTTGAAGAGGTTTCTTCACACACCTTTGCTAGCGTTGTGTGAAGAATTGGACAAAGCAACAATGGAGGAGTGTGAGAGGGAGGCTCGGCCGAATCCAAGAGAGAGAGGGGGGAGAGTGCCGAAAATCAGCTAGGGTTTTTAGGAAAAATATATTTTGTAATTAAATAAAATCTGATTTTTTAATACCTTTTATAATTACACAATAAACCCCTTTATTTCCATAATTGCACTTAAGCCCCATTCTCAATTAAAACCAAGAATGTACTTTAAGCTCACTTAGCCAAAACCAAATCAAAACCCATTTAATTGAGTTCTAATTATATGGTTTAGCTAAACCGGTCAAATCTCTCCAAATGCTTTCTCGAGAGTGAAGCCTAGCAAATTCTCTACAACTTTCATGTTTTGTTCTTCACCCAGTTTGGATGGCAGGACCTCTGTCTGGAGCAAAGCAGTTTGGTCGATGGTGTTGGACAGTGCTGACCGGGTTCTTCGGTTGTCGGCCTTGTATCTCCCAAACCAGGGCTCTAATGTGAAATGGCCATTTGACAAAACTTGTATAACTTTGAGTCTTCTTTAATCTGCCGCTGGTTTCAGGTCAAGCGAACTTTGGAACAAAGAACTACACCTCACGCAATATCCGTCGCCGGAACTGGACAGTTGCTTCGGTTGATCAAATCAAACAAGGAGAACACGTTTGGATCTTCTCTCTAACGGTATCCACACGGATAAGATGATCAAAGATCCATACACAAACAACCTACTAGAGTTGTGTTTGAAGATTGAGAGAAATAAGCAAAAAGGGAGGGAGAGAGAGAGCACCAAAAACACTTGTGATATTTTGTGAGTTGTGTGTGTTGTGTTGGTGATTGTGTATATGAATTGATGTGTATTGGGTTAAGGGAAAGATGATGATGGTCATTGGGTGGCCTCTTTTAATCATACTTACCCAATAAGATTAGGATAATGTGTATCTAGTCATCATCCACTTAACCAAAGTTAGTGGAGAAAAGGACCCACCCTTTGTTCCACTATTGGGCCTTTGTTGGGCCGGCACTAAGGGCCTCGTGGCACAAAGCCCAATGCTTCGGCCATGAGGTCCTGTGCCGCGTCCAACTAACCCCCGAACTTATCGTATAAAGTCCGACACGACATCGACGAAAGATATAGTCTTTCTCGATTTGCGTGTCACATTCAATTACACATATCCATGGCCCAAACGTCCAGGTTTGCCCATGCATCTCTCTCAAGTATCGCCGACCTTTCCTTGTCTCTCATAATCCATATCTTATGTATGTGATCCTCTAGGCTCATGCCGACGTCGGCGGATCGGCGTAAAATTCCATTTTACCCGATCCATCATAAGTGGCCTCTAGTAAGACGTTATGATTAACCGACGTGCATGATGATCGATGATTCGATTCAACCTCTTGTAGTACATGTCGCTATCCCTTTATCGCCCGATATCTAGATTGATCATAAGGCATAGACACGTCACCCTTATTTAATCAATCTCTGTTTCTCGATCTGTGAGATTACTAAATACTGATAACCCGTATCGTTGGCACGGCCATGCTCTCCCTTCAGTTAATCTCTATCGAGTGGCCTAAACAGATACCTCTCTCATACTGTAGTATGAGGGATAAATCCCTTAGGCGCCTTTCGTATCACTCATACAATCCGTCCCCGTGCCAATCATGTCCGTTATGGTTGTCTTGTTATGGACAACGTTAGGAGCAAGTCAAACGTGGTTCTTTACTGTATAGCGATCACAAAGACTCCTTGCTCTAACGATACGACGACAAGCTATCACAATTGAATGTGTTCATGACTGTATCTATGCAACACCATTTAGT
Source organism: Geranium rotundifolium (assembly GCA_963920655.1). Classification (NCBI taxonomy): domain Eukaryota; kingdom Viridiplantae; phylum Streptophyta; class Magnoliopsida; order Geraniales; family Geraniaceae; genus Geranium; species Geranium rotundifolium. Next base: position 26,133,688 of record OY987312.1, on the reverse strand, counting down.
GCGGGTCGTCCAATATCACTCACCCGAGTATTATCTATGATCTGTTTCCGGGAGCCCTTCCCAATGGCAAATAGAACTATACCATAAAGAATCATCCTCATACTTGGTCGCTTCATTGAAGCATATTTGACCAGGGACCCGTTAAGTATGATACGTACAGATATATGGTTCTACTACTTTATTGGACATATATCAGATCAGACTTAACTTATTACTTCAACATTAAGTAATATAATGCCGATTTTATATATTGCAAACGATGATTAATAAATACAGACATTTACAGACTAATACAATTGGACTAGGGCACAAAAATGCTTACAAGGCTCAAAGCCCTTTTGAGTGACCAAACTTGGATGGTATCACGCTTGGCTTGTAATTAATTGCGTTTAAGTGAATTATTACAGTATGATTATATATCGATACAATCTTAATCTGGAATCATCAATTGCAAATCCATGCAAAGATGATCTCTTATCCAGTTACATGCAAATATGATTAAATACCGGTTTTTAATCTTTGCATGTGGGTGATAGCTAAACATACATAATATTGTATATAAAAACTATCATACATTCACACATATTTAATATACAAATGCAACGGTAAATCATGCATAACTAAGCTCATCTTAGGTTCCTAGGAATCTAGCAAAACTAATCCTAAAGACTTGGTTTTCAAGATCCAGACTTACTCTATCCTTTTGGCCTCCCACTAGCTTCGAGCCTCCTCCAGACTTTGAGTCTTCCTCTTAACTTGTATCTTGCGTCGATATTCGTAATTACAAATTTAATAAATTAAAGTAAATACAAATCACGACACGCAAGTCGTATTTACTACAACTCAAAACTTAGCAACACGCAGTTGCAAAACCGAAATTAGAAAACATACAAGTCTAGAGGGCTTAGCTATACATCATGTGGAAAACAACATGTTATCAAAGATTATGTGATCACTCATCATGCTTATCAAACAACAAGTTTTCCACATTTTATCTTTCTTAAGTCTGGAAAATTCCAGTTTATCAAAACCGGACTGTTTAAATTAATTAATTGAATTTGAACTGGTTCACGCTGGTTTATCGAAACCGAACCTAATCTAAAAATTAAAAAATATAGAGCTTTAAATATTCTTGCGAACTGGCCGGTTCTGCTCGAATCTGGTCGATCCGAACCGGCCCAACCGAGGTCGCCCGTGGAAGCAAACTATGGTGGCCCGCGAGGGCTGCAATGGTCGCCTGCGGGACTAACCGTGGTCACCCACAAGAGCAACCATGGTGGCCCGCGAGGGCTGCCATGGTCGCCCTTGGGCAGACCCTAGTTGCCCGTGAGGGCTGCCACGGTCGGCCGCAAGCGACCCGGTCGGCCCTTGGTGCCGACCATGGTCTGCCCTAGGGCTTTCCATGGTCCACCAAGGGTCTCGACCCTGGATAGCCATGGCTCGGCCATGGCTAACCTAAAACAGCCCCAAAATATTTTTTTTTTCAATTTTTCAAATCAATTAAAATCTGATTGTTTTTTCAATTTTCATGCATATTCAAACCGATAAACATATGAACAATTAAATCAAAAAACTTAGATCATACATACTTGAATTAAACACAAAATAACACATTCTCTGATAACACTGAAGGATTCCCATGGGTTTCATAAAATAATTTCATGCAGTGGACTTGAAATAACCATGGGATTCGAAATGAAAACATGGATCTTATTGTTAAAATTCAGCATGCATAAATATTTTCTAGATATGAAAAATTTACCTTTAAAATCTATTTAAACACAAAGATATGTGTTTCTCTAGGTAGTCCACACAAGCACAATACCTTGAAGAGGTTTCTTCACACACCTTTGTTAGCGTTGTGTGAAGAATTGGACAAAGCAACAATGGAGGAGTGTGAGAGGGAGGCTCGGCCGAATCCAAGAGAGAGAGGGGGGAGAGTGCCGAAAATCAGCTAGGGTTTTTAGGAAAAATATATTGTGTAGTTAAATAAAATCTGATTTTTTAATATCTTTTATAATTACAAAATAAACCCATTTATTCCCATAATTGCACTTAGGCCCCATTCTCAATTAAAACCAAGAATGGGCTTTAAGGCCACTTAGCCAAAACCAAATTAAAAACCAATTTAATTGAGTTCTAATTATATGGTTTAGCTAAACCCATTTAATGTTTAGGCCTCTTGATGAGTGTGACTAAGAGAAAATGTATGGTCATACTTAGAATTGATAGAGTTATCATTCTCAATCAACTCGAGATCAAGAAACATTATTTAATAAATAAAGGTGACGTCTTTATGCATTATGTTCATTCAAGATATCCAGAGACAAAGTGATTGTGATAGTTACAACTAAAGGTTAAGTTGAATCATCGATCTTGATGAATATTGGATTTATCATAATGTCTTGCTAGATGCCACTTATGATGAATATGCCAAATAGAGATTTCGTGTCATTGCCAATATTACATGAGCTTACATGGTCATACACAAAGAACGATTTCGAAGAAACATGTGCTTTTGAAGCCCATATTGAATAAGTGAAAATAGGCATTTTAATTATATTCATAATATAATTAATAAAGGTGTATTTTCAAATTAGGGATTTCGAAACTAATAGGTTTATATTTGGATTAGGAATCTGATTGGAAGTAGGAAATTTCGAATTAGGAATTCGAAATTAATTAGCATTTAATCATGATTAAAACTAAAACTCTGCATGTATAAATACACCTTTTTGGGAACAATTAAGCTAGCGTTTCATGCATTATTACCCTTCACTAAATATTCAGAGCTGCTTGTTAAAAAGTCCTCCGGACGAAGAAGGTCGACCCTAGCTGATCGACTTCTTTATGCTTCGATCAGTTCGTTCGTGTGGATACCGGTAGAGAGCACATCCCATTGGAGACGGTTAACAGATTTACATGGAACATGTACTTGATCCGCGTGGAAGGTCTGTAAGTTTTGCGAAGAAGCTGTGAAAGCCTGATACTACAAGAGGTAACTATTCGATCCTTTTCATCGATTAATCTAAATTGTTTGGATACTTGTGACGAAAACGTGGTTAATATAATGCTTCCTCTGTGTATGAGATCCCACGTTTTCCAACACATGTAATGGTATAATAGAAAAACTTTGAGCTCGACGTGTTGTTGGATCTTTTACACATATGAAGGTGTAGATCAATGTCTAAGAAGTACTATGTAGTGAAAGTATTCCAAACAAATTAGCATAACCAGCTCCACACCATGATCATAATTCACTACTTCTGCGTTGACAAGACAAGTAGCTAAATGATCAAGAAATTTATCAGCAACAATTCTTTATTTCTATGAATGATGTGTAAGAGAAGACATATTCGAACCACACGCAGGTTGTGGTTTGACAACTCTTGAAAATAGAGTTATTTCTCATGAATATGTTTTAGAGACACACTTGATGGATTGACGCTGACAATCTAACGCGGGGTGATCTCCTATGGGTTAGGAGACCACGCTCTCTTCTCGCGTAAACGAAAAATGTATCGGTCATGCAAGTAACAAGGGCGTTCAATAAAACCCCGAGTATCGATTACACAACGAGTATGGGTAGGGTCTATAGAAATGCAGGCGCTAAGCAAGCATACTATGTCGATGCAATCAGGCTTGGAATGTAAGTATTTTTGTGCCCTAGTCCAATTGTATTAGTCTGTAAATGTCTGTATATATTAATCATTGTTTGCAATATATAAAATCGACATTATATTACTTATGTGTTGAGATGATAGGTTAAGTATGATCTGATATATGTCCACCAAAGTAGTAGAACCATAACTGACTTAGGCGTGATGCCAAAGGCGTATAATCTAGTAAACTTATTTTGTGACAACACAGAGGCCATTGCGCAAGATAAAGAGCCCAGAGCACATAACAGATCCAAACATGTACCTAGAGAATATCACCTAATACGAGAAATCATCGAGAGGGGTGATGTGAAGATCACTTACGTTGCAACAGATGATAACACAGCCAAACCTTTGACTAAGGCTCTTTCTCAACCTAAGCCCGAAAAGCATGTGAGGTCAATGGGTATAGACTGGGGCTTAGATTGGAACTAGGGGCAAGTGGGAGATTGTAACATTTTTGTGCCCTAGTCCAATTGTATTAGTCTGTAAATGTCTGTATATATTAATCATCGTTTGCAATATATAAAATCGGCATTATATTACTTATGTGTTGAAGTAATAGGTTAAGTATGATCTGATATATGTCCACCAAAGTAGTATAACCATATATCCGTACGGATCACACTTAACGGGTCCCTGGTCAAATATGCTTCAATGAAGCGACCAAGTATGAGGATGATTATTTATGGTATAATTTTATTTACCATTGGGAAGGGCTCCCAGAATCAGATCACAAATATCACTCGGGTGAGTGATATTGGACGACCCCACTGAATGGTGTTGCATAGATATAGTCATGAACACATTCAATTGTGGTAGCTTGTCGTCGTATCCTTAGACCAAGGAGTCTATGTGATCGCTATACAGTAAAGAACCGCGGTTGACTTGCTCCTAACGTTTTCCATAACATGACAACAATAACGGACATGATTGACACGGGGACAGATTGTATGAGTGATACGAAAGGCGGCTAAGGGATTTATCCCTCATACCACGGTATGGGAAAGATATCCGTTTAGGCCACTTGATCGAGAGTGACTGAAACAGTAATTGATTAAACAAGAGTGACGACTCTATCTCTTGTGATCAGTCGGGATATCGGGAGATAAAAAGAATAGTGACAATGTACCACATGAGATTAAGTCGAATCAATGATCATCATACACCTTGGGTAATCATAATGTCTTACTAGAGATCACTTATGATGGATCGGGAAGATAGGTTTTTACGCCGGTCTGCCAACGGTGGCATGAGCTTAAAGGGTCACACACATGGATTTGGATTCTGGGAGATAAGAAAAGATTGGCAACTTTTGGACCCGAGCCATGGAAAAAACTGGGGTTTTGGGCTGTGAGCCCGTGTTTGTGAGAATGGATCGCGAATCGAGAAAACCGAGTTTTTTCGTCGTTGTCGTGTTGGACCTTGTTTGATAAAGTTCGGAATAGGGTCGGTCACTTAATGACACGAGACATGCCCAAAACGGGATTTTGAACCACAGACCCGTAAGTGATGAGAAGTTAATGGATCGGGACACGACCGGGTGTCTTGGGAATAATTGCGTCGGGTGATGTCGAACATACCCAGGATGAAAGGGCGGTGTGACGATGGGCGCGGCTCGGGACCTCGCAGGCATGGCCATGGGCCTTGGCCCACGAGGCCCATTACCGGCCCAAGCAAGTCACCACCGACCCATAGGTGGTTCGGTCATGAAGTGACCAAGGGGAGTAACTAAATGTGATTATTTAGTTACTTAATGATAAGTGTGAGCCCACTTATCACCCACCACCATCCAATCTACTTTTTCTTTCATCATTTGACAAGAGACAAGAAACGAATAATATATTCATTTTGTTTGAAGAGAGTGGAATAAAATAATCAACTTCTTCATTCTCTCATAACATTCTCACGTGAGACACACAATCACAAGAAGAAGAGATAGGGTTCCTTTTCTCTTAGAGCTCTCGGCCACACTAAATAAGAAGTAGAACTTGCTCTCTTGGTGAATGGTGCTCTCGGCCAATCACAAGAAGAAGGGGTTATGGCTCCTTCTTGCTCTCTTGGTGAGAGGCACGGCCACACCTCCGTTTCTTCCATCTCCCTCTCTTCACATCAAGCTCTAGTAGGTTTGAGTGTGTAAGGATCAAGTGATCATCCAATCTAGTGTTGAAGATCCTAACGTATTCTTCAAGGAATTGATTCGATCGAACCCTCAAAGGTAAAGAATTGTATTCTTGATTTTTTCTTGAGATTTAATGATGGTTTTTCGATCTTGTACATATTTTAAGGGTTTAATTCTTGTGCTTCCGCTGCCATATGAATTCTTGGAGCCCCCAAAATTTCAACATGGAAGAACAAAATTTGGGGGAGAAACATTATAACACTCTACAAACTATCAAAAACTCATTCAACTAATCTAATTGTATGCTTAAGGAATTGGGTAATCCATATAACATCAATAGTGGGTGTCAATCACCAAATCCATGATTTATGCTTAAATTCTCTAAGCACACAATTAGCTCTCTAAACTCATCTAAACAATAAATTAATCAAAACTCCAAATCATCAAAAGTATCAAAATCTTACTACGTTTAGTATTGACATATTTTTTTAGTGCAAGGTGAAGATGTCAACCAACATGTTGCAACACATTTGGCTTGACATGCTACGCGCAAGATTAGGCAAGTTATTGAATCCTTCCTATTTAATATGCAGAATCTTAGCGCGCAAGGGAATAAAGTCACGACGGATTTAGGCAACCTCCAGCTTGAATAAAGACATGTCAGCAAGGCTAATTAAGGCGGCAACGCCAACTTGTCAACTTGCCAATAACGCAAGGCGGCAAGGGACTTCCTAATTGGATTCGATTTCCTATTTGGAATTGAAGACCAATTAGGCATGTAGAGTTGCTATAAATGCAGGTGATATCCCCATAGCAATTCACACGTTCTCTGTGTTAAATTCTCATAGCTCTAAACCGTGCAAGGCAGGCGGATTGAGAACTTGATTTAGAAAAACGGTTACGATCACATAACATCAAGCGTGAGGTTTGAGTGTTTGTGATTTGTGGGTTTTTGTTCGTGATTGAAGATTCACAAGAAAATTGTCGAAGACAACTACGCCGAGCATATGCTTGCCCGAAGGGTGGAATTGAGGGAATCTCAAAGACAGGGGGAGTCCCTTGTCGAGGTGGTTCACGGTGAGATCTATAGTAGCTTAGGACAATAGCTAGTTGATGCTTGAAGTTGTACTATTGACTACCAAATAGTGAAAAAATTTCCACTGGCAGAATGCCCCCAGACGTAAGTGCGGAGGCACTGAACTGGGTAAACATATTGTCTGTCTTCTGTTTACTGTTCCGTTATTTACTTATCTGTGATCAGAAAAGTTGGTGAACCAATTGTGACAATATTGTGTTCGACATCTTGTCCCTGCCACAACTCAGAATTTCACATGTGTTCTAAATAATCCAAAATCAACAGTACTCAATCTCATGTGTTCTTAACAATCCAAAATCAACCATCAAATCTAAATCAACAATTTTCAATATCACAATAAAAATTAACAAAAACCTAAATCTCATAAATTATCAAAATCCATAATCACTGTAAAAAACTCAAGCTCATCTAACTATGGTTTTATTTATTTGCATGTTTAAAGCGTTGTGAACCAGCAACGCACGGGTTGTGATGGATGGGTTCAATTTGAAACGTGTTTGCAAGGGTTGCAAATGACGTCTTCAAAAGAAGATAGTTTGTGATACAATTAGAAATGTCACAACACAGGTTGTTCATGATAGGTTCGTAATTGTGCCAAAATACTTTCGAATTATTAAACACAACCAATCACACCTTAATTGAGTCATGCGAGATGCCATCCAAATTCACACCCATGTAGGGACATTCTCTCGGTGTCGTGCGCCTTAGTGGAGCACCAATAGAATGGGTTCTATATGGAATGGTCAACCGTGTAGGATGTCGTGCGCTTTAGCGGAGCATCTGCACAAAACTCATGCATATGTGAAAGTTGGTTGACTCGACCATGATTCTCGACCTGAGGTCGAGCTGGGGCATCAGAAGGGTAAGCCATGTGCTTTTTGCACATGCCCTGACCAAGAATTTTGTAATTGGACGAACGTCCTACCCAAATTGGTAAATTGGAGAGGTGCGCCTTAGCGTACTTCAATTGACAAATCATGGATCTTGATTTAAAGATTCTAATCCTTAGAATTGAATGGTTGGTGTTTAATTCGGAACTTCGTAAATTTATTCAACATTTATGATTAAATTTACTTTCTTCGTGTAGAAAATGGCTAGTAATTCAACAAACTCGTCTAATTTGTCATTGAGGGCTATACTTGATAAGTGTAAGCTCAATGGAACAAATTATCTGGACTGGGACAGAAATTTACGACTTGTGTTAAAGTTGGAACGCAGAGAGTACGTCTTAGACAAGGCTATCCCGGTGGAGCCACCTGCCAACAAAACGAGGGTTGTTAAGGATGCGTACCAGAAACACTTTAGCGACTCTATCGACGTTGCGTGTGTCATGCTGGGCTGTATGGAGGCAGACCTCCAGAAACAGTCTATGGAGCTATCCCATGATCCTTTTGCTATGTTTGCACAGATCAAGAATATGTTCAAGGAGAAAGTACGTATTGAAAAATACAATGTTCTCCGAGAACTCATTGCCTGCAAAATGTTAGCAGGCAGCTCCGTAGGTCCACACATCCTACGAATGAAGGGACATTTCGATCACCTAACTAGTCTCGGGTTGACTATGGAAAAGAAGATGGCTGCAGATTTCATTCTCCAATCCCTTCCTCATGCATATGGTGGTTTCATCATGAACTATCACATGCATGACATGGACAAATACGCATCGGAGTTGCATAGCATGCTCGTGATTGCCGAGAAGAGCATAAGGGGCAATGCGCCCAAAGGTGTTCTTATGGTGAAGAAGGGATCCGGCTTCAAAGCTGGTGGTGAGAAGGGTAAAGGCCTAATGCACCTGGAAGGAAAGAACAGACGACCTTTTGTTCCTAAACCTTCCAAACCCATGAAGGGCAAGGGGAAGGTAAAGGAGTCAGTCTGTTTCTACTGCCGAAAGCCTGGTCATTGGAAGAGGGACTGTCAGCAGATGAAGGAAGATCAGAAGAAGAGCGGTGGGGCCGATACTTTGTTAGGTATTCCCTTAGAGCTAAATATTTCTACTAAAAATACTTGGGTACTAGACACTGGAGCTGAGTCTCATGTCTGTGCGGATGTGCATGTACTGCGTAGTAGAAGAGATGTGGGCAAAAACGAGGTGGACCTAAGAGTTGGGAAAACGTGCGTGTTGCCGCAACTGTTGTGGGTTCGGTTGATCTTGTTTTGCCCAGTGGGCTTGTAATAGAACTCCTTAATGTGTTTTGCGTACCTGCTTTCAGCAGGAATATTGTATCTATATCTCTTCTTGAAAAAGAAGGTTATTATTTTGATATTAAGAACGTGTTTTTTAATATTATGCGTAATAACATAAATTATGGAAATGCTCACACAGTTGGAGGTTTATACATATTGAATATGCAAAACTCGAATTCCCACTTGCTCTATAATGTTAATGCTAAAATGTTTAAAACTAATGATTTATACCAAACTCTTATATGACATTGTCATCTAGGTCACATAAACGAGAAACGCATCTCAGCGCTTCACAAGCGTGGACTTTTAAGTCAATTCGAATTCCAAACGATTGAAAAGTGCCAGGCTTGTTTAATGGGCAAGATGACTAAAGCACCCTTCACCGGAACAGGTGAAAGGGCGGGTGATCTATTGGGTATCATACATTCGGACGTATGTGGACCAATGAGTACACCAGCCAGGGGTGGTTTAGGCTACTTTATCACATTTATTGATGATTTCAGTAAATATGGTTATGTCTATCTCATGAGACATAAGTCCGAAGCTTTTGATAAATTTAAAGAATTTAGGACTGAAGTAGAAAACCAACTCGGGAAAAGTATTAACGCACTCCGTTCTGATCGGGGTGGAGAATACTTATCCGAAGAGTTTCTTAGTCATCTTACAGAATGTGGAATACTATCTTAGTGGAATCCGCCAGGAACACCACAACTGAATGATGTGTCCGAGCGAAGGAATTAGACATTGTTGGATATGGTTCGATCAATGTTAAGTCACACTAATCTCCCGGTCTCCTTCTGGGGTTACTCTCTACACACGACCGCGTTCATATTAAATACGGCTTCGTCGAAAGCAATGGAAGGGACATCATTCGAGAAATGGTACGGGAGGGAACCCGTTTTGGTTTTCTTGTAACTGGAGGTGATGAATTGGTGTTACTGGACAATGATCCAGCTACCTTTTGAGAAGATATGGACGGACCCGACTCTGAGAAATGGCTGGAAGCCATGAGGGAAGAAATGCAATCCATGTCTGATAATCAAGTGTGGGACTTGGTAGATCAAACCCCTGGCGTAAAAGTCATTGGGTGTAAATGGATCTTTAAAATAAAGATAGACATGGATGGTAAGCCTCAGACCTATAAAACACGACTAGTAGCAAAAGGTTATAGACAAGTCCACAGAATTGACTATGAGGAAACCTTTTCTCCAGTAGCTATGGTCAAATCTATTCACATTCTACTTGGCATAGCAGCTTATCATAATTATGAATAATGGCAAATGGATGTCAAAACTGCTTCTCTTAATGGGAGGTTAGCAAAGTAGCTTATCATAATTACTTGCCATAGCAACGTTTTGATGAAGCTGTGAAGTAGTTTGGCTTCATCAAGAACGGTAATGAACCTTGCGTATATAAAAAGGCATATGGGAGTAAGGTAGTCCTTTTAGTGCTCTATGCCGATGACATATTGCTCATTGGAAACGACGTCCCTACCTTGCTTTTGACAAAGGCTTGGTTAGGTGAGTGTTTTGCAATGAAGGACTTAGGCGAGGCTTCTTATATCTTGGGGATCAAGATATATAGAGATCGTGCCAAGCGGGTCTTGGGCTTAAGTTAGAGCACCTATATAGACAAAGTGTTGAGAGGATTCTTAATGCAAAATTCCAAGAAGGGACTGCTACCCATGCGTCATGGCATAAAGCTTAGTAAGAGTCAGTGTCCTGAGACACCTGAAGAGCTAAAAAGGATGAATGAGATCCCATATGCTTCAACAATAGGGTTCATAATGTATGCCATGATATGCACGAGACCGGATGTCTCGTTCGCCTTAAGCTGTACCAGTAGACATCAATGCAAACCCGGTGAGGAACACTGGATTGCAGTCAAGGAAATTCTCATAGATATCATGAGGTGATTGATATCGGACGACCCGCTTTGAATAGTGTTTCGTAGATTAAGCCATGAACATATTCAAATGTGATAGCTTGTCACGATATCCTTAGACCAAGGAGTCTTTGTAATCGCTATGCAGTGTACGTGTGGCTTTAACTTGTGCCTAACGCTTTCTGTAACATGATTGCAATAACGGACATGATTGGGTGGCGGAACGGATTGCATTAGTGACACAAAAGACGGCTAATGGATTTATCCCTCGTACTACGGTATGGGAAAGATATCCGTTAAAGGCCTCTTGATCGAGAGTGACTGAGAGAAAGAGCATGGCCATGCCAGTGATATGGGTTATCAGTTCTTAGCCATCTCACATATCAAGTAACAATGATTGATTAAACAAGGATGACGACTCTATGCCTTGTGATCAATAGGATAGTGACTTGTACGCACAAGGTTAAATCGAATCATCGATCATCATGCACCTTGGGTAATCATAATGTCTTACTAGAGACCACTTATGATGGATCAGACAAGAGAGATCTCTTGCGCCGATCTGCTAACGGTGGCATGAGCTTGGAGGGTCACACACATACAAGTCAGATAACTTGAGACAAGGAAACCTTAACGTTTCTTGAGGAGCAATACATGGAAAAAACTGAAGGTTTTGGGCCATAGGTTCGGTTTGAGAGAATGATTAGCGAATCGAGAAAACTGAGATTTTGGTCGATGTCGCGTCGGACTTTGTTTGATAAGAAACGAAAAAAGGGTAGGACAACTTTTGGACACGGCACGGGACCATATGGGCAAGCCCATTGGGCTTGGCCCATGAGGTCACATGGCCGGCCGAACAAAGGCCCATTTTGGGCCCAATAAGCCCAAGTGGCCGGCCACCTTGGTGGGCCCAAGGGTGGGGACCACATACACCATGCTTAGTTGGTGATTGTTGATTAAGAGGTGAGTGATTTAAGGGGTATGGGTAATGACACCTTTAAGCCCATGCTTTAACTTTTTGACCCATGCTTATGAGTTGATGAAGTAGATCTTTTGGGATTAATCACTCACACTCTCAACTCTCCATTTCTCTCTCCTTGGCCGGCCACTCTCCTCTTGCTCTCTCTTCTTGCTCTCTTGTTCTTCACTTAATTGTTCTATTAGGCTTTAAGTGAATGATCTTGAAGATCATCCTCTAGGTGTGGACTTGCTCTAGAGAAGAAGATCACAAAGTTCTTCTTTATTGATTCAACAAAGACTAAAAGGTAAATATCTTGTGGAATAGCTTTTACCTTGAGATTTAATGGTTTATGTTCTTGGACAAGGTTTGGAGTTGATTTTGTTAAATGCTTCCGCTATCTCGATGATCTAGAACGCTCCAAAACCCAACAGTGGTATCAGAGCATGGTTAACCCTCTTAATCTTCGTCTTGTTGAACTTGTTTTAGTTTTATGATGATTTGCATGTCATATTTGTTGATAACATTTTTTAATTCTTTTTAGGTATATTGCATGAAATATGTTATTTTTGAAAAATATATTGAATTTGGAATTTTTCGGATTTTTATTGGATTTGTCGGGTCCGAGAAAAGACTCTTGGGGAGCCGGATCGGAGGTACCGGACGGAGGTCACCAGAGGCCGGGAGAGGCAGGCGGTGACCGAGGCCGTCCCCCTTCTTGGCCGAGGCCGAGAGGGGAGGCAAGCTCGGTTTGGGCTTTTCTAGGCCTAAACCAGCCGTGGTGTTGGGCTCGGCCCAATGGGATTCGGCCCATTGAGCGTGGGCCCGACTTGGTTTGTGCACGTTGATTTTGTCCGTGGCATGAACTCGCGATCCAATATTTCGAAAACTTTTAAATTTGATCGGTTTCGATAAATCGTTTTTCGAAAAGGTCTAGTTTCGATAAACCCGACCGAGCAACTTGGCAAAATTGAAACCGGAATAATTGCATATTATTTGATAACATGTTTGTATGATAACATGTTGGATGATGTGATGAGATGTATGATGCATTAGTAGCCCATTAGAATTTTATCGCTTTCACGGTTTGCATACCGTTAGTGTTAGCGTGTAATTATTTTTTCATTCGAGTCCTAAAAGTGTAATTATTTTTTGTCAGGTCTACGAACCAAGTATTAATTGTAATTACTACTCAAAGACGAGAAGGATGGAAAATCGAGCACAATGACGGTTTTGGAGGAAGTCCAAGAGCTAGTGGGAGCCCGAATGAGAAAGACGAGAAGATGTGATGTCTCGTAGAATCTTAAGAATAGGATGGGCTATTGGTGCATGTTTAAACGCTTTATGCTTGCTTGCTTGAATTATTAGAAATAATTGTATGCTTGCATGCTTAGCTTATAAGTTTATAAGCCATCACCTCACATGCAAAAATTAAAATCGATTTTAATTGTTTGCATGATTAAAGCGTTGTGAACCATCGTCGCACGGGTTGTGATGGATGAGTTCGATTTTGAAACGTGTTTCCACGGGTTGCAAATTACGACTTCAAAAGAAGATTGTATATGATACAATTAGAAACGTCACAACACGGGTTGTTGATGACGGGTTCGTAATTGTAAAAAATACTTTCGAATTATTAAACACAACCAAATCACAACATAATTTGAGTCAAGTGAGATGCCACCCAAATTCACGCCCATGTAGAAACATTTTCTCGGTGTCATGCGCCTTAGCGGAGTATCGATAGAATGGGTTCTATATGGAAAGGTCAATTTTGTGGAATGTCGTGCGCCTTAGCGGAGCAGCTGCACAAAACTGACGCATAAGTGAAGGTTGGTTAACTCAACCACGATTCTTGGCCTGAGGTCGAGCTGGGGCATCGGAAGGGTAAGCCGTGTGCTTTTGCACATACCCTGACCAAGAGTTACACGGGTTGTAATTGGATGGACGTCCTACCCAAATGAGTCAATTGGAGCGGTGCGCCTTAGCGTACTTCAATTAACAAATAAGGGATCTTGGTTTAAAGATTCTAAACCTTAGAATCGGATGGTTGGTGTTTAATACGGATCTTCGTAAATTTATTCAACTTTTCTGATTACATTTACTTTCTTCCTGTAGAAATGGCTAGTAATTCAACAAACTTGTCTAATTTGTCATTGAGGACTATACTTGACAAGTGTAAACTCAATGAAACAAATTATCTGGACTGTAATAGAAATCTACGACTTGTGTTAAAGTTGGAACGCAGGTAGTACGTCTTAGACAAGGCTATCCAAGTGGAGCCAGCTGTCAACGTAACGAGGGTCGTTAAGGATGCGTACCAGAAACACCTTAGCGACTCTATCGACGCTGCGTGTGTCATGCTGGGCTGTATGGAGGCGGACCTCCAGAAGCAGTTTATGGAGCTATCCCATGATCCGTTTGCAATGTTTGCACAGATCAAGGATATGTTCAAAGAGAAAGTACATATTGAAAAATACACTGTTCTCCGAGAACTCATTGCCTGCAAAATGTCAGCAGGCAGCTCCGTAGGTCCACACGTCCAAAGACGCTTTTCTTGTATACGGGGGAAGAAATGATGATCTAGTCGTCAAAGGATATGTCGACGCTAGTTTCCAGACAGACCCCGATGACTTTAAGAGTCAGTTGGGATATGTGTTTACGTTGAACGGTGGAGCATTCAGCGGGAAAAGCAAGAAGCAGGACACCATTGAAGACTCTACGACCGAAGCTGAGTACATTGCTCCATCGGAAGCGGCAAAAGAGGCTGTATGGATCAGGAGTTTCATGGCTGGGTTAGGTGTAATTCAAAACCCATCTAACCCAGTAGACTTATATTGTGACAACACCGGGGCCATTGCGCAAGCTAAGGAACCTAGGGCACATGACAGATCCAAACATGTACTCATGAAGTATCACATCATCCGCGACATTGTTGCTAGAGGTGACGTGAAGATCCACTACGTTGCAACTGATGATAACACAGCCGACCCCTAGACCAAGGCTCTTCCTCAAGCAAAACATGATAAACATGTTAGGTCAATGGGTATAGACTGGGACTTAGATTGGAACTAGGGGCAAGTGGGAGATTGATAGCATTTTGTGCCCTAGTCCAATAGCTAGTAGCCTGTAAACGTCTATGTACATGATCATCGTTTGTAATATATATAAAACGGCTTTGTAATCCTTACGTGTTGAAGTAATATGTTAAGCATGATATGATTTATGACCATTAAAGTAGTAGAACCATAAATCTGTACGGATCACACTTAACGAGTCCCTGGTCAAAATATGCTTCCACAGAAGCGACCAGTATGAGAATTGTTCTTAATGACATAGTTCTACTTGTCATAGGGATGAGGGATCCCGGAATCATATCATAGATATCATGAGGTGATTGATATCGGACGACCCGCTTTGAATAGTGTTCTCATAGATTAAGTCATGAACATATTCAAATGTGATAGCTTGTCACGATATCCTTAGACCGAGGAGTCTTTGTGATTACTATGCAATGTACGTGCGGCTTTAAATTGCGCCTAACGCTTTCTGTAACTGGATTGCAATAACGGGCATGATTGGGTGGCGGAACGGGTTGCATGAGTGACACGAAAGAGGGCTAAGGGATTTATCCCTCATACTACGGTATGGGAAAGATATCCGTTAAAGGCCTCTTGATTGAGACTGACTGAGAGTAAGAGCATGGCCATGCCGGTGATACGGGTTATCAGTTCTCGGCCATCTCACATATCAAGTAACAATGATTGATAAAACAAGGATGACGACTCTATGCCTTGTGATCAATCGGGATGTCTAGAGATAATAGGATAGTGACTTGTACGCACAAGGTTAAATCGAATCATCGATCATCATGCACCTTGGGTAATCATAACGCCCCTTATAATGGATCGGGCAAGAGCGATCTTTTGCGCCGATCTGCCAACGGTGGCATGAGCCTGAAGGGTCACACACATTCAAGACGGATAACTTGAGACAAGGAAACCTTAATGTTTCTTGAGGAGCAATACATGGACAAAACTGGAGGTTTTGTGCCATGGGCTCGGTTTGAGAGAATAATTAGCGAATCGAGAAAACTGAGTTTTTTCGTCGATGTCGCGTCGGACTTTGTTTGATAAGTAACGACAAAAAGGGTCGGGCGACTTTTGGACATGGCACGAAACCACATGGGCGAGCCCATTGGGCTCGGCCCATGAGGTCTCATGGCCGGCCCAACAAGGGCCCATTATGGGCCCAATAAGCCCTATATGGCCGGCCCACATGGTGGGTCCATGAGTGGGGGCCACACAACACCATGCTTAGTTGGTGATTGTGGATTAAGAGGTGAGTGATTTAAGGGGTATGTGTTAAAGCACCTTTAAGCCCATACCAATCACTTTTGACCCATGCTTATGAGTTGGATGATGAATTGAAATATCTAAGTTTCATTCATTAATCAAATAATCACACAACTCACAAATATCTCTCTCTCTCTCTTTCTTGGCCGGCCACCTTGCTCTCTCCTCTTCATCTTGGTCTCTTGTTCTTCATTTAATTGTTCTAGTAGGCAATTAAGTGAAGGATCTTCAAGATCATCCCCTTGGTGTCGACTTGCTTTAGAGAAGAAGATCCGAAAGTTCTTCTTTATCGATTCAAAAAACACTTAAAGGTAAACATCTTGTGGAATAGATTTTGCCTTGGGATTTAATGGTTTATGTTCTTGGACAAGGTTTGGAGTAGATTTTGTTAAAACGCTTCCGCTATCTCGATGATCTAGAACGCTCCAAAACCCTACAATAATGAGGCGTCATGACTTTGAGTCATAACTTCTCCAACTCCAAAACCATTCTCTCGGGTTCTTTTTCCTGTACCTCACGACTCCAAGTCACAACAGGGTGTTGTGGCTTGGGTTTCGTGACTTTAATATCAATTTCTAGTAACTACTGGTCGTCTCCTCTGCACGTCATGACTCGATCAGTCACGACAGGTTGTCGTGACCTTCCTTTTCTTATATACTGCTCTCTTTCTCTCTGATGTTCAACTCACGACTCCTTTAGTCATGACAATGTATCATGGATAGAGGTGTCGTGAGCTACCTCTAGCCCTCTACTGCTCATTTTAGAGCCAAATCATTCCGGCTCGATCTCGGTTTTGTTCCCGGGCTTCTTTTGACTCAAAAATTCCTCAAAATGACTTCTTTTTTCTACGAATTCACCACATGCACAAATAAAACTCAAATAATCTAAGTAACTCTAAAATCTACCTAAAATTAGACGAAATCGAGTTGGCTCGAGTGGAGATGTAAAATCCACTCGCATCAACCACCCAGACTAGGGGTGGCCAAAAATGACCATGGACCGTTTTGACCGGAGGGGGGGGGGGCGACTGGATCGCGGTCTGAGAAAACCAAGGCAATGGATTTTTGTTCTGCTCGGTCGGTTAGTGGATGGACCGAACATAGAGCTGGTCTGATCGCGGTTCATAATAACTAAATTATCGGGTAAACCGACCAGACCGATATTAAATGAAACATAATGCACACATGTGATGACATACCTCTTCATTCTTGAGAGTTTCAAACAATAAATCTAAAACACTCACGCTTCAAGTTCACGCGTCTCTCAAAAAATTTTGCGATCGATGGTTTGAGAGAAAAGATGTGACATAATCAGCATTTTCTTCATAAATTCTTCCTCGTGGCTCTCACTCTCGTCTTGTCTCATGACTAACACCTCTCGCTCTTGTTCTCACCTCATTCTTCTCGCCTCCGTCGCTCGCCCTTAAGTCTCGTCTTGCCTTGCTCGCCGCCTCGCCAGAAACAGTATGAGTTTTTATTTTACAAGTTCATACCCAGTAATGGTATGATTTTCATTCCATATTTATTGTACAAAGCATGAAATTTCATTTTAATTTTGTGTACAAAGCCTGAAATGTTTGAAATTTAAAATTTTGGTTTGTTTTGAACTCAAATTTTGGGTTTGTGTCAAGTTTTAATTTTAATGTACAATGCATGGATTTTTACTGAGTGATTAATATGTTAATCTACTATCAAACATGGTGACAAACAACTAGATAATAATGCAAATTGTGTTTTTGTTGAGTAGATTAATACTGAGTGTTTCTGATCAACAGAATAAGTAACTCTTAGAGTTGGACTAGGAGGATTTGCATATGTTGGAGTAGCGGTTGAAAGATTATCAATTGCAGAAGCGGGATGTTATGGTAAAACTAAGAAAATTCTCAACTTACATGCATTGCATGCACCCTCTTTCATAATGGGAAACCATCCTATAGGCTGCCAAGTAATTAAGGAGGAGAGGGGCAAGGGGCTTTATATCAAGAGAGAAAGCCTACTACATTATAATTTTTGTTCAAGTTTTTAAGATTTCGGAGATCCAGGAAAAAGAGCAAAATGACCGTGATGCGGAGGTCCAAAGAACTCTCGAGGCTAGAAGATAAAGATGTGAGAAAGAGCGCGGATATTGAGGATCTAAAGAGGACCTTAGGACAAATTGTTAGCACAAATACTCAATTTCGGGCACACATCCAAGCAACACGGAAGTGCATCCGCGAGATTCGGTAAAGGCTATAAGGATCATTGATTTGAATGATTTTCTTGAAGACTCCAGTAAGGCTGTAGAGCTTACTAAGGAGTATGAGGTGAAAGATTTGAGGCCGTATTTGGTTAAGAGGACGATTTTAGACAAGCAAGGAGTTCAAGGAGCTCCCAATGGTGACAAAAGTTTAGAGGAAAGGCAAGAAGATTAAGTATCAAGGAATACAATCTAAGAGGCAAAAATATTGAACTCGAAATCCTCCAAGTTTGGTTGGACTCATGACCCAATATAAAGGATTTGAATTTAATTGTAAATTCAAGATAAATGTACAAAGTGGAAAATTCATTAATAATTAATTTCCCTTGAGAAATAAATTATGGAAAAGTCTTATTTTCTCAAAAGAATGATTTGGTAAGTTATTTTATTTCTTGTTTTTGAAGTTTCATATTATTTTCCTTCGAGAATTCTTTTCCAAATATTATTCTTAAAAGAGTTATTTTTCTTAAAAGAGATTTTTTTTCTATAAGTAGAGAAAAATCTCTAGAGCCAAATACGCTAAAAATCCTAACCGTCGAACCTCTGTCAAAATTGTTCATTTTTATCACTCGCTGCATCATGGTTCGAGTCAACTTCGTTCATCGTCGTATCTTAAGAAAGAGTTGCTCATACGGGGCAATAATCATATTAAGGAAAGCGGACTACCGTGTCTCGACGAAAACCAATTTCATATCATTGATCTGTCATGTACCGATTCCAGCTCCAATAGTGTTAAATTTATTGTTCTTTGTATGATTTGTTAATTAATAATAGAACTCGTGTATTATTTTGATTGATAAAATTGTGTCTCGGCGAAAACCAATTTCGTCTCGTTCATACGTCTTGTACTGATTTTAGGTTTCAGTTGTTTTCAATTTATTATTATTTGTATTATATGTTGATTATTAATAAAAACTAATGTGTTATTTTTATTCTCTTTGTATCGTGTGATTTACTTGTTTCTGTCTTGTGTGATTGTTCAATTTAATTATTCAATTCATGTTTATGGACTGCGGAAAAAATCTAATAGTTGTTAAATAATAAATGTACCTAATTTGGTGTAGTTACATGTCTTTTCCCACGGTATATTTTATTGTGCATGATAGTATTATGAGGATTGCACATTGCACGTGATATTGGAATGTAATTGCCCTTAAAATTCGTTGGTATGAAATCCTTTTGTAAAATAAATCAATATGTCAGTTGTTCGTATATCTCATCTTATATATACAGACACCCATCTCTTCCAAAATTTCTATTTGGTCTTTACTTTATTGTCATTAAGTCACTCTCTTTGTTGCTATTAACTCACTCTCTTGTATGTGAAAGTGTTTATACCAACCCTAATATGAAAATAGGAAAGATATAATATATAATAGGAGAAATTTCTGATCAATACCCTCTACTATGCAACTCTTGCATGTCATTACCCTTTACTTTTTTCTGTTCCATGTCACCACTGTATGAGTTGCACTGTCCATCACAAAGTTAAGTTTGATGTAAAATATCCATAATACCCTTATATTAAAAAATAAGGGTAATAACATAGTTAATTATATTAAAATTGTTGGGTTTTGGAGCGTTCTAGATCATCGAGATAGCGGAAGCATTTAACAAAAGCAACTCCAAACCTTGTCCAAGAACATGAACCATTAAATCTCAAGGCAAAAGCTATTCCACAAGATATTTACCTTTTAGTCTTTGTTGAATCAATAAAGAAGAACTTTGTGATCTTCTTCTCTAGAGTAAGTCCACACCAAGAGGATGATCTCCAAGATCCTTCACTTAAAGCCTACTAGAACAATTAAGTGAAGAACAAGAGAGCAAGAAGAGAGAGCAAGAGGAGAGTGACCGGCCAAGGAGAGAAAAATGGAGAGTTGAGAGTGTGAGTGATTAATCCCAAAAGATCTACTTCATCAACTCATAAGCATGGGTCAAAAAGTGAAAGCATGGGCTTAAAGGTGTCATTACCCATACCCCTTAAATCACTCACCTCTTAATCAACAATCACCAACTAAGCATGGTGTATGTGGCCCCCACCCTTAGGCCCACCAAGGAGGCCGACCACTTGGCTTATTGGGCCCAAAATGGGCCTTTGTTGGGCCGGCCATGTGACCTCATGGGCCGAGCCCAATGGGCTTGCCCATGTGGCCTCGTGCCGTGTCCAAAAGTTGTCTGACGCTTTTGTCGTTACATATCAAACAAAATCCGACGCGACATCGACGAAAATCTCAGTTTTCTCGGTTCCCTAATCATTCTCTCAAACCGAACCCATGGCCCAAAACCTTCAGTTTTGTCATTGTATTGCTCCTCAAGAAACGTTAAGGTTTCCTTGTCTCAAGTTATCCGACTTGTATGTGTGTGACCCTCCAGGCTCATGCCACCGTTGGCAGATCGGCTCAAGAGATCTCTCTTGTCCGATCCATCATAAGTGGTCTCTAGTAAGACATTATGATTACCCAAGGTGCATGATGATCGATGACTCGATTTAACCTTGTGCGTACAAGTCACTATCCTATTATCTCTAGACATCCCGATTGATCACAAGCCATAGAGTCGTCATCCTTGTTTAATCAATTATTGTTACTTGATATGTGAGATGGCTGAGAACTGATAACCCGTATCACTGGCATGGACATGCTCTTTCTCTCAGTCACTCTCGATCAAGAGGCCTTTAACGGACATCTTTCCCATACTGTAGTACGAGGGATAAATCCCTTAGCCGTCTTTCGTGTCACTCATGCAATCCGTTCCGCCACCCAATCATGCCCGTTATTGCAATCCTGTTACGGAAAGCGTTAGGCGCAAGTTAAAGCCGCACGTACACTGCATACCGATCACAAAGACTCCTTGGTCTAAGGATATCGTGACAAGCTATCGCATTTGAATATGTTCATGGCTTAATCTACGAAACACTATTCAAAGCAGGTCGTCCGATATCAATCACCTCATGATATCTATGATATGATTCCGGGATCCCTCATCCCGATGACAAACAGAACTACGTCATTGAGAACCATCCTCATACTGGTTGCTTCTATTGAAGCGTATATTGACCAGGGACTCGTTAAGTGTGATCCGTACAGATTTATTGTTCTACTACTTTAGTGGTCATAAATCAGATCATGCTTAACATATTACTTCAACACATAAGTAATACAAAGCAGTTTTATTTATTACAAACGATGATAAATATTCATAGACTACTAGCACTTGGACTAGGGCGCAAAAATGCTATCAATCTCCCACTTGCCCCTAGTTCCAATCAAAATCCTAGTCTATACCCATTGACCTAACATGTTTATCATGTTTCGCTTGAGGAAGATCCTTAGTCAAGGGGTTGGCTGTGTTATCATCAGATGCAACATAGTGGATCTTCACATCACCTCTAGCAACTATGTCGCGGATGATGTGATACTTCCTGAGTACATGCTTGGATCTGTCATGTGCCCTTGGTTCCTTAGCTTGCGCAATGGCCCATTTGTTGTCACAATATAAGTCTACTGGGTTAGATGGGTTTTGAATTACACCTAACCCAGCCATGAAACTCCTGATCCATATAGCCTCTTTTGCCGCTTCCGATGCAGCAATGTACTCAGCTTCCGTCGTAGAGTCGACAATGGTGTCCTGCTTCTTGCTTTTCCAGCTGAATGCTCCACCGTTCAACGTAAACATATATCCCAACTGACTCTTAAAGTCATCGGGGTCTGTCTCGAAACTAGCGTCGGCATATCCTTTGACGACTAGATCATCATTTCTTCCCCCGTACACAAGAAAAGCGTCTTTGGTTTTTCTCCAATATTTGAAAATCGCCTTGACGACAATCCAATGTTCCTCACCGGGTTTGGATTGATGTCTACTGGTACAGTTTAGGGCAAACAAGACATCCGGTCTCGTACATATCATGGTATACATTATGGACCCTATAGCCGAAGCATATGGGATCTCATTCATTCTTGCTAGCTCTGCAGGTGTCTCAGCACACTGTTTCTTGCTAAGCTTTATGCCATGACGCATGGGCAGCAGTCCTTTCTTTGAATTATGCATTGAGAATCTTCTCAGCACTTTGTCTATATAGGTGCTTTGACTTAAGCCCAAGACCCGCTTGGCAGGGTCTCTATATATCTTGATCCCTAAGATGTAGGAAGCCTCGCCTAAGTCCTTCATTGCGAAACACTCACCTAACCAAGTCTTTATTAAGAGCAAGGTAGGGACGTCATTTCCAATGAGCAGTATGTCATCAATATAAAGCACCAAGAAGATACTTTGCTCCCATCTGCCTTCTTATATACGCAAGGTTCATCATCGTTCTTGATGAAGCCCAACTGTTTCACAACTTCATCAAAACGCTGATTCCAACTCCGAGATGCTTGTTTCAAACCATAGATTGATTTGAGCAACTTGCAAATCTTTCCCTTATTCTTTGGATCCTCAAAAACCTCAGGCAGGGACATATAAACGTCCTCAGCTAACCTGTCGTTGAGGAAGGCAGTTTTGACGTCCATTTGCCATATCTCATAGTTATGATACGCGGCTACGGCAAGTAGAATGCGGATAGATTTGACCATATCTACTGGAGAAAAGGTTTCTTCATAGTCAATTCCGTGGATTTGCCTATAACCTTTTGCTACCAGTCTTGCTTTATAGGTGTGAGGTTTGCCATCCATGTCTATCTTTATTTTAAAGATCCATTTACACCCAATGACTTTTACGTCAGGGGTTTGTTCCACCAAGTCCCACACTTGATTTTCTGACATGGATTGCATTTCTTCCCTCATGGCTTCCAGCCATTTCTCAGAGTCGGTTCCGTCCAAGGCCTCTCGAAAGGTAGCTGGATCATTGTCCACTAATATTAAATCATCACCTCCAGTTACTAGGAAACCGTATCTGACAGGTGCATGACTTATCCTTTCAGACCGCCTCGGACCGTTCTCATTAGCTGTAGCTATTGGTTCTTGCTCAACGACCACTTCTGGCTCTACTTCTTCTAGTGGGTCGCCCAGTGGTTCCCGAGTGACCATCTCATCTAGAACTTCATCAAGATGAACAGCCCTCCCACTGACTGTCTTGGAAATAAATTCCTTTTCCAAGAATGTCCCACCTCGAGCGACAAAAACTTTATTTTCGCTCGGTTTGTAGAAGTAGTATCCTTTTGTTTCTTTTGGATATCCGGTGAAAGTGCACTTATCTGATCTCGGTTCGAGCTTGGTTGCAAGCAACCGTTTTACATAAGCCTCGCAACCCCAGATTTTTAGGAAGGACAAAACGGGTTCCTTCCCGTACAAGGATCCCTCATCCCTATGACAAGCAGAACTACGTCATTGAGAACCATCCTCATACTGGTTGCTTCTATTGAAGCGTATATTGACTAGGGACTCGTTAAGTGTGATCCGTACAGATTTATGGTTCTACTACTTTAGTGGTCATAAATCAGATCATGCTTAACATATTACTTCAACACATAAGTAATACAAAACCGTTTTATTTATTACAAACGATGATAAATATTCATAGACATTTATAGACTACTAGCAATTGGACTAGGGCACAAAAATGCTATAAAAAATATCCATAATTTTTTAATTTTTAATAAAGGGGTATTATGGACATTTTACATTAAACATAACTCTGTGATGGACGGTGCAACTAAATGAAACCATACAGTGGTGACGTGCAACAGAAAAAAATAGAGGGTAGTGGTTAGGAATTTCCCCTATGTAATAATAATAATAACACTCCCCCGCAATTGGAGCATGACAATGTTGAATGCTTTGACTGGAGCAAAAGTCTTCAAAGAGAACCGTCCAGAAATCTTCGGTGAATATATATGTAAACTGGTTGGTACATGAGGCACACAAACTTGATGTTTTTTAGTAACCAAGGGTGAGAAAATAAATTGAGAAGAGTGAGAAATATAAAAAGGAGACAAGAACTAAAAGAGAGACTGAGAATTAGAAGAGAAAGTGAGAGATTTAATAAAAGGCGAGATTGAGAAGAAGAATGATCGAATGAGAGATACGGGGAAGGTGCGACAACTACGTCTCATGAGGACGGTGCAAATAAGAAAGGCAACGAGCCGGGTTTAGGTAAGGTTTAGCCAAAGCTGTACCCGAACACGTTCCCCATGAGCGGGTGCCCTACCCGCAAAATACCGCTCATCGTGAGCGGGTGCTCGACCCGCAAAAAACATGTCGGGTACGGGTTTTATTTGTAACCTGAAACACGACCCGAAAATTCAAATATTGATTCAATTAACAAAATTCTTTCACAATACAAGTACAAAATTTAATATAAATATATGTTATATTATATTAATTTAGGTTTTTTGCGTGAGTTGGTAAGTAAAATTTAGTTTTTTCACATTTTTGTTGAAAAAGTTAATAGGAATGTAAACTATATTACATAATATTAATATATAAACTGTTATTATTTTAAATTCGTACTGGTGCGGGTTGAAATCGGATTGGGTATAGGTCAACCCGTACCTGCTCAAAAACCGGTCATAAAACCCGAACCCGGACCCGCAAAACATCGAGTTTCACCTGTTTGAAGGGGGGCGGGTTGATCGGGTACCCGTCAGGTTCGGATTGTTTTGCCATCTCTAGGTGCAAAAGTGGTTTTAAGATACACCACTAAACTGTGAGGCAACAACGTCGGTGCAAAATAATTCAAGCAATAACGACGGTACAAAATCATATTAAAAAGAAAGAAAAATGTGATTTTTTTTTGAAGAATAATAGAGAATATTGAGAAGATTTAATATAATAATACAAGAGATTAATATATTAATAAAATAAAGGGTGTGAAAGAAAGAAAAAAAAAAGGGAAACAAAACCGTAAGAACAAAGAGGGAAGAGAGGACAATTAGTTGGAAGATGTAAGGAAATGGAATTTAAAGAAGAGATTGAGAATGAGACAAAATAAGGAAGAAGACGGAAGAAACTTTTTTTTTGAATGAGCACCCCTTTATTGGTGCGGTGAAGGAGTAAAAGGAGAAGAGAATAAAGACAAAATAGAGAGGAAGTTAGAATTAAATATAAGAGAAGAGAAGAGCGAAGTAGGCTTTGAACAAAAGGGTTGAACAAAAAATTTTAAATGAAAAGACATGGATACCTACGGTAGATTTGCGGAGAAAAAGAAGGTAGAAACAGTGCTTCGTTCACCCGTTAAATCATGATTAACGAGTAGAAAAAGCTACACGCACCGAAAAAGTATAATCAATTCTAACCTAAATCATGCTCTGATACCATAAAAGTGTTTATATTAATGAATAATTGATAATAAATTACAATAGGAGGTTCCATTATTTAATAAAAAATATGATATAAGAAGATAATATATTACTAACTCTAATATGCCAACAAGAAAGATATTTTTGTAAAGGAAAAGCGAATTTTATTAATTAAATAGCAACTAACCCGGCATCAAGCCGGACAATTGAAGCTACAGATGGTAGGACAGACCCCTCACCATAATCCCAACTATTGTTAGTTAAAACAAACATGATCAATTCGTGAGCCATTTGATTACGAGCAAAACAAAAAACAGAAATTTCGATAATGGATAGTACGCAACAACGTTCGCTAATGATTCCTCCAAAGTTGTTCAGCTCGACCCGTTTAGCATCATGTAGAGCCACGACCTCCAACTCATACGGATGGAGAAACCCCGTGATCTTGTTGCGTAATGCTTTACACATGCATCTCTGATAACCCCGGAGACCAATCGACTCAAACCAGTTAGCATCATGCAAAACCACAACCTCCAACTCATACGGATGGAGAAGCCCCGTGATCTTGCTGCAGACTGGCTTAAACCAGCTTCCTCGAACAACCCCGCGATCAATATGGGCATCGCTAAATTCAAATCTTCCCAGTTCATTGGGTTTAACCGGATCAACCAATCGACACCAGGGACCCCCCCCCCCCCCCCCGTTTCCTTCCAATACCGATCCCAATAAGACAAGTATTGAATTTTGAGCAAGTCGAGACCCCCTAGTTCGGTATGCTTGCATGAGTCTGCCCACCGACGCCAGATAACTCCGGTTCCCTCCCAGTACCGACCTACCAACCAACCAAACCACCCAACCTTGCCTCCATCAAAACCCGACCATGCCTCCATCAGACCAAGATCTACTTCTACAAGAGCTTACCGCCACACCACGCTGACGTCGCCGCCAATACCACACTGACGTAGACACCTGTAGGAGATCTGCGCCACGAGACTTCGCCCAATTGTGGCGAAACAAATCTTAAAAGTAGGGTACATGCCGCCGCTTTGCCAACAAGAAAGATATGATATATGTAATATATAATAATAATAATAATATATCTAACATTATCAATATTAGGTCAAAATCAAAGTTCAAGATTATAAAAAGAAAAATACGTATTTGTTCCGTTTGGGAAAATTACAATACAATGTGTCCATGATACTAAAAGACAACCTCCTTAATTTGAAATCAATCTCAAAATAACAACAATGTGTCCATGATCTCCGGATCGTGTTTGATATCATTTGAAAATATAAAGAAAAAAAACTAATATATTTCGACTTCTCTCTCGTACAAAATTGTCACACAGTGGTACTTGTACACATATTTCCATGCCAGATGAGAAAGTACTTGAATCCACACATTAATTAACTATTTAACTCAATGCATGTAGCACTAGCAGTAACATGCCATTTCGATCAAAGAAGCAAATGAGAGATACATTTTTATATACTTCAAGTAGTACTTGTCCATATTACATTTGAAATCTTCCACCATAAACAGACAGTAGTGCATGATAATCTATGATACAGCTTCCATATGCATGCGGTAAAGAGGAACGAATAAAGATACGAAGGAATTAATATAAATAGAATTAAATGCAAATGGAAGGCAATGGAACCCGCTTTCGGTATTCCGCAAGAGCCCACATAGGATAGATATTCCTGTACGCTGCATAGTGTAACATGCAATTTTTCATGAACACTCCCGTTATATCCTGCACATCCACACAAAAGTACTTATCACCTTTAATTTAGTCCCTTAATTAATTGCAGTTAAGATACCAATTAATTATACATATATATGACAGATATATACCTCTTGTGGAAAATCTCCATTTTCCATTTGAGAATTGATCAGAAGTTTGGCAGCACGGTGAAGAGGCTCTGGGTCTCTGGTAGCCTGTCCAGCATGGATGAGAGCCATAAGAGCCCAAGCAGTATGGACCAAATTGGTCCGGTTGTCTTCAAGAGGCACATATTGCTTGTCGGGGCAGGAGCGATAGCTCTCTCCCCAACCACCATTCTCTCTCTGAGTTCTCAGCAGAAAATGGACACCTTTACGCACAGCCTCGCAGTTGTTGTAGCTCTTGCCAGCTGCGGCGAGCCCTCCGAGCGCAAACCATGCACCATATGTGAAACACACTCCCCAATTTCCGTACCAAGAACCATCTGGATTCTGTATGTCCTGAACATACTTGGCTGCATTTGTAATGAAATTCTCAATCTCCTTCCTCCTGTGTCCTGGATGCAACTTTTTGAACAAAACCAGAGCTTGAATTGCAGACGAGGTGCACTCTACGTACTCGTGCTCCACAACAATGTCCGCAAAGAACTCCGTTGGATTAAGCATCTGAAAAAATCAGGTTATATATATCTTAATTATTAGTACGTATTAATCAATATAATTTATTTATGTAAAAAATATATAAATGGTAGATTAATTTTATATAATTAATTGACGTTTACCCACTTCCAACCATTCCTGAGCTCCAGCTGGTTCCCATGCTGATAAACCACCATTTTTACTCTGCATTATTATGAATTAAACATTCAATGCAAATTAAAACTTAATTGTACTAATAAAAAATTATACATCACATAATAATAACCAGTCCAACAGAGAAAAAGAGATCCATGGTAAGTAATTACCTGCAAGTAGAGTAGCACGTTGACTGCATCGTACATACGCTCTGGTTCCATATGTTCACCCACCATTTCCGGTGGCATCATTGAGAAAAGCAAGCAACACTGTACATGTGAAATAAAGGGATCAAAATAGTTATTAAATACATAATAAGAACTATATATATATATATATATATATATTAATATTAATATTGAAGAATTCATGATCAGTAGTTGTCAAATTAAGTAAATACCTTTAAGCCTTCCGCTGTGCAATCAGAAACTTGCCAACCATGATCTTGGTCGGAGAAAGTCCACGACCCTTTTGAAATGTGGCGATGCATGCTCCTAAAGTCACCAGAAGGATTGTCCCTAACTTGGGACTCCTTAACAAAGAAATGTCCTCTCTCGAGAGTCCTTGCGAGTAGCCTTTTGTCGTCTTCATCAGTGGAATCAGCAAGGTTAGTGGCTAGCATGGCCTGAAGCGCGAAAGCAGTGTCCCACTGCTGGCTTCCAAAGCTCTGCATTTTCATGCCGTCCTCGGCAACCCACAAATAATCGGGAATTCGGGCGAGATGTTTGTTGAAGTGATCCCCATTGGGGTCCTCGGCCCAGCAGGCGAGCATGCACAGAACCTTCTCGACGCAGCCGATGGTGATGTAGCGGCTGTTGTGGTCCTCGTAGTGGATGTGCTTCATGGTGGTCTCCAGAGCCCTGGCACGTACCAACTTGTTCAAGGGCCAGCGTGTGAGGAGCGGCTCCGTGCAGAGGTAGAGGCTATCCCACATCAGGTCCTGAAGGAGGGGGTGGGGGTAGTACATGTCCTCCTTGGCGCACACGTGGCGGAAGCTCCTCCAGTCGATGGACTCGTAGGGCTGCAGGTGGAGCTCGCTGCGGAGCTCCAGGACGAGAGGGGTGATGGGGCCCACGAACCTCCTGCCGTAGAGATAGGACATGGGCATGTAGACCATGCGGCAGTAGCACCACATCTTGGCTGGGTGCATGGGGAGGAATGAGGGGAGAAGCCAGAACTCAGGGGGCATGGGGTTGGTGCCGCCCCACTCGTACACGCCCAATATGGAAAGCCACGTCTTGCCCCACGATGGAATGGAGGTCACTCCGCCATGCTCCAGGATCCATTTCCTCCCTCTCGCGCAACCCTCATCTTCTGCTCCTTCTCCTAATATGCGCATCACAATGTAGTTCAGAGCAGTACAAAACATTGTGCTGTGGCCCTCTATGTGTAGCCCCCAACCGCCATCTTCATTCTACATACATACAATATATCAATATGTTATATATATAAATATGAATATGAATATGATTGTTAATTAATTAATCAATCAAATACCTGATGACAATATATGTATCGTAGGATTTCTCTTCGATGCTCCGCTGAGAAGACTGTGTTAAGATGTCCAGTAATGTGGAGACACATAACCTATATTACAAAACACAACATATATATATATATATATATAATTAATTATTGTTTGTATTCATAACTTGTGATTAATTATCGGAGAAAAAGTGAGTATAGAGTAGTGACCAGGGGAGGCATAAAAAATAGAGGGCCGGCTTGTTCAGCAGGCCAATGACCATCGCTGGCCTGTAGAGCTGAATAGAAGTGAGCTGCTCTCCTCACAGCTGCATTTGCCTTTTCGGACGTTACTTCCTCTCCCTCTTCAATCTTAACCGCTGCTATCTTTTGTTCAAACTTGTTCTCCTTCAAAAACTGCACATGATATATTTCATAAATCATTCGGTCACCTTTTTTAGTACGTACACAAATTATTATTATATTACCATCATTTTCAATTATAAATACTGACTTGTATGAATACGTTTTCTATTATTTTAACTCTCCTTCACATGCACAGGTGCTAGTGAGATTTTGCCTACTCACCACCCCCGACACCTACTTTTCTAGAGAATGTTCTTTATTTTTTAATCATTTATTAGGTGACAAGTATAAGGTATCTATTATAATTTAACAAAAATGAGACAAAATTTGAACAAAAGATGTGTTCAGTGAATACAGTAAACCAAAATGACCCCTCATCACTCTATATTAAATAAATAGGATCTGGACGAAGAAAGTGTTTTCGGTGGTTTTGACACCAAACATAGGATTGAGAAAAAAACAGTGGATTATAAGTTTAGTATATAATAATGGCTCAACCACTAAATTGTGGCCAGTTACCCCTCTTATAAACGGAATCAACTGATTAATTTATATATATATGCAAAATAAATGTAACTGGCGGCGATCCATATGCTTGGCCGTCGAATGGGTAATTGAGACTTCCAAGTTATATCATGTTATTATTAATATATATTTTTAATTATTGTTCAAGGGAAAGGGCCATGGTTACTCAATTTTACAAGTATCATGCCTTTGTTTTCGCTGGGGCAATTGGAGTTGTAAATGTTTTTTTTGCTGTACCCTCATTTAATTTATTTTACATCAATAAAGGTTGTAATTGCATTAAAATCTCTTACATCTTCCTTTGCTCAAACTGAAAACTTTTATTTACATATCAAAATAAGCTTATATATATATATACACCAAAAACTTGTACATCAAGATTTCGTAATTAATTTTATTAACTTTGTATCTTAAGTGTGAACGTAAAATAAAACACCCCTGGTTAGAAATGAATTAGTGGGATTGAAGTCATAACTTAAGTTTAATTATCAAGTAAATATGCCAATAAAATAACATTTTAGTGTCAAACTATTCTAAAGTATAGTATTTGTTGTTAGACATGGATTAGTTCATAAACATAAATTTGATAATTAAAACAATATATATTTATTCATGTTGTTATTTTTAGATACTTTTGTCTAACATTTGTGAGACTTAAAGTAGAAGAGATCTTCACCAAACCCAGAACTCATATCCTGTTTTAGGATTGAGACAATCTAAACTATGTCCTATATATATATAATAGGTTTGATCACCGAATATGTAAAATAAGGGGAAAATATATATGTATAAATGAATATATATACGAACCTGCATTCGCCAGAGAAGATCGGAGCTGGGCTTAACTTGATACCTATTATTGTAGAAATCAAGGCGAGCTTGTTCGACTTGGGCACGATCCTGAGGAGTGCCTGCATCGGGGTCGAATTCCCACGTCTGCCTCCCCACATAGTTGTTGGTGCTGTACAGATATGGGCTGTTTCCTCCTTCCGCTATCTTCAGCTTCCACATGTTTATATATATATATTACCCTCTACATGCAAAACAATTACTACTTTCAATTAAATCTCCATTTTTGTGTTTACCTATGTATGATATTGATCCATGTGTGTAAAAAAGAAAGGAAACATATATATAGAAAGGGTATTACCTTTAAATGAGTTACTTTGGAATTAGATGAGAGAGAGAGAGAAGCTAATAGCTTATGGAGAGTTGAGAGATGAGGATATACACATAGAAGCCATCTCATCCATGGCTTATATAGCTCTCTAAGCAATGGGAAAAGGCCAAATATGAAAGTTGTAAAGTCCAACCACTGAATCTCGGAAATTACCGAGTAGACAAAATAGAGTATATAGGAGATGTGGTTGACCATGACCACCTAAATAATTAGGACCAAAACAACTTGCCAACTTTTTTATACATTTCCAATGTCACGCTTTACACATGGGAACCTATATAGATAGTTAGATACGCACTATAATTAATGGTTTTCTTTATTTAGTATTGGGGCAGTACCTAAATCACCTGATCAATGATTTTCTTTATTTATTTATGGGGGAGCATAAAAAATATAATGGAACACAACTCAATTTTAATGCACCAATACTATATATAGTAAGCCTGCTAGTTTTATAATTTAAACTTGTCTTAATTTAAGCATGTTACCACGAGACATAGACATGTATGGTATCATAATTTTAGCATAGTTGATGCACAACTACTTCCACACTAGTTGTTAACATGTGGCTGTTACTTAATAGCGATGCACTGATGGTCTACGTCATTAGTTACCACATTTACTCAAGTCAGTTTGTGTCTACTATTTAGTAGACAGCGTCCATGTGGTTACGCAGCCATACCTGTATTTACATTATAGCTGCCCACTCTACTACGCTGCCCATACACTTATTGCATCCCAATCGAGATACACAGTCTAAACTTGGCCAACGCATTTATATATTGCATTACTACAAATACGCAAAATAAAACTAAAAACATATTATAAAGCCTTGACAAAATGTCTGAACAATAAAAAATAATTCCATTTTCTTACCAACATACAAAATAAAATACAAAACAAAACAAATAAAAATGAAGGGGAAAACGACTATTATTATATTAAAATAACCTTCACACATACATAACTAGCCAAAAAATGTACAAATTATTCACGGAGTGAAGTTTGTAATGTACTAAAAAAAATTGGACTTCATTAATTGGTCAACAGTTCATCTGCATTCTACCTCTACCTGATGGTCTCGAGTCTTCCGCAAAACATAAAAATGATAACAAAATATAGAATCATACTATAGATAAAATAAAAATACCTCTCAATTTCTATAAAATAATTGATATATATTGCACATAATTAAAAATATTATACTCAAAAGATATGTAAATAATTATAAAACTGGGCTGTACATAACGGGTCAGACTCCACCACTAAAAGCTCAAGCTTATTAATTGAGTTTATTCCAACCCTTTATATACACCCGTTTTGTTTTATATTCTTACGTGTTTTTGCATGTGGGCTTGTTTCCTCCCTTACGTGGACCTCAACATCGAGCTTTCAGGGGAGCGGAACCACAGGGAGGCGAGACCCACTAGCACAGGCCCAAATCGATCAACTCTGATACCATTTAAAACTGTGGTGCACGTATCCTGTCATGTTGTATAACTAAAAGTTCAAACTTATTAATTGAGTTTGTTCCAACTCTTTATATACACCCATTCTATTAGTTGGTGTCATACCTATGATACCATGAAAAAATGAGACTCAAATGATTTTCGATATTTGTATTAATGCCAAGAGCACGAATTGAGAAGTAAATATATATTCTCTACTTAATAGGATTGTATGTAAAAGGTAATAAAATATATAATGAATACGTAAGAAATCAATTTGATTCACTATAAACTCGACAATAATTACTTATTGTCTTCTAATAATTCTGTTGATTATTTGTTCATTTTTTATGATATGAATAAGCTTAAAGGATGGTGTACCTAGCTAGGCACAATGTAGAAAGTTAATAGCGCTTGACAATACTGCCAGTAATGACCCTGATCGAACCAACGAGTGAAAAATGATTGTGTTGGGGGCAACGACAATAACCATATATATTTTATCAACAACGACTCTATTTTATCAATATTTAGTGGCGGCATACACATATGCAACCATTGAAACAGTAACGGTGTATAAACTTGGTACAAAAATAAACACAAAGGCAACAAAAGTCAAGATGAGATATATAACACGTAATTAACATTCACCTACTTCATAGCAATTCATGGCCTTGCAGAAGAAAAGATAATGAGTTTAACAATTCTTTGGCAATACAGAAAATATGGCCATTATTGTTGAAATTTTGGACATTAAATATTATTGTTGCACATGTATAAGACATTAAATTTAAAGTAGGGGATTTGCAATATGGGTTTGATGACATTAACTTATTTATCTTAATTATGGGTCTGTGTTCTACAAAGGTAGGCTCTCAATTAATGCAGTTTTTTAATTTCTAAACGGAAATGTGGACATTAGTGAACGATACTGGATCAGACCAACCACAAAATATACCACCTTCGTTGGACCGTTTACACCTTAAAAATTTTTTTCTCTAATTTCATAAAGTTGAATTAATGCGTTGTTTCATAAAATAGCAAGCTCCAAGACAAAAACTAACATCCCAATAATCCTCAACTCAGGTGAGGTCAAACCACTTTGTCAAAATTTGCCTAATTAATCGCTATAACCCACTATGTCTGTTTAACTTTTTTATATTTATTAATGTATATAATTAAGCAAAGAAGAAAACTGATCTAAAATACCATATTTAACTATTGTCAATTTTGGTGAGTGCTGATTTTCAAGATTACATAATATGGTCGTCCCTAGCACATCAATATCGACCCACATCAAAGTCTTTAATTTGTCATTTTGTCTGTAAGCATACTATCTATAATTTAATTTCTAAAACGACATCTTTTTTTCATTAAAGTTCTACAAATAAATCCTATTCTAATATCTAATTTAGTGTCTATATCAAAATTTAAATCAGGACCACACATATACTAATATGTAAGCTCATTTCGATTGTTAGAATTATGGTTTATTATTGCCAACTTTTATAACCATAGCCAGTAATAAAAGGCAAAATTTATATAATTCACTAAAAAAGTAATTACCTTTTATTTTTATAGATTAGTCCCGTTTCTTTTGTTTTAACGGCTGTTTATGTTTACCAGCAATAAATAAACAAAATAAGCGTTGACATCAATGTGAAAAGTTTAATATGAAATCATCAAATAATCAAAGATAACAAATCAAATAAGGGTATAATGGGTCTGCCAGTCAACTAGTGCGTGTTGAGTTGGTGGTATGTTTTTACTACATATTAATTGTGGTTTAATTTTGACTCTTAAGATGATTATAAGTAGTAGTATCTTTCCGCTCCAAAGTCACGGTGTTTACTGATAATTCCTAATTTTGTTTTCTTCCAAATTTGAGAATTTATTCTTTCTGATATACACGACGTATTTTGGTATGGATTGCCTCTTATAAAATTCGATTTACCGACTCTTATAAAATAATATGACCCTTCTACCAATTTGCCTATATCATTTATTTATTCAATTCAAATAATAAACTTACTCCAAATACTTTGTGATACAATTGGTTATTAATCCAGTCCGGACATTTTCAAGATTGGGTTCGGGAGGTTTCCTTGCTGGTCGAGAGACATGGCTTTGTTTTGGGTTCTAGTTGAATCTGACCGCTTGGATGTGTTTCAGGTCATAGACCACTTTCAAAATAATATATCTTTTTTTTTACTAGTATTTATAATTCTCGTTATTTACATTCCATTTGGGTCGATGTGTTTTATAAACCGAACGACTTTGTCATGTGACTTAAACTTTTTTGAAATATAAATAACCTATACGTCTTCGTATTGATCGTATACGTCTTTGGATTATGTTAGAGTTCTGTTCTTCTAGCTAGGGGTGTTTATGAGTGGTTTAACTGCCCAAATGTAAATATATTGACCCAACTATAGAGATGCGGTTAGGACTTTGGCTGACCCATTAACCGCCCAAAGTAGAGCGAGTCTGATATACTAAAAACCGCACAGGTTCGCTGTTGGAGTAGTTAACGACCCGCATCACCCGCTTATGTTTTCACAATAATATAAAACTTCATAAAAAAAATTAATTTCATATTAGGCATAAAACCCATTAAAACAATACATATTGATTGCAAATGTTTTTAGTAGTTGGAGCATTCAAAGTGAAAAGATGTAACCTCATTAGAGAGAAGAACTCTTTGAAAAAGGAGAATCGGTGGTCACTAGTCACCAAGTTCAGTTTGTGGAAGTGGAGAGTTGTTCAAATGAGCCTCTTAAATTAAATATGTTGTTAACGTTTGTTATTGGCTTATGTGTTAGGCGATACATAAGATGTTGAGCATCTGGTCAGGAAAGATGTCAAGCGTTTATTCTCAACATCTTGCGTGACTTTTATGGATCGCATCATTGAAAAGTTTCCTTAAATAGGGGACATATTGCGATTGGAAAGATACAACTGTGTACAAGGGTTTTGGTAAGTCTTGATTAAATTATGATTCTGGAAAACTTCCTACCGTGATACTGACTCTGAAAAGATATCAGCGTTAAGGATTTGGGAAACCTAAATCGACTAGGATTATGATAACCCTAATGCGTTCCGGAATTAGTTTTGCAGCTGCTATAAAAGTTTAGGCTCCACCCTTAGCAGCGAGCGACTCCTTATAGTGTCTTCGGTGAAATACACAGAGCTCTTAGACGTGAAGGACTGGCGTGCTGAGAGGCTGTGTGTTCCACGAAGAACATTTATGTATCAATACCAGAATCGAAAGATCAAGTGTGAGTGATTTAGGGTTTCTTGTGAATGCGTGATTGAAGGTTCACGTACAAGTGCATAACAACGACTTGTTGCATCTGGGCAGTTCGAGTGCTCGTCGAGTGGAATCAAGACGGAGTCTTGAATTCAGGGGGAGTCCCTGAGATAGGTTTGCACTGGTAATAGTAGCATAGGTATTGATCTGTGTGATGATCATGTATGCTTGTATGTTTTGACTCATTTGTTAGAGTTATGCCCCAATCCTATATAAAAGTGATCTACATATGTAATGTTTTATTATCTTTCCGAATAAATAAACCGGCATTAAATTACTAATGTGTTGTAGTAATTTATTAGATGTAATTTGATATGTATCATTATGTGTGTCATCACTAATAGTAGAACTACATATCGGAAAGAATTACATTTAATGCGTCCCTGATCAGTCAAGCTTCATTAAGAAGCGATAAGTATAAGGCTAACTCTTTATGATCACGCTCTACTGATCATGGAAAAGTAGTGCCGGAGTTAGATTATAGATATCATCAGAGAGATGGTATTAGACGACCCTATGGTGAGTATGCGGTATAGATACTGTCGTGAGCATACTCACATATCGTAGCTTGTCATTATATCCTAAAACCAAGCAGTCTTTGTGATCACTATATGGTGAATCTCTAAGTTTTACCTAGTCTAACGTCACCTGTAAAAGGGTAGTAAGGGCTCTAATTGGCTTAGTCATGAATTGCATGAGTGAACTCGAAAGACGGCTTATAGATTTATCACCCATACTCCATTATGGGAATGATATCTGTTTGGGCCACTTGATGAGTATGACTGAAGAAATAGCATGACCATGCAGGAGATACACAATATCAGTTTTAAGTCATCTCAGATATCAAGAAACAGTGATTGCTAAATTAGGATGACGGTTCTATGCCTTTTGATCAATCTAGATATCGGTATGATAAAAGGATAGGGACATGGACGATAAGAAGTTATATCGAATCATTGATATTCACGAACGTTGGGTAATCATAATGTCTTACTAGAGACCACTTATGATGGAAAAGGGCAAAATGATAATTTTTCCAGTCCGCCAACGGGTCGTGAGCTTAGAGGGTCACACACTTTAAGCAAAGTATAGCAAAATTGGACTTGAAAAAGTCAGTATATGAAGAATATGAGAATTGAGAAATTCGAAATTTGATTTAAGTAAATCAAGTACGAATTAGTTAAACCAGTAATTGGTTTAGAGTAATTGGGACGGTCTAGCTAAACCATTTAATCATAACCCAATCTAAATGGGTTTAATTAATGGACTTAGCTAAGTGGGCTTTAAGCCCATTCTTATTACAATTATAATTATAATCGAAATAAGAAGTTAATTAGTATTTGGAAAGTGACAGATATTTGCATAAATCATATACTTGATTTAAAGAATAATCCACCACATTTTTTCTAACCTTATTTTCGGCCACCACATTTTTTCTAACCTTATTTTCGGCCACTCCCCTCCCCATTGCCGAAATCCCTCTCTCTCTCTCTTGTTCTTCAATTGTTCTTGCTATTTTCTCAAAACTAACTAGTAATTGGTTTTGTAGAAATCCTTCTAAATGTGCTTTGCTTGTGTAGATACAACTAGAGATCACAAACAAAACGTTTGTGATATTGGATTCGAATTTACAAGGTAAAATTCAAGATTTTAATTATATTATACTTGCTGAAAATTTTCACATGATGATCCGTTCAAAGTTTCTTTGAATCCATGGTTAAATTCACTTCCGCTATGCATGAGTTTAATTGTCTTGGACCCCATGAATTCCTTCAATGATATCAGAGGCTTATTGATATGTGTTTATTTTTAGAATGTTAGGGTTAGATTTAAATCCTAAAAATATTCATATGCGTTTTTCGATTTATGCATGAATTGAAAATAATAAAAATCAGATTTTTGGTTAATAAAATTGGAGCTGAAAATTAATTTTTGGGGCTGTTTTAATTAGCCATAGCTAATCGAGGTCGAGTTCCTTGGTGGATCATGGAAAGCCCTTGGGCTGACCATGGTCGACACCAAGGGTCGATCGGGTCGCCAAGGGCAGACCATGGTGGCCCTCGGGCCAACCATAGCAGCGCTGCGGGCAACTAAGGTCGAGCCTAGGGCACGACCATGGGTGGTCCTCGGGCGGCCATGGAAGTGGCCCGTGGCCGACCAGGTCGAGCCCGACGGCACACCATGTAGGCCGACCAGATTGGCGGCCCGTGGCAGCGTCCAGGGTAGCCCGCGGGCCACATTGGGCGTGCGCCAGGGCTAGCTGATCACACCGAGGGCATGAGCCGGGTTTTGGCTCATGCCGATTCTCAGGGAATTTCCCAAAAAATTCAGATTTTTCAGACCCAGTCTGGTTTCGATAAACCGGGGTTAAATCAGTTCAATTTTAATTAATAAAGTTAAACCGTCCGGTTTCGATAAACCGGATATTTCCCAAAAAACAAGCAAGATAAAATTTGGAATAAATTTTGTTGTTTAAGGGCATAATGTATGATGACATGATGTTTGACACCATGATTGTTTTCAATATGATGTGTAGCCTATCCCGTCTAGATTTCGGTATTTTGCAACCTGCAATTTGCTAGTTTTGGGATGTATTAAATACGGAATGTGTATCGTTTCTTTTGTAATTTATTTATTATTTAAATTATAATTACAAAGACCGGCGCAAGAAAGGAAATAAAGACGGAATTGATGGAGTTCCTAAGGAGGCTCGGAGCCAGTGTGAGTCCAAGAGGAAGAAGCGAGTTCAAATCTAGAAGACTTAGTCTTAGGATTTGTCTTTGTTATTCCTTAGGTTTATACGGGCTATGTTATGATCGCATTTTTGTGCCATAGTCCAATTGCTAGTAGTCT
Organism: Geranium rotundifolium; assembly: GCA_963920655.1. NCBI lineage: Eukaryota > Viridiplantae > Streptophyta > Magnoliopsida > Geraniales > Geraniaceae > Geranium > Geranium rotundifolium. The sequence goes on along the minus strand of OY987312.1, from coordinate 26,094,295 downwards.
ATAAATGTCTATGTATATTAATCATCGTTTGTAATAAATAAAACGGCTTTATATTACGTATGTGTTAAAGTAATATGTTAAGCATGATCTAATTTATGACCAGTAAAGTAGTAGAACCATAAATCTGAACGGATCACACTTAACGAGTCCCTGGTCAATATACGCTTCAATCGAAGCGACTAGTATGATGATGGTTCTCAATGATGTAGTACTGCTTATCATAGGGATGTGGGATCCCGAAATCATATCACAGATATCATGAGGTGATTGATATCGGACGACCCGCTTTGAATATTGTTTCATAGATTAAGCCATGAACATATTCAAATGCGATAACTTGTCATAATATCCTTAGACCAAGGAGTCTTTGTGATCGCTATGCGATCGACGTACGGCTTTGACTTGCGCCTAACGCTTTTCGTAACAGGATTGCAATAACGGGCATGATTGGGTGGCGAAACGGATTGCATGAGTGACACGAAAGATGGCTAAGGGATTTATCCCTCGTACTTCGGTATGGGAAAGATATCCTTTTAGGTCGCTTGATCGAGAGTGACTTAGAGAAAGAGCATGGCCATGCCAGTGATACGAGTTATCAGTCGTCTCGCATATCAAGTAACAATGATTGATTAAACAAGGATGACGACTCTATGCCTTGTGACCAATCGGGATGTCTAGAGATAATATGATAGTGACTTGTACGCACAAGGTTAAATCGAATCATCGATCATCATGCACCTTGGGTAATCATAATGTCTTACTAGAGACCACTTATGATGGATCGGGCAAGAGAGATCTCTTGCGCCGATGTGCCAACGGTGGCATGAGCCTGGAGGGTCACGCACATACAATATGGATAACTTGAGACAAGGAAACATTGGCGTTTTCTTGAGGAGCAAGACATGGCCAAAACTGAGGGTTTTAAGCTATGGGTTCGGTTTTGTGAGAATGATTAGCGAATCGAGAAAACTGAGTTTTTCGTCGATGTCGCGTCGGACTTTGTTTGATAAGTGACGACAAAAGGGTCAGATAATTTTTGGACACGGCACGCGACCGCATGGGCGAACACATTGGGCTCGGCCCATGAGGTCACCAAGCCAGCCTAACAAAGGCCCAACAAGGCCCAATAAGCCTCTTGTGGTCGGCCACATTGGTGGGTCCAAGTGTGGGGGCCACACACCAGGCTTAGTTGGTGTTGTTGATTAAAAGGAGAGTGATTTAAGGGAATTAGTGATAGCATTTTTGTACCCTAGTCCAATTGTTAGTAGTCTGCAAATGTCTATGTATAATTATCATTGTTTGTAATAAATAAAACGGCTTTGTATTACTTATGTGTTGAAGTAATATGTTAAGAATGATCTGATTTATGACCACTAAAGTAGTAGAACCATAAATCTGTACGTATCACACTTAACGAGTCCCTGGTCAATATACGCTTCAATAGACGCGACCAGTATGAGAATGGTTCTCAATGACGTAGTTCTACTTGTCATAGGGATGAGGGATCCCGGAATCATATCATAGATATCATGAGGTGATTGATATCGGACGACCCACTTTGAATAGTGTTTCATAGATAAAGCCATGAACATATTCAAATGCGATAGCTTGCCATGATATCCTTAGACAAGGGAGTCTTTGTGATCGCTATGCAATGTACGTGCGGCTTTAACTTGCGCCTAACGTTTTCCGTAACAGGATTGCAATAACGGGCATGATTGGGTGGCGGAACGGATTGCATGAGTGACACGAAAGACGGCTAAGGGATTTATCCCTCGTACTACGGTATGGGAAAGATATCAGTTAAAGTCCTCTTGATCGAGAGTGACTGAGAGAAAGAGCATGGCCATGCCAGTGATACGGGTTATCAGTTCTCAGCCATCTCACATATCAAGTAACAATGACTGATTAAACAAGGATAACGACTCTATGCCTTGTGATCAATCGGAATATCTAGAGATAATAGGATAGTGACTTGAACGCACAAAGGTTAAATCGAATCATCGATCATCATGCACCTTGGGTAATGATAACATTTTACTAGAGACCACTTATGATGGATCGGACAAGAGAGATCTTCTGTGCCGATCTGCCAACGGTGGCATGAGCTTGGAGGGTCACACACATACAAGACGGATAACTTGAGACAAGGAAACCTTAATGTTTCTTGAGGAGCAATACATGGACAAAACTGAAGGTTTTAGGCCATAAGAGAATAAATAGCGAATCGAGAAAACTGAGATTTTTCGTCGATGTCGCGTCGGACTTTGTTTGATAAGTAACGACAAAAAGGGTCAGGCGACTTTTGGACACGACACGAAACCACATGGGCGAGCCCATTGGGCTCGGCCCATGAGGTGACTTGGCCGGCCCAATAAGCCCTACATGGCCGGCCACTTTGGTGGGCCCAAAGGTGGGGGCCACAACACACCATGCTTAGTTGGTGAATGTTGATTAAGAGGTGTGTGATTTAAGGGGTATGGGTAATGACACCTTTAAGCTCATACCAATCACCTTTTGACCCATGCTTATGAGATTGATGAAGTAGAGAAAGATCAATTAATTAATTACACAATTCTCACTCTCTCTCCTTGGCCGGCCACCCTTAGCTCTCCTCTCTTCTTGCTCTCTTGTTCTTCATTTAAATTTTCTAGTAGGCATTAAGTGAAGGATCTTGAAGATCATCCCCTTGGTGTGGACTTGCTCTAGAGACGAAGATCACAAAGTTCTTCTTTATCGATTCAACAAAGACTTAATGGTAAATTTCTTGTGGAATAGATTTTGCCTTGGGATTTAATGGTTCAATGTTCTTGGATAAGTTTTGGAGTTGATTTTTTAAATGCTTCCGCTATCTCGATGTTAAAGAACGCTCCAAAACCCTACAATTAGGTGATGACTTGCTTTAACCCATGCCTTCATCATTTGTTACTTTAATCAATCATGCTTTATGAGTTGAAGAAGTAGACAAAGACAATTGGAATTCACTAACTCTCTCCCTCTCACCTCTTGGCCGGCCACAACCTCCTCTCTCCTCTCTTTGCTCTCTTGTTCTTCACACATTAGTTCTAGTAGGCTAAGTTTGTTGGATCATAGGGATCATCCTCTTGGTGTGGACTTGCTCTAGAGAAGAAGATCATCTTGTTCTTCTTTCTTGATTCAACAAAACAAAAAGGTAAACTCTTGTGGAATAGATTTTGCCTTGAGATTTAATGGTTCATGTTCTTGGACAGTTTTTGGAGTTCTTATTGTTTATGCTTCCGCTATCTCGATGATCTTGAACGCTCCAAAACCCTACAGTGGTATAAGAGGGTGGTTAACCCTCTTAATCTTCGTTTTGTTGAACTTGTTTCGGTTTTATAATGATTTGCATGCCATATTTGTTGATAACATGTTTTAATGCTTTTTGGGTAAATTGCATGAAATATGTTACTTTTGGAAAATATATAGAATTTGGAATTTTTCAGATTTTTATTAGATTTCTCAGGTCCGAGACAAGACTATCGGGGAGCCGAATTGGAGATACCGGACGGAGGTCACCGGAGGCCGGGGTTGGCCGGCGGTGACCGGGGCCGTGGGCTTGGGCTCGGCCCAATGGGCTTCGGCCGACTGGGCTCCGGCTCGACTTGGTTCGTGCACGGTGATTTTTGACCTGTGGCACGAACCCGCAATCCAATATTTCGAAAACTTTCAAATTTGATTGGTTTCGATAAACCGTTTTTCGAAAAGGTCTAGTTTCGATAAACCTGACCAAGCAACTTGGCAAAATTAAAACCGAAATATTGCATATTATTTGATGACATGTTTGTGTGATAACATGTTGGATAATGTGATGAAATGTATGATGCATTAATAGCCCATTTGAATTTTATCACGGTTTGCACACTGTTAGTGTTAGCGTGTAATTATTCTTTCATTCGAGCCTTTAAAGTGTAATTATTTTTTTTATCCGGTCTACGAACCGAGTATTAATTGTAATTTCTACTCAAAGTCGAGAAGGATGGAAAATCGAGCAAAAAGACGGTCTTGGAGGAAGTCCAAGAGCTAGTGGGAGCCCGAATGGGGAAGACGAGAAGATGTTATGTCTCGTAGAATCTTAAGGATAGGATGGGCTATTGATGCATATTTAAACGTTTTAAAATGCTTGCTTGAATTATTAGATGATAATTTATATGCTTGCTTGCATGCTTAGCTTATGAGATTATAAGCCACCACCTCACATGCAAAGATTAAAAACGATTTTAAATTGTTTGCATGTTTAAAGCATTGTGAACCATCATCGCACGGGTTGTGATGGATGAGTTCAATTTGAAACGTGTTTGTACGGGTTGCAAATGACGGCTTCAAAAGAAGATAGTATATGATACAATTAGAAATGTCACAACACGGGTTGTTAATGACGGGTTCGTAATTGTACCAAAATACTTTTAAATTATTAAACACAACCAATCGATTCTCGGCCTGAGGTCGAGCTGGGGCATCAGAAGGGTAAGCCGTGTGCTTTTGCACATACATTCACCAAGAATTACACAGGTTGTAATTGGATGGACGTCCTACCAAAATGGGTCAATGGGAGCGGTGCGCCTTAGGGTACTTCAGTTGACAAATCAGGGATCTTGGCTTAGAGATTCTAAACCTTAGAATCGGATGGTTGGTGTTTAATTCGGATCTTCGTAAATTTATTCAACTTTTCTGATTAAATTTACTTTCTTCGTGTAGAAAATGGCTAGTAATTCAACAAACTCATCTAATTTTTCATTGAGGGCTATACTTGATAAATGTAAGCTCAATAGAATAAATTATCTGGACTGGAACAGAAACTTGCGACTTGTGTTAAAGTTGGAACGCAGGGAGTACGTCCTAGACAAGGCTATCCCGGTGGAGCCAGCTGCCAACGAAACGAGGGTCGTTAAGGATGCGTACCAGAAACACCTTAGCGACTCTATCGACGTTGTGTGTGTCATGCTGGGCTGTATGGAGGCGGACCTCTAGAAACAGTTTATGGAGCTATCCCATGATCATTTTGCTATGTTTACACAGATCAAGAATATGTTCAAAGAGAAAGTACATATTAAAAAATACACTGTTCTCCGAGAAGTCATTGCGTGCAAAATGTTAGCAGGCTGCTCCGTAGATCCACACGTCCTACGCATGAAAGGACATCTCGATCATCTAACTAGTCTCGGAATTACTATGGAAAAGGAGATGGCTGCAGATTTCATTCTGCAATCCCTTCCTCATGCATTTGGTGGATTTGTCATGAACTATCACATGCATGACATGGACAAGACCGCATTGGAGTTGCACAACATGTTAGTGATGATAGCATTTTTGTGCCCTAGTCCTATTGCTAGTAGTCTATAAGTGTCTATGTATATTTATCATTGTGTGTAATAAATAAAACGGCTTTGTATTACTCATGTGTTGAAGTAATATGTTAAGCATGATCTGATTTATGACCACTAAAGTAGTAGAACCATAAATCTGTATGGATCACACTTAACGAGTCCCTGGTCAATATACGCTTCACCTGAAGCGACCAGTATGAGGATGGTTCTAAATGACGTAGTTCTGATTATCATAGGGATGTGTGATCCCGAAACCATATCATAGATATACTGAGGTGATTGATATCGGACGACCCGCTTTGAATAGTGTTTCGTAGATTAGGCCATGAACATATTCAAATGTGATAGCTTGTCACGATTTCCTTAGACCAAGGAGTATTTGTGATCGCTATGCAGTCGACGTGCGGCTTTAACTTGCGCCTAACGCTTTTTGTAACAGGATTGCAATAACGGGCATGATTGGGTGGCAGAAAGGATTGCACGAGTGACAAGAAAGACGGCTAAGGGATTTATCCCTTATACTACGGTATGGGAAAGATATCCATTAAAGGCCTCGTCATCGAGAGTGACTGAGAGAAAGAGCATGGCCATGCCAGTGATACGGGTTATCAGTTCTCAACCACCTCACATATCAAGTAACAATGATTGATTGAACAAGGATGATGATTCTATGTCTTGTGATCAATCGGGATATCTAGAGATAATAGGATAGTGATTGTACGCACAAGGTTAAATCGAATCATCGATCATCATGCACCTTGAGTAATCATAACGTCTTACTAGAGACCACTTATGATGGATCAGATAAGAGAGATCTCTTGCGCCGATTTGCCAACGGTGGCATGAGCCTCGAGGGTCACACACAAAGAAGACGGATAACTTGAGACAAGGAAACCTTAACGTTTCTTGAGGAGCAATACATGGACAAAACTGAAGGTTTTGGGCCATGGGTTCGGTTTGAGAGAATAATTAGCGAATCGAGAAAACTGAGATTTTTCGTCAATGTAGCGTCGGAGTTTGTTTGATAAGTAACGACAAAAAGGGTCGGGCAACTTTTGGACACGACACGCGACCACATGGGCGAGCCCATTGGGCTCGGCCCATGAGGTCATATGGCCGGCCCAACAAGGGCCCAGTTTTGGCCCAATAAGCTCATACGGCCGACCACCTTGGTGGGTCCAAGGGTGGGTTCCACACACCATGCTTAGTTGGTGTTGTTGATTAAGATGTGAGTGATTTAAGGGGTATGAGTAATGACTTACCTTTAAACCCATGCTTTCACCTTTTTAGACCATGCTTATGAGTTGATGAAGTAGACAAATATCATTTGAATTAATTAGAACTCACAACTCTCTCTTCTCTCTCCTTTTGGCCGGCCAGTCCCCTCTCTCCTCTCTTCTTGCTTTCTTGTTCTTCATTTAATTGTTCTAGTAGGCTTTAAGTGAATGATCTTGAAGATCATCCTCTTGGTGTGGACTTGCTCTAGAGAAGAAGGCCACATAGTTCTTCTTTATTGATTCAACAAAGACTAAAAGGTAAATTTCTTGTGGAATAAATTTTGCCTTGAGATTTAATGGTTCATGTTCTTGGACAAGGTTTGGAGTTGCTTTTGTTAATGCTTCCGCTATCTCGATGATCTAGAACGCTCCAAAACCCTACAGTGGTATCAGAGGATGGGTAACCCTCTTAATCTTCGTCTTGTTGAACTTGTTTCGGGTTTATGATGATTTGCATGCCATATTTGTTGATATTATGTTTTTAATGCTTTTTGGGTAAATTGCATGAAATATGTTATTTTTGAAAAATATATTGAATTTGGAATTTTTCGGATTTTATTGGATTTTTCGTGTCCGAGAAGAGACTCTCGGGGAGCCAGATCGGAGGTACCGGATGGAGGTCACTGGAGGCCGGGAGAGGCCGGCGGTGACCGGGGCCGTCCCCCTTCTTGGCCGAGGCCGAGAGGGGAGGCAAGCTTGGTTTGGGCTTTTCTAGGCCCAAACCGAGCCGTGGTGTTGGGCTCGGCCCAATGGGCTTCGGCCCATTGAGCTTGGGCCCGACTTGGTTCGTGCACGTTGATTTTGTCCGTGGCATGAACCCGCGATCCAATATTTGGAAAACTTTTAAATTTGAACGGTTTCGAAAAAACCGTTTTTCGAAAAGGTCTAGTTTCAATAAACCCGACCAAGCAACTTGGCAAAATTAAAACCGGAATAATTGCTTATTATGCTTGCTTGCTTGAATTATTAGAAATAATTGTATGCTTGCATGCTTAGCTTATAACTTTATAAGCCATCACCTCACATGCAAAAGATTAAAATCGATTTTAATTGGTTGCATGATTAAAGCGTTGTGAACCATCATCGCACGGGTTGTGATGGATGAGTTCAGTTTTGAAACGTGTTTGCACGGGTTACAAAAATGATGGCTTCAAAAGAAGATTGTATATGATACAATTAGAAACGTCACAACACGGGTTGTTGATGACGGGTTCGTAATTGTAACAAAATACTTTCGAATTATTAAACACAACCAAATCACAACATAATTTGAGTCAAGTGAGATGCCACCCAAATTCACACCCATGTAGAAACATTCTCTCGGTGCCGTGCGTCTTAGCGGAGCATCGATAGAATGGGTTCTATATGGAATGATCAACCTTGTGGGATGTCATGCACCTTAGCGGAGCATCTGCACAAAACTGATACATATGTGAAGGGTTGTTGACTCAACCACTATTCTTGGCCTGAGGTCGAGCTGGGGCATCGGAAGGGTAAGCCGTGTGCTTTTGCACATACCCTGACCAAGAGTTACACGGGTTTTAATTGGATGGACGTCCTACCCAAATGGGTCAATTGGAGCGGTGCGCCTTAGCGTACTTCAATTGACAAATAAGGGATCTTGGTTTAAAGATTCTAAACTCTAGAATCGAGTGGGGCCGCTACTTCGTGATAGCATTTGTGCCCTAGTCCAATTGGTATTAGCCTGTAAACGTCTATGTACAAATATCATCGTTTGTAATGTATAAATATAAACGGCTTTATATTACTTATGTGTTGAAGTAATATGTTAAGCATGATCTGATTTATGACCACTAAAGTAGTAGAACCATAAATCTGTACGGATCACACTTAACGAGTCCCTGGTCAACCTATGCTTCCTTGAAAGCGACCAGTATGAGGATGGTTCTTAATGACGTAGTTCTACTTGTCATAAGGATGTGGGATCCTGGAACCATATCATAGATATCATGAGGTGATTGATATCGGACGACCCGCATTGAATAGTGTTTTCATAGATTAAGCCATAAACATATTCAGATGCGATAGCTTGTCACGACGTCCTTAGACCAAGGAGTCTTTGTGATCACTGTGCAATGAACGTACGGCTTTAACTTGCGCCAAACGCTTTTTGTAAAAGGATTGCTATGAAGGGCATGATTGGGTGGCGGAACGGGTTGCATGAGTGACACGAAAGACGGCTAAGGGATTTATCCCTCATACTATGGTATGGGAAAGATATCCGTTAGAAGGCCTCTTGATGGAGACTGACTGAGAGGAAAAGCATGGCCATGCAAATGATACGGGTTATCAGTCCTCAGTCATCTCGCATATCAAGTAACAATGATTGATTGAACAAGGGAGACGACTCTATGCCTTGAGATTAATCGGGATATCTAGAGATAAAAGGATGGTGACTTGTACGCACAAAGGTTAAGTCGAATCATCGATCATCGTGCACCTTGGGTAATCATAATGTTTTACTAGAGACCACTTATGATGGATCGGGCAAGAGCGAGTCTTGCGCCGATCTGCCAACGGTGGCATGAGCCTAGAGGGTCACACACATACAAGACGGATAACTTGAGACAAGGAAACATGGATGTTTCTTAAGGAGAAGTATATGGACAAAACTGGAGGTTTTGTGCCATAGGTTCGGTTTGAGAGAATAATTAGCGAATCAAGAAAAATTGAGTTTTTCGTCGATATCGCGTCGGACTTTGTTTGATATGTAACGACAAAAAGGTCGGGAAACTTTTGGACGCGGCATGAGACAACACGGGAGGGCCCATTGGGCTCGGCCCATGAAGCCTCATGGCCGGCCCAATAAGGGCCCAATAAGGCCATATGGCCGGCCCACTTGGTGGGGCCATTGTGGGGGCCACACAACACCATGCTTAGTTGGTGGTTGTGGATTAAGAGGTGAGTGATTTAAGGGGTATGGGTTAAAGCACCTTTAAGCCCATACCAATCACTTTAAACCCATACTTGTGAGTTGGATGATGGATTAAATGCAAGACTTTGATTCATTAATCATTTAATCACAAAACACTCACAAAACCTCTCTCTCTCTCTTGTGTGGCCGGCCACCCCTTGTTCTTCTCCTCCATCTTGCTCTCTTGTTCTTCATTTAATTGTTCTAGTAGGCAATTAAGTGAAGGATCTTGAAGATCATCCTCTTGGTGTGGACTTGCTTTAGAGAAGAAGATCCGAACGTTCTTCTTTATCGATTCAAACAAGACTTAAAGGTAAACATCTTGTGGAATAGATTTTGCTTTGGGATTTAATGGTTTAAATGTTCTTGGACAAGGTTTGGAGTAGATTATCTTTTTATTGCTTCCGCTATCACGATGACGATCTAGAACGCTCCAAAACCCTACACTTCGTTAGGTATTCCATTAGAGCTGAATCTTTCTACTATAAATGCTTGGGTACTAGACACTGGAGCTGAGTCTCATGTCTGTGTGGATGTGTAGGTACTGCGTAGTAGAAGAGATGTGGGCGAAAACGAGGTGGACCTAAGTGTTGGGAACAATGTGCGTGTTGGCACAACTGCTGTGGGTTTGGTTGATCTTGTTTTGCCCAGTGGGCTTGTAATAGATCTTCATGATGTATTTTGCGTACCTGCTTTCAGCAGGAATATTGTATCGATATCCCTTCTTGAAAAAGAAGATTATTATTTTGATATTAAGAACGAGTTTTTTTTAATATTATGTGTAATAACATGTTTTATGGAAATGCTCACACTGTTGGAGGTTTATACATATTAAATATGCAAAACTCAAGATCCAACATGCTCTATAATGCTCACAAGCGCAGACTTCTAAGTTAATTCGAATTCCAAACGATTGATAGATGCGAGGCTTGTTTAATGGGCAATATGACTAAAGCGCTCTTCACTGGTATAGGTGAGAGGGCAGGTGATCTATTGGGTCTAATACATTAAGACGTATGTGGACTAATGAGTACACCAGCCAGAGGTGGTTTAGGAAACTTTATCACATTTACTGATGATTTCAGTAGATATGGTTATGTCTATCTCATGAGACATAAGTCCGAAGCGTTTGATAAATTCAAGGAGTTTAGCTCGAACTGACATCAGATAAGTGACCTTTCGTCGGATATCCAAAAGAAACAAAAGGATACTACTTCTACAAACCGAGCAAAAACAAAGTTTTTGTCGCGCGAGGTCGGATATTCTTGGAAAAGGAATTTATTTCCAAGACAGTCAGTGGGAGGAATATTTATCTTGATGAAGTTCTAGATGAGATAGTCACTCAGGAACCACTGGACGACCCCTTAGAAGAAGTAGAGCCAGAAGTGGTCGTTGAGCAAGAACCAATAGCTACAGTTAATGAGGACGGTCCAAGGCGGCCTGAAAGGACAAGTCATGCACCTATCACATACGGTTTCCTAGTAACTGGAGGTGATTAGTTGGTGTTAGTGGACAATGATCCAGCTACCTTTCGGGAGGCCTTGGACGGAACCAACTCTGAGAAATGGCTGGAAGCCATGAGGGAAGAAATGCAATCCATATCAGATAATCAAGTGTGGGACTTGGTGGACCAAACCCCTGGCATAAAAGTCATTGGGTGTAAATGGATCTTTAAAATAACGATAGACATGGATGGCAAACCTCAGACTGGTAGCAAAAGGTTATAGGCAAGTCGACAAAATTGACTATGCAGAAACCTTTTCTCCAGTAGCTATGGTAAAATCTATCCGCATTCTACTTGCCGTAGCAGCTTATCATAATTATGAGATATGACAAATGGATGTCAAAACCGCTTTTCTTAATGGGAGGTTAGCTGAGGACGTTTATATGTCCCAGCCTGAGGGTTTTGAGGATCCAAAGAATAAGGGAAAGATTTGCAAGTTGCTCAAATCAATTTATGGTTTGAAGCAAGCATCTCGGAGTTGGAATCAACGTTTTGAAGAAGTTGTGAAACAGTTTGGCTTCATCAAGAACGATGATGAACCTTGCGTATATAAAAAAGCAGATGGGAGCAAAGTAGTCTTTTTGGTGCTCTATGTTGATGACATATTGCTCATTGGAAACGACGTCCCTACCTTGCTCTTAACAAAGAATTGGTTAGGTGAGTGTTTCGCAATGAAGGACTTAGGCGAGACTTCTTACATCTTGGGGATCAAGATATATAGAGACCGTGCCAAGCGGGTCTTGGGCTTAAGTCAAAGCATCTATATAGACAAAGTCCTGAGAAGATTCTCAATGCCTAATTCAAAGAAAGGACTACTGCCCATGCGTCATGGCATAAAGCTTAGTAAGAAATAGTGTGCTGAGACACCTGCAAAGCTAAAAAGAAAGAATGAGATCCCATATGCTTCGGCTATAGGATCCATAATGTATTCCATGATATGTACGAGACCGGATGTCTCGTTTGCCCTAAGCTGTACCAGTAGACATCAATCCAAACCCGGTGAGGAACACTGGATTGCCGTCAAGGCGATTCTAAAATATTTGAGAAAAACCAAAGACGCTTTTCTTGTATACGGGGGAAGAAATGATGATCTAGTCGTCAAAGGCTATGTCGACGCTAGTTTCCAGACAGACCTAGATGAACTTAAAAGTCAGTTGGGATATGTGTTTACGTTGGACGGTGGAGCATTCAGCTGGAAAAGCAAGAAGCAGGACACCATTGCCGACTCTACGACGGAAGCTGAGTACATTGCCGCATCGGAAGCGGCAAAGGAGGCTGTATGGATCAGGAGTTTCATGGCTGGGTTAGGTGTAATTCAAAACCCATCTAACCCAGTAGACTTATATTGTGACAACACCGGGACATTGCGCAAGCTAAGGAACCCAGGGCACGTGACACATCCAAACATGTACTCAGGAAGTATCACATCATCTGCGACATAGTAGCCAGAGGTGACGTGAAGATCCACTACGTTGCATCTGATGATAACACAGCCGACCCCTTAACCAAGGCTATTCCTCAAGCGAAACATGATAAACATGTTAGGTCAATGGGTATAGACTGGGACTTAGATTGGAACTAGGGGCAAGTGGGAGATTGATAGCATTTTTGTGCGCCAGTCTAATTGCTAGTAGTCTATAAATGTCTATGTACATTATCATCGTTTGTAATATATATAAAACGGCTTTATATTACTTATGTGTTGAAGTAATATGTTGAGCATGATCTGATTTATGACCACTAAAGTAGTAGAACCAAAAATCTGTACGGATCACACTTAACGAGTCCCTGGTCAATATACGCTTCAACTAAAGCGACCAGTATGAGGATGGTTCTCAATGATGTAGTTCTTCTTATCATAGGGATGTGGGATCCTGAAATCATATCATAGATATAATGAGGTGATTGATATCGGACGACCCGCTTTGAATAGTGTTTCGTAGATTAAGCCATGAACATATTCAAATGCGATAGCTTGTCACGATTTCCTTAGACCAAGGAGTCTTTGTGATCACTATACAGTCAACGTGCGGCTTTAACTTGCGCCTAACGCTTTCCGTAACAGGATTGCAATAACGGGCATGATTGGGTGGCGGAATGGATTGCATGAGTGACACGAAAGACGGCTAAGGAGTTTATCCCTCATACTACGGTATGGGAAAGATATCCGTTAAAGGCGTCTTGATCGAGAGTGACTGAGAGAAAGAGCATGGCCATGCCAGTGATACGGGTTATTAGTTCTCAGCCACCTCACATATCAAGTAACGATGATTGATTGAACAAGGATGACGATTCTATACCTTGTGATCAATCGGGATATCTAGAGATAATAGGATAGTGACTTGTACGCACAAGGTTAAATCGAATCATCAATCATCATGCACCTTGGGTAATCATAACGTCTTACTAGAGACCACTTATGATGGATCGGGCAAGAGAGATCTCTTGAGCCGATCTGCCAACGGTGGCATGAGCTCGGAGGGTCACACACATACCAGACGGATAACTTGAGACAAGGAAATCTTAACGTTTCTTGAGGAGCAATATATGGACAAAACTGAAGGTTTTTGAAATTCCGAATCATAGCCGAGTCAGGAAGTCGAACACAAAGTCGTAACTTGTGTATCGACTACTTGCCTAAGAACGCAAACCGTAAGTAAAACACTAAACAGATAATAACGACACCAGAGATGATTACCCAGTTCGGTGACTCCACACCTACGTCTGGGTACACTTTGCCAGTGGAAAGGTTTTCACTATTAGGTAGTCAATAGTACAACTTCCAGCACCAACTAGCTATCACACAAGCTATTGTCCTAAGCTACTATAGATTTCACCGTGAACAACCTCAACCAAGGGCCTCTCACCATGTCTTTGAGATCCTCTCAATTCCACCCTTCGAGCAAGCCTATGCTCGGTGTCGTTGTCTTCTTTGACGGAGTTGTGAATCTTCAATCACAAACAAAAACCCTAACCGATCCAAACACTCAATCTTCACGACTTGATGTTTGATCGGAGCAAAGATCCGTTCTAGCGAATCTTAATCAGCCTCTCAACACGCCGATGGTGCACGGTTAAGAGCTCTGAGAAATCTTGCAATTGTTAGAACAAGAACGGATGATCTGCTAATGGGAAGCCCAAGGCTTTTTATAGCAGCTCACATTCCTAATCCTTCTCGGATTAGGAACAGGAAGTTTCAAACTTCCTGAACAAATCAGGCACGTCGTTGCCGCCTTCCACGACAGCTGGAAGTCGTCTTGCCCGTTCTGACTTCCTGAATAAATCAGACAAGTAGAGTTGCCGCCTATTGCTGACGTGTAACTGCCAGCTGGAAATCGCCTGACTTGTCGACGTCACTTTCTTGCGCTCCAAGTCTTCGTGGCGCCTTTCTTCTTTCGTTCCAAGCTTCGTCGAAACTGGAAAGTTTCAGATCTTTCCTAATCTGGACCGTAACAAGTCGCTCCACATGTCATGTAACTTGTTGCACGACCTCTTACTTTTGCGCTAAAAAATTATGCCAACAATAAAACGTAGCAACAATCTCCCCCTTTGGTAATTTTTTAGGCAAACACCTTTTTAAGCACATCGTCATCTTGTGGCAGTTACGCACAGCAAGTGATTTATCTTGTGGCAGTTACGCACAGCAACTGATGTGACTTCTTACTCCAAGCAGGCACATCGTCGTCACCTTGAGGCAGTTACGCACACAGCAAGTTATGTGACTTCTGATGCGACTTCTTGTGCGGCTTCTGGTTTATCTTCTGGAGCGGCGACTTCAATGTGCGACTTCTAGCGCGACTTGTGGCGTAAGTCCTGGCATAACTTCTGGCGTATCCTATCTATCTCCCCTTGTTTGTCTAACAATATTGCCAAAGGCAATCATACAATGAAATTTGACTAAACAGCAGGGTAAAAACCAGCTCACACCATGAGCAAAATAAACAGCTCAAACATGAGCAAATATCCAGCTCAACCATGAGCAAATAAATCCAGTAACATAGTGTGCAGAAAAGTAACTCGGACATACCCCGAGGATTTAAAAGTGTGTGTGGAACAAGTTTATCATAGTGAATCAGAGAAATACTTAAAACGAAGTGGAGTCATCAACATCATTTTCAGCAGCAGAAGTAGAGCGGAGGTCATCGAGCAGAGCTTCACATGCGACTTTGCGGGTTGATAGCATCGCAATTGACTTCTCTAGATCATTGATCATCTCCACCAATTCTTCCTCCATCCTAGTGCCAAGTGGTCCTGAGGGTCGGGAGCTTGAACCAACTCCTGATGCTTTGGCCATAGGAGGTGCGAGGTCCTTCAAATGCTTGCCTTCGAAGTTCTTGAGGCTGATAGCAAGGGGCAGTGGCTTCTTACCCGGAACATCCGTCTCTCGAACAATGTGAGAACATCGTTGGAGAAGGAGACCGGTGATCAATGAAGGAAACCCGATAGGAAGCTTGACAGCGCATGATTTGGCATGCTTGACTAGATGTTCAATGACATATGAGCCAAAATCAAGTGAAGACTGCGTACCTATTTGGTATATGAGTTTTGCCAATTCGGTTTTGATGCTTAACCCGTGTATAGAAGGCGCCCAATTTTCCAGGCCAATGCGGTAGAGTATTGAGTATTTGACAGTTTGCTCAGTAGCCACAATGGTGTCTTTGACGGGCCAGACCTTCTTCCGTTCTCCAGTGATCTCGACCGCTATTTTGTTCAAGTGCGGGACTTCTGGAGTGACTTCTGGGTCTTTTCTGCCAAGATAGGCACTGATGGTTGAGGCAGATATTTCGAAGCATTTTCCCCGAACGAACACCTTTCTGTATTTAGCGTCTTCTGGATCATCAAACTCGCTTGAAAGGTTGACAATAAACTCTTTGACCAATACTGGGTAGAATGGCCCAATATTTATGACCGTATTGGTCAGGCCTGCTCTTCGGAGAAGTTCCACGATCGAGTTTATCCCCTGTGCCTCTATGGAAAGCTCTCTTTCTGCATAGATCTTGCGCTGGTATACATACTGCCACTTAACCGCATTGTCTACAGAGTGGAAGGAGACATTATCTGTAGGAGCTTTAGGCACATTCTTGGGGAGTTTCTGCCCTCCCATTTCCTTTTTGACCCGTGGTATCACAATCTGGGTGTCTTCTTCTTTAGATTCCTCTTCTTCTGGAGCAGATGTTGCTACAGAAGTTAGTGACTTCCTTCTAGACTTCTTCGGCTATTTAGAAGCAGATGCTCCTCCTTTCTATGTGGATTTCCTCTTTGGGGTCAATCTCCTCGGTATTTGAGGTTCTTCTTCTTCATCGACGAACCTTCTTGTTGGTAGCTTCCTTCTCTCAAGCCTTTTGGGCACAGCATCTTCTTCCATGGCTTCCTTTTCCATAGTCTCAGTGGCGACTATTTCTTCGATGTTAACAAGTTCCTCTATAGGTCGAGTGACGTTTCCTTGCTCGTCAGACTTGTTTTTGAATATCCACTTTGTCCCGATGACATTGACATTGTCAGGCTTGGGTACTAGTTCCCAGACTTCATTCCTTGCAAATTGAACCAATTCTTCTTGCATGGCGCAGAACCAGTACTCATAATTGATGGCCTCTTGTATATTCTTTGGCTCAATTTTGGAAATAAATCAAACGTTACCTATCATCTCGTTGTATTCAAGAGATGCCTTTTGTCGAGTCCGCACTCCCTCATTAATGTCTCCAATCACATCCTTAGGTGGATTTTCCTTCTGAATTCTTCTTGACGGAGCTCTTTGCCTTAGAGGAGATGCCTCTTTATCCGGGATGATTGGGCTTTCGTCTTCAGACTTTTTTGTTGCGCTCATCGTCTTTGACTTCTGGTCTGGCTTCTCCTGAGAGATTTAGGACTTCTTCGTCCTCGTCATTGGGTTGCTCGTTACTGTCATCGATCACGACATTGGTGGATTCCATGATAGTCCGAGTGCGTTTGTTGAATACATGAAAAGCCCGACTATTTCTGGAGTATCCGAGGAAGATGCCTTCGTCGCTCTTAGGATCAAGTTTGCGTCGAGGTTCCCTATCTGCAAGTATGTAGCAGGTCGATCCAAAGACATGGAAATATTTGACATTAGGTTTCCTCCCCCTCCATATTTCATAAAGAGTGAGCGAAGTTTCAGGGCGAAGGGTCACTCTATTATGAATATGGCACGCCGTATTCAAAGCTTCAGCCCAGAAGTGCTGCGGGATGTCTTTGGCTAACATCATGACTCTTGCCATTTCTTGAAGAGTGCGATTTTTCCTTTCAACGATCCCGTTTTGTTGAGGAGTGATGGGAGCAGAAAATTCGTGTACAATTCCTTCAGCATCACAGAAATTTGCGAAGCTGATGTTCTGAAACTCCTTTCCATGATCGCTTCGAAGTCGGACGACTGTTCCAATGACTTCTCCCTTTTCTCGTTGAACTCTCCGACATAGGGCTTCAAAGACTGAGAAGGTGTCTGACTTTTCTCGAAAAAGTCTACCCAGGTGTACCTTGAGAAGTCGTCTACACATACAACTATGTACTTCTTCCCTCATAGACTTTCTATTTGCATAGGTCCCATAAGGTCAACATGAAGAAGTTCTAGAACACGAGAAGTAGTAAGATGTTGTACCTTCTTGTGTGACGTCTTGACTTGTTTCCCAATCTGGCATTCTCCACAGATTTTACCTTCAATGATCTTGAGGTTGGGAACTCCAATGATCGCCTTTTCAGAGAGAATCTTTTGCATGCTCCTCAAATTGATGTGACCAAGTTTTTGATGCCATAGTTTTGTCTCTTGAGCTTTGGATAGAAGGCACTTGGTTGGCAAGGTAGTGACTGTTGGAGACCATAGATAACAGTTATCGAGGGACCTGTGGCCTGTCATGACTTCCTTCCGTTGTTCGTCTTTGACCGAGCACTTGTCACGAGTGATGTTGACATCCAGATTTAAATCGCATATTTGACTTATGCTGATGAGATTGGCTGTAAGATCTTCTACCAGTAGAGCTTCTTTCAGACATGGTGAGTTAGGAAGGTTGAGTTTTCCTTTCCCGAGTACTCTACCTTTTACTCCATCTACAAAAGTGACGAAGCTATTTGTGCAAGGTATTAAAGTGATCAAGAATGAGCTATTACCAGTCATATGTCGAGAGAATCCACTATCAAAGTACCAATCGTTGCTGGTTGAAGCCTTTAGAGCGGTGTACGCGATATTAGCTCGATAGTTTACCTCCTTAATTCGCCATTCCTTACATGGTTGTGCTTTCTTGATGGTGGTCCTTTTCTTGACAAAGCTCCTCCCATATAGCTGATAGCAGAAAGGTCTAATATGTCCTCTTCGTCCACAGTGGTGACATACCCAGTTATGTCTTTTGTTCTGTGTCTTTGAAGCGGCCAAGGTAAGAGGCTGTTTGGTCGTTTGGTCAACCATGAAGTTAGGAGACTTCTGACACGACTTCTGGGGGACAACCTTCTGAGGGACGAAGACGGTGTGCGATGATGAGGCTTCTTTTGATTATCCAAGACCTTCCATATTTCTGGCTGGCTTTCCGATCAAGAGAATTTGGTCTAGGGTGTCAGTGCTTGGATTCATCATCTTTACAGACTTGGTGACCTGTTCTAACTCTCCTTTTAACCGAGCAACTTCCTGAGAGTCTTCAAGCCATTTGACATACCATTTGTTGTATACATTGTTGAGAGTCTCATCGGATAGCTCATCATCAGAGTCATACTTCTTTGAATTCTCGGAAGATTGCTCTATTGTGGAGGAAGTAAAAGCAACATAGTTACTTGTATGCTCAACGTCACTGTCTTCCTCATCTTCATCGTCAGTTAGAGAGGCATTGAATCCATTCTTTTGTTTCTTTACGAAGTTAGGACATTCTTTTTGCATGTGTCCATACCCTTCACATTCAAAGCACTGAACTCCTTTTCCTGATCGTTCTCCTCGTCTTCCATCGCTATTTGAGTTTTCGAGCTTCTGGAACTTCAGCTGCGGCTTGTCTCTGACTTCTCGGGTGACATTCCTTCCTGTCATCTGGCTAAATCTTTTCATGACTTTATTGTAGTTTTTGGCCAGCATAGCAATAGTTTCCTCGATGTCACTATCCAAATCAGAGTGCGTCAAGTTCTTCTGCTTTTGGGTAGAACTCTTGAAAGCCAAACCTTTATGTTTCTTCTCGATAAGAGGTAAAGAGAGCTCGAAGGTCATTAAAGATCCCTTGAGTTCATCAAACTTCAGTGTCTTCAAGTCATGGACTTCTTCTATGGCGGTAATCTTCATCTTGAATCTGGGACTTAGGGCTCTCAGCGTTTTTCTGACCAAATCTTCATCGGTCATTGGCCTGCCAAGTGAATATGATTCATTGGTCAGATCCTTGATGCGCACATTAAACTCCGCAATAGTTTCGTCTTCATTCATGGTCAGGGTCTCAAAGTTAGTCGTGAGGTACTATAACTTCTGCTCTTTGACTTTGGAAGTACCCTCGTAAGCAACAGCAAGAATGTCCCAGGCAATTTTGGCACTTGTGCATGTGTTGATGAGTCGAAACACATTCTTGTCTACTCCATTAAAAATAGCATTGAGTGCACGAGAATTACCTAGGGCGGCTTCATCTTCTTCCGCACTCCACTCCTTTTCTGGTTTGATGCTAGTTTGATTTCCATGAGCATCAGCATAGTGAGGTTCATCCCATCCATTGATGACAGACTTCCAGGTTTTGCTGTCGAGGGACTTCAAGAAGGCACACATCCGTGCTTTCCAGTACCCATAGTTTGTTCCGTCGAGTACTGGTGGTCGATTTACTGAACCTCCTTCCTTTGAGTCCATATTGGCTATTCAGAAATTTTGCAGGAAAATCACCTAAAAGAAAAGGTGCCTCCTCTGATACCAATTGAAATTCTGAATCGTAGCCGAGTCAGGAAGTCGAACACAAAGTCGTAACTTGTGTATCGACTACTTGCCTAAGAACGCAAACCATAAGTAAAACAGTAAACAGATAATAACGACACCAGAGATGATTACCCAGTTCGGTGACTCCGCACCTATGTCTGGGGGCACTTTGCCAGTGGAAAGGTTTTCACTATTAGGTAGTCAATAGTACAACTTCAAGCACCAACTAGCTTTCACACAAGCTATTGTCCTAAGCTACTATAGATCTCACCGTGAACAACCTCGACCAAGGGCCTCTCCCCCTGTCTTTGAGATCCTCTCAATTCCACCCTTCGAGCAAGCCTATGCTCGGTGTCGTTGTCTTCTTTGACGGAGTTGTGAATCTTCAATCACAAACAAAAACCCTAACCGATCCAAATACTAAATCTTCACGACTTGATGTTTGATCGGAGCAAAGATCCTTTCTAGCGAATCTTAATCAGCCTCTCAACACCTGATGGTGCATGGTTAAGAGCTCTGAGAAATCTTGCAATTGTTAGAACAAGAACGGATGATCTGCTAATGGGAAGCCCAAGGCTTTTTATAGCAACTCACATTCCTAATCCTTCTCGGACCAGGAACAGGAAGTTTCAGACTTCCTGAACAAATCAGGCACGTCGTTGCCGCCTTCCACGACAGCTGGAAGTCGTCTTGCCTGTTCTGATTTCCTGAATAAATCAGGAAAGTAGAGTTGCCGCGTATTGCTGACGTGTAACTGCCAGCTGGAAGGCACCTGACTTGTCGACGTCACTTTCTTGCACTCCAAGTCTTCGTGGCGCCTTTCTTCTTTCGCTCCAAGCTTCGTCGAAATAGGAAAGCTTCAGATCTTTCCTAATCTGGACCGTAACAAGTCGCTCCACATGTCATGTAACATGTTGCACAACCTCTTACTTTTGCGCTAAAAAATTATGCCAACAATCAAACGTAGCAACAGTTTTGAGCCATGGCTTCGGTTGGAGAGAATAATTAGCGAATCGAGAAAACTGAGATTTTCGTCGATGTCGCGTCGGACTTTGTTTGATAAGTTACGATAAAAGGGTCGGAAAACTTTTGGACACGACACACGACCACATGGGCGAGCCCATTGGGCTCGTCCCATGAGGTCACCTAGCCAGCCCAGCAAGGGCCCATATTAGTCCCAACAAGCCCAAGTTGCTGGCCACCTTGGTGGGTCCAAGGGTGGGTGCCACACACCATGCTTAGTTGGTGTTGTTGATGAAGAGGAGAGTTATTTAAGGGGTTTAGGTGTTGACTAACCTTTAAACCCATGCTTTCACCTTTTGACCCATGCTTATGAGTTGATGAAGTAGACAAATATCATTTGAATTAATCACACAAATCACTCTCTCTTTTTCTCTCTCATTGGCCGGCCACACCCTCTCTCCCTCTCTTCTTGCTCTCTTGTTCTTCACATAATTGTTTTAGTAGGATTTTTGTGAAGGATCTTCAAGTTCATCCTCTTGGTGTGGACTTGCTCTAGAGAAGAAGATCACATGGTTCTTCTTTCTTGATTCAACAAAGACTAAAAGGTAAATTTCTTGTGGAATACATTTTTCCTTGAGATTTAATGGTTCATGTTCTTGGACAGGGTTTGGAGTTGCTTTTGTTTATGCTTCCGCTATCCCGATGATCTAGAACGCTCCAAAACCCTACAAGTGACTGCCGAGAAGAGCATAAGGGGCAGCGCGCCCAAAGGTGTTCTTATGGTGAAGAAGGGATCCGACTTCAAACATACGACCTTTTGTTCCTAAACCTTCCATGCCCATGAAGGGAAAGGGGAAGGTAGAGGAGTCGGTCAATTTCTACTGCCAAAAGCCTGGTCATTGGAAAAAGGACTATCAGCAGCTGAAGAAAGATAAGAAGAAGGGCGGTGGGGCCGCTACTTCGTCAGGTATTCCATTAGAGCTAAATCTTTCTACTAAAAATACTTGGGTACTAGACACTGGAGCTGAGTCTCATGTCTTTGCGGATGTGCAGGTACTGCGTAGTAGAAGAGATGTGGGCGAAAACGAGGTGGACCTAAGAGTTGGGAACAACGTGCGTGTTGCCGCAACTGCTGTGGGTTCGGTTGATCTTGTTTTGCCCAGTGGGCTTGTAATAGAACTCCTAGATGTGTTTTGCGTACATGCTTTCAGCAGGAATACTGTATCAATATCCCTTCTTAAAAAAGAAGGTTATTATTTTGATATTAAGAACAGGTTTTTTAATATTATGCGCAGTAACATGTATTATGAAAATGCTCACATAGTTGGAGGTTTATACATATTAAATATGCAAAACTCGAGATCCAACATGCTCTATAATGTTAATGCTAAGAGGTTTAAAACTGATGATTTAGACAAAACTCTTATATGGCATTGTCGTCTAGGTCACATAAATGAGAAACGCATCTAAACGCTTCATAAGGGCGGACTTAAAAGTCAATTTGAATTCCAAACGATTGAAACGTGCGAGGCTTGTTTAATGGGCAAGATGACTAAAGCGCCCTTCACCGGTACAGGTGAAAGGGCAGGTGATCTATTGGGTCTAATACATTCAAACGTGTGTGGACCAATGAGTACACCAGCCAGAGGTGGTTTAGGCTACTTTATCACATTTACTGATGATTTCAATAGATATGGTTATGTCTATCTCATGAGACATAAGTCCGAAGTTTTTGATAAATTCAAAGAGTTTAGGACTGAAGTAGAAAACCAACTCGGAAAAAGTATTAAGGCACTCCGTTCTGATCGGGGTGGAGAATACTTATCCGAAGAGTTTCTTAGTCATCTTAGAAAATGTGGAATACTATCTCAGTGGACTCCGCTAGGAACACCACAACTTAATGGTGTGTCCGAGCGAAGAAATCGGACATTGTTGGATATGGTTCGATCAATGTTAAGCCACACTGATCTCCCGATCTCCTTCTGGGGTTACGCTCTACAAACGACCTTGTTCATAATAAATAGGGCTCCGTCGAAAGTAGTGGAAGGGACTGAAAGAGATCACCACGGGTTCCAATCGATGAATATTATGCAGCGGACGTTATGTAACCGTGGTGATCGATGCAAGCTATGATCTTAATGCAAATTCAACATGTTATATATATAAATATAAATCTGAAAGTTACCTCTTCTAATCGATGAAAACACAAGCTTAGTGTTTCTCTATTAGGTCCACACAAGCACCACAACCGAAGAAGGTTTTCACTCAAATTTTCGTTATGAATTTTTGAGAGAAGCTTGACAACAATGGAGGAAGAAGAGAGAGAGAGAAGTCGGCCTAGAAGGGGCGAGGAAGATGGGAGTAGTTGCTGAAAATTAGAGGAAGTTATGAAAATATTGGAATTTTAATTTGAAAAAATCAAATTGAATTTTTCAAATCAAAATTGCATATCCATCCTCCATAAACCCTCTATTTTCATTTGTTCCCATTCATCACTTAAATCCCTAAATGGGCTTTAAGCCCGTTTAACCAAAACCCAAATCAAACCCATTAAATTGAGTTCTAATTTCGTTTTAGATGAAACGGTTCATTTTCCTCGAATTGATTTCTTCAACCGTCTGGTTAAAACCTTAGGCCAGAAAATCTACCGAATCGTTCTCAATTTTCATCCATAATTAATTGTCATGTATCGTGCTTAATGCGTGTGACCCTCTATTCTCACGAGCTGGCAGACTGGTAAAATTACTATTTTACCCTTTCCATCATAAGTGGCCTCTAGCAAGACATTATGATTATCCAATGTTCGTGATTATCGATTATTCGACTTAACCTATTATCGTACATATCACTTTCATTTTATCAAACCGATATCCAGATCGATCAATAGGCATAGAATTGTCATCCTAATTTATCAATCCCTGTTTCTTGATATCTGAGATGACTGAAAACTGATACTAAGGTATCACCTGCACGGCCGTGCTCTTTCTTCAGTCATACTCATCAAGTGGCCTAAACGGATATCTTTCTCATACCGAAGTATGAGTGATAAATCCCACAAACATCTTTCGAGTTCACTAGTGTAATCAATATCAAAGCCAATCGAAGCCGTTATAGTTACCCTTTTACAGATAACGTTAGACTAGGTCAAACTTAGGTATTCGTTACATAGTGTACACAAAGACTCCTTGGTCTTAGGATATAATGACAAGCTACGATATGTGAGTATCTTATGACTGGATCTATGCAGCATACTCACAATCGGGTTGTCCAATATCATCGGCCTGATGATATCTATGATATAACTCCGGCACATACTTTGCCATGATCAGTAGAGCGTGATCACAAGGAGTTGGTCTCATACTGATCGCTTCTTAAAGAAGCTTAGCTGATCAGGGACTCATCAAATGTAATTCTTTCTCATCTATAGTTCTACTATTAGTGGTTACACACATAATGACATAGATCAAATTACATTCGATATATTACTACAACACATTAGTAATATATGCCGATTTATTTATTCGGAAAGATGATAAAACATTACATCTGTAGATCAATTATATATTGGACTGGGACATAACTCTAACAATCTCCCACTTGCCCCTGGTTCCTATTTATGTTCTAATCTACTCCGATAGACTCTGCATGTTCCTCATGCCTAGGCTACGGCTGAGCCTCTGTCAAGGGATCGGCCATATTATCATCAGTCGAATAGTGTTTAATCTCCACATAACCTCTATATGTGATAAATCTCACGAGGTGATGCCTGCTGAGTATATGTTTAGATCTGTTGTGGAATTTGCGCTCTTGAGCAATAGCTAAGGCACCTGTGTTGTCCCACAACAAGCTTATCGGAT
Organism: Geranium rotundifolium; assembly: GCA_963920655.1. Classification (NCBI taxonomy): domain Eukaryota; kingdom Viridiplantae; phylum Streptophyta; class Magnoliopsida; order Geraniales; family Geraniaceae; genus Geranium; species Geranium rotundifolium. Next base: position 26,069,539 of record OY987312.1, on the reverse strand, counting down.
CAGACGCTCGTGGCGTTGCATCTAATCCGATCAGAAAGCTTCTAATCCATACGGCCTCTTTAGCTGCTTTTGTTGCAGCTATATACTTAGCATCCGCTGTAGAGTTGGCAATTTTGGCTTGCTTAAAGCTTATCCAGCTGAAAACGCCACCACTCAACACAAAATATATCCTGACTGAATTTTGAAGTCCTTTGGATATGTCTGAAAAACTAGCATCGACTTGTCATTTGACTGCTAGTTCTCTATCTATATGTCCATACACTAGGAATGCATCCTTGGTCCTCCTCAAATATTTGAGGATGACCTTTGACGGCAATCCAGTGTAATTGGCCGGGGTTAAATTGGAATCTGCTGGTACAACTTAGTGCCAATGAGACTTACAGTCTCGTGCATATCCTGGCATACATGATGGACCCGAAAACCAAGCATAAGGGATCGCTCAGCTTATCAGTAGTACTAGGACTCTGTAGCTTGCTGAGCTTAATGCCATGACGCATGGGCATGTATTCTTTCTTAGATTCAAGCACTGAGAGTCTTCTCAACACTTTACCTATGTACATGTTCTGACTTAGCAACATGTTCTGACTTAGGCCCAAAATTCTTTTGGAATGATCTGTAGAGATCTTGATGCCTACATTAAATGTAGCATCACCTAAGTCCTTCATCGATAAGTACTTCCCTAACCAAACTTTGGTGGCAAGGTCGGGATGTCATTCCCGATGAATAAATACCAAGAATACAATATTACCCCCACTCGCTTTCTTATGTACGCAAGGCTCACTTTTGTTTTTGATGAAGCCGAGTACCCTTACAGCTTTATCAAAATGACGGTTCCAACTCCTTGAAGCTTGCTTAAATCCATAAATGGATTTTTGCAGCTTACATATCTTTCCGGGATTCTTTGGATCTACAAAACCCACAGGTCGTGTGATATACACGCCATCTAGTAAGTTCCTGCTAAGGAAGGAGTTTTAACATCCATCTGCCATAGTTATGGCTAATAATAATCCGGATTAAACTGACCATTGCTACTGGTGAAAAGATGTCATCATAATCCATGTATTGAATCCGACGATAACCTTTTACAACCATCCTAGCCATATTGGTATGAGGACTTCCATCCATGTCGGTCTTGATCCTATAGACCCACTCAGAACCGATGGGTTTTATCCCAGGGGTTTGATCAACCAAGCACCCGACTTGGTTTTCATACATGGATTTCATTTCCTCACTCATGGCGTTCTGCCATTTTTTTGGAGTCTGGATTGGTCAAAGCTTGTCTGAAGGTTTCTGGATCATCCTGATACACCAATATCAAGTCATTTCAATCAGTGGCTGTGAAGCCATATCTGTCTGGAACATGACGAGATCTTTCAGACCTCCTTAGATCATCTGAAATTTCTGTAAGGATTGATTCTTCATCTGCGAGCATATGAGGCTCCAGTACTTCTACATCTTGCATAGCAGGCTCCTGAATTGCTTCAGGCTGTTCCGTATCCTCACGAATTTCTTCGAGATGCACGGGACTCCCACTAGCTATTTTGGAAAAATATTTCTCCAAAAATACCCCTCCTCGAGCAACAAAGACTTTGTACTCGCTGGGTATATAGAAGTTGTATCTCTTATTTTCTTAAGGATACCTTACGAAGACACATTTTGATTGATTTGGATGCCTGCATCTCTGCTACCCACACTTTTTTAGGAAAAACATACTAGGATGTTTCCCACACCATATATGACTATGTTCCATTTCTTATTTGGCTACTACGCGAAGGCGCACGCATCCAAATAGAACTGACCATCTCATCCCGCTCTAATCCCAATGAATACTACGCGGAGGCGCACAAATCCACAGTAACGGGAGACGTAATGAGGGTCATATGGTGTACCTTCTGTGACTCTAGTCCAGCTCTTATTTGGCTACTACGCGGAGGCGCACGCGTCCAAATAGAACTGATTACCTTATTCAGCTCCCATCCTAATGAATACTACGCGGAGGCGCACGCATCCTTAGTAATGGGAGACAGAATGATTGTCACAAGGTGTACTATCGTTGTCTTCATCGGAGCCCGATTCAAAATGAATGCGGCCGTTTCCAGAGTCAAGTATTAGTTCAACTCTCTTCTGGCCTGAGTACTCATAGGTCCACATACGTCGGAATGTATTAGACTTAACAAGTCACTCGCCTTTCACATAAAACTGTGAAAGGTGCCTTTGTCATTTTGCCCATAAGGCGAGACTTGCATCTTTCAGTTTGAGTGAATTCAAACGGACTAAAAGTCCACACATGTGAAGTGTTGAAATGCGTTTCTCGCTCATTAGGTAAGACTTGCATCTTTCAGTTTGAGTGAATTCAAACGGACTTAAAATCCACACTTGTGAAGTGTTGAAATGCGTTTCTCGCCTATGTGCCTTAAATGACAATGCCATATTATAATTTTGTTTAAATCATCAGATTTAAGCCTTTTCTTATTTACGTTATAGCGATTAAGCTTACCAACGTAAATATCTAATCCTGAAGACGTGGATACTCACTCTTCTTCACATGATCCTTGTATTGCTTACAATCCCTTATTCCCGTGTCCTAGCTCATTGCAGTGATAGCAGATCTCCTCCACTTTGTCCTTAGAATTCACAGCAGTTTTGGGAGCTGCTTGAACCTTTGGACGATTAGGGTGTCTGATCTGCCCTGCAAGGTGCTTAGGAGCCTTACCCTTACCCTGATCAACTTTCTTGAAGCTGACCTTCTTTTTTACCATAAGGACCTCCTTGGTCTTGCACTTGAGGTTCTTTTTAGCGGTCACAAGCATCCCATGAAGCTCTGTTAAGGACTTGTCCATGTCATGGATATTGTAACTTACTATGAAATCACTATATGTATCTAGAAGTGACTGCAATATAAAATCCGCAGCCATTTTCTCATGATCATCAAAACCGAGTCTGGTTAGATGTTCCTGAAGACATTAAATCTTCGTGACATGGGGACTAACAGGGCTCCAGCCTTAAGTTTGCAGGAGTTAAGTTCTATGAAAGTATCATATCTTTCGACACGAGCTTTCTCCTTGAACATTTCCTTGACCTCTTCCTTACAGGTATGAGGGTCATCTGAAACGTTCCTGAACTGCTTCTGCAACTTTAGCATCCTAGTGCCCACCATAATGCATGACACGTCGATTTGGTTACTAAGGAACTTTGATAAGTATCCTTAGTGCCCTACCAGCGTTCAGTGGTGGCTCAACAGGAGGTTCCTTGGTAAGGATATATTACTTGCGTTCATGCTTGAGTACAAGCCTCAAGTTTCTATTCCAATATGAGTAATTCACGCCCTTGAGTCTGTCCTCAATATGGACTCTCAATGTGCTATTACTCCTTTGTGTTGTGTTTGCCTTTTAGTTCTACATGGTAAAATTAATTAAAATTCAAGTTGGAGATTAAGTTACAAACCACTTGTCTGATTCTAACATTAGAATCTGAACCAGGATCCTATCATACCCTCAATTGAAGTGAACGGAGGCTCACTGCTCCAATTGAGAGCATCAAGGTAGGAATACATCCATTTACAAAACCATGTAATTCCTGGCTAGGGTCTGTACTAAAAGTACACGGCATACCCTATACTGATACCCTAGGTCAGCCCTAGCTGACAATCGTAGACAAGTCTACCAAGCTTGAACTATGGATAGAACTAATGTGACTACTACGCAGAGGCGCACGCACCCACACAGAACTACCCATCTCATCCAGACTTTTTCTCTATGAATGTTACGCGGAGGCGTACCGACATCCATAGGGTCAAAGCCCATTTGAGTGCCCAAACTTGGATGGTATCACGCTTGACTTGTAATTATTTGCGTTTAAGTGAATTATAAAAGTATGATTGTATATCGATACAATCTTAATCTGGAATCATCAATTGCAAATCCATGCAAAGATGATCCCTTAGCCGGTTACATGCGAGTCTGATTAAATTCCGATTTTAATCTTTGCACGTGGGTGATAGCAAATCATACATAAACTTGTATATTTAAACTATCATACATTCATACATTCAAACATATAAATGTAACGATAAAATATGCATAGCTTAGCCCATCTTAAGTTCCTAAGAATCTAGCAATACTGATCCTAAAGACATGGTCTTCAAGATCCAAACTTGATCCATTCTTGTGAACTCCCACTGGCTTTGATCCTCCTTCAATACGAGTCTTCCTCTTAACTTGATTCTTGTGTCGGTCTTCGTGATTACAAATTTAAATAAATAAATTGAAATACAAATCACGACACGCAGGCCGTATTTACTACAACCCAAAATTAAGCAACACGCAGGTTGCAAAACCGAATTTAAAATGCAAATCTAATGGGCTTAGCTAGCATCATGTGGAAACATCATGTTATCAAAGATCATGTATACAATCAACATGCTTATCAAACAAATATATTTTCCAAATTTTATCTTTCTTAAGTGTGGAAAATTCCGGTTTATCGAAACCGGATGGTTTAACTAATTAATTGAATTTTGAACCGGTTCTCGCTAGTTTATCGAAACCGAACCAAAATCTGAAAATGAATTTTTTAGGGTTTCAAAATATTCTCGCTAATCAATCGGTTCAACTCGAATCTGGTCGAGCCGAATCGGCTCAACCGAGGTCGCCCGTGGAGGCAACCACGGTGGCCCGTGAGGGCTGCCGAGGTCGCCCGTGGGGCTGACCTTGGTCGGCCACGGGAACGACCATGGTAGCCCGCGAGGGCAGCCATGGTCGCCCCTAGGGCAGACCTTGGTCGCCCGCGAGGCAACCATGGTGGACCTCACGGGCTGCCATGGTTGCCCGCATGGGCAGACCGTGGTCGCCCGCGGCAACGACCATGGTCGCCTGCGAGGGCTGCCATGGTCGCCCGTAGGCGACCCTCGTCGGCCCTTGGTGCTGACCATGGTCTGCCCTAGGGCATTCCATGCTCCACCAAGGGTCTCGCCCTGGTCAACCATGGCTAACCCGGAACACCAAAAAAAAAAATATTATTTTCCAATTTTCCAAAATCAATCAAATCTGAATTTTTTTTTCTGATACACATGCATGCTAAGGTGATGAACACATATAAACTCAAAAAAAATCAGATTTAAACATGTAGAAGAATACACAACAACCATGGCTCTGATACCACTGAATGAGATCACCACGGGTTCCAATCGATGAATATCATGCAACGGACGTTATGTAACCGTGGTGATCGATGCAAGCTATGATCTTAATGCAAATTCAACATGTTATATATATAAATATAAATCTGAAAGTTACCTCTTCTAATCGATGAAAACACAAGCTTAGTGTTTCTCTATTAGGTCCACACAAGAACCACATCCGAAGAAGGTTTTCACTCAAATTTTTGCTATGAATTTTTGAGAGAAGCTTGACAACAATGGAGGATGAAGAGAGAGAGAGAAGTCGGCCTAGAAGGGGGGAGGAAGATGGGAGTAGTTGCTGAAAATTAGAGGAAGTTATGAAAATATTGGAATTTTAATTTGAAAAAATCAAATTGAAATTTTCAAATCAAAATTGCATATCCATCCTCCATAAACCCTCTATTTTCATTTGTTCCCATTCATCACTTAAATCCCTAAATGGGCTTTAAGCCCGTTTAACCAAAACCTAAATCAAACCCATTAAATTGAGTTCTAATTTCGGTTTAGACGAAACGGTTCATTTTCCTCGAATTGATTTCTTCAATCGTCTGGTTAAAACCTTAGGACAGAAAATCTACCGAATCGTTCTCAATTTTCGTCCATAATTAATTGCCATGTATCGTGCTTAATGCGTGTGACCCTCTAGGCTCACGAGCAATTGGCAGACTGGTAAAATTACTATTTTACCCTTTCCATCATAAGTGGCCTCTAGCAAGACATTATGATTATCCAATGTTCGTGATTATCGATTATTCGACTTAACCTATTATCGTACATGTCACTCTCATTTTATCAAACCGATATCCAGATCGATCAATAGGCATAGAATTGTCATCCTAATTTATCAATCCCTGTTTCTTGATATCTGAGATGACTGAAAACTGATACTAAGGTATCACCTGCACGGCCGTGCTCTTTCTTCAGTCATACTCATCAAGTGGCCTAAACGGATATCTTTCTCATACCAAAGTATGAGTGATAAATCCCTCAGACGTCTTTTGAGTTCACTAGTGTAATCAATATCAAAGCCAAAAGAAGCCGTTATAGTTACCCTTTTACAGATAACGTTAGACTAGGTCAAACTTAGGTATTCGTTACATAGTGTACACAAAGACTCCTTGTTCTTAGGATATAATGACAAGCTACGATATGTGAGTATCTCATGACTGGATCTATGCAGCATACTCACAATCGGGTTGTCCAATATCATCGACCTGATGATATCTATGATATAACTCCGGCACATACTTTGCCATGATCAATAGAGCGTGATCACAATGAGTTGGTCTCATACTGATCGCTTCTTAAAGAAGCTTAGCTGATCCGGGACTCATCAAACGTAATTCTTTCTGATATATAGTTCTACTATTAGTGGTTACATACATAATGACATAGATCAAATTACATTCGATATATTACTACAACACATTAGTAATATATGCCGATTTATTTATTCGGAAAGATGATAAAACATTACATCTGTAGATCACTTATATATTGGACTGGGGCATAACTCTAACAGGGACATCATTCGAGAAATGGTACGGGAGGGAACCCGTTTTGTCTTTCCTGAAAATCTGGGTTGCGAGGCTTTTGTAAAACGGTTGCTTGCAACTAAACTCGAACCAAGGTAAGATAAGTGTACTTTCGTTGGATATCCCAAAGAAACAAAGGGATACTACTTCTATAAACCGAGCGAAAACAAATAATCGTCGCCCGAGGTGGGATATTCTTGCAAAAGGAATTTATTTTCAAGACAGTTAGTGGGAGGAATATTCATCTTGATGAAATTCTAGATGAGATATTCACTCAGGAACCACTAGACGACCCCTTAGAAGAAGTAGAACCAGAACTGGTCGTTGAGCAAGAACCAATAGCTACAGTTAATGAGGACGGTCCAAGGCGGTGTGAAAGGACCAATCATGCACCTATCAGATACGATTTTCTAGTAACTGGAGGTGATGAATTGGTATTAGTGAACAATGATCCAGCTACCTTTCGAGAGGCCACGAACGGAACCGATTCTGAGAAATGGCTGGAAGCCATGAGGGAAGAAATGCAATCCATGTCAGATAATCAAGTGTGGGACTTGGTAGATCAAACCCCTGGCGTAAAAGTCATTGGGTGTAAATGGATCATTAAAACGAAGATCGACATGGATGGTAAACCTCAGACCTATAAAGCACGACTGGTAGCAAAAGGTTATAGACAAGTCCAGGAAATTGACTATGAGGAAACCTTTTCTCCAGTAGCTATGGTAAAATCTATTCGCATTCTACATGCCATAACAGCTTATCATAATTATGAGATATGGCAAATGGATGTCAAAACCGCTTTCCTTAAAGGGAGGTTAGCTGGGGACGTTTATATGTCCCAACCAGAGGGTTTTGAGGATCCAAAGAATAAGGGAAAGATTTGTAAGTTGCTCAAATTAATTTATTGTTTGAAGCAAGCATCTCAGAGTTGGAACCAACGTTTTGATGAAGCTGTGAAATACTTTGGCTTCATCAAGAACGGTGATGAACCTTGCGTGTATAAAAAGGCAGATGAGAGTAAGGTAGTCTTTTTGGTGCTCTATGTCGATGACATATTGCTCATTGGAAACGACGTCCCTACCTTGCTCTTGAAAAAGACTTGGTTATGTGAGTGTTTTGAAATTAAAGACTTAGGCGAGGCTTCTTATATCTTGGAGATCAAGATATATAGAGATCGTGCCAAGCAGGTCTTGGGCTTAAGTCAAAGCACCTCTATAGACAAAGTGTTGAGAAGATTCTTAATGCATAATTCCAAGAAAGGATTGTTGCCCATGCGTCATGGCATAAAGCTTAGTAAGAATAAGTGTGCTGAGACACCTGAAGAGCTAAAAAGAATGAATGAGACCTATAAAGCAAACCTCAGACCTATAAAGCAAACCTCAGACCTATAAAGCAAGACTGGTAGCAAAAGGTTATAGGCAAGTCCACGGAATTGACTATGAAGAGACCTTTTCTCCAGTAGCTGTGGTCAAATCTATCCGCATTCTACTTGCCGTAGCAGAGTATCATAACTATGAGATATGGAAAATGGACGTCAAAACCGCCTTTCTCAACGGGAGGTTAGCTGAAGACGTTTATATGTCCCAGCATGAGGTTTTTGAGGATCCTAAGAATAAGGGAAAGATTTGCAAGTTGCTCAAATCAATTTATGGTTTGAAGCAAGCATCTCAGAGTTGGAATCAGCGTTTTGATGAAGTTGTGAAACAATTTGGCTTCATCAAGAACGATGATGAACCTTGCGTATATAAAAAGGCAGATGGGAGCAAACTAGTCTTCTTGATGCTCTATGTTGATGACATACTGCTCATTGGAAACGACGTCCCTACCTTTCTCTTAACAAAGACTTATTTAGGTGAGTGTTTCGCAATGAAGGACTTAGGCGAGGCCTCTTACATCTTGGGGATAAAGATATATAGAGACCGTGCCAAGTGGGTCTTGGGCTTAAGTCAAAGCACCTACATAGACAAAGTGTTGAGAAGATTCTCAATGCAAGATTCAAAGAAAGGACTGCTGCCCATGCGTCATGGCATAAAGCTTAGCAAGAAGCAGTGTGCTGAGACACGTGTAGAGCTAGCAAGAATGAATGAGATCCTATATGCTTCGGCTATAGGGTCCATGATGTATGTCATGATATGTACGAGACCAGATGTCTCGTTCGCCCTAAGCTGTACCAGTAGACATCAATCCAAATCCGGTGAGGAACACTGGATTGCAGTCAAGGCAATTCTCAAATATTTGAGAAAAACCAAAGACGTTTTTCTTGTATACGGGGGAAGGAGTGATGATGAACTAGTCGTCAAGGGATATGTTGACGCTAGTTTCCAAACAGACGCTGATGACTTTAAGAGTTAATTGGGATATGTGTTTACGTTGAACGGATTAGAGTTTGGTCTAATTCATTAGCTTTAAACCTCTTAGCATTTACATTATAGAGCATGTTGGATCTCGAGTTTTGCATATTCAATATGTATAAACCTCCAACAGTGTGAGCATTGCCATAAAACATGTTGTTGCGCATAATATTAAAAAACCCGTTCTTAATATTAAAATAATACCCTTCCTTTTCAAGAAGAGATATTGAAATAATATTCCTGATGAAAACAGGTACGCAAAACACATCAAAAGGTTCAATTACATGCCCACTGGGCAAAACAAGGTTAATAGAACCCACGACAGTTGCGGTAACTCTCACGTTGTTCCCAACTCTTAGGTCCACCTCGCTTTTCCCCATATCTTTTCTACTATTCAACACATGTATATCCGCAGAGACATGAGACTCAGCTCCAGTGTCTAGTACCCAAGCATTTATAGTAGAAAGATTTAGCTCTAATGGAATACCTGACGAAGTAGCGGCCCCACCGCCCTTCCTCTAATCATCCTTTAGCTGCTGACAGTCTTTCTTCCAGTGACCCGGCTTTTGGCAGTAGAAACAGACCGACTCCTTTGCCTTCCCCTTGCCTTTTACGGGCATGGAAGGTTCAGGAACAAATGGTCTGATCTTTCTTGGCAGGTGCATTGGGCCTTTACCCTTGCCACCACCAGCTTTGAAGCTGGATCCCTTCTTGACCATAAGAACACTTTTGGGCGAACTGCCCCTTATGCTCTTCTCGGCGGTCACTAGCATGCTGTGCAACTCCGATACGGTCTTGTCCATATCATGCATGTGGTAGTTCATGACGAATCCACCATATGCATGAGGAAGGGATTGCAGAATAAAATCCGTAGCCATTTCCTTTTCCATAGACATACCGATACTAGTCATATGGTTGAAATGTCCCTTCATACGTAGGACGTGTGGACCTACGTAGCTGCCTGCTGACATCTTGCAGGCAATGAGTTCTCGGAGAACAGTGTATTTTCAATACGTACTTTCTCTTTGAACATATCCTTCATCTGTGCAAACATTGCAAACGGATCATGGGATAGCTCCATAAACTGCCTCTGGAGTTCCGCCTCCATGCAGCCCAGCATGACACACGCAACGGCGATAAAGTCGCTAAGGTGTTTCTGGTACGCATCCTTAACGACCCTCGTTGCGTTGGCAGTTGGCTCCACCGGGATAGCCTTATCAAGGATGTACTCCCTGCGTTCCAACTTTAACACAAGTCGTAAATTTCTGTCCCAGTCTAGATAATTTGTCCCATTGAGTTTACACTTTTCGAGTATAGTCCTCAGTGACAAATTAGACGAGTTTGTTGAATTACTAGCCATTTCTACACGAAGAAAGTAAATTTAATCAGAAAAGTTGAATAAATTTACGAAGATCCGAATTAAACACCAACCATACGATTCTAAGGTTTAGAATCTTAAACCAAGATCCCTTATTCGTCATTTGAAGTACGATAAGGCGCATCGCTCCAATTGACTTATTTAGGTAGGACGTCCGTCCAATTACAACCCGTGTAACTCTTGGTCAGGGTATGTGCAAAAACACACGGCTTACCCTTCCGATGCCCCAGCTCGACCTCAGGCCAAGAATCATGGTTGAGTCAACCATCCTTCACCAACGAGTTAACTTTGTGCAGATGCTCCGCTAAGGCGCACGACATCCCACAAAGTTTACCATTCCCATCTAGAACCCATTCGGTCGATGTTCCGCTAAGGCGCACGACACCGATAAAATGTTTCTACATGGGTGTGAATTTGGGTGGCATCTCACTTGACTCAAATTATCTTGTAAATTGGTTGTGCTTACTAATTCGAAAGTATTTGGCACAATTACGAACCCGTTATCAACAACCCGTGTTGTGACGTTTCGAATTGTATCACATACTATCTTCATTTGAAACCGTCATTTGCAACCCGTGCAAACACGTTTCAAATTTGAACTCATCCATTACAACCTGTGCGATGATAGTTCACAACGCTTTAAACATGCAAACAATTAAAGTCGATTTTAATCTTTGCATGTGAGGTGATGGCTTATAAACTTATAACCTAATCATGCAAGCATCTTATTAATTAAACAACTCAAGTGAGCATTCATAAAGCGTTAAATATGCATTTTATAGCCCATCCTAATCTTAGGATTTTATGAGTCTTCACATCTTCTCGTCTTTCTCATTCAGGCTCTCACTAGCTCTTGGACTTCCTCCAAGACCGTAATTGTGCTCGATTTTCCATCCTTCTCGTCTTTGAGTAATAATTACAATTAATACTCGGTTCGTAGACCGGATAAAAAATAATTACACTTTATGGGCTGGAATAAAAGAATAATTACACGCTAACACTAACGGTATGCAAACCGTGAAAGCGATAAAATCTAATGGGCTACTAATGCATCATACATCTCATCACATCATCCAACATGTTATCACACAAACATGTTATCAAATAATATGCAATAATTCCGGTTTTAATTTTGCCAAGTTACTTGGTCGGGTTTATCGAAACTAGACCTTTTCGAAAAACGGTTTATCAAAACCGATCAAATTTAAAAGTTTTCAAAATATTGGATCGCGGGTTCATCCACAGACATAATCAACGTGCACGAACCAAGTCGGGCCAAGCCCAATGGGCCGAGCCCAACACCACGGCTCGGTTTGGGCCTAGAAAAGCCCAAATCGAGCTTGCCTCTCCTCTCGGCCTCGGCCAAGAGGAGGGATGGCCCCGGTCACCGCCGGCCTCTCCTGGCCTCCGGTGACCTCCGTCCGGTACCTCCGATCCGGCTCCCCGAGAGTCTCTTCTCGGACCCGACAAATCCAATAATTTCCGAAAAATTCCAAATTCAGTATATTTACAAAAATAACATATTTCATGCAATTATCCCAAAAAGCATTAAAATCATGTTATCAACAATTATGACATTTATATCATTACAAAACCGAAATATCAAACAAGGATCTCAGAGTGGTAGACCGCCTCTGATACCACTGTTGGAGGTTTATACATATTGAATATGCAAAACTCGAGATCCAACATGCTCTATAATGTAAATGCTAAGAGGTTTAAAGCTAATGATTTAGACCAAACTCTAATCTGGCATTGTCGTCCTGGTCACATAAATAAGAAACACATCTCAGCACTTCATAAGCGCAGACTTCTAAGTCAGTTCGAATACCAAACGATTGATAGATGCGAAACTTGTTTAATGGGCAAGATGACTAAAAGCGCCCTTCACTGGTTTAGGTGAGAGGGCAGGTGATCCATTGGGTCTAATACATTCAAACGTATGTGAACCAAATAGACACCAGCAAGAGGTGGTTTAGGCTACTTTATCACGTTTACTGATGATTTCAGTAGATATGATTATGTCTATCTCATAAGACATAAGTCCGAAGCCTTTTATAAATTCAAGGAGTCTAGGACTGAATTAGAAAACCAACTCGGAAAAAGTATCAAGTCACTCCGTTCTGATTGGGGTGGAGAATACTTATCCGAAGAGTTTCTTAGTCATCTTACATAAAGTGGAATACTATCTAAGTGGACTCCGCCAGGAACACCGCAACTCAATGGTGTGTCTGAGCGAAGGAATCGGACATTGTTGGATATGGTCTGATCGATGTTAAGTCTCACTGATCTCCCGATCTCCTTCTGGGGTTACGCTCTGCAAACGGCCGCATTCATAATCGAGGTGGGACATTCTTGGAGAAGTAATTTATTTCCAAGACAGTCAGTGGGAGGGTTGTTCATCTTATGGAGCTATAGATGAGATGGTCACTCGGGAACCACTGGACTACCCACCAGAAGTAGTCGTTGAGCAAGGCAAATAGCTACAGTTAATAAGGACGGAACCGACTCTGAGAAATGGCTAGAAGCCATGAGGGAAGAAATGCAATCCATGTCGGATAATCAAGTGTGGGACTTGGTGGATCAAACCCCTGATGTAAAAGTCATCAGGTGTAAATGGATCTGTAAAATAAAGATGGCCATGGATGGCAAACCTCAGACCTATAAAGCAAGACTGGTGGCAAAAGGTTATAGGCAAGTCCACGAAATTAACTATGAAGAGACCTTTTTCTCTAGTAGCTATGGTCAAATCTATCCGCATTCTACTTGCCGTAGCAACTATGTGATATGGCAAATGGACGTCAAAACCGCCTTCTTCAACGGGAGGTTAGCTGAGGACGTTTAAATGTCCCAGCCTGAGGGTTTTCAGGATCCTAAGAATAAGGGAAAGATTTGCAAGTTGCTCAAATCAATTTATGGTTTGAAGCAAGCATCTCGGAGTTGGAATCAACGTTTTGATAAAGTTGTGAAACTGTTTGGCTTCATCAAGAACGATGATGAACCTTGCGTATATAAAAAGGCAGATGGGAGTAAAGTAGTCTTCTTGGTGCTTTATGTTGATGACATACTTCTCATTGGAAACAACGTCCCTACCTTGCTCTTAACAAAGACTTGGTTAGGTGAGTGTTTCGCAATGAAAGACTTAGGCGAGGCCTCTTGCATCTTGGGGATCAAGATATATAGAGACCGTCCAAGCGGGTCTTGGGCTTAAGTCAAAGTACCTACATAGACAAAGTGTTGAGAAGATTCTCGATGCAAGATTCAAAGAAAGGACTGCTGCCCATGCGTCATGGCATGAAGCTAAGCAAGAAGTAGTGTGTTGTGACACCTGCAGAGCTAGCTAGAATGAATGAGATCCCATATGCTTCGGCTATAGGGTCCATAATGTATGCCATGATATATACGAGACCGGATGTCTCGTCTGCCCTAAGCTGTACCAGTGGAAATCAGTTCAAACCCGGTGAGGAACATTGGATTGCCGTCAAGGCGATTCTCAATTTTTGAGAAAAACCAAAGACGCTTTTCTTGTATACGGCGGAAGAAATGATGATCTAGTCGTCAAAGGATATGTCGACGCTAGTTTTTCCAGACAGACCCCAATGACTTTAAAAGTCAGTTGGGTATTATGTTTATGTTGAACGGTGGAGCTTTCAGCTGAAAAGCAAGAAGCAGGACACCATTGCCGACTCTACGACAGAAGCTGAGTACATTGCCGCATCTGAAGCAACAAAAGAGGCTGTATGGATCAGGAGTTTCATGGCTGGGTTAGGTGTAATTAAAAACCCATCTAACCTAGTAGACTTATATTGTGACAACACCGGGGCTATTGTATCAGAAAAGTTGAATAAATTTACGAAGTTCCGAATTAAACACCAACCATCCGATTCTAAGGTTTAGAATCTTTAAACCAAGATCCCTTATTTGTCAATTGAAGTATGCTAAGGCGCACCGCTCCAATTGACCCATTTGGGTAGGACGTTCATCCAATTAAAAGCCGTGTAACTCTTGGTCAGGGTATGTGCAAAAACACACGGCTTACCCTTCCGATGCCCATCTCGACCTCAGGCAAAGAATCGTGGTCGAGTCAACCAACCTTCACATATGCATCAGTTTTGTGGAGATGCTCCGCTAAGGCGCACGACATCCCACAAGGTTGATCATTCCATATAGAACCCATTCTATCGATGCTCCGCTAAGGCGCACGACACCGACATAATGTTTCTACATGGGTGTGAATTTAGGTGGCATCTCACTTGACTCAAATTATGTTGTGATTTGGTTGTGTTTAATAATTCGAAAGTATTTTGGTATAATTACGAACCCGTCATCAACAACCCGTGTTGTGACGTTTCTAATTGCAGCATATACAATCTTCTTTTGAAGTCGTCATTTGCAACCCGAGCAAACACTTTTGAAAATTGAACTCATCCATCACAACCCGTGCGATGATGGTTCACAACTCTTTAATCATGCAAACAATTAAAATCAATTTTAATCTTTGCATGTGAGGTGATGGCTTATAAACTTATAAGATAAGCATGCAAGCATACAATTATTATCTAATAATTCAAGCAAGCATCATAAAGCGTTTGAATATGCATCAATAGCCCATCCTATTCTTAAGATTCTAAGAGACATCACATCTTCTCGTCTTTCTCATTCGGGCTCCTACTAGCTCTTGGACTTCCTCCAAGACCGTCATTGTGCTTGATTTTCCATCCTTCTTGACTTGGAGTAGCAATTTCAATTAATACTCGGTTCGCAGATCGGACAAAAAATAATTACACTTTAAGGGCTCGAATGAAAGAATAATTACACGATAACACTAACGGTATGCAAACCGTGAAAGCGATAAAATTCTAATGGGCTACTAATGAATCATACATCTCATCACATCATCCAACACGTTATCACACAAACATGTTATCAAATAATATGCAATTATTCAAGTTTTAATTTTGCCAAGTTGCTTGGTCGGGTTTATCGAAACAAGACCTTTTCGAAAAAATGGTTTATCGAAACCGATCAAATTTGAAAGTTTTTGAAATATTGGATCGCGGGTTCATGCCACGGACGAAAAAAATCAACGTATACGAACCAAGTCGGGCCCAAGCTCAATGGGCCGAAGCCCATTGGGCCGAGCCCAACAACACAGCTCGGCTTTGGGCTTTGGAAAGCCCAAGCCGAGCTTGCCTCCCTTCTCGGCCTCGGCCAAGAAGGGGGACGGCCTCGGTCACCGCCGGCCTCCACCGGCCTTCGGTGACCTTCGTCCGGTACCTCCAATCCGGCTCCCCGAAAGTCCCTTCTCGGACCCAACAAATCCAATAAAATTCGAAAAATTCCAAATTCAATATATTTTAAAAAATAACATATTTCATGCAATTTACCCAAAAAGCATTAAAATCATATTATCAACAAATATGAAATGCATATCATCATAAAACCGAAACAAGTTCAACAACACGAAGATTAAGAGGGTTAACCACCCTCTGATACCACTGTAAGGTTTTGGAGTGTTCAAGATCATCGAGATAGCGGAAGTATAAAAAAAAGCAACTCCAAACCTTGTCCAAGAACATAAACCATTAAATCTCAAGGCAAAATGTATTCCACAAGAAATTTACCTTTTAGTCTTTGTTGAATCAAGAAAGAAGAACCATGTGATCTTCTTCTCTAGAGCAAGTCCACACCAAGAGGATGATCTTCAAGATCCTTCACAAAAATCCTACTAAAACAATTATGTGAAGAACAAGAGAGCAAGAAGAGAGGGAGAGAGGGTGTGGCCGGCCAATGAGAGAGAAAAAGAGAGAGTGAGTTGTGTGATTAATTCAAATGATATTTGTCTACTTCATCAACTCATAAGCATGGGTCAAAAGGTGAAAGCACGGTTTTTAAGGTAAGTCATCACCTAAACCCCTTAAATAACTCTCCTCTTAATCAACAACACCAACTGAGCATGGTGTGTGGCCCCCACCCTTGGAACCACCAAGGTGGCCGACCACTTTGGCTTGTTGGGCCAAATATGGGCTCGCCCATGTGGTCGCGTGCCGTGTCCAAAAGTTGCCTGACCCTTTTGTCGTTACTTATCAAACAAAGTCCGACGCGACATCGACGAAAATCTCAGTTTTCTCGATTCGCTAATTATTCTCTCAAACCGAACTCATGGCCCAAAACCTTCATTTTTGTCCATGTATTTCTCCTAAACAAAAGTTAAGGTTTCCTTGTCTCAAGTTATCCATCTTGTATGTGTGTGACCCTCCAGGCTCATGCCACCGTTGGAAGATCGGCTCAAGAGATCTCTCTTGCTCAATCCATCATAAGTGGTCTCTAGTAAGACGTTATGATTACCGAAGGTGCATGATGATCGATGATTCGATTTAACCTTTTGCGTACAATTCACTATCCTATTATCTCTAGACATGCCGATTGATCACAAGGCATAGAGTCGTCATCCTTTTATAATAAATCATTGTTACTTGATATGTGAGATAGTTGAGAACTGATAACCCGTATCACTGGCATGGCAATGCTCTTTCTCTCAATCACTCTCGATAAAGAGGCCTTAACGGATATCTTTCCTATACCGTAGTACGAGGGATAAATCCCTTAGCCGTCTTTCGTGTCACTCATGCAATCCGTTACGCCACCCAATCATGCCCGTTATTGCAATCCTGTTATGGAAATCGGTAGGCGCAAGTTAAAGCCGTACGTCGACTGCATAGCGATTACAAAGACTTCTTGGTCTAAGGATATCGTGACAAGCTATCGCATTTGAATATGTTCATGGCTTATTCTACGAAACACTATTCAAAGCGGGTCATCCGATATCAATCACCTCATGATATGTATGATATGATTCCGGGATCCCACATCCCTATACATCATTGAGAACCATCCTGATACTGGTCGCTTTAATTGAAGCGTATATTGACCAGGGACTCGTTAAGTGTGATCCGTACAGATTTATGGTTCTACTACTTTAGTGGTCATAAATCAGATCATGCTTAACATATTACTTCAACACATAAGTAATACAAAGCCGTTTTATTTATTACAAACGATAATAAATATACATAGACATTTATAGACTACTAGCAATTGGACTAGGGCACAAAAATGCTATCACCTGGAGGGTCACACACATACAATATGGATAACTTGAGTCAAAGAAACTTTGGCGTTTTCTTGGGGAGCAAGACATGGCCAAAACTGAGGGTTTTACGCCATGGGTTCGGTTTTGTGAGAATGATTAGCAAATCGAGAAAACTGAGTTTTTCATCGATGTCGCGTCGGATTTTGTTTGATAAGTGACGACAAAAGGGTCGGATAATTTTTGGACACGACACGCGACCGCATGAGCGAGCCCATTGGGCTCGGACCATGAGGTCACCAAGACGGCCCAACGAAGGCCCAATAAGCCTCTTGTGGCCGGCCACATTGGTGGGTCCAAGTGTGGGGGCCACAAACTATGCTTAGTTGGTGTTGTTGATTAAGAGGAGAGTGATTTAAGGGGATTAGGTGATGACTTGCCTTTAACCTATGCCTTCATCATTTGTTACTTTAATCAATCATGCTTTATGAGTTAGAGAAGTAGATAAAGGCAATTGGAATTCACTCACTCTCTCCCTCTCACCTCTTGGCCGGCCACAACCTCCTCTCTCCTCTCTTTGCTCTCTTGTTATTCACACATTAGTTCTAGTAGGCTAAGTGTGTTGGATCATAAGGATCATCCTCTTGGTGTGGACTTGCTCTAGAGAAGAAGATCATCTTGTTCTTCTTTCTTGATTAAACAAAAGAAAAAGGAAAACTCTTGTGGAATAGATTTTGCCTTGAGATTTAATGGTTCATGTTCTTGGACAGTTTTTGGAGTTCTTATTGTTTATGCTTTCGCTATCTCGATGATCTTGAACGCTCCAAAACCTACATGTTATCAATGGTGCTTTACATTTATATAAGTATGATATGAATGTATGATTAGTTTAATATGCATAAGAATATGTATGTCTAAACTATCACCCACATGTGAAGATAAAAATCAGAATTTAATCAGACTTGTATGTAATTGGTTAAGGAATCATCTTCACATGGATTTGTGATTGATGATTCCATTTAAGATTGTATCGATATACAATCAGAAAGTAATAATACACTTATTCGCAACTAATTATAAGTCAAGCGAGATACCATCCAAACCTCAACACTCAAAACGCATTCGAACCTGTGAGTGGGTGCGCCTCCGCATAGCATTCATAGGGGCGAAGGCTCGGATGAGTTGCATAGTTCAATATGGATGCGTGCGCCTCCGCGTAGTAGCCATATTAAACTGCGTCATAGTTAAGTTTTGGTAGACTTGTCTACGATTGTCAGCTAGGGGTAACACAGGGTATCAGTATAGGGTATGCCGTATACATTTTATGTACAAACCCTAGCCAGGAGTTACATGGACTTGTAATTGGATGAGGTCCTACCATGGTTCCCTCAGTTGGAGCGGTGAACCTTCGTTCACTTCAATTGAGGGTATGCGAGGATCCTGGTTCAGATTCTAAAGTTTAGAATCAGACAAGTGTTTTATAACTCAATCTCTAACTTTAATTTTAATTGAATACTGATTAAATTTTTTTTACTGTGTAGAACTTAATGGCTAACACAACACAAGGAAGTAATAGCAAACTCAGAGTCCTGATTGAGAAGGACATGCTCAAGGGCGCGAATTACTTGGATTGGGATATATATGGTGTGGGAAACATCCTAGTATGTTTTTCCTAATGATTTGGGTTGCAGAGTTGCTTGCATCCAAATTGTAGGGTTTTGGAGCGTTCTTTAACATCGAGATAGCGGAAGCATTTTAAAAAAATCAACTCCAAACCTTGTCCAAGAACATTGAACCGTTAAATCCCAAGACAAAATCTATTCCACAAGAAATTTAGCTTTAAGTCTTTGTTGAATCGATAAAGAAGAACTTTGTGATCTTCTCTAGAGCAAGTCCACACCAAGGGGATGATCTTCAAGATCCTTCACTTAATGCCTACTAGAACAATTAAATGAAGAACAAGAAAGCAACAAGAGGGAGCAATTGGAGGTGGTCGGCCAAGGAGAGAGAGAGAGCTTGTGAGTTGTGAGAATTGTGTAATTAATTATTTGATCTTTCTCTACTTCATCAATCTCACAAGCATCGGTCAAAAGGTGATTGGTATGGGGTTAAAAGTGTCATTACCCATACCCCTTAAATCACTCACCTCTTAATCAACATTCACCAACTAAGCATGGTGTGTTGTGGCCCCACCTTTGGGCTCACCAAAGTGGCCGTCCATGAAGGGCTTATTGGGCCCAAAATGGGCCCTTGTTGTGCCGGCCATGTCACCTCATGGGCCGAGCCCAATGGGCTCGCCAATGTGGTTTCGTGCCGTGTCCAAAAGTCGTCCGACCCTTTTTGTCGTTACTTATCAAACAAAATCCGACGCGACATTGACAAAAAAACTCAGTTTTCTCAATTCGCTAATTATTCTCTCATACCGAACCTATGGCCCAATACCTTTAGTTTTATCCATGTATTGCTCCTCAAGAAACGTTTAGGGTTTCCTTGTCTCATGTTATCCATCTTGAATGTGTGTGACCCTCCAAGCTCATGCCACCGTTGGCAGATCGGGACAAAAGATCTCTCTTGTCCGATCCATCATAAGTGGTCTATACTAAGACGTTATGATTACCCAAGGTGCATGATGATCGATGATTCGATTTAACCTTTGTGCGTTCAAGTCACTATCCTATTATCTCTAGATATCCCGATTGATCACGAGGCATAGAGTCGTCACCCTTGTTTAATCAATCATTGTTACTTGATATATGAGATGGCTGAGAACTTATAAGCCGTATCACTGGCATGGCCATGCTCTTACTCTCAGTCAGTCTCGATCAAGAGGCCTTTAACGAATATCTTTCCCATACCTTAGTATGAGGGATAAATCCCTTAGCCGTCTTTCGTGTCACTCATGCAACCCGTTCCGCTACCCAATCATGCCCATTATTGCAATCCTGTTACGGAAACCGTTAAGCGCAAGTTAAAGCCGCACGTACATTGCATAGCGATCACAAAGACTCCTTGGTCTAAGGATATCGTGACAAGCTATCGCATTTGAATATGTTCATGGCTTAATCTATGAAAACACTATTCAAAGCGGGTCGTCCGATATCAATCACCTCATGAAATCTCTAATATGATACCGGGATCCCTCATCCCTATGACAAGTAGAACTACGTCATTGAGAACCATCCTCATACTGGTCCCTTCTATGGAAGCGTATATAGACCAGGGACTCGTTAACTGTGATCCGTACAGATTTATGGTTCTACTACTTTAGTGGTCATAAATCAGATCATGCTTAACATTTTACTTCAACACATAAGTAATACAAAGTCGTTATATATATATATATATATATATATATATATATATATATATATATATATATATATATATATATTACAAATGATGATAATGTACCTAGACATTTACAGGCTACTAGCAATTGGACTAGGGCACAAAATGCTATCAATCTCCCACTTGTCCCTAGTTCCAATCTAAGTCCCAGTCTATACCCATTGACCTAACATGTTTATCATGTTTCGCTTGAGGAAGAGCCTTGGTCAAGGGGTCGGCTGTGTTATCATCAGAAGCAACGTAGTGGATCTTCACATCACGTCTAGCAACAATGTCGCGGATGATGTGATACTTCCTGAGTACATGTTTGGATCTGTCGTGTGCCCTGGGTTCCTTAGCTTGCGCAATGGCCCCGGTGTTGTCACAATATAAGTCTACTAGGTTAGATGGGTTTTGAATTACACCTAACCTAGCCATGAAAATCCTGATCCATACAGCCTCTTTTGCCGCTTCCGATGCAGCAATGTACTCAGCTTCGGTCGTAGAGTTGGCAATGGTGTCCTGCTTCTTGCTTTTCCAGCTGAATGCTTCACCGTTCAACATAAACACATATCCCAACCGACTCTTAAAGTCATCAGGGTCTGTCTGGAAACTAGCGTCGACATATTCTTTGACGACTAGATCATCATTTCTTCCCCCGTATACAAGAAAAGCGTCTTTGGTTTTTCTCAAATATTTGAGAATCGCCTTGACGGCAATCCAGTGTTCCTCACCAGGTTTGGATTGATGTCTACTGATACAGCTTAGGGCAAACGAGACATCCGGTCTCGTACATATCATGACATACATTATGGACCCTATAGCCGAAGCATATGGGATCTCATTCATTCTTGCTAGCTCTACACGTGTCTCAGCACACTGCTTCTTGCCATGACGCATGGGCAGCAGTCCTTTCTTTGAATCTTGCATTGAGAATCTTCTCAACACTTTGTCTATGTAGGTGCTTTGACTTAAGCCCAAGACCCACTTGGCACGGTCTCTATATATCTTTATCCCCAAGATGTAAGAGGCCTCGCCTAAGTCCATCATTGGGAAACACTCACCTAAATAAGTCTTTGTTAAGAGAAAGGTAGGGACGTCGTTTCCAATGAGCAGTATGTCATCAACATAGAGCATCAAGAAGACTAGTTTGCTCCCATCTGCCTTTTTATATACGCAAGGTTCATCATCGTTCTTGATGAAGCCAAATTGTTTCACAACTTCATCAAAACGCTGATTCCAACTCTGAGATGCTTGCTTCAAACCATAAATTGATTTGAGCAACTTGCAAATCTTTCCCTTATTCTTAGGATCCTCAAAAACCTCAGGCTGGGACATATAAACGTCCTCAGCTAACCTCCCGTTCAGGAAGGCGGTTTTGACGTCCATTTTCCATATCTCATAGTTATGATACTCTGCTACGGCAAGTAGAATGCGGATAGATTTGACCACAGCTACTGGAGAAAAGGTCTCTTCATAGTCAATTCCGTGGGCTTGCCTATAACCTTTTGCTACCAGTCTTGCTTTATAGGTCTGCGGTTTGCCATCCATGTTTATCTTTATTTTAAAGATCCATTTACACCCATCCATGACTTTTACGTCAGGGGTTTGATCCACCAAGTCCCACACTTGATTATCTGACATGGATTGCATTTCTTCCCTCATGGCTTCTAGCCATTTCTTAGAGTCGGTTTCGTCCAAGGCCTCTCGAAAGGTGGCTGGATCATTGTCCACTAACACTAAATCATTGTCCTCATGGCTTCAGCCATTTCTCAGAGTCAGTTACTAGGAAACCGTATCTGATAGGTGCATGACTTATCCTTTCAGACCGCCTTGGACCGTCCTCATTAACTGTAGCTATTGGTTCTTGCACAACGCCACTTCTGGCTCTACTTCTTCCAGTGGGTCGTCCAATGGTTCCCGAGTGGCCATCTCATCTAGAACTTCATCAAGATGAGCAACCCTCCCACTGACTATCTTGGAAATAATTTCCTTTTCCAAGAATGTCCCACCTCGAGCGACAAAAACTTTATTTTCGCTCGGTTTGTAGAAGTAGTATCCTTTTGTTTGTTTTGGATATCCGACGAAAGTGCACTTATCTGATCTCGGTTCGAGCTTGGTTGCAAGCAACTGTTTTACATAAGCCTCGCAACCCCAGATTTTTAGGAAGGACAAAACGGGTTCCTTCCCGTACCATTTCTGGAATGATGTCCCTTCCACTGCTTTCTGACGGAGCCCTATTTATTATGAATGCGGCCGCTTGCAGAGCGTAACCCCAGAAGGAGATCGGAAGATCAGTGAGACTTAGCATCGATCGAACCATATCCAACAATGTCCGATTCCTTCGCTCGGACACACCATTGAGTTGCGGTGTTCCTGGCGGAGTCCACTGATATAGTATTCCACTTTCAGTAAGACGACTAAGAAACTCCTCGGATAAGTGTTCTCCACCCTGATCAGAACGGAGTGCCTTGATACTCTTTCCTTCGGACTTATGTCTTATGAGATAGACTTAACCATATCTACTGAAGTCATCAGTAAATGTGATAAAGTAGCCTAAACCACCTCCGGCTGGTGTACTCATTGGTCCACATACGTCTGAATGTATTAGACCCAATAGATCACCTGCCCTCTTACCTAAACTAGTGAAGGGCGCTTTAGTCATCTTGCCCATTAAACAAGCTTCGCATCTATCAATCGTTTGGAATTCGAATTGACTTAGAAGTCCGCGCTTATGAAGCGCTGAGATGCGTTTCTCATTTATGTGTCCTAGACGACAATGCAAGATTAGAGTTTGGTCTGAATCATTAGCATGTTGTTGCGCATAATATTAAAAAACCCGTTCTTAATATCAAAATAATAACCTTCTTTTTCAAGATGAGATATTGATATAATATTCCTGCTGAAAGCAGGTACGCAAAACACATCAGAAAGTTCAATTACAAGCCCACTGGACAAAACAAGGTTAACAGAACCTACGGCAGTTGCGGTAACTCTCACGTTGTTCCCAACTCTTAGGTCCACCTCGTTTTCCCCCATATCTCTTCTACTATGCAACACCTACACATCCGCACAGACATGAGACTCAGCTCCAGTGTCTAGTACCCAAGCATTTATAGTAGAAAGATTTAGCTCTAATGGAATACCTGACGAAGTAGCGGCCCCACCGCCCTTCCTCTGATCATCCTTCAGCTGCTGACAGTCTTTCTTCCAGTGACAAGGCTTTTGGCAATAGAAACAGACCGACTCTTTTGCCTTCCCATTTCCCTTCATGGGCATGGAAGGTTTAGTGATGAAAGGTCGTCTGTTCTTCCCCGTCTGGTGCATTGGGCCTTTGCCCTTTCAACCACCAGCTTTGAAGCCGGATCCCTTCTTGACCATTAGAACACTTTTGGGCGTACTGCCCCTTATGCTCTTCTCGGCAGTTACCAACATGTTGTGGAACTCCGATGCAGTCTTGTCCATGTCATGCATGTGATAGTTCATGGTGAACCCACCATATGCATGAGGAAGGGATTGCAGAATGAAATCCGCAACCATCTCTTTCTCCATAGTCATTCGGAGACTAGTCATATGATTGAGATGTCCCTTCATACGTAGGATGTGTGGACCTACGGAGCTGCCTGCTGACATCTTGCAGGCAATTAGTTCTCGGAGAACAGTGTATTTTTCAATACGTACTTTCTCTTTGAACATATCCTTGATCTGTGCAAACATTGAAAACGGATCATGGGATAGCTGATAGCATTTGTGCCCTAGTCCAATTGCTAATAGCCTGTAAACGTCTATGTACATTATCATCCTTTGTAATATATATATATAACGGCTTTGTATTACTTATGTGTTGAAGTAATATGTTAAGCATGATCTAATTTATGATCACTAAAGTAGTAGAACCATAAATCTGTACGGATCACACTTAACGAGTCCCTGGTCAAAACATGCTTCCTTAGAAGCGACCAGTATGAGGATGGTTCTTAATGACGTAGTTCTACTTGTCATAGGGATGAGGGATCCCGGAATCATATCATAGATATCATGAGGTTATTGATATCGGACGACAAGCTTTGAATAGTGTTTTCATAGATTATGTTAGGGTTATGCCCCAACCCAATATAAAAGTGATCTACAGATGTAATGTTTTATCATCTTTCTGAATAAATAAATCGTCATATATCACTGGTGTGTTGTAGTAATATATCGAATGTAATTTGATCTATGTCATTACGTGTGTAACCACTAATAGTAGAACTGTAGATCAGAAAGAATTACATTTAATGAGTCCCTGATCAGCTAAGCTTCTTTATGAAGCGATCAGTATGAGACTAACTCCTTGTGATCATGCTCTACTGATCATGGCAAAGTGCGTGCCGGAGTTATATCATAGATACCATCAGGTCGATGATATCAGACAACCCGATTGTGAGTATGCTGTATAGATTCAGTCATGAGATACTCACGTATCGTAGCTTGTCATTATATCCTAAGACCAAGGATTCTTTGTGTACACTATGTAACGAATACCTAAGTTTAACCTAGTCTAACGTTATCTGTAAAAGGGTAACTATAACGGCTTCGATTGGCTTTGATATTTATCGCACTAGTGAACTCGAAAGGCGTCTGAGGGATTTATCACTCATACTTCGGTATGAGAAAGATATCCGTTTAGGCCACTTGATGAGTATGACTGAAGAAAGAGCACGGCCGTGCAGGTGATACCTTAGTATCAGTTTTAAGTCATCTCAGATATCAAGAAACAGTGATTGATAAATTAGGATGACCAACTTATGCCTATAAATTAGGATGACAAACTGAAACAAGTGTGGACTTTAAGTCCGTTTCAATTCACTCAAACTGAAAGATGCAAGTCTTGCCTAACTCCTAGGTTAGTAATCAATTACAAACCTTTGAATGCAGCCCTAAAATGGATTCGTTATCCGATTCCAAACAAAAAAGATTTACTACAAAAACTACACTCATCTTTTGTTTTTTCCAAATTCGATTTAAAATCAGGATTCTGGCAAATACAAATTGATCCTAAAGACAGATATAAAACTGCCTTTACTGTCCCGTTTGGACAATATGAGTGGAATGTCATGCCATTTGGATTAAAAAATGCCCCCTCAGAATTTCAAAGAATTATGAATGACATTTTTAATCCTTACTCCGACTTTTGCATAGTTTATATTGATGATGTGCTTATCTTTTCTTATTCTGTAGAACAACATATAAAACATCTCAAAACGTTCTTCTTTGCAATAAAGAAGAGTGGTCTGGTTGTTTCAGCAAAAAAGATATCTCTTTTCAAAACTAATATTCGCTTCTTAGGACATAATATTTCATGTGGTACCATTGCACCAATTGAACGATCACTACATTTTGCAAACAAATTTCCCGACAAAATTCTTGACAAAACCCAATTGCAAAGATTTCTTGGTAGTCTGAATTATGTTTTAGATTTTTGCCCAAATGTTAATAGACTAGCAAAAAAACTGCATAATAGGTTAAGAAAAAACCCTGAACCCTGGACCGAAGAACATACAAAGACTGTCCAAAAAATTAAAAAGCAAGTCCTCACCATCCCTTGCCTGCATCTTGCCGATCCCAACCTTCCTAAGATAGTCGAAACAGACGCTAGTGATATGGGATACGGAGGTATCTTAAAGCAAAACATGGGGGGGAAAGAGTCTGTCATAGCATATACTTCTGGTCATTGGAATGATACGCAAGTAAATTACTCTACTATCAAAAAAGAGATATTAAGTATTGTTTTGTGCATTTCAAAGTCTCAATCTGACCTTCTAAACAAAAAATTTCTTCTTCGTATTGATTGTAAGTCTGCAAAAGAAGTTTTACAAAAGGATGTTCAAAACATTGCTTCGAAACAAATTTTTGCTAGATGGCAAGCTATTTTAAGTGTTTTTGATTTTGACATTGAATTCATTCGAGGAGATTCCAATTCCCTACCAGATTTCCTAACTCGTGAATTCTTACAAAACAGATCCTAGCAAAAAGCCCATGCCTCGTAAGAAGAAAGAAGTAGAAACACCAACCCAAAACCTTTCTGCAGCAAAACCAATCCAAACCTATGCAGATACAACGAAACAAAACCAAGACCAAACACCCTCATCAGATGATACAAAACCCCCAAGTATTCAGCAGTGGCTCATGAGCCTATCTGAGCAACCTGAGTTACTTAGGAAGCTCCAGGCAATGTCTGCCCCTATAGTGACACAAGGTAAGGGCCTCATCAAAAATTTAAAAACCGAGAAGGAAATTTCATCTCCCCCTAAAAACCCTTCTCAAATATTTTCAAAACCAGAGAAAGGCGAGGCCTCTTCTTCAAAAAATATTTCGGTATCTCAAAATAGTGCTCAGGTTGTGGTTGGCACCCAATCAAGAGCCCAAAAATCTTCTTATATTGACAAATTAAATGTGCTCAATGTTCTCACCGTTGAGCCTGGGTGTTTGGAGTCTGATCCTTTCAAGACTGCGGCCAATCTACTTCCAAAAGGTTGGTTCTTCGCACCACATGACATTTCAAAACCCTCAGTATACTACCAGAGTATTCTCGAGGACACAAAGTCTGTGGAGTTCAAAGACTTTTTCAAAAATGATTCATCCTCCCCCTCGTATTCCACTGTAAAAATCCAAAAAATTCTAAGTGTAAAGGATTGGGGAGCTCCTCTTTCAACTCGCAAATCCTTCCCCTCTTCCTTCAAAACGACCATCCCTTGTTGTTGCACGTACTCCTATTGGGATTACATATATGCGTGGTACAACACTTTTTACATTCAAAATTCCACATGTTCTCACTCGTGGTTGATTTACTTCAATAACAAGTCTATTGACCCAGCAAAACTTCCTAACTGGTTTGCCCAGTGGTGGAGATTCTTTGGTTCCTCAGATGAATATCTTCACACTGATGTGATGGAGCCTTTCAAAACATTTTCAAAAAACTATAATCCTACTCCCGAAGAAGCCAGGTTCCCCCCTCTGTGCCTCTTCTCTATCCATTTCTTTCTCCCTTGGGTCCTCTCTTGAACCTTTATCCATAATCGTGATGGCTCCATCCCTATTATCCAGAGAAAGCTTCGGATAAAATGGTGGTCCGCTTTCAACATTCCTAAAACCTTGACCACAGAAGCCATCACCGACTGGATTGCAAAGTCTCGTCAAAGGGGTAGTCAAGCTTCTCATGGCCAAACTCTTTTCCTAGCCCAGCGTGCGAGAGCCCAAGCGTCACTTGCCGCAGCAAAAACAGAAGAAGAATATCAAAATATCCTCCAACAAATCCTCTCCAGCATGCCCGGACCTTCAAAAGCTTCCTCAAAAGAAGAATCGGGATCCAGCGCTTCCTCAGCAGCATCCATCAACCTTGCCGATGATGCCGAGGACGAAGAGGTTCAAATCTGCCAGCCCCCTTTCTTTGGAAACTCGGGGTTCTAGAAAAAAAAATTATTATACTACAAAATGTAATTTGTATTTGTATTTATTTTCGTATTTGTATTTTGTAATTACGGTATACCCGTATCCAAAACCGGTCTGTATCCAAAACCAGATCTAAAAACTTCGTAAATAGTGAAAGTAAATCACTATTTATGATAAGTGTCGTAAATAGTGAAAAGTAAATCACTATTTATGATAAGAGACTTAGTGGGAGACATTGGTGGGAGGCATGAAGTGATTGGTGAGCCATTGGAGTCTTGAAGTCATTATGCATAATATTCCTCCCGTGATGGAATAGGGGCTGATCTTTGGCTATAAAAAGGCACTCCATTTCAAGAGGAAGACACAGCATTTTTCTTGCAAGACTTCTCTCCTTTCTAGCCTACTCCTTGAATTACTTCTAAGTCTTTTATTTTCCAAGCTTTCCGCTACAAAACTTTAATTTGTGTAAGTGTTATTTTATTGTTCTTGCTTTTATTTTCATATGAAATAAATTATGTACTTATTCATATGCTTTGCTCCTTATTTATTTTTCTTATATATTAATTAGATGGCCGGTTTTACCGCCTAATTATTGTTTATATTTATCGTCCATTTTATTTTATTTAATGTTTAATTATTAGTTTAATTTTCTTCATTTTCGTTTTAATTTTGTCCATTTTATTCTTGTTCTTACTTAAATTTCTCTACGTTTACGTTTATATGCTCTTGTGTACATCCTGGTATCAGAGCCGTAAGTGTTGGTAAGGATTAACTGAAGTTTAAATCACTTGCATCGTAGGTTTAAATTAGGCATTTTGCATCTGTTGTGAGTCGTTTTGGGGTAGTAGTGTCGGCTGTAAGACGTAGTTTAGGCAACAAGTCCGCTAAAGCTCTACCCACTGTAGCAACACCTGCACTCGCTTACTTTCCCTTCTTGCACTTGTTTAACTCAGTTTTTCAAAACTTTCTACTATGGACTCTATCTTTTGTAGGAGCTCTTCAATTTCATCTTCCTCTACTACTTCTACTAAAAACAAAAATGTTATCAGTAGTGAAGAAATCACTATTGAAGATTTTGAACAAAACTTGAACAGTTGGGATGTCCCAAAAGTTCACAAAACTCAAATCTACAAAACAAATAGATTAAATCTCTTTAAAAATGATTTCACAATTAAAACTGAAGAAAGAGATATCCAGCTTTCAAAACCTTTTGAAAATATCACCCTATTTTCTCCAACTACTTTAAAACAACATCAAAACAAGGGCTATCGGTACATACACATCGGTTTAGTTCAAGTAGCACTCAAACCCTTGACACGTGAAGGTCTCAATACTTCTGTCCTAGCAGCCTTAAGAGATGCTAGACATCTAAATTTTGACGATTCTCTACTAGGAACGGTGGAGTCTAGTCTTTGTAGAGGACCTGTTTCGTTTGATTGTTACCCAGATTTAACTATCTCTCTAAATGACAAAAATATTTTAAAATCCTTGATCCTTCAACTAAAATTACATAATTACAAGATGATCGAAGGGTCTATTCCAGTTGCTCTAATTTTTAAAATTCATTATAAGGCTATGATGACATCTTTTCATTCAAACTACAAACATCATGCAACCAAAGGTGAAACCCTTATTCTTGAGACAGATTTATCCAAAGCACATACAGTTGTTCCAAGACCGATCCAGTGGAGAGATGTTTCACTTCCAGAAGAATGGATCCTCGACGGGGCTACTGATCCATCAAAACCAGATGTAGTACTGCCGGAACCAAACGCTCAAATCAACAACATAACTCAATACCTAGACGGTAAGGTAAAAGTAAGCTTTGATAGACCGAGATCTAGTACTAGTTCTCGCCTCTCTGATGTCTCGTCTTCCGATTCCATTAACTTAGATAGGATTTCGAGAATATCTTCTATCAATAATTATACTTACAGATCTAGTGATCTCACACCCCCTAGATCTAACCTTCCCAAACCTATACACATACCTCGTAACTACCAAAATTTTCCTAATAATGAACCACATTCCTCCTCAATGGAAAACATTGATTGTACAGCCCAGGTTGCTCACCCAGTCTACATTGAGTCAAACCAAGAACAGAACCCTCCTTCACCTGATTCTCCAACCGCTTCGGTTATTACCCAAAACATAGCAAATGAAATAAATGTTCTTCAAAGTACCTTTGAGGTTGACAAAACCCTTTTACAAAATGATTTTTATGGATCACACAATTCTGAAAAACGGATATGGTTTTTCAAAAATTTCATAGATCATAGAACAGAGATTCAAAAGACGTTTTACGAATTTGTTTTGGAAAACAAACTCAATATATTTTTCTTTGATTGGTTTGAGATATATGCTTCTCAAGAAAATATTACATATCCTTTTCAAACAATTCTTCCTGTCAATACTAAGAGAAGGTTGCCTATCTGGGAAACAACTGATGGACCAGTTGAAGCAGAGCACCCGCCTCTCAGAAAACTTGATTTTACTGTCCCAGGAACAACTCTTAAAGTAGAGGCTATTCCTCTAAAAAATTCCCGAAATGATACTTCGGAGGATTTGAAGAGTGTCCTGTGCCAAAATAATTATACGAACATTTCACTAGCAACTATTTCAAAACAGATTTCTAGAATAGAAAAACGTAATATTGAAGCAACAGTTGTTTCTTCTCATTTTCCTGAAAAATCGAAACACCTAAAGCCTCCTATGTTCAAGCCATTCCAAATGTCAAAACCAGCCCAACAGGAACTTAGATCCAATAAAAGTGAATTCCTTAAAGCTATTACTGACCAACTTAGTCGTGTTGATATACCCTCTACCTCCCGCAATACTGTTCCAAACATACCGGAACAAAACTCTATGTGTTCAGTCATACGACAAAGGAGTCCTTCTTCGGATAGCGAGACAACTAGCAGCTCGGCCGAAGTTCCAAAATCCCGCTCTCATATACTTCCAATAACATTAGTTCCCAAAGTAGACTATGAAAACGATCTTAGATCCCAGCCTCATACCCTTGTCCAACCAAACTATAAGGCCTCATCCATTTATGAATGGAATCTTGATGGCATGTCTGAATATAGTATCCTCAACCCTCTCCAGCAAATGACTATGGCGTCAAACGCCTACAAAACTCAACAAGGAACATCAGACAAAACAATTGCTGAACTTCTGATGGCTGGATTTTCGGGACAACTCAAAGGATGGTGGGATAATTACCTAACCCCCGAACAACACTTCGAAATCCTTAATAGTATCCAAACAGATGACAATGGTGGACCAATACTTAACAACCTAGGGGAACCTATCCAAGATGCTGTTTCCACCCTAATTCTTACAATATCTCTACACTTCATCGGTGATTCCTCATACCTCAGCGATAAAAATGCGGATTTATTGTCAAATCTCCAGTGTAAGAAACTAGGGGACTTCCAATGGTATAAGTCTACCTTTCTCTCTAGAGTCATGCTTCGCGAAGACTCTAACCAACCTTTTTGGAAAGAAAAGTTTCTGGCTGGACTTCCTACCCTCTTAGGAGAAAAGGTTAGGAACAAAATTAGAGAAAATTATGGTAGCCATATCATACCCTATGACCAGCTTACCTATGGAGAACTAATTAGTACTTCTCAAAAACAGGGTCTCCAGATTTGCCAAGACCTTAAACTCCAAAAACACCTTAAGTGGGAATTGCAAGAATCTAAGAAAGAAGTAGGATCTTCCTGTAGGCAATTTGATTCCTCTATGACTAAACCAAAACATTGTGTAGGAGATTGTAGTAAGAAACCAACACGTCCTAAACCATTTAGGAAATACCAAAAACCTTACAAAAAACATTCCTTCGAAAAACCGACCTACTATAAAAAACCTTTTAGGAAAAATTATAGAAGACCCGAGAAACAATCTGAGACTCCAAAACCCTCTTCGAAAGATGTCACGTGCTATCGATGCGGCAAGAAAGGCCATATCTCGAGATTCTGTAAAGTTTCAAAACAAATCCGAGAACTTGATGCTGAAGAAGATATCAAAGAAAAATTCTCAACCCTTCTTTTAGAAATCTCAGATGACGAAGATGGCTCTACTTCGCCCCCTAGAGACATGGGCCCGAGCCTTGATGAGATCATAACCAGTTCCTCAGACACAGAGTCTGATAAAGGTGACTCTATTTGCGTGCTTACAAGTGACCAGTCTATAATCTTGGATATGATCAGTCATATTGATGACCCTATCCTTCAAAAACAATACCTTGAGCAACTTAAAACATCCTTGATAGATGAACCTCCTCCTACCACCCAAAATCGAACTCCTATTTCTTCCAGCCCAAACCTTTATGATCTTACTTCTATCCTTAACAGGAGAAAAAAGGTCCTCAACCCCAAAGCGACCATCAACGATCTCCAGACCGAAATAAAAACCATAAAGACCGAGATCAAACAATTAAAAGATAAACAAAAAGAAGATTCTGAAAAAATTCAACTTCTTATCTCTCACCTTCAAAGCCAGGCTAGCGACGAGGAAAACGATGAGCCCCCTGTTCTCGAAAATTTACGAGATGCTCCTCAAGATTTCCTTTATATTCTCGAAGAAGTAACTTCACGAAAATATTTTATAAAAATTACTCTTGTTTTCCCTGATAATTCTCAAATCAATACTATTGCTCTTTTTGATACTGGAGCTGACCAAAATGTTATAAAACCTGGTATTGTGCCTCTTCGCTTCCAACAAGAGACAAAAGAAAGTTTGCACACTGCTAGCAATTCTAAGCTTAGAATTGTTGGAAAAACCCAAGCAGGTATTTTTAATAATGATTTCCTTCTGAAAAACCTGTTTCTTATGTGTCCAGACATCCATCATACAGTAATCTTGGGAACACCATTTATCAACATGATAACTCCTTATCAAGTTGATTTTGAAGGGATTAGTTCTAAAACTAAATATTCAAAATTGCCTTTTCCTTTTCTTGAAAAACCAAGGACTAAGAGTCTTAATGTTATAAAGGCTGAGACCATAATTAACAATGAGATAAATGTTCTTATTGCTGGAAAACAATCAAATGTTTTACATCTTAAGAATGAAGTCCAATATCAAAAGATTGAACAATATTTAGGGACTAGCTCAGCCAAACAAAAAATCTCCGAGTTTCAAAATCTTTTTGAAAAACAAGTTTGCTCCGATCTACCAAATGCTTTCTGGAATAGGAAACAACACATGGTGGATCTTCCTTATGAACCTGATTTCAATGACAAACTAATTCCTACAAAGGCTCGTCCCATTCAGATGAATGCTGACATGGAACGATTCTGTAGAGAAGAAATTCAAGATCTTGAAAATAAGGGATTAATTACAAAATCCAGATCTCCTTGGTCTTGTGCTGCCTTTTATGTTAACAAGGCATCTGAAATAGAACGTGGCACTCCTAGGTTAGTAATCAATTACAAACCTTTGAATGCGGCCCTAAAATGGATTCGTTATCCGATTCCAAACAAAAAAGATTTACTACAAAAACTACACTCATCTTTTGTTTTTTCCAAATTCGATTTAAAATCAGGATTCTGGCAAATACAAATTGATCCTAAAGACAGATATAAAACTGCCTTTACTGTCCCGTTTGGACAATATGAGTGGAATGTCATGCCATTTGGATTAAAAAATGCCCCCTCAGAATTTCAAAGAATTATGAATGACATTTTTAATCCTTACTCCGACTTTTGCATAGTTTATATTGATGATGTGCTTATCTTTTCTTATTCTGTAGAACAACACATAAAACATCTCAAAACGTTCTTCTTTGCAATAAAGAAGAGTGGTCTGGTTGTTTCAGCAAAAAAGATATCTCTTTTCAAAACTAATATTCGCTTCTTAGGACATAATATTTCATGTGGTACCATTGCACCAATTGAACGATCACTACATTTTGCAAACAAATTTCCCGACAAAATTCTTGACAAAACCCAATTGCAAAGATTTCTTGGTAGTCTGAATTATGTTTTAGATTTTTGCCCAAATGTTAATAGACTAGCAAAAAAACTGCATAATAGGTTAAGAAAAAACCCTGAACCCTGGACCGAAGAACATACAAAGACTGTCCAAAAAATTAAAAAGCAAGTCCTCACCATCCCTTGCCTGCATCTTGCCAATCCCAACCTTCCTAAGATAGTCGAAACAGACGCTAGTGATATGGGATACGGAGGTATCTTAAAGCAAAACATGGGGGGGAAAGAGTCTGTCATAGCATATACTTCTGGTCATTGGAATGATACGCAAGTAAATTACTCTACTATCAAAAAAGAGATATTAAGTATTGTTTTGTGCATTTCAAAGTTTCAATCTGACCTTCTAAACAAAAAATTTCTTCTTCGTATTGATTGTAAGTCTGCAAAAGAAGTTTTACAAAAGGATGTTCAAAACATTGCTTCGAAACAAATTTTTGCTAGATGGCAAACTATTTTAAGTGTTTTTTATTTTGACATTGAATTCATTCGAGGAGATTCCAATTCCCTACCAGATTTCCTAACTCGTGAATTCTTACAAAACAGATCCTAGCAAAAAGCCCATGCCTCGTAAGAAGAAAGAAGTAGAAACACCAACCCAAAACCTTTCTGCAGCAAAACCAATCCAAACCTATGCAGATACAACGAAACAAAACCAAGACCAAACACCCTCATCAGATGATACAAAACCCCCAAGTATTCAGCAGTGGCTCATGAGCCTATCTGAGCAACCTGAGTTACTTAGGAAGCTCCAGGCAATGTCTGCCCCTATAGTGACACAAGGTAAGGGCCTCATCAAAAATTTAAAAACCGAGAAGGAGATTTCATCTCCCCCTAAAAACCCTTCTCAAATATTTTCAAAACCAGAGAAAGGCGAGGCCTCTTCTTCAAAAAATATTTCGGTATCTCAAAATAGTGCTCAGGTTGTGGTTGGCACCCAATCAAGAGCCCAAAAATCTTCTTATATTGACAAATTAAATGTGCTCAATGTTCTCACCGTTGAGCCTGGGTGTTTGGAGTCTGATCCTTTCAAGACTGCGGCCAATCTACTTCCAAAAGGTTGGTTCTTCGCACCACATGACATTTCAAAACCCTCAGTATACTACCAGAGTATTCTCGAGGACACAAAGTCTGTGGAGTTCAAAGACTTTTTCAAAAATGATTCATCCTCCCCCTCGTATTCCACTGTAAAAATCCAAAAAATTCTAAGTGTAAAGGATTGGGGAGCTCCTCTTTCAACTCGCAAATCCTTCCCCTCTTCCTTCAAAACGACCATCCCTTGTTGTTGCACGTACTCCTATTGGGATTACATATATGCGTGGTACAACACTTTTTACATTCAAAATTCCACATGTTCTCACTCGTGGTTGATTTACTTCAATAACAAGTCTATTGACCCAGCAAAACTTCCTAACTGGTTTGCCCAGTGGTGGAGATTCTTTGGTTCCTCAGATGAATATCTTCACACTGATGTGATGGAGCCTTTCAAAACATTTTCAAAAAACTATAATCCTACTCCCGAAGAAGCCAGGTTCCCCCCTCTGTGCCTCTTCTCTATCCATTTCTTTCTCCCTTGGGTCCTCTCTTGGACCTTTATCCATAATCGTGATGGCTCCATCCCTATTATCCAGAGAAAGCTTCGGATAAAATGGTGGTCCGCTTTCAACATTCCTAAAACCTTGACCACAGAAGCCATCACCGACTGGATTGCAAAGTCTCGTCAAAGGGGTAGCCAAGCTTCTCATGGCCAAACTCTTTTCCTAGCCCAGCGTGCGAGAGCCCAAGCGTCACTTGCCGCAGCAAAAACAGAAGAAGAATATCAAAATATCCTCCAACAAATCCTCTCCAGCATGCCCGGACCTTCAAAAGCTTCCTCAAAAGAAGAATCGGGATCCAGCGCTTCCTCAGCAGCATCCATCAACCTTGCCGATGATGCCGAGGACGAAGAGGTTCAAATCTGCCAGCCCCCTTTCTTTGGAAACTCGGGGTTCTAGAAAAAAAAAAATTATTATACTACAAAATGTAATTTGTATTTGTATTTATTTTCGTATTTGTATTTTGTAATTACGGTATACCCGTATCCAAAACCGGTCTGTATCCAAAACCAGATCTAAAAACTTCGTAAATAGTGAAAGTAAATCACTATTTATGATAAGTGTCGTAAATAGTGAAAAGTAAATCACTATTTATGATAAGAGACTTAGTGGGAGACATTGGTGGGAGGCATGAAGTGATTGGTGAGCCATTGGAGTCTTGAAGTCATTATGCATAATATTCCTCCCGTGATGGAATAGGGGCTGATCTTTGGCTATAAAAAGGCACTCCATTTCAAGAGGAAGACACAGCATTTTTCTTGCAAGACTTCTCTCCTTTCTAGCCTACTCCTTGAATTACTTCTAAGTCTTTTATTTTCCAAGCTTTCCGCTACAAAACTTTAATTTGTGTAAGTGTTATTTTATTGTTCTTGCTTTTATTTTCATATGAAATAAATTATGTACTTATTCATATGCTTTGCTCCTTATTTATTTTTCTTATATATTAATTAGATGGCCGGTTTTACCGCCTAATTATTGTTTATATTTATCGTCCATTTTATTTTATTTAATGTTTATAACATGTTGAATTTACATTAAGATCATAGCTTGCATTGATCACCACGGTTACATAACGTCCGATGCATGATATTTATCGATTGGAGCCCGTGGTGATAACTTTCAATTATATCAGAGGCATGGTTGTTATGTATTCTTCTACATGTTTAAATCTGATTTTTTTGAGTTTATATGTGTTCATCACCTTAGCATGCATTTGAATCGAATTTTTTTTTTTCAGATTTGATAGATTTTGGAAAATTGGAAAATAATTTTTTTTTTGGGTTTTTCGGGTTAGCCATGGCCGACAAGGTCGAGACCCTTGGTGGACCAAGGAATGCCCTAGGGCAGACCATGTTCAGCACCAAGGGCCGACGAGGGTCGCCTACGGGCGACCATGGCAGCCCTCGCGGGCAACCATGGTCGCTGCCGCGGGCGACCACGGTCTGCCCATGCGGGCGACCATGGCAGCCCGTGAGGGCCACCATGGTTGCCTCGCGGGCGACCAGGGTCTGCCCTAGGGGCGACCATGGCTGCCCTCGCGGGTTACCATGGTCGTTCCCGTGGCCGACCATGGTCAGCCCCGCGGGCGACCTCGGCAGCCCTCACGGGCCACCGTGGTTGCCTCCGCGGGCGACCTCGGTTGAGCCGGTTCGGCTTGACCAGATTCGCGAGAATATTTTGAAACCCTAAAAAAATTAACTTTCAGATTTGGTTCGGTTTCGATAAACCAGTGAGAACCGGTTCAAAATTCAATTAATCAGTTCAACCGTCCGGTTTAAAAAACCGAAAATTTTCACACTTAACAAAGATAAAATTTGGAAAATTTATTTGTTTGATAAGAATGTTGATTGTATACATGATCTTTGATAACATGATGTTTTCCACATGATGCTAGCTAAGCCCATTAGATTTGCATTTTAATTTCGGTTTTGCAACCTGCGTGTTGCTTATTTTTGGGTTGTAGTAAATACGGTCTGCGTGTTGTAATTTTTATTTTATTTTATTTATATAAATTTGTAATTACGAAGAACGACACAAGAAGCAAGTCAAGAAGAAGACTCGGGTTGGAGGAGGCTTGAAGCTAGTGGAAGTTCACGAGAATGGAGCAAGTTTGGATCTTGAAGACCATGTCTTTAGGATCAGTTTTGCTAGATTCTTAGGAACTTAAGATGGGCTTAGCTATGCATATATTTTATCGTTACATTTATATGTTTGAATGTATGAATGTATGATAGTTTAAATATACAAGTTTATGTATGATTTTCTATCACCCACATGCAAAGATTAAAATCGGAATTTAATCAGACTCGCATGTAACCTGCGAAGGGATCATCTTTGCATGGATTTGCAATTGATGATTCCAGATTAAGATTGTATCGATATGCAATCAAACTTTTATAATTCACTTAAACGCAAATAATTACAAGTCAAGCGTGATACCATCCAAGTTTGGGCACTCAAAAGGGCTTTGACCCTATGGATGTCGGAAAAAGTCTGGATGAGATGGGTAGTTCTGTGTGGGTGCGTGAGCCTCCGCGTAGTAGTCACATTAGTTCTATCCATAGTTCAAGCTTGGTAGACATGTCTATAATTGTCAGCTAGGGTTGACCTAGGGTATCAGTATAGGGTATGCCGTGTACTTTTAGTACAAACCCTAGCCAGGAACTACATAGTCTTGTAGATGGATGTATTCCTACCTTGATGCTCTCAATTGGAGCAGTGAGTCTCCGTTC
This sequence comes from Geranium rotundifolium, assembly GCA_963920655.1. Taxonomy (NCBI): domain Eukaryota; kingdom Viridiplantae; phylum Streptophyta; class Magnoliopsida; order Geraniales; family Geraniaceae; genus Geranium; species Geranium rotundifolium. The sequence goes on along the minus strand of OY987312.1, from coordinate 26,030,931 downwards.
ACTTCAATTGAGGGTATGATAGGATCCTGGTTCAGATTCTAATGTAAGAATCAGACAAGTGTTTTATAACTTAATCTCCAACTTGAATTTTAATTAATTTCACCATGTAGAACAAAAAGGCAAACACAACACAAAGGAGTAATTTTGCATTGAGAGTCCAGATTGAGGACATACTCAAGAGCGTGAATTACTCAGATTGGAATAGAAACTTGAGGCTTGTACTCAAGCATGAACGTAAGAAGTATATCCTTACCAACGAACCTCCTGCTGAGCCACCGCTAAACGCAGGTAGGGCACTAAGGATACTTATCAAAGTTCCTTAGTAACCAAATCGACGTGTCATGCATTATGGTGGTCAATAGGATGCTAGAGTTTCAGAAGCAGTTCAGGAATGTTTCAGATGACCCTCATACTTGTAAGGCAGAGGTCAAGGAATTGTTCAAGGAGAAAGCTCGTGTCCAAAGATATGATACTTTCATAGAACTTAACTCCTGCAAACTTAAGGCTGGAGCCCTGTTAGTCCCCATGTCACGAAAATTTAATGTCTTCAGGAACATCTAACCAGACTCGGTTTTGATGATCAGGTGGAAATGGCTGCGGATTTTATGTTCCAGTCACTTCCAGATACATATAGTGATTTCGTAGTAAATTACAATATGAATGACATGGACAAGTCCTTAACAGAGCTTCATGGGATGCTTATGACCGCTGAAAAGAACCTCAAGGGCAAGACCAACGAGGTCCTTATGGTCAACAAGAAGGTCAGCTTCAAGAAAGCTGATCTGGGTAAGGGTAAGGCTCCGGGGCACCCTGCAGGGCAGATCAGACACCCCAAGCATCCAAAGGTTCAAGCAGCTCCCAAAACTGCTGTGAATTCTAAGGACAAATTGGAGGAGATATGCTATCACTGCAATGAGCCAGGACACGGGAATAAGGGATTGTAAGCAATACAAGGATCATGTGAAGAATAGTGGGTATCCACGTCTTCAGGATCAGATATTTACGTTGGTAAGCTTAATCGCTATAACGTAAATAAGAAAAGGCTTAAATCTAATGATTTAAACCAAGTTATAATCTGGCATTGTCATTTAAGGCACATAGGCGAGAAACGCATTTCAACACTTCATAAGTGTGGACTTTAAGTCCGTTTGAATTCACTGAAACTGAAAGATGCAAGTCTTTCCTAATGAGCGAGAAACGCATTTCTACATTTCACAAGTGTGGAATTTTAAGTCCGTTTGAATTCACTCAAACTGAAAGACGTAAGTTTCACCTAAATGGGCAAAATGACAAAGGCACTTTTCACAGGTTTCTGTGAAAGACGAGGGACTTGTTAAGTCTAATACATTCCGATGTATGTGGACCTATGAGTACTCAGGCCAGAAGAGAGCTCAACTTATACTTGACTCTGGAAACGGCCGCATTCATTTTGAATCGGGCTCCAATGAAGATAACGATAGTACACCTTGTGACAGTCATTCTGTCTCCCATTACTGTGGATGCATGCGCCTCCGCGTAGTATTCATTGGGATGCGAGCTGAATAAGGTAATCAGTTCTATTTGGATGCGTGTGCCTCCGCGTAGTAGCCTAATAAGAGCTGGACCAGAGTCACAGAATGCACACCACATGACACTCATTACGTCTCCCGTTACTGTGGATGCGTGCGCCTCCGCGTAGTATTCATTGGGATGGGAGTTGGATGAGATGGTCAGTTCTATTTGGATGCGTGCGCCTTCGCATAGTAGCCAAATAAGAAATGGTGTGGAAAACATCCTAGTATGTTTTTCCTAAAAGATTTGGGTAGCAGAGATGCAGGCATCCAAGTCAGACAAATGTGTCTTCGTAAGGTATCCTTAGGAAACTAAGAGATACAACTTCTACATACCCAGCGAGTACAAAGTCTTTGTTGCTCGAAGAGGGGTATTTTTGGAGAAATGTTTTATTTCCAAAATAGCTAGTGGGAGTCCCGTGCCGTTCGAAGAAATTCGAGAGGATACGGAACAGCCTGAAGCAATTCAGGAGCCTGCTATACAAGATGTAGAAGTACTGGAGCTCAGATGGTCGCAGATGAAGAATCAATCCCTACAGAAATTCCAGTTGGTCTAAGGAGGTCTGAAAGATCCCGTCATGTTCCAGACATATATGGCTTCACAACCACTGATGGAAATGACTTGATATTGGTAGATCAGGATGATCCAGAAACCTTCAGACAAGCTTTGACCAGTCCAGACTCCGAAAAATGGCTGAACGTCATGAGTGAGGAAATGAAATCCATGTATGAAAACCAAGTCGGGTGCTTGGTGGATCAAACCCCTGGGATAAAACCCATCGGTTCTGAGTGGGTCTATACGATCATGACCGACATGGATGGAAGTCCTCAGACCAATATGGCTAGGATGGTTGTAAAAGGTTATCGTCAGATTCAATACATGGATTATGATGACACCATTTCACCAGTAGCAATGGTCAGTTTAATCCAGATTATTCTTAGCCATAACTATGGCAGATGGATGTCAAAACCCCTTCCTTAGCAGGAACTTACTAGATGGCGTGTATATCACACGACCTGTGGGTTTTGTAGATCCAAAGAATCCCGGAAAGATATGTAAGCTGCAAAAATCCATTTATGGATTGAAGCAAGTTCAGGGAGTTGGAACCTTCATTTTGATAAAGCTGTAAGGGAACTCGGCTTCATCAAAAACAAAAGTGAGCCTTGCGTACATGAGAAAGCGAGTGGGAGTAATATTGTATTCTTGGTATTTATTCATCGGAAATGACATCCCGACTTTGCCACCAAAGCTTAGTTAGGGAAGTACTTATTGATGAAGGACTTAGGTGATGCTACATTTAATGTAGGCATCAGGATCTCTACAGATCATTCCAAAAGGATTTTGGGCCTAAGTCAGGACATGTTGCTAAGTCAGAACATGTACATAGGTAAAGTGTTGAGAAGATCTCAATGCTTGATTCTAAGAAAGGATACATACCCATGCGTCATGGCATTAAGCTCAGCAAGCTACAGAGTCCTAGAACTCCTGATAAGCTGAGCAGGATGAGTAAGATCCCTTATGCTTCGGCTGTGGGATCCATCATGTACGCCAGGATGTGCACGAGACTGGAAGTCTCGTTTACACTAAGCCGTACCAGCAGATTCCAATCTAACCCCGACCAATTACACTGGATTTCTGTCAAAGGCCATCCTAAAATATTTGAGGAGGATCGAGGATGCATTTTGGTGTATGGGGATGAAGATAGAGAACTAGCAGTCAAAGGATAAGTCGATGCTAGTTTTCAGACATATCCAGATGACTTTAAAATTCATTCAGGATATATTTTGTGTTGAGTATATATTTTGTGTTGACTAGCAGTCAAAGGATTGCCAGCTCTACAATGAAGGCTGAGTATATAGCTGCAACAAAAGCAACTAAAGAGGCCGTATGGATTAGAAGCTTTCTGATCGGATTAGATGCAACACCGCGAGCGTCTGATCCGATAAGCTTGTTGTGGGACAACACAGGTGCAGTAGCTATTGCTCAAGAGCAGAAATTCCACAACAGATTCAAACATATACTCAGCAGGCATCATCTCGTGAGGTTTATCACATATAGAGAAGATGTGGAGATTAAAAACTATTCGAGTGATGATAATATGGCCGATCCCTCGACAAAGGCTCAGCCGCAACCTAGGCATGAGAAACATGCAGGGTCTATGGGAGTAGATCAAGACTTAAATTGGAACCAGGGGCAAGTGGGAGATTGTTAGGGTTATGCCCCAGCCCAATATAAAAGTGATCTACTGATGTAATGTTTTATCATCTTTCCGAATAAATAAATCGGCATATATTAATGGTGTGTTGTAGTAATATATCGAGTGTAATTTGATCTATGTCATCACGTGTGTAACCACTAATAGTAGAACTGTAGATCAGAAAGAATTACATTTAATGAGTCCCTGATCAGCTAAGCTTCTTTATGAAACGATCAGTATGAGACCAACTCCTTGTGATCACGCTCTACTGATCATGGCAAAGTATGTGCCGGAGTTATATCATAGATACCATCAGGTCGATGATATCGGACAACCCGATTGTGAGTATGCTGCATAGATCCAGTCATGAGATACTCACATATCGTTACTTGTCATTATATCCTAAGACCAAGGAGTCTTTGTGTACACTATGTAACGAATACTTAAGTTTGACCTAGTGTAACGTTATCTGTAAAAGGGTAACTATAACGGCTTCGATTGGCTTTGGCATTTATTGCACTAGTGAACTCGAAAGGCGTCTGAGGGATTTATCACTCATACTTCGGTATGAGAAAGATATCCGTTTAGGCCACTTGATGAGTATGAGTGAAGAAAGAGCACGGCCGTGCAGGTGATACCTTAGTATCAGTTTTCAATCATCTCAGATATCAAGAAACAGTGATTGATAAATTAGGATGACCATTCTATGCCTATTGATCACTAATTAATCGATAATCACGAACATTGGATAATCATAATGTCTTGCTAGAAGCCACTTATGATGGAACGGGTAAAATAGTAATTTTACCAGTCTCCCAATTGTTCGTGAGCCTAGAGGGTCACACGCATTAAGCACGATACATGACAACAATTATGGATGAAAATTGAGAAAGATTCGGTAGATTTCTGGCCTAAGGTTTTAACCAGACGATTGAAGAAATCAATTCAAGGAAATTGAGCCGTTTTGTCTATACCGAAATTAGAACTCAAGTTAATGGGTTTAATTTAGGTTTTAGTTAAATGGGCTAAAAGCCCATTTTGGGATTTGAGTTATGAATGGGAACAAATGCAAATAAGAGTTTATGAAGGATAGATATGCAATTTTAATTTGAAATTCAATTTTAATTTTCAAATTAAAATCACATAATATCTTCCATTATCTTCTCTAATTTTCAGCAACTAATCCTATCACTTTCTCCCTCTCATGGCTGAATTCTCTCTCCACTCTCATCCTCCATTGTTTTCAAGCTTCTCTCAAAATTCATAGCAAAAATTTGAGTGAAAACCGTCTTCGGTTGTGGTGCTTGTGTGGACCTAATAGAGAAACACTAAGCTTGTGTTTTCATCGATTAGAAGAGGTAACTTTCAGATTTAATATATATAACATATTGAATTTACATTAAGATCATAGCTTGCATCGATCACCACGGTTACATAACGTCCGCTGCATGATATTTATCGATTGGAACCCGTGGTGATCTCTTTCAGATTAAGCCATGAACATATTCAAATGTGATAGCTTGCCACGACATCCTTAGACCGAGGAGTCTTTGTGATCACTATGCAATGAACGTGCGGCTTTAACATGCGCCTAACACTTTCTGTGATATGATTGCAATAACGGGCATGATTGGGTGGCAGAACGGGATGCATGAGTGACACGAAAGACGGCTAAGGGATTTATCCCTCATATTATGGTATGGGAAAGATATCCGTTAAAAGGCCTCTTGATCGAGATTGACTGAGAGTAAGAGCATGGCCATGCCGGTGATACGGGTTATCAATTCTCAGCCATCTCACATATCAAGTAACAATGATTGATTAAACAAGGGTGACAACTCTATGCCTCGTGATCAATCGGGATATCGAGAGATAATAGGATAGTGACTTGTAAGCACAAGGTTAAGTCGAATCATCGATCTTCATGCACCTTGGGTACTCATAATATCTTACTAGAGACCACTTATGATGGATCGGGCAAGAGCGATCTTTTGCGCCGATCTGCCAACGGTGGCATGAGCCTAGAGGGTCACACACATTCAAGACGGATAACTTGACACAAGGAAACCTTAACGTTTCTTGAGGAGAAATACATGGACAAAACTGGGGGTTTTATGACATGGGTTCGGTTTGAGAGAATAATTAGCGAATCGAGAAAACTGAGTTTTTTTTGTCGATGTCGCGTCGGACGTTGTTTGATAAGTAACGACAAAAAGGGTCGGGCGACTTTTGGACACGGCACGAGACCACACGGGCGAGCCCATTGGGCTCGGCCCATGAGGTCTTATGGCCGGCCCAAACAAGGGCCCATTAAGGGCCCAACAAGCCCTCTTGGCCGGCCCACATGGTGGGTCCATGTGTGGGGGCCACACAACACCATGCTTAGTTGGTGATTGTGGATTAAGAGGTGAGTGATTTAAGGGGTATGGGTTAAAGCACCTTTATGCCCATACCAATCACTTTAAGACCCATGCTTATGAGTTAGGTGATGAATTCAAATATAATTAATTGATTTATTACACAAATATCAGAAGAACTCACACATCTCTCTCTCTCTCTCATAGTGGCCTGTGTAAGGACCTCTCCCGGGCAGTTAGACTAAAATATGGGAAAATTCAAAATTTTTGAATAGTGACCAGATCGAGTCTGAACCTGACCCCGAGAGTTGTTTTGGACATAAGATGACGTTATTTTCGACCAAGCTAAGTTCAGGGCGACTAAAGACCACTTCGTGACCCATTCGGGGAAAGTTGACTTAGGTTGAGTTTTTGCCGGAAAAGTCAACCGAGGACGTTTTGGGCGATGCTGGACTCGTTAAGTCCCGAATCGCAAAACGGTCGATGCAGTATTCTTAGTTAACCCATTCTAAGTCACTCGGGAGATTTTGCTGAAATCTCGATAAAAGTGCCCGTTCGGGGTCCGAAACGTCCGATTTTGGGAAATCTGATCCGTTATCGGTTGGTGGAAAAGGTGACTGATGTGATTGATGGGTTAGGTATCAAGGGGACAAGGAAGTGACTTGTTGTGTGTGGGGTTTGGTGATGTTGGGAAAGAGGAAAAAGGGTTGATTTTTGGGTTTTCATTTTATTTAATTAAGTAATTAATTAAATAAAATGTGTTGTTATAAGGAGGGGGAGCTCCCATTTCATCCGAGAACAACCAAGAGAAAGAGAGGGAGAAGAGAAGAAAGAAGGAGAGAGAAAGAGAAAGAGAAAGAGAAAGAGAAAGAGGGAAGGAGAAGGAGGGTCCGGCCAAGCAAGGAGGATTTCCCGTCAATCCGTCCGTCGTTTCTTCGAGATTTCTTCGTATTCGGAATCCCGACATCGAGGACTACAAGAGGTATGGTTCTCTTTTCGATTTGGAGTAGTTTGGTTCGTGGGTTTTAAGTAGAAATGTGTTGTTTTAAGTTTAGTTAGACACTAGAGATGATTAGGCATGTTTTAAGACAAATTTGAACAAATTCCGGTGACCGGAGGGTCGCCGGAGCTCCGGCCACGTTGGTGGCTGATTCCGGTGGCCATGGAACGCTGACTCGAAGTGCTTCAACCTTCATCTTGTGAGTTTTTCCAAAGGAGCAACGGTTTGGGAGCTAGAAGCCCGGGAAGTGAGTGAACCGCTGAATCTGTCCAGCCGGACGGACAATCTATTTTTCTCCGGACGGAGCCGTTCCCGTTCGAACTTGGTTCCGAGCAAAACATGAAGTTTGTAGAGGACTGGCAGAGCTTCAACTTTCATGTTTACGTGTTTTCCAGACGAGCTACGGATTTGGAGCTGCAAGTCCGGGAAGTGGACTGTTCTGCCGAATCTGTCTCTGGACATATTCAAAGTAAATCCCGTAGCTCGATTATTTTTCCCGAGAATTAATGTGGTGGCTTGTGTGGGGCCCACGAGCCCGGGGCTCGGGTTTTGCGAGTTCGGGTGGTCCCGGGTGACCCCCGAGTCGATAACTTGCGTATTTGATAATTTCCGGATTTAAATTGTGAAAGACGGTTTTTCCACCAATAACTTTAATTGAAGTATTTTAACGCTCGGGTGTCGGAATTCGATTCCGTTAATTGTATTGGTCTTATAATATTAAATGAGGAGTTTAGAAACAAGTTTCGTAATTTTCGGAGTCCCGAGGGTCAAAAACTCGTTTCCGGGCAGATTGGGTGTTTCGGGGAAAATGGGTCATTCCGGACCCATTTTGGCTACTTTGATTAATTTGAAGTGTGTCCAAGTGTTAGGCACTTGTTGGAGTACACTTGTAAATTTATTGCATTCGTTTCGGAGTCTGTTTGAGTTTTTAATTATTGAATATATTTATTAGTTGATATTGACGCTCGCGGGAAAGGCAAGGCGTGAATAGCTCGAGCGGGAGGCTAGGAGCGTACGTGGAGCTTTCCTAAGGTAGGGGGACATAGCTACCTAGACTATATGGCTTGATTCCTTTGTTTGATTATATATGTGTGTATATATATGTGTGAGCATGATTTGGCACTATGGTAGTGGCGTGAATATGCTTGGTGTGATTATATGCGAATAGTGAGATTTGCATGATAATGTTGGGTGAATTAGTTTAGTATAACTCTGAACTGATTGTACGCACGGGATTGTGCCAGGTATTATATTATTTGCTTTTCAGACGATAATTTATTCCGTCTTGCACCTAGTATGTTTTCTGCATGAGTATGGTGTGATACTTGTGTTACAGGTGGTGTGTAAGGTAAATCGAGTTGAGGGTGGATTCCCTTGATCGAGATCGGTTACCTTTATTTGTGGTAAGGGTCAACCGAGCTGAGGGTGGACTCCCTTAGTTGTGATCGGTTACCTTTATTTAGGTGTAAGGTAAACCGAGTTGAGGGTGGATTCCCTTGATCGAGATCGGTTACCTTTATCTTTGTGTGAAAGGTCAACCGAGCTGAGGGTGGACTCCCTTAGTTGTGATCGGTTGCCTTTATTTAGGTGTAAGGTGAATCGAGTTGAGGGTGGACTCCCTTGATCGAGATCGGTTACCTTTACCTAAGGGAGGGTGAACCGAGGCAAGGGTGGATTCCCTGGGCTGAAATCGGTTACCCTAGGGTGTAGTTAATTATGTTATACAACTACTTTTGCATTGTTATCATCTTGTGTATGTGCGATGTTTGAGTCTTGGAGGTAGCGTGTTCACCCCTACAACTTGTGCAGGTTATGGACGCGTTTAGATCTTTTGACTGGGAGCTTGGGGGCGTGTCGTGTTGACGTGTCTTTGCCAGTGGTGTTTGGTCGGCTGTTGTAGACTCTGTTGAGTCGTAACCTGTTTTGTTACTGCTTTTCATTATCCGGTTTATTACTTTATTTTGTAAAACACTCGGTGAGGTAGCGTTATGCCTCACCATTATGGTATTTATTTATGAGTTACTTGCTTCATTTTCAAAGGATGTTTTGATGGAATTGTTTTAGAACTGGTTTACTTACTTGTGCAATCACCTTTAAGTTAGGGAAGCCTAAACTAAAGGTGTTGACTGTGTGCGAGTATAGTTATGATACACTCGAGGACGCTCGAGGTGTCTCATAACTATTTCGTATATGTATCTTCGTATAGGTATTATCGATACTTGTATTTTATCGCGTGACGACTAAGATTCGGAGAACCGGATCTTGGGGCGTTACAGCCGGCCACACCCTTGGTCCTCTTCATCTTGCTCTCTTGTTCTTCATTTAATTGTTCTAGTAGGCAATTAAGTGAAGGATCATCAAGACCATCCCCTTGGCGTGGACTTTCTTTAGAGAAGAAGATCCGAAAGTTCTTCTTTATCGATTCAACAAGATTTAAAGGTAAACATCTTGTGGAATAGATTTTGCTTTGGGATTTAATGGTTTATGTTCTTGGACAAGGTTTGGAGTAGATTTTCTTATAATGCTTCCGCTTTCTCGACGATCTAGAACGCTCTAAAACCCTACAATAGCTCCATAAACTGCTTCTGGAGGTCCGCCTCCATGCAGCCCAGCATGACACACGCAATGTCGATAGAGTCGCTAAGGTGTTTCTGGTACGCATCCTTAACGACCCTCGTTGCGTTGGCAGCTGGCTCCACCGGGATAGCCTTGTCAAGGACGAACTCCCTACGTTCCAACTTTAACACAAGTCGTAAATTCTTGTCCCAGTCCAGATAATTTGTCCCATTGAGTTTACACTTTTCAAGTATAGTCCTCAACGACAAATTAGACAAGTTTGTTGAATTACTAGCCATTTCTACACGAAGAAAGTAAATTTAATCAGAAAAGTTGAATAAATTTACGAAGATCCGAATTAAACACCAACCATCTGATTCTAAGGTTTAGAATCTTTAAACCAAGATCCCTTATTTGTCAATATAAGTACCCTAAGGCGCACCGCTCCAATTGAATCATTTGGGTAGGACGTCGATCCAATTACAACCCGTGTAACTCTTGGTCAGGGTATGTGCAAAAGCACACGGCTTACCCTTCTGATGCCCCAGCTCGACCTGAGGCCAAGAATCGTGGTCGAGTCAACCAACCTTCACTAATGCGTTAACTTTGTGCAGATGCTCTGCTAAGGCGCACGACATCCCACAAAATTTACCATTTCCATATAGAACCCTTCCATCGATGCTCCGCTAAGGCGCACGACACTGATAAATGTTTCTACATGGGTGTGAATTTGGGTGGCATCTCACTTGACTCAAATTATGTTGTGATTTGGTTGTGTTTAATAATTCGAAAGTATCTTGGTACAATTACGAACCCGTCACCAACAACCCGTGTTGTGACGTTTCTAATTGTATCATATACAATCTTCTTTTGAAGTCGTCATTTGCAACCCGTGCAAACATGTTTCAAAAACGAACTCATCCATCACAACCCGTGCGATGATGGTTCACAACGCTTTAAACATGCAAACAATTAAAATCGATTTTAATCTTTGCATGTGAGGTGATGGCTTATAAAATTATAAGCTAAGCATGCAAGCATGTAATTATTTAAATAATTCAAGCAAGCAAACATAAAGCGTTAAATATGCATCAATAGCCCATCCTAATCTTAGGATTCTACGAGTCACCACATCTTCTCGTCTTTCTCATTCGGGCACCCACTAGCTCTTGGACTTCCTCCAAGACCGTCATTGTGCTCGATTTTCCATCCTTCTCGTCTTTGAGTAGTAATTACAATTAATACTTGGTTCGTAGACCGGATAAAAAAATAATTACACTTTATGGGCTCGAATGAAAAAATAATTACACGCTAACACTAACGGTGTGCAAACCGTGAAAGCGATAAAATCTAATGGGCTACTAATGCATCATACATCTCATCACATCATCCAACATGTTATCACACAAACATGTTATCAAATAATATGCAATTATTCCGGTTTTAATTTTGCCAAGTTGCTTGGTCGGGTTTATCGAAACTATACATTTTCGGAAAAAAATGGTTTATCGAAACCGATCAAATTTAAAAGTTTTCGAAATATTAGATTGTGGGTTCATCCACGGACATAATCAACGTGCACGAACCAAGTCGGGCCAAGCCAATGGGCCGAAGCCCATTGGGCCGAGCCCAACATAACGGCTAGGTTTGGGCCTAGAAAAGCCCAAACTGAGCTTGCCTCTCCTCTCGACCTCGGCCAAGAGGAGGGACGGCCCCGGTCACCGCCGGCCTCTCTCGGCCTCCGATGACCTCTGTCCGGTACCTCCGATCCGGCTCCCCGAGAGTCTCTTCTCGGACCCGACAAATCCAATAATTTTCGAAAAACTCCAAATTCAATATATTTTCCAAAAATAACATATTTCATGCAATTATCCCAAAAAGCATTAAAAACATGTTATCAACAATTTTGGCATGCAAATAATCATAAAACCGAAACAAGTTCAACAAGACAAAGATTAAGAGGGTTAACCACGCTCTGATACCACTGTAGGGTTTTGGAGCGTTCTTTAACATCGAGATAGCGGAAGCATTTTAACAAAATCAACTCCAAACCTTGTCCAAGAACATTGAACCGTTAAATCCCAAGGCAAAATCTTTGTTGAATCGATAAAGAAGAACTTTGTGATCTTCTTCTCTAGAGCAAGTCCACGCCAAGGGGATGATCTTCAAGATCCTTCACTTAATGCCTACTAGAACAATTAAATGAAGAACAAGAGAGCAAGAAGAGGGAGCAAATGGAGGTGGCCGGCCAAGGAGAGAGAGAGAGCTTGTGAGTTGTGAGAATTGTGTAATTAATTATTTAATCTTTCTCTACTTCATCAATCTCACAAGCATGGGTCAAAAGGTGATTGGTATGGGCTTAAAAGTGTCATTACCCATACCCCTTAATCAACATTCACCAACTAAGCATGGTGTGTTGTGGCCCCCACCTTTGGGCCCAACAAAGTGGCCGGCCATGAAGGGTTTATTGGGCCCAAAATGGGCCCTTGTTGTGACGGCCATGTCACCTCATGGGCCGAGCCCAATGGGCTCGCCAATGTGGTTTCGTGTCGTATCCAAAAGTCGCCCGACCCTTTTTGTCGTTATTTATCAAACAAAGTCCGACGCGACATCGATGAAAAAATTCAGTTTTCTCGATTCACTAATTATTCTCTCATACCGAACCTATGGCCCAAAACCTTCAGTTTTTTCCATGTATTGCTCCTCAAGAAATGTTTAGGGTTTCCTTGTCTCATGTTATCCGTCTTGAATGTGTGTGACCCTACAGGCTCATGCCATCGTTGGCAGATCGGCACAAAAGATCTCTCTTGTCTGATCCATCATAAGTGGTCTCTAGTAAGACGTTATGATTACCCAAGGTGCATGATGATCGATGATTCGATTTAACCTTTGTGCGTTCAAGTCACTATCAAATTATCTCTAGATATCCCGATTGATCGCAAGGCATAGAGTCGTCACCCTTGTTTAATCAATCATTGTTACTTGATATGTGAGATGGCTGGAAACTGATAACCCGTATCACTTGCATGGCCATGCTCTTACTCTCAGTCAGTCTCGATCAAGAGGCCTTAACGGATATCTTTCCCATACCGTAGTATGAGGGATAAATCTCTTAGCCGTCTTTCGTGTCACTCATGCAACCCGTTCCGCCACCCAATCATGCCCGTTATTGCAATCCTGTTACAGAAAGCGTTAGGCGCAAGTTAAAGCCGCACGTACATTGCATAGCGATCACAAAGACTGCTTGGTCTAAGGATATCGTGACAAGCTATCGCATTTGAATATGTTCATGGCTTAATCTATGAAAACACTATTCAAAGCGGGTCGTCCGATATCAATCACCTCATGATATCTATGATATGATTCCAGGATCCCTCATCCCTATGACAAGTAGAACTAAGTCATTGAGAACCATTCTCATACTGGTCGCTTCTATGGAAGCGTATATTGACCAGGGACTCGTTAAGTGTGATCCGTACAGATTTATGGTTCTATTACTTTAGTGATCATAAATCAGATCATGCTTAACATATTACTTCAACACATAAGTAATACAAAGCCGTTTTATATATATTACAAACGATGATAATGTACATAAACATTTGCTACTAGCAATTGGACTAGGGCACAAAATGCTATCACAAATCACACAAGTGTGTCTTCGTAAGGTATCCTTAAGAAACTAAGAGATACAACGTCTACAAACCCATCGAGAAAAAATTCTTTGTTGCTCGAGGAGGGGTAATTTTGTAGAAAGAATTTATTCCAAGACAACTAGTGGGAGTCCCATGCATCTCGAAGAAATTCGAGACGGTACGGAACAACCACTGAAGGAAGAATCAATCCCTATAGAAATTCCAGATGGTTCAAGGAGGCCTGAAAGATTTCGTCATGTTCCCGTCAGATATGGCTTCACAGCCACTGAAGGAAATGACTTTATAGTTGTGGATCAGGAAGATCTAGCAACCTTTCAACAAGCCTTGGCCAATACTGACTCCAATAAATGGCAGGAAGCCAAAAAAGAGGCGAGGAAATCCATGTGATGTAACCAAGGCTAGGTTGGTTGCAAAAGGTTATCGTCAGATTCAAGGTTTGGATTATGATGACATCTTTTCACCAGTAGCAATGGTCAAATTGATCCGGATTATTCTTAGCCATAGATATGGCAGATGGATGTCAAAACCACCTTCCTTAACGGGGACTTACAATAGGGTGTGTATATCACACGACCTATGGGTTTTGGAGATCCAAAGAATCCCAGAAAGATGTGCAAGCTGCAAAGATCCATTTATTGATTGAAGCAAGACTCACGGAGTTGGAATCTTCGTTTCGATTAAGTTGTAAGAGAATTCTGCTTCATCAAGATTGAAGAAGAACCTTGTGTTTTTAAGAAAGCGAGTGGGAGTAACATTGCATTCCTAGTGCTTTATGTCGATGGTATACTGATCATCGGGAATGACATCCCAACCTTGCTTGAGGTCAAAGCTTGGTTAGGGAAGTGCTTCCCGATGAAGGACTTAGGTGATGCTGCTTTTATTTTGGGCATCAAGATCTACAGAGATCATCCTAAAAGGATTCTGTGCCTAAGTTAGAGCACTTACATATGTAAGGTGTTGAGAAGATTCTCAATGCTTGATTCTAAGAAAGGATACATACCCATGCGTCATGGAATTAAGCTCAGCAAGCAACAAAATCCTAGTACTCTTGATGAGCTGAGCAGGACGAGTAAGATCCCATATGATTCGGCTTTGGGATCCATCATGTATGCCATGATATGCACGAAATCGGATGTCTCGTTCGCACTTAGATGTACAAGCAGATTCCAATCTAACCCCGACCAATAACACTGGATTGCTATCAAAGGTCATCCTCAAATATTTGAGGAGGACCAAGGATGCATTCCTAGTGTATGGGGGTGTAGATAGAGAACTAACAGTTGAAGGAAAGGTTGATGCTAGTTTTTAGATAGATCCTGATGACTTGAAAACTCAGCCAGGATATGTTTTTTTATTGAATGGTGGCGCTTTCATCTGGATGAGCTTTAAGCAAGCCACAGCTGTTGACTCTACAACAGAGGCTGAGTATATAGTTGCAACGAATGCAACTAAAGAGGCAGTATGGATTAGAAGCTTTCTGGTCGGATTAGATGCAATGCCGGGAGCGTCTAATGCGATACGCTTGTTGTGGGACAACACAAGTGCCGTAGCTATTGCTCAAGAGCCCAGACTCCAAAACAGATCAAAACATATAGCAGATGTCCCATTATCAGAGTTATCACAGATACAGGTGATGTGGAGATTAAGAACGATTCGACTGATGATATTATGGCCGATCCCTTGACAAAGGCTCAGCCCCAGCCTAGGCCTGAGGAACATGCAAGGTTTTTAGGAGTAGATCGGAACTTAGACTAGAACTAGAGGCAAGTGGGAGATTGTTAGAGTTATGCCCTAGTCCAATATAAATGTGATCTACAGATGTAATGTTTTATCATCTTTCCGAATAAATAAATCGGCATTAAATTACTAATGTGTTGTAGTAATTTATTAGATGTAATTTGATATGTATCATTATGTGTCATCACTAATAGTAGAACTACAGATCGGAAAGAATTAAACATTTAATGCGTCCCTGATCAGTCAAGCTTCATTAAGAAGCAACTAGTATGACGCTAACTCTTTATGATCACGCTCTACTAATCATGACAAAGTAGTGCCGGAGTTAGATCATATATATCATCAGGGAGATGATATTGTATGACCCGATGGTGAGTATGCGGCATAGATACTATTATGAACATACTTACATATCGTAGCTTGTCATTATATCCTAAGACCAAGGAGTCTTTGTGATCACTATGTGATGAATCTCTAAGTTTGACCTAGTCTAACTTTACCTTTAACAGGGTAGCCATAAGGGCTCTGATTGGCTTAGTTATGAATTGCATAAGTGAACTCGAAAGACGGCTGAGGGATTTATCACCCATACTCCGGTATGGGAATGATATCTGTTTGGGCCACTTGATGAGTATGACTGAAGAAATAGCATGACCATGCAGGAGATACACAAATAGTGATTGATAAATTAGAATTATGGTTTTATGCCTCTTGATCAATCTAGATATCGATACGATAAAAGGATAGTGACATGGACGATAAGAGGTTGAATCGAACCATCGATATTCACGAACATTGGGTAATTATAATGTCTTACTAGAGGCCACTTATGATGAAAAGGGCAAAATGGTAATTTTGCCAGTATGCCAACGGGTCGTGAGCCTAGAGGGTCACACACTTTAAGGAAAGTATAACAAAAGTGGACTTGGAAAAGTCAGTATATGAAGAATGTGAAAATTGGGAAATTCGCAATTTGATTTAATTAAATCAAGTACGAATTAACTAAACTAGTAATCAGTTTAGAGTGATTGGGACGATCTTGCTAAACCATTTAATTATAACCCAATCTAAATGAGTTTAATTGATGGACTTAGCTAAGTGGGCTTTATCCCATTCTTATTACAATTATAATTATAATTGAAATAAGAAGTTAATTAGGATTTGGAAAGTGAAAGATATTTGAATAAATCATATATTTGATTTAAGGAATAATCCACCACATTTTTTGTAACCTAATTTTCGGCCACTCCCCTCCTTATTGCCGAAATCCCCATCTCTCTTTCTTGTTCTTTAATTGTTCTTGGTATTTTCTCAAAACTAACTAGTAATTGGTTTTGTAGAAATATTTCTAAAGGTGCTTTGCTTGTGTGGATACAACTAGAGATCACAAACAAAGTTTTTGTTATATTGGATTCGATTTTACAAGGTAAAATTCCAGATTTTAATTATATTATACTTGCTGAAAGTTTTCAGATGATGATTCGTTCAAAGTTTCTTTGAATCCATGGTTAAATTCGCTTCCGCTATACATGAGTTTAATTGTCTTGGACCCCATGGATTCCTTCATCATTACCATATAGTAAAACCTTTCCACTGGCCGAGGGTCCCCAGACGTAGGTGAGACTGCACCAAACTGGGTAAAAAAAATTGTGTGTCGCTGTTTGTTCAAATCATTTACAGATTTATATTGTGATTGTTCAAATATGTTTGCTGACAAGTTGTTAAGAATATTGTCTCAACATTGTTTCTGACATTGCTCTTGACATCTTGTCTAACTAAATCAAATAGAATTTCAATTGGTATCAGAGGAGGCACCTACGGCTTTGTTGGGTTTTTGTGCCCTAGCACAATGTATTTTCAATCTAATCATGTAATAAAGATTATTAGTTGAAATAAAATCGGCATTCATATTACTAAGTGTTGTAGTAATATCTTAAGTATGATTTGATTTGTATCATTGATGTGTCAACACATAATAGTAGATCTACAGATCAGACAAAATTTTACTTGAGCAGTCCCCGATCAGAATAGCTTCATAAGAAGCGATCGGTATGAGGCTAACTCTAAATGATCACGCTCTACTGATCATGGCCAGAAGGGGGCCAGAGTAAGGTCATAGTATCACCAGTCAGGGGTATTATAGGACGACCCGATCATGAGTATGTTACATAGACACAGTCATGAACATACTCATATGTCGGATCATGAAATCACATCCTGAGAGGGAAGGACCATTGAGGTCAATCTGTAAAAGGGTTACAATAACGACTGTGATTGGCTCGATCACAAGTTACATAAGTTGACTCAATGGATCGCTGAAAGATTTATCCCTCATACGGACGTGTGAGTGGATATCAGTTTAGGCTAGTTGATGAGTACCACTTAAATACAAGAGCATGGCCATGCAGTCGATACGTAGTATTAGTTATAATTCATTCAATTCAGAATCAACAAACAGGACAATAGAACGAGGATGACTTGTCTATGCCTCGTGGATGTCGGAGATGACAGTAGTTGATACCGGAGTAGAAACTCACATTTGTGTTAATCTGCAAGATCTGGAAAGTAAGAAGCTCCTTGGGAAAGGCGAGCAGGATCTGAGAGTCGGAGACAACAATTTGGTGTCAACGACGGCTGTCGGTTCCGTTAATCTTAAGATGCCCACAGGGCTTATTTTCGTAGCATTGGACGATGTATTATGTGTACCTACATTTAGTAGGAATATTATTTCAGTGTCCAGTTTGGACAAACTTGGTTTTGTGTTTGCCATAAACAATGGCTTATTTACTTTATCGAGAAATAATATCATTTATGGCACTGCATCTATGGTTGGTGGATTATATATTTTAAATATTGATAACATTAACTACAGTTCAAACTATAACGTAAATAAGAGGTTGAAGTCGGATGACTTAAACCAAACAGTGATGTGGCACTGTCGTCTAGGCCACATAGGCGAGAAACGCGTCTCGACACTTCATAAGTGTGGGCTATTAAGCTTGTTTGGATTCACACCAATCGAGAGATGCAAATCTTGCATTATTGGAAAGATGAAAAAGGCGCCTTTTGGTGGCTTAGGTGAAAGGGCGAGTGATCTCCTAGGCCTAATACATTCAGACGTATGTGGGCCCATGAGTACACAAGCCAGAAGAGGTTTTAGATACTTCATAACCTTTACCGACGATTTCAGTAGGTATGGGTATGTCTATTTAATGAGACATAAGTCGGAATCTTTTGATAAATTCAAGAAATTCCATAATAAAGTACAAAACCAGCTTGGTAAAAGTATAAAGGCACCTCGTTCCGATCGAGCTGGCGAGTATTTAGATCAGGAATTTCTCAGTCACCTAAGGGATAACGCTATACTCTCAGAATTAACTCCGCCAGGAACTCCTCAGCTGAATGGTGTTTCCGAACGGAGAAACAGAACCCTGCTTGACATGGTTCGTTCCATGATGAGTCATACTGACCTTCTAGTATCATTCTGGGGCCATGCCCTAGAAACGGCCGCATTCATTTTGAATCGGGCACCTACAAAGGAAGTGGAGACCACTCCATTTGAGGTTTGGCAAGGGAAAGCTCCCAAGCTGTCTTTCCTCAAGATCCGGGTGTGCGATGTTTACGTCAAGCGGTTGCTTGGTGATAAACTCGAACCCAAGGCAGATAAGTGTGTCTTTGTAGGATACCCCAAAGGAACCATGGGGTACTAATTCTACAAACCCGAAGAGAACAAAGTCTTTGTTGCTCGAGGTGAAGTTTTCTTGTAAAGAGAATTCTTATCCAAGAAACCTAGTGGGAGTCCTGTGCTTCTTGAAGAAATTCGAGAAGACACGGAACAACCTACAGAGAATATAGAGGTACCCGATGAAGTAAATGATCCAAGTCCTATTCCAACAGAAACTCCTGTAGAACGATTGAGGTCTGAAAGATCTCGTCAAAACCCAGTCAATTATGGCTTCTTAGCCACAGAGGATAATGACTTGATAGTTATAGATCAGGATGATCCCGCAACAGTTCAGCAAGCCTTGGTCAGTCCCAACTCAAAAGAATGACAGAACGCCATGGATGAGAAAATGAAGTCCATGAAAGACAATCAGGTCTGGAACTTAGTAGACAGCACACCTGAGATAAAACCCATAGGTTGCAAGTGGATATTCAAGTTAAAAACAGATATGGACGGAAAGCCTCAGACTTACAAAGGACCTCTGGTTGCAAAAGGTTATCGTCAAGTCCAAGGCATGGACTATGATGAGACTTTTTCGCCAGTAGCGATGATTAAGTCGATTCGGATGATGTTAGCCATTGCAGCATATTTCGATTACGAGATATGGAAAATGGACGTCAAAATCGCATTCCTTAACGGGAATTTGCAGGAGGATGTCTATATGACCCAGCCAGAAGGTTTTGTCGATCCAGAACATCCCGAAAAGGTGTGTAAGCTGCAATGATCCATTTATGGGTTGAAGCAAGCTTTCAGGACTTGGAACTTACGGTTCAATGAAGTCGTAAAAGAGTTCGGGTTCATTAGAAATCCAGATGAACCCTGTATCTACAAGAAGAGCAGTAGGAGTAACATAGTGTTTCTGGTGCTGTATGTCGACGATATACTGATCATGGGAAATAACGTCCCAACCTTGCTTTAGACCAAAGCTTGGTTAGGGAAGAATTTCTCCTTGAAGGACTTAGGAGAGGCCGCTTACATTCTAGGGATCAGGATCTACAGAGATCGATCCAAGAGAATTTTAGGTCTAAGTCAGAGCACCTATATAGATAAAGTGTTGAGAAGATTCTTAATAATTGACTCTAAGAAAGAGAACCTCCCGGTAAGACATGGCATCAAGCTCAGTAAGAAACAGTGTCCTAAAACACTTGATGAGCTTAAGAAAATGAATGGAATCTCGTATGCCTCGGCAGTGGGATCCATCATGTATGCCATGATATGTACGAGGCCTGACGTATCGTTTGCCCTCAGCTGCGCCAGCAGATTTCAGTCTAACCCAGGCCAAGATCACTAGACTGCCGTCAAGTGTATCCTCAAGTATCTGAGGAGAACAAAGGACGCCTTCTTAGTGTATGGCGTGATACAAGGAGAACTAAGCGTCACTGGATATGTTGATGCTAGTTTTCAGACATACCCAGATGACTTTAAGTCTCAAGGTGGGTATGTGTTCATGTTGAACGGGGGAGCTTTCAGTTGGAAAAGCTTTAAGGAAGCGACAATAGCCGATTCCACAATGGAGGCGGAATACATAGCTGCATCAGAAGCAGCTTAGGAGGCGGTGTGGGTCAGGAGCTTCATGAGTGGATTAGATGTACTGCCGCAAACGTCTGATCCTGTGAGCTTAAATTGTGACAACACAAGGTCCGTACCACTCGCTAAAGAGACTAGATTTCACAACAGGACCAAGCACGTCGAGAGAAAGTATAACATCATCAGAGAGATGGTTGATAAAGGCAAAGTAGAGATAAGTTACGTTTCAACGCATGATAATCTAGCTGACCCCTTAACTAAGGCACTACCGCAGCCTAAGCATGAGGAACATGTCGGGGAATGGGTTTAGATTGGAATACCAATTGGGTCTAGGGCAAGTGGGAGACTATTGGGTTTTTTGTGCCCTTGCACAATGTATTTTCAATCTAATCATGTAATAAAGATTATTAGTTGAAATAAAATCGGTATTCATATTACTAAGTGTTGTAGTAATATCTTAAGTATGATTTGATTTCTATCATTGATGTGTCAACACATAATAGTAGATCTACAGATCAGATAAAATCTTACTTGAGCAGTCCCCGATCAGAATAGCTTCATAAGAAGCGATCGGTATAAGGCTAACTCTAAATGATCACGCTCTACTGATCATGGCCAGAAGGGGGCCATAGTTAGGTCATAGTATCACCAGTCAGGGGTGATATAGGACGACCCGATCATGAGTATGTTACATAGACATAATCATGAACATACTCATATGTCGGAGCATGAAATCAGATCCTCAGACGGAAGGACCATTGAGGTCAATATGTAATGAGTGACGAGTTTGACTCAGTCTAACGTCTCCTATAAAAGGGTTACAATAACGACTGTGATTGGCTCGATCACAAGTTACATAAGTTGACTCAATGGATCGCTGAAGGATTTATCCCTCATACGGACGTGTGAGCAGATATCAGTTTAGGCCACTTGATGAGTACAACTGAAATACAAGAGCGTGGCCATGCAGTCGATACGTAGTATCAGTTATAATTCAGTTAACTCAGAATCAAGAAACAAGACAATAGAACGAGGATGACTTGTGTATGCCTCGTGGTTGTTAAAGATATCAAGAGGATAAAAGGATAGATTCATGTACGACAAGGTTAAGTCTAAATCTCGATAATCACAAGCGTTGGGTAATCACGATGTCTTGCTAGAGGCCACTCATGATGGAAAGGGTAAAATGGTAATTTTAACAGTCCACCGACGTGTCGTGATCCCAGAGGGTTACACACTAAAGGTTGAGTAAAACGAATGGAATCATATGAAGGAATCATGAGAGAGACAAAATCCTGTTTTAGATTAAACCGGATTAGACCGATTTCGATTTAGGACTAAATCGGAAATCAAGAACGGTTTAGCAGGACTAATTAATTATAATCTAATTAAATAGATTTAATTAAATTAGCTAAATTGGGCCTAGCCAGAATGGGCTAAGCTAGAATGGGCTTCTCTGCATAATTAATTAAATGCTTTGGGCTTTAAGCCCATAAAGACATTTTATTAGTTATTGCCTAAAAAGGTTTATAAAAGAGAATTATTTTCCAAAAACCCTAGCCGCCACTCTTTCTCTCTCTAGCCGATTTCGGCCACCCTTCCTCCCCTCTCTCCGTCCGTTTTGCTTGGTTCGATCCCCGGATTGCTCTTCCTGTGTGGACGTTCCTTAGAGGTCGCTAAATGTTATTTAGTGACTGCGGGATTTCAAATCAAGGTAAACATATAAGTTTTGATTCTAGCCTAGATCTTATGATCAATTCATGATCATGCTAGATTCATATTGATTCGGATATTTGAGGTTAATTTCTTGTATGGGCATGAAATTATTTTATTGGAACCCTCTACATAATTCCTTCAGGCTTTAGGTGAGATCTTGGTCAACAAATTCTGATTGACAAACATGGACAACG
The DNA here is from genome assembly GCA_963920655.1 of Geranium rotundifolium. Classification (NCBI taxonomy): domain Eukaryota; kingdom Viridiplantae; phylum Streptophyta; class Magnoliopsida; order Geraniales; family Geraniaceae; genus Geranium; species Geranium rotundifolium. Next base: position 26,008,716 of record OY987312.1, on the reverse strand, counting down.
CTAGAGAAGGAAAATCAGTTAACCATCCACCGATTCTAGATGGGAGTAACTACGGATATTGGAAGCCCGTATGTGCTTCTTGAAATCCATCGACAACAAGGCCGTGAAGACAGTGATAAATGGCTGGAGTGCCCCGTGCTATCAAGATGCTGAGGGAAATTTCACAAATCCCAAACGTGACTCAGAATGGACCGACGCTCATGAAGAAGCAGCTCTAGAAAATTCCCGAGCCCTCAATGCGATTTTTAATGGTGTGGACATAAACGTGTTCAGATTGATCAACACCTGTACTACCGCCAAATGAGCATGGGACATTCAGAATGTTGCATATGAGGGAACAAAAAAGGTAGGAGAACAAAATCTTCAGTACTTAACAACAAAATTTGAAGCACTTATCATGAAAGAAGATGAGACAATGGTTGAATTCAATGTGCAAATTCGAGACCTTGCCAACGAATCTTACTCGTTGAGTGAACCAATGCCAAATGAGAAACTAGTGAGAAAGACTCTAAGAGCCTTGAGTTCAAGGTTTAAAATGAAGATAACGACCATTGAAGAATGCCACGATCTCAAGACTCCTCTCTTTGATGAACTAATGGGATCTCTAATGACGTATGAGCTGTCCCTACCAAGCATTGGATAGAAAAATAAAGGAGTGGCTTTCAATAGCTCCATGCCCAAGCATGTTGAGCATGAACATTCAGACCAGGAAGATGAAATCGATGCTACCATAGCTTTGCTAGCAAAGAACTATAACCGGGTTATGAAGCGATTCAACAAAATGTTAGGGAAAAATGTCGCAACAAATGACTGGAAGAATGCCACAATAGATGTCAAGAAAAATGCCCCACAGAAAGCTCTACGAAGTGGAAACTTTGAAAGAGACAATAAAGTCGGTGAAGGGAACAGTGACAGCAGAAGGTTTCAATGCCATGAATGGGACACTACCAAAAGGAATGTCCTAATACCTAAGGAAACAGAAAAAGTGCTATAATGCTACATTGTCCGATGAGGATGTTAGGTCTTGGAATAAGTAGAGCAAGGAGCAAAGCGGAGGCAAACAACAATATATCCAAAACTACACAAGAATCTCTACCAAGTTAGATTCACAAGATACCTAGTATCATGTGTATGGCCATACGTTGCTTTCCGTCACTCTTGATCAAGTGGCCTAACCGGATATCATTCTCATACCATAGTATGAGGGATAAATTCCTTAGCCCTCTTTCGCGTCACTCATGCGGTCCGTCCCCAAGCCAATCCTTGCTGTTATGGAAGCCTTTTTACGTACAACGTTAGGCTCAGGTCAAACTCAGTTGTTTACCGCATAGTGATCACAAAGGCTCCTTAGTCTAATGATACATGATAAGCTACGACACTTAATATGCTCATGACTGCATCTATGTCACATATTCAGATCGGTTCGTCTAATATCATGTCCCACATGATATTTATGATCATACTCCGGAATCCCATTCCAATGACTAATAGAACGTGAGCCATAAAGAGTCATCTTTCATACTGGTCGCTTCTTAGAAGCATAATCGACTAGGGAAGGGACCCGTCAAGAGTGATTTATCCCGATCTATGGTTCTACTTCACATGGTGGATATAGATCAAAAAAATCCTCGACATATCACTTCAACACATAAGTAATATAAAGCCGCTTTACGTTTAGTACAAATAGATGATAAAGTACACTATGGACATTTACATATTTCTTACGATTGAATTGTGGCACTAGGACTAACAATCTCCCACTTGCCCCTAGTTCCAATCTAAATCCCAGTCCAATCCCATTGACTTCACATGCCTCTTATGTTTTGGCAGTGAGAGTGCCTTAGTCAATAGGCCGTCTATGTTATCATCAGTAGTAATATAGGTGATCTTCACGTCACCCCTATTCAGATTGTCTCTGATGAGGTGGTATCGCCTGAGTACATGCTTGGTCTTGTTATGCGATCTGGGCTCTTTATCTTGCGCAATGGCTCCCGTGTTTTCGCAAAAAAATTCACTGGGCTCGACGGGTTTTTAATTACGCCCAACCCAGCCGTGAATTTCTTGATCCACACATAGCCTCTTTAGCTGCCTCCACAGCAGCTATGTACTCGGCCTCAGTCGTAGAGTCGGCGAAGGTATCTTGCTTCACGCTCTTCCACCAAAAAGCTCCGGTAACAAGCATAAACACATATCCTGATTGACTTCTAAAGTCATCAGGATCTGTTTGGAAACTAGCGTCTATATATTCATTGACGACTAGTTCAGCATCATCTTTCCCCCCGTACACCAGAAACGCGTCCTTAGTTCTTCTTAAATACTTGAGAATCGCTTTGACCGCAATCCAGTGCTTTTTACTAGGGTTAGACAGATGTCTACTGGCACAGCTCAAGGCATACGAGACGTCTGGTCTCGTACATATCATGGTGTACATGATCGATTCTACTGCCAAAGCGTATGGGATCCGCATCATCCTTTTCAGCTCATCAGGTGTCGCAGGACACTGAGTCTTGCTGAGCTTAATGCCATGACGCATGGGAAAGAATCCTTTCTTGGAATCGAGCATCGAGAACGTACTCAATACCTTGTTCAAATAGGCACTCTGACTTAAACCCAAGACCCTCTTGGTGCGATCTTTATATATCTTAATCCCTAAGATATAAGCAGCATCGCTTAAGTCCTTCATTGAAAAACACTTCCCTAACCAAGCTTTTGTCTCATGCAAGGTTGGGATGTCGTTTCCAATAAGTAGAATGTCATCGACATACATCACCAGAAAGGTGATCTTGCTCCCGTCAGCCTTCTTATAAACGCACGGTTCATCCTCGTTCTTGATAAAGCCAAATCCCTTAATAGCTTCATCAAAATGAAGGCTCCAACTCCGAGAAGCTTGTTTTAATCCATAAATGGATCTTAACAGCTTGCAATTCTTTCTGTTATTCTTTGGATCGACAAAACCTTCGGGCTGAGACATATACACGTCCTCAGTCAAATTTCAATTTAGGAAAGCGGTTTTGACATCCATTTTCCATATCTCATAACCATGATAAGCTGCTATGGCAAGAAGAATTCAGATCGATTTGACCATAGCCACTGGAGAGAAGGTTTCCTCATAGTCAATCCCTTGGATCTGTCTATAACCTTTTGCTATCAGTCGGGTTTTGTAGGTCTAAGGATTGCCGTCAATGTCTATCTTCACTTTGAAGATCCATTTGCATCCGATGGTCCTCACACCATCTATTGGATCAACCAAATCCCATACTTTATTCTTCGACATGGATTGCATTTCCTCCCTCATGGCTCCAAGCTACAATTCGGAGTCGGGTCCATTCACGGCTTCCTGAAAAGTAACTGGATCATCGTGATCAACTACAACCACATCGTCACCTCCAGACATAAAGAAACCATAACTAGAAGGTCGACGAATAACTCTTTCAGATTGCCTTGGACCTTCCGGAACAATTACAGGAAGTGGTCCCTGCTCTACTACCCGCTCTGGCTCCATCCCTTCTACTAGGTCGTCAGGTGGTTCCTTAATGGGTTCAGATGGATCTGCACTATCCTGAATTTCTTCAAGATGCACAGTCCTCCCACTGACATTTTTGGAAACAAATTCACGTTCTAGAAAGACCCCACCGCGAGCGACGAACACCCTGTTCTCGCTTGCTTTGTAGAAGTAGTATCCCCTTGTTTCCTTGGGATACCCTACGAAGGTGCATTTATCATATCTTGGCTCGAGCTTAGTTGAAACCAAACGTTTCACATAAGCCTCGCAGCCCAAGATCTTTGGGAAGGACAAAACGAGCCTCTTTCCGAACCATTGCTCAAATGGTGTCCCTTCCACAACCTTCGTTGGAGCCCTATTCAGTATGAATGCGACTGTCTCTAAAGCATAACCCCAGAAAGATATTGGGAGATCAACACAACTAACCATGGATCAGACCATATCAAGCAATGTTCGATTTCTCCATTCGGATACACCATTCATCTGAGGTGTTCTGGGAGGAGTCAATTCCGATAGGATCCCACTTTCTGCTATATGATCCAAAAACTCCGTGGTCAAGTATTCTCCACCTCAATCCGATTAAAGTGCCTTGATACTTTTTCCGAGTTGGTTTTGCACTTCAGTCTTAAACTCTTTGAATTTATCAAAAGCTTCAAACTTATGTCTCATTAGGAAGACATAACCATATCTACTGAAGTCGTCAGTAAATGTGATAAAGTAGCGAAAACTTCTTCTGGCAAGCGTACTCATTGGCCCACACACATCCGAGTGTATTAGGCCACAAAAGTCACCCGCCCTTTCACCGCGACCGATGAGGGGCGCTTTAGTCATTTTTCCCATCAAACAAGCCTTGCATCTTTCAATCGAATGGACTTAGAAGTCCGCACTTGTGAAGTGCTGATATGCATTTCTCATTTATGTGGCCTAAACGACAGTGCCATATTAGAGTTTAGTTTAAATCCTCAGATTTAGACCTCTTGGTATCAACATTATAAATAGAGCTTGAGGCATTGTTACCCATATCTAATATGTACAATCCTCCAACTATGTTAGCACAAGCATAAAACATATCATTGCATAAAATATTGAAAACCCCGTTTCCAATACCAAAATTATAACCTTCTTTATCAAGTACGGATACATATATAATATTCCTACTAAAAGTAGATACGCAATATACATTATGGAGTACAAAAACAAGCCCACTTGGCAAAGCTAAACTAATGGATCCTACAACGGTTGCCGCAGCCCTGATATTGTTGCCCACTCTTAGGTCCACTTCCCGCTTCTCCAAGTCCCTTCTACTTTCCAGCCACTGCACATTAGTACATATGTGAGACTCAGCCCCGGTATCTAATACCCATGAATCTATAGAAGTAGAGAGGTGCAGCTCCATGTAGAAAATACCTAATGAAGGCGCAGTCCTACCGCCCTTCTTCCGATCATCCAGAAATTTCCTGCAGTCCCGTTTGCAATATTTTGGATCTGCCAGTAGGAGCAGACATTCTCGGCTTCCTTAGCCTTTCTCTTGGCCTCCGAGTTCTTATGAGGGTTAGGAGTCAGCGGAAGTCTCATCTTGCCTGCCAAGTGCGCAGGGGCCTTCCCCTTGCCTTTCCAAGCTCCTTTCTTGTAACTGGTCCCCTTATTGACCATAAGAACATCCTTGGATTCCTGATCCCTGATATTCTTTTCAGCAGTCACTAACATGCCATGTAACTCTGATATGGTTTTGTCCATATCGTGCATATGATAGTTCATGACGAACCCAAAATAGGCACGAGGAAGGGACCGCAAAACGACATCCACTGCCATCTCTTTCTCCATCTTAAGACCCAGTCTTGTAAGATGTTCGAGATGCCCCTTTATTTTTAGGACATGAGAACCCACAGAGCTTCCTGCTATCATCTTGCAAGACAAAAGTTCATTTAGGACATTGTATCTTGCGATACGTGCCTTTTCTTTAAACATGACCTTTATCTGTGCCAGCATGGCAAAAGGGTCAGTGGAAAGCTCCATGAACTGCTCTTGGAGATCATTCTCCATGGCGCCTAGCATAATACATGCCACGTCAATGGAGGTGCTTTTGATATAGCCTTATCAAGGACATATTCTTGGCGTTCAAATTTGAGGACTATCCTCAAATTCCTGTCCCAGTCCAAGTAGTTTGTCCCGTTGAGCTTGACATTGTCAAGTATGGTTTTCAACGACAAACTACTATTACTTGCTGAAGAACTTGCCATTTTGATCTACACGACAAACAAATTTCATCAAAAAACTGAATAAATTTTAAATGAAGATCGAGTTAAACACCAACCATTCGATTCTAAATCTATTAGAATCTAAACCAAGATACTTGATTCACTCGATTAAGCTGAACGAAGTCTCACCACTTGATCGAGCTATGTAGGAAGGACTACGTCCAATCACATCCTATGTGACTCTTGGCTAGGGTATGTACATTCGTACACGGCTTGCCCTATCTAATACCTAGCTCAACCCTGGTTAAGAATCGTAGCTGGGTCCACCAATTCTCAACGATGGCCCGACACTATGTAGGTGCTCCGCGAAGGCGCACTCATTATATAACGATATAACAATGCCTCTAATTACACTTAGTGCAATCTTCCTATGAACACGTCAATTACATCCAATGCAAAGACGGTTCTTAGGGCACAAAACAAGCAAAGAAATATAGTCTGATTTATTATCTTTGCATGTGAGGTGATTTGCTTAAAATAAAAGTTAAACATGCAACTCTAGCACATATCCAATACGAGTAAAATATACATGCAAACTAATTTAAGCAACGCATTTAATCGTGCACATAATAGCCCCTTAAACTCGGTCTCCCACTAGCTTTACGAGCTCCACCAACTCCAAGTCGATGCAATGGTCGAGACCGCCTTTCTTCCTCTTTCCCGTCTTGCCGCCTTGATCAAACGAATACAATTAAATACACGGCTCGCAGGCCGGGAAAGAATAACTATTACACATAAGTGGTTCGACGACCACACCTCGAAAAAATATTACATGCTATTTCTAACGGTTCGCAGCCGTAATAAAAGCGATAAGTAAATTAAATGAGCTCGGGGTTATTATGTGCACCATGCCAACAACACATCATACCATATGTTATCAAACAAGCATATTCTCACACAATATGCATAATTTCGGTTTTAATTAATTGCTGAGTTTCCGGTCCGATTTATCGAAACTTGACTTATTTTCAAAAAGCGGTTTATCGAAACCGTCCAATTGGGCCGAGCCCATTGGCCGAAGCCCAATGGCCCGCGCCGATGTAACTGACCCCCGAGGGTCAGGCCACCCTCTTCATCATCCCACCACCACCGCCCACGACCACCACGGGCCGCGCCAGGGCACGGACGGTTTGGCCGCGCCGCTTCGGTCATCCAATGACCTTATAGCATTTTTGTGCCCTAGTCCAATTGCTAGTAGTCTACAAATGTCTATGTATATTTATCATCGTTTGTAATAAATAAAACGGCTTTATATTACTTATGTGTTGAAGTAATATGTTAAGCATGATCTGATTTATGACCACTAAAGTAGTAGAACCATAAATCTGTACGGATCACACTTAATGAGTCCCTTGTCAATATACGCTTCAATAGAAGCGACCAGTATGAGGATTGTTCGCAATGACGTAGTTCTGCTTGTCATAGGGATGAGGGATCCCGGAATCATATCATAGATATCATGAGGTGATTGATATCGGACGACCAGTTTTGAATAGTGTTTCGTAGATTAAGCCAAGAACATATTCAAATGCGATAGCTTATCACGATATCCTTACACCAAGGAGTTTTTGTGATGGATGTGCAATGTACGTGCGGCTTTAACTTGCGCCTAACGCTTTCCGTAACAGGATTGCAATAACGGGCATGATTGGGTGGCGGAACGGATTGCATGAGTGACACGAAAGACGGCTAAGGGATTTATCCCTCGTACTACGGTATGGGAAAGATATCCGTTAAAGGCCTCTTGATTGAGAGTGACTGAGAGAAAGAGCATGGCCATGCCAGTGATACGGGTTATTAGTTCTCAGCAATCTCACATATCAAGTAGCAATGATTGATTAAACAAGGATGACGACTCTATGCCTTGTGATCAATCGGGATGTCTAGAGATAATTGGATAGTGACTTGTACGCACAAGGTTAAATCAAATCATCGATCATCATGCACCTTTGGTAATCATAACGTCTTACTAGAGACCACTTGTGATGGATCGGACAAGAGAGATCTGTTGCGCCGATCTGCCAACGGTGTCATGAGCCTGGAGGGTCACACACATACAAGACGGACAAAACTGAAGGTTTTGGGCCATGGGTTCGGTTTGAGAAAATAATTAGCGAATCGAGAAAACTAATAATTTTCGTCGATGTCGCGTCAGACTTTTTTTGATAAGTAACGACAAATAGGGTTGGGCGAATTTTGGACAAGGCACGAAACCAAATTGGCGAGCCCATTGGGCTCGGCCCTTGAGGTCACGTGACCGGCCCAACAAGAGCCCATTTTGGGCCCAATACGCCCAACATGGCCGGCCACCTTGGTGGGTCCAAGGGTGGGGCCATACACACCATGCTTAGTTGGTGATTATTGATTAAGAGGTAAGTGATTTAAGGGGTATGGGTAATGAAACTTTTAAGCCCATGCTTTCACCTTTTAGACCCATGCTTATTAGTTGATTAAGTAGAGAAAATATCAAGGGAATTAATCATTCACTGACATCCTCTCTCTCTCTCTCCTTGGCCGGCCACCTCCCTTTGCTCTCTCTTCTTGGTCTCTTGTTCTTCAATTAATTGTTCTAGTAGGCATTAAGTGAAGGATCTTGAAGATCATCCCCTTGGTGTGGACTTGCTCTAGAGAAGAAGATCTCGTTGTTCTTCTTTATTGATTCAACAAAGACCAAAAGGTAAATTTCTTGTGGAATATATTTTGCTTTGAGATTTAATGGTTCATGTTCTTGGACAATGATTGGAGTTGCTTGAAAGAGATCACCACGGGTTCCAAACAATGAATATCATGCAGCGGACTATATGTAACCGTGGTGATCGTAAAAAACTTGATCATAATGCCATTTGAACATGTTATAAACATAATTAAAAATCTGAAATTTGCCTCTTGTAATCGACAAGAACACAAGTGTAGTGTCCTCTCTATCAAGTCCACACAAGCACATAACCGAAATGGTTTTTCACTCAATCTTTTGCTAGAAAATTAGAGAGAAAAACAAGAGCAATAATAGAGGTTGAGAGAGTGAGAGAAATCGGCAATGAGGGAGAGAGAGAGGAGAGGTGGTTGCTGAAAAATTCAAAGGATAAGATAAATAAGATATTATGTAATTTTTAATTTGAAATTAAATTGAATTTCAAAATAAAAATTGCATTATCTATCCCTTTAATCCTTCTTATTTGCATTTGACCCCTCTCTTATCTTAAAACCTAAATGGGCTTTAAGCCCGTTTAACTAAAACCCAAATTAAACCCATTAACTTGAGTTCTAATTTCGGTTTAGTCAAAACGGCTCAATTTCCTCGAATTGATTTCTTCAACCGTCTGGTTAAAACCTTAGGCCAGAAAACTACCGAATTGTTCTCAATTCTCATCCATAATTATTGTCATGTATCGTGCTTAATGCGTGTGACCCTCTAGGCTCACGAATAATTGGCAGACTGGTAAAATTACTATTTCACCCTTTCCATCATAAGTGGCCTCTAGCAAGACATTATGATTATCCAATATTCGTGATTATCGATTATTCGACTTAACCTCTTATCGTACATGTCACTGTCCTTTTATCAAACCGATATCCAGATTGATCAATAGGCATAGAACGGTCATCCTAATTTATCAATCACTGTTTCTTGATATTTGAGATGACTGAAACCTGATACTAGGGTATCACCTGCATGGTCATGCTATTTCTTTAGTCATACTCATCAAGTGGCCTAAACGGATATCTTTCTCATACCGAAGTATGAGTGATAAATCCCTCAGACGCCTTTCGAGTTCACTAGTGCAATAAATGCCAAAGCCAATCGAAGCCGTTATAGCTACCCTTTTACAGATAACGTTAGACTAGGTCAAACTTGGGTATTCGTTACATAGTGTACACAAAGACTCCTTGGTCTTAGGATATAATGACAAGTTACGATATGTGAGTATCTCATGACTGGATCTATGCAGCATACTCACAATCGGGTTGTCCGATATCATCGACCTGATGATATCTATGATATAACTCCGGCACATCTTTGCCATGATCAGTAGAGCGTGATCACAAGGAGTTAGTCTCATACTGATCGCTTCAGAAGAAGCTTAGCTGATAAGGGACTCTATCGAATGCAACTCTTTCTAATCTATAGTTCTACTATAAGTGATTACACACATTATGACATAGATCAAATCACATTAGATATATTACTACAACACATTAGTAATATTATGCCTTTTATTATGTAGAATAATGATGTCCGTTACATTATAGATTGAAGAATTATTTTGGACTAGGGCACAAACCTAACATTGCTTTTGTTAATGCTTCCGCTATCTCGGTGATCTAGAACGCTCCAAAACCCAACAGTGGTATCAGAGGGTGGTTAACCCTCTTAATCTTTGTCTTGTTGAACTTGTTTCGGTTTTATGATGATTTACATGCCATATTTGTTGATAACATGTTTTTAATGCTTTTTGGGTAAATTGCATGAAATATGTTATTTTTGGAAAATATATTGAATTTGGAAATTTTATGATTTTATTGGATTTGTCGGGTCCGAGAAGAGACTCTCGGGGAGCCGGATCGGAGGTACCGGACGGAGGTCACCGGAGGCCGGGAGAGGCCGGCGGTGACCGGGGCCGTCCCCCTTCTTGGCGGAGGCCGAGAGAGGGGCAAGCTCGTTTTTGGCTTTTCTAGGCCTAAACGAGCCGTGGTGTTGGGCTCGGCCCAATGGGCTTCGGCCCATTGAGCGTGGGCCGGACATGGTTCGTTCACGTTGATTATGTCCATAGATGAACCCGCGATCCAATATTTCGAAAACTTTTAAATTTGATCAGTTTCGATAAACCGTTTTTCGAAAAGGTCTAGTTTCGATAAACCGTTTTTCGAAAAGTTCTAGTTTCGATAAACCCGACCAAGCAACTTGGCAAAGATAAATGTTGGATGATGTGATGAGATGTTTGATGCATTAGTAGCCCATTAGATTTTATCGCTTTCACAGTTTGCACACTATTAGTGTTAGCGTGTAATTATTCTTTCATTCGAGCCCTTAAAGTGTAATTATTTTTTGTCCGGTCTACGAACCGAGTATTAATTGTAATTACTACTCAAAGATGAGATGGATTGAAAATCGAGCACAGTGACGGTCTTGGAGGAAGTCCAAGAGCTAGTGGGAGCCCGAATGAGAAAGACGAGAAGATGTGATGTCTCGTAGAATCTTAAGAATAGGATGGGCTATTGGTGCATGTTTAAACGCTTTATGCTTGCTTGCTTTAATTATTAGAAATAATTGTATGCTTGCATGCTTAGCTTATAAGTTTATAAGCCATCACCTCACGTGCAAAGATTAAAATCGATTTTAATTGTTTGCATGATTAAAGCGTTGTGAACCATCATCGCACGGGTTGTGATGGATGAGTTCGGTTTTGAAATGTGTTTGCACGGGTTGCAAATGACGACTTCAAAAGAAGATTGTATACGTCACACCACGGGTTGTTGATGACGGGTTCGTAATTGTACAAAAATACTTTTGAATTATTAAACACAACCAAATCACAACATAATTTGAGTCAAGTGAGATGCTACCCAAATTCACACCCATGTAGAAACATTTTATCGGTGTTGTGCGCCTTAGCGGAGCATTGGTGGAATGGGTTCTATATGGAATGGTCAACTTTGTGGGATGTCGTGCGCCTTAGCGGAGCATCTGCACAAAATTGACGCATAAGTGAAGGTTGGTTGACTCGACCACGATTCTTGGCCTGAGGTCGAGCTGGGGCATCGGAAGGGTAAGCCGTGTGCTTTTGCCCATACCCTGACCAAGAGTTACACGGGTTGTAATTGGATGGACGTCCTACCCAAATGAGTCAATTGGAGCGGTTCGCCTTAGCGTATTTCAATTGACAAATAAGGGATCTTGGTTTAAAGATTCTAAACCTTAGAATCAAATGGTTAGTGGTTAATTCGGATCTTCGTAAATTTATTTAACTTTTGTGATTAAATTCAACAAACTCGTCTAATTTGTCGTTGAGGACTATACTTGACAAGTGTAAACTCAATGGAACAAATTATCTGGAATGAGACAGAAATTTACGACTTGTGTTAAAATTGGAACGCAGGGAGTACGTCCTTGACAAGGCTATCCCGGTGGAGCCAGCTGCCAACGCAACGAGGGTCGTTAAGGATGCATACCAGAAACACCTTAGCGACTCTATTGCATGGAGGCGGACCTCCAGAAGCAGTTCATGGAGCTATCCCATGATCCGTTTGCAATGTTTGCACAGATCAAGGATATGTTCAAAGAGAAAGTACGTATTGAAAAATAAACTAAGGTGAAGGGAAATCTCGATCATATGACTAGAATCGGAATGACTATGGAAAAAGAGATGGCTGCGGATTTTATCCTACAATCCCTTCCTCATTCATATGGTGGGTTCGCCATGAACTATCACATGCATGACATGAACAAGACCGCATCGGAGTTGCACAACATGTTGGTAACTGCCGAGAAGAGCATAAGGGGCAGTACGCCCAAAAGTGTTCTAATGGTCAAGAAGGGATCCGGCTTCAAAGCTGGTGGTTGAAAGGGCAAAGGCCCAATGCACCAGACGGGGAAGAACAGACGACCTTTCATCACTAAACCTTCCATGCCCATGAAGGGAAATGGGAAGGCAAAAGAGTCGGTCTGTTTCTATTGCCAAAAGCCTTGTCACTGGAAGAAAGACTGTCAGCAGCTGAAGGATGATCAGAGGAAGGGCGGTGGGGCCGCTACTTCGTCAGGTATTCCATTAGAGCTAAATCTTTCTACTATAAATGCTTGGGTACTAGACACTGGAGCTGAGTCTCATGTCTGTGCGGATGTGTAGGTGTTGCATAGTAGAAGAGATATGGGGGAAAACGAGGTGGACCTAAGAGTTGGGAACAACGTGAGAGTTACCGCAACTGCTGTGGGTTCAGTTGACCTTATTTTGCCTAGTGGGCTTGTAATAGAACTTTTGGATGTGTTTTGCGTACCTGCTTTCAGCAGGAATATTGTATCAATATCCCTTATTGAAAAAGAATGTTATTATTTTTATATTAAAGACGGGTTTTTTAATATTATGCGCAATAACATGTTTTATGGAAATGCTCACACTATTGGAGGTTTATACATATTAAATATGCAAAACTCGAGATCCAGCATGCTCTATAATGTAATACTAAGAGGTTTAAAGCTAATGATTTATACAAAACTCTAATCTGGCATTGTCGTCTAGGTCACATAAATGAGAAACGCATCTTAGCGCTTCACAAGCGCGGACTTCTAAGTCAATTCAAATTCCAAACGATTGATAGATGCGAAGCTTGTTTAATGGGCAAGATGACTAAAGCGCCCTTCACTGGTTTAGGTGAGAGGGCAGGTGATCTATTGGGTCTAATACATTCAGACGTATGTGGACCAATGAGTACACCAGCCAGAGGTGGTTTAGGCTACTTTATCACATTTACTGATGATTTCAGTAGATATGGTTATGTCTATCTCATGAGACATAAGTCCGAAGCCTTTGATAAATTCAAGGAGTTTAGGACTGAAGTAGAAAACCAACTCGGAAAGAATATCAAGGCACTCCGTTCTGGTCGGGGTGGAGAATACTTATCCGAGGAGTTTCTTAGTCATCTTACTGAAAGTGGAATACTATCTCAGTGGACTCCGCACGAAACACCGCAACTCAATGGTGTGTCCGAGCGAAGGAATCGGACATTGTTGCATATGGTTCGATCGATGTTAAGTCTCACTGATCTCCCAATCTCCTTCTGGGGTTACGCTCTACAAACAGCCGCATTCATAATAAATAGGGCGACGTCGAAAGTAGTGGAAGGGACATCATTCGAGAAATGGCACGGGAAGGAACCCGTTTTGTCCTTCCTGAAAATCTGGGATTGCGAGGCTTACGTAAAACAGTTGCTTGCAACCAAGCTTGAACCGAGATCAGATAAGTGCACTTTCGTCGGATATCCAAAAGAAACAAAAGGATACTACTTCTACAAACTGAGCGAAAACAAAGTTTTTGTCGCACGAGGTGGGATATTCTTGGAAAAGGAATTTATTTCCAAGACAGTCAGTGGGAGGGCTATTTATCTTGATGATGTTCTAGATGAGATAGTCACCCAGGAACCACTGGACCACCCCTTAGAAGAAGTAGAGCCAGATGTGGTCGATGAGCAAGAACCAATAGCTACAGTTAATGAGGATGGTCCAAGGCGGTCTGAAAAGACAAGTCATGCACCTATAAGATATGGTTTCCTAGTAACTGGAGGTGATGATTTGGTGTTAGTGGACAATTATCCAGCTACCTTTCGAGAGGCCCTGGACGGAACCAACTCTGAGAAATGGCTGGAAGCCATGAGGGAAGAAATGCAATCCATGCCAGATAATCAAGTGTGGGACTTGGTGGATCAAACCCCTGGCGTAAAAGACATTGGGTGTAAATGGATCTTTAAAATAACCATAGACATGGATGGCAAATGGGTTATAGGCAAGTCCACGGAATTTACTATGAAGAAACCTTTTCTCCAGTAGCTATGGTCAAATATATTTGCATTCTACTTGCCGTAGCAGGTTATCATAATTATGAGATATGGCAAATGAACGTCAAAACCGCCTTACTTAATGGGAGGTTAGCTGAGGACGTTTATATGTCCCAGCCTAAGGGTTTTGAGGATCCTAAGAATAAGGGAAAGATTTGCAAGTTGCTCAAATCAATTTGTGGTTTGAAGTAAGCATCTCGGAGTTGGAATCAGCATTTTGATGAAGTTGTGAAACAGTATGGCTTCATCAAGAACGATAATGAACCTTGCGTATATAAAAAGGCAGATGAGAGCAAAGTAGTCTTTTTGGTGTTCTATGTTGATGACATAGTTTTCATTGGAAACGACGTCCCTACCTTGCTCTTAACAAAGACTTGGTTAGGTGAGTGTTTTACAATGAAGAACTTAGGCGAGGCCTCTTACATCTTGGGGATCAAGATATATAGAGACCATGCCAAGCGGGTCTTGGGCATAAGTCAAAGCACCTATATAGAAAAAGTGCTGAGAAGATTCTCAATGCATAACTCAAAGAAAGGACTGCTGCCCATGCGTCATGGCATAAAGCTTAGCAAGAAACAGTGTGCTGAGACACCTGTAGAGATAGCAAGAATGAATGAGATCCCATATGCTTTGGCTATAGGGTCCATAATGTATGCCATGATATGTACGAGACCGGATGTCTCGTTTGCCCTAAGCTGTACCAGTAGACATCAATCCAAACCCGGTGAGGAACACTAGATTGCCGTCAAGGCGATTCTCAAATATTTGAGAAAAACCAAAGACGCTTTTCTTGTATATAGGGGAAGAAATGATGATCTAGTCGTCAAAGAATATGTCGACGCTAGTTTCCAGACAGACCCCGATGACTTTAAGAGTCAGTTGGGATATGTGTTTACGTTGAACGGTGGAGCATTAAGCTGGAAAAGCAAGAAGCAGGACACCATTGCCGACTCTACGACGGAAGTGGCAAAAGAGGCTGTATGGATCAGGAAGTATCACATCATCCGCGACATAGTTGCTAGAGGTGACCTGAAGATCCACTACGTTGCATCTAATGATAACACAGCCGACCCCTTGACCAAGGCTCTTCCTTAAGTGAAACATGATAAACATGTTAGGTCAATGGGTATAGACTGGGATTTAGATTGGAACTAGGGGCAAGTGGGAGATTGATAGCATTTTTGTGCCCTAGTCCAATTGCTAGTAGTCTATAAATGTCTATGTATATTTACCATCGTTTGTAATAAATAAAACGGCTTTATATTACTTATGTGTTGAAGTAATATGTTGAGCATGATCTGATTTATGAACACTAAAGTAGTAGAACCATAAATCTGTACGGATCACACTTAACGAGTCCCTGGTCAATATACACTTCAATAGAAGTGACCAGTATGAGGATGGTTCTCAATGACGTAGTTCTGCTTGTCATAGGAATGAGGGATCCCGGAATCATATCATAGATATCATGTGGTGATTGATATCGGACGACCAGCTTTGAATAGTGTTTCGTAGATTAAGCTAAGAACATATTCAAATGCGATAGCTTATCACGATATCCTTACACCAAGGAGTTTTTGTGATGGCTGTGCAATGTACGTGCGGCTTTAACTTGCGCCTAACGCTTTCCGTAACAGGATTGCAATAACGGGCATGATTGGGTGGCGGAACGGATTGCATGAGTGACACGAAAGACGGCTAAGGGATTTATCCCTCGTACTACAGTATGGGAAAGATATATGTTAAAGGCCTCTTGATCGAGAGTGACTGAGAGAAAGAGCATGGCCATGCCAGCGATACGGGTTATCAGTTCTCAGCCATCTCACATATCATGTAACAATGATTGATTAAACAAGGATGACGACTCTATGCCTTGTGATTAATCGGGATGTCTAGAGATAATAGGATAGTGTACGCACTAGGTTATATCGAATAATCGATCATCATGCACTTTGGGTAATCATAACGTCTTACTAGAGACCACTTATGATGGATCGGACAAGAGAGATCTTTTGCACCGATCTGCCAACGGTGTCATGAGCCTGGAGGGTCACACATATACAAGACGGATAACTTGAGACAAGGAAACCTTAACGTTTCTTGAGGAGCAATACATGGACAAAACTGAAGGTTTTGGGCCATGGGTTCGGTTTGAGAATATAATTAGTGAATCGAGAAAACTGAGATTTTTCGTCGATGTCGCGTCAGACTTTGTTTGATAAGTAACGACAAATAGGGTCGGGCGACTTTTGGACACAACACGAAACCACATGGGCGAGCCCATTGGGCTCGGTCCATGAGGTCACGTGACTGGCTCAACAAGGGCCCATTTTGGGCCCAATAAGCCCAACATGGCCGGCCACCTTGGTGGGTCCAAGGATAGGGCCACACACACCATGCTTAGTTGGTGATTGTTAATTAAGAGGTGAGTGATTTAAGGGGTATGGGTAATGACACATTTAAGCCCATGCTTTCACCTTTTAGACCCATGCTTTTGAGTTGATGAAGTAGAGAAAATATCAAGGGAATTAATCATTCACTCACATCCTCTCTCTCTCTCTCCTTGGCCGGCCACCTCCCTTTGCTCTCTCTTCTTGCTCTCTTTTTCTTCACTTAATTGTTCTAGTAGGCATTAAGTGAAGGATCTTGAAGATCATCCCCTTGGTGTGAACTTGCTCTAGAGAAGAAGATCTCGTTGTTCTTCTTTATTGATTCAACAAAGACCAAAAGGTAAATTTCTTGTGGAATAGATTTTGTTTTGAGATTTAATGGTTCCGCTATCTCGATGATTTAGAACGCTCCAAAATCTTCTCAAACTGGTCACCGGTCAGGCTCCCCGAGAGTCCCTGCCGGTGACCTGAAAAATCCAAATTTTTCAAAAATTCTAAATTTGAAGAATTTTCCAAAAATTACATTTTAATGTCAATTAACCAAAAAGCAATAAATTAACACATGTTATCAAACAATATGCCAAAATCATGCAAAAACTGAAATTAAACACACAAAACTTTTATGAATCTTGGAGGTAGCCACCCTCTGATACCCCTGTTAGGTCTTGAAATGAGTAGAGCAAGGAGCAAAGAGGAAGTAAACAACAATATATCCAAGACTACACAAGATTCTCTATCAAGTTAGATTCACAAGATAAAACTAAAATCACCATTTCTTTACCAAGAGCAAGAACAAAAGGAAGAATGGATGGTTGGCTTGCTCTTTAAGATGCCTACATATCCTCCAAGGAATCAAAGCTTTATGTAGTTCTTGTATGGAAGCTCAAGAGACCAAGAGAGGGAGAAGAAATTGAAGCTCCTTGGCTTCTTGGTGGTCTTGGCCGAGATGAGCAAGAGAGAGAAAAAGAGTGGCCTTTTCCTTTTTGTGTTATGTGTGGAACGAGGAGAAGAGTTGGATTATTACAAGAGATATTATCATTATCATCTAATATTTTAATCCCACTTACTAATATAATAATAATATATTGAGATTAGGATTAGATAAAGTAGCTTTAGTTCGTGAAAAGGTGAAAGGTGTTAACCACTAACAAACCAACTAAGCTAACCAAGTAGTTGCCAAGCAACCGGGTGGTTACTTGGGCCAATTCTTGCTTGTGCCGGCCTTGGCCTTGTGGGCCGTGGCCCTAGGCTATGCCCTCAAGGTCTCGTGTCGTGCCCATCTCATCCCAGGTATGTCCGACATCACCCGACGCGATCGTTCCTAGGACCCTCGGCCTTCTCTCGACCCGTTAACTTCTCATTCCTCACGGGCTCATGGCCCAAAACCCCGTTTTGGCCATGTCTTGAGTCAATCTCCTCTTTATCGATCTCCGCCATATCGTTGCTTGAGTATTTTCTTCGATGTGACCCTCTTAGTCTCATACATGTCTGTAGATCGGCATAAAATCTTATTTTATCTGATCCTACATCAGTGGAGACTAGCGAGACTCTAGAATCGCTTGACTGTGCATGATAAATTGACCTTTGTCGACTTTAACCTTTCTGTCCTTTATGTCACCATCTTTTTATCTCCAGATAACCTGATCGAGATAAGGCACAATGTCGTCATCCTTATTATTCTCAATCACTGTTCCTTGATATGTGAGATGACTGAAAATTGATACCTAGTATTATGTGTATGGACATACGTTGTGTTCATTCACTCTCGATCAAGTGGCCTAAACAGATATCATTCCCATACCGTAGTATGAGGGATAAATTCCTTAGCCGTCTTTCGCGTCACTCATGCGGTCCGTCCCCAAGCCAATCCTGGCTGTTATGGAAGCCCTTTTACGTACAACATTAGGCTCAGGTCAAACTCTGTTGTTTACCGCATAATGATCACAAAGACTCCTTGGTCTAAGGATACATGATAAGCTCTGACACTGAATATGTTCATGGCTGTATCTATGTCACATATTCAGATCGGGTCATCAAATATTATGTCCCACATGATATCTATGATCAGACTCCAAAATCCCATTCCAATGACTAATAGAACGTGAGCCATAAAGAGTCATCTTTCATACTGGTCGCTTCTTATAAGGATAATCAACTAGGGACCCGTCAAGAGTGATTTACCCCGATCTATGGTTCTACTTCGCATGGTGGACATAGATCAAAACACTTTTCGACGTATCACTTTAACACATAAGTATTATAAAGCCACTTTACATTTATTACAAACAGATGATAAAGTACAATATGGGCATTTACTGATTTCTTACAATTGAACTAGGGCACTAGGACTAACAGAGGAGACTGATGACAGTGAAACAGAAGAGATAAGTAATTTTGTGGCTTTCACCGCTTCTACTTCAGCCAAACAAATTTGATCATCCTTATAATGTTAGTAATGAAATACAGGACTTATCACTAGATGATGATTGGAACGATGATCAGCTCAAAGAGGTTTATTGCATCCTCTACACAAAATGGATTGAAGAGTCCCAAATTCTAGACAAGCAAGCTTCTCAGATTATCACCCTTACAAACAACAAGACTAGAATGTTGGAGACTATCATCGAGCTAAAACAAGAAGTCACCCGACTCAATGGAGATATAGAAAAAATGACCAAGTCGGTTTAAATGATGAATCCAAGTACATAAAACCTCGACAAAATACTATCAATAGGGAAACAGGCCAGTGACACAAGGGGACTTGGGTATACTCAACATGGCTCGACATCTGAAATCAAGTTTGTTTCGCAACAATCCCCAACTAAAGACAAGAAACAAATTACGCAACATCCGAGGCCAGGAAAGTAAAAACATTTCACGACATCCTTCTCGACAAACGTCTGTGAAACACAAGCGAGGATGTCTCAACTCAGTCGACCACCATCCAAGATGGCTACAAATGAACCACGTTGGATCTGTAATTATTGTGGGAATGGAGGTCATATCAAATCCTTCTGCTATTATCTTTAGGGATAATTCCAGGTGGCTACACCTAGATTTTGCTGTTTTTCACCTGTGTACACCTAGAATTTTTTTTCCAGCTGACTACGCCTAGAATGTGCAGAATTTTCAGTTTACACTTTCCGTCCAATTCTGTTAGTTTTTAACGTTTTTTCATGTGAAATGATTAAAATTCCCTTAAGGTTAAAAGAGTTATTATAATTTGATTGAAAAAAATAAAATGCCCTCACATATCATTCTAATTTTCAAAAACTTGCCACTCTCCTCTTCCTTTCTCTTTTGTCTATGCAACTCCACAACCATCTCATCTTCTTCATCGTTCAATTATAATTGAAGATTTAAATACCAAAACATCAATTGATCTTATACAACTTTTAATCAAGCATAGTACATTAACCAAAACTCCAACTACTCAAAGGTTACCGATTTTTTCCACCTTGCTGACATAATCAATTATCACAAGACACTAGGTTGGCCCTAGAATGAGCTAAAATTGAAAAAATATAGCAATATGGGAAGTAAAGCATCAACATTATCAAGTAATAGCAACTCCAACTAGCTAAAACAGGACTACCCTTTTCACATTCAACACTGGAATGGCCCTAGAATGACCTGAATCGACAAAATCAGCAACATGGGAGGTAAAAATTACTCACAACAAGGACAATCCGATTCTTCGAGGCCAAGCGAACCCTACCCTCATCATCGAACACGAACCCAGCCGGCGGCTTCGGAAGCGGCATCGACAAAAAATCAACATCCACATCGTCCCCGTCCTCGTCGACCATAGAATCGATGTCACTGCTTTGACGACTCACAGTCGATGCCTCGGACTTGGGCTTGGTTCTCTTTTTCCGCTTCTTGTTCAGAGGTCTGGGTCGGGCTTGGCGGCAGCGCGGAGGAGAGGGCCGGCGGATTTGGGCGGGTCGGAGAGAGTGAGCGATAATGGGAATGAGAGAGAACGATTGGGGTGCGAGGAGGAGAAGCGGAGAGGGAAATTTGAAGAGAGATTCGGAATTGTGGAGCTTGTGTACGCCATTTTTGGGTCGGCGATGGGTTGGGTTGCGGAGAAATGTGGCGGTTGAGCGGTGGCGGCACCGAGACTGTGTTGTGGATTGATTGTTTTGGTGGCATCGAGTGGTAGCAAGATGGAGAACGTTGTGGCCGATCATCAACGAAGAAGATGGGTTTGCAATCTTGAACTTGTTGGAAGTTATAGTTCATGGGCTTGCGAGAGAACCCCAAGTCTTGCAGAGACAAAAGAGAAAGGAAGAGAAGAGTGGCAAGTTTTTGGAAATTAGAAGGATAGGTTAGGGCATTTTAGTCTTTTCAATTAAATTATAATAACTCTTTTAACCTTAAGGGCATTTTAGTCATTTCACATGAAAAAAAACGTTAAAAACTAATAGAATTGGACGGATAGTGTAAAGTGAAAATTTTGCACATTCTAGGCGTAGTCAGCTGGAAAAAAATTCTAGGTGTACCCAGGTGAAAAACAGCAAAATCTAGGCGTAGCTACCTGGAATTATCCCTTATCTTTATGATAAGAGACCATCTCTCCACTCACAAGAGATAGCTCGAAACCGCTATCAACATAGTGTTCAGAAACCTAGACAGATGGAATGGAGAGTGGAAGGCAAAACATACCAGGCCAACATTGCCTATACCACCGTGTGTGCCTCAACCAACACAAACTAGTACTTTGACAAAGGATGCTCACGCCACATGACAGGTACACGAGATTTCTTGACAAACATCAAACCATATACTAACTGCCATGTAACTTTTGGTGATGGGGTAAGAGCTCGTGTCATTGGCAAGGGAAAGCTCAAGTGTCGTGGAGCGTCGTGTTTGACAGAAGCTTTGCTAGTCGAGGGACTCAAAGCAAATCTCATAAGTAGCAGCCAATTGTGCGATCTGAATCTTCATGTTAAATTCACTCGTGAAGAATGTTTGGTGAAGAATGTCGAACAAGATGTAGTTATGCAAGTGATAAGGTCTCAAGAGAATTGTTATCTCTAGACCTCCGACACAAGCAACAAGGGTTCAACGTGCTTAATTACCACGGCAGAAGAGACCAAATTATGGCACTGGAAACTCGGACATCTAAACCTGTGAAACATTAAAAAAGCCATTTCTGAACAGGCCATTGTTGGAGTGTCGAACTAGAATATCGTGGAAGAAAAAATTTGTGGAGAATGTCAAATAGGAAAACAAACGAAAATGTCGCACAAGAAGGTGCAACATATTACTACCTCACGGGTCCTAGAACTACTACATGTCGATCTCATGGGACCTATGCAAGTTGAGAGCCTAGGAGGAAAACAATATGTGTTTGTTTGCATTGACGACTATTCAAGGTACACATGGGTTAACTTTGCTCGAGAGAAATCTGACACTTTTTCTATTTTCAAAAATCTATGCGTTCAAGTTCAACGAGAAAAGGGTGACTGAATCGGGAAAATAGTCCGCCTACATAGTGATCATGGGAGATGAAAGAGATCACCACGGGTTCCAAACAATGAATACCATGCAGTGGACTTTATGTAACCGTGGTGATCGAAACTAGCTTAGATCTTAATGCCATTTGAACATGTTATACACATAAATATAAATCTGATATTTACCTCTTGTAATCGACAAAAACACAAGTGTAGTGTTCTCTCTATCAAGTCCACACGAGCACCACAACCGAAATGATTTTTCACTCAATAATTTGCTAGAATTTTTGAAAGAAAACAAGACAACAATGGAGGAAGAGAGGGAGCTGAATATCGGCAATAAGGGAGAAGTTGCTGAAAAAATCAAAGATAAATGAATAGATATTATGTGATTTTAATTTGAAATTAAATTGAATTTCAAAATTAAAATTGCATTATCTATCCCTTTATTCTTTCTTATTTTCATTTGTTCCCTCTCTTTTGTGGAAGATGGGATGTGGGTTTTGGCGGAGGAGGAGATGCGAGTTTCGAGAATCATCCGGCGGCGGCGCCACCGCCGGAGAGGCGGTGGTGGGGATTGAAATGTAACCTGAGGAGGCCAAAACCTTGAATGGCTCTAGAGGAGAGGAGAGGAGAGAGAGAGAGAGAGAGAGAGAGAGAGAGAGAGAGAGAGAGAGAGAGAGAGAGAGAGAGAGAGGAAAAGAGAGAGGGTGGCATGTCTTTGAAAATTAGATGAATAGGTGAGGGCATTTTAGTCTTTTCAATCCAATTATAATAACTCTTTAAACCTGAAGGGCATTTTAGTCATTTCACATGAAAAAACGGTAAAAACTAACAGAATTGGACGGAAAGTGCAAAGTGAAAATTTTGCACATTCTAGGCGTAGTCAGCTGAAAAAAAAAAATTTAGGTGTAGTCAGGTGAAAAACAGCAAAATCTAAGTGTAGCCACCTGGAATTATCCCTTTATTTTAATATGTAATCACGAAGACCGACACAAGAATAAAGTCAAGAGGGAGACTCTGATTGGAGGAGGCTCGAAGCCAGTGGGAGTTCAAAAGAATGGAGCAAGTTTGGATCTTGAAGACCATATCTTTAGGATCAGTTTTGCTAGATTCTTAGGAACTTAAGATGGACTTAGCTATGCATATTTTATCGTTACATTTGTATGTTTGAATGTACAAGTTTATGTATGATTTGCTATCACCCACATGCAAAGATTAAAATCGGAATTTAATCAGACTCGCATGTAACCTGCTAAGGGATCATCTTTGCATGAATTTGCAATTGATGATTCTAGATTAAGATTGTATCGATATACAATCAGACTTTTATAATTCACTTAAACGCAAGTAATTTCAAGTCAAGCGTGATACCATCCAAGTTTGGGCACTCAAAAGGGCTTTTACCCTATGGATGTCGGTACGCCTCCGCGTAACATTCATAGAAAAAATGTCTGGATGAGATGGGTAGTTCTGTGTGGGTGCGTGCGCCTCCGCGTAGTAGTCACATTAGTTCTATCCATAGTTCAAGCTTGGTAGACTTGTCTACGATTGTCAGCTAGGGCTGACCTAGGGTATCAGTATAGTGTATGCCATGTACTAACAAGTACAGACCCTAGCTAGGAACTACATGGTTTTGTAGATGGATTCACTCCTACCTTGATGCACTCAATTGGAGCAGTGAGCCTCCGTTCACTTCAATTGAGAGTATGATGGGATCCTGGTTCAGATTCTAAAGTTAGAATCAGAAAGTGTTTTATAATTAAATCTCCAACTTCAATTTTAATTAATACTGATTAAAAGTTGTTTACTGTGTAGATATAAAATGGCAAACACGAATCATTCTGATAGCAGCGCGCTTAGGTCACTAATCGAACATGATAAGCTTAACGGCGTAAACTTTCTCGATTGGGACCGGAATTTGAGACTCGTTCTCAAGCATGAACGTAAGGATTATATCCTTACCCAGGAACAAGCACCTACTGAACCAGCACTGAACGCCTCAAGGGCGCTAAGGGATACCTACCAGAAATTCCTTAGCGACCGGATCGACGTGCAGTGCATCATGATGAGCAGTATGGTGCCTGACTTGCAGAAGCAATTCTTGGACATTTCCGAAGATCCCAAAGCCTGTATGGCTGAGATCGAGAAAATGTTCAAAGAGAAAGCGCGTGTCGAAAGATACGACACTTTCGTTGAACTGATGTCTTGCAAGCTAAAGGCTGGAGCACCTGTCAGTCCTCATGTCTTTAAGATGAAACGTCTTTTGGAACATTTGACCAGACTAGGTCATCCTGTGGACAAGGAAATGTCTGCAGACTTTGTGCGGCATTCACTTCCAGATGCATATCATGAATTCGTTGGAAATTACAATATGCATGACATGAATAAGACCGTGACAGAGTTTCATGGTATGCTCGTGAGTGCTGAAAAGAATCTCAAGGGGAAAACCAAGGAGGTTCTTATGGTCAACAAGCAAGTGAGCTTCAAGAAAGCCAGCCTGGGCAAGGGTAAGGCTCCTATGCACCTAGCAGGGAAGATTCGACAACCTAAGGGTCCAGCAACTCCAAAGGCTATTGAGAATCCTAAGAAGGATGTCGTCTGCTTCTATTGCCAAGGACTGGGGCACTGGAAGAAGGATTGCAAGAAACACAAGTTGTTTCTTAAGAAGAGTGGAGCTTCCACATCTTAAGGATCAGGTATTTTTGTGATTGAGCTCAATCTCAGTTTATCTACTTCAGATTCTTGGGTACTTGATATCGGTGCAGAATCTCACATTTGTGTTAATGTGCAGACTCTGGGAAGTAGAAGAGAAGTGAGCAAGGGCGAGGCGGACCTACGAGTTGGCGATGGCAATCAAGTCTCGACAACTGCTGTAGGAGATATTAGTCTCAGTTTGCCCAGTGGGCTGGTTTTGTTTTTAAATAATGTTCATTGTGTACCTGCGTTTTGCAGAAATATTATTTCTATTTCCTTGCTAGACAAGGAAGGATATCATTTTTCAATTGATAATGGAATTTTCAACATTTTCAAGAAAAACATGTTTTATTGCAATGCTTCATTAATTGGTGGTTTATATATTCTTAATATTCAAAACACTGGCACCAGCTCGATTTATAATATCAGTAACAAAAGGGTTAAATCCGATGATTTAAACCAGACTGTGA
Organism: Geranium rotundifolium; assembly: GCA_963920655.1. Classification (NCBI taxonomy): domain Eukaryota; kingdom Viridiplantae; phylum Streptophyta; class Magnoliopsida; order Geraniales; family Geraniaceae; genus Geranium; species Geranium rotundifolium. Next base: position 25,983,390 of record OY987312.1, on the reverse strand, counting down.
TATGGCACTGCCGCTTAGGCCATATAGGCCAGAAACGCATCTCAACACTTCACAAGTGTGGGCTTCTAAGTCCGTTTGAATTCACTTCAATTGAGAGATGCGAGTAATGCCTTATGGGCAAAATGACAAAAGCACCTTTTGCCGGTTTAGGCGAAAGGGCGAGTGACTTACTAGGTCTCATACATTCCGATGTTTGTGGGCCCATGAGCACTCAGGCCAGAAGAGGTTTTCACTACTTCGTTACATTCACTGATGACTTCAGTAGATATTGGTATGTTTATCTTATGAGACATAAATCAGAAACCTCTGACAAGTTCAAAGAGTTCCAGAATGAAGCACAGAACCAGCTTGGTAAAAGTATAAAGGCGTTTTGATCTGACCGAGGCGGTGAGTACTTGGACCAACATTTTCACAGTCATTTAAAGGAGTGTGGGATCATCTCTGAATTGACTCCGCCTGGAACACCTCAAATGAATGGTGTATCCGAACAGAGAAATCGGACATTGCTTGACATGGTTCGATCAATGATGAGTCAGGCTGACCTCCCTATCTCCTTCTGGAGCTATGCCCTAGAAACGGCCGCATTCATATTGAATCGGGCTCCTACAGAGGCAGTGGAAAGCACTTCATGCAAAGTATGGAACGGGAAGAAACCCTTATTAGCTTTCCTTAAGATTTGGGAATGTGAAGCTTACGTCAAGCGTTTGCTAGGCGATAAGCTCGAACCCAAATCAGAAAAATGTGTCTTTGTGGGGTACCCTAAAGAAACAAGGGGGTACTATTTCTACAAACCCAGCGAGAACAAAGTTTTTGTTGCTCGAGGAGGGGTAATTTTGGAAAAGGAATTTATTTCCAAAAGAGCTAGTGGGAGTGTCGTGCATCTTGAAGAAATTCAAGAAGATACGGAGCAACCCACTACGCTGAATGTAGAAATACAGGAGCCAGAAGAGGTCATTGATCAAGAACCAATCCCGATACACATTCCAGATGGTCCAAGAAGGTCTGAGAGATCTCATCAAGCTCCTACCAGATATGGCTTCCTAGCCACTGAAGGATATGACTTGATGTTGGTGGATCAAGATGATCCAGAAACCTACAGACAAGCTTTGGCCAGTCCAGACTCCGAAAAGTGGCAGAACGCCATGAATGAGGAAATGAAATCCATGTCAGATAACCAAGTCTGGAACTTGGTGGATCAAACCCCTGGGATAAAACCCATCGGATGCAAATGGGTCTATAAAATTAAGATCAACATGGATGGAAAACCTCAGACCTATAAAGCTAGACTGGTTGTGAAAGGTTATCGCCAAATCGAAGGTATCGATTATGACGAGACTTTTTCACCTGTGGCTATGGTCAAATCTATCCGGATCATTCTAGCCATAGCAGCATACTACGACTATGAGATATGGCAGATGGACGTCAAAACCGCCTTCCTTAACGGGAACTTAAAAGAGGATGTGTATATGACACAGCCCGAGGGTTTTGTTGATCCAGAGAATCCCGGAAAGATTTGTAAGCTGCTTAGGTCCATTTATGGATTAAAGCAAGCTTCACGGAGTTGGAACATTCGTTTTGATGAAGCCGTAAGGGAATTCGATTTTATCAAAAACGAAAGTGAGGCTTGCGTATATAAGAAAGCGAGTGGGAGTAAAATAGTATTCATAGTGCTATATGTCGATCACATACTGATCATCGGGAATGACATCCCAACCTTGATTGAAGTTAAAGCTTGGTTAGGGAAATGCTTCTCGATGAAGGACTTAGGTGATGCTGCTTTCATTTTGGGCATCAAGATCTACAGAGATCGACCAAGAGAGTATTGGGCCTAAGTCAGAGCATTTACATAGATAAGGTGTTGAGAAGATTCTCAATACTTGATTCTAAGAAGGGATACCTACCCATGCGTCATGGCATTAAGCTTAGCAAACAATAGAGTCCTAAGACTCCTGATGAGCTAAGCAAAATGAGTAAGATGCCATATGCTTCGTCTGTGGGATCCATCATGTATGCTATGATTTGCACGAGACCAGACGTCTCGTTTGCGTTAAGTTGTACCAGCAGATATCAATCTAACCCAGGCCCGGAGCACTGGACTTCTGTCAAGAGTATCCTAAAGTATCTAAGGAGAACTAAAGACGCATTCCTAGTGTATGGTGGGAAGGATGGAGAACTAGCAGTCAAAGGATATGTTGATGCTAGCTTTCAGACAGATCCTGATGATTTCAAATCACAAGCAGGATTTGTATTCGTGTTAAATGGCGGAGCATTCAGCTGGAAAAGCTTCAAGGAAGCCACAACTGCCGATTCTACAACAGAGGCTGAATACATAGCTGCAGCAGAAGCAGCTAAGGAAGCCGTATGGGTTAGAAGCTTTCTAACCGGATTAGATGTAATGTCGCGAGCATCTGATCCGGTAAGCTTGTTGTGTGACAACACTGGGGCCATAGAATTAGCTCAAAAGCCTAGATTCCACAACAGAACTAAACACATACAGAGGAAGTATCACATTATCAGAGAATACATTGATAACGGTTATGTGGAGATTGCTTATGTACCGACTGATGACAATGTTGCTGATCCCCTGACAAAGGCTTTACCGCAGCCTAAGCATGAGGCGCACGTGAAGTCTATGGGGGTAGATTGGAACTTAGGTTGGAACTAGGGGCAAGTGGGAGATTGTTAGGTTTGTGCCCTAGTCCAAAATAATTCCTCAATCTATATTGTAACAGACATCATTATTCTACATAATAAAAGGCATAATATTGCTAATGTGTTGTAGTAATATATATCTAATGTGATTTGATCTATGTCATAATGTGTGTAACCACTTATAGTAGAACTATAGATCAGAAAGAATTGCATTCGTTAATGTCCCTGATCAGCTAAGCTTCTTCTAAAGCGATCAGTATGACACTAACTCCTTGTGATCACGCTCTACTGATCATGGCAAAGTATGTGCCGGAGTTATATCATAGATATCATCAGGTGGATGATATCGGACAACCCGATTGTGAGTATGCTGCATAGATCCAGTCATGAGATACTCACATATCGTAACTTGTCATTATATCCTAAGACCAAGGAGTCTTTGTATACACTATGTAACGAATACCTAAGTTTGACCTAGTCTAACGTTATCTGTAAAAGAGTAGCTATAACGGCTTCAATTGGCTTTGGCATTTATTGCACTAGTGAACTCGAAAGGCGTCTGATGGATTTATCCCTCATACTTCGGTATGAGAAAGATATCCGTTTAGGCCACTTGATGAGTATGACTAAAGAAAGAGCATGGCTGTGCAGGTGATACCTTAGTATCAGTTTTCAGTCATCTCAGATATCAAGAAACAGTGATTGATAAATTAGGATGACCATTCTATGCCTATTGATCAATCTGGATATCGGTTTGATAAAAGGACAGTGATATGTACGATAACAGGTTAAGTCGAATAATCGATAATCACGAATATTGGATAATCATAATGTCTTGCTAGAGGCCACTTATGATGGAAAGGGTAAAATAGTAATTTTACCAGTCTGCCAATTATTCGTGAGCCTAGAGGGTCACACGCATTAAGCACGATACATGACAACAATTATGGATGAGAATTGAGAACAATTCAGTAGTTTTCTGGCCTAAGGTTTTAACCAGACGGTTGAAGAAATCAATTTGAGGAAATTGAGACGTTTTGACTAAACCGAAATTAGAACTCAAGTTAATGGGTTTAATTTGGGTTTTAGTTAAACGGGTTTAAAGCCCATTTAGGGATTTAAGATAAGAGAGGGAACAAATGCAAATAAGAAAGAATAAAGGGATAGATAATGCAATTTTAATTTTGAAATTCAATTTAATTTCTAATTAAAATCACATCATATCCATTCATTTATCTTTGATTTTTTCAGCAACTTCTCTCCCTCCTTTCTCTCTCCCTCATTGCCGATTTTCAGCTCCCTCTCTTCCTCCATTGTTGTCTTGTTTTCTTTCAAAAATTCTAGCAAATTATTGAGTGAAAAATCATTTCGGTTGTGGTGCTTGTGTGGACTTGATAGAGAGAACACTACACTTGTGTTTTTGTCGATTACAAGAGGTAAATATCAGATTTATATTTATGTTTATAACATGTTCAAATGGCACTAAGATCTAAGCTAGTTTCGATCACCACGGTTACATAAAGTCCGCTACATGATATTCATTGTTTGGAACCCGTGGTGATCTTTTTCATCTCCCATGATCACTATGTAGGCTGACTATTTTCCCGATTCGGTGTCCCTTTTATCGTTGAACTTGAACGCATAGATTTTTGAAAATAGAAAAAGTGTCAGATTTCTCTCGAGCAAAGTTAACCCATGTGTACCTTGAATAGTCGTCAACGCAAACAAACACATATCGTTTTCGTCCTAGGCTCTCAACTTGCATAGGTCCCATGAGATCGACATGTAGTAGTTCTAGGACCCGTGAGGTAGTAATAAGTTGCACTTTCTTGTGCGACATTTTCGTTTGTTTTCTTATTTGACATTCTCCACAAATTTTTCCTTCCACGATATTCTAGTTCGACACTCCAACAATGGCCTGTTCAGAAATGGCTTTTTTCATGCTTCACAGGTTTAGATGTCCGAGTTTCCAGTGCCATAATTTGGTCTCTTCTGCCGTGGTAATTAAGCACGTAGAACACTTGTTGCTTGTATCGGAGTTCTAGAGATAACAATTATCTTGAGACCTTATCACTTGCATAACTACATCTTGTTCGACATTCTTCACCAAACATTCTTCACGAGTGAATTTAACATGAAGATTCAGATCGCAAAATTGGCTGCTACTTATGAGATTTGCTTTTAGTCCCTCGACTAGCAAAGCTTCTGTCAAACACGACGCTCTACGACACTTGAGCTTTCCTTTGCCAATGACACGAGCTTTTACCCCATCACCAAAAGTTACATGGCAGTTAGTATATGGTTTGATGTTTGTCAAGAAATCTCGTGTACCTGTCATGTGGCGTGAGCATCCTTTGTCAAAGTACTAGTTTGTGTTGGTTGAGGCACACACGGTGGTATAGGCAATGTTGGCCTGGTATGTTTTGCCTTTCACTCTCCATTCCATCTGTCTAGGTTTCTGAACACTATGTTGATAGCGGTTTCGAGCTATCTCTTGTGAGTGGAGAGATGGTCTCTTATCATAAAGATAAGGGATAATTCCAGGTAGCTACGCCTAGATTTTGCTGTTTTTCACCTGGGTACACCTAGAATTTTTTTCCAGCTGACTACGCCTAGAATGTGCAAAATATTCACTTTACACTATCCGTCCAATTCTGTTAGTTTTTAACGTTTTTTTTCATGTTAAATGAAAAAAATGCCCTTAAGGTTAAAAGAGTTATTATAATTTAATTAAAAAGACTAAAATGCCCTCACCTATCCTTCTAATTTCCAAAAACTTGCCACTCTCCACTTCCTTTCTCTTTTGTCTCTGCAAGACTTGGGGTTCTCTTGCAAGCCCATGAACTATAACTTCCAACAAGTTCAAGATTGCAAACCCATCTTCTTCGTTGATGATCGGCCACAACGTTCTCCATCTTGCTACCACTCGACGCCACCAAAACAATCAATCCACAACATAGTCTCGGTGCCGCCACCGCTCAACAGCCACATTTCTCCGCAACCCAACCCATCGCCGACCCAAAAATGGCGTACACAAGCTCCACAATTCCGAATCTCTTTTCAAATTTCCCTCTCCGCTTCTCCTCCTCGCACCCCAATCGCTCTCTCTCATTCCCATTATCGCTCACTCTCTCCGACCCGCCCAAAACCGTCGGCCCTCTCCTCCGCGCCGCCGCCAAGCCCGACGCCAAACCTCTGAACAAGAAGCGGAAAAAGAGAACCAAGCCCAAGTCCGAGGCATCGACTGCGAGTCGTCAAAGCAGTGACATCGATTCTATGGTCGACGAGGACGGGGACGATGTGGATGATGATTTTCTGTCGATGCCGCTTCCGAAGCCGCCGGCTGGGTTCGTGTTCGATGATGAGGGTAGGGTTCGCTTGGCCTCGAAGAATCGGATTCGTCCCTGTTGTGAGTAATTTTTACCTCCCATGTTGCTGATTTTGTCGATTCAGGCCATTCTAAGGCCATTCCAGTGTTGACTGTGAAAAGGGTAGTCTTGTTTTAGCTAGTTGGAGTTGCTATTACTTGATAATGTTGATGCTTTACTTCCCATATTGCTATATTTTTTCAATTTTAGCTCATTCTAGGGCCAACCCAGTGTCTTGTGATAATTGATTATGTCAGCAAGGTGGAAAAAATCGGTAACCTTTGAGTAATTGGAGTTTTGGTTAATGTACTATGTTTGATTAAAATTTGTATAAGATCAATTGATGTTTTGGTATTTAAATCTTCAATTATAATTGAACGATGAAGAAGATGAGATGGTTGTGGAGTTGCAGAGACAAAAGAGAAAGGAATAGGAGAGTGGCAAGTTTTTGAAAATTATAATGATATGTGAGGGCATTTTAGTTTTTTCAATCAAATTATAATAACTCTTTTAACCTTAAGGGCATTTTAATCATTTCACATCAAAAAAACGTTAAAAACTAACATAATTGGACGGAAAGTGTAAACTGAAAATTTTGCACATTCTAGGCGTAGTCAGCTGGAAAAAAAAATTCTAGGTGTACCCAGGTGAAAAACAGCAAAATTTAGGTGTAGCCACCTTGAATTATCCCTAAAGATAATAGCAGAAGGATTTGATATGACCTCTCTTCCCACAATAATTACAGATCCAACGTGGTTCATTTGTAGCCATCTTGGAGTGTGGTCGACTGAGTTGAGACATCCTCGCTTATGTTTGACAGGCGTTTGTCGAGAAGGATGTCGTGAAATGTTTTTACTTTCCTGGCCTCGGATGTTGCGTAATTTGTTTCTTGTCTTTAGTTGGGGATTGTTGCGAAACAAACTTGGTTTCAGATGTCGAGCCATGTTGAGTATACCCAAGTCCCCTTATGTCACTGGCCTGTTTCCCTATTGATAGTATTTTGTCGAGGTTTTACGTACTTGGATTCATCATCTTAACCGAATTGGTCGTTTTTTCTATTTCTCCATTGAGCCGGGTGACTTCTTAACCTACGACTTGTGTTCAAGTTGGAACGCAAGGAATACGTCCTGGTCCGGGCTATCCTTGTGGAGCCAGCACTCAACGCCCCGAGGGCCGTTAAGGATGCATACCAAAAGCACCTTAGCAATAATATCGGCGTGGCATATGATGATCTTCAAGTTTATTCAACGATCCATGGTTAAATAGCATGAGTTTATTGTTTTGGAACCCATGGAATCCTTTCAGTAGTATCAGAGAATGGTTGATATTTGATGATGATTTTCAGCATGATAGGATTACTTTTCAATTCTAGATAAGTTTATGTATGTTTATGGGATTAAATGTTACATGAACATGAAAAAAAAAATGAGATTTTGAGTTTATTTTCAAAGGGTAAAAATAAATTTGCGGCTGTTTTGGGTTAGCCATGGCTAACCAAGGTCGAGCCCTTGTGTGGACCCTGGAGAGCCCTCGTGCCGACAATGGTCAGCACCAAGAGCCGACTAGGTTGCCTCAGGCTGACCATGGGCGCCTTCGGGCCGACCATGGGTAGAGCCGTGGGCGACCGAGGTTAGTTGGAGTCCACGAGAAGAAGACGAGAACAAATCTGAAGATTTAGTCTTTTGGATTTGTTATTCGTTTTCTTTGTTTTTGACGGGCTAGGTTTACATACTTATTTACATTTATGCTTGACTGTGTGATTAGTTTAAAATGCATGAGTTTATGTATGTTTACGCTATCACCCACATGTGAAGATTAAAACGGGAATTTAATCAGACTTGCATGTAATTGGACTTGGAATCATCTTTGAATCGATATGTAGTTGTTGATTCCAATTAAGATTGTATCGATATACAATCAGAGAACTAAAAACACTTAATTCACAAGTAATTACATGTCAAGCGAGATACCACCCAAAGCATTTGAACCTGTGAGTGGGTGCAACTATGCGTAACATTCACGGGGGAGAATGGTCGGATGAGTTGGACAATTTAATATGGGTGCGTACGCCTACGCGTAGTATCCATATTGAGTTAGGTCATGGTTTAGTTTTGGTAGAATTTTCTACGATTGTCAATGAAGGCTGACCTAGAGTATCAGGATAGGGTATGCCGTGTGCATTTTATGTACAAACTCTAGCCAGGAATTACATGGACTTGTAATTGGATGAGGTATCCTACCTTGGTGTCATCGCTTAGAGCAGTGAGCCTGCGTTCACTTCAATCGAGGGTATGCGAGGGTCCTGGTTTAGATTCTAAAGTTTAGAATCTTTAAAAGTGTTTTAGTTCAAATATCCAACTTTAATTTTAATTAAGACTGATTAAAATTTTCTTTCACTGTGTAGATAATATGGCAATTACAACACAATCAGGTAACAGCACTTTAGGATATTGTTTTTCTATTTCTGATGGATTATTAAATATTTTTAAAGATAATGTTTGTTATGGCAATGCTTCGTTAGTTGGTGGTTTAAATATTTTAAATACTCAAAACACTAATGCAAGTTCTATTTATAACATAAATAACAAAAGGCTTAAATCCGATGATTTAAACCAGGCTGTATTATGGCATTGTCGTTTAGGGCACATAGGCGAGAAACGTATGGAGGGAAAGATGAAGAACTAGCAGTCAAGGGATATGTTGATGCTAGTTTTCAGACAGATCCTGATGACTTCAAATCTCATGCAGGATATGTCTTTGTGTCGAACGGTGGAGCATTCAGCTGGAAAAGCTTTAAGCAAGCAACAACTGCCGATTCTACGACGGATGCAGAGTATATAGCTGCAACGGAAGCAGCTAAGGAGGCTATATGGGTTAGAAGGTTTCTAACCGGATTAGATGTAATGTCGCGAGCGTCTGATCCGGTAAGCTTGTTGTGTGACAACACGGGGGCCATTGCACTTGCTCAAGAGTCCAGATTCCACAACATAACCAAGCACATACGTTGAAAATATCACATTATCGGAGAGTACGCAGATAATGGTGATGTGGAGATTGCATGTATTTTGGCGGATGATAACATAGTCGATCCCTTGACGAAGCCTCTGTCACAGCAAAAGCATGAGAGGCATGTTAAATCTATGGGAGTGGATTGGAACTTAGGATGGAACTAGGGGAAAGTGGGAGATTGTTAGATTTGTGCCCTAGTCCAGTGTAATAAGTTCGTATGTATATAATGATTTATCATCTTTTGAATAAATAAAATGGCATTATATTACTAATGTGTTGTAGTAATATATTAGATTTAATTTGATCTATATTATTATGTGTGTCATCACTAATAATAGAACTATAGATTAGAAAGAATTACATTTGATGAGTCCCTGATCAGTTAAGCTTCATTATGAAGTGATCATTATGAGGCTAACTATTTATCATCATACTCTACTGATCATGGCAAGGTAGTGCCGGAGTTAGATCATAGATATCATCAAGGAGATAATATTGGACGGCCCGATAGTGATTGTGTAGCATAGATGCTGTCATGAGCATACTCATATATCGTAGTTTTTCATTGTATCTTTAGACCGAGGAGTCTTTGTGATCGCTATGTAGTAAGTATCTAAGTTTGACTCAGTCTAACGTTGTCTGTAAAAGGGTAGCCATAAGGGCTTTGATCGGCTTAGGTATAAGTTACATGAGTGAACTCGAAAGACGACTAAGGGATTTATCCCTCATACTCCGGTATGGGATTGACATCTATTTAGGCCACTTTATGAGTATGACTGAAAGATATTGCATGGCCATGCGGAACATACTTTGTATCAGATTTCTATCATCTTAGATATCAAGAAACTATGATTGGCTAATAAGAATGACTACTCTATGCCTTTTGATCAATCTGGATATCGGGTCATAAAAGGATAGTGACATGGACGATAAGAGATTAAATCGAATCATCGATATTCATGGACGTTGGGTAATCATAATGTCTTGCTAGAGGCCACTTATGATGGAAAGGGCAAAATGTTAATTTTGCCCAATCTAACGGGCCGTGAGCCTGGAGGGTCACAGTTCAAGAAAGTTACATAGCAAAAGGACTTATAAATTCAGTATACAAGAGGTGAGAAAAATGAAAATTTCGCTTTTTCGATTTAGTTAAACCGGAGCGAATTAGACAATTTCCGGCCCAGGTTTTGAACCAGATGGTTGAGGAAATTTTTCTAGCTAAACCATTTAATTAGATATTAATGGAATTAATTAAATGGGTTGCTGGAATGGGCCTTAATCCCATTTGATTTATTATTTTACAAAATTAATAAATCAAATGAAAAAGGGGAAGTTATTTTTAGTTTTGAAAAATTGGTTTTTTCTCTTCCACTTCCCCTTATCTTGGTCTAACACCCCCCCCCCCCCCCCCCCCCCATCTCCCTTCCATCTTGTTTTGCTTCCTTCTTCTTCATTTTCTAGCAAAAGGTGTTGAAGAACTCAAGCGAGAAAAGAGACTTGCTTGTGTGGACTTAATAGGAACATAATCCCCTTTTGGGTTTGCTTGATTGAAGGTTGGAAAAGGTATAATTTCAAGTGTTTTCATGTTCTTATTCATGCTGAAATTTCTATCTCGCATGATGATCTTCAAATTTATTCAAGGATCCATGGTTAAATTGCATGAGTTTATTATTTTGGAACCCATGGAATCCCTTCACATCCACATCTTCAGGATCAGGTATTTACGTTGTTGAGCTTAACCTCTATAACGTAAATAAGAAAAGGTTTAAATCCAAGGATTTAAACCAGACTATTATCTGGCATTGTCGTTTAGGGGACATAGGTGAGAAACGCATTTCAACACTTCGCAAGTGTGGACTTTTAAATCCGTTTGAATTCATTCAAATTGAAATATGCGAGTCTTGGTTAATGGGAAAAATTGACAAAGGCACCTTTCACGGGTTTAGGTGAAAGGACGAGTGACTTGTTAGGTCTAATACATTTCAACGTATGTTAACCTATGATTACTCACGCCAGGAAAGGTTTCAAATGTTTTCAGTAAGAATTTGAGTATGTTTATTTTATAAGGCATAAGTCTGAAGCCTTTGACAAGTTCAAAGACTTTAAAAGTGAAGTATTGAACCAGCCTGGGTAAAGTATCAAGGTACTTCGTTCCGATCGAGGTGGTGAATACTTAACCCTGGAAACGGCTGCATTCATTTTGAATCGGGCTCTGACGAAGACAATGAAAGTACACCTTGCGACAGTCATTCTAACTCCCATTACCGTGGATGCGCGCGCCTCCGCGTAGTATTTATTGGGATGCGAGCTGAATGAGGTGATCAATTTTATTTGGATGCGTGCGCCTCCGCGTAGTATCCAATAATAACTGGACCAGGGTCACGGAAAGTACACCACATGACACTCATTACAACTCTCATTACCGTGGATGTGTGCGCCTTGGCGTAGTATTCATTGGGATGCGAGCGGGATGAGATGGTCAGTTCTATTTGGATGCGTGCGCCTACGCGTAGTAGCCAAATAAGAACTGAACCATAGTTATATAAGGTGTGGGAAATGTTGCTACGTTTATTTGTTGGCATAATTTTTAGCGCAAAAGTAAGAAGTCGAGCAACATGTTACATGACATGTGGAGCGACTTGTTACGCGCCGAAGATTAGGAAAGTCAGAAGCTTTCCTATTTCGACGAAGCTTGGAGCGAAAGAAGAAAGGCGCCACGAAGAGTTGGAGCGCAAGAGAGTGACGTCGACAAGTCAGGCGACTTCCAGCTGGCAGTTACACGTCAGCAATAGGCGGCAACTCGACTTGCCTGATTTCATCAGGAAGTCAGAAACAGGCAAGACGACTTCCAGCTGTCGTGGAAGGCGGCAACAACTTGCCTGACTTTCCTGTTCCTGATCCGAGGAAGATTAGGAATGTGAGCTGCTATAAAAAGCCCTTGACTTCCCATTAGCAGATCATCCATTCTTGTTCTAACACTTGCAAGATTTCTCAGAGCTCTTAACTGTGCACCATCGGCATGTTGAGAGTCTGATTAAGATTCATTAGAACGGATCTTTGCTCCGTTCTAACACGAAGTCGCGAAGACTAGGTGTTTGGATCGGTTAGGGTTTTTGTTTGTGATTGAAGATTCACAAGTCCGTCCAAGAAGACAACGACACCGAGCATAGGCTTGCTCGAAGGGTGGAATTGAGGGAATCTCAAAGACAGGGGGAGAGGCTCCTGGTCGAGGTGATTCACGGTGAGATCTATAGTAGCTTAGGACAATAGCTTGTGTGATAGCTAGTTGGTGCTTGAAGTTGTACTATTGACTACCTATAGTAAAAAACCTTTCCACTGGCAAAGTGCCCCCAGACGTAGGTGCGGAGTCACCGAACTGGGTAATCATCTTTGGTGTCGTGATTATTATCTGTCTATTACTTTGCTTACGGTTTCCACAAGAAGTCGATACACAAGTTAAAGACTTTGTGTTCGACTTCCTGACTCTGCTACAATTCAGAATTTCAGGAAACATCCTAATATGTTTTCCCTGATGATTTGGGTTGCAGGGTTGCTTGCATCCAAATCAGATAAGTATGTCTTCATAAGGTATCCTTAGGAAACTAAGAGATGCAACTTCTACAAACCAAGCGAGAACAAGGTTTTATTTCTTGAGGTGGGGTACTTTTGGAAAGAGGGTTCATTTCCAAAACAACTAGTGGGAGTACAATGCATCTCGAAAAAAATTCGAGAGGGTATGGAACAGCCTGAAGTAATTCAGGAGCCTACTATGCAAGATGTAGAAGTGCATGAGCCTCAGATGGTCGTAGATGAAAAACCAATCCCTACAGAAGTTCCAGATGGTCCAAGAAGGTTTGAAAGATCTCGTCAAGCTCCCGTCAGGTATGGCTTCACAACCATTGAGAGAAATGACTTGATAGTTGTAGATCCGGATGATCCAGCAACCTTTCAACAAGTCTTGACCAGTACCGACTCCAATAAATGGCGGGAAGCCATGGATAAGGAGATGAAATTCATGTATGATAACCAAGTCTGGAACTTGGTGGATTAAACCCCTTGGATAAAACCCATCGGTTGTAAGTGATTCTATAAGCTCAAGACCGACATGGACGGAAAACCTCATACCTATAAGGCTAGATTGGTTGCAAAAGGTTATCATCAGATTCAAGGTAAGGATTATGATGAAACCTTTTCACCAGTAGCAATGGTCAAATTGATCCGGATTATTCTAGTCATAGCTATGGCATATGGATGTCAAAACCACCTTCCTTAACGGGAACTTACAAGAGGGTGTGTATATCACACGGCCTGTGGGTTTTGTAGATCCAAAGAATCCCGGAAAGATATGTAAGCTGCAAAGATCCATTTGTGGATTGAAAGAAGCTTCATGGAGTTGGAATCTTTGTTTTGATGAAGCTGTAAGAGAATTCAACTTTATCAAGAATGAAGATTAACCTTGCGTTTATAAGAAAGCGAGTGGGAGTAATATTGTATTTCTGGTGCTTATTCATCGGGAACGATATCCCGACCTTGCCACCAAAGCTTGGTTAGGGAAGTACTTCTTAATGAAGGACTTAGGTCATGTTGCATTTATTTTGGGCATCAGGATCTATATAGATTGTTCCAAAAGAAGTTTTGGGCCTAAGTCATAGTACTTACATATATAAAGTGTTGAGAAGATTCTCAATGCTTGAATCTAAGAAAAGGATGCATACCAATGCGTCATGGCATTAAGCTCAGCAAGAAACAGTGTAGTAGGACTCCTGATGAGCTGAGCAGGATGAAGAAGATCTCATATGCTTCGGCTGTAGGATCTATCATGTATGCCATGACATGCACAAGATCGGATGTCTCATTCGTACTCATCTGTGCCAGCAGATTTCAGTCTAATCCCGGCCAAGAACACTGGCCTGTTGTCAAGCCCATCCTTAAATATTTGAGGACTAAGGACGCATTCCTAGTGTATGTGGGAGTGTATGGAGAACTAGCAGTCAAAGGATATGTTGACGCTAGTTTTCAGACAGATCCTGAAGACTTCTTAACTCAGTCAGGATATGTTTTGTATTGATCGGTGGCACTTTCAGCTGGAAGAGCTTTAAGCAATCCATTACTGCTGACTCTACAACGGAGGCTGAGTATATAGTTGCATCGGAAGCAGCTAAAGAGGTCGTATGGATTAGAAACTTTTTGATCGTATTAGATGCAACTTCGCGAGCGTTTTATCTGATAAGCTTGTTGTGTGACAACACGGGGGGCATAACAATTGCTCAATAGCCCATATTCCACAACAGTTCCAAACATATAATCAGGAAGTATCACCTTATCAGAGAGATCATTGATAGAGGTGATATGGAGATTAGTTATGTTTCGAATGATGATAATATGGCCGATCCCTTGACGAATGCTCTACTGGAGCCTAAGCATGAGAACCATGCATGGTCTATGGGAGTAGATCGGAACTTAGATTTGAACTAGGGGAAAGTGGGAGATTGTTAGAGTTGTGCCCTAGTCCAATGTAAAAGTGATCTACAGTTGTAATGTTTTATCATCTTTCGAATAAATGAATCGGCATTATATTACTAATGTGTTGTAGTAATATATGAAATATTGTTTGATCTGTATCATTATGTGTTTAATCACTAATAGTAGAACTGTGGATCTTAATGAATCATATTTAATGCGTCCCTGGTCAGTTAAGTTTTATCATAAGCAACAAGTATGATGCTAACTATTTATGATCACGCTCTACTGATCATGGAAAGGCGAGTGCGGAAGTTAGATCATAGATGTCATCAGGGGAATGATATTGGACGACCTGATGGTGAGTATGTAGCATAGATATTGTCATAAGCATATATTGTAGTTTGTCTTTGTATCCTTACACCGATGAGTCTTTGTGATCACTATGTAATAATTATCTAAGTTTGACCTAGTATACCGTTACTTGTAAAATGATAGCCATAAGGGCTCTGAGTGGCTTAGGTATAAGTTACATGAGTGAACTCGAAAGACGACTAAGGGATTTATCCCTCATACTCCGGTATGAGAATGATATCTGTTTAGGCCACTTGATGAGTAAGACTAAAGGAAATTACATGGTCATGCGGGAGATACTTAGTATCTGTTTTCAGTCGTCTCACTTATCAAGAAACAGTGATTGATAAATAAGGATGATGACTCTATGCCTTATGATTAATCTGGATATCGGGTGATAAAAGGATAGTGACATGGACGATAAGAGGTTAAATCGAATCATCGATAATCACGGACGTTGGGTAATCATAATGACTTGCTAGAGGCCACTTATGATGGAAATGGCAAAATGGTAATTTTGCCAATCTGCCAACGTGTTGTGAGCCTAGAGGTTCACACACTTTAAGCAAGTTATATATAGAAAAAGGACTTGTAAAGTCAGTATACGAGAATTTATAGAATTGGGAAAATTCACTTTCGGTTAAGTTAAATCCGAGCGGAATAGACAATTTATGGGCTAGATTTTACACTAGACAGTTGAGGAAATTGGTCTAAGTGAATTTGAGCCGGTCTAGCTAAACCATTTAATTAGAAATAAAGTCTTAATGGACTTGAATGGTTTAATTAAATGAATTTGCAAGAAAACTCATTTAATTTATTATTTTTTGGAAAGCAATAAAACAAATGGAAAAGGGAGAGTTATTTGTAGTTCTTCATGAACTATTCTAACTCCCCATCATTCCCTCTCTGCCGAACCACTCCCTCCTCTCTTTTCCTTCTCATTTTTCTTTCTTCTTCATCATCTTCTAGTAAAAGTGTTGAAGAACTCTAGTTTTTTTAGAGAGCTTTCTTGTGTGGATACAACTAGAGGGTATAGATCTCTATACTTAGTGATTTGATTCATTGGAAATGTATAATTTCCAGATTTTATCCATGTTGTATGCTGAAATTATTTGCCACGTGATGATCTTTAATTGTTTTATTATCGAATCCATGGTTATATTGCTTCCGCTATGCATGGGATTTATTTATTTGGACCCCATGGATTTCTTCAATTACATGAGTGAACGAGTAGGACGGCTAAGAGATTTTTTACTCATGCTCCGACATAAGTATGATATCTATTTGGACCACTTGATGAGTATGACTGAAAGGAAACGCATGGCCATGTAAGGAGATACGTAGTATCAAGGTTTTCAGTCATCTCACAGATCAAGAAACGGTGATTGTTAAACAAGGATGACGACTCTATGCCTTGTGATCATTCTAGATATCGTGTTATAAAGTGATAGTGACATGGAAGATATGAGGCTAAATCGAATCATCGATAATCACGAACGTTGGGTAATCATAATGTCTGACTATAAGCCACTTATGATGGAAAGGGCAAACTAGTAATTTGCGCCGATCTACCAACATGTCGTGAGCCTACAGGGTCATACAATTAGAGCGATAAGTATGGAAAATATGCAAAATTCACTTTCCTATTTTAGTTAGACAAGAACGGTCTAGACTAAACCAGAACAGATTGGAAAAGTTTTGGTGTAGATGATAAACCAGACGGTTAAGGAAATTGGTCTAAGTGAATTATGGGCTGATCTAAACTAAGTCATTTAATTATAATCCTAAGTCTTATTGGGATTTACAAGATTTAATTAAATGGGCTTAAGGGATTGGGCTTGATGCCTTTTACGGGTTTTAATTATAATTATAATTATAATTATAATTAAAAGAAAACCTAAAAGGGAAATGATTGGATTAGGGAATATATTATAAATATACCCTAAACCACTCCCCTCCTTCGATCGAACCCTAGTCGGCTGAACCCCCCTCCTCTCTCTCTTCTTCTTCTCTCTTGCCTCCTTCAAGTAAGAACTAGTAAGTCTTGCTTGAAGGTCTTGATCCCGAGATCATCGCATCGCTTGTTTGGACTTGATAGAGAGCACATCCTTTTGGTTTTGTTTTGTCAGGATTTGAACAACACCAAGGTACTATTTAATTCATGTATGATCTTATGCCGAATCAATCTGCATGATGATCTTAAATTACAAGGATCCTTGGTTTAATTATGTTTTCGCTGCATGAAATTAATTGATTGGACCCCATGGATTTCCTTCAGTGGTATGAGAGGGTGGTTGTATGCAAGATTCTTTTGAGCATGAATTACATGAATTAATTGCATGATTAGATTGCTAGATAATTTATTTATCGCTTTGGGAACTAATCGCATGAAATTGGAAAATTTAAATTTTGGATTTTTTGAAATTAACTTTTTTGAAATAATTAAGGTTCAGGACTGATCTGGCCGAGCCTAGATCATCCCTAGGTCGAGCCCCTTGGGTCACCATAGGAAGCCCTACGGCTAACCATGGCCGGCGCCAAGGGCAACCCAAGTCGCACCCGGGCGGCCAGGGTCTGCCTAGGGTCGACCATGGAATGGCCCTTGGGCTGTCCATGGATGATGCCTGGGCAGACCAGGTCGAGCCATGGGGACGTCCCTGGAAACCATTGGGCTGGCCTCGGGCAATTCCCAGGCCGACCAAGCTGGCCCGCGCGGGTGACCACGAATCGCCCGTCGTGGTCGAGCCGTTGTGGTCCGACCGGTCTCGGGCTTGAACTGGTCAAATTCTTGAGGGTTCGCGAGAAATTTTAAAATCCTAATTTTAATTTCAGATCCGGATCGGTTTCGATAAACCGGTGAAAACTGTTTTAATTTCAAAATCAGTTTAAACCGTCCGGTTTCGACAAACGGGATAATTTTCAGAATTAAGCAAGATAAAATTGGACCTAATAATGTTGTTTGATAACATGATGTTTGATAACATATTGTTTGACAACATGTTGTTTGACAACATGTTGTTTTCCAAATGATGTATAGCTAAGGCCCCCTAGAAATGTATGATTGGTTCATTTAATTTTCAAGTTTTGCAACCTGCGTGTTGCTTTATTTTTGGATTGTAATTAAATACAACATACGTGTCATGGTGTTTCTAATTATATTACTCATTGTGTAATTACCAAGAACGACTCAAGAAACAAGTCAAGAGGGAGACTTAGAGCCAAGAGGAGTCTCTAAGCCAGTGGGAGTCCACAAGTAGCAAGCAATCGAAGGTCTTGAAAACTTACTCTTTAGGATTTGTTGTGTTGCTAGTACCTAGGATCCTATAGGATGGGCTTAGCTATGCATATTATTAACGTTTATATGTTTATGAATGGATGAATGTATGAATGTATGGTTCGTTTAAATACATCGAATCTAGTTTAGACTATCACCCATATGCATAGATTAAAACCGGAAATTAATTACCCTTGCATGTAATACGAACTTGGAGTTGTCTTTGCATCGAATGTAGTCAATGACTCCAAATTAAGATTGTTTCAAAAAAATTAGAGTTTTAAACAAAAAATCGCAAATAATAACAAGTCAAGCGGGATACCGTCCAAGTCTCGACACTCAGAAAGACGTTAACCTATAAGTGTGTGAGCCTTCGCGGAGTATTCATGGGAGAACGACGGATGAGTTGGACAATTTGATGTGGGTGCATGCGCCTACGTGTAGTAGCCACATCACTTATGGGTCAGAGTCGAAACTTGGTAGACTTATCTACGATTGTCAGCTAGGGCTGACCTAGGGTATCAGATAGCGTATGTCGTGTACGTTCATGTACAGACCCTAACCAGGAATTACATTGAATGTAATTGGATGAATTATCCTACCTTGGTAGCTCGGTTGGAGCGGTGAGCCTACGTTCACTTCAATCGAGTGTATGCAAGGATCCTGTTTCAGATTCTGAAAGTTTTTAGAATCAAATTGTTGTTTTAAATCTCGATCTCCAAACTTAAATTTAATCAATACTAATTAAATTTCGTTTCTTCGTGTAGATCTAAATGGCAAAAACAACACATAACGGAAGTAACGCATTGATGGTCCTAGTCGAACAGGACAAGCTTAATAGAGTGAACTTCGTCGATTGGGACAGACGCTTGAGTCTAGTTCTCAAGTATGAACGCATGGAATATATTCTTACCCAGGCCCCACCTGCTAAGCCAGAACTGAACCCCGCAAGTCCACTAAGGGACACTTACCAAAAATTCCTTAGTGACCATATCGACGTGTCATGCATTATGATGGGCAGTATGGTGCTAAAGCTGCAAAAACAGTTCATTGACATCTTTGGTGCTTTCACAGAACTGGTGTCCTACAGACTCAAGGCTGGAGCTTCTGTCAGTCCACGTGTCTTGAAGATGAAACGTCTTCTTGAGCATCTAACCAGGCTTGGTTATGAAGTTCAAAAGGAAATGGATGCAGAATTTGTACTGCAATCACTTCCTGAAGCATATAATGACTTCCGAGTTGACTACATTATGCACGACATGGACAAATCAATGACAGAACTCCATGGGATGCTTGTACAACCAAGGAAGTTCTGATGGCCAACAAGAAGGTCAGCTTCAAGAAAACTGACAATGGTAAGGGTAAGGCCCCGCTGCACCATGCAAGGAAGATCAGACACCCTAAGGGTCCAAAGGTTCAAGGAGCTCCCAAGGCTGATGTGAAGGCTAAGGACAAGGAAAATGCCTAATATCACTGTAATGAGCCAGGGCACTGGAAAAAGGATTGCAAGAAGTACAAGGAAGATCTGAAGAAAAGTGGGGCATCCACGTCTTCAGGTATTTACGTTGTAGAGCTTAATCTTAACCTTTCTATTTCTGATTCATGGGTAGTTGATATCAGAGCAGAACACACATTTGTTTGAATAAGCAGGTGCTGGAAAATAGAAAGAGTTTGGGAAAAGGCGAGGTGGACTAAAGAGTTAGTGATTATCATGGCGTATCAACAACAGCTGTAGGAACAATTACTCTTAATATGCTCACAGGGCTTGTTTTAATTTTAAATAATGTTCATTGTGTACCTACACTTTGTAGGAATATTATATCGGTTTCCGTTTTGGATAGGGAGGGATATTGATTTTCCATTGAGAGTGGAACATTCAATATTTTCAAGAATAATATTTGTTATGGCTATGCATCATTGGTTGACGGACTATACGTTTTAAACGCTCAAGACACTAACACAAACTCTATATATAACGTAAATATAAAGAGCTTAAATCTAGAGATTTAAACCATACTCTTATCTGGTACTGACGTTTAGGGAATATAGGAGAGAAACGCATTACAACACTTCACAAGTGTGGAGTTCTAAGTTCGTTTGAATTCACTTCAATTGAAAGATGTGAATCTTTTCTTATGGGCAAAATGACAAAGGCATGAAAGAGCGGGAGACTTGTTGAGTCTAATACATTCCGGTATATGTGGACCTATGAGTACTGAAGCCAAAAGAGGGTTCAACTACTTCATAACATTTACTGATGATTTCAGCATATATGGCTATGTGTTTCTTATAAAACATAAGTCATAAACCTTTGATAAATTCAAAGCCTTTAAGAATGAAGTATAGAACCAACTTGGAAAAAGCATCAAGGCACTTCGGTCTGATCGAGGTGGGGAATACTTGACCCAATATTTTATGGATCATCTAGAAGATTGTGGAATCCTTTCTGAATGGACTCCGCCTGGAACACCACAATTAAATGGTATGTCTGAACGGAGAAACCGAACTCTATTGGACATGGTTCGGTACATGATGAATCAGACTGATCTCCCAATCTATTTCTGGGGTTACACCCTAGAAACAACCACATTCATTCTGAATCAGGCTCCAACAAAGGCAGTGGAAAGTACACCATACGAAGTATGGAATTGGAGGAAACCCATGTTGTCTTTCCTAAAGATTTGGGGGGTTGCGAAGCTTATGTCAAGCGCTTGCAAGGCGATAAGCTTGAACCTAAATCTGACAAATGTGTCTTTGTAGGGTACCCCAAGGAAACGATGGGGTACTACTTCTACAAACCAAACGAGAACAAAGTTTTTGTTGCTTGTACTGTAGTGTTTCTGGAAAAAGGAATTTATTTCCATAACACATAGTGGGAGTCCCGTGCATCTCGAAGAAATTCGAGATGGTACGGAACAACCTGAAGCAATTCAGGAACTTGGTATGTCACATGTAGAAGTACATGAGCAAGAGATGATCATAGATGAAGAACCAAACCCTACTGCAATTTCAGAAGGTCCAAGGAAATCTAAAAGATCTTGTCAAGCTCCCGTCAAATATGGCTTTCTAGCCACTGAGGGAAATGACTTGATAATTATGGATCATGGTGATCTAAAAACCTATCAACAAGCCTTGGACAGTACCGACTCCGATAAGTGGCAGGAAGCCGTGAGAGAGGAAATGAAATCCATGTATGATAACCAAGTCTGGAGATTAGTTGATCAAACCCCTGAGATGAAACCCATCGGTTGTAAGTGGGTCTTTAAGCTCGAGATCGACATGGATGGAAACTCTCAGACCTATAAAGCTAGGTTGGTTGCAAAAGGTTATCGTTAGATTCAAGGTCTTGATTATGATGAGACTTTTTCACCAGTACCCATGGTCAAATCTATCTGTATCATTCAAGCCATAGCTGCATACCACGGCTATGAGATATGGCAGATGGATGTCAAAACCACCTTCCTTAACGGGAACTTACAAGAGGATGTGTTTATGTCACAGCCAGAGGGTTTTGTCGATCCAAAGAATCCCGGAAAGATATGTAAGCTGCAGAGATCCATTTATGGATTAAAGTAGGCTTCAGAGAGTTGGAATCTTCGTTTTGATGAAGTTGTAAGAGAATTTGGTTTCACCAAGAACGATGATGAACCTTGCATTTACAAGAAAGCGAGTGGGAGTAAAATTGTATTCCTAGTGCTTTATGTCGATGACATTTTACTCATCGGGGATGACATCTCGGCCTTGCTTGACACTAAAGCTTGGTTAGGGAAGTGCTTCTCAATGAAAGACTTAGGTGATGATGCATTCATATTCGGCATCAAGATCTATAGGAATCGTTTCAAAAGAATTTTGGGCCTCAGTCAAAGCATTTACATAGATAAGGTGTTGAGAAAATTCTCAATGCTCGATTCTAAGAAGAGATACATACCCATGCGACATGGCATCAAGTTCAGAAAGAAACAGTGTCCTAGTACACCTGATGAGTTGAACTCAATGAAGCATGTCCCATATGCTTCGGCAATATGATCTATCATGTATGTCATGATATGCACGAGACCGGATGTCTCGTTCGTACTAAGTTGTACTAGCAGATTTCAGTCTAACCCTGGTCCAGAACAATGGGGTGTCTGTCAAGGCTATCCTCAAATACTTAAGGAGAACCAAGAACACATTCTTAGTATATGGGGGTGTAGATAAGGAACTAAAGGTCAAGGGTTACGTTGACGCTAGTGTCTAGACAGATCCTGATGACTTCAAATCTCAGTCAGGATATGTTTTTGTGTTGAACGGTGGCCCATTCAGCTGGAAGGGCTTCAAGTAAGCCAGAACTGCCGATTCTACAACAGAAGCTGAGTATATAGCTGCTGCGGAAGCAGCTAAAGAGGCTGTATGGAACAGAAGCTTTCTAATCTGATTAAATGTAATGGCGCGAGTGTTTGATCCGATAAGCTTGTTGTGCGAAATATAGCACTTGTTGAAGAGCCGAGATTCCACAACAAATCCAAACACATACTCGGGAAATTTAACCTTATCAAAGAGACTATTGATAGAGGTGATGTGGAGATTAGTTATGTTCCGACAGATGATAATATGGTCGATCCCTTGACGAAGGCATTACAACAGCCCAAGCATGAAGGACATGTGAGGTTTATGGGAATAGATTGGAACTTAGAATGGGACTAGGGGAAAGTGGGGGATTGTTAGAGTTGTGCCCTAGCCCAATATAATAAGTCATCTATATTGTAATGTTTTACCATTTTTGGAATAAATAAAACCGCATTATATTACTAGTGTGTTGTAGTAATATATTATATGTGTCTTGATCTATATCATTATGTGTATCAGCAATAATAGTAGAGCTATAGACCAGAGAGAGTCACATTTAATGAGTCCCTACTCATATATGCCTCATCAGAAGGGACCGGTATGAGGATAACTCTATATGATCATGCTCTACTGATCATGGCAAGACGAGTGCCGGAGTTAGATCATAAATATCATTCGGGGAATGATATTGGACGACCCGATGGTGAGTATGTACCATAGATGTTGTCATGAGCATATTGGTATATCGTAGCTTGTCAACGTATCCTTAGATCAAAGAGTCTTTGTAGTTACCATGTAGTTGGTAGCTAAGTTTGATATTTCCTGACGTTACATGTGAACGGGTAATCATAAGGGCTCTGATTGGCTCAGTAACGGATTACATGAGTGAACGAGTAAGACGACTAAGAGATTTATCCCTCATGCTCCGGCATGAGTATGATATCTGTTTGGGCCACTAAATGAGTACCAAGGAGATACGTAGTATCAAGGTTTTCAGTCATCTCACAGATCAAGAAACGGTGATTGATAAACAAGGATGACGGCTCTATGCCTTGTGATAAATCTTGATATCGTGTGATAAAGGGATATGACATAGATGATATGAGGTTAAATCAAATCATCGATAATCACGAACATTGGGTAGTCATAATGTCTGACTAGAGGCCACTTATGATGGAAAGGGCAAACTAGTAATTTGCGCCGATCTGCCAACGTGACGTGAGCCTAGAGGGTCACACACTTAAAGCGATAAGTATGGAAAATATGAGAAATATGAGAATTAGGAAAAGTCATTTTCCTATTTTAGTTAGACCGGAACGGTCTAAACTATACTGGAACATATTAGACAATTTTTGGTCTAAGTGATAAACTGGACGGTTAAGGAAAAATTGGTCTAAGTGAATTATGGGTTGATCTAAATTAAGTCATTTAATTATGGGAAGGACTCGGCTACAAACCATCATTATTATACAAATATTAGAATGGTTTGTGGCTATTGGACGAAACTGATGAACGGATGAGATGGGGACGGCAAAAACAGATGAAATCAAAGTTGAATCTAGTCAACAAGGGTAGTCGTGTCATTTTCTAAATAGTTAATGATAAGTGGTCCTACAATTGTGGGATTGATAACCACATAAATTCTATATAATCATGTTTTGAGAAAACGTTTCTTCACATTCAAATCAAAACATCAATGGAAGGTTAGAGAGAAATTCCGATGATCTGCAATTTTGTGTAGATGGAGGAGTCGGCTTCGAATTATCGGAGAAGAAGCGAATGAGACAACAACTACGGATGTACAGCGGTGGAGGGATTTGACCGTGGCTGCAAAACGGAAAGGAGGTTGTTGTTGCCGTGAATATATATATATATATATATCGGTTCGGATTACAGGAGAAGAAGCAGAGGAGGCGGTTGTTATATATATATATATACCTCTTCCCCTTGGCCAAGGTTATCATCTAAAGTACGGGTTTGGAATCCAATTCTTATTGGCAATTCTCGTATGATTTGATTCCAAAAATTATCAATTATGAGATAACACTCTCTTTTGACATAGCGGGTCCCCTCCCCACCGGGGGGCCCGCACGATGGGCTATTAGCTCAGTGGTAGAGCGCGCCCCTGATAATTGCGTCGTTGTGCCTGGGCTGTGAAAGCTCGGTATTGACAGTGACGATTGGGATTGCGAGTCCCAGGAAAAAACCGCAGCTGCACGAGCTCTTCCCGCGTGCCATAAATGACCTACGAATAGGAAGAATCCAGGCACTTTAAGGGTCGTTTTAAACAGGTTGACCGGCGCGGGCGCCGGCGATCCCTTCCTATCATTCGCCAGAAATCCTTCTTGCCGTCCAAGGGTTCCTGATGCCAGTTTTTATAGAGACCACAGTCGGCGTTGCCTGCACACGCGTTATCGATTTCGGTCTCCGACCCCTCGCCTTCGGTCTCTGAGACCCTTTTCCGAACCGCGGTCATCGACCCCAGGACGACCCGTAAACTGCCCATTCGAAGCCTCCGAGGAGGCCGAGACCATTCAAAAAGATTCGCTTTCTAGATGATCCCTCTAGAAGAAGGATTCTCAAAATCCTTCTAGTTACTTTGTAAGGTCCGCTCCCGGTCAATTTGGGTCAATTTGGGTCAATTTTGTGAAAAATGGATGAAAATTTAATAATTCGCGATTTGACCAAATTTTGACCCGAGAGTCACCGAGGACTACTATTTGAGCCATTTTAAGTTGGAATTGTAATATTATGGATATTAGGTTCATATGGAAGCTAAAATTTAGCGAAACATCACGGTTCCGACGGTTTCGAAAAACGTGTCCGTTTCGGACGATTTCGGGTCCGAAATGACAAAAGTGGCTTGTGGGACCCCTCTACTTTACACTTGTCATGTATCTAGAGGGGGGGAGACTTTTGAGTGATTAAAAAAAAGTTAATTGTTTTAATTTAGATTTAAAAAAAAATGGAAAATAGGTTTATTTTATTAGTTTAATGTTTAAATAATTATATTTAAGTTATAAGAGAGGGGGAGGGAGTTGATTCTCGGCAGAACACAAGGAAAGAGAAAGAGAAAGAGAAAGAGAAAGAGAAAGAAGAAAGAAGGAAGAAGAAGAGAAAAGATTGTGGCGATTTCCCGACGTTCCGACCGTCCAAACGTCTTGATTTTTGCGTATTCGGGTTCTCCTCGTCGTGGGCTACAAGAGGTATGTTTTGGATTCTCATTTCCTTGAGTTTGGATTTATGGATTTGTGGAATATGGATTGATTGAGGTTGGATTAGTGTTAAGGGGGTAATTTGGAGCGTTTTGAGACAAACGGGAGGTTTGTCCGGTGACCGGGAGCTCGCCGGAGCTCCGGCCGGTCACCGGAGGTGGGGCCCGCGTGCCCGGAGTTCGGGTTTTTACGTGTTATGCAATCCCGGAAAATCCCTAGAACACTAATTCGTGACTTTGGAAGAAATTGGAATTAATTTGGCTAAAATGTGTTTGTTTCGCTAAACTTTAAAGTCGAGATTAAATCCCCCGGAAGTCGGAACGTAATTCCGTCAATTTTATTGGTGATCTCGAATTTAATTATGCGCGTAGAATAAATTTGAGAATTGTTGGAATTGAATTGTGGGAAAAGATTATTTATTATTTGAGGAACCTTAATGACGGGATTGAGTCGCTCGGGCGTCGGAATTTGGTTCCGTCGATTGCGTTGGACCCCTTGAATATAATTATGATTTGTTGATGCGAAAATGGAATTTTTCGGGGTCCCGAGGTCATTTTAGCGTTTCCGGGCAGATTCGGGAAAGTGTGCGAATTGGGTCGTTCCGGGTCCTTTTTGGCAACTCGGTGTAATTAGGAAGTATTGGAGTGATCGGGACTCATTGGGGTGTACTTGGGCGTTAGTTTCGTTAGAATCGGACTTCGATCAATTGCTAAAGTTTGTGCGTTTGTCGTTATTAGATTCTTCCATCGCTCGTGGAAAGGGAAGGATTTAGACGTGGTGTCGCGAGAGACTTGGAGCTAACGTTGGATAATTATCGAGGTAGGGAAAAGTAGCCGTATATCCGTACATGACTTGGGAAAGTTACTAGTAATTGCATGTGGGCACCTTTTGTGTTCTTAGTATATGTATGTGTAGAATTGCATGTGGGCACCTGGTTGTGTCTATAGGTTGATTATACTACAGCGACGTGCCATTCCGCTGTATGCTTTGTTGGGGGTGTTACCGCTTTACTTGTTGCGTTTGGTTTGAATGTGTTATGCTTGTTCAATTGTGAGTAATGGTAAATTGTGATTTGACGTGTTTGAAGATGTCGTGCCTTAACATGTAAATTGAAATGATTTGAGTTGAGTATATTCTTCACTATGGTTGAACTGTATTGTGAGTAAATGGTAAATGCGATCTGATGTGTTGAAAATGTTGTGCCTTAACATGTAAATCGAAATGACTTGAGTTGATTATTTCTCTCCTGTGGTTGAAATGTTTTGTGGATGATGGTTACGGGCGGGAGCCCAGTGTGGGTGGATGTTGGTTACGGGCGGGAGCCCAGTGTGCGTGGTGGTTTGTGTTTGTTGCTGGTTGACGCCCAGGTGGGAAAGATACGTCCGTGATCTCCGTTCGGGTGGGGTAGATTTGCGCTCTTACCGCGCTTCTCCATCCATGCCGCGAAGAGGTGTCCACGCCTTTCGATTAGCAATCGAAGAAGTAGGGGGCAGACCAGGCCCAGACAGCTAGCCACTGTAAACTGGCGGCCGCGAAGAGGTTTCACGCCTACGACTAGCTAACGAAAAGTGGGAGGCAGACCAGGCCCAGACAGCTTGCGACTGTAAACTGGCGTGTTATAGGTTGCATCACCTGGTCGTGTAGACCTTGTCCAACACCGTGCGTGTTTGGCAAGATGGACTCGACGAAGTACCCGGATTGTTGCCTTTCCTTGAGTGAAAGGTTTGTTTGATTGATGTTGCTTGGTTGATTGTGTGATGATTTGAGTATTGAGAATGAGACGAAATGTTTGGATAATGGTTGAGTTTTACTATTGATCTTTTTCGAACTGTGCTTATGTATCACCCTGTCAATTACTTGTATGCCGTTGTCAGTCGGGTATCAGTTGCGGTGAGCGTAAATGCTCACCCCCTGCTACTTTTCCTGCAGACAGGTGAGGATCGTGATTGTGGATAGGAGGATATCTCGAAGCTGGAGGAGCTGGAGAGTCCGGGTTGTTTTGGGCGTGTTAGTTGACGTACAATTTAGTGTCGACGTTTTGTTGTTTCTTGATCATACTCAGAGTCTCTGACTCGTGTTGTATATTCTTTTGAGCAGTTATAAAATTCGCGGTTCATTGTATTTGTGTTCTTTTTATTTGGTTACTATTACTGTTTCAGTTGTTTCGGACACTGATTCCTCGTTCGCGTTCCGGGCTCGATCTCTACCGAATTTGGGGCGTGACATACTTCGTTCTCGACTCCGTACCACCAAAGAAGTTGGTTGTACTGAGGGGCCTACAACAATGACAGAGCGTCCCGAATAATCGACTCGTTTGCCAAGCAGAGTCTCACGAAACCTTCCCTCTTTGCCTTCAATTAGATCTGTAAACGACTTGTAAACCTTATTATGACCATCCCTTATTGGCTCTCCGGCGTCGCTTTTTTTTTCAATTTTTTTTGTAAATTCAAAAAAGGTGAAATCCAATCCACGAAATAATTTGATCCATGGACAGCATCGTTGTGGTAAAGGTCGTAATGCCAGAGGAATCATTACTACAGGGCATAGAGGGGGAGGTCATAAGCGTCTATACCGCCAATTCGATTTTCGATACATATACATACATATATGTATGTATACATACATGTATATATATATATGTACATACGTGTATATATATATATGTATATATCTGTATGTATATATATGTATATATCTGTATGTATATGTATCGACGGAAGGAGGTTGTTATATATATATATATATATACACACACACGGTGGAAGGACTTGAACGTGGCTGGAAAACGAGAAAGATGTTGTTGTCGTGGAAGAGCATAATCACCATTTTACGGTACCAAGCACTTCCAAGAATTAAGTTGCAATCGAGACCTAAACAATACACAAAAACCATTTATGATGGATTGTCATAAGGTTAATGTAGGTGCTACTGCAACTTTCAACGTGTGCACCTCTATTGTGGGTGGACCGGAACATGTTGGGGCAACAATGACCGACTTCCGTAACTGTCAACGTGATTTAAAGATGTACAACAAAGAAGCTGATGACCAAATTGTAAACAACGAGTTCATAGCTGAACAAAGGGAACTAAAACCTGACATTAACAGAGGAAATCAGAAAAAAAAATTATTTTGATCATGAAACTAATTACAAAAATATTGTCTTGAGTAACTAATTACAAAGTAACGTGCATGACACAATATTTTATTGTTCATGAAACAAAATAAAAATTTTCGTCATGACAATAAAAAATTGGTTACAAAAGTCATGTGCATGACACAATTTCTGTTTGTTCATGAAACAAAATAAAAATTTTGGTCATGTTACAATCTGTGTTTCTTTATGAAACAAAATAAAAAATTTTGGTCATGAAACTAATTACAAAGTTCTGGTCATGACACAATTTCTGATTGTTCAAAAAATTACATAAAAATTCTGGTCATAACATAATTTCTTAATGTTTATGAAATCAAATCAAAATTTTGGTTAGATTGTGATTAGAGAAGATAATTATGATTAAAGGAAATCAAGTAAATTAATTATGGTCTTCAAAGATAATTATGATTAGAGAAAATCGTGATTAGAGAAGATAATTATAGTTAGAGGAAATCAAGTAAATTAATTATGATCTTCAAAGATAATTATGATTAGAGATAATCAAGTTGTGATTTAATTTGATAAATAAATGATGAAAATAAAATTACATATATAACCTTCTGACTACGCGAATTGTCAAAATTGTGGGGTGATTTTAACTAAATTACTTTGACTTGCCATCAATCTACTATGTGAATCGTAGCCGTATATAAATTGATTGGATGGATGAAATGTGTTCTAACATTTGTATAGAAACAATAGGTTTTTACCTGATTACGACCCTTTAATTATAATCATAACTCTTATTGGACTTTACAAGATTTAATTAAATGGGTTTAAGTTATTGGGCTTGAGGCTTTTTATGGGTTTTAATTATAATTATAATTAAAACAAAACTTAAAAGGGAAAGGATTGGATTAGGGAATATATTATAAGTATACCCTATACCACTCACCTCCTTACATCAAACCCTAGTCGGCCGAACTCCCCTCATCTCTCTCTTCTTCTTCTTTCTTGCCTCCTTCAAGTAAGAACTAGTATTTCTTGCTTGAAGGTCTTCAACCCGAGATCATGGCATCGCTTTTGTGGACTTGATAGAGAGCACATCCTTTTGATTTTGCTTTGTCAGGATTCGAAAAACACCAAGGTACTATTTAATTCATGTGTAATCTTATATCGAATCAATCTGCATGAAGATCTTAAATTACAAAGATCCATGGTTTAATTATGTTTCCGCTGCATGAAATTAATTGATTGGACTCATGAATTTCCTTCAGGGTAATCACTACGTCTTATTAGAGACCACTTGTGATGGATCGGGTGAAATTATATTTCACGCCGATCTGCCAACGGGTCACGGGCCTATAGGGTCACACACCAGTGGCAAGAACCGAAGCATCTCGATAGGACTCAAGAGGTCCAAAATGGGTGGATAAAAATGTAGCCGACATGTGAGTGGCGATCGACACCTTGGTGGTGTCGATTGGCGCACGTCACTTAGGGTATCGATCGACACCTTAGTGGTGTCGATCGGTGTTTATCGAAACCTTAGTGGTGTCGATTGAAACCTCTGTCCTTGGAGGTGTATCGGTCGACACCATAGCCTGACGGGTTTTTCCCTAGAGGCCCTCACCAAAGCCTGTAAATAGAGCCTAGGGGTAAGACCCTCCACAAGCCACTTTGGGCATATGTGCTATTCATCCAAAAACACTCTTCTAGGTCTTGCATTGAGACCAGAAGAATAGAGAGAAATGGGAGGCACTACAAGAGACTAGTAGCTCTTGTGAGAGTCACCGCTTCACCAAGGTTCGAGTCCGGTGTGTGTGCACGCGTAGAGAGCGAGTTCGAGGACTTGCTTGCGGTTCGGAGCTCGGGAATCTCAAGAGGCTACAAGAGGTAAAGGCTCCTACTTTATTCTTTTTCATGATTCATCTAGGTGATTGCATTCGATCCATGAACGGGTTCGGGTCAATTTTCTATTTCCGCTGCGCATGAACCGCTAAGAACCTTAACAGGCACACGTTACAAAATGCAAATAGCATCACAAGAAGTTGAAGAAATGTAGGAGAACAGGTTTTTTTTTAATTATTTATTATTTTAGTTACATAGAGATTTTATTATCATTCTGGACAAATATCTATCATGTTCATCTTACATGACATTTGTAACAATATTTTTCTAATTTTCAATCCATTTTAACGGGAAATGCTACAAATTGAAATATAAAGATAACAAGGTGTGTTATTGGTGTGGTTGCATCAGGCTTTAATTATTTAATGTATTCACTTTTGGATTTTATTACCCTTTGTTAGAGAATATAGAAATGTAACGTTGAAGTGTTGATTTTTATTTACCATTGATACTATATTTATACATAATATACACCTCTTCACCAATGGTCATGTCCATTGATAATTACATATGCAACTCTTCATCATACCGTTTCATATAGGATACATATAATTACAATAATAATATACATCTAACATTCCCCGCAGTCAGAGCTGGAAGAGGTTGAATGCTCATACTAGATCGAAAGTCTTCAAAGAGAGCCGTCGAGAGTGCTTTGGTGAAGATGTCGACAAACTGATGTGAAGATGATACATGAATCTTATAAGATTGAGAATTGAGTAGCGTGAGAAACATAAAAGGGAGACGGGAACAAGGGAAGAGACAGAATTAAAAAAGAAATTAAGCGAGATGATGATCGATAGAGAATGATTGAATAAAAGATGAGAGGGAGGACAATCGAAAGAGAGATTAGGGAGAAGGTGCAACAACTATGTCTCATGAGGATGCTGCAAAAGTGATTTTAAGATATACCACTAAAATTTAAGCAACAACGTCGGTGTGAAATAATTCAAGCAACTATGACGGGGCAAAACAAGCAACTACGTCGAATGGCGACGGTGCGATATTGTATTGAGAGAAAAAAATGATGATTATTTGAGAAATAAAATAGGGTTATAGAAAAAGTATGTAAAAGTGAATTACTATAAAATTAAAAAAAAAATAATGTAATAAGGATAATAAGAAGATGAGTAACGCATGGAAAATAAAGATGTATGAGAAGAACGGAGGTTGAATGTAGATTAGTAACTGATACAGGGTAAAACACCGTAGTGCTCGGATTTAAAGAAATAATATTAGAACATGATCATGTGTTCATAATATTAATTAGTAAGTGATGATATTTGAGAGAAAGACATATTGAGTGATGGAAGATTGAGAAGGAATTGACGAAAAAAAATGCTTTGCCTATCCGTTAATCCTTAATTAACGAGTGGGCAAAGTCATGCACATCGAAAGAGGTTTAATCGAGATTTAATCTAAAACTCTGATATCATGTTAGTGTTTTGTAATATAACGAAGTTTCTTGATTATATCAGAATGCACATGGTTTATATATATAGTCATGCAAATGAGTTACAAAATCTGAATATAGACATTTGGAAACAATGTTATAATAATAACTGAAAATACCTACTATACTTATTTAGAATACCTACTCAACACCACCCTTCAAACCCTTGTCTCGAACCAAGAAGAAGACGATCACGAAACTTGGTGAAATTGGTGAGATGTAAGGATTTGGTAAGAATATATGTAATTGATGTCGGCGTCGGCACTTATTTGTGGCATGATTTTTGTATCTCCAAATTCGATAAGGACCAATGTGGCGACGAGCATTAAAAGGTCGAGAATCTCCTTGAGTATTAGGAATATAGAGGCGGGTTGATGAGGAAGGAGGAGGGCCTATGATAGATGGTCTTGATGTTGGTTCTAAGGATCCAAGGCAGATCAAAAGTAGCGGAAAATAAAATAAAATAACTTAAAACCCATTGAAGATCGCTTTACTTGAACTAGATTCATAAAACTACAAGTTACGAAATCTTATACCTTTTCCGTTTTGCTGACCAGTCCGGTTGCGGGCCAGATAGCGCGCAAATCTAACCTCAAATGGAAAACGCTATTTCACGAGAAATTGAAGAACTTTGAATGTACTCAAAAGGTAATATCATGTTAGTACGCCAACTTTGCCTCATTTTGAAATCAGTACCCCAAGTTTAAAAAGTTTTTTGCCGGTACCCCAAGTTTAATTAGATGCAAATAAGTATCAAGACTTTTAAGTCTAACAGAATTGGAATGTGAAAAGACCAAAATGCCCCTAATGCTTATATTAATTAATATTACACTGAAACTTTCGAATTTAATAACTCTCTCATACGACCTCCGTTTCGGGCTCATAGTATATCAAATCGAAGAAAATCGGAAGATAAACAACTTTGAAGAATATTAATGATTAAATAATATTTTATTAATTATAAATAATTAAATAATATTTACAATTAATAATTATAATTTAAATATTAATATTATTCTTAAAAGTTGTTTATCTTCCAATTCTCTTTGATTTGATATTTTATGAGCCCGAAACGGAGGTCGTTTGAGAGATTTATTTCATTCAAAAGTTTTAATATAATATTAATTACTATAAAAATTAGGGGAATTTTGGTCTTTTCACATCACAATTCTGTTAGACTTAACAGATTAGGTGCTTATCTCCAACTAATTAAACTTGGGGTGCCGGCAAAAATCTTTTCAAACTTGGGGTATTGATTTGTGTTGCTACGTTTAAGTGTTGGCATAATTTTTAAGCGCAAATGTAAGAAGTCAGTACAACAAGTTACATGACATGTGGAGCGACTTGTTACGATCCAGATTAGGAAAGATCTGAATCTTTCCTGTTTCGACGAAGCTTGAAGCGAAAGAAGAAAGGCGCCACGAAGACTTGGAGCGCAAGAGAGTGACGTCGACAAGCCAGGCGACTTCCAGCTGTCAGCAAAACGTCAGCAATAGGCGGCAACTCCACTTGCTTGATTTATTCAGGAAGTCAGAACAGGCAAGACGACTTCCAGCTGTCATGGAAGGCGGCAACGACTTGCCTGATTTATTCAGGAAGTCTGAAACTTCCTGTTCCTGGTCCGAGAAGGATTAAGAATGTGAGCTGCTATAAAAAGCCTTGGGCTTCCCATTAGCAGATCATCCGTTCTTGTTCTAAAACTGCAAGATTTCTCAGAGCTCTTAACCGTGCACCATTGGCGTGTTGAGAGGCTGATTAAGATTCGCTAGAACGGACTTTTGCTCCGATCAAACATTAAGTCGCGAAGACTAATTGTTTGGATCGGTTAGGGTTTTTATTTGTGATTGAAGATTCACAACTCCGTCAAAGAAGACAACGACACCGAGCATAGGCTTGCTCGAATGGTGGAATTGAGAGGATCTCAAAGACAGGGGGAGAGTCCCTTGGTCGAGGTTGTTCACGGTGAGATCTATAGTAGCTTAGGACAATAGCTTGTGTGATAGCTAGTTGGTGCTTAAAGTTGTACTATTGACTACCTTATAGTGAAAACCTTTCCACTGGCAAAGTGCCCCCAGACGTAGGTGCGGAGTCACCGAACTGGGTAATCATCTCTGGTGTCGTTATTATTATTTGTTTACTGTTTAAGCTTACGGTTTACGTTTTAGGCAAGTAGTCGATACACAAGTTACGACTTTGTGTTCGACTTCTTAACTCGGCTACGATTCAGAATTTCAATTTGAAAATTAAGCAAAATTGGGGTACTGACATGGAATAACCTTTTTACTTTAATCTAGCGCTGGTGTCGGGTCATTCAGACTTCAGACCTGGGAGCTATACATTTCGCAAGTTTCGTCGCCAGATCTGAAAAAAATAACTTTGTTTAGAAAAATAAAAAAATGGTATATTCGAACCACCGAAAGCAAATCAAGTGTTTTGCTCTCTAAGGTATCCACAAGATCCTAAACTAAACTCTTAAACGCCTACTAGAACGCGAGAAAGCTCGAGTGAAAAATTAGGCAGAGTTTCGTTATGGTAAATAATGACTTAATAAAAAAAGCACAAGGGGTCTATATACATAGACTTGGGCTAGGGTTTGGGATATCGAACCTGCCCATAAAATGGGCTAGGTTTGGTTCCCTTGAAACCCTAGCCGCCACACTTATGTGGCCGGTTTGGGCTTCTTGGGCCGAACCCTTTTAGGGTTTCGGCCAAGCCTTGGCCGGCCTCATTTCTGGCAGCCCATGAACACTGCCATGCCTTGGCAGCCCCTCATGGGTTCGGCCATAAAAGTCCCCCACGGTCCGGGCCCAAATCCCAAAGCTTTAGCCCAAATCGTGGCTCATTTTGTGCTTGGGCCCGTGGCCCAAAACCCTAGTTTTGGCCACGGCCCTTTACCAGTATTTACCTTATCTTTGCCTAATTTCCCACAATGTGTACCCTATGTGTGTGACCCTCTAGGCTCATGTCTCGTTGGCAGATCGGCGTATTGTACATTTCCATCATAAGTGGCCTCTAGTAAGACATTATGATTACCCAACGTACATGATTATCGATGATCCGATTTAAATTCATGTCGTCAATGTCACTATCCTCTTATCACTAGGTATCCTGATTAATCATAAGGCATAGAGCCGTCATCATTTTTTAATTAATCACTATTTCTTTGTATGTGAGTATGACTCAAAAATGATACTCCGTATCATAAGCATGGTCATGCGTTTCCTTTCAATCATTCTTATCAAGTGGCCCAAACGGATACCATTCCCATATCGGAGTACGAAGGATAAATCCCTTAGGCGTCTTTCGTATCACCCATACAACCCATCCCCAAGCCAATCACAACCGTTATGGTTACCGTATCACATATAACGTTAGGTTTAGGTCAAACTCGAATATTGATTATACTGTGATCACAAAAACTCCTCGGTCTAAGGATATAATTACAAGCTACGACAACTGAATATGCTCATGACAATATCTATGTCACATATTCAGGTCGGGTCGTCCAATATCATTTCTCAAATGATATCTATGATCTCACTCCAATAATCACATTGCCAATGATCAGTAGAGCATGATCATAAAGAGTCATCCTCAAAATGGTCGCTTCTGATGAAGCTTAATTGACCAAGGACCCGTTAAATATAATTCACAAAGATCTACAGTTCTACTATCAGTGATGACACACTCAATGATATAGATCGAATTATACTTAACATATTACTACAACACAATAGTAATATAATGTCAATTTTATTTCATTGCATATAATGATAAAACTATTACTG
This sequence comes from Geranium rotundifolium, assembly GCA_963920655.1. Lineage (NCBI taxonomy): Eukaryota > Viridiplantae > Streptophyta > Magnoliopsida > Geraniales > Geraniaceae > Geranium > Geranium rotundifolium. The sequence continues at coordinate 25,947,485 of OY987312.1, read as the reverse complement.
ACTACTTAGTATTGGACTAGGGCACAAATCCTACCCTTGATTGGTGAGTAGCAATATTTGCAAGAGGGGGCTCATGCATGCTACGAAGGATATATGGATTTGAAAATGTAATATTGGGGTGTGTGAAAGAAACTATTTTTATAAGAGACTATGAGTCGGTGCCATTGATGAGGCCTGTCATTTTTTGTGATTTAAGAGAAGAAGAAATTGAGTTTTCCATGCAACATAAGTGTGGGGACATGTGAGTTTAATAGGTAGATCGTGGGTAATTGGGTAATTAGAAAGTATAGGAGAAGAGGAATTAGAAGGAACTAGAGCTATGCAGAAAAAAAAAGGAAAGAAAGAAGAACGTTCTGATACTATGTTTGAGAATATAGAAATGTAATGTTTAAGTGTTTATTTTCATTTATCATTTATACTATATTTATACATAACATACACCTCTTCACCAATGGTCACATCCATAATATATATCTAATACCCTTTAATTTTGTATATTTTGCGTATTCTCTGCCCCTATGCTTTCATTGGTTTGCTAGTATTTTCACACGAGAACCGTGTTTCCATTATTATGTCATGTATTTCCGTTATTAAGCCAAGTGTTTCCATTATTATGTCATGTATTTACAGAACCGTATTTTCATTATTATGACAATTATTTCCATAAAATTATTATGGCAGATCAAAAAAAAAAGATAACTTTTTTTTTCTTTCAATCCCTTGTATATATGTATGACAAATCAAGTGAGAACCAAAACCTTTTTTAGAACATGAGAATTGACTTTAGTCATTGAAAATAAGTTAATGTCTGATGATATAAGTGATATCAAATGAAAGTGAATTTCCAACGAAAATAAATGTATATATAAAGAGAGAGAAACAATCTTTTACAAACAAGGAGAAGTGTCAAAATTGTCCAAACAGGTGGAATGTTTGTGCATAATGATTAAATATTTGGGTTCATGTGGAACTTTTGCGCAAAGGGTGAATTGTTTGGGACCCAGAAAAACACCACGGGTCAACTTACACGCCAAGTGTAGCGCGTTGGTACAATACGCGCGCAGATTTACACTGATCTAACATTTCAGATTGGTTCGGACGGTTTGCACGTTTTGGCTGGTTTGTACTAGAGTGTATCCATATACATACAGGGATACACTGTGTATTCGTGCGTATATTGTTGATCGCTTGATTTAGACCAATTGAGTAATTTTTTGAATTGTGGATGTATCTTAAGATGGGCGGTTTGTGACCAAATCAACACACGTTCGGGGTTTCAAGTCCTTGGAAAACTTATTTAAACATTGTTGGACTTAGTGCATGCTCGAGATTTGAGTATTCCCGATAAGAGTAATTGACATCTCGGCTATAGGTCCGCTTCAACACTGAAAGGTGAAATCGGTAATTTTGGCATATGATATCACAAATGCATGTCTGAATTGGAATTATTAAACTAAATGAACTAGAATAATCTAGGAGCCATGGTTTGTCATTAGCCAATCAAAAACTCGTTGTTTCTCACTTTAAATTGTTGTCTAATCATAACACTTATTTAATCAATCACACGTTATACATTTCCAAAGTAGCAATATTGAATTAAAACGCAACCCCCATTCGGACTTTGAGGATACGACCCCGTGCTAACGGGCGTCTGTGAAAACGCTTTCCATGACCCGAGAATCACTTAAAAGTTCAAGGTACCAAAACATTAATTAAAATCGCAAAATTTAATTTTTCTTGAGATATGAAAAGATAGGCGAAAGCGAGAAATAACGAGTTTTTTTCAAAGGAGTCCCATACGGGCCATAGAAAAGTGGACGATAAGACATGTGGATTATTTTAGTTGGTCAGGAGGTACTACTGGATTAGAAGTGAGCCCGAATAAACAAGTCTTTTTTGGGCCGAAATTTATTTTTATTAGTTGGACCTTAAGAATTGACGAAACTTTAGTTTTCGGCTTTCGTCTAGAATTCGAAATTATGTTTCGATTAAGACTGGATTTTAAGATTGGGTCAGTAATTTATGAATAGTTGTGATAAATATTTCTCTTGTGCAGTTCATCTACTTATGAGCTGAACAATGGAGGTGAAGAAGCAAGGGAAAAATGTAATCACTGACGATTTTTCGGTCAGAGATTGGATCTTATTGAAAATTTTCTGACGTGTGCCTTCAAAATCGGTGTTCAAATGCAAGTGTGTCTCCAAGCGAGTTCTCACTGAATGCCCACAGATCCCAGAATAACCAAGTAAGACGGAAGACTCTTGAAGCATTTGTTAATCGCATTTATTTAGAATGGATGAAATTTACAACACTAAGTACATTATCACTAAAGAGGCCATAATTGACTAACTTTATAACCTTACACATGAAGTTCCTTTGTTAGGCCACAAGCACTCTATGATTTTAGGAAATGAACTTCAGTTAAATGGTTTGACGAGGCAGCAGAACACAATTGCGGTATTCAGCAAGAGCCCACAAAGGAAAGATATTATTGTACGCTGCGTAGTGCAACATACAATTCTTCATGAATGCCCCCAATACATCCTGCACTCATCAATTTATAAGATGATTCACTTTCTGTAACACAATACACGTACTTTTGTGGGAATTTTTTTAAAAGAAAATGTGATTAAATAATGTGTTTAAAATTTTTTGTTACATTGCAAAGTCAATTTTTTCCTGAAAAGTTAGCAACTGAGTATGTATAAATATTAGTTTTATAATTTGTATATTGTTAGAACCTTGTTATTTTGACAATGTACCATTATTATAAATTAGTCAATTCATTATATATATTTTTATTTTTACATAAGATATTTTTATAACTTGTAAATCATTACATACATACATACATATAGGGATGCACTCCAATACAAACTCACCCAAAATGTTCAAACGTCCAAACTAATATATAACCGTCGGATCAGAGACGCGCGTTATCTTAGATTGCGACATGTGGCAGTTATACAACGTTGCACTACATTTTATACAGTGCTTCAATTTTTCACATGTCCAACATGTTATACAACATTGCACTACATATTTTACATAGTTATACAACATTGCACTGCATGTTATACAGTTTGGACGTTTGGATATTTTCCCCTAGTTTGTATTTGATACCTACTCTATTTATATATGGCCACATTTCAGTACAAACGATTGTAGAACGTCTGAACGTTCTGCAGCCGTTGGATCAGTGCGGATCTAAACGCGCGTTGTCTATGTGTGTGGCACGGGGTAGCAAGGTCTTACGACGCACACTTGAAGGTTTTAGGGGGTTCATCATGTTCTACAACTTTTCCCTACACAGTTTACAGGGTTTTATAATTTTGTCATACACGTTCTACAATTCGGACGTTCACACACCCGGATTTGGCGTATATATATATATGTATATATATAGGATCATGATTTGGTGAGAACCATGTTTCCGTTATTATGTCATGTATTTCCATTATTAAGCCATGTATTTCCATTATTATGCGTGTATTTTCATATCCGTGTTTCCATTATTATGACATGTACTTCCATAACATTATTATGGCAGACAAAAAAAATACTTTTTTTCTTCTAATCCATCGTAACACCCCTCCTCTCGACGGGTAACACTTTTCCTTCTGGGATATAGAATAATACACGTCACCCTTGTTACATTTGGGTGGTTCTCACAGGTTCTCACGTGACTCTTGGTTCTCACTTGAATATCGGCATATATCGGCATATTCAAGTGCAAACCAAGTGGTTGGTGCGAACTAGTGTTACCTGCTGCTCGCACGTATTTTCTTTATTAAGTCATGTCTTTCCATTAATATGATATGTATTTCCATAACATCGGGAAAATTGTGTAACGAGGGGTCCCTAGGCGTAACGAGGGTGACGTGTATTTTTCTGTACTTAATCAGCGAATCATGTCGGGGAAATGGTGTAACGGTGGGTCCATGAGCGTAATGGGGGTCCCCGGGGTGTAACAAGGGGTTATAACGTGTTTTGGAAATACATATCATAATAATGGAAACACCGGCTGACTATTTTATGAAAATACATAGCTTAATATTGGAAACAAACGCGCATGTGTCACCACCTAGCTAGTTCGCACGGATTTGCATAGCGTGGTCTGGTTCACACCAGATCACGCCTCTATATATATATAGGGGCACAATCCAATACAAACGCCCAACCCGTCCGAATCAAACGAACACAAAATGGTCGTTGCTTATCGCGCGATTAAAAGAGTGCGCGACACGTGGCAGTGTAATGTCCCACCGTGAGAGTGTAATGTCGCGCACTATGCACTTAAGTGAGGGGCATTTTCGAATTTTTTCCCAGCAAAGCTTGCTGTTCATCTTTCTCATTCGGAGTGTAATGTCAACATAGTTCAGACTATACACTCACAAGTGCAGACTATACACTCGCAAGTGCAGACTAGACACTCGCAAGTGCAGACTACACACTCACAAGTGTAGACTATACACTCTCAAGTGGAGTGTAATGTCAACTGTGGAGTGTAATGTCAACAGTGGGGTGTAATGTTCAACATTGAGAGTGTAATGTCCAACATTGAAATTGTAATGTCCAACATTGAGAGTGACATTACACTCTCACTGGTGCACATTACACTCTGAACGAGAAAGTTGAAAAGTACGCACAGCTGCGCAAAAATTCGAAATTGCTTCTTACTTAAGTGCACAGTGCGCGCATGCCACATGTCGCGTGCTGTTTTAATCTCGCAAACACTGAATGACTGGATCCCTTGTTAAGATGGGTTCGCCAGTACAATGGATTTGTAGCTGAATGTGATTTTATACATATATGTATACACACATAAGATATTTTTGTAACCTGTAGCTAATTATTTTGACCATATATGTGTACCCATTCTTATAAGTACTCATTTTTATAAATTTATTTTATATGAATTTTCATGTTATATATTTTTATAACCTCTAATAGTAATAGAAAGTACATAACTAAAATTAAGAATATTGTTTTAATTGTTTAAACATTTTCACCGTGCATAGATTTTATTTTTAGTTCTACACATTTTTTATGTAAGTTATAAAAACATCTCATGTAAAAATCTGTTCAAAATAGTTGACAAATATGTAATAACTGGTTCAAATATATGGTCAAAATAATAAGAATAAAAAAAATTGTAATATAATTAGTTTGAACGTGGTCTAGTGGTTGGCACTATTCGCCCTCTGACCTTAGACCAGAGAGTTCCAGGAACAACACAATATTTAGGCGAGGTAAATTTAAGGGCAATAAAAAAGTGATACAATATTCAAAAAAAAAATCTAATACAAAGGAAATTGCAAAAATAACATGTGTGCATTGCTTAATTGATAAACAAACAATTCTTTATGGGGTGAGACTTGAGTTTGACTCCTGCAAGCAGAATTTTTTACTTTTCTGTAACAGTTACAAACATAATTTCTTAAAGTAATTTAATTATTTCTTGTATATTTTTTATTTATGATTGTGTATTTACCTCTTGTGGAAAATCCCCATTTTTCTTTTGGGAATTAATGACAAGTTTGATTCCATCGTGAATAGGCCTTGGGTCTCTTTCTGCCTGTAAAAGTTGACTTTTGTAAACAAAGAAAGAAGTAACATTTATTTTGAAGGGCAAGAGATCAATGACCTGTCCGGAGAGAATGAGAGCCAAAAGAGCCCAACAAGTTTGGACTAAATTGGATCTGTTGTCTTCAAGAGGCACGTATTGTTTGTTAGTAGAGGATCGATAGCTCTCTCCCCAACCACCATTCTCTCTCTGTATTCTCAGCAGAAAATCAACGCCTCGTCGGATACCCTCACAGTTGTGGTATGTCTTTCCTGCACTTGTTAGTCCTCTTACTGCGAACCATGTACCGTACGTGAAACATATTCCTCAATTCCCATACCTAGCTAGTTCAATATATTCATCATCATAACGTACAACTTCATTTTGTATATCTGAAAATTATGCACAACATACCATGAACCATCTTGGTTTTGTATGCTCTCAATATAGCGTGTAGCATTTGCAATGGAATATTCAATTTCTTTCCTCCTGTGTGATGGGTACAACTTGTTGAACAAAACAAGAGCATGAATCGCAGAAGCTGTGCACTCTACATACTCTGTCTCAACTACAGCGTCTGATATGAATTCTATGGGATTAAGGAACTGATCACATCATAATTAATTCAATATTAGACAATAATATACTATACATATATATATATATATATGACCGGCCAACTTCTTCAATACTTACTTCTATCCACTTTTGGGTTCCTGCTGGCTCCCAAGCAGAAAATCCCCCATTTTCACTCTGCAATACGAGCTTGTGTCAAATATTAGTAAGGAAAACAAATCTTTGTATTAGAAGAAAACAAGTTGAAAGAGTAGTAATTAAAATGAATGAAATAAACCTGTAAATAAAGAATGGCATTAACAGCATCATATAAACGCTCAGGTTTCATATGTTGGCCAACAATTTGTGGTGGCATCATTGATAAAAGAGAGCAACACTGTACGTAAAATATAGAAGATAAATAATAAGTAATAATAATGTGCCATATTGATTAATTAATGTGTTAATTTTAGTTACGGTCAAAGCTTAGTAAAATTAGGCCCATAAATTATTAAAAAGGAACATAACTAGTTTGTTAATTCCAAGGTTTGAACCTATGACCTCATTAGTAAAATACCACTCCTTTACCCCTAAGCCAAGCAATTTTTGTTGTTAAGTGCACAGTTTTTATATAGATATCAAAATTTAAGGGGGGGCATATCCAATTTTCGGAAAAAATTTATATGATTTTTTTTTCGAATTCCCGGGCCAAGGGGGGGCGGGTGCCCCCCCCCCCCCCCCCGGATCCGCCACTGCCCGTGATACAGAGACACATGAGCTGTATATACCAAAAACATATCTTTAGTGTTAGGGATAATTACACTTTGCCCATGCTAAAATGATCACTTTTACATTTTACTACAATTAAAAAAAATGTTTACATTTTAATATCGCTAATTGCGTTTTTTTACACTTTACTCTAACAGTGTTAGATTTTGGATGAAAATTTTCATTTTATAACAAAAAGACCAAAATACCCTTAGGGTTTTTTTCCCTAATTAAGATCAACCTCCACTCAAATCTGGTCAGACCCGGTTTAATTATTAATAATTTAAATAATATTAATTAATAATTCAAATAATATTATTTATTAATAATATATTGAAACATTCGAATTACACGACTCTCTCATACGAACTCCATTTCAGGCTCATAATGTATCAAATCGAAGAAAATCGAAAGATCAACAACTTTAATGAAAGATTTATTTATTAAAACTTAATATTATTTTGATATTTATAAAATTAAAAAATATTAATTATTAATAATATGGTGAAACTTTCGAATGACATAACTCACTCATACAAGCTTTGTTTCGGGCTCATAATATATCAAATCGAATAAAATCATAAGTTCAACAATTTCAAAAAAAAAAGTTTTTGTCTAAAATTCCATCCAACGACAACAAATTTTTTAATCTTTAAAAAAAATCCGTCCAACATTTACCAGTGTTAGAGAAAAATGTTTAAAAAGTTATTAATAATTAATTAATTATATTTTTGGTAATAATTATTTATCACGTAAAATTAAATCAATTATTAATAATATATAGACAAATACTTCTTTTTTCAAAGTTGTTGACTTCCAATTCTTTTTAATTTGATATAATATATGAGCCCGAAACAAAACTCGTACGAGAGAGTTATGTTATTTGAAAGTTTTAGTATATTATTAATTATTATTATTATTATTTATAATTAGTATTATTATTACTATTAATTGATATTATTTTAATAAATAATAATTAATTTACTTTTAATTTTAATTATTAAAAATTTATAATTGAAAAAATGTTTTCCTTTTATTTTTATTAAATAATTATAATTAATAATAATAAATTAATTTTTTATTAATATATATTATTAATATAAATTATATATTATTAATAAATATTATAATTTGATGAATAATGACATCAATTTGAAATTTTGATTAATAATTGAGGGCAATTTCGACTTTTCATACAACATGAAAATTTTCATCCAAAATCTAACACCGTTAGTGTAAAGTGTAAAAAATACGCAATTAGCTGTTGTAAAATGTAAACTTTTATTTTAGCTGTAGTAAAATGTAAAATCGGTTATTTTAGCATGGGTAAAGTGTAATTATCCCTTAGTGTTATTATCAATTAGTTTAATAATTAAAGGTTACCACCAGCTTCAGCCTGGTTTAGTAGTTGGCACTACTCACTTCTTGACTTATTTAAATGAGTGGGTTTAAGAGTAGTTAGAGAAAAAATTTAGCGATACAAACCATAGGAGGAAGGAAGAACAAGCATCCGGCTTGCTCAGCAGGCCAGTGTCCATCACGGGCTTGTAAAGTCGAGTAGAAATGAGCTGCTCTTTGTATTGTTTTAGCTGCCTTGTCGTATGTGATCTCCTCCCCATCTTTGACCTTCACTGCCGCTATTTTTTGCTCGAACTTTTTCTCTTTTAGAAACTGAAAATGTGTACAACCAAATCTCAATGGTCTTGCACATGATCATATATTACTTACACACCAAAATATACATACTCTTAAAACTAATAACTTTTTCCAAAAGATTGAAAATTATGAGATAATATATGTAACACATTTAATTAGCATCTCTTACCAAAAAAAAGTGTATGAAAAGAATCATACAATAATATCTATAAACATTCATCTTTAAACTTAAACTTTTGGTCTATAAAAGATTTGTTAGGTGATCATGTTATCTGAAAAATATACTTATGAATATGTATCACAAATACTCACTACCATATCCCTTTTAACTTTACAGTGGGTATCTTAATATCAATTCATTGTTTGTTTGGATGATGAACATGATATTTGCAGGGGAATGACATTTTCTGGTGCACGCCTTTTCAGTATCGTCGAGTATTGTAAACTATACTCGACGTAGAAACAGGTGTGACACTATTATATAACACCTAATGAACTATACGACAATTATTCAACTATGATAACTTCAAAAGTCAATAGGATCCAGTCAACGGTGAACAACATATCACACTCGACAAGACATACATATATACATGTGCCGGTCATAGTCTAGTCAATGGTCAATTTGATGACCAGCAATAGTTTTTTTGTTTGACTGAAGTCATAGTCAATGCAATCTGTCGATGTGTGCGATCGGAAGTTGGTGAGAAAAATTATAAGATAGAATATCCTCTATTGTGCCTTCTTTGAAGAAATGAAAAGAAGAAAGTTATATGGTGAGCAATTGTTTCTATGACGTAGAGTTTTTAAATATATCATTTTACTTTTGATTATTATCTGGTTTGGATTTATTGATGTTTACGATGTATATTTTCTAGGTTTTCAATTAGATGTTGGAAATGTTGTTTACGTACGTAATAAACATTAGAATATAAGTGTGGATCTTGTGTAATTATTTTAGGTTTGTTCAAATAGTATAATATTTACCGGTATAATGTACGAAGATGTTGAGATAATGTCACTGCCAGTGGGTATAAATTGAGTTTGGGTACCATTTCTCAGGAACAAATCTATCAAATATTATAATATTTACTGGTATAATATAAAAACGCGTTGGTATAATGTCACTGCCAGTGGGTATAAACTGTGTTCGAGTACCATTTCTCGAGAATAAAATTTTTAAATATTATAATATTTACTCATATGATATGATATTTGCCGTTATAATGTACTAACATGTTAGTAGAATGTCACTACTACCAGTTGGTATAAACTGTATTCGGGTACCATTTCTCAAAATAAATCTATCAAATATAATAATATTTACTGATACAATTATGGTAATTATTTTTTTATCGTAATTATGACAATTATTAAACTAATAATTATGGTAATTATTGTACTAATGGTAGTAATTGGATTGACAACTACCTACGTCCTACATCATCGCCACATATGCAAGTTGTACATCTATGCCTGAATGCATCCTTATATACAATAGAAGTTATGAGAACATTATCTTTTGGGTAATTCAAAATACATTATATTTTGTATATGAGATTTTTTAATTCATATGTTTTGTTTCACTTAATTTATTCGTCTTCCTCAAAAGAACTTGTTTGGTTATAACTAGGGGTGTTCATAGTTAAGAAACCAAACTGAACCGACTGATTTAGTTTTCAAAAAAATTAAACTGAAACAAACTGTTCAAATTCGTTCGGTTTGTCAAACTGCAACGATCGGTTTGGTCGGCTTTCGCTTAGAACCGAACATAACCAATTTAAGCCCAAATATATAACATATATTTTATTTGTGTGAGATAGAGGGAAGCCATGAACGCTAAATCTAAGGCGAGAAGAAGAGAGGGAGGGTATGTGCCTCTGTGGAGACGCCAGATCGACGCCTAGGAGGCCGGATCGACGTCGGAGAAGTCGAGTCGACGCCGGATAGGGATGGCAAGAAAATTCGAACCCGACGGGTACCCGATCAACCCGCTCCGATCAAAACGGGTGAAACCCGAATTTTTGCGGGTTAGGGTCGGGTTCAGGTTTTTTGAACGGGTTTTTGAGCGGGTGCGGGTCGGATGCGGGTTGACGTATACCCGATCCGGTTTCGACCCGCACCTGTTCGTATTTTAAAAAATAATAGTGTATATGGTAATATTATATTATCAATCATTTTAAAAAAACGTTAACACCTAAATTCTAATTATCCAATCACGCAAAAAACCTAAAATAATATAATATAACATCTATTTATATTATTATTTTTGCTTGTATTGTAAAATAAATTGTTAATTATGTTCATATTTGAATATCCGGGTCGAGTTTCGGGTTTAGGAGAAAACCTGTACCCGACGGGTTTTTTACGGGTCGGGCACCCGCTCAAATTGGTCGGGTTTCTTGCGGGTCGGGGCCCGTTGGAAGTGAGCGGGTCCGGGTGCGGGTTGGGACGAATCCGACCCAAACCCGCCCCGTTGCCATCCCTAACGCCGGATCAATGTCGGGGACGCCAAGGAAGCCAAATCGACGCGGGGGAAACCGAATCGATGATGGGGAAGCCGAATCAAACGCCGGAGATGAGAAATCGATGTCAGAGATGCCAAATCGACGCTGAAAACATGAGAGTTTCTCTTCTATATTCTTGTGTATGTTTTTTGAATAGATGCAAAATTGATTTTGATATGTGGAAGTATGTGAAGCTTTTGATTTGCATGAGTATGTGAAGTTTTTTATTTGCGTGAGTTCTTGAATTGAAGAGGAAGAGGCAAAAAGTTTTGTGTTTGTTTATGCGAATGGGAAGCAAAAGTTTTGGATTGGGTAACACCTAAGGTTTGGATTGGATGATATCAAAACAGTGTGTTTTGAGATGTATTAAAACGGTGAGTTTTATCATGGTCGGTCGGTTCGATTTTTGGTCGGTTGCAAAAAATTGAACCGAAACCGGACCAACCATTATTTAAAACGACCAAAATCGACCATTATTCGGTTCAGTTCAGTTCAGTCAGTTTTGATCGGTTCAATCGGTTTTGGTCGGTTGATTTTTTTTAACACCCCTAGTTATAATTGATTAACATACATTAATGTGCGTCATTTATACATGTTAAAGCCGACATACTTTGCATTATTCGTCACTTTATAACTTTAATATCTTCGTTTGTCCTTCTTTTTAGTGCGTGATTTTTTTAATTTTCAGAGTATGGATCAAAGTTGGATACCTATGCATAATAAAATGTCCAAACCACACATGGAAGGTGCATCAAAAGTCGTTATATTTTCTATGAAAAATGGAGTGCCATAGGCCGAGAGTGGTACCAGTTCTCGTGCATGTGTTGTCGTAATTTGACTGCATTGAATATGGAGATCATTTCATAACACTTACTCCACAATGGTACCATATGGAGCCTTCATGGTGAACTTGATGACATATCCTTTCATTCAGATTAGAGACGGACAATAAGATAGATTATTTAATTTATCTGAATCTTTAGGCTCACTTCAGATATGAAATTACTTGTCTTCAGTAGGAAGGAGAAAGAAATAAGGAACATATATGGGCATCAACGTCAATTGGTAGAAAATTACCGATAAGTTGTCTACGACAGAGTTAACCATGAGCACAGTGGTCATTGATTTTTAGGTGTGGGCGACAACTATTTTTTCAGGATGATATCTAAGAGAAGTTGATTTGAGCAATAAGGTTGTTTTATAGAACCAGGATAAGAAACAAACGGAACCATACAGTACAGCACAAGAGCATATTAGACATTTGGGATAATATTGCCTAGCTACAGCTGAGTTGTCAGCCTTTTAACGTAGCACCATCTGAGTATAATTTTAATCTAAGAGGTGCGCTGAGAATTTATTTTCTCACTCAACTACAATCCGTTACTTTTTAATGTAAAATGACCAAAATACCTTTGATTATAATTTAAAATTATAGAATCATGCCATTAAACTTTTTCTATTGGTTTAAACCGAACTAGGCTGAATTAGACCAGACCGAATTAGTCTGACTCGGTTTGGACCATTCGCCTTCTTCCCTAATCTGGTGTCGATGGCCAAACCAACAGACGCCTTCCGACGAACTACCGCCACACGAGCTCAACGTCGTCGAACTCTTTCCCAAAAACCCTCCACCGCACGAGCCCACCGTCATCGACACCATATTTTTGGAGCTCAGCCATGAACGATCCATCGTCGTCGATGGGATCTTGGACCGACAACGCTCGTGAACGGTGAGGAGAACGGAGAGGCCAATATTATGATTTGGATCCTATTTCTCAAAAGGGTTCATGTCGCCACCTCTAATCGTTCGTCGGACCGGAAGAGCAATATTAATCGAACAATGGCAGCTCCGGAAAGTTCCCGACAAACCAGTTCTGAGTCGGGAAGATTAAGGTCGAAGCCTTTTTTCTTTGCTGCTCGACTCAGATGGAGCTTCTCTTCTCCAACCTCCACCTTCTAGTGACTCTATCGACCTCCTTTCATCCTTCGGAAAACGACAGCGGAGAGAACTCTACCAGACATGAAGCTCTAAATTTGTGCCCCAATTGCAAAATCGAGTTAATGTCACTCGGGCGCAGTGCATGTTGGAGGCGGAGATGCGAAGATAGGGACGATTGGGGAGAGTCCAATTTGGGCAAGGATTTTTCCACCCCAAAGAAGATATGCAAAGGGCTTGACAAGTTTGCTACTGGATAAGACCGAGCAAAGAAAGTGGCTAACTATTGATTTTTTTTTAATTGCCAAAAATGAATCGATTAGTTTGCAGTTCCTTAGTTTCTTAATTATTAGTGAAATCAAACCAAGATGCATATATACATACAATGTTACAATGTCTTACCTTTTTAATTTTTTGTGTGTTTATATTTTATATACCAATTCGGTCCGGTATAATATTCCAGTCAAACTAATAGAGAAATTGTTTAATGGTATGATTTTGTAATTTTGAATAATAAGTAAGGGTATTTGGTCATTTTAGATTCAAAAACTAACTGGAAACTAACGAATTGTAGTGGGGTGAGAAAAAAATTTCTCAACGCACGTCTCAGAACAAAATTATACTCAGATGTAGTTAGGTGAGAAAGCTCACAACTCAACCATAACTACATGAGATTATCTTTAGACTTTTAAAAGAAAACATGTAATTATAATTGTATGTATAAATTTTTTTAATAATTAATGATTAATAAATTTTAATTTAATTATTAATATTATTTGTAGTTACGACGGTTTTAGCGATTGGCTTATTTTTAAGGAACTAGAGAGAATGTCATAAAGAATGTCGAAGCATCATATGCGACATCTTGTGTGACATTGTTGACAACATCTCGGCAAACATCCTGATCGACAGAAATCGGGAAAGTCCAGATTCTGCAGGAAGTACGAAAACGTTTAGGAAATTCAAGAACGACTCCAATTCTGGAAAGAGGAAAGACGGTGATTAAGAGGAAACCCATTAGGGTTAGTACTCATCCTCGATTGCTATAAAATCTTAGGCTACCCCCTTAGCAATCGTGTGGTTCTTTATTTGTTTCCTAGCAATTATTTGCAAAGCTCTTAGACGTGAAGGTTTGCGGGCTGAGAGGTTGCAGATTGTGCTAAGGATATTGTGCATCACCATAACTATTGAGAGTTAGGTGATTGAGGGTTTACTGATCGCGTGAGTGAAGACTGCACGCAACCACAACGTTCAATGACGACTTGAACCGACAGAGCTAGGCGATTGCTCGAAGAGTGGAATCAAGACGGAGTCTTGGATTTAGGGGGAGACCCTGAGATAGGTTGCACTGTAAAATGTAGCATAAAGTATAGATCTAGGGATGATCACAGGTACTTGTATGTTCTGACGAACTACTGATAAGTGAAACCTTTCCACTAGGCTGAGAGCCCCCAAACGTAGGTGACGTTGCACCGAACTGGGCAAACAATATGATGTGTCATTGTTTATAGCTTTATATTTACTGTCCTGGGTTATCTACACAAGAAGTCATACACGGTGTTATAGCTTCATACATAACATTGTATGTGACATCTTGCACGACTAGGTGATCAAAATTTCATTATTCTTCAAAATTGTTTATCTTCCGATTCTCTTCGATTTGATATTATGAACCCGAAACGGAGGTCGCATGAGAGAGTTATTAAATTCGAAAGTTTCAATGTAATTTCAATTATTATTATTAATTACCAATTTATATTATTATTTTAATTATTAATAATTAAGCCGGTCAAATTGAACTAGTTTGACTGGATTCGAATCGGCCAGATTGGTCATATTTCAAATCATAAGCATTAGGGGCATTTTGGTCTTTTCACATCACAATTATGTTAGATTTAAGAGATTAGATACTTATCTGTAAATAATTAAACTTAGGATACCGACAATTTTTTTTTAAACTTGAGGTACTGATTTGAAAATGAGACAAAATTAAGGTACGGACATAGAATTACCCTTAATGCATTTTATAGATACTTCTAGATTTGTTTTGTTTCAAAAATATAATAACTTTGATTTGCTTGTAAAGTAAGTGAAACAATCAAGCACCGTATATACATATTTGGTGTTTTTATTCCATCGCTTTTGTATATATAATTGATACCTCTACAAACCACCAGTACGATACAAATTTAAGAATTACTTTCATCAGTAAAATGATATTAAGTAATGCATTTAATAAATACTTTGATTTGCTAGTAAACTAAGTAAAATAGTTAAATACCATACATATTTGGTGTTTTTATTCGATTTCATGGTGTCTTTATATATTTAATTGATACCAAGTTTAAACTTTTAGGTTGATGATGTAACGTATGATTTTTGACGTTGGAGTTCAAAAACATTAAAGTTTTTTCGTTGAGAATATATAGATTGTGCGTTGAATATACCCACTAAAATGAAATATGTTATCGTCAAAATAAAATCACGATATAATGAACGCGCCAACATTTGGAGAAGGCAAGTTAGGTATTCGCAACAAATGATTATTTAACTATTAACAAAACACTAAAAGGAATCATAATGGTATAAAAGTACAAAAACTCTCACATTTTTTGTGAAAATGTTAAAACTAAATAGATAGGCTGTGAATAATCATACACAATTGTCATTAATGATGAGTTCTAGTTATTTTTCTCAAGACAATAGACTCAAGTTGCGATAAATTGTATGTCTAAATACTTGTGTCAGTCGTTCATCTAAATTTTGTCACCTCAACTTGTCATTTTAAAGTTTTTACATGAATCAAGTGTTAAAAATTATTTATTAGTGATGTATGAAAAAGAGTTAAAAGCTAATAAATAAATTATTTTAAAACATAGCGGAGTGCATATACATATACCTGCATTCGCCAGAGGAGGTCAGAGTTAACCTTAACTTTAAAACAATTGTTAAAGAATTGAAGGCGAGCATGTTCAACCTCGGCGAGGTCCTCAGGTACATCGGCTTCCGGATCGAACTCCCATATTTGCCTACCAACGTAATTGTTGGTGCTGTACACATATGGGTTATTTCCTTTTTCTGCTATCCTCAGCTACCACGTACCTACTGATCTCTTGTAATGGTTCAGAAAATGTAAACTTCGAAGAGAGTTTCGAGAATGAGTGAGAGGTGGCATATACAAATCCTCTCAACCATGGCTTATATAGGCCACAAGAGAGTCACAAAAGGACAGGAGAGTTGTTAACAAAATTATTTTAAATGCCAGAAATGTTATTGTTTCATTTAACATTAGAATAGCTATTGTTTCAAAAAAAAACATTAGAATGGCTATATTCAACATATTTTAGTTATATCCGAAAGTTATTCAAAAGCGTATGTAAATATTGTTGATTCTATAATTATGAAGGATAAGATTTGAGTTTGTTTATGCTATATATAATGATCAGAACGTCGCCAATAAATCACATGACTAGGTGCAATCACGTGATTAGAATTTGGTTTCTTCTTTTTCAAAAATTTAATTAAAATTTAGAAACATAACATTTTAATTTCATTTGTACAAAATTTAGGCATGACTTGTTTTATTCTTATTTCTCTAAATTTGCTTCCCTAAATATTTATGTTGATGGTCTCAATTGTTAAGGCATTTTATCAAAAGATATTATTAAATAAAAGTAATTAAAATTTGGTTTGATAAACAACAACATAAATATTCATTTTATTTATAAATAAACAAGACCTTGGACTTGAGTTGAAAGAGCAATTTTAACAAAACCCTTAACCACTTATTACGGTAAATTTAATTAACATTTAAAAATGCATATAATTTTAGATTCATTTTTACAAAATGTAGGTGCGATAATTGATTCATTCTTATCTCTTTAAGTTCGCTTGCATAAATATTTATGTTGCTGGTCTTATTTCTTAAGGCTTCTTTTATCTAAAAATACTATTAAATAAACATAATTATGAACATAGGTTTTATGCAATTTACCATAATATGTTGATCTCTTATTCATTCCTTATGAGCTATTAAGAACTTAACACATGTCAGGTTTCAGTTCCACCAGTTTGACTGATTAGATTAATTGGTTTAACCATTATTTTAATTTGTTTTTGATTAAATTTTTTATAACTATTATGTTTCAAACTTATAACATATATTTTTAAAACACTTGACCATTTAAAAAAATAAATTTTTACTTTAACAACATTGCTTGTCAGAAGATAAATATAAGAATCACTTTTTGTAACAAAAATAGTTTTAATACCTAGTAGGTTAACTATTTTGACTATAAAAATGTGGTTTATAATACTATTATCTGATACACTTAAATTAATTTAAATACTAGTGATGATATATATGTTGTTTATAAATTATAACTAATGGTTAATTTATAATTTAATCATAAAATATTTTTTAAAAATATTTTATTTTCACTAAATAAACGATGGCGTATATGATAATTTGGTTTACGGTAGATGGGAAATGATGTGGTGTTCAAAATAATAAAATAATTATAATTAAAATATAAATTAACCATTATTTATAATAATAACAGAATATATCATGAATAATATTTAAAATAATTGAAGTATATTAAATAATACTATTATAAACCCTGACTGGTATAGGATAATTAGGTGCAAATCTGCGAATACATGTTGTCTACACGATCTTGAATTCAAGCGCTGAGATGAAACTGAATTATTAATGACGTGGAGCGTAATTATTGTTTCTTTCATACCTAATAAAACACGCTAAGTCTTGTTTTGAGGGTCTATACGCCATTTAACATCTTACTAGAATTTGAATTGAGACTTTTCACCTTTATACTCGGTGACTTGCAACAAAAGATTTTCTTTCTCGCTTATTCAACTTTTGCGGAAAAATTTGAAGCGAGACAGTTAATTTGTTCTTGATTCTATTTGGCCATGATTTGATTGAAACATTAATTTTTCATATCACATAATTTATAGAAGTACCCACGTAACAAATCATGATTATATAGAGTGATTTTAATTTGAGCATGATCATATTTAATGGTTTCATTACTCCATTATTTATTTAATTGGATGGTCGTGAGTCCATGTCACCATTCCTCCTTAGTTCCATGCATCAGATCAAGTGTTTTTTTGTTTTCGTTATGACAATATGCATTCACTGATTAGTTACTATTATATGTTTTCTTTTGTTCATAATTTATTGTTACATTTTGCATGTATCACTAATCCCATAATTTCATTTTCATGAGTCATTCAATAAAAATAAACTTGTGTTTATGGATCAATAGAACCATATAACACACCCATGAAACAATGAAAATATTGTACGCATATAACACTACTAAAGAAAATATGGAAACAAATAACAATGCCAATGAAACAATGAAAGGAACAATGGAACCATATAACACTCCTAATAGAACAATGATTTTTGTGAACACAATTGATGATTTTTGTGATAATCAAGCCAACGCATATAATTCATCTGTTTTTGTCAACATCAGCCAGTATATCAATCCAAAAATGGAGGAGTATAGATCTTCATAAACCGATGTTCATAAATATCAATGGAAACGTCAAAATAGTTTTGAAAAAGCATCCAATAAACCATTTTCATGTCAAATCACGTGATCACATATATGAAAACATGAAATTCAGAAGGTATCGATCTACCGTTGTCGTCGACGATAGGATTCAGCAATTCGGAAGGAGTCGCCACCATTTTGAGTCGACTAGAGATTCAGAGATTTGAAATTAGTCAAATGGAAATATTGATTTCGCACATGTCATGGAATCCTTCTAATTTATAACGCATTTTCTTATTTTAACGAACTCAATTGATTATCTCAATCCCACATATTTCCAAACACACCGTTTTAAATATTGTTCATAATATTCAGTTTATGAATAATTGCATTAATCTACACCATTAATTATTTACATACAATGGATAAAATTTACTCCTAAATTTATATCTAAGCACCCATTTCTCAAGGAGTGTATCACGTGAAGTGTTTCCTTCAAACGTAAATGTTATAAGTTTAAATTGACTTTGAACTTGCCATTTTCTTGCAAAATACGTACATTTGACAAAATAAGACGAAAAATTTCCATGAAATAATACTTTTTAAAAATTAAAATTCCAAAATTATTTTTTAATCCGAATTCGTCGACTTTTATTCTCTTGTACGTCATTTATGTCGTTCTGTGAGAGTTTATATCTAGATGAGTTCCGAGTAAAGAGAAAAATCAGCAAGCTCTAGTGGAAAACATTAATTTTTATTTTGATTTAAAAAAATGAAATGAAGGGCATTTTAATTATTTTTTGACAAATGTACACATTTTGCAAAAAGAAGAAAGTAAAGTCACATCCACTTTTTCTAAAATTGAAAGTTCACAACTACTTGTTGGAAATATTGAAAAGTTCATAGCAACTTTTTGCAATTTACGATAAAATAATATAACTCCACATCTTTAGGGATGGACATAGTTGCGGAACTGGACCGAAGCGTAGATTTTCGGGGGGCCACGGACCGTGGCCCCTTAGTGCGTCCTTTTCCTTGCTTCACTATTCTTCAACAAGAATCGTGCGTTGACTGACGAGGTGGCCACCGGTCGTGGCCCTCGGCCACGATCAGAGTCTTCATGTCCAAGTTATGTTCACGACCTTGGACGTTCTCCAGTGGGGTCGTGGCCATTTGGAAACTCAACGCAGACTTGGGGTCTCGGGTCTTCACCACGGGGGAGTGGCCCTCACTTCGCCACAAGAGGGTCACGGACAGTGGCCCTCAGCCACGGTGGAGACTATATTTGGGCTGCAACAATGGGTTTTGAGGCCCGTGATCACTAGCCACGAGAGTGGCCATTGGTCACGTGGTAGACCCGAAAAAGTGCTAAAATGGTCAAAAATCTGCACAAATCACTCAAAGTACCCGTGAAGCAAAAGATAGACAAAATGAGGGTGTCAAACACCAATATGGGACGAAAATGATGTAAAAATGTGGAAATTTAGTATTGAAAAAGTGGTGTAAAACACGCTCATCAGTTACCTCCGCGTACGAGTTCACATTCCTAATGACAAGTCATTAAAAACGCGTTTGAAGATCTAACGATACTTTGGGCAAAACACACTTGGTTAACTATCGGTATGATAAATTGCCCATATTATGTTTCTATTGTGACAAACTTGAACACACAGATCGGTTATGTACCGAAATACATCTGAAGAACTTGGAGAACATAGGAAGCCTTACGAAATTTTGATGAGAGGAGAGAACTGAGGGAAAGGATCAGAGGATGAACGTTGGTTACTATCCGGTTTGGGCGAACGACGACCTGTTGATAGGATGGCGGGGGTAATGGGAGAAAATAACAAACTCAGAAGTTAGAGAATAACACATTTTGCAATAGGGGAGATTTGTAGGAAATGTACCCTAAAGGTTTTGTCTTCTGTTAGTAGCAATAAAATCAACATTTTATTATCATTTTGTTGTGGTAATAAGTCAAGCATAATTGCATATAAGGTCATCGAGTGTGTCATCACTGATAGTAGAACCCTTAGATACGCACAGATTTATACTTGACATGTCCCTGGTCAAATACTTACAAAGCGACCAGTATGAGGATGACTGTTGATCACGCTCTACTGATTATAGGTATAGGTGTACTAGGTCAGATCATAGATATCACTTGGGAAGTGATAATGGACGACTCGATCTGAGTATGGGACATAGACATAGTCATGAACGTACTCAAGTTGTCGTAGCATAATTGAATCCTTACAGACTTTGGAGTCTTCATTGATTCCTATATGACAACTAGAATAGTTTGACATGCTCATCTATGTTGTTGTAAATGGCTACAAAAGAAGTATGATTGGCTATGTGACGAATCATATGAGGGACACAATTGACGGTCAAGGGATTTGTCCCTCACACACTAGTGGGAACGATATCTGTTTAGGCCTTTTGATGAGAATGAATGAGAGAAAGTGTGCGGCCGCACTAGTGGTAAAAGTGATTATCATTCTCAGTCATCTCGGGATGAAGACACGGGTTTGGACGAAATAAAGATGACGACTCTATGCCTTATGTTCAAAAAAGATATCTAGTGACAAAGAGATTATGGTAGTTACAACAAAGGTTAAGTCGAATCACAAATCATCATGATCGTTGGGTAATCATAATGTCTTATTAGAGACTGTTAGGATTATGCCCTAGTCCAATGTAATCCCTCAATCTATATTGTAACGTACATCATTTTTCGATATAATAAAAGACATTATATTACTAATGTGTTGTAGTAGTATATCTAATGTGATTTGATCTATATAATTATGTGTAAAACCACTTATAGTAGAACTATAGATCAGAAACAATTGCATTCGATAAGTCCCTGATCAGCTAAGCTTCTTCAGATGCGATCAGTATGAGACTAAGTCCTTGTGATCATGCTCTGCTGGTAATGGCAAAGTGCATTCCGGAGTTATATCATAGATATCATCAGGTCGATGATATCGGACAACCCGATTGTGAGTATGCAACATAGATCCAGTTATGAGATACTCACAGATCGTAGCTTGTCATTATATCTTAAGACCAAAGAGTCTTTGTGTACACTGTGTAACGAAAACCTAAGTTTGACTTAGTCTAATGTTACCTGTAAAAGGTTAGCTATAACGGCTTTGATTGGCTTGGATATTAATTGCATTTGTGAACTCGAAAGACGTTTGAGGGATTTATCACTCATACTCCGGTATGAGAAAGATATCCGTTTAGGCCACTTGATGAGTATGACTGAAGGAATAGCACGGTCGTGCAGGTGATACCTTAGTATCAGTTTTCAGTCATCTTAGATATCAAGAAACAGTGATTGATAAATTATGATGACAGTTCTATGCATATTGATCAATCTGGATATCAGTTTGATAAAAGGACAGTGACATGTACGATAATAGGTTAAGTCGAATAATCGATAATCACAAACGTTGGGTAATCATAATGTCTTGCTAGAGACCACTTATGATGGAAAAGATAAAATAGTAATTTTACTAGTCTTCCATCGGGTCGAGAGCCTAGAGATTCACACGCATTAAGTACAATACGTGACAAATAAGCATGGATGGAAATTGGAAGAATCCGATATTCAGTTTAGTCAAATTGAAAACGATTCGGTTTATTTCTGGCCTAGGTTTTTAACCAGACGGTTGAAGAAATCGAGTTGGGGAATTTGAACCGGTTTAGCTAAACCATAATTAGAACTCAATGATATGGGTTTTAATTTGGATTTAGTTAAACGGGCTTGAAGCCCATTTAGGGTTTTAATTCATGAATGGGGCAAGAGTGCAATTATGAGTTTAAATGGGTAAGATGTGTATTTATTTATTTGAAATTTAAAATCAGATTTTTTGTGATAATTACACAATATTTTCCTTCCCCTTTTAGCTCATTTTTTTGGCAATCTCTCCCTCTAATCCCACTCTCATTGCCGACCCTCTTGATCATTCCTCCGTTGCCAATTTTGTTTCATTCTTCTCATATTCATTAGCAAGTGTGTGAGAGAAAACCAATTGAGGTTGTTCTGCTAGTGTGGACTGGATAGAGAAACACTCATTTGTGTTTTAATCGATTAAGAAGCTAAATTTTCAGATTTCAAAAGTTTTATAACATGCAGAATTTCTCATGAAGATTCAAGTTTATTTTTGATTCCCATGGTTCAATTACGCTCCGCTGCATGAAATTATTGTTTGGAACCCATGAGAATCCCTTTCAGTGGTATCAGAGCATGGTTATTATGAGATTAATTCATTGTGTATAATATGAAATTCTTATTTATGTTCTTGTGTTCATCATTTGAATATGCATGAAATTGAAAAAAAATTAAGATTTAATTGATTTTGAAAAATTGCAAAATTAATTTTTTGGGGCTGTTTCGAGTTAGCCATGGCCGAGCCATGGCTAACCAGGGTCGAGACCCTTGGTTGACCATGAATGCTAGGGCAGACCATGGTCAGCACCAAGGGCCGACCAGGTTGCCTACGGGCGACCATGATAGCCCTCGCGGGCCACCATGGTCGCTACCGCGGGCGACCATGGCAGCCCTCGCGGGCCACCATGGTCGCTCCCGTGGGCGACCACGGTCAGCCCCGTGGGCTGTAGGGATTTGGAGCGTTCAAGATCATCAAGATAGCGGAAGCATAAACAATACAAACTCCAAAAATTGTCCAAGAACATAAACCATTAAATCTCAAGGAAAACTTATTACACACGAGTTTACCTTTTTGTTTTGTTGAATATAGAAAGAAGAACAAGATGATCTTCTTCTCTAGAGCAAGTCCACACCAAGAGGATGATCCTTAAGATCCAACACACTTAGCCTACTAGAACTAAAGTGTGAAGAACAAGAGAGCAAAGGGAGAGGGGAGAGGGAGTGGCCGGCCAAGTGAGGAAGAAAGAGAGAGTGAGTTCTCTTGTGTGTTATTTTTGTCTACTTCATCAACTCATAAAGCTTGATTGATTAAAGTAACAAATGATGAAGACATGGGTTAAAAGGCAAGTCATCACCTAAACCCCCAAATCACTCTTTATCATAATCAACAACACCAACTAAGCATGGTGTGTGGCCCCCACACTTGGACCCACCAAGTGGCCGGCCACATAGGGCATATTGGGCCTTGTTGGGCCAGCTTAGTGACCTCATGGGCCAAGCCCAATGGGCTCGCCCATGCGGTCGCGTGCCGTGTCCAAAAATTATCCGACCCTTTGTCGTCACTTATCAAACAAAGTCTGACGCGACATCGAAAAAAAACTCAGTTTTCTCGATTCGCTAATCATTCTCACAAAACTGAACCCATGGCCTAAAACCCTTAGTTTTGGCCATGTCTTACTCCTCAAGAAACGCCAATGTTTCCTTGTCTCAAGTTATCCATATTGTATGTGTGTGACCGTCTAGGCTCATGCCACCGTTGGCAGATCGGCACAAGAGATATCTCTTGCCCGATCCATCATAAGTGGTCTCTAGTAAGACATTATGATTACCCAAGGTGCATAATGATCGATGATTCTATTTAATGTTGTCGTACAAGTCACTATCTTATTATCTCTAGACATCCTGATTGATCAAAAGGCATAGAGTCGTCATCCTTTTTTAATCAATCATTGTTACTTGATATGCGAGACGACTAAGAACTGATAACTCGTATCACTGGCATGGCCATGCATTTCCTCTCAGTCACTCTGGATCAAGCGGCCTAAACGAATATCTTTCCCATACCGTAGTACGAGGGATAAATCCCTTAGCCGTCTTTCGTGTCACTCATGCAATCCGTTCCGCCACCTAATCATGCCCGTTATTGCAATCCTGTTATGGAAAGCGTTAGGCTCAAGTCAAAGCCTTACGTCGACCGCATAATGATCACAAAGACTCCTTGGTCTAAGGATATTGTGAAAAGCTATTGCATTTGAATATGTTCATGGCTTAATCTATGAAACACTATTCAAAGCGGGTCGCCCGATATCAATCACCTCATGATATCTATGATATGTTTCCGGGTCCCACATCCCTATGATAAGCATAACTACATCATTGAGAACCATCCTCATACTGGTCGCTTCGATTGAAGCGTATATTGACCAGGGACTCGTTAAGTGTGATCCGTATAGATTTATGGTTATACTACTTTAGTGGTCATATATCAGATCATGCTTAACATATTACTTCAACACATAAGTAATACAAAGCCGTTTTATTTATTACAAACGATGATAAATATACATAGACATTTATAACCTACTCTAGCACATTGGACTAGGGCACAAAATGCTATCAAGACTGTTGCCGGGGCAGAGACGGGTTGGTCACATGACCGGGGCCAACCCGTGGCCACGACCCAGCCCGGTGTCGGCTTTCCGAGAGTCACGTCTCGGACCTCACAAATCCAATAATTTTCGAAAAAATCCAAATTTAAAATATTTTCCAAAATTACATTTTTCATGGTATAATTAAACCCATACACGAAAATTAAATAATTGAAACACTCAGGCATGTTAAACATCAAAAAACCGAAAACACACAACGATCTCGAAGAGGTAGACTGCCTCTGATACCACTGTTGGGTTCCGGGGCATCCAAATCAAGTTCATGGCAGCGGAAGCAACCTATAAACAGCCCAAAACATGCACAAGATCTACTACCATGTTAGATCCTTAGAAAATCGAGTTTTCGGGTTTTACCTTGAATCTGTCCAGAAAAAGATTTTGCAGAACCGTTGACTTTCCGACCTTGTAGCTCCCAAACCAGCGCTCTTTTTGAAAATCAGTGTTTCACAAACATTGCAGCCCTTTGAATTATCTTTCCAACTCCGCCAGTGTCAGTTTGATCAGAGCTCGGACGAGGCAGTTTGGGCTAACGCCATTTCGGTTCCCGGAATTGGAAAATCTGGACAGTTTCTTCAATTCTTGCTTGAATCACCTCATTTTTGGAGAACAAGAGATGGAGGGAGGGGCGGAGCTTGGCCGGCCACCTCATTTTTGGAGAAGATGAATGAATAGCAAAAATGTTGTGTGAGAATGATGATATAATTTGGGTGATGGTGGTGATGATATGATGAGAGTATGGCCCAACCATGCCTAGCCCATGCTTGCCCATACCTTGCCCATACCTTGCACATAGCTCTCTAACTCATCATCCTTATGACAAATGCCACATAATCACCAACACCTAATAGGCATGGCCATGGCCCCAAAAGTTGGCCGGCCATATTGGGCCATAAATGGGCCGGCCACCTTGGCCTAATGGGCCGAAGCCTAATTGCTTCGGCCATGTGGCCTCGTGTCGCGTCCAATTATTATCCGACCCCTTTTCCGAACTTATCAAACAAAGTCCGATGTGACATCGACGAAAAACATAGTTTTTCTCGATTCGCAAACCATTCTCACCTACACGAGCCCATGGCCCAAAACTCCCGGTTTTGGCCATTTCTCGTGTCTCAGGAACTGCCGACCTTTCCTTATCTCCCAAAAACCCATATCATTGGTGTGTGACCCTTTTAGGCTCATTCCACATTGGCAGATTGGCATAAAACTCCATTTTACCCGATCCATCATTAATGACCTCTAGTATACCATTTTACCCATTGTGCGTGATAATCGAACTAATCGACTTAACCTCTTGTAGTACATGTCGCTATCCTTTTATCGCCTGGTATCCAGATTGATCATAAGGCATAGAGACGTCACCCTTATTTAATCAATCTCTGTTTCTCAATCTGTGAGATTACTGAATACTAATAACCCGTATCGTTGGCATGGCCATGCCCTCCCTTCAGTCAATCTCTATCGAGTGGCCTAAACTAGTACCTATCTCATATGGTAGTATGAGTGATAAATCCCTTAGCCGCCTTTCGTATCAGTCATACATTCCGTCTCCATGTTAATTATGTCCGTTATGGTTGTCTTGTTATGGACAACGTTAGGAACAAGTCAAACGCGGTGCTTTACTGTACATCGATCACAAAGACTCCTTGGTCTAAGTATACGACGACAAGCTACCACAATTGAACGTGTTCATGACTGTATCTGTGCAACACCATTAAGAGGGGATCTTCCAATATCACTTCCCAAGTGATATCTATGATCTGATTCTGGGGTCCCATCCCAATGGCAAATAGAACTATACCATAAAGAATCATCGTCATACTTGGTCGCTTCAATGAAGCATATTTGACCAGGGACCCGTTAAGTGTGATCCGTACAGATATATGGTTCTACTACTTTGGTGGACATATATCAGATCATACTTAACCTAATACTTCAACACATAAGTAATATAATGCCGATTTTATATATTGCAAACGATTATTAATATATACAAACATTTACAGTCTAATACAATTGGACTAGGGCACAGAAATGCTTACAAATTGCAACCCTAATTCTATGAATAAACCTTTTATTCATCATTATCGTTCATATTAATCAAATCACTATTTAGTTAATTTCATGCATTCTAGATTAATCTTAATCATGCAAGTCTAACAAAAAAAATCATGCATACAGTATCTAATATTATCATGCATAATTCAATTAAAATTAAATTGCAGCCAGCTTCTGATACCACTGCTGGGAAACGAGAGATCTCGTTCATGCGCAGCGGAAGTAAATAACAAAATCAATCATGTTTCCTAGTAAGGATCTATTGCATGTTTAAGTTTAATTGATGAAAGGGTTAGAAACTTTCAATTACCTCTTGTAAATTCGGCTTTACCAAACCTTTGAGAGTGCACAGTTTCTTCATGAATAAATCAAAAGCGTCTCCTTCGGGAAGCACTCCCTACCGGTATCCACACAAGCGAGCCTTGATCGAAGTTTGAGGAAGAAAAATTAACTACGAATCACACTTTAGGGTTAAAACTAAGGGTTAGGATATTATTTTCAATAAAATCCTATTTTACTCTAAGATCCTAATTTAGAAAATACCCCGAAATTTGTGCTCACAATTCCCTTTTCCTTAATAGTCTCAGATTTCAAAAATCCAAACCGAATAAGTAAAGGAAACTTTGTATTTCCAGTTTTGACGACAAAACTTGCGCGACCCTTATCTCTCTGGTTCAAAGTCTGATTGACCCGAAACTGCGCCTGATTAAAGAGGGATCAAAAAGCTTCAACTTTTGTGAAATAGAGTTTTTGCTTTAGAGCCCTAGTTTGGGAGATACGAGGCTCGAAATCTGACTTATCTCTAGATTCGGGAAAACGTGTTTTTCACTTATTCCCCCTAATGGGCTTCATAAGCCCACTTGCTTCACGCTTTCTCTTTGTGTGTGACTCTGTAGGCTCATGACTCATTGGAAAATTGCCCAAAATCCCATTTGGTTCATTCATCACAACTGAGCTAATAGGGGAAGGAAAATATTGTGTAACTATCACAAAAAATCTGATTTTAAATTTCAAATAAATAACTACACATCTTACCCCTTTAAACTCATAACTGCACTCTTGCCCCCATTCATGAATTAAAACCATAAATGGGCTTCAAGCCCGTTTAGTTAAATCCAAATTAAAACCCATATCATTGAGTTCTAATTATGGTTTAGCTAAACCGGTTCAATTTCCCCAATTCGATTTCTTCAACCGTCTAGTTAAAAACCTAGGCCAGAAATCAACCAAATCGTTTTCAATTTGACTAAACTGAAAACCGGATTCTCCCAATTTCCATCTATGCTTATTTGTCATGTATTGTACTTAATGCCTAGTTCCAACCTAAGTTCCAATCTACCCCCATAGACTTCACGTCTGCCTCATACTTGGGCTGCGGTAAAGCCTTCGTCAAGGGATCAGGAACGTTGTCATTAGTCGGTACATAAGTAATCTCCACATTGTAGGGTTTTGGAGCGTTTTAGATCATCGAGATAGCGGAAGCATTAACAAAAGCAACTCCAAACCTTGTCCAAGAAGAAGAACCATTAAATCTCAAGGCAAAAACTATTCCATAAGAAATTTACCTTTTAGTCTTTGTTTAATCAATAAAGAAGAACTATGTGGTCTTCTTCTCTAGAGCAAGTCCACACCAAGAGAATGATCTTTAAGATCCTTCACTTAAAGTCTACTAGAACAATTAAGTGAAGAACAAGAGAGCAATAAGAGAGAGCAAGAAGAGTGGCCGGCCACAAGAGTGAGAAAGTGAGGTTGATAGTGTGAGTGATTAATCCAAAAAGATCTACTTCATCAACTCATAAGCTTGGGTCAAAAAGTGAAAGCATGGGCTTAAAGGTGTCATTACCCATACCCCTTAAATCACTCACCTCTTAATCAACAATCACCAACTAAGCATGGTGTATGTGGCCCCCACCCTTGGACCCACCAAGGTGGCCAACCACTTGGGCTTATTGGGCCCAAAATGGGCCTTTGTTGGGCCGGCCATGTGACCTCATGGGCCGAGCCCAATGGGCTTACTCATGTGGTCTCGTTCCGTGTCCAAAAGTTGTCCGGCCCTTTTGTCGTTACTTATCAAACAAAGTCCGACGCGACATCGACTAAAATCTCAGTTTTCTTGATTCGCTAATTATTCTCTCAAACCGGACCCATGTCCCAAAACCTTCAGTTTTGTCCATGTATTGCTCCTCAAGAAACGTTAAGGTTTCCTTGTCTCAAGTTATCCGTCTTGTATGTGTGTGACCTTCCAGACTCATGCCACCGTTGGCAGATCGGTGCAAGAGATCTCTCTTGTCCGATCCATCATAAGTGGTCTCTAGTAAGACGTTATGATTACCCAAGGTGCATGATGATCGATGATTCGATTTAACCTTGTGCGTACAAATCACTATCCTATTATCTCTAGATATCCCGATTGATCACAAGGCATAGAATCGTCATCCTTGTTCAATCAATCATTGTTACTTGATATGTGAGGTGGCTGAGAACTGATAACCCGTATCATTGGCATGACCATTCTCTTTCTCTCTGTCACTCCCGATCAAGAGGCCTTTAATGGATATCTTTCCCATACAATAGTGTGAGGGATAAATCCCTTAACCGTCTTTCGTGTCACTCATGCAATCCGTTCCGCCACCCAATCATGCCCGTTATTGCAATCCTGTTACGGAAAGCGTTAGGCGCAAGTTAAAGCCCCATGTTGACTGCATAGCGATCACAAAGACTCCTTGGTCTAAGGATATCGTGACAAGCTATCGCATTTGAATATGTTCATGGCTTAATCTATGAAACACTATTCAAAGCGGGTCGTCCGATATCAATAACCTCATGATATCTATGATATGGTTCCGGGATCCCACATCCCTATGATAAGCAGAACTACATCATTGAGAACCATCCTCATACTGGTCGCTTCAATTGAAGCGTATATTGACCAGGGACTCGTTAGGCGTGATCCGTACAGATTTATGGTTCTACTACTTTAGTGGTCATAAATCAGATCATGCTTAACATATTACTTCAACACATAAGTAATACAAAGTCGTTTTATTTATTACAAACGATGATAAATATACATAGACATTTATAGACTACTAGCAATTGGACTAGGGCACAAAAATGCTATCAATCTCCCACTTGCCCCTAGTTCCAATATAAGTCCCAGTCTATACCCATTGACCTAACATGTTTGTCATGTTTCGCTTGAGGAAGAGCCTTTGTCAAGGGGTCGGCTATGTTATCATCAGATTCAACGTAGTGGATCTTCACGTCACCTCTAGCAACTATGTCGCCGATGACGTGATACTTCCTGAGTACATGTTTGGATCTGTCATGTGCCCTGGGTTCCTTAACTTGCGCAATGGCCCCGGTGTTGTCACAAACTCAGATTCCGTTGTAGAGTCGGCGATGGTGTCCTGCTTCTTTCTTTTCTAGCTGAATGCTCCACCATTCAACGTAAACACATATCCCAACTGACTCTTAAAGTCATCAGGGTTAGTCTGGAAACTAGCGTCAACATATCCTTTGACGACTAGATCATCATCACTCCTTCCCTCGTATACAAGAAAAGTGTCTTTGGGTTTTCTCAAATATTTGAGAATTGCCTTGACTGCAATTCAGTGTTCCTCACCGGGTTTGGATTGACGTCTACTGGTACAACTTAGGGCGAACGAGACATCCGGTCTTGTACATATCGTGGCATACATTATGGACCCTATTGCCGAAGCATATGGGATCTCATTCATTCTTTTTAGCTCTTCAAGTGTCTCAGCACACTGATTCTTACTAAACTTTATGCCATGACGCATGGGCAGCAGTCCTTCCTTGGAATTATGCATTGAGAATCTTCTCAATACTTTGCCTATATAGGTGCTTTGACTTAAGCCCAAGACCCGCTTGGCACGATCTCTATATATCTTAATCCCCAAGATATAAGAAGCCTTGCCTAATTCCTTCATTGTGAAACACTCACCTAACCAAGCCTTTGTCAAGAGAAAGGTAAGGACGTCGTTTCCAATGAGCACTATGTCATCGATATAGAGCACCAAAAAGACTACCTTACTCGCATCTGCCTTTTTATACACGCAAGGTTCATCACCGTTCTTGATGAAGCCAAACTGTTTCACAGCTTCATCAAAATATTGGTTCCAACTCCGAGATGCTTGCTTCAAACCATAAATTGATTTGAGCAACTTGTAAATCTTTCCCTTATTCTTTGGATCCTCAAAACCCTCAGGCTAGGACATATAAACGTCCTCAGCTAACCTCCCATTAAGGAAAGCGGTTTTGACGTCCATTTGCCATATCTCATAATTATGATAAGCTGCTATGGCAAGTAGAATGCGAATAGATTTGACCATAGCTACTGGAGAAAAGGTTTCCTCATAGTCAATTCCGTGGATTTGTCTATAACCTTTTGCTACTAGTCTTGCTTTATAAGTATGAGATTTACCATCCGTGTCTATCTTTATTTTAAACATCCATTTACACCCAATGACTTTTAAGCCAGGGGTTTGATCCACCAAGTCCCACACTTGATTATCTGACATAAATTGCATTTCTTCCCTCATGGCTTCCAGCCATTTCTCATAATCGGTTCCGTCCATGGCCTCTTGAAAGGTAGCTGGATCATTGTCCACTAACACCAAATCATCACCTCTAGTTACTAGAAAACCGTATCTGATAGGTGCATGACTGGTCCTTTCAGACCGCCTTGGACCGTCCTCATTAACTGTAGCTATTGGTTCTTGCTCAACGACCACTTCTGGCTCTAGTTCTTCTAAGGGGTCGTCTAGTGGTTCCTGAGCGACTATCTCATCAAGAATTTCATCAAGATGAATAGTCCTCCAACTGAATGCCTTGGAAATAAATTCCTTTTCCAAGAATATCCCACCTCGGGCGACGAATATTTTGTTTTCGCTCGGTTTATAGAAGTAGTATCCCTTTGTCTCTTTGGGATATCCAACGAAAGTGCACTTATCTGACCTTGGTTCGAGCTTGGTTGCAAGCAACCGTTTTACAAAAGCATCGCAACCCCAGATTTTCAGGAAGGACAAAACGGGTTCCTTCCCGTACCATTTCTCGAATGATGTCCCTTCTACTACTTTTGACGGAGCCCTACTTATTATGAACGCGGCCGTTTGTAGAGCGTATCAGAACGGAGTGCCTTAATACTTTTTCCGAGTTGGTTTTCTACCTCAGTCCTATACTCTTTGAATTTATCAAAAGCTTCGGACTTATGCTTCATGAGATAGACATAACCATATCTACTGAAATCATCAGTAAATGTGATAAACTAGCCTAAACCACCTCTGGCTGGTGTACTCATTGGTCCACATACGTCTGAATGTATTAGACCCAATAGATCACCTGCCCTCTCACTTATACCGGTGAAGGGCGCTTTAGTCATCTTGCCCATTAAATAAGCCTCGCATCTTTCGATCGTTTGGAAATCGAATTGACTTAGAAGTCCTCGCTTATGAAGCGCTGAGATGCGTTTCTCATTTACGTGACCTAAATGACAATGTCAGATTAGAGTTTGGTCTAAATCATTAGTTTTAAACCTCTTAGAATTAACATTATAGAGCATGTTGGATTACGAGTTTTTCATATTTAATATGTATAAACCTCAAACGGTGTGAGCATTTCCATAATACATGTTATTGCGCATAATATTAAAACACCCGTTCTTAATATCAAAATAATAACCTTCTTTTTCAAAGAAGGAATATTGATACAATATTCCTGCTGAAAGCATGTACGCAAAACACATCTAGGAGTTCTATTACAAGCCCACTGGGCAAAACAAGATCAACTGAAGCCACAACAGTTGCGGCAACACTCACGTTGTTCCCAACTCTTAGGTCCACCTCGTTTTCGCCCACATCTCCTCTACTACGCAGTAACTGCACATCCACACAGACATGAGACTCAGCTCCAGTGTCTAGTACCCAAGCATTTACAGTAGAAAGATTTAGCTCTAATGGAATACCTGATGAAGTAGCGGCCCCACCGCCCTTCTTCTGATCTTCCTTCAGCTACTGACAGTCCTTTTTCCAATGACCAGGCTTTTGGCAGTAGAAACAGACCGACTCCTTTACCTTCCCCTTGCCCTTTTTGGGCATGGAAGGTTTAGGAAGAAAAGGTCGTCTGTTCTTCCCTGCCAGATGCATTGGGCCTTTAACCTTATCACCACCAGCTTTGAAGCCGGATCCCTTCTTCACCATAAGAACACCTTTGGGCTCACTGCCCCTTATGCTCTTCTCGGCAGTCTATAACATGCTGTGCAACTCCGATGCGGTCTTGTCCATGTCATGCATGTGATAGTTCATGACGAATCCACCATATGCACGAGGAAGGGATTGCAGAATGAAATCCGTAGCCATCTCCTTTTCCATAGTCATTCCGAGACTAGTCAGATCATGCGTAGGACGTGTGGACCTACGGAGCTGCCTGCTGACATTTTGCAGGCAATGAGTTCTCGGAGAACAGTGTAATTTTCAATACGTACTTTCTCCTTGAACATATCCTTGATCAGTGCAAGCATTGCAAAAGGATCATGGGATAGCTCCATAAACTGTTTCTCGAGGTCCGCCTCCATACAACCCAGCATGACACACACAACGTCGATAGAGTCGCTAAGGTGTTTCTGGTACGCATCCTTAACGACCCTCGTTGCGTTGGCAGCTAGCTCCACCGGGATAGCCTTGTTTAGGATGTACTCCCTGCGTTCCAACTTTAACACAAGTCGCAAATTTCTGTCACAGTCCAGATAATTTGTTCCATTGAACTTACACTTATCAAGTATAGCCCTCAATGAGAAATTAGACGAGTTTGTTGAATTACAAGCCATTTCTACACGAAGAAAGTAAATTTAATCAGAAAAGTTGAATAAATTTACGAAGATCCGAATTAAACACTAACCATCCGATTCTAAGGTTTAGAATCTTTAAATCAAGATCTCTAATTTGTCAATTGAAGTACGCTAAGACGCACCGCTCCAATTGACCCATATGGGTAGGACGTCTATCCAATTATAACCTGTATAATTCTTGGTCAGGGTATGTGCAAAAGCACACAACTTACCCTTTTGATGCCCCAGCTCGACCTCAGGCCGAGAATCGTGGCCGAGTCAACCAACCTTCACAAATGTATCAGTTTTGTGCAGATGCTCCGCTAAGGCGCACGTTATCCCACAAGGTTGACCATTCCATATAGAACCCATTCTATCGATGCTCTGCTAAGGCGCACGACACCAAGAGAATGTTTCTACATGGGTGTGAATTTGGGTGGCATCTCACATGACGCAAATTATTTGGTGATTAGGTCGTGTTTAATAATTCGAAAGTATTTTGGTACAATTAGGAACCCGTCATTAGTAACCCGTGTTGTGACGTTTCTAATTATATCATATACTATCTTCTTTTGAAGCCGTCATTTGGAACCCGTGCAAACACGTTTCAAATTGAACTCATCCATCACAACCCGTGCGATGATGGTTTACAACGCTTTAAACATGAAAAAAAATTAAAATAGTTTTTAATCTTTACATGTGAGGTGATGGCTTATAAACTCATAAGCTAAGCATGCAAGCATATATATTATTATGTAATAATTCAAGCAAGCAAGCATAAAGCGTTTAAATATTCATCAACAGCCCATCATATCCTTAAGATTCTACGAGACATTACATCTTCTCGTCTTTCTCATTCGAGCTCCCACTAGCTCTTGGACTTCCTCTAAGACCGTCATTGTGCTCGATTTTCCATTCTTCTCGACTTTGAGTAGAAATTACAATTAATACTCGGTTCATAGATCGGATAAAAAATAATTACACTTTAAGGGCTCGAATGAAAGAATAATTACACGTTAACACTAACGGTATGCAAACCGTGAAAGCGATAAAATTCTAATGGGCTATTAATGCATCATAGATCTCATCACATCATCCAACATGTTATCACACAAACATGTCATCAAATATTATGCAATATTCAAGTTTTAATTTTTCCAAGTTGCTTGGTCGGGTTTATCGAAACTAGATGTTTTCGAAAAACGGTTTATCGAAACTGATCAAATTTGAAAGTTTTCGAAATATTTGATCGCGGGTTTGTGCCACAGATCAAAAATCACCGTGCACGAACCAAGTCGGGTCGAAGACCATTGGGCGGAGCCCAAGCTCACGGCCCGGTTTGGGCTTTGGAAACCCCAAACCTGGGCTTGCCTCCCCTCTCGTCCAAGAACAAGAACCATTAAATCTCAAGGCAAAATCTATTCCACAAGAGTTTACCTTTTAGTCTTTTTTGAATAAAAAAAGAAGAACTAGATGATCTTCTTCTTTAGAGCAAGTCCACACCAAGAGGATGATCCTTAAGATCCTTCACACTTAGCCTACTAGAAGTAATGTGTGAAGAACAAGAGAGTAAAGAGAGGAGAGAGAGAGGCCGGCCAAGAGGGTGTGAGTGAGAGAGTGAATGAATTATTTTTCTTTTTGTCTACTTCATCAACTCATAAGTCATGGTTGATTAAAGTAACTAATGATGAAAGCATGGGTTAAAGGCAAGTCATCACCTAATCCCCTTAAATCACTCTCCTCTTAATCAACAACACCAACTAAGCATGGTGTGTGCCCCCCACAATTGGACCCACCATTGTGGCCGGCCATAAGAGGCTTTGGGGCCTTGTTGGGCCGACTTGGTGACCTCATGGGCCGAGCCCAATGGGCTCGCCCATGCGGTCGCCTGCCGTGTCCAAAAATTACCCGATCCTTTTGTCGTTACTTATCAAACAAAGTCTGACGCGACATCGACGAAAAACTCAGTTTTCTCGATTCGCTAATTATTCTCACAAAACCGAACCCATGGCCTAAAACCCTCAGTTTTGGTCATGTCTTGGTCCTCAAGAAACGTCAATGTATGTGTGTGACCCTCCAGGCTCATGCCACCGTTGGCAGATCGGCGCAAGAGATCTCTCTTGCCCGATCCATCAGAAGTGGTCTCTAGTAAGACATTATGATTACCCAAGGTGCATGATGATGATGATTCGATTTAACCTTGTGCGTACAAGTCACTATCCTATTATACGGTTTGCGAACCGTTAGATTGTAGAGTGTAGTTATTCTTTTATGTGGGCTGCGGACCGCTGGTGATAAAGTGTAATTATTCTTTCATCCGGTCTACGAACCGAGTATTATTGGTAATTAATTGCTCAAATCGAGAAGGGTGGAAACCGAGAACGGTGATAATCTTGGAGGACGTGCACGAGCTAGTGGGAGCGAAGTAAGTGGTGATAGCATTTGTGCCCTATTCCAATTGCTATTAGCCTCTAAACGTCTATGTACATTATCATCGTTTGTAACATATATATAAAACGGCTTTGTATTACTTATGTGTTGAAGTAATATGTTAAGCATGATCTGATTTATGACCACTAAAGTAGTAGAACCATAAATCTGTACGGATCACACTTAACGATTCCCTGGTCAAAACATGCTTCCTTAGAAGCGACCAGTATGAGGATGGTTCTTAATGACGTAGTTCTACTTGTCATAGGGATGAGGGATCCCGGAATCATATCATAGATATCAAGAGGTGATTGATATCGGATGACCCGCTTTGAATAGTCTTTTCATAGATTAAGCCATGAACATATTCAAATGCGATAGCTTGTCACGACATCCTTAGACCAAGGAGTCTTTGTGATCACTATGCAATGAACGTGCGGCTTTAACTTGCGCCTAACGCTTTCTGTGACAGGATTGCAATAAAGGGCATGATTGGGTGGCGGAACGGGTTGCATGAGTGACACGAAAGACGGCTAAGGGATTTATCCCTCATACTACGGTATGGGAAAGATAT
Source organism: Geranium rotundifolium (assembly GCA_963920655.1). Lineage (NCBI taxonomy): Eukaryota > Viridiplantae > Streptophyta > Magnoliopsida > Geraniales > Geraniaceae > Geranium > Geranium rotundifolium. The sequence continues at coordinate 25,910,709 of OY987312.1, read as the reverse complement.
CCGTTAAAAGGCCTCTTGATGGAGACTGACTGAGAGTAAGAGCATGGCCATGCCGATGATACGGGTTATCAGTTCTCAGCCATCTCACATATCAAGTAACAATGATTGATTAAACAAGGGTGACGACTCTATGCCTTGTGATCAATCGGGATATCTAGAGATAATAGGATAGTGACTTGTACGCACAAGGTTAAGTCAAATCATCGATCGTCATGCACCTTGGGTAATCATAACGTCTTACTAAAAACCACTTATGATGGATCGGGCAAGAGCGATCTTTTGCGCCGATCTGCCAACGGTGGCATGAGCATAGAGGGTCACACACATTCAAGACGGATAACTTGAGACAAGGAAACCTTAACATTTCTTGAGGAGAAATACATGGACAAAACTGGAGGTTTTGTGCCATGGGTTCGGTTTGAGAGAATAATTAGCGAATCGAGAAAACTGAGTTTTTCGTCGATGTCGCGTCGGACTTTGTTTGATAAGTAACGAAAAAAGGGTCGGGCGACTTTTGGACACGGCATGAGACCACACGGGCGAGCCCATTGGGCTCGGCCCATGAGGCCTCATGGCCGGCCCAAACAAGGGCCCGTTAAGGGCCCAATAAGCCCTCTTGGCCGGCCCACATGGTGATGATTGTGGATTAAGAGGTGAGTGATTTAAGGGGTATGGGTTAAAGCACCTTTAAGCCCATACCAATCACTTTTGACCCATGCTTGTGAGTTGGATGATGAATTGAAATATCTAGCATTCATTCATTAATCCAACAATCCCACAACTCTCACAATTCTCTCTCTTCTCTCTTTGCTCTCTTGTTCTTCATTTAATTGTTCTAGTAGGCAATTAAGTGAAGGATCTTCAAGATCATCCCCTTGGTGTGGACTTGCTCTAGTGAAGAAGATCCGAAAGTTCTTCTTTATCGATTCAACGAAGACTAAATGCAAAATGGAGAAACTGTCCAGATTGTCCAGTTCCGGCGACCGACAATGCGTGAGCCATAGCCGCTTCGTCCGAGCTCCAATTGACCTGAAACCGGCGGCGTTGGAAAGATAATTCCAAGGGCTACAACTTTTATGAAATACTGATTTTCCAAAAGAGCGCTGGTTTGGGAGATACAAGGCTGAGAAGCAGACTGGTCCGCAGAGTCTGTCCAGCGAGACGGGAAAAATGTTTTGCTCCAGACGGAGGTCTTCTCGTCCGAACTGGGTTCGGAGGAAAACACCAAAGATGTAGGGAATTGGCTCAGTTTTCTGCCGGGCAGATTCTGGTAAAACCCGAAAACTCGATTTCCTAAGGATCTAACTTGGTAGTCGATCTTGCGCAGGTTAGGGGCGGTTTATAGGTTGCTTCCGCTGCCATGAACGTAATTAGGATGCCCCGGAACCCAACAGTGGTATTAGAGGCGGTCTACCACTCCGAGATCCTTGTTTATTATTTCGGTTTTTTTGTATTGATACAAATGGCAAAATTGTTGATAACATGATTTTAATGCTTTTTGGAATATTTGCATGAAATATGTTATTTTTGAAAATATATTGAATTTGGAATTTTTCGGAAATTATTGGATTTGTCGGGTCCGAGAAGGGACTCTCGGGGAGCCGGATTGGAGGTACCGGACGGAGGTCACCGGAGGCCGGGGAGGCCGGCGGTGACCGAGCCCGTCCCCACTCTCGGGTGAGGCCGAGAGTGGCGGCAAGGCCGGTTTAGGCCTTCCAAGGCCCAAAACCGGGCCGTGTTTAGTTGGGCTCGGCCCAATGGGCTTTCGGCCCATTGGCTTGGCCCGACTTGGTTCGTGCGTGGTGTTTGATCCGTGTCACGAACCCGCGATCCAATATTTCGAAAACTTTCAAAATTTAATCGGTTTCGATAAACCGTTTTTCGAAAAGGTCTAGTTTCGATAAATCCGACTAAGCAACTTGGCTAAATTAAAACCGGAATTATTGCATATTATTTGATAACATGTTTGTGTGATAACATGTTGGATGATGTGATGAAATGTATGATGTATTAGTAGCCCATTAGATTTTATCGCTTTCACGGTTTGCATACCATTAGTGTTAGCGTGTAATTATTCTTTTATTCGAGCCCATAAAGTGTAATTATTTTTTTATCCGGTGTACGAACCGAGTATTAATTGTAATTATTACTCAAAGACGAGAAGGATGGAAAATCGAGCACAATGACGGTCTTGGAGGAAGTCCAAGAGCTAGTGGGAGCCCGAATGAGAAAGACGAGAATATGTGAAGACTCGTAGAATCCTAAGTTTAGGATGGGCTATAAAATGCATATTTAACGCTTTATGAATGCTTGCTTGAATTATTTAATTAATAACATGCTTGCATGATTAGCTTATAAGTTTATAAGCCATCACCTCACATGGAAAGATTAAAATCAACTTTAATTGTTTGCATGTTTAAAGCGTTGTGAACTATCATCGCACGGGTTGTGATGGATGAGTTCAAATTTGAAACGTGTTTGCACGGGTTGCAAATGACGGATTCAAATGAAGATAGTATGTGATACAATTAGAAACGTCACAACACGGGTTGTTGATGACGGATTCGTAATTGTGTCAAATACTTTCGAATTATTAAGCACAACCAATTTACAAGCTAATTTGAGTCAAGTGAGATGCCACCCAAATTCACACCCATGTAGAAACATTTTATCGGTGTCGTGCGCCTTAGCGTAGCATCGATCGAATGGGTTTTAGATGAGAATGGTAAACTTTGTGGGATGTCGTGCGCCTTAGCGGAGCATCTGCACAAAGTTAACTCGTTAGTGAAGGTTGGTTGACTCGACCACGATTCTTGGCCTGAGGTCGAGCTGGGGCATCGGATGGGTAAGCCGCGTGTTTTTGCACATACCCTGACTAAGAGTTACACGGGTTGTAATTGGACGGACATCCTACCTAAATAAGTCAATTGGAGCGGTGCGCCTTAGCGTACTTCAAATGACGAATAAGGGATCTTGGTTTAAGATTCTAAACCTTAGAATCTTATGGTTGATGTTTAATTCGGATCTTCGTAAATTTATTCAACTATTCTGATTAAATTTACTTTCTTCGTGTAGAAATGGTTAGTAATTCATCAAACTCGTCTAATTTGTCGTTGAGGACTATACTCGAAAAGTGTAAACTCAACGGGACAAATTATCTGGATTGGGACAGAAATTTACGACTCGTGTTAAAGTTGGAGCGCATGGAGTACGTCCTTGATAAGGCTATCCCGGTGGAGCCAGCTGCCAACGCAACGAGGATCGTTAAGGATGCGTACCAGAAACACCTTAACGACTCTATCGACGTTGCGTGTGTCATGCTGGGCTGCATGGAGGCGGACCTCCAGAAGCAGTTTATGGAGCTATCCCATGATCCGTTTGCAATGTTTGCGCAGATCAAGGATATGTTCAAAGAGAAAGTACGTATTGAAAAATACACTGTTCTCCGAGAACTCATTGCCTGCAAGATGTCAGCAGGCAGCTCCGTAGGTCCACACGTCCTACGTATGAAGGGATCCAGCTTCAAAGCTGGTGGTGGCAAAGGGAAAGGCCTAATGCACCTGGCAAGGAAGATCAGACCATTTGTTCCTAAACCTTCCATGCCCGTAAAAGGCAAGGGGAAGGCAAAGGAGTCGGTCTGTTTCTACTGCCAAAAGCCTGGTCACTGGAAGAAAGACTGTCAGCAGCTGAAGGATGATCAGAGGAAGGGCGGTGGGGCCGCTACTTCGTCAAGTATTCCATTAGAGCTAAATCTTTCTACTATATATGCTTTAGTACTAGACACTGGAGCTGAGTCTCATGTCTGTACGGATATACAAGTGTAGAATAGTAGAAGAGATATGGGGAAAGCAAGGTGGACCTAAGAGTTGGGAACAACGTGAGAGTTGCCGCAACTGCCATGGGTTCTGTTAACCTTGTTTTGCCCAGTGGGCTTGTAATTGAACCTTTTGATGTGTTTTGCGTACCTGTTTTCATCAGGAATATTATTTCAATGAAAAGGAAGGTTATTATATTAATATTAAGAACGGGTTTTTTAATATTATACGCAACAACATGTTTTAAGGCAATGCTCACACTATTGGAGGTTTATACATATTGAATATGCAAAACTCGAGATCCAACATGCTCTATAATATAAATGCTAAGAGGTTTAAAGCTAATGATTTAGACCAAACTCTAATCTGGCATTGTCGTCTAGGTCACATAAATGAGAAACGCATCTCAGCGCTTCATAAGCGCGGACTTCTAAGTCAATTCGAATACCAAACGATTGATAGATGCGAAGCTTGTTTAATGGGCAAGATGACTAAAGCGCCCTTCACTGGTTTAGGTGAGAGGGCAGGTGAACTATTAGGTCTAATACATTCAAACGTATGTGGACCAAATGAGTACACCAGCCAGATGTGGTTTAGGCTACTTTATCACGTTTACTGATGATTTTAGTAGATATGATTATGTCTATCTCATAAGACATAAGTCCAAAGCCTTTGATAAATTCATGGAGTCTAGGACTGAAGTAGAAAACGCTTTCTGTGACAGGATTGCAATAAAGGGCATGATTGGGTGGCGGAACGGGTTGCATGAGTGACACGAAAGACGGCTAAGGGATTTATCCCTCATACTACGGTATGGGAAAGATATCCGTTAAAAGGCCTCTTGATGGAGACTGACTGAGAGTAAGAGCATGGCCATGCCGATGATACGGGTTATCAGTTCTCAGCCATCTCACATATCAAGTAACAATGATTGATTAAACAACGGTGACGACTCTATGCCTTGTGATCAATCGGGATATCTAGAGATAATAGGATAGTGACTTGTACGCACAAGGTTAAGTCGAATCATCGATCGTCATACACCTTGGGTAATCATAACGTCTTACTAGAGACCACTTATGATGGATCGGGCAAGAGCGATCTTTTGCGCCGATCTGCCAACGGTGGCATGAGCATAGAGGGTCACACACATTCAAGACGGATAACTTGAGACAAGGAAACCTTAACATTTCTTGAGGAGAAATACATGGACAAAACTGGAGGTTTTGTGCCATGGGTTCGGTTTGAGAGAATAATTAGCGAATCGAGAAAACTGAGTTTTTCGTCGATGTCGCGTCGGACTTTGTTTGATAAGTAACGAAAAAAGGGTCGGGCGACTTTTGGACACGGCATGAGACCACACGGGCGAGCCCATTGGGCTCGGCCCATGAGGCCTCATGGCCGGCCCAAACAAGGGCCCGTTAAGGGCCCAATAAGCCCTCTTGGCCGGCCCACATGGTGATGATTGTGGATTAAGAGGTGAGTAATTTAAGGGGTATGGGTTAAAGCACCTTTAAGCCCATACCAATCACTTTTGACCCATGCTTGTGAGTTGGATGATGAATTGAAATATCTAGCATTCATTCATTAATCCAACAATCCCACAACTCTCACAATTCTCTCTCTTCTCTCTTTGCTCTCTTGTTCTTCATTTAATTGTTCTAGTAGGCAATTAAGTGAAGGATCTTCAAGATCATCCCCTTGGTGTGGACTTGCTCTAGAGAAGAAGATCCGAAAGTTCTTCTTTATCGATTCAACGAAGACTAAATGCAAAATGGAGAAACTGTCCAGATTGTCCAGTTCCGGCGACCGACAATGCATGAGCCATACCCGCTTCTTCCGAGCTCCACTGGCGGTGTTGGAAAGATAAGTCCAAGGGCTACAACTTTTGTGAAATACTGATTTTCCAAAAGAGCGCTGGTTTGGGAGATACAAGGCCGAGAAGAAGACTGGTCCGCAGAGTCTGTCCAGCGAGACGGGAAAAATGGTATGCTCCAGACGGAGATCTTCTCGTCGGAACTGGGTTCGGAGCAAAACACAAAAGATGTATGGGATTGGCTGAGGTTTAACCTCCAACAAGAATCGAAGCAATTGGAGATCTGAAGCTCGAGATATAGATTTTCAAAGTCTCGGTTTTCTGCCGGGCAGATTCTGGTAAAACCCGAAAACTCGATTTCCTAAGGATTTAACTTGGTAGTTGATCTTGCGCAGGTTAGGGGCGGTTTATAGGTTGCTTCAACTGCCATGAACATAATTAGGATGCCCCGGATCCCAACAAATGGTGATGACGAGAAGAGCTCAAGGAGTCTTCGTCTCATAGAATACTTAGGACCTTAGCTTGGACTATTTATGCATATTTAACGCTTTTGAAATTCTGAATCGTAGCCGAGTCAGGAAGTCGAACACAAAGTCTTTAACTTGTGTATCGACTTCTTGTGGAAACAGTAAGCAAAGTAATAGACAGATAATAATCACGACACCAGAGATGATTACCCAGTTCGGTGACTCCGCACCTACGTTTGGGGGCACTTTGCCAGTGGAAAGGTTTTTCACTATCAGGTAGTCAATAGTACAACTTCAAGCCCAACTAGCTATCACACAAGCTATTTTCCTAAGCTACTATAGATCTCACCGTGAATCACCTCGACCAGGAGCCTCTCCCCCTGTCTTTGAGATTCCCTCAATTTCACCCTTCGAGCAAGTCCATGCTCGGTGTCGTTGTCTTCTTGGACGGAGTTGTGAATCTTCAATCACAAACAAAAACCCTAACCGACCCAAACACTTAGTCTTCGCGACTCAAGGTTTGATCGAAGCAAAAGGTCCGTTCTAGCGAATATTCATCAGCCTCTCAACACGCCGATAGTGCACGGTTAAGAGCTCTGAGAAATCTTGCAGGTTAGAACAAGAACGGATACTGCTAATGGGAAGCTAAGGGCATTTTATAGCAGCTCACATTCCTAATCCTTCTTGGATCAGGAACAGGAAAGCCAGGCAAGTTGTTGCCGCCTTCCACGACAGCTGGAAGTCGTCTTGCCTGTTTCTGACTTCCTAAATAAATCAGGCAAGTATAGTTGCCGCCTTAGTTGCCTCTTTTCGCTGACGTGTAACTGCCAGCTGGAAGTCGCCTGACTTGTCGACGTCACTCTCTTGTGCTCCAAGTCTTCGTGGCGCCTTTCTTCTTTCGCTCCAAGCTTTGTCGAAATAGGAAAGTTTCAGACTTTCCTAATCTGCGGCTCGTAACAAGTCGCTCCACATGTCATGTAACATGCTGCTCGACTTCTTACTTTTGCGCTAAAAAATCATGCCAACTATTAAACGTAGCAACAATCTCCCCCTTTGGAAATTTTTTAGGCAAACACCTTTTTGTAAGCCCATCGTCATCTTGTGGCAGTTACGCACAACAAGTGATTTATCTTGTGGCAGTTACGCACAACAAGTGATATGACTTCTTTACTCCAAGCAGGCACATCGTCGTCACCTTGAGGCAGTTACGCACACAGCAAGTTTCGTGACTTCCGACGCGACTTCTTGTGCGGCTTCTAGTTTTATCTTCTGGAGCAGGTTCTGGAGCGGCGACTTCTATGTACATCTTTCGGCGCGACTTCTGGCGTCGTATCACATTTATCTCCCCCTGTTTGTCTAATAATATTGCCAAAGGCAATCTCATAACCTAAATTTGTCTAAACAGCAGGGTAAAAGAGAAATAGCTCACACCATGAGCAAATAAACGACTCAAACACGAGCTCAAATCCAGGTCAATCAAGAGCAAATATCCCAAAAAAATAAACACTCATAATGTGCGGAAAGTAACTCGGACAAACCCCGAGAATTTAATAGTGTGTGTGGGACAAAGTTATCATAGCAAATTTTAGAGAATTACTAAAACGACGTGGAGTCGTCAACATCTTCTTCAGCATGAACAGCAGCAGAGCGGAGGTCTTCCAGAAGGACTTCACATGCGACTTTGCGAGTTGAGAGCGTGGCAATTGACTTCTCCAGATAAGCAATCACTTCCACCAGTTCTTCCTCCATCCTAGCGCTAATTGGTCCTGAGGGTCGAGAGCTTGATCCAGCTCCTGGGGTTTTGGCCATAGGAAGTTCGAGGTCCTTCAACTGCTTCCCTTCAAAGTTCTTGAGATTGATGGCTAGGGGCAGTGACTTTTTACCCGGAATATCCGATTCTCGAACAATGTTAGGACATTGTTGGAGAAGGATACCGGTGATTAGCGAAGGAAACCCGATCAGAAGTTTGACAGCACATGATTTGGCGTGCTTAACTAGATGGTCAATAATGTAAGCGCCAAAATCAATGGAAGACTGCGTACCTATTTGGTAATTAGTTTTGCAATCTCGGTTTTGATGCTTGACCCATGCGTAGAGGGTGCCCAATTAGCCAGACCAATGCGGTAGAGAATAGAATATTTTGCTGTAAGCTCTGTTGCCGCAATGGTGTCCTTGACTGGCCAGCCCTTCTTACGTCCTCCAGTTATTTCGACCGCTACTTTGTCCAAGTGTGGGACTTCCAGAGTGACTTCTGGGTCATCTCTGCCAAGATAGGTGTTGATGGTTGAGGCAGAGATTTCGAAGCATTCTCCCCGAACAAACACCTTTCTGTATTCAGCATCTTCAGGTTCATCGAACTCGCTTGATAGGTTGAAAATAAACTCCTTGACCAAAGTTGGGTAGAATGGCCCAATATTTATGACCGTGTTGGTCAGGCCTGCTCTACGGATAAGCTCAACAATCGCTTTTATCCCTTGTGCTTCTGTGGATAGTTCTCTTTCTGGATAGACCTTCCTTTGATAGACATATTGCCACTTAACGGTATTGTCTACAGAGTGGAAAGAGACGTTGTCTGTAGGTGCCTTCGGTACATACTTAGGAAGTTTCTGCCCTCCTAATGTCTTCTTCACCTGTGGTAGCACAATTTGGGTGCCTTCATCTTCAAATTCTTCTTCTTCCGGAACAGCGGTTACTGCAGTGGTTAATGACTTCTTCCTTGACTTCTTCGGCTGTTTGGACGCCGAAGCTTCTCCTTTTTCTGTTGCCTTTCTCTTTGGGGTCAATCTTCTCTGATCTTGAGGTTCTTCTTCTTCATCAACCAACCTTCGTGTTGGCAGCTTCCTTCTCACAGCCCTTTTAGGCACAGCTTCTTCTTTTTCCATGGTTTCAATATCGACACTTTCTTTGACAGGTTCCTCTAAAAGTTGAGTGGCTTCTGGAATGACTTCAGGATTATCATCACGCTCTGAATCACTGTTTGGGGCGACATGGGAACTTCCTTCTTTTTGCAGGTCCTCATTTAGAGGAGATTTCTCTGGTGCGGGTGTCGTATTAGAGAGGCTAGATTGGTCCTTGGTGCTAGCGCCATGGATTTCAGGAACAAGGGTTTCTAAACCCTCTACAGGCAGGCTTTCTTCTATGTTTTCATCAGGGAGGATAGCAGATTTACCTCGTGTTGGAGTCGGAGTAGAGAGAGAAGCTTCTTCTTCAATGTTCGCAGAACCGGCTAGAGCGTCGTCCTTCTCAACGACGGGGATTGTGTCTTCCGGTGTGATAGATGGAGGAGAACTTGTTATTTCCTGAGGCGCTGCCGAAGTTTCTCCTAAGCTTCTTCCTCCTCGGATCCTCACTCCATGCTTGGTTCTCGTCGATTTGGAGGCTGATAATTTCTTGGCAATGACTTTTGCCCTCATCTTTGCTCGAAGTACTTTTGAAGCAGATGGTATTCTTCCGTTGCGAGTACCAACCATTTAGCTAGGATTTGATCTGAGAAACCCTAGCGATTTCAAATGGTGGAGGAGGTGCAGAGTCTGTGCGAGTTGAATAGACTGATTTCTGATAGGTGGATAGTCAGATCGTAATCATTCTCAAAATTCAAAACGACTAACGGGCTTTTGATAAAAGGATTTGGGCCCGGCTTGATTTTGTGGACCCTGTTTGGTCCTGATCGAGAGAAAGAGTAAAATCAACTAAAAGCTCTTCCTCTTCTTGCTTAACTTCTGGCTATTCTATGCAGCAAAGTCCGAGGGTTGACCTCAGACTTTCAAACCTCTTGGCATCTAATGCCTTTGTAAATATGTCTGCGACTTGTTTCTCAGTGGGTAGGTATTCGAGCTTTATTTTCTTGTCTTCTATAAGCTCTCGAATAAAGTGGTGCCTGATGTCAATATGCTTTGTCTTGCTATGTTGCACTGGGTTCTTCGAGATGTTGATTGCACTGATGTTGTCACAGAACAAAGTCATGACTTCTTGCTTGACTCCATACTCTGCCAACATTTGTTTCATCCAAAGAAGCTGAGTACAGCTACTTCCGGCTGCGATATATTCGGACTCAGCAGTAGACAAAGCAATACAATTTTGCTTTTTGCTGAACCATGATACAAGGTTGTTCCCCAGGTAGAAACAACCTCCAGAGGTGCTTCTTCGATCTGGTGTGCTTCCCGCCCAGTCAGCATCACAATATCCAACCAGAGTAGGAGAGGTATCAAAGGAGTATAGCAAACCTAATTCAGAGGTTCCCGAGATGTACCTTATGATCCTCTTTGCATGAGCCAAGTGACTGACTTTTGGATTGGCTTGATATCTAGCACAGACTCCCACAGAATAAGCAATGTCGGGTCGACTTGCTGTTAGATAGAGGAGACTTCCTATTTGTTAGGATTTGTGCCCTAGCACAATGTATTTTCAATCTAATATTGTAATAAAGACTATTTGTTGAATAAAAATCGGCATTAATATTACTAAGTGTTGTAGTATTATCTTAAGTATGATTTGATTTGTATCATTGATGTGTCAACACATAATAGTAGATCTACAGATCAGATAAAATCTTACTTAAGCAGTCCCCGATCAGAATAGCTTCATAAGAAGTGATCGGTATGAGGCTAACTCTAAATGATCACGCTCTACTGATCATGGCCAGTAAGGGGCCAGAGTTAGGTCATAGTATCACCAGTCAGGGGTGATATAGGACGACCCGAATCATGAGTATGTTACATAGACGCAGTCATGAACATACTCATATGTCGGATCATGAAATCACATCCTCAGAACGAAGGACCATTGAGGTCAATATGTAACGAGTGACGAGTTTGACTCAGTCTAACGTCTCCTGTAAAAGGGTTACAATAACGGCTGTGATTGGCTCGATCACAAGTTACATAAGTTGACTAGATGGATCGCTGAAGGATTTATCCCTCAAACGGACGTGTGAGCAGATATCAGTTTAGGCCACTTGATGAGTACAACTGAAATACAATAGCATGGCCATGCAAACGATACGTAGTATCAGGTATAATTCAGTTAACTCAGAATCAAGAAACAGGACAATAGAACGAGGATGACTTGTCTATGCCTCGTGGTTGTCAAAGATATCAAGAGGATAAAAGGATAGATTCATGAACGACAAGGTTAAGTCGAAATCTCGATAATCACAAGCGTTGGGTAATCATGATGTCTTGCTAGAGGCCACTCATGATGGAAAGGGTAAAATGGTAATTTTACCAGTCCGCCGACGTGTCGTGAGCCTAGAGGGTCACACACTTTAGGTTGAGTAAAACGGATGAAATCATATGGAGGAATCATGAGAGAGACAAAATCCGGTTTTGGATTAAACCGAATTAGACCGATTTCGGTTTAGGATTAAACCGGAATCAAGAACGGTTTAGCAGGACTAATTAATTATAATCTAATTAAATAGATTTAATTAAATTAGCTAAACTGGGCCTAGCAAGAATGGGCTAAGCCAGAATGGGCTTCTCTACACAATTAATTAAAAGCATTGGGCTTTAAGCCCATTAAGGCCTTTAATTAATTAGGAGCCCAATTAAGGTCTATAAAAGGGTAATTTTCAGATCTGAAAACTGAGCAATTTATTTTACAAACCCTAGCCGTCCTCTCTCTCTCTCCCTGCCAAGATTCGGCCGTCCCCCTCCCCTCCCCGTGCTCCGTCCGTTTTGCTTGCTTCGATCTTCTAGCAAGGTTCGTTGCAAGTATCTTTTGGATTGCTCTTCCTGTGTGGACGATCTTTAGAGGTTACTAAATCCTATTTAGTAACAAGGAGATTTTGATTCAAGGTAATACTTAAATTTTAATCTAGTCTAGATCTCATGATCAATTCACGATCATGCAAGATCCGTATTTAATCATGGAACTTTGAGGTTAATTTCTTGTATGGGCATGAAATTAATTGTCTGGAACCCTCAAATAATTCCTTCACTATTATGCTTCGATAAAGACTTTGATCAACTGGTTCTCCCATCTCGTCCTTTGTGCACTTGTCATGTGTGGCAATAGGAGTCCTTTTGTGCGAAGCCTTTTCTAACCCGAACTTCTTGACAATGTTCTTTGCGTATTTGCTCTGGGAGATGAATATTCCATCTGACATCTGCTTGATCTGGAAGCCTAGGAAATATGTGAGCTCACCGACCATACTCATCTCAAATTCAGACTGCATGTGTTGAACGAAGCGTTTCACCATCTTGTCTGACTTCCCTCCAAATATAATGTCGTCGACATATATTTGGGCAATCATGATGTCCTTTCCTTCCTTCTTCACAAAGAGAGTTTTGTCTACTCCCCCTCGAATATAGCCATTCTGTACAAGGAATTGGGTAAGACGTTCATACCATGCTCGTGGAGCTTGTTTGAGACCGTAGAGAGCTTTCTTTAGCTTGTAGACATGGTGCGGAGAGTCATGGTCTGCGAATCCCTTTGGTTGGGCTACATAGACTTCTTCGTTCAGATTTCCATTGAGAAAGGCACTCTTTACATCCATCTGATAGCGTTTGAAGCGCAGATGTCATGCGATGCCGAGAAGAAGTCGTATGGCTTCCAGTCTGGCTACTGGAGCAAAGGTTTCTTCAAAGTCGACTCCTTCGACTTGTGTGTACCCTTGAGCCACTAGTCTCGCTTTGTTTCGAGTGATGTTTCCTTGCTCGTCAGACTTGTTTTTGAATATCCATTTTGTCCCGATGACATTGACATTGTCAGGCTTGGGTACAAGTTCCCAGACTTCATTCCTTGCAAACTGAACCAACTCTTCTTGCATCACGCAGACCCAGTATTCATTATTGATGGCCTCTTGTATATTTTTTGGCTCAATTTTGGAAATAAAGCACATGTTACCTATCAGCTCTTGGTGGTCAAGAGATGCCTTTTGTCGAGTCCGAACTCCCTCATCAATGTCTCCAATCACATCCTGGGGTGGATGATACTTCTGAATTCTTCTTGACGGAGCTTTTTGCCTTGTAGGAGTTGCCTCTTCATTCAGGATGATTTGGCTTTCGTCTTCAGACTCTTTGTTGTGCTCATCGTCCTTGACCTCTGGTTTGGCTTCTCCTCTGACTTCTGGTCTGACTTCTCCTGAGAGATTCAGGAATTCTTCGTCCTCGTCACTTGATTGCTCGTTATTGTCATCAATCACGACATTGATGGATTCCATGATAGTCCAGGAGCGTTTGTTGAATACACGAAAAGCCCGACTATTTCTGGAGTATCCGAGGAAGATGCCTTCGTCGCTTTTAGGATCCAACTTGCGTTGAGGTTCCCTATCTGCGAGTATGTAGCAGACCGATCCAAAGACATGGAAGTATTTGACATTCGGCTTTCTCCCCCTCCATATTTCGTAAAGAGTGAGCGAAGTTCCAGGGCGAAGAGTCACTCTATTATGAATATGACATGCCGTGTTCAAAGCTTCAACCCAGAAGTGCTGTGGGATGTCTTTGGCTAACATCATGACTCTTGCCATTTCTTGAAGAGTGCGATTCTTTCTTTCAACGATTCCGTTTTGCTGAGGAGTGATGGGAGCAGAAAATTCGTGGGCAATTCCTTCAGCATCACAAAAGTTTGCGAAGCTGATGTTTTCAAACTCCTTTCCATGATCGCTCCGAAGTTGAACGACTTTCCCAATGACGTCTCCCTTATCTCGTGGAACTCTTCGACATAAGGCTTCAAAGACTGAGAAGTTATTTGACTTCTCTCGAATAAAGTCTACCCATGTGTACCTTGAGAAGTCGTCTACACATACAAATATGTACTTCTTCCCTCCTAGACTTTCTTCTTGCATGGGTCCCATAAGGTCAACATGAAGAAGTTCTAGAACACGAGAAGTAGTAAGATGTTGTACCTTCTTGTGTGACATCTTGACTTGTTTCCTAATCTGGCATTCTCCACAGATTTTTACTTCAATGATCTTGAGGTTGGGAACTCCGATGATAGCCTTTTCAGAGAGAATCTTTTGCATACTCCTCAAATTGATGTGACCAAGTTTTTGATGCCATAGTTTTGTCTCTTGAGCTTTTGATAAAAGGCACTTGGTTGGCAAAGTACTGACTGTTGGAGACCATAGATAACAGTTGTCAAGGGACCTGTGGCCTGTCATGACTTCCTCTTATTGTTCGTCTTTGACCGAGCACTTGTCACGAGTGAAGTGGACATCCAGATTTAAATCACATATTTGGCTTATGCTGATGAGGTTTGCTGTGAGGCCTTCTACTAGCAGAGCTTCTTTTAGACATGGAGAGTTCGGAAGATTGAGTTTTCCTTTTCCGAGCACTCTAGCTTTTACCCCATCTCCAAAAGTGACGAAGCTATTTGTGCATGGTATTAAAGTGACCAGGAAAGAGCTATTACCCGTCATATGTCGAGATGATCCACTATCAAAGTATCAATCGTTGCTGGTTGAGGCCTTTAAAGCGGTGTATGCGATGTTAGCTCGATAGTTGACCTCTTTGACTCGCCATTCTTTCCGAGGTTGGCTTTTCTTGATGGTGGTCCTTTTCTTGACCGAGCTCTTCGCATATAGCTGATAGCAGAATGGTCGAATATGTCCTCTTCGTACACAGTGATGACAAACCCAGTTATGTCTTTCGTTCTGGGTTTTTGACGCGGCCAGGGTAGAAGGCTTTTTGGTCGCTTGGTCAGCCGTGAAGTTAGAAGACTTCTGGCGAGACTTCTGGGAGACAGACTTCTAAGGAACGAAGATGGTGTGTGATGATGAGGCTTCTTTCGAATATCCGAGACCTTCCATATTTCTGGCTGGTTTCCCGATTGACAGGATTTGATCTAGTGTGTCCGTGCTTGGATTCATCATCTTCACTGACTTTGTGAGATCAATAGTCGTCTCAAGAAGTCTTGACTTGTCTTCATTAAGAGTAAGAATGAGAGCGTTTTGTTTTTCAATTACCTGAGAGTCTTCAAGCCACTTGACATACCATTCGTTGTAAGCGTTGTTGAGAGTTTCATCGGATAGCTCATCATCAGAGTCATACTTCTTTGAGCTTTCAACTGGTTGATCTATTGTGGATGAAGTGAAAGCCACATAGTTACTTGTATGCTCAAGGTCACTGTCTTCCTCATCTTCATCGTCAGTTAGAGAGGCATTGAATCCCTTCTTCTGTTTCTTTAAGAAGTTGGGACATTCTCTCTGTATGTGTCCATATCCCTCACATTCAAAGCACTGAGCGCCTTTACCTGATCGTTCTCCTCGTCCTCCATCGTTAGCTGTGTTGTCGAGCTTTTGAAACTTGTGCTGTGGCTTGTCTCTGACTTCTCGGGTGACTTTTCTTCCTGTCATCTGGCCAAATCTTTTCATGACTCTGTTGTAGTTTTTGGCCAGCATGGCGATAGTTTCCTCGATGTCACTATCCGAATGAGAGTGTGTTGAGTTCTTCTGATTAGAACTTTTGAAAGCCACACCTTTATGTTTCTTCTCAATAGGAGGTAGGGAGAGCTCAAAAGTCATCAGTGAGCCCATGAGTTCATCAAACTTTATTGTCTTCAAGTCATGGACTTCTTCGATGGCGGTGATCTTCATCTTGAATCTGGGACTTAGGGCTCTTAGTGTTTTTCGGACCAGATCTTCATCGGTCATAGGCTTGCCAAGTGAATATGATTCATTGGCCAGATCCTTGATGCGCACATTAAACTCCGCAATAGTCTCGTCGTCATTCATGGTCAGAGCCTCAAAGTTAGTCGTGAGGTACTGTAACTTCTGCTCTTTGACTTTTGAAGTACTCTCGTAAGCAACCGCAAGTGTGTCCCAGGCAATCTTGGCACTTGTGCATGTGTTGATGAGTCGAAACACATTCTTGTCTACTCCATTAAAGATAGCATTGAGTGCACGAGAATTACCTAGGGCGGCTTCATCTTCTTCCATGCTCCACTCCTTTTCTGGTTTGATGCTGGTTTGATTTCCATGAGCATCAGCATAGTAAGGTTCCTCCCATCCATTGATGATAGACTTCCAGGTTTTGCTGTCGAGGGACTTCAGGAAAGCACACATCCGTGCTTTCCAATATCCATAGTTTGTTGTGTCGAGTACCGGCGGACGATTGACAGATCCTCCTTCCTTTGAATCCATATTAGCTACTCAGATTTTTGCAGGAAAATCACCTAAGAGATTAAGGTGCCTCCTCTAATACCAATTGAAATTCTGAATCGTAGCCGAGTAAGGAAGTTGAACACAAAGTCTTTAACTTGTGTATCGACTTCTTGTGGAAACAGTAAGCAAAGTAATAGACAGATAATAATCACGACACCAGAGATGATTACCCAGTTCGGTGACTCCGCACCTACGTCTGGGGGCACTTTGCCAGTGGAAAGGTTTTTCACTATCAGGTAGTCAATAGTACAATTTCAAGCCCAACTAGCTATCACACAAGCTATTGTCCTAAGCTACTATAGATCTCAACGTGAATCGCCTCGACCAGGAGCCTCTCCCCTGTCTTTGAGATTCCCTCAATTCCACCCTTCGAGCAAGTCCATGCTTGGTGTCGTTGTCTTCTTGGACGGAGTTGTGAATCTTCAATCACAAACAAAAACCCTAACCGACCCAAACACTTAGTCTTCGCGACTCAAGGTTTGATCGGAGCAAAAGGTCCGTTCTAGCGAATATTCATCAGCATCTCAACACGCCGATGGTGCACGGTTAAGAGCTCTGAGAAATCTTGCAGGTTAGAACAAGAACGGATACTGCTAATGGGAAGCCAAGGGCTTTTTATAGCAGCTCACATTCCTAATCCTTCTTGGATCAGGAACAGGAAAGTCAGGCAAGTTGTTGCCGCCTTCCACGACAACTGGAAGTCGTCTTGCCTGTTTCTGACTTCCTGAATAAATCAGGCAAGTATAGTTGCCGCCTTAGTTGCCTCTTTTTGCTGACGTGTAACTGCCTGCTGGAAGTCGCCTGACTTGTCGACGTCACTCTCTTGTGCTCCAAGTCTTCGTGGCGCCTTTCTTCTTTCGCTCCAAGCTTTGTCGAAATAGGAAAGCTTCAGACTTTCCTAATCTGCGGCTCGTAACAAGTCGCTCCACATGTCATGTAACATGTTGCTCGACTTCTTACTTTTGCGCTAAAAAATCATGCCAACTATTAAACGTAGCAACAACTTTGATACACGCTATAATTTATTCAAATGATAAATTTATTTGCGAGCATGCTTGGCTTAATTTTAGTTTAAGCTATCACCAACATGCAAAGATTAAAACCAGATTTATAGTTTGCATGTTAAGGCCTTGTGAACCATCGTCGCACAGGTTGTGATGGATGTGTTCAAATTTGAAAAACGACTTTGCACGGGTTGTACATGACAGTTTCGAAGCGTCACAACACGGGTTTGGCAAGATAATGTGAGATCAATTGGAAACGTCACAACACGGTTTTTTTTTTGACGGGTTCATAATTGTATCAAACATAAATGATTTAAACTCAACCGATCACAAAGAATTTTAATTCAAGTGAGATAGCAACCCAAAATCATAAGCTTGTATAGTTCTCCACTATGTTGATGTCGTGCGCCTTAGCGGAGCATCTTCGAGAGTGCGCTCTATACAAGTTTGCTAAAGTTCTATCTAGATGTCATGCGCCTTAGCGGAGCATCTTTATCGAACTAAGCTTACTTGATTTGGTTGACTTAACTGTGGTTCTCGAACAAGCTCGAGCCAGGGTGTCAGAAAGTGTATGTCGTGTGCAACAACACATACCCTTGCCAAGAATTACACGGGTTGTAATTGGATACATGTCCTACCTAAATAAGTGAGTTGGAGCGGTGTGCCTTAGCGTACTTCAATTCCCGAATCATGGATCTTGGTTTTGGATTCTATTAAATTAGAATAGGATGGCTGATGTTTATTCAAGATCTGCATAAATTTATTCAACTTTCTAATTAAATTTACTTTTCTCGCGTATATAAATGGCTAATAAACACGAACAGTTTATCATGGAGGCCTATCTTAGAAAAGGTTAAGGTCAATGAAGTAAACTATCTGGATTGGGAAAGGAACTATTGTGTTCAAGTTGGAACACAAGGAATACGTCCTTGACCGGGCTATCCCTGGGGAACCAACACTCAACGCCATAAGGGCCGTTAAGGATGCATTCAGGAAGCACCTTAGCGATTTTGGGGATGTGGCGTATGTGATGTTGGGCTACTTGGAGGGAGAATTCCAAAAGCAGTTTATGGAACTGTTCGGAGACCCTTGTGCCATGATGGCGCAAATAAGGGTTATGTTCAAGGAGAAGACTTGACTCTTAAGGAACTAATGGCGCAAATAATGATGGCGCAATTCGTCATTCTCAAGGAACTCCTCTCCTGCAAAAATGTCAGCATGCGGCTCTGTTAGTCCCTACGTCCTAAAGTTAAAGGGACATCTCGTACACCTGACAAGACCGAGTCTTGGGAAGGGACAGGAGATGGCATTGTAGACTTCGCTCTACAATCCCTTCCTCGTGCTTATGATAGGTTTTTTATGAACTATAATATGCATGATATGGACAAGATCATCTCAAAGTTGCAATGAAAGCGTGTAACGGCTGCGATGAACATCATGCTCATATTAGGGGATGTTCTATTGGTCAAGAAGGGATCTAGCTTTGAAGCTGGAGGTGATAAGGGTAAAGCCCTATTCACGCGGCAACAAAGATGAGACTGGCTCGAATATATAAACCTCCTAAACTCGGGGAGGCTAAAAAGAAAGGGAATCAGCCTGCTTCTACTACCAACAACTCGGTCATTGGAAAAGAGACTGCAAGAAGTTCCAGGATGATCTAAAAAAGGGTGGTGGATCCACGCCTTCTGGTATTCTCATTATTGAGCTTAATCTTTCTACTTCCAATGCATGGGTATTTATACCTCTTGCTACATTTAGTGTTGGCAGGTTTTTTAAGCACAAGGTAAGATGTCAGTAAACATATCGCAACATATGTAGTATGACATTATGCGCGCAGAATTAGTCAAGTACCGCAGCGTTCCTGTTTTAGACAGAGAACATCAGCACGCGTGAGTTTTAGGCAACGACTGAATCAGGCAATCTCCAGCTAGCATCAAGACACGTCAGCAAGGCCTGTAGGCGGCAACGCCAACTTGCGAAACTGGCCAAGGACGGCAAGGGTTTGGATTTCCTAATCGGTATTGGAAACCGATTAGGCTACTCGAGTTGCTATAAAAGTAGGTGCTTTACCCCTTAGCAACTTGTCTGCTTTTACGTCCTTCATGTGCTAAATACTTAGAGCTCGTGACCGTGTAAGACTAACGGATCAGAGGCTATTTTATTTAGAAGGACATTGTTGATCAGAAACATCAACTCACAAGAACTTGAGTATTTGTGATTTGAAGGTTTTTGTTTTTGATTGAAGTCTCACGAAGAAGATTGTCGAAGACAACGCAACCGAGCATAGGCTTGCTCGAAGGGTGGAATTGAGAGGATCTCAAAGACAGGGGGAGAGGCCTTTGGTCGAGGTTGTTCACGGTGAGATCAATAGAAGCTTAGGATGATAGCTTGTGTGATAGCTAGTTGATACTTGAAGTTGTACTATTGACTACCAAATAGTGAAAATATTTCCACTGGCAGACTGCCCCCAGATGTAGGTGCGGAGTCACCGAACTGGGTAAACATATTGTGTGTCTTCTATTTACTGTTCCATTATTTACTTATTTGTGATCAGACAAGTTGTCGAACAAGTTGTCACAACGTTGTGTTCGAAATCTTGTCCCTACCACAAACTCAGAATTTCAATTGGTATTAGAGGAAGCACCTTATTTCTTAGGTAAGATTCTGCAAATATTCTGAGTAGCTAATATGGAGTCAAAAGAAGGAGGATCAATAAATCGACCCCCATACTCGACGGAATAAACTATGGGTATTGGAAAGCACGCATGTGTGCCTTCATGAAGTCCCTGGACAGCAAGACCTGGAAGGCAGTAATAAATGGCTGGGAAGATCCCCAATACTCTGATGGATCTAGCAGCATTACGTGCCCTAAACCTGAAAAGGAGTGGAGCCCCGCTGAAGACGAAGCTGCCCTAGGAAGCTCCCGAGCACTAAATGCGATATTCAATGGAGTTGACAAAAACGTCTTCTGACTCATCAACACATGCACAAGTGCAAAGATAGCCTGGGATACCCTTGTCGTAGCATAATAAGGAATCTCTAAGGTATGAGAGCAAAAACTAAAATATCTCACCACCAACTTCGAAGCTCTCACCATGAACGAGGATGAAACAATAGCCGAGTTCAACGTTCGAATTCGAGATCTATCAAATAAATCCTACTCGCTTGTCAAACCTATGACTGATGAGGATCTGGTAAAAAACCCTAAGGGCTCTAAGCCAAAGATTCAAGATGAAGATCACTGCCATAGAAGAAGTGCATGATCTAAAAATCTTGAAATTTGATGAGCTTATGGGATCCGTAATGACCTACGAGCTTTCTCTTCCTAGTTTGGAGAAGAAACAGAAAGGCATAGCTTTTAAGAGCTCAACTCAAGGACAAAAGGAGCATATGTTCTCTAACTCAGACACCGAAGTCGATGAAGCAATTGCCATGTTGGCCCAAAACTACAACCGAGTTATGCGAAGGTTCAACCAGATGGCAGGGAAGAATGTCTCTCGAGATGTCAGAGACAAGCCTCCACAAAGGTTCCAGAAGATTGAGAATTCTCCCAAAGAAGGCAGACAAGAATGACAAGGAAAAGAAAAAGGAGTTCAGTGCTTCGAGTGTGAAGGTTATGGACATGTGCAGAGAGAATGTCCCAAATTCCTCAAGAAACAAATGAAGGGGTTCACAACCTCATTATCTGATGAAGAGGAAGACAGCGATAAAGAGCAGACAAGTAACTATGTGGCCTTTACTGCCTCCACATCCACTGGAATCTCAAAGAAGCCTGCCTCAGATGATGAGCTATCTGATGAGACTCTAAAAAATGCCTACAATGAGTGGTATGTTAAGTGGCTCGAAGACTCTGAAGTACTGGGAAAACAAAATACAACCCTTCTCGCTCTCAATGAAGACAAGACGAGACTTCTAGAAACCATCATTGACCTAAAGAAAGAAGTCGCACGCTTGAACGGAGAATTGGAGCTCATGACCAAATCAGTTAAGATGATGAATTCAAGCACTGACACTTTGGATCAAATTTTTTCCATTGGAAAGCCATCAAAGAACATGGAAGGTCTTTGTTACTCGAGAAAAGGCTCAACTTCTAAGACTGTTTTCGTCCCCCAAAAGTTTGCGAACGACATGTCACATCAGATGTCACAGACATCTGGCAACAGACAGTCACAAAAGAAACACCATCATGGCAGCTCAAAGAAGAACAGACACAACTGAGTGTGTCATCATTGTGGACAAAGAGGTCACATACGACCGTTCTGCTATCGCCTCTATGGAAAAAGCTCGGTCAACCAAAGGATGTCTATCAATAAAAAACCACAACAAGAATGGCGAATCAAAGAGGTACAAAATTGAGCTAATATTCTGTATATATCTTTAAAGGCTTCTACCAACAACGATTGGTATTTTGATAGTGGTTCATCTCGTCATATGACTGGTAGTCCCTCATTCTTGACTACCATAACACCATGCTAGAATTCCTATGTTACCTTTGGTGATGGTGTAAAAGAAAAATTCTTGAGAAAAGGAAAGCCAAACTTCCCTAACTCACCTTGTCTAAAAGAAGCATTACTGGTACAATGGCTTACAACCAACCTGATCAGCATCAGTCAACTCTGTGATCTGGATCTTTGTGTCAACTTCAATGTCAACAACTGTGTGGTACTCGACCAACAAAAGGAAGAAATGATGAAGGGTCTCAGGTCACAAGACAACTGTTATCTATGGTCTCCAAATTCAGCCCCTGCACCAGACAAATGCTTTCGGTCTAAAGCACAAGAGACAAAAATCTGGCATCAAAAGCTTGGACACATCAACCTGAGAAGCATGTAGAAAATCTTTTCTGAACAAGCTGTCATTGGAATCCCAGATCTAAAGATCGCCGAAGGCAAGATCTGCGGGAATGTCAGATAGGAAAACAAGTTAAGACGTCCCACAAGAAGGTACAACATCTTACCACTACTCGAGTTCTAGAACTTCTACATGTTCACCTGATAGGACCAATGCAAGTTAAAAGCCTTGGAGGGAAGAGATATATCTTTATATGTGTCGATGACTTCTCAAGGTACACATGGGTAAACTTTGTTAGTGAAAAGTGAGATACCTTCTCCGTCTTTGAATCCTTATGTCGAAGAGTTCAACGAGAAAAAGGACAAGAGATTGGCAAAATTGTCAAGTTAAGAAGTGACCATGAACGTGAGTTCGAGAACACCACCTTTGCTAACTTTTGTGATGGAGAAGGAATAGCCCATGAATTTTCTGCCCCTATCACTCCTCAAGATAATGGAGTAGTGGAAAGGAAGAATCACACTCTTCAAGAAATGGCTCGGGTCATGATGCTAGCCAAAGACATTTCTCCTCACTTCTGGGCAGAAGCTCTAAACACAGGATGTCATATTTACAATAGGGTCACCCTCCGACAAGGCACGCCACTTACTCTTTATGAGCTTTGGAGGGGAAGGAAGCCTAACATGAAGTACTTCCATGTGTTTGGCTCAGTGTGCTATATCCTTGCTGATCGAGAGCCACGACCCAAGCTTGATCCTAAAAGTGACGAAGGGATCTTTCCTGGGTACTTTAGAAAGAGCCGCGCTTTTCGGGTATTCAACAAACAAACCAAACCATGATGGAGTCCTTAAATGTCGTCATTGATGATGACAACACTGAACAACCCAACAATCATGATGAAGAAATTTTGACTGCTCCGGATGTCAGACCAGATGTCAGTGACAATGTACGCGTCTTAGAGACTGATGAAGAAAACGATGTTGGTCCTAACAAAGAGACTTCTCCAACAATCCTGCAAAGAGTTCCTTCTAGAAGAGTCCAGAAGGATCACCCAGCTCATGATGTAATTGGGGATATAAACGAAAGAGTTCGAACCCGAAGTAAGACTCTTGTAAATTACCTGGACACGATAAGCAATCTGTGCTTTTTCTCTAAAATAGAGCCAAGAATGTGCAAGAAGCCGTAAAAGATGAGTATTGGGTATGTGCCATGCAAGAGGAGCTAGTACAGATCGAGAGAAACGAAGTATGGGAACTAGTACCCGAGCTTGACGATGTCAATATCATCGGGACAAAATGGATCTTCAAGAACAAATCTGATGACAAAGGGAACATCACCAGAACCAAGGCAAGACTTGTGGCACAAGGCTACACACAAGTCGAAGGAGTAGATTTTGATGACACTTTTGCTCCATCTAAGATTCAAACTCTACCAGATGGATGTTAAGAGCGCCTTCCTAAACGGATACTTAACCGAAGAAGTCTATGTCACTCAACCAAAAGGGTTTGAAGATCACAACTTTCCTCATCATGTATATCGACTCAAGAAAGCTCTCTACGGCCTCAAACAAGCACCTCGAGCCTGGTATGAACGTCTAACCCAGTTTCTAGTAAAGAACAACTAGACGCGAGGGGGAGTTGACAAAACTTTGTTTGTTAAGAAAGAAGGAAAGAACATCATGATCGCCCAGATTTATGTAGACGACAGTGTGTTTGGAGGAATGTTAGAGAAGATGGTGCAACAATTTGTCCAACATATGCAGTCAGGATTTGAGATGAGTATGGTTGGCAACTAACTTACTTCCTAGGTTTCTAGATCAAACAAATGGATAATGGCATCTTTACCTACCAAAGAAAATATGCCAAGAGAATTATCCGATATATATATCAGGAAGTACTCCTGATGAAAAAAATACCTCCGGCAGATGTGTTTATCTCGGGAATAATCTTGTGTTCCTGTTTTCAGCAAAAAGCAAGATTACATAACTCTATCTACAGCTCAGCTTATATGGATGAAGCTAATGCTTGCAGAGTATAAAGTTAAAAAAGATGTCGTGTCATTATTCTGTGACAACATCAGTACCTTCAATATCTCGAAGAATTCTGTGCAAAATAGCAAAACTAAGCACATAGACTTCAGGGACCACGTCATTCGAGAACCTGTGAAAGACAAGAAGATTAAGCTAGAGTATATTTCTACAGAGAAACATCTTGCTAACATCTTCACAAAATCATTGGACACAAATCGGTTTGAAAGTCTAAAGCACAAGAGACAAAAATCTGGCATCAAAAGCTTGGACACATCAACCTGAGAAGCATGTAGAAAATCTTTTCTGAACAAGCTGTCATTGGAATC
Source organism: Geranium rotundifolium (assembly GCA_963920655.1). Lineage (NCBI taxonomy): Eukaryota > Viridiplantae > Streptophyta > Magnoliopsida > Geraniales > Geraniaceae > Geranium > Geranium rotundifolium. Next base: position 25,886,362 of record OY987312.1, on the reverse strand, counting down.
CCAGATCTAAAGATCGCCGAAGGCAAGATCTGCGGGAATGTCAGATAGGAAAACAAGTTAAGACGTCCCACAAGAAGGTACAACATCTTACCACTACTCGAGTTCTAGAACTTCTACATGTTCACCTGATAGGACCAATGCAAGTTAAAAGCCTTGGAGGGAAGAGATATATCTTTATATGTGTCGATGACTTCTCAAGGTACACATGGGTAAACTTTGTTAGTGAAAAGTGAGATACCTTCTCCGTCTTTGAATCCTTATGTCGAAGAGTTCAACGAGAAAAAGGACAAGAGATTGGCAAAATTGTCAAGTTAAGAAGTGACCATGAACGTGAGTTCGAGAACACCACCTTTGCTAACTTTTGTGATGGAGAAGGAATAGCCCATGAATTTTCTGCCCCTATCACTCCTCAAGATAATGGAGTAGTGGAAAGGAAGAATCACACTCTTCAAGAAATGGCTCGGGTCATGATGCTAGCCAAAGACATTTCTCCTCACTTCTGGGCAGAAGCTCTAAACACAGGATGTCATATTTACAATAGGGTCACCCTCCGACAAGGCACGCCACTTACTCTTTATGAGCTTTGGAGGGGAAGGAAGCCTAACATGAAGTACTTCCATGTGTTTGGCTCAGTGTGCTATATCCTTGCTGATCGAGAGCCACGACCCAAGCTTGATCCTAAAAGTGACGAAGGGATCTTTCCTGGGTACTTTAGAAAGAGCCGCGCTTTTCGGGTATTCAACAAACAAACCAAACCATGATGGAGTCCTTAAATGTCGTCATTGATGATGACAACACTGAACAACCCAACAATCATGATGAAGAAATTTTGACTGCTCCGGATGTCAGACCAGATGTCAGTGACAATGTACGCGTCTTAGAGACTGATGAAGAAAACGATGTTGGTCCTAACAAAGAGACTTCTCCAACAATCCTGCAAAGAGTTCCTTCTAGAAGAGTCCAGAAGGATCACCCAGCTCATGATGTAATTGGGGATATAAACGAAAGAGTTCGAACCCGAAGTAAGACTCTTGTAAATTACCTGGACACGATAAGCAATCTGTGCTTTTTCTCTAAAATAGAGCCAAGAATGTGCAAGAAGCCGTAAAAGATGAGTATTGGGTATGTGCCATGCAAGAGGAGCTAGTACAGATCGAGAGAAACGAAGTATGGGAACTAGTACCCGAGCTTGACGATGTCAATATCATCGGGACAAAATGGATCTTCAAGAACAAATCTGATGACAAAGGGAACATCACCAGAACCAAGGCAAGACTTGTGGCACAAGGCTACACACAAGTCGAAGGAGTAGATTTTGATGACACTTTTGCTCCATCTAAGATTCAAACTCTACCAGATGGATGTTAAGAGCGCCTTCCTAAACGGATACTTAACCGAAGAAGTCTATGTCACTCAACCAAAAGGGTTTGAAGATCACAACTTTCCTCATCATGTATATCGACTCAAGAAAGCTCTCTACGGCCTCAAACAAGCACCTCGAGCCTGGTATGAACGTCTAACCCAGTTTCTAGTAAAGAACAACTAGACGCGAGGGGGAGTTGACAAAACTTTGTTTGTTAAGAAAGAAGGAAAGAACATCATGATCGCCCAGATTTATGTAGACGACAGTGTGTTTGGAGGAATGTTAGAGAAGATGGTGCAACAATTTGTCCAACATATGCAGTCAGGATTTGAGATGAGTATGGTTGGCAACTAACTTACTTCCTAGGTTTCTAGATCAAACAAATGGATAATGGCATCTTTACCTACCAAAGAAAATATGCCAAGAGAATTATCCGATATATATATCAGGAAGTACTCCTGATGAAAAAAATACCTCCGGCAGATGTGTTTATCTCGGGAATAATCTTGTGTTCCTGTTTTCAGCAAAAAGCAAGATTACATAACTCTATCTACAGCTCAGCTTATATGGATGAAGCTAATGCTTGCAGAGTATAAAGTTAAAAAAGATGTCGTGTCATTATTCTGTGACAACATCAGTACCTTCAATATCTCGAAGAATTCTGTGCAAAATAGCAAAACTAAGCACATAGACTTCAGGGACCACGTCATTCGAGAACCTGTGAAAGACAAGAAGATTAAGCTAGAGTATATTTCTATAGAGAAACATCTTGCTAACATCTTCACAAAATCATTGGACACAAATCGGTTTGAAAGTCTAAGCCCCCCCCCCCCCCCCCCCCCCCCCCCCCCTTGGACTTTGGTACCTTGAATAAGGCTCATCAAGGAAGGGAGAGAGCTTTTTGATTTGTTTTTCTCTCTCTCTAGAAGGACTACGAGGGTCCAGAAAATCAAATCCGGGCCCAATTTTCCAAGCCCGTTTCAGTTTGTTTCCAAAATAATAAAAAAAAGAGGAAAGAAAGATCTTTTGTCATCTGGTGAAAAGACGTGCAGCCAATCATGACCCGACTCTTTGGCTACACAGCAGAGAAAATGCTGCCTCTTCCCTTAGTTCTCGATCTCTCTCTTCCCCAACAAAAGGCTTAGGGTTTACATTGCTCCCGATCCATCACACTCTATACCAAAAACAGATCTCTCATAAAACATTCTCTGAAACCTCTCTATCAAAAAAACCAACAATTGTGAGGATCAAGCACGTCGAAAAAAGAATCAAAACCCCTAAACCAGTTCAAAATCAGTTTGGGGTCAAGACGTGCGGAACAAAGTTTTCAGAAGAAGGATTTAAAAATCCATAGAGCGAGCCATTGACGGGCAGAAACAAAAACACAGGACGCTCAAACACCTCTCGACTCCCCTGACGAGACTATGTAACAGATTAATGACGATTCGTCAGAAGAAACTCACACGAAGAGTGAGGACAATATCACTCTCGAAAATCTAATGGCTAGGAAAAAGGCTGTGAAAAGAAAGGAGCTGCAGGATGAGGAAGAATAGAGTCCAGAAGAACCCCTTAAAAGGAAAAGGAGGGATCCTGAGATAGCTGACACACCTGTCCCAACGACAGAAAAAGTCAAGAAGAAGAAGACCACACTACCTACAGTAAAAGTTCCTTTTACACCAGAAGAGGAGGAAGAAGAAAGCGAAGAGGAGAATTTGTAAAATTTCCCAAATCGAAGCACCAGAAAAAGGGTAGGAAGACAAATAATTCCTAAAGACGTTCCAGATGTACCAATAGACAACTTCTCGTTTCATTTTGCCAAAGGAGCCAGCAAATGGAAATTTGTGTGGAACCGCATCATACACCCAGAAAGAGAGCTCTCTACCGAGGCCAAAGAGATGAAGATCATCATGGAACTACTACGCGGGGCAAACCTCCTCAAAACCCTGTCAGACATTGGTACCTAATATCCCTCTCTCGTAAAAGAATTATATGTGAATCTCCCAGCCACGTTCAATAACCCGGATGATCCAGAGTATAGAAGGGTGTTTGTATGAGGACATTGTTTTAAATTCACCCCTGAGGTAATCAACGCCCATCTGGGAAGAAGTGTTACAAATGTCACGACAAGGCTCCCACCTATGGACTGCATCACTCAAGAGTTTTCTGGAGGAAGAAACAAAAAGATCCATGGCCTCATGCGGATCTGGCAAAACTCATCTACCAAATCGGTATGAATCATTCTCTAGACTTTGGGTTACTTGTTGTTGAAAATCTAACAAAACATACGAGGTCATATGCTATCAAATTGCCCATTTGATTTTCCTCTCTTATAACTGGCATACTTCTTCAACAATGTCCTACCATTATTCGTGACAATGATGTTGCTGGCAAACGCCCGTTAGTGCTTCATATTAGCCTGAAGCTGTTTGAAGGTAAACATATCAAAGACCTTCCCCGTCCGGCTACAAAAACCTTTGAAAGAGGAAGCAACACTAACGCAACCAGGTCCATCAAGGATAGGACAGTACACGAGCTAATGGAGGGTATAGCTGATGTAGGAACTATCATTCACACTCTAGCAAGCCGGAAGGCCACTTATGAGCAGCTTCTCAACGACCTGTTAGCCATTCCCGAGGAAGCCTCACCGCTGAAGAAGATGTTGCTAACTCCTCCTCCTAAAAACAAACCAGTTATTTATCTTGTTCCTGGAAAAAAAAACTCATTTATTTTTGAACTCTTGAATCCCTGGGGACTCTCCGGGTTATTTTTTTTGTGAACAATGTTTTTGATCCTTGGTGGAGCTGGATATTTACCTCGTGTTTAGAGGCTGGATATTTTGAGGCAATCAGGGGGAGATAATTTGGACCTTAAATGGTCAATCTATAGTCCTCAAATAATGGTGATCTGTAACAGTATTTGATATGGTCTACAACATGTGTAACAACATGTTAGAGACTTGTGTCATCTGTCACCTTTAATGTAGTGTTGGCTGAAACATGTGTAACAACATGTTCAACTTACTTTCTGACATAAGGAACCATATGATTAGAACATGCGTAACAACATGTTACAACTTGTCGATACGTCATTGATTGGAACATGCGTCACAAACATGTTGCAACATGATGAACACTCCTTACCACAAAGAGACAGAAGACGGAAACTTGCACTATGTACCTTGCTGATAAAGGACGAGAAGACTCAACAAGTTTACGTGATCTGCTGCAGTACACAAAAGTTAAACATGAAGTTTGACAACGGCTGAAGAAGAGTGTCCTAGACTGGAGATAAAACTCGACTGGAGATTGCTAAGAATAGAAGATGTATCATCAAAATGTGCTTGCCTAAAGAATTGCCAAAGGGGGAGATTGTTGCTACATTCAGTGTTGGCAGATTTTTTAAGCACAAGGTAAGATGTCAGCCAACATATCGAAACATATGTAGTATGACACTATGCGCACAAAATTAGTCAAGTACCGCAGCGTTCATGTTTTAGACAGAAAACATCAGCGCGCGTGAGTTTTAGGCAATGACTAAATCAGACAATCTCCAGCTAGCATCAAGACACGTCAGCAAGGCCTGTAGGCGGGAACGCCAACTTGCCAAACTTGCCAAGGACGACAAGGGTTTGGATTTTCTAATCGATATTGGAAACCGATTAGGCTACTCGAGTTGCTATAAAACCTGGTGCTTTACCCCTTAGCAACTCGTCTGCTTTTACGTCCTTCTTGTGCTAAATATGTTGTGTTCCGGGGCATCCAAAACACGTTCATAGCAGCGGAAGCGACCTATAAACTGCCCCAAACCTGCACAAGATCGACTACCATGTTAGATCCTTAGGAAATCGAGTTTTCGGGTTATACTTCGAAACTGTCCAGAAACAGATTATGCAGAACCGTCATCTTCCCGGCCTTGTAGCTCCCGACCGAACGCTGTTTTGGAAAATCAGTATTTCAAAAAAGTTGTAGCCCTTCGACTTATCTTTCCAACGCTGCCTATTTCAGGTCGATCGGAGCTTGGAAAAAGTGGATATGGCTCACGCATTGTCGGTGGCTGGAACTTGAAAATCTTGACAGTTTCTCTATTCTTGCTTGGATCAACAAGAAACCACCAAGAATGGGCTTGAACCTCTTCAAAGGCGCCTACGTATCCTCCCCGTGGAATAAAAGCCACGTAGTTCTTGCTAGAGATTCATACACACACAAATCTACAAGAATTTGGTGTGTAGAACAAAAGTGATGGAGAGAGGGAGGAGGAGCAATGGTAGGCCATCTCCATGAGGAAAGAAGAAGATGAATAGAATGATATGTGTTGTGGTGAGAATGAATATAATATATGGTGATGGTGATGATGAAATGATGAGAGGTATGGGAGGTATGGGCTCACCACCAATTCCATCTCATCATTCTAATCCATAACACCAAACCATGGTTTTGGGCCCTTAATGGGCCAAGCCATAAACTGGGCCTAAATGGGCCGGCCATATTTGGGCCTCATGGGACGAAGCTCAATTGCTTCAGCCATGTGGTCCCGTGCCGAGTCCAAATGTTATCCGACCCCTTTTTCGAAATTATCAAACAAAGTTCGATGCGACATCGACGAAAAAACCCGTTTTTCTCGATTCGCAAACCATTCTCATTTACACGGGCCCACGGCCTAAAATGCCCAGTTTTGGCTATGTCTCGTGTCTCAATAAATGTCGACATTTCCTTATCTCCTGAAACCCATATCCTTGGCGTGTGACCCTTTTAAGCTCATGCCACGTTGGCAAATCGGCATAAAACCCATTTACCCGATCCATTATTAATGACCTCTAGTACACCATTATTAATGACCTCTAGTACACCATTATGATTACCCAATGTGCATTATAGACGACCTAATCGACTTAACCTATCTGTAATCCAAGTCATTATCCTTTTATCGCTAGATATCCGATTGATCATAAGGCATAGAGTCGGCATCCTTATTTTGATCAATCATGTTTCTTGATATGTGAGATTACTAAAAACTGATAACCCGTATCACTGGCATGGCCATGCAATTTCTTTCAGTCACTGTCGATCAAGTGGCCTAAACGGATATCATTCTCATACCGCAGTATGAGGGATAAATCCCTTAGCTGTCTTTCATGTCACTCATGCAATCCGTCCCCCACCCAATCATGCCAGTTATTGCTATCCTGTTACGGATAGTGTTAGGCGCAAGTCAAAACCGGATGTCAATTGGATAGCGATCACAAAGACTCCTCGGTCTAAGGATAGAATGACAAACTACGACACTGAATATGTTCATGACTGTATCTAAGCAACACTATTCAGGTCGGGTCGTCTGATATCAAACCCCTGATGATATCTATGATATGATTATGGGATCCCGCATCCCAATGACGAGTATGACTATGTCATAAAGAATCATCCTCATACTGTTCTCTTCTATTGAAGCATATTTGACCAGGGACCAGTTAAGTTTGATCCGTACACATCTATGGTTCTACTACTTTCGTGGTCATAGATCAGATCATACTTTAACATATTACATCAACACATAAGTAATATAAAACCGATTGGAGCCTAGGGCACAAAAGCTATCAATCTCCCTCTTGCCCCCTAGTTCTAATCTAAGTCCCAGTCTGTACCCATTGACTATACATGAACTTCATGCTTAGGCTGTGAGAGAGCCTTCGTCAAAAGGGTCGGCTGTGTTTTAATTCGTCGTAATGTAGTTGATCTTCTCGTTATCTCGGTAACGTCTGTGTATATATATATCTGTATTTGTTTTGTGATATGGGCACTTTAGCTTAGGCAATGGCCCTAGTGTTGTTACAAGATAAGCCTACTGGGTTAGACGGGTTTTTAATTACATCTAATCCAGTCATGAAGCTCCAAATCCATACAGCCTTCTTTGTTGCCTCCAACGTAGCTATACTCTGCTTCTGTCGTAGAATTGACAATTAACCCTGCTTCCAGGTCTTCCAGCTGAAGCTCCACCATTCAACATGAACACGTATCCTGACTGACTCTACAATCATTAGGATTCGTCTTGAAACTAGTGTCAATATAACCTTTGACTACTAGCTCGACATCATTGTGGTCCGCGCACACAAGAAAGGCGTCTAAAGTTTTCCTCAAGAACTTGAGGATAGCTTTGACCGCAATCTAGTGTTGTCCACCGGGGTTAGACTGATGTCTACTGGCACAACTTAAGGCGAAAGAGACATCCGGTCTCGTGCATATCATGGCATACATGATGGATCCTATACCCGAAGCGTATGGGATTTCACTCATTCTTTTCAGCTTATCAGGTGTCGCCAGACACTAAATCTTGCTGAGCTTTATGCCATGTCGAATGGGTAAGCATGTTTTCTTGGAATCAAGCATTTGAGAACCCACTCAAATCTTATTCACATAGGTGTTCTTTCTATATATATTGAAAGGTAGCTGAACCATCCCGATCCACCCACTCAAGACCCGCTTGGTGCGATCTCTCTATATCTTGATCTCAAGAATATAAGCAACATCGCCTAAGTCCTTCATTTGAGAACCACTCTCTAAACCAAGCCTTTGTCAAGCGCAAGGTTAGGATGTCGTTTCCAATGTCATTCTCACATTTAGCACCAGAAAGACAATCTTACACCCATTCGCCTTCTTTGAAACGCATGGCTCATCTACGTTCTTGATAAAGCCGAACTTCATCAAAATGTTAGATTCCAATTCCGGTACATGGCACCTAGTCATATCTCAGAGTTAGGGCTGTCCATGGCTTCTTGAAAGGTAGCTGGACCATCCTGATCCACTGTAACCAAATCGTCACCTTCAGACACGAGAAACCTGTATCTAGCAGGTGTACGATTGGTCCTTTCAGACCGCCTTGGACCGTCTGGAATAACGGCAATAGGCGGTTCTTGCTCTACTACCAGCTCTGGCTCCAACACTTCTACAGGGTTGTCAGTGGTTCCTAAGAAACTATACCTATCTGGAATACCATTAAGATATACATTCCTCCCACTGTTTGTTTTGGAAACTAATTCCTTTTCCAAAACATCTCACCACGAGCAACAAAACTTTGTTCTCGCTCGGTTTGTAGAACTAGTATCCCCTTGTTCCTTTCGGATACCCCACGAAGACGCATTTATCCAATTTGGGTTCGAGTTAATTTGAAAACAAACGGTTCACAAATGCCTCGCAGCCCAAATCTGCAGGAAAGACATAATGGGCTTCTTCCCATACCATATCCCTTATGGTGTCCCTCCTACTTCCTTCGTCAGAGCCTGATTCAAAATGAATGCGGCTGTTTCTAGAGCATAACCCTAGAATGAGTTTGGGAGATCAGAGTAACTCTGATAATATCCCACTTCCCACAAGATGATCATGAAACTCTATGGACAAGTATTCTCCAGCTCGATCCGAAACGTAGCGTTTTAATACTTTTCCCTAGTTGGTTTTGTACTTCAGTCTTAACCTCTTTGAATTTATCAAAAGCATCCGACTTATGTCTTATTGAATAGACATAATCAAGTTTACTGTAATCAACGGTAAGATTGATGAAGTAGCGAAAACCACTCCAAGCAAGTGAACTCAGTGGCCCATACACATTTCCGCTGTATTAGGCCCAATAGGTCACCCGCCCTTTGACCTCTCTTGATGAAGGGCGCTCCAGTCATTTTTCCCATCAAACAAGCCTCGCACATTTTCCCCGAATGGAATTCGAATAGACTTAGAAGTCCGCACTTGTAAAGTGTTGAAATGCACTTTCTCATTTATGCGACCCAAACGACAGTGCCATATTAGAGCTTGGTTTAAATAATCGGATTTATATCTCTTAGTAATAACGTTATATTATGAGCTTAAGTTTTCATATTCAATATGTGTAAACCACCGTCCTTATTAGAACTTACAAAAGTATGTAATACACATTATGAAGTACTAATACAAGTCTACTGGCCAAAACAAGAGTAATGGAGCCTACAACAGTTGAGGCAACCCTGATTCTGTTCCCAACTCTTAGGTCCACTTCGTGTTTCCCATAATCTCTTCTACCTTCCAGTTTCTGTTCATCCCTACAGATTCATGCCCGGTATAAATACTCATGAATCGGAAGTAGAAAGATTAAGCTCAAAAATGAGAATAGCAGAAGGCGTGGATCCACCACCCTTCTTTAGATCATCCTGGAACTTCTTGCAGTCTCTTGTCCAATGACTGGGCTGTTGGCAGTAGAAGCAAACTGATTCCCTTTCCTTTTAGCCTCCCTGACTTTAGGAGGTTTAGGAACCTGAGCCAGTCTCATCTTTACCGCCGCGTGCATAGGGGCTTTACCCTTGTCACCCCCAGCTTTGATGCTAGATCTGACCATTAGAACATCCCTTGGTATAAACTTGACGTTCTTCTCCGCCGTTACATGCTTTCATTGCAACTCTAAGATGATCTTGTCCAATTTATGCATATTATAGTTCATAAAAAAATAACATAAGCACGAGGAAGGGATTGCAGAACGAAGTCTACAATGCCATCTCCTGTCCCATCCCAAGACTCGGTCTTGTCAGGTGTTCGAGATGTCCCTTCAACTTTAGGACGTGAGGACTAACAGAGCTGTCTGCTGACATGTTGCAGGAGAGGAGTTCTTTGAGAATGTCGAATCTTTCGATCCGTGCCTTCTCTTTGATTATAACCCTTATCTGCGCCATCATGGCACAAGGGTCCTCGAACAGTTCCATAAACTGCTTTTGGAGGTCTCCCTCCAAGCAGCCCAACAACACATACCCCACATTCCCTGAATCGCTACGGTGCTTCCTGAATGCATCCTTAACAACCCTTATGGTGTTAAGTGTTGGATCCCCTGGAATAGCCTGGTCAAGGACGTACTCCCTGCGTTCCAACTTTGACACAAGTCATAAATTTCTGTCCCAGTCCAGATAATTGGTTCCATTGAGTTTACACTTAGGAAGTATAGCCCTCAATGACAAATTAGACGAGTTTGTTGAATTACTAGCCATTTTCTTAACGAAGAAAGTAAGTTTAATCAGACATGATGTGTAAATTTACGAAGATGCGAATCAAACACCAACCATTCGATTCTAATAACTAGAATCTTTGAACCAAGATCCTTGATTTGTCAATTGAAGTACGCTAAGGCGCACCGCTCCAATTGACCTAATTGGGTTGGACATTTTTCCAATTACAACCTGTGTAATTCTTGGTCAGGGTTTGTACAAATGCACATGGCTTACCCTTCTAATGCCTCAGCTCGTCGAGAATCGTGGTCAAGTCAACCAACCTTCACATATGCATCAGTTTTGTGCAGATGCTCCGCTAAGGCGAAACGACACCGAGAGAATGTCCCTACATGGGTGTGAATTTGGGTGGAATCTCACATGACTCAAATTAATGTGTGATTGGTTGTGTTTAACAATTCGAAAGTATTTGGCACAATTACGAACCTGTCATCAACAAATCGTGTTGTGACGTTTCTAATTGTATCACATACTATCTTCTTTTGAAGCCGTCATTTGCAACCCGTGCAAACACGTTTCAAAATGAACCCATCCATCACAACCTGTGCGATGATGGTTCACAACGCTTTAAACATGCAAATAAATAAAAAAGGTTTTTAATCTTTGCATATGAGGTGATGACTTATAATCTCATAAGCTAAGCATGCTAGCATATATCATCTAATAATTCAAGCATGCATTTAAAGCGTTTAAATATGCATCAATAGCCCATCCTAGCCCTAAGAGTCTACGAGACATAACATCTTCTCGTCATCCCCATTCGGGCTCCCACTAGCTCTTGGACTTCCTCCAAGACCGTGACCGTTCTCGATTTTCCATCCTTCTCGACTTTGAGTAGAATTTACAATTAATACTCGGTTCGTAGACCGGATAATAAATAATTACACTTTGAACGGCTTGAATAAAACAATAATTACGCGCTAACATTAACGTTGTGCAAACTGTGAAAGCGATAAAATTCTTATGGGCTACTAATGCATCATACATTTCATCACATCATCCAACATGTTATCACACAAACATGTTATCAAACAAGATACAATTTTCCGGTTTTAACTTTGCCAAGTTGCTTGGTCGGTTTATCAAAAATATACCTTTTTGAAAAAATGGTTTATCGAAACCGATCAAATTTGAAAGTTTTCAAAATATTGCATCACGGGTTCGTGCCACGGATCAAACACCGTGCACAAACCTATTTGGGCCGAAGCTGAATGGGCCGAAGCCCATTTGGGCCGAGCCCAAACTCACGGCCCGGTTTGGGGTTTGGAAAACCCAAACAGGGCTTGCCGCCACCCTCGGCCTCGGCCAGGGCAGGGATGGCCCCAGTCACCACCGGCCAACGCTGGCCTCCGGTGACCTCCGTCCGGTACCTCCAATTCGGCTCCCCGAGAGTCCCGTCTTGGACCTGACAAATTCAATAATTTTAAAAAAAATCCAAATTTAACATATTTTCCAAAATTATATTTTTCATGGCATAATCAAACCCATATACTAAAAATAAATAATGGAATCACAAGGGCATGTTAAACATCGAAAAAACCGAAATAACAAACAAGGATCGCGAAGTGGTAGACCGGCTCTGATACCACTGTTGGGTTCTGTGGCATCCAAAACACGTTCATAGCAGCGGAAGCGACCTATAAACTGCCCCAAACCTGCACAAGATTGACTACCATGTTAGATCCTTAGGAAATCGAGTTTCCGGGTTATACCTCGAAACTGTCCAGAAACAGATTCTGCATAACCGTCCTCTTACCGGCCTTGTCGCTCCTGAACTAGCGCTCTTTTGGAAAATCAGTATTTCACAAAAGTTGTAGCCCTTTGACTTATCTTTCCAACGCCGCCTGTTTCAAGTAGATTGAAGCTCGGATAAAGCAGCTATGACTCCCGCATTGTCGGTCACCGGAGCTGGAAAATCTGGAGAGTTTCTCCATTCTTGCTTGGATCAACAAGAAACCACCAAGAACACCATGAATGGGAAGAATGGGCTTGAACCTCTTCAAAGGCGCCTACGTATCCTCCCCAAGGAATCAAAGCTGTTAGAGTTATTCCCCAGTCCAATATAAAATGTATCTACAGATGTAATATTTATCATCTATTAATAAATTGGCATATATTACTAATGTGTTGTAGTAATATATCGAATGTAATTTGATCTATGTCATTAAGTTTGTAACCACTAATAGTAGAACTGTAGATCAGAAAGAATTACATTTGATTAGTCCCTGATCAGCTTAGCTTCTTTATGAAGCGATCAGTATGAGACCAACTCCTTGTGATCACGCTCTACTAATCATGGCAAAGTATGTGTCGGAGTTATATCATAGATATCATCAGGTCGATGATATCGGACAACCCGATTGTGAGTATGCTGCATAGATCCAGTCATGAGATACTCACATATTGTAGCTTGTCATTATATCCTAAGACCAATGAGTCTTTGTGTACACTATGTAACGAATACCTAAGTTTGACCTAGTCTAACGTTATCTGTAAAAGGGTAACTATAACGGCTTCGATTGGCTTGGAAATTTATTGCATTAGTGAACTCGAAAGGCGTCTAAGGGATTCATCACTCATACTTCGGTATGAGAAAGATATCCGTTTAGGCCATTTGATGAGTATGACTGAAGGAATAGCACGGTCGTGCAGGTGATACCTTAGTATCAGTTTTAAGTCATCTCAGATATCAAGAAACAGTGATTGATAAATTAGGATGACCATTCTATGCCTATTGATCAATCTGGATATCGGATTGATAAAAGGAAATTGACATGTACGATAACATGTTAAGTCGAATAATCGATAATCACGAACGTTGGGTAATCATAATGTCTTGCTAGAGACCACTTATGATGGAAAGGGTAAAATAGTAATTTTACTAGTCTGCCAACTATTCGTGAGCCTAGAGGGTCACACGCATTAAGCACGATACATGACAAATAATTATGGATGAAAATTGAAAATGATTCCGTCGTTTTCTGGCCTAAGGTTTTAACCAGACGGTTGAAGAAATCAATTCGAGGAAATTGAACTGTTTTGTCTAAACCGAAATTAGAACTCAATTTAATGGGTTTAATTTGGGTTTTAGTTAAACGGGCTTAACGCCCATTTAGGGATTCAAGTGATGAATGGGGAAGAAGTGCAAATAGGAGTTTAAGAAGGGTAGATATGCAATTATTAATTTGAAATTCAATTTTATTTCAAATTAAAATTCCAAAATATCTTCCATCTTTTTCTCCAACTATTGGCCGAATCCTCTCTCCCTCTTCATCCACAAATTTTGTCAAAGCTTCTCAAGAACATTCATAGCAAAAGTGTGAGAGAAAACCATTTCGGTTGTGGTGCTTGTGTGGACCTAATAGAGAAACACTAACGTTGTGTTTTCATCAATTCATAGAGGTATTTTTCAGATTTGAAAGGTTGATAGCATGTTGAATTTTCATTAAGATCTTTATATTTCTCGATCACCATAGATACATAACTTCCGCTGTATGAAATTTATCGAATGGAACCCATGGTGATCTCTTTCAGTGGTATCAGAGCATGGTTGTTATGAAGTTTTTTAACATGTTTAATTCTGATTTTTTTTGTATGTTCATCACCTTAGCATGCATGTAAATTGAAAAAAAATTCAGATTTAATTGATTTTTTAAAAAAGTGGAAAATTCAGATTTTTCGTGTTTTAGGTTAGCCATGGCCGAGCCATGGCTGACCAGGGTCGAGACCCTTGGTGGACCATGCAATGCCCTAGGGCAGACCATGGTCGGCACGAAGGGCAGACAAGGGTTGCCTACGGGCGACCATGGTAGCCCTCGCGGGCGACCATGGCAGCCCTCGCTGGCCACCATTGTTGCCTCGCGGGCGACCATGTCCGCCCTAGGGGAGACCATGGTAGCCCTCGCAGGCTACCATGGTCGCTCCCGTGGTCGACCACGGTCAGCCCCGCGGGCGACCTCGGCCGCCCTCCTGGGCCACAGTGGTTGCTTCAACGGGCGACCTCGGTTGGGCCGGTTCGACTCGACCAGATTCGAGCTGAATTGGCTGGTTCGTGAGAATAATTTGAAACCCTAAAAATTTAATTATCAGATTTGGTTCGGTTTCGATAAACCAGCGAGAATCGGTCCAAAATTCAATTAATCGATTAAACTGTCCAGTTTCGATAAACCGGAATTTTTCCACACTTAAGAAAGATAAAATTTGGAAAAATTATTTGTTTGATCAGCATGTTGATTGATAACATGATCTTTGATAACATGATGTTTTCCACATGATGGTAGCTAAGCCCATTAGATTTGCATTTTAATTTCGGTTTTGCAACCTGCATGTTGCTTAATTTTGGGTTGTAGTAAATACGGCCTGCGTGTCGTGATTTGTATTTAATTTTATTTTTTTAAATTTGTAATAACGAAGACCGACACAAGAAGCAAGTCAAGAAGAAGACTCGGATTGGAGGAGGCTCGAAGCTAGTGGGAGTTCACAAGAATGAAGCAAGTTTGGATCTTGAAGACCATGTCTTTAGGATCAGTATTGCTAGATTCTTAGAAACTTAAGATGGGCTTAGCTATGCCTATATTTATCATTACGTTTATATGTTTGAATGTATGAATGTATGATAGTTTAAATATACAAGTTCATATATGAGTTGCTATCACCCACATGCAAAGATTAAAATCAGAATTTAATCAGACTCGCATGTAACCTGCTAAGGGATCATCTTTGCATGAATTTGCAATTGATGATTCCAGATTAAGATTGTATCGATATACAATCAGACATTTATAATTCACTTAAACGCAAATAATTACAAGTCAAGCGTGATACCATCCAAGTTTGGGCACTCAAAAGGGCTTTGACCCTATGGATGTCGGTACGCCTCCGCGTAACATTCATAGAGAAAAGGTCTGGATGAGATGGGTAGTTCTGGGTGGGTGCGTGCGCGTGCGCGTAGTAGCCACATTAGAGTTCTATCCATAGTTCAAGCTTGGTAGACTTGTCTACGATTGTCAGCTAGGGCTGACCTAGGGTATCAGTATAGGGTATGCCGTGTACTTTTAGTACAAACCCTAGCCAGGAAGTACATAGTCTTGTAGATTGATGTATTCCTACCTTAATGCTCTCAATTGGAGCAGTGAGCCTCCGTTCACTTCAATTGAGGGTATGATAGGATCCTGGTTCAGATTCTAATGTTAGAATCAGACAAGTGTTTTATAACTTAATCTTCAACTTGAATTTTAATTAATTTCACCATGTAGAACTAAAAGGCAAACACAACACAAAGGAGTAATAGCGCAATGAGAGTCCAGATTGAGAACAGACTTAAGAGCGTGAATTACTCAGATTGGAATAGAAACTTGAGGCTTGTACTCAAGCATGAACGCAAGTAGTATATCCTTATCAAGGAACCTCCTCCTGAGCCACCGCTGAACGCCGGTAGGGCACTAAGGATACTTATCAAAGTTCCTTAGTAACCAAATCGATGTGTCATGCATTATAGTGGGCAGTAGGATGCCAGAGTTGCAGAAGAAGTTCACGAACGTTTCAGATGACCCTTATACCTGTAAGGCTAGAGGTCAAGGAAATGTTCAAGGAGAAAGCTCGTGTCGAAAAATATGATACTTTCCTAGAACTCAACTCGTGCAAACTTAAGGATGGAGCCTTGTTAGTCCCCATGTCACGAAGATTTAATGTCTTCAGGAACATCTAACTAGACTCGGTTTGATGATCAGGTGGAAATGGCTGCGGATTTTATGTTGCAGCCACTTCCAGATATATATAATGATTTCATAGCAAAATATGCATGACATGGACAAGTCCTTAACAGAGCTTCATGGGATGCTTGTGACCGCTGAAAAGAACCTCAAGGGCAAGATCAAGGAGGTCCTTATGGTCAACAAGAAGGTCAGCTTCAAGAAAGCTGATCAGGGTAAGGGTAAGGCTCCTGAGCACCTTGCAGGGCAGATCTGACACCCCAAGCGTCCAAAGGTTCAAGCAGCTCCCAAAGCTGCTGTGAAGACTGAGGAAAAAATGGAGGAGGTCTGCTATCACTGCAATGAGCCAGGACACAGGAATAAGGGATTGTAAGTAATACAAGGATCATGTGAAGAAGAGTGGTATCCACGTCTTCAGGATCAGATATTTACGTTGGTAAGCTTAATCGCTATAACGTAAATAAGAAAAGGCTTAAATCTGATGATTTAAACCTAGTTATAATCTGGCATTGTCATTTAAGGCACATAAGCGAGAAACGCATTTCAACACTTCACAAGTGTGGACTTTAAGTCCGTTTGAATTCACTCAAACTGAAAGATGCAAGTCTTGCCTAATGAGCGAGAAACGCATTTCAACACTTCATAAGTGTGGACTTTAAGTCCGTTTGAATTCACTCAAACTGAGAGATGCAAGTCTCGCTTAATGGACAAAACGACAAAGGCACCTTTCATAGGTTTATGTGAAAGGCGAGTTACTTATTAAGTCTAATACATTCCGACGTATGTGGACCTATGAGTACTCAGGGCAGAAGAGAGTTGAACTAATAATTGACTCTGGAAACGGCCACATTCATTTTGACTCGGGCTCCGATGAAGACAACGATAGTTCACCTTGTGACAATCATTCTGTCTCTTATAACTGTGGATGCGTGCGCCTCCGCGTAGTATTCATTGGGATGCAAGCTGAATAAGGTAACCAGTTCTATTTAGATGTGTGTGCCTCCGCGTAGTAGCCAAATAAGAGCTGAACCAGAGTCACGGAAGGTACACCACATGACACTCATTACGTCTCTCGTTACTGTGGATGCGTGCGCCTCCACGTAGTATTCATTGGGATGGGAGCGGGATGAGATGGTCAGTTCTATTTGGATGCGTGCGCCTTCGCGTAGTAGCCAAATAAGAAATGGAACATAGTCATATATGGTGTGGGAAACATCCTAGTATGTTTTTCCTAAAAGATTTGTGTAGCAGAGATACAGGCATCCAAATCAGACAAATGTGTCTTCGTAAGGTATCTTTAATAAACTAAGAGATACAACTTCTACATACCCAGCGAGTACAAAGTCTTTGTTGCTCGAGGAGGGGTATTTATGGAGAAATTATTTATTTCCAAAATAGCTAGTGGGAGTCCTGTGCATCTCGTGAAGGAATTATTTGAGGGTTCCAATCAATTAATTTCATGCCTATACAAGAATTTAACCTCAAAGTTCCATGTTTTAATACGGATCTTACATGATCATTAATTGATCATGAGATCTAGACTAGAATAAATTCAAATATTACCTTGAATCAAAATCTCTCTGTTACTAAATAATATTTAGTAACCTCTAAAGAACGTCCACACAGGAAGAGCAATCCTGGGATACTCACGACGATCCTTTCTAGAAGATCGAAGCAAGCAAAACGGACGGAGCGAGGGGGAGAAGGTAGCCGAATTCGGATAGGAGAGAGAGGGAGTGACGGCTAGGGTTTTGAAAATAATGATAGCATTTGTGCCCTAGTCCAATTGCTAATAGCCTTTAAACGTCTATGTACATTATCATCGCTTGTAACATATATATAAAACGGCTTTGTATTACTTATGTGTTGAAGTAATATGTTAAGCATGATCTGATTTATGACCACTAAAGTAGTAGAACCATAAATCTGTACGGATCACACTTAACGAGTCCCTGGTCAAAACATGCTTCCTAAGAAGCGACCAGTATGAGAATGGTTCTTAATGACGTAGTTCTACTTGTCATAGGGATGAGGGATCCTGGAACCATATCATAGATATCATGAGGTGATTGATATCGGACAAACCGCTTTGAATAGTGTTTTCATAGATTAAGCCATAAACATATTCAAATGAGATAGCTTGTCACGGCATCCTTAGACCAAGGAGTCTTTGTGATCACTATGCAATGAACGTACGGCTTTAACTTGCGCCAAACGCTTTCTGTAAAAGGATTGCTATAAAGGGCATGATTGGGTGGCGGAACGGGTTGCATGAGTGACACGAAAGACGGCTAAGGGAAATATCCCTCATACTACGGTTTGGGAAAGATATCCGTTAGAAGGCCTCTTGATGGAGACTGACTGAGAGAAAAGGCATGGCCATGCAAATGATACGGTTTATCATTTCTCAGCCATCTCGCATATCAAGTAACAGTGATTGATTACAAGGGAGACGACTCTATGCCTTGAGATCAATCGGGATATCTAGAGATAACAGGATGGTGACTTGTACACACAAAGGTTAAGTCGAATCATCGATCATCGTGCACCTTGGGTAATCATAATGTTTTACTAGAGACCACTTATGATGGATCGGGCAAGAGCGATCTTTTGCGCCGATCTGCCAACGGTGGCATGAGCCTAAAGGGTCACAGACATACAAGACGGATAACTTGAGACAAGGAAACATTGATGTTTCTTGAGGAGTTATATATGGACAAAACTGGAGGTTTTGTGCCATAGGTTCGGTTTGAGAGAATAATTAGCGAATCGAGAAAAATTGAGTTTTTCGTCGATATCGCGTCGGACTTTGTTTGATAAGTAAGGACAAAAGGGTCGGGCAACTTTTGGACACGGCATGAGACAACACGGGAGGGCCCATTGGGCTCGGCCCATGAAGCCTCATGGCCGGCCCATTAAGGGCCCAATAAGACCATATGGCCGGCCCACATGGTGGGGCCATTGTGGGGGCCACACAACACCATGCTTAGTTGGTGATTGTGGATTAAGAGGTGAGTGATTTAAGGGGTATGGGTTAAAGCACCTTTAAGCCCATACCAATCACTTTTAACCCATACTTGTGAGTTGGATGATGAATTAAAATGCAAGACTTTAATTCATTAAGTCACAAAACTCCAAAATATCCTCTCTCTCTCTCATAGTGGCCGGCCACCCCTCTCCTCTTCATCATCTTGCTCTCTTGTTCTTCATTTAATTGTTCTAGTAGGCAATTAAGTGAAGGATCAACAAGATCATCCTCTTGGTGTGGACTTGCTTTAGAGAAGAAGATCCGAACGTTCTTCTTTATCGATTCATACAAGACTTAAAGGTAAACATCTTGTGGAATAGATTTTGCTTTGGGATTTAATGGTTTAATGTTCTTGGACAAGGTTTGGAGTAGATTATCTTTTCATGCTTCCGCTATCTCGACGATCTAGAACGCTCCAAAACCCTACAAATAATTCACTTAATTTTCAGATCTGAAAATTACCCTTTTATAACCCTTATTTGGACTTTAATTAATTAAAGGCCTTAAAGCCCAAAGCTTTTAATTAATTATGTAGAGAAGCCCATTCTGGCTTAGCCCATTCTGGCTAGGCCCAGTTTAGATAATTTAATTAAATCTATTTAATTAGATTATAATTAATTAGTCCTGCTAAACCGTTCTTGATTTCCGGTTTAGTCTTAAACCGAAATCGGTCTAATCCGATTTAATCCAAAACCGGATTTTGTCTCTCTCATGATTCCTCCATATGACTCCATCTGTTTTACTCAATCTTTAGTGTGTGACCCTCTAGGTTCATGACACGTCGGCGGACTGGTAAAATTACCATTTTACCATTTCCATCATGAGTGGCCTCTAGCAAGACATCATGATTACCCAACGCTTGTGATTATCGAGATTTTGACTTAACCTTGTCGTACATGAATCTATCCTTTTATCCTCTTGATATCTTTGACAACCACGAGGCATAGACAAGCCATCCTCGTTCTATTGTCCTGGTTCTTGATTCTGAGTTAACTGAATTATAACTGATACTACGTATCGACTGCATGGCCATGCTATTGTATTTCAGTTGTACTCATCAAGTGGCCTAAACTGATATCTGCTCACATGTCCGTATGAGGAATAAATCCTTCAACGATCCATTGAGTCAACTTATGTAACTTGTGATCGAGCCAATCACAGTCGTTATTGTAACCCTTTTACAGGAGACGTTAGACTGAGTCAAACTCGTCACTCATTACATATTGACCTCAATGGTCCTTCCGTCTGAGGATGTGATTTCATGATCCGACATATGAGTATGTTCATGACTGTGTCTACGTAACATACTCACGAATGGGTCGTCCTATATCACCCCTGACTGGTGATACTATGACCTAACTCTGGCCCTCTTCTGGCCATGATCAGTAGAGTGTGATCATTTAGAGTTAGCCTCAAACCGATCGCTGCTTATGAAACTATTCTTATCGGGGACTGCTTAAGTAAGATTTTATCTAATCTGTAGATCTACTATTATGTGTTGACATATCAATGATACAAATCAAATCATACTTAAGATATTACTACAACATTTAGTAATATGAATGCCGTTTTATTTCAACTAATAATCTTTATTACATGATTAGATTGAAAATACATTGTGCTAGGGCACAAAAACCCAACAGTCTCCCACTTGCCCTAGTCCCAATTGGTATTCCAATCTAAACCCATTCCCCTGACATGTTCCTCATGCTTAGGCTACGGTAGTGCCTTAGTTAAGGGGTCAGCTAGATTATCATGCGTTGAAACGTAGCTTATCTCTACTTCGCCTTTATCAACCATCTCTCTGATGATGTGATACTTTCTCTCGACGTGCTTGGTCTGGTTGTGAAATCTTGGCTCTCTAGCAAGTTCTACGGCCCCCGTGTTGTCATACCTTAAGCTCATGAGATCAGACGTTCGCGGCAGTACATCTAATCCTCTCAAGAAGCCCCTGACCCACACCGCTTCCTTAGCTGCTTCTGACGCAGCTATGTATTCCGCCTCCGTGGTGGAGTCGGCTATTGTCGCTTCCTTAAAGCTTTTCCAATTGAAAGCTCCCCCGTTCAACATGAACACATACCCACCTTGAGACTTAAAGTCATCTGGGTCTGTTTGAAAACTAGCATCAACATATCCAGTGACGCTTAGTTCTCCTTCTATCCCGCCATACACTAAGAAGGCGTCCTTTGTTCTCCTCAGATACTTGAGGATACACTTGGCGGCAGTCCAGTGATCTTGGCCTGGGTTAGACTGAAATCTGCTGGCACAGCTGAGGGCAAACGATACGTCAGGCCTCGTATAGATCATGGCATACATGATGGATCCCACTGCCGAGGCATACGGATTCCATTCATTTTCTTAAGCTCATCATGTGTTTTAGGAACTGCTTCTTGCTGAGCTTGATGCCATGTCTTACCAGGAGGTTCCCTTTCTTAGAGTCAAGCATTGAGAATCTTCTCAACACTTTATCTATATAGGTGCTCTGACTTAGACCTAAAATTCTCTTGGATAGATCTCTGTAGATTCTGATCGCCAGAATGTAAGCGGCCTCTCCTAAGTCCTTCATGGAGAAACACTTCCCTAACCAAGCTTTGGTCTCAAGCAAGGTTGGGACGTTATTTCCCATGATCAGTATATCGTCGACATACAGCACCAGGAACACTATGTTACTCCCACTGCTCTTCTTCTAGATACAGGGTTCATTTGGATTTCTGATGAACCCGAACTCTTTTACGGTTTCATCGAATCGTAAGTTCCAACTCCGGGAAGCTTGCTTCAACCCATAAATGGATCGTTGCAGCTTACACACCTATTCGGGATGTTTTGGATCGACAAAAACTTCTGGTTGGGTCATATAGACATCCTCCTGCAAGTTCCCATTAAGGAATGCGGTTTTGACGTCCATTTGCCATATCTCGTAATCGAAATATGCTGCAATGGCTAACATCATCCGAATTGACTTAATCATAGCTATTGGCGAAAAAGTCTCATCATAGTCCATGCCTTGGACTTGACGATAACCTTTAGCAACAAGTCTTGCTTTGTAAGTTTGAGGCTTTCCGTCGATATCTGTCTTTAACTTAAATATCCACTTGCAACCTATGGGTTTTATCCCAGGTGTGCTGTCTACTAAGTTCCTGTCCTGATTGTCTTTCATGGACTTCATTTCCTCATCCATGGCATTTTGCCATTCTTTTGAGTTGGGACTGGCCAAGGCTTGCTGAACTGTTGCGGGATCATCCTGATCTACAACTATCAAGTCATTACCCTCTGCGGCTAAGAAGCCATATCTGACTGGGTTTTGACGAGATCTTTCAAACCTCCTTGGTCCTATAGGAGTTTCTATTGGAATAGGACTTGGATCATTTACCTTATCGGGTACCTCTACAATCTCTGTAGGCTGTTCTGTGTCTTCTCGAATTTCTTCAAGAAGCACAGGACTCCCACTGGGATTCTTGAATAAGAATTCTCTTTCCAAGAAAACCCCACCTCGAGCAACAAAGACTTTTTTTTCCTCGGGTTTGTAGAAGTAGTACCCCATGGTTCCTTTGGGGTACCCTACAAAGACACACTTATCTGCCTTAGGTTCGAGTTTATCACCAAGCAACCCCTTGACGTAAACGTCGCACCCCCAGATCTTGAGGAAAGACAACTTGGGAGCTTTCCCTTGCCAAACCTCAAATGGAGTGGTCTCCAATGCCTTTGTAGGTATTCGATTCAATATAAATGCGGCCGTTTCTAGGGCATGGCCCCAGAAAGATACTGGAAGGTCCGCGTGACTCATCATTGAACGAACCATGTCTAGCAGGGTTCTGTTCCTCCGTTCGGAAACACCATTCAGCTGAGGGGGTTCCTGGTGGAGTTAATTATGAGAGTATACCGTTATTCCTTAGGTGACTGAGAAATTCCTTATCTAAGTACTCGCCATCTCGATCAGAACGAAGTGCCTTTATACTTTTAAAAAGCTGGTTCTGTACTTCATTCTGGAATTCTTTGAATTTATCAAAGGACTCCGACTTATGTCTCATTAAATAGACATACCCATACCTACTGAAATCGTCGGTAAAGGTTATGAAGTATCTGAAACCTCTCCAGGCTTCTGTACTCATGGGCCCACATACGTCTGAATGTATTAGGCCCAAGAGATCACTCGCCCTTTCACCTAAGCCACCAAAAGGCGCCTTTGTCATCTTACCCATAATGCAAGATTCACATCTCTCGATTGGTGTGAATTCAAACGGGCTTAATAGCCCACACTTATGAAGTGTCGAGACGCGTTTCTCGCCTATGTGGCCTAGACGACAGTGCAACATCACTGTCTGCTTTAAGTCATCCGACTTCAACCTCTTATTTATGTTATAGTTTGAACTGTAGTTAGTGTTATCAATATTTAAAATATATAATCCACCAACCATAGATGCAGTGCCATAAACGATATTATTTCTGGATAAAGTAAATAAGCCATTGTCTATGGAAAATACAAAACCAAGTTTCTCCAAACTGGACACTGAAATAATATTCCTACTAAATGTAGGTACACATAGTACATCGTCCAAAACTAAAATAAGCCCTGTGGGCATCCTCAGACTAACAGAACCGACAGCCGTCGTTGACACCGAACTGTTGTCTCCGACTCTCAGATCCCGTTCGCCTTTCCCAAGGTGCTTCTTACTTTCCAGATCCTGCAGATTAACACAAATGTGAGGTTCTGCTCCGGTATCAACTACCCATGTGTCTGAGAAAGTAACGTTGAGATTATACTCAACAACGTAAATACCTGATCCAGGTCCTGAAGGGTGTCCTCCCTTCTGTAAGCTCTTCACATAATCCTTGTGCTGTCTGCAATCCTTCTTCCAATGACCTGGCTGCTGGCAGTAGTAACAGATCACCTCTGAGGTCGAAGTGCTCCCTTCGGTTCTTAGAACCGCTTGGATTCTCGGACCTCAAGGTGCCCTTATCTGCCCAACTAGGTTCATTGGCGCCTTACCCTTACCTGACACTGCTGGTGCCTTGCCCTTGTTGGAGTGTCCTGGTGACTTGCCAGTAGGTTTGCCAGCTCTTTTGAAGCTGACACCCTTATTGACCATCAGAACCTCAAGGGTCTTGCCCTTGAGGTTTTTCTCTGCTGTCACCAACATTCCATGTAGTTCCTTGATGGTCTTTTCCATGTTATGGAGATTGTAATTTGTGATCACATCTTCATAAACCTTTGGAAGCGACATCAGGACAATGTCTGATTTCAACTGCTCTATGAATTTATGACCTAGACTGGCCAAGCGATCAAAGAGCCGCTTCATCTTAAGGACATGTGGGCTCACTGCCTCACCAGCATTCAGCCTGCTATAAAACAACTCCCTAAGAGTGTCGTATCTTTCGACACGAGCATTCTTCTGGTAATATATTTTAATTTCCTCCATCATCTCTTGGGGATCTCCCATGAGATGCATGAACTGGTCCTGGGTTTCATTTTCCATGGACCCGACGATGAGGATGCCAACATCTTGTCGATCACTTATGTACTTTTCATAAGCGTTCTTATTGGCCTCGCTAGCATCATCTGCAGGCTCAATCAAAGGTTTGTCTGTAAGGATATACTCCTGTCTGTCATACTAAAGTGCAAGCTTCAGGTTCCTCTCCCATACCAGGAAGTTGGTCCCTGTCAGCCTGTTATTCGACAGAAGAGACTTTAAGGCTTCACTGCCAGAACGTGTTGATTTGGTTTGCGACGGTGCCATTAATCTATACATGAAAATAAATTCGATCAGATTCTTAATTAAGTTTAAGTAAGAGATACTTGATTATGAACATTTCTGATTCTTGTGTCTGAATCTAAACCAAGATCTCCGCATACCCAAAACTGAAGTGAGTTAATCTCATCGCCCAGTTCTGGACATTGGAGCAGGACAGTCCAGTCCTTTCACAATTCCATGTGATTCTTGGCTAGTGCTTATACATTGTGTGTATACGGTATTGCCCTATATCTGATACCCTGGCTCAGATCATCTGAGAATCGCAGCCAAGTCAACCAATTTTCAACGCATGATCCAATCTGCATGGTTACTACGCTAATGCGCATGCACCAATGCAAACTAGTCCATCGTCCATTAGAACCCATTCTCATGGATCCACGTTAATCGTATCCACCCATGAGTCTGAGAACTAATCGAAGTGATGAAAAGTGGGCGGTATCTAGCTTGACTTGAAATTACTTGCCTTTTAAATATCCATTATCACTGATCATAATTTGATCTTAATTTGAATTTATCATCTACAAATCCATGTAGAGATAATTTCAATTCCGGTTTGCATGTGCGTGATTAACTAATTATTATTAATCTTTACACATGTGGGTGATGATCTAATTAATCATGAACTTATGAAAATTAAATCACACATTCAACCATACATTCATAAACATAAATGTAAATTTGCTTTAGCTAGCCCGCTAACCCTACTGGAATAAACTAGAACCTATACTAGGTCATGTCTTTCCTCATTCTCCTGGACTCCCACTGGCTCCACGCCTCCTCGGGATTACTGTACTTCTCTTCGGTTTTTCTTGTCTTAGGACTCTATAATTACATTTAATTTAAATAAAATAAATGATGTGACATGCAGGTCAGTAATAAATTACACCCATAAGCAACTCGCAGGTTGCAAACCGAAATTAAATTCTAAATTCGGGCTAACTTAGCAATCATGTTGCAAACACCGTGTTATCAAACAAGCATGTTATCAAGAAAACGTATTAATTCCAATTTTATCTTGATTTAAATCATAAAATACGGTTTATCGAAACCGTTTCTTGAACCGGTTAATTTCTGAATTAAATCGGTTCACGCGCTGGTTTATCGAAACCGAACCGGTTTGAAACTTTAATTAATAATTGCTGAAAAATTCTGGATTTTTTTTGGGTCGGATCTAACCCGAATCCAATTGGTTTGACCGAACCAAAATTGACTCGAGGGCCAATTAGGGTTCAGCCAAAACCCTAGCCGCCAGGGCTAGCCGCGCCGTGGCCGACCAGCCAGTGAGGGCTGGCCGTGGCGGGCTGCCTGGCCAGATCTGGTCGGGCCGAAGCCCTCCCCTGGTCGGAGCCAAGAGGCTCGGCCAGATCTGCCACGGCCAGATCTGGTCGGCCTTCCCGTTCCGACCGATCGGCCCGTGGCGTTGCCGGGGTTAGCCTCTCGGCTAGCCTCGGCCTCCCACGGGTCTCGATCCTGATCTTACTCGATCAATTAATATTTTTCAGCAACATTAAAAAATTCAAGCAATTAATTCATTAACCAAAACATATAATTTGCAATTTTTCCAATTCACAATACCGAATTAAATCGCAAAATTAATTCTAGCCTATCATGCTTGAATAAAAAATCATGCATAACCAAGCCTCTGATACCACTGAAGAAATTATTTGAGGGTTCCAATCAATTAGTTTCATGCCCATACAAGAAATTAACCTCAAAGTTCCATGTTTTAATACGGATCTTACATGATCATGAGATCTAGACTAGAATAAATTCAAATATTACCTTGAATCAAAATCTCTCTGTTACTAAATAATATTTAGTAACCTGTAAAGAACGTCCACACAGGAAGAGCAATCCCGGGATACTCACGACGATCCTTACTAGAAGGTCGAAGCAAGCAAAACGGACGGAGCGAGGGGGAGAAGGTGGCCGAATTCAGCTAGGAGAGAGAGGGAGTGACGGCTAGGGTTTTGAAAATAATTCACTTAATTTTCAGATCTGAAAATTACCTATTTATAACCCTTATTTGGACTTTAATTAATTAAAGGCCTTAAAGCCCAAAGCTTTTAATTAATTATGTAGAGAAGCTCATTCTGGCTAGACCCAGTTTAGATAATTTAATTAAATCTATTTAATTAGATTATAATTAATTAGTTCTGCTAAACCGTTCTTGATTTCCGGTTTAGTACTAAACCGAAATCGGTCTAATCCGGTTTAATCCAAAACCGGAATTTGTCTCTCTCATGATTCCTCCATATGATTCCATCCGTTTTACTCAACCTTTAGTGTGTGACCCTCTAGGCTCACGACACATCGGCGGACTGGTAAAATTACCATTTTACCCTTTCCATTATGAGTGGCCTCTAGCAAGACATCATGATTACCCAACGCTTGTGATTATCGAGATTTTGACTTAACCTTGTCGTACATGAATCTATCCTTTCATCCTCTTGATATCTTTGACAACCACGAGGCATAGACAAGTCATCCTCGTTCTATTGTCCTGTTTCTTGATTCTGAGTTAACTGAATTATAACTGATACTACGTATCAACTGCATGGCCATGCTATTGTATTTCAGTTGTTCTCATCAAGTGGCCTAAACTGATATCTGCTCACATGTCCGTATGAGGGATAAATCCTTCAGCGATCCATTGAGTCAACTTATGTAACTTGTGATCGAGCCAATCACAGTCGTTATTGTAACCCTTTTACAGGAGACGTTAGACTGAGTCAAACTCGTCACTCATTACATATTGACCTCAATGGTCCTTCCGTCTGAGGATGTGATTTCATGATCCAACATATGAGTATGTTCATGACTGTGTCTACGTAACATACTCACGATCGGGTCGTCCTATATCACCCCTGACTGGTGATACTATGACCTAACTCTGGCCCTCTTCTGGCCATGATCAGTAGAGTGTGATCATTTAGAGTTAGCCTTATACCGATCGCTTCTTATGAAGCTATTCTGATCGGGGACTGCTTAAGTAAGATTTTCTCTGATCTGTAGATCTACTATTATGTGTTGACACATCAATGATACAAATCAAATCATACTTAAGATATTACTACAACACTTAGGAATATGAATGCCGATTTTATTTAAACTAATAATCTTTATTACATGATTAGATTGAAAATACATTGTGCTAGGGCCTGCTATGCAAGATGTAGCTGGCTATGTATAATTGAAAATACATTGTGCTTGAAAATACATCTCGAAGAAATTCAAAAGGATACGGAATAGCCTGAAGCAATTCAGGAGCCTGCTATGCAAGATGTAGAAGTACTGGAGCCTCAAATGGTCGTAGATGAAGAATCAGTCCTGAAATTCTGATCAGCTAGTCGTGCAAGATGCCACACACAATGTTTCGTAAGAAGCTATAACGTTGTGTCTGACTTCTTGCGTAGATAACTCAGGACAGTAAATATAAAGCTATAAACAATGACACAGCAGATTTTTTACCCAGTTCGGTGCAACGTCACCTACGTCTGGTGTCACGCCCCAAATTCGGTAGAGACCGAGCCCGGAACGCGAACGAGGAATCAGTGTCCGAAACAACTGAAACAATAATAGTAACCAAATAAAAAGAACACAAATACAATGAACCGCGAATTTTATAACTGCTCAAAAGAATATACAACACGAGTCAGAGACTCAAAGTATGATCAAGAAACAACAAAACGTCGACACTAAATTGTACGTCAACTAACACGCCCAAAACAACCCGGACTCTCCAGCTCCTCCAGCTTCGAGATATCCTCCTATCCACAATCACGATCCTCACCTGTCTGCAGGAAAAGTAGCAGGGGGTGAGCATTTACGCTCACCGCAACGGATACCCGACTGACAACGGCATACAAGTAATTGACAGGGTGATACATAAGCACAGTTCGAAAAAGATCAATAGTAAAACTCAACCATTATCCAAACATTTCATCTCATTCTCAATACTCAAATCATCACACAATCAACCAAGCAACATCAATCAAACAAACCTTTCACTCAAGGAAAGGCAACAACCCGGGTACTTCGTCGAGTCCATCTTGCCAAACACGCACGGTGTTGGACAAGGTCTACACGACCAGGTGATGCAACCTATAACACGCCAGTTTACAGTCGCAAGCTGTCTGGGCCTGGTCTGCCTCCCACTTTTCGATAGCTAGTCGTAGGCGTGAAACCTCTTCGCGGCCGCCAGTTTACAGTGGCTAGCTGTCTGGGCCTGGTCTGCCCCCCCACTTCTTCGATTGCTAATCGAAAGGCGTGGACGCCTCTTCGCGGCATGGATGGAGAAGCGCGGTAAGAGCGCAAATCTACCCCACCCGAACGGAGATCACGGACGTATCTTTCCCACCTGGGCGTCAACCAGCAACAAACACAAACCACCACGCACACTGGGCTCCCGCCCGTAACCAACATCCACACACACTGGGCTCCCGCCCGTAACCATCATCCACAAAACATTTCAACCACAGGAGAGAAATAATCAACTCAAGTCATTTCGATTTACATGTTAAGGCACAACATCTTCAAACACATCAAATCGCATTTACCATTTACTCACAATACAGTTCAACCATAGTGAAGAATATACTCAACTCAAATCATTTCAATTTACATGTTAAGGCACGACATCTTCAAACACGTCAAATCACAATTTACCATTACTCACAATTGAACAAGCATAACACATTCAAACCAAACGCAACGAGTAAAGCGGTAACACCCCCAACAAAGCATACAGCGGAATGGCACGTCGCTGTAGTATAATCAACCTATAGACACAACCAGGTGCCCACATGCAATTCTACACATACATATACTAAGAACACAGAAGGTGCCCACATGCAATTACTAGTAACTTTCCCAAGTCATGTACGGATATACGGCTACTTTTCCCTACCTCGATAATTATCCAACGTTAGCTCCAAGTCTCTCGCGACACCACGTCTAAATCCTTCCCTTTCCACGAGCGATGGAAGAATCTAATAACGACAAACGCACAAACTTTAGCAATTGATCGAAGTCCGATTCTAACGAAACTAACGCCCAAGTACACCCCAATGAGTCCCGATCACTCCAATACTTCCTAATTACACCGAGTTGCCAAAAAGGACCCGGAACGGCCCAATTCGCGCACTTTCCCGAATCTGCCCGGAAACGCTAAAATGACCTCGGGACCCCGAAAAATTCCATTTTCGCATCAACAAATCATAATTATATTCAAGGGGTCCAACGCAATCGACGGAACCAAATTCCGACGCCCGAGCGACTCAATCCCGTCATTAAGGTTCCTCAAATAATAAATAATCCTTTCCCACAATTCAATTCCAACAATTCTCAAATTTATTCTACGCGCATAATTAAATTCGAGATCACCAATAAAATTGACGGAATTACGTTCCGACTTCCGGGGGATTTAATCTCGACTTTAAAGTTTAGCGAAACAAACACATTTTAGCCAAATTAATTCCAATTTCTTCCAAAGTCACGAATTAGTGTTCTAGGGATTTTCCGGGATTGCATAACACGTAAAAACCCGAACTCCGGGCACGCGGGCCCCACCTCCGGTGACCGGCCGGAGCTCCGGCGAGCTCCCGGTCACCGGACAAACCTCCCGTTTGTCTCAAAACGCTCCAAATTACCCCCTTAACACTAATCCAACCTCAATCAAACCATATTCCACAACTCCATAAATCCAAACTCAAGGAAATGAGAATCCAAAACATACCTCTTGTAGCCCACGACGAGGAGAACCCGAATACACAAAAATCAAGACGTTTGGACGGTCGGAACGTCGGGAAATCGCCACAATCTTTTCTCTTCTTCTTCCTTCTTTCTTCTTTCTCTTTCTCTTTCTCTTTCTCTTTCCTTGTGTTCTGCCGAGAATCAACTCCCTCCCCCTCTCTTATAACTTAAATATAATTATTTAAACATTAAACTAATAAAATAAACCTATTTTCCATTTTCTTTTAAATCTAAATTAAAACAATTAATTTTTTTTAATCACTCAAAAGTCTCCCCCCCTCTAGATACATGACAAGTGTAAAGTAGAGGGGTCCCACAAGCCACTTTTGTCATTTTGGACCCGAAATCGTCCGAAACGGACACGTTTTTCGAAACCGTCGGAACCGTGATGTTTCGCTAAATTTTAGCTTCCATATGAACCTAATATCCATAATATTACAATTCCAACTTAAAATGGCTCAAATAGTAGTCCTCGGTGACTCTCGGGTCGAAATTTGGTCAAATCGCGAATTATTAAATTTTCATCCATTTTTCACAAAATTGACCCAAATTGACCCAAATTGACCGGGAGCGGTCCTTACAACCTTCCCTCCTTAAAGAATTTCGTCCGCGAAATTAAAACGTACCTCAATTCTCGAAAAGGCGGGGATACTTAGCACGAATCTCATCTGCCCGCTCCCACGTCGACTCTTCGACACCGTGATGTTGCCAAAGCACTCGCACTAGTGGGATGGTCCTACCTCTCAATATCTGATCTCGTGAGTCTAAGATCTGAACTGGCCTTTCCTCATACGAGGCATCTGGGGTCAGCTCCAACTCAGCCCACTCTATCACGTGCGACGGGTCAGGGTGATATTTTCTCAGCATCGATACATGGAATACGTTGTGAACCGCTGCAAGGGATGGTGGCAATGCGAGCCTGTAAGCCACTGCTCCAATCCTGGCGATGATCTCGAAGGGGCCAATGTACCTCGGGGCCAACTTACCGTCGCTTCTTGCCTTCTTAAACCTTATTAGCCCTTTCTTCGGGCTCACTCGCAAGAAGACGTGGTCTCCTACCTCAAACTCGAGAGGTCGACGTCTCCGGTCCGCATAACTCTTCTGTCTACTCTGCGCTGTTTTCAGTCGCTCTCGAATCAAGGCTACCTTCTCAGTAGTCTCCCTTACCAGCTCGGGTCCCAGTAGGCTCTTATCTCCCACCTCAGCCCAACAAACTGGTGATCGGCACGGTCTACCATACAAGGCCTCAAATGGTGCCATCCCGATGCTAGCCTGGTAACTGTTGTTATACGCAAACTCTGCCAACGGTAAATGATCCTCCCACGCTCCGTGAAAATCCAGTATACACGCTCGGAGCATGTCCTCTAATATCTGAATTACCCGCTCTGACTGACCATCCGTCTGTGGGTGGTAAGCAGTACTCAGACGAATATCCGTACCCAACGCGCCCTGTAGGCTATCCTAGAATCGAGATGTAAAGCGAGGATCTCGGTCCGATACTATCGACACCGGCACTCCGTGTAACCTCACGATCTCGCGTACATATAGCCTGCTTAACTTATCTACCGAGTCTGTCATCCTCATTGGCAAGAAATGCGCGGACTTAGTCAGTCGATCAACTATCACCCACACCGCATCGTTACCCCTTGCTGACCTCGGCAGTCCGCATACGAAATCCATTGTAATATGCTCCCATTTCCACTCGGCTATCTCCAACGGTTGTAGAGGTCCCGCTGGTCTCTGGTGTTCTATCTTCACCTGCTGACAAGTGAGACATCGAGCTACGAACCCTGCTATCTCCCGCTTCATCCCATTCCACCAAAAATGGCGCCTGATGTCGTGGTACATCTTAGTCCCACCAGGATGCACAACGAGTCGTGAGTTGTGTGACTCGCGTAGTACTTCCTCACGGAGACTCTTGGTCACAAACAATCTGTTCCGGAAACGAAGGCCCTGATCGTTGCCCATCGACCACCCCTCGGACTCAACTCTGCTAACCATTTTCATCCGGAACGTTGCTGTCTCTGAGTCATCAATCTGAGCCTCAATCACCCGACTCACCAGTATAGGCTGCGCCACCAATGAACACAGTGCGACTCGTCCCGTGACTTCCTCCAACTCAACCCTGAACTCGCTGAGCTCTCCCATCATGTCCCACTCCCGGACTGCTATGCTAGCAAGGCAATGGATCGACTTCCTACTCAGGGCGTCGGCGACCACGTTCGCCTTGCCCGGGTGATAGAGTAGCTCAAAGTCGTAATCATCAAGTAGCTCCATCCATCGCCGCTGGCGCATATTCAGGTCTTTCTGGGTAAAGATATATCTGAGACTCTTATGGTCCGAGAAAACCTGAAATCCCTCACCGTACAGATAATAGCGCCAGATCTTCAGTGCGAACACGACTGCTGCCAACTCCAAGTCGTGTGTAGGATAGTTGCGCTCGTGCGTCTTCAGCTGCCTGGAGCCATAAGCAACTACCCTACCTGTCTGCATCAATACACAGCCTAGTCCCTCACCGGACGCGTCGCAATAAATCTCATAGCCAATTCCGCGTTCTGGCACTATCAACACTGGAGCGGTAGTCAGGCGAGCCTTCAGCTCTGTAAATGAACGCTCACAGTCCTCAGTCCACGCAAACTTGACTCCCTTGCGCGTAAGGAAAGTCAAAGGCGCGGCTAGGCGCGCAAAGTCCTGTACGAACCGTCGATAATAACCCGCCAAACCCAAGAAGCTACGAATCTCGAAGACGTTCGTGGGCTGCGCCCACTTCGAGACCGCGTCGACCTTCGCCGGATCGACCAGTATGCCGTCGGCCGAAACGACATGTCCGAGGAACTTCACCTCGGCGAGCCAAAACTCGCACTTCTCCAGGTTGGCATACAACTGATGCGTGCGCAGTAAAGTCAAGACAGCCCTCAAATGCACCACATGCGCTTCCTCACTCTGAGAGTAGACCAGGATGTCGTCTACGAAAGCCACTACAAACTGATCTAAGAACGGCCGGAATATGCGGTTCATCAGATCCATGAACGCTGCAGGCGCGTTTGTCAACCCGAAGGGCATTACTAGGAACTCGTAATGCCCATACCGCGTCCGAAACGCGGTCTTTGCGACGTCCTCCTCCCGGACTCGCAACTGGTGGTATCCCGAACGTAGATCGATCTTCGAAAAGCACGTCGACCCTCTCAACTGGTCGAATAGATCGTCGATTCTCGGCATCGGGTATCGGTTCTTCACCGTGACCCGGTTCAGTTTCCGGTAATCTATGCACATCTTCAGCGCTCCACCCTTCTTCTTCACGAAGAGTGCTGGCGCTCCCCACGGTGATGTGCTCGGACATATAAACCCCTTTTCTCGGAGTTCTTCGAGCTGAGTCTTCAGCTCGGTCAGTTCTGCTGGCGCGAATCTGTAAGGCGCTACTGATATCGGCGCCGTCCCCGGCATCAGGTCGATCCTGAATTCTACCTCGCGAACTGGCGGCAACCCACTCAACTCCTCGGGAAAGACGTCTGGAAACTCGCATACTACTCGCGGTAACTCTCGGCTCTGCACGATCGACACCTCATCAACGGTGTATAATGCCGATAGGAGAATTCCGCTCTTGCTGCCCAGCGAACACGAAACG
The DNA here is from genome assembly GCA_963920655.1 of Geranium rotundifolium. Lineage (NCBI taxonomy): Eukaryota > Viridiplantae > Streptophyta > Magnoliopsida > Geraniales > Geraniaceae > Geranium > Geranium rotundifolium. The sequence goes on along the minus strand of OY987312.1, from coordinate 25,852,121 downwards.
GTCGTGCTGCCTGCTGACACTGTCACCCGTCGCCGATAACAGTCGATGTACGCACGGTACCTCGCAAGCCAATCCATGCCTAAGATCACGTCGAAGGCAGTCATACCCAGCACGATTAGGTCACAAAGGAAAGAAAGGTCTGCTACTCTAACTTCGCAGGCTCGGCACACTCTAGTCAACACAACTTCACCTCCGACTGGTGTGTCAAGGCACAGAGGTGGACTCAACGGCTCACTGTTTAGCCCCAGCATCTCAGCACAAGCAGCAGAAATAAAGGAATGCGATGCGCCCGTATCGAACAGAAATGACGCCCAAGAGTTATACAACAGTAACGTACCGTGAGCGACCGAAGGGTCTGGGGACGGTCCTGCAGCACGTGAGTCGCCGACAGCATACACTCTGCCTTGCGGCGCCTGCGCTCCCTGTCTCGGAGCTGACGCGCCAGACGCTGGCTGTGCGGACCTCAACTGCTGCCTCGGAACTGGTGCGCTCGTAGATGGCTGCGAAAATCTCAACGGCTGGCCCTGACGCTGGCGAGCCTGCGGCGACTGTGCCGTGTGCGACTGCTGCGGTCGCTGCACTGACGTTCCCCCACCCTGACCGGGGCATTCCCTAGCTATGTGTCCTGTCTGGCCACATAGGTAGCACCTAACCTCGCTGCCGCTCGGTCGACTCCCCTGACTGAACCGACTACTCGTCGCCAGTAGTGCTGCAGGTCCTCTATTGCGCGGGCAATCGCGCCTCATATGGCCTGGCTGCTGGCAGAGAAAGCATACTGGCCTCTGGTCTGCAACGACGGGCCCCACTGATGCCACTGAACCCGACTGTCTCGGTCCGCTAAACTGAGACTGTGGTCTGAAAGACCCCACGATCCTCTGCCTCCTCGAGTCTCGGGACTCGGACAGACCTGCGACGATGCTCGGTCGCGGTCTACTCTCACGGGCTCTCGCGGCCTCCCTAATACCTCGCTCTACGGCCACTGCCGTGTCGACCAGCTCAGAGTACACTCGAATCCTCAGGGCGAGGACTCAATCCAGAATCGAGGTCCTAAGTCCCCTCTCAAACCTCCTGCATCGGTGAGCCTCAGTCACCACCATCTCTGGTGCAAAGCGAGACAACGTCGTAAACCTAGCCTCGTACTCTGCCACCGACAAACCATCCTGTCGCAGTTCCAGGAACTGCTGCTGTCGCTCCTCCCTGGCAGACTCCGGAAAGTACTGCTCCAGGAAGACCGTCTCGAATACTCGGTAGTCACCCCCGACTCGGTCCTGCACGCGCCTCCACCAATGGTAGGCGTTGTCCTTCAGCTGATGAGCTGCAAAGGACACCCTGGTGTGCTCGTCCATGATCCCGGACGTGTCCAGGTTCCGCGTAATCTGATCCAGCCATCGCTCCGCCATATCAGGGTCTGGCTCCCCGTAGAATGAGGGTGTATCCAACCTCAGAAAATCCCTCAGCGCATGTGCCGTATGGCCCTCGGCCTGAACGGACCTCGCTGGAATAGTAGTAGCAGCAGTCGGCGGAGTCCGCGGGGCTGGCGATGCAGACTCTCTCTGCGCAATGATTGCCACTAAACTCTGCACTGTGCGGGTCAGCTCTCCTAGAATGGCCGCAGTAGGTGGGTCCGCAACTGGCGGAACGTTGGGCGGAACCACCGATGGTCCCGTGTCGTTCCTCCGATCCTCCCCAGCGGGAGCTGCCGGTCCACCCATCGCCTCAACTGGCTCGACGGTGGGCGGTTGCGTCGGCAATCCGGCCGACCTACCTCTCCTAGGTCTAGGTGCCATGTCGTATGTATCTACTGCACAAATACACGTACACACTCAGTTCCAGAACTCACAACACAACGAGCACGCTCATTATACGGGCGTTCATATACTCTGGACACACATGTCTACAAACAACGTATTATCATACATATTTCACATGCTCGCAATCAACATATGCTCACACAATCACCACACATGGCATCACACAACCTACCACAGCTACATCTCGCATTTTAAAACTTATTCAACATGTAAGATTTTTTTTTTTGAACATGACTAGTAAGGTCAACATCAATTTCGAACTTGCCCATATTTTCAACAATTTCCCTTTTCAATCACAAAACCCCATTTTGATATCACGTCGTCACAACCCGGTCCAGGCGTCCCCGAACTAAGAGGTAACGATCGGACATCACTACCGTCACGTTCGACCCAGGGGCGCCCCTGAGTCAAGTCGCGACGGTGAAAATATCTCACGGAAAACTCACGCACGATTTCTGACCTTGCACAACCAACACACGACAGGAGCCTAATGGACTAACTCTACCCACCTAGTTGACGTACGACCAGAGGTGTTAAACCTAACCTCTGATACCAAACTGTCACGCCCCAAATTCGGTAGAGACCGAGCCCGGAACGCGAACGAGGAATCAGTGTCCGAAACAACTGAAACAATAATAGTAACCAAATAAAAAGAACACAAATACAATGAACCGCGAATTTTATAACTGCTCAAAAGAATATACAACACGAGTCAGAGACTCAAAGTATGATCAAGAAACAACAAAACGTCGACACTAAATTGTACGTCAACTAACACGCCCAAAACAACCCGGACTCTCCAGCTCCTCCAGCTTCGAGATATCCTCCTATCCACAATCACGATCCTCACCTGTCTGCAGGAAAAGTAGCAGGGGGTGAGCATTTACGCTCACCGCAACGGATACCCGACTGACAACGGCATACAAGTAATTGACAGGGTGATACATAAGCACAGTTCGAAAAAGATCAATAGTAAAACTCAACCATTATCCAAACATTTCATCTCATTCTCAATACTCAAATCATCACACAATCAACCAAGCAACATCAATCAAACAAACCTTTCACTCAAGGAAAGGCAACAATCAGGGTACTTCGTCGAGTCCATCTTGCCAAACACGCACGGTGTTGGAAAAGGTCTACACGACTAGGTGATGCAACCTATAACACGCCAGTTTACAGTCGCAAGCTGTCTGGGCCTGGTCTGCCTCCCACTTTTCGATAGCTAGTCGTAGGCGTGAAACCTCTTCGCGGCCGCCAGTTTACAGTGGCTAGCTGTCTGGGCCTGGTCTGCCCCCCCACTTCTTCGATTGCTAATCGAAAGGCGTGGACGCCTCTTCGCGGCATGGATGGAGAAGCGCGGTAAGAGCGCAAATCTACCCCACCCGAACGGAGATCACGGACGTATCTTTCCCACCTGGGCGTCAACCAGCAACAAACACAAACCACCACGCACACTGGGCTCCCGCCCGTAACCAACATCCACACACACTGGGCTCCCGCCCGTAACCATCATCCACAAAACATTTCAACCACAGGAGAGAAATAATCAACTCAAGTCATTTCGATTTACATGTTAAGGCACAACATCTTCAAACACATCAAATCGCATTTACCATTTACTCACAATACAGTTCAACCATAGTGAAGAATATACTCAACTCAAATCATTTCAATTTACATGTTAAGGCACGACATCTTCAAACACGTCAAATCACAATTTACCATTACTCACAATTGAACAAGCATAACACATTCAAACCAAACGCAACGAGTAAAGCGGTAACACCCCCAACAAAGCATACAGCGGAATGGCACGTCGCTGTAGTATAATCAACCTATAGACACAACCAGGTGCCCACATGCAATTCTACACATACATATACTAAGAACACAGAAGGTGCCCACATGCAATTACTAGTAACTTTCCCAAGTCATGTACGGATATACGGCTACTTTTCCCTACCTCGATAATTATCCAACGTTAGCTCCAAGTCTCTCGCGACACCACGTCTAAATCCTTCCCTTTCCACGAGCGATGGAAGAATCTAATAACGACAAACGCACAAACTTTAGCAATTGATCGAAGTCCGATTCTATTGCGGCATGGATGGAGAAGCGTGGTAAGAGCGCAAATCTACCCCACCCGAACGGAGATCACGGACGTATCTTTCCCACCTGGGCGTCAACCAGCAACAAACACAAACCACCACGCACACTGGGCTCCCGCCCGTAACCAACATCCACACACACTGGGCTCCCGCCCGTAACCATCATCCACAAAACATTTCAACCACAGGAGAGAAATAATCAACTCAAGTCATTTCGATTTACATGTTAAGGCACAACATCTTCAAACACATCAAATCGCATTTACCATTTACTCACAATACAGTTCAACCATAGTGAAGAATATACTCAACTCAAATCATTTCAATTTACATGTTAAGGCACGACATCTTCAAACACGTCAAATCACAATTTACCATTACTCACAATTGAACAAGCATAACACATTCAAACCAAACGCAACGAGTAAAGCGGTAACACCCCCAACAAAGCATACAGCGGAATGGCACGTCGCTGTAGTATAATCAACCTATAGACACAACCAGGTGCCCACATGCAATTCTACACATACATATACTAAGAACACAGAAGGTGCCCACATGCAATTACTAGTAACTTTCCCAAGTCATGTACGGATATACGGCTACTTTTCCCTACCTCGATAATTATCCAACGTTAGCTCCAAGTCTCTCGCGACACCACGTCTAAATCCTTCCCTTTCCACGAGCGATGGAAGAATCTAATAACGACAAACGCACAAACTTTAGCAATTGATCGAAGTCCGATTCTAACGAAACTAACGCCCAAGTACACCCCAATGAGTCCCGATCACTCCAATACTTCCTAATTACACCGAGTTGCCAAAAAGGACCCGGAACGGCCCAATTCGCGCACTTTCCCGAATCTGCCCGGAAACGCTAAAATGACCTCGGGACCCCGAAAAATTCCATTTTCGCATCAACAAATCATAATTATATTCAAGGGGTCCAACGCAATCGACGGAACCAAATTCCGACGCCCGAGCGACTCAATCCCGTCATTAAGGTTCCTCAAATAATAAATAATCCTTTCCCACAATTCAATTCCAACAATTCTCAAATTTATTCTACGCGCATAATTAAATTCGAGATCACCAATAAAATTGACGGAATTACGTTCCGACTTCCGGGGGATTTAATCTCGACTTTAAAGTTTAGCGAAACAAACACATTTTAGCCAAATTAATTCCAATTTCTTCCAAAGTCACGAATTAGTGTTCTAGGGATTTTCCGGGATTGCATAACACGTAAAAACCCGAACTCCGGGCACGCGGGCCCCACCTCCGGTGACCGGCCGGAGCTCCGGCGAGCTCCCGGTCACCGGACAAACCTCCCGTTTGTCTCAAAACGCTCCAAATTACCCCCTTAACACTAATCCAACCTCAATCAAACCATATTCCACAACTCCATAAATCCAAACTCAAGGAAATGAGAATCCAAAACATACCTCTTGTAGCCCACGACGAGGAGAACCCGAATACACAAAAATCAAGACGTTTGGACGGTCGGAACGTCGGGAAATCGCCACAATCTTTTCTCTTCTTCTTCCTTCTTTCTTCTTTCTCTTTCTCTTTCTCTTTCCTTGTGTTCTGCCGAGAATCAACTCCCTCCCCCTCTCTTATAACTTAAATATAATTATTTAAACATTAAACTAATAAAATAAACCTATTTTCCATTTTCTTTTAAATCTAAATTAAAACAATTAATTTTTTTTAATCACTCAAAAGTCTCCCCCCCTCTAGATACATGACAAGTGTAAAGTAGAGGGGTCCCACAAGCCACTTTTGTCATTTTGGACCCGAAATCGTCCGAAACGGACACGTTTTTCGAAACCGTCGGAACCGTGATGTTTCGCTAAATTTTAGCTTCCATATGAACCTAATATCCATAATATTACAATTCCAACTTAAAATGGCTCAAATAGTAGTCCTCGGTGACTCTCGGGTCGAAATTTGGTCAAATCGCGAATTATTAAATTTTCATCCATTTTTCACAAAATTGACCCAAATTGACCCAAATTGACCGGGAGCGGTCCTTACATCTGGGGGCTCTCAGCCTATTGGAAAGATTTCACTTATCAGTAATTCGTCAGAACATACAAGTACCTGTGATCAACCCTAGATCTATACTTTATGCTACGTCTTACAGTGCAATCTATCTCAGGGTCTCCTCCTGAATCCAAGACTCCGTCTTGATTCCACTCTTCGAGCAATCGCCTTGCTTTGTCAGTTCAAGTCTTCAACAACTTGGTGGTTGCGTGCAGTCTTTACTTACGCGTTTAGTAAACCCTCAATCACCTAACTCTCTATAGTTATGTGATGCACAATATCCTAAGCTCAATCTGCAATTTCTCAGCCCGCAGACCTTCACGTCTAAGAACCTTGCAAATTGTTGCTAAGAAACAAATAAAGAACCACACGATTGCTAAGGGGGTAGCCTAAGCTTTTATAGCAATCGAGGATGAGTACTAACCCTAAAGGGTTTCCTCTTAATCACCGTCTTTCTTCTTTCCTGATTTGCAGATGTTTTGGAACTTTGCATAATTCCTAATCGTAATCGTATTTCCTGCAGAATCTGGACTTGCCTGATTTCTGTCGATCAGGATATTTGCCAAGATGCCGTCAACAATGTTACACAAGATGTCGTAGAAGATGCTTCGACATTCTTTGTAACATGTTTCTTAAGTTCCTTTAAAAATAAGCCAATCTCTAAAACCGTCGTAACTACAATCTCCCCCTTTGGCTATTTTTAAGGACATCATTCTTCATCGTATTCTGCGTCGCATTCTGCATCACATTTGTCGTCTCGTCGTCTCGTCGATCGGCAGTGTCGCGCGTATCATCGCGTCTCGCGTCTTCGCGTCGTCTCTATCTTTCTTCCTTGTATCATCATGATCGCGCGTATCTAACTTAACTTACACTTACTCCCCCTTGCTGTCTCAAAAAGAGCCAAAATTTAAACAAATATTGTAACGAAGCAGGGTAATAAGAACCAAATCCAAACATAACTCACACTCACTCTCAATCTGTAGTCGAGAGTTAGTGTGATACAGTGTTCAACAAAAATTACAAAATAAAAGTGTTCAGTTGTTCGAGAATCAGAAAGTTCATGAAATTTAAACAGAGCTGCTGCTAGAACTTGCAGTCTCTTCTTCAGTCGCTTCAGTTGAGGCATCTTGGGTAGATTCTTCTGGATCATTAGGCAGAGAGGTGGTGTCATCATCTTCGAAGCCAGGAGGAGACATGGATTTCAGCAGGTTGGCGCAATGTGATCGGCGCTGGGAGAGATGCTTCAGGGCTGTCTTCAAATTGACGATGTCCTCGTCAAGCACGGTTATCTCTCGTTCAAGCATAACTGCATCCCTGCTGGTGGTCTTGGTTAGAGGGGCGGCACTTGTGGCTCGACTGGTCGTTGCTTTGGCTACTGGCCTGACAAGATCAGGAGCATGCTTGCCCTCAAATAACTTGTGGCTCACCACAATCAGTCCTCCTCTTTTTCCAACCTTATCCGTTGTTTTCAGCACTCCGGGGTGTTGATGTACAAGCAGCTCAGAGATAAGGGACGGAAAGGCAATAGGTATTTTTACAGCAAGTGATCTAGCATGGCGAATAAGGTGATCAATCACAAATTGCCCGAAATCAAGTTTAGACCCAGTACCTATTTGGAAGATTAGTATTGCCAGCTCCGGTTTGATAGATGATGCGTGGGTCGAGGGAGCCCAATTTGCTACTCCAATCCGGAAGAGAATGGAGTACTTGGAAGTAAGATCTGATGCTGCCACAGTGCCTTTGGTCGGCCACGTTCTGCTTTTGTCTCTGGTAATCTCATGGAGGACTTTGTTTAGGTCGGGTGATGGCATAGATCGAACCCGCTTTCTTCCCAGGAAGTCATTGATAATGTCAGAGGAGATGTTGAAGCGAATGCCTCTGACATACACCTTCTCGAACTCCGGATCATCCGGTGTTCCAAACCCAGTAGGCAAATTGGCAATAAATTCTTTAACCAAGAGGGGATAGTGGTTACCAATGTTTGTGACGGTCTTCATTAGTTCTGCCTTCTCCATGAGCTGGACAATGGCTTCTAGTCCTAGCAGCTCCGATGACAGGGACTTTCTGGGCACGCAGTTCTTTGAAACACGAACTCCCATCTTTTCGCACCGTCTGCCGAGTGAAACGACACATTGTCGTAAGGAACACTCGACGTGTTCTTGACCGTTTTCAACCTCTTTTTCTTCTTTTCTTCTCTTGCTGTATCCTCCTCTACCTCGTCATCAGTTGCTTCATCTATCAATCTCCTTTTGGAGACGTCTTTCTTCCCTTTTTCCTTGACGGACATCTATATCTTTTTGTTGCTGGGGCCTCCAGCATCTTTGACCTCCTTCCTCTTCTTGGTGTCTTTGAGTTTTTCAACCATCACAGCTAAACTTTCATTTTCTTCTAGTACCTTCTTCTTTAGGGATGACAACACTGTGTGTGCCGTCTCAGCAGCTTCTTCTGTCGCATCTTCTCTGGCATTCCAAAGGGTTTCTTCTGTGTTATCGGTGGCGACATTTTTTTCCTTCTCAGCTTCTTCCAAATCGGTATCTCCGTCTCTGGTTTCTTCTTTCTCAACTTCTTCCTCGGCTTCTTCCGAGTCAGTGACTTCTTCTTCTACTACAGCCTCCTTTGGGGCTTCAGGAATGACATCTGTTGTACCTTCTTCTTCTCCTTCTCCTTCAACAATACGTTCCAACCCATGACTGACTGGAGTCAGGTCTTTCTCTTCTCCTCCAGGATTAATCAGTTCCTCCACCACACCTTCTTGAGGTGGTTCTTGGTTTTCCAGAAGCGACTCCAACAAGTCACTATTTCTGGAGGTATCGGTGTTTGAGATAATGGAAGAGTCGATACCTGGGACGTTTGTTGCATCTGGAACAAGAACAATCTGCATGGACTCTTCTCGGCTTCCTTGGCCAAGGTCAGTCTCTCTTTCTGGCCCCGTTAGTTCTGACATGGAAAATGCAGAGCTTCCGGTTCGAGATCGTTTGGGAACTCGAGAAAAGATTGGCATTGGAGCTTCCTCCGGTGAGGTCTCCTTGGGGATTTTTTCTGTTTTCTTTAGGGCCTTTGGCCCTTTAATCCGAACTCCATGCTTGTTGGTTTTTTCTTTGCTGCTCTTGGAGCTTTTTGCTTCTGCTCTCTTAGGTTCGGAGCCTTTCTTTGGTACTATCGTGCTTCGAGTTTTCACCATGTCTGTGTAGTGAAATTTTTGTTTGTAGAATGTGAAAGGTGAGGGAGATGAGAGCGAACACGAGAAGGGGGCAGGCTAGGTTTAGATTTTGAAAACAGATTGATTCAAATCTGTTAAAGTCTGAGCGTATCTTTTCCTTCCTTTATATGGGCTTTTGATATGCTTGGCCCAATGGCATGTGTTGGAATTTTGGACTGGTTCATGAAGAGGCACCAACTAACTCCTCTCAACCGTTTCTGCAACTTCTTATTGCTCGTTGATGGTGCACAGACCGAGTGATGATCTGAGGTTCTCAAATCTGCTCGCATCTAATGCCTTTGTGAAAATATCAGCAAGTTGCTTCTCTGTAGGGATGTGCTCTAAGATGATCTTCTTATCTTCGACCAGTTCTCGAATGAAGTGGTGTCTGATGTCAATGTGTTTGGTCTTGCTGTGTTGGACAAGATTTTTTGAGATGTTGATAGCACTGACATTATCACAATATAAAGTCATGGCATCCTGTCTGACATTGTATTCGACTAACATCTGCTTCATCCATAGTAGTTGTGTGCAGCTACTCCCAGCAGCAATGTACTCCGATTCGGCAGTGGAAAGAGCAACACAGTTTTGCTTTTTACTAAACCATGATATGAGGTTGTTGCCAAGGAAGAAACATCCTCCAGATGTGCTTTTCCTATCCGCTGTGTCTCCAGCCCAATCGGCATCACAGTACCCCACCAGGGTAGAGGATGTGTCGAATGAGTATAACAAACCCAAGTCTGTAGTCCCAGAGATATATCTAATAATTCTTTTAGCTTGGGAGAGATGACTAACCTTAGGATTAGCTTGATATCGTGCGCATACTCCTACAGAGTAGGCAATATCTGGTCGACTTACAGTAAGGTAGAGAAGACTACCGATGATGCTTCTGTATAGGTGTTGGTCGACGGCTTCTCCTGGATCATCTTTAGTTAGCTTGATATGTGTAGCTGCAGGTGTCCTTTTATGTGAGGCTTTCTCTAGCCCAAACTTCTTGACAATATTCTTCGCATATTTGCTCTGAGATATGAAGATGCTATCTTTTAGCTGTTTGATTTGGAAGCCTAGAAAATATGTAAGCTCTCCCACCATGCTCATCTCGAATTCTGATTGCATCTGTTGAATAAATTTCTCTACCATCTTGCTTGACATCCCTCCAAAGACAATGTCATCGACATATATTTGAGCTATCATCAAATTCCCGTCTTCATTCTTCACAAATAGGGTCTTGTCGACTCCCCCTCTAGTGTAGCCGCTTTGAACCAGGAATTTTCTGAGCCTTTCATGCCAAGCCCTTGGTGCTTGTTTCAACCCATAGAGAGCTTTCTTGAGTTTATACACATGATCAGGATAGCGAGGATCAATAAATCCTTTGGGTTGTGACACATATACTTCTTCATTGAGATCCCCATTCAAGAATGCACTTTTGACATCCATCTGGTAGAGCTTTATCTGTAGATGACATGATATCCCTAGTAGGAGACGAATTGCTTCAAGTCTTGCTACAGGAGCAAAGGTCTCATCGAAGTCGACTACCTCAATTTGAGTATACCCTTGAGCAACTAACCTGGCTTTTTTGCGACGAACTCTCGACCATGATCACTACGAAGGCGGATTATTTTGCCAATTGTCTCTCCTTTTTCTCGTTGGACTTGGATGCATAGATACTTGAAGATCGAGAAGGTGTCTGATTTGTCACGAGGGAAGTCAACCCAAGTGTATCGTGAGTAATCATCTACACATACAAAGATATATCGTTTTCCTCCAAGGCTTTCAACTTGCATTGGTCCCATGAGGTCAACATGTATCAGCTCAAGTACCCGAGAGGTGGTGATATGCTGTAGCTTCTTGTGTGACATCTTGGTTTGCTTACCAATCTGACATTCTCCGCAGATCTTTCCTTCTACTATTTTCAGGTTTGGAATTCCTGTAATGGCCTGCTCTAAGATTGCCTTCAACATACTTCTAAGATTTAGATATCTAAGCTTTCGGTGCCACAGTTTGGTTTCTTCTGCTTTGGAGACAAGGCACTTGGTCGCTTCGATATGTGTCTCGGGTGACCAGATGTAGCAATTATCCGTTGAGCGAACTCCTTGTAGAATAGTGACCTGATCGAAGTCTTTAACTATACAGGCTTCTTTATTGAATTTCACTTCTGAACCTTGATCACAAATTTGGCTGATGCTAATCAGGTTTGCCTTAAGTCCTTCTACAAGTAATGCTTCAGTCAGGCAAGTGGCTCCTGGATGCTTGAGCACTTCTTTTCCAATGATTCGAGCTCGAATCCCATCTCCAAAAGTAACAAAAGCAGTTTGTATATAATTTGAGATTGGAGAGAAACTCTGGAGTACCTGTCATGTGTCGAGAACATCCACTGTCGAGATACCAGTCCTTATTTGTCGATGAACTTAAGGATGTATATGCAACATTAGCTCGATAGACTAGGTTCTTAGGTCTCCATTCAAGGCGGGATGTCTTCTGAGGAGTAGAGAAATGCCTTTGATGTCTCTTTTGTGGTAGCTGAGCTTGCTTCCTCCCAAGAAGTTGAAAACAAAAAGGTCTGATGTGACCTTGTTGACCACAGTAATGACATATCCATTGATATTGATAAGCTAGTCTTCTGTAGTATTGTTGTCTGTGTGGAGGATGTCTTCTGGCAGTTGTTTGACAAGAACATGTTGTTGACGATGTCATGGCATTTGTTGTAGGTCGTCCTGTAGGATGAGTTGGGGCATCCAGTGGTTTCTTGTAAACCATGGCTTGTTGTGGGACAAACTTCGTCACTGCTGTTGAGGGGATATCGTGTGTGTACCCTAGTCCCGTCGTATCCTTGGACTGCTTTCCTACTGATAGGATCTTGTCAAGGCTTTCCGTGCTAGGATTCATCATCTTTACCGATTTAGTCATAAGACTAATTTCTCCGTTAAGTTTGGTGATTTCGCGTTTTAGCTCCACGATCGTCTCTAGAAATCTAGATTTGTCGTTGGTAAGACTGATAATCCGTTCACCTTGTTGATCAAGTATCAGAGTTTCCTTGATCCATCTGGTATGTAAGCCTTTGTATGCCTCGACTAGTTGCTCTTTAGTCCAATTCTCATTTGGCGTTGGATAGAGGTGATCATCATTGATATTGGCAGAATTATCAATGTTACATGCAGGAGTAGTAGTAGTGAATGCAACAAAGTTGCTTACCTCTTCAGATCCACTATCTTTATTGTCATCGTCTGATAGGGTGGCATTGTATCCTCATTTTTGTTGTTTGAGGAAATTTGGACATTCTCTATGGAGGTGGCCGAATCCTACACATTCATGACATTGAAGTCCTTTCTTGTTATTTTCTTCCCCACTCCTGTTTGGTCTGTCAAGACTTCCTCCTGTTTGAGCTTTCTGTGGAGCTTTGTTTCTGGCATTTGTTGTGACATTCCGTCCACCCATTCGACTGAATCTTCTCATGACTTTGTTGTAATTTTTCGTGAGAAGGGCCATTGTAGCATCGATGTCTTCGTCAGAATCAGAATCCTCAGGATCTTGTTGCTTGTGTGTTGAGCTTTTGAAAGCAACTCCTTTGTTCCTTTTGTCGATGTTAGGCAGAGACACCTCTTAGGTCATTAGAGACCCCATCAGTTCATCAAATTTCAGGATCTTAAGGTCATGAACTTCCTCAATTGCAGTGATCTTCATCTTAAACCTAGGGCTAAGAGCACGCAAAGTTTTCCTTACCAGTTTTTCATCAGACATTGGTTCTCCCAGAGAGTAGGATTCATTGGCTAGATCACGAATACAAACATTGAATTTTGCAATTGATCCGTCTTATTTCATGATGAGGGCTTCGAAGTTGGTTGTCAGGTATTGCAGTTTTTGTTCTCGAACATTAGTTGTTCCTTCATATGCAACAACCAGGATGTCCCATGCAGATTTGGCAGTTGTGCATGTGTTGATTAGTCTGAACACGTTTTTGTCAACACCATTGAAGATATCATTAAGAGCTCGAGAATTTCCCAGTGATTCTTCGTCTTCATCATCAGTCCAGTCTTTTTCTTGTTTTGGACCGATAGAATTGCCATCATTGTCACTGAGTTGTGGAGCATTCCACCCATTGATTACAGCCTTCCATGTCTTGTTGTCAAGTGACTTCATGAAGGCACACATTCGAGCCTTCCAATAGCCATAGTTGCTTCCATCTAGAGCAGGTGGTCGATTTATGGATCCTACAATATCCTAAACTCAATCTGCAATTTCTTAGCCCGCAGACCTTCACGTCTAAGAACCTTGCAAATTGTTGCTAGGAAACAAATAAAGAACCACACGATTGCTAAGGGGGTAGCCTAAGCTTTTATAGCAATCGAGGATGAGTACTAACCCTAAAGGGTTTACTCTTAATCACCGTCTTTCTTCTTTCCTGATTTGCAGACGTTCTGGAACTTTGCATAATTCCTAATCGTAATCGTATTTCCTGCAGAATCTGGACTTGCTTGATTTCTATCGATCAGGATGTTTGCCGAGATGCCGTCAACAATGTTACACAAGATGTCGTAGAAGATGCTTCGACATTCTTTGTAACATGTTTCTTCAGTTCCTTTAAAAATCAGCCAATCTTTAAAACCGTCGTAACTACAAGTCCCTACAAAAATTCCAGATGGTCTAAAGAGTTCTGAAAGATCTCGTCATGTTCCAGACAGATATGGCTTCACAGCCACTGAGGGAAATGACTTGATGTTTGTGGATCAGGATGACCGGATTATTCTAATGACCGGATTATTCTTAGCCATAACTATGGCAGATGGATGTCAAAACTCCTTCCTTAGCAGGAACTTACTAGAGGGAGTGTATATCACACAAATTGTGGGTTTTGTAGATCCAAAGAACCCCATAAATATATGTAAGCTGCAAAGATCCATTTATGGATTGAAGAAAGCTTCAGGGAGTTGGAACCTTCATTTTGATAAAGCTGTAAGGGAACTCGGCTTCATCAAAAACAAAAGTGAGCCTTGCGTACATAAGAAAGCGAGTGGGAGTAATATTATATTCTTGGTATTTATTCATGTAAATACATCCCGACCTTGCAACCAAAGCTTGGTTAGGGAAGTACTTATCGTTTAAGGACTTAGGTGATGCTACATTTCAAATGACTTCAAAATTCAGTCACGATATATTTTGTGTTGAGTAGTGCCACTTTCAGCTGGATAAGCTTTAAGCAAGCCAAAATTGCCAACTCTACAACGGAGGCTGAGTATATAGTTGCAAAAAAGCAGCTAAAGAGGCCGTATGGATTAGAAGCTTTCTGATCGAATTAGATGCAACGCCGCGAGCATCTGATCCGATAAGCTTGTTGTGGGACAGCACAGGTGCCGTAGCTATTGCTCAAGAGCCCAAATTCCACAACAGACCAAAACATATACTCAGCAGGCATCACCTCGTGAGAGTTATCACATATAGAGGTGATGTGGAGATTAAACAATATTCGACTGATGATAATATGGCTGATCCCTTGACAGAGGTTTAGCCGCAGCCTAGGCATGAGGAACATGCAGGGTCTATGGGAGTAGATTAGAACTTAAATTGGAGCCAGGGGCAAGTGGGAGATTGTTAGAGTTATGCCCCAGTCCAATATAAAAGTTATCTACAGATGTAATGTTTTATCATCTTTCCGAATTAATAAATCGGCATATATTACTAATGTGTTGTAATAATATATCGAATGTAATTTGATCTATGTCATTACGTGTGTAACCACTAATAGTAGAACTGTAGATCAGAAAGAATTACATTTGATTAGTCCCTGATCAGCTTAGCTTCTTTATGAAGCGATCAGTATGAGACCAACTCCTAGTGATCACGCTCTACTAATCATGGCAAAGTTTGTGTCGGAGTTATATCATAGATATCATCAGGTCGATGATATCGGACAACCCGATTTTGAGTATGCTGCATAGATCCAGTCATGAGATACTCACATATCGTAGCTTGTCATTATATCCTAAGACCAATGAGTCTTTGTGTACATTATGTAACGAATACCTAAGTTTAACCTTGTCTAACGTTATCTGTAAAAGGGTAACTATAATGGCTTCGATTGGCTTGGAAATTTATTGCATTAGTGAACTCGAAAGGCGTCTGAGAGATTCATCACTCATACTTCGGTATGAGAAAGATATCCGTTTAGGCCACTTGATGAGTATGACTGAAGGAATAGCACGGCCGTGCAGGTGATACCTTAGTATCAGTTTTCAGTCATCTCAGATATCAAGAAACAGTGATTGATAAATTAGGATGACCATTCTATGCCTATTGATCAATCTGGATATCGGTTTGATAAAAGGATATTGACATGTACGATAACATGTTAAGTCAAATAATCGATAATCACGAACGTTGGGTAATCATAATGTCTTGCTAGAGACAACTTATGATGGAAAGGGTAAAATAGTAATTTTACGAGTCTGCCAATTGTTCGTGAGCCTAGAGGGTCACACGCATTAAGCACGATACATGACAAATAATTATGGATGAAAATTGAAAACGATTCGGTCGTTTTCTGGCCTAAGATTTTAACCAGACGGTTGAAGAAATCAATTCGAGGAAATTGAACTGTTTTGTCTAAACCAAAATTAGAACTCAACTTAATGGGTTTAATTTGGGTTTTAGTTAAACGGGCTTAAAGCCCATTTAGAGATTCAAGTGATGAATGGGGAAGAAGTGCAAATAGGAGTTTAAGAAGTGTAGATATGCAATTATTAATTTGAAATTCAATTTGATTTCAAATTAAAATTCCAAAATATCTTCCATCTTTTTCTCCAACTACTGGCAACCACTTCCCCTCTTCTTCTCCCTCCCTTGGCCGAATCCTCTCTCCCTCTTCATCCACAAATTTTGTCAAAGCTTCTCAAGAACATTCATAGTAAAAATGTGAGAGAAAACCATTTCGGTTGTGGTGTTTGTGTGGACCTAATAGAGAAACACTAACGTTGTGTTTTCATCGATTCATAGAGGTATTTTTCATATTTGAAAGGTTGATAGCATGTTGAATTTTCATTAAGATCTTTATATTTCTCGATCACCATGGTTGCATAACTTCCACGGCATGAAATTTATCGAATGGAACCCATGGTGATCTCTTTCAAAAGCCACGTAGTTCTTGTTAAAGATTCATACACACACAAATCTACAAGAATTTGGTGTGTAGAACAAAAGTGATGGAGAGACGGAGGAGGAGCCATGGCCGGCCATCTCCACGAGGAAAGAAGAAGATGAATAGAATGATATGTGTTGTGGTGAGAATGAATATAATATATGGTGATGGTGATGATGAAATGAAGAGAGGTATGGGAGGTATGGGCTCACCACCAACTCCATCTTATCATCCTAATCCATAACACCAAACCATGGTTTTGGGCCCTTAATGGGCCAAGTCATAAAATGGGCCGACCATAAAATGGGCCGACTATATTTGGGCCGGCTATATTTGGGCCTCCCATGCCGAGTCCAAATATTATCCGAAACCTTTTATGAACTTATCAAACAAAGTCCGATGCGACATCGACGAAAAACCCATTTTTCTCGTTTCGCAAACCATTCTCACTTACACGAGCCCACGGCCCAAAACACCCAATTTTGGCCATGTCTCGTGTCTCAATAAATGCCGACATTTCCTTATCTCTCGAAACCCATATCCTTGGTGTGTGACCCTTTTAGGCTCATGCCACGTTGGCAAATCGACATAAAACCCCATTTACCCGATCCATCATTAATGACCTATAGTATACCATTATGATTACCCAATGTGCATTATAGTCGACCTAATCGATTTAACCTGTCTGTCATCCCAGTCATTATCCTTTTATCGCTAGATATCAGATTGATCATAAGGCATATAGTCGTCATCCTTATTTTGATCAGTCATGTTTCTTGATATGTGAGATGACTTAAAACTGATAACCCGTATCACTGGCATGGCCATGCACTTTCTTTCAGTCACTCTCGATCAAGTGGCCTAAACGGATATCATTCTCATACCACAGTATGAGGGATAAATCCCTTAGCCGTCTTTCGTGTTACTCATGCAATCCGCCCCCCACCCAATCATGCCCGTTATTGTTATCCTGTTACGGATAGTGTTAGGCGCAGATCAAAGCCGGACGTCAATTGCATATTGCATAAAGATCACAAAGAATCCTCGGTCTAAGGATAGAATGATAAGCTACAACACTGAATATGTTCATGACTGTATCTATGCAACACTATTCAGGTCGGGTCGTCTGATATCAAACCCCTGATGATATCTATGATATGATTCTGGGATCCCGCATCCCAATGACGAGTAGAACTATATCATAAAGAATCATCCTCATACTGGTCGCTTCTATTGAAGCATATTTGACCAGGGACCCGTTAAGTTTGATCCGTACAGATCTATGATTCTACTACTTTCGTGGTCATAGATCAGATCATACTTTAACATATTACTTCAACACATAAGTAATATAAAGCCGATTTTAATCATTTCAAACCATGATAAACTATCACGGACATTTACAAACTATTCCAATTGGAACCTAGGGTACAAATGCTATCAAAATACTCAGAGATCGTGACCGTGTAAGACTAACAGATCAGAGGCTGTTTTATTTAGAAGGATATTGTCAATCAAAAAATCAACTTGCAAGGACTTGAGTGTTTGTGATTTGAAAGTTTTTGTTCGTGATTGAAGTCTCACGAAGAAGATTGTCGAAGACAACGCAACCGAGCATAGGCTTGCTCGAAGGGTGGAATTGAGAGGATCTCAAAGACAGGGGGAGAGGCCCTTGGTCGAGGTTGTTCACGGTGAGATCAATAGTAGCTTAGGACAATAGCTTGTGTGATAGCTAGTTGATACTTGAAGTTGTACTATTGACTACCAAATAGTGAAAACCTTTCCACTGGCATAGTGCCCCCAGACGTAGGTGCGGAGTCACCGAACTGGGTAAACATATTGTGTGCCTTCTATTTAATTTTCCATTATTTACTTATCTGTGATCAGACAAGTTGTCGAATAAGTTGTCACAACGTTGTGTTAGACATCTTGTCCCTACCACAAACTCAGAATTTCAATACCAGGCATGAATCTGTACGGATGAAAAGAAACTCGAAAGTAGAAGAGATTATGGGAAACACGAGGTGGACCTAAGAGTTTGGAACAAAATCAGGGTTGCAGCAACTGCTATAGGCTCCATTATTCTTGTTTTGCCCAGTAGACTTGTATTAGTACTTCATAATGTGTATTGTATACTTATATAAGTTATAATAAAGTCTTTGGTTTATACATATTGAATATGAAAACTTAAGCTCAGAATATAACGTTGATACTAAGAAGCTTAAATCCGATGATTTAAAAAAAACTCTAATATGGCATTGTCATTTGGGTCGCATAAATGAGCAGCGCATTTCAGCATTTCACAAGTGCGGACTTCTAAGTCCATTCGATGAAGGGTACGAGGCTTGTTTGTTGGGAAAAATGACTAGAGCACCCTTCATTGGCAGAGGTGCAAGGCGGGTGACTTATTTGGCCTAATGCGCAACAGGATGTATGTAGGCCAATGAGTTCACTTGCCATGAGTTGTTTAAGTTACTTTATCACTTTTACTACCGATTGCATTAGATTTGATTATGTCTATTCAATAAGACATAAGTCTGACACTTTTGATAAATTCAAAGAGTTTAAGACAGAAGTACAAAATCAGCTCGGGAAAAGTATTGGGGCACTTCGTTTATATCAAAATGCAGAATACTTGTCCACAGATTTTCATGATCATCTTGAGGGATGTTGGATCTTATCAGAATGGACTCCTCTAGGAACACCGCAACAGGATGGTGTGTCCAAAGGCTGGAATCGAACATTGTGGGATATGGTTCATTCCATGATGAGTCACTGTGAACTCCCAATCTCTTTATGGGGTTATGCTCTAAAAACAGCCGTGTTCATTATGAATCGGGCTTTGACGAAGTCTGTGGAAGGAATGTACATCTTGATAATTATATAGATGGTACAGTTTCTCATGAACCGCTGGACAACCCTGTAGAGCAGGAACCACCCACTGCAGTTCTTCAGGACGGTCCAAGGCGATCTGAAAGGACCAGTCTTCCACATGTGAGATATGGAATTTATGTGACTCAAGGTTACAAGCTGGTATTGGTGGATAAAGTTGATAAACCCACCACCTTTCGAGAAGTCGTGGACAGTACCAATTCCGAAACAAGGCTGGGTGCCATGTAGCGGAATTGGAATCTAAGTTTTGATAAAGCTGATAATTAGTTGGACTTTATCAAGATCGAAGAAGGTCCTTGCGTTTACAAGAAGGCGGATGGAAGTAAGATAGTCTTCCTGGTGCTGTATGTCGATGACATTTTATTCATTGAAAACGACATCCCAACCTTGAGCTTTACAAAGGCTTGGTTAAGGAAATAGTTTCCCAATGAAGGACTTAGGTGATGCTGCTTACATCTTGGGGATCAAGATATATAGAGGTCGCACCAAGTGGGTCTTGGGTTTAGGTTAGAGCACCTATGTTAACAAGTTATTGAGTAGGTTCTCAAAGCTTGATTCCAAGAAAGAATTCTTACCAATCCGTCATGACATAAAACTTAGGAAGACTCAGTGTCCGGTGACAGCTGATGAGCAGGAAAAGTATGGATGGAACTCTATATGCTTCGGCTATTGGATCCATCATGTATGCCATGACATTTACGAGACCGGACGTCTCGTTTGCCTGAAGATGTACCAGTAGGCATCAATCCAACCCCGGTGAGGAACAATGGACTGCAGTCAGGGCAATCTTCAAAATTTTGAGGAGAACCAAGGACTCTTTTCTTGTATACGGGGAAGGAATGATGATGAGCTAGTCATCGAAGTTTTTATTGATGCTAGTTTCCAAACGGATCCTGATGACTATCAGAGTTAGTCAGGATTTGTGTTCATGTTGAATGGGGAAGCTTTCAGCTAGTAAAGCATGAAGTAGGACCACATTGCCGATTCTACAGAGAAGGTTGAGTACATTGTTGCCTCATAAGCAGCAAGGAAGGCTATATGAATCAGGAGCTTCATAACTGGGTTAGGCATAATGCAAAACGCGTCTAAACCAGTAGGCTTATTTTGTGAAAACCCAAGGGCCATTGCATAAGCTAATGAGCCTAGAGCACATAACAAATCCAAACATGTACCTAAAAAATATCACGTGATACGAGAAATCACTGAGAGGGGTGATGTGAAGATCACTTACGTTGCATCAGATGATAACACACCCGACCCTTTGACCAAGGTGTAAGCTTTTTTGTGCCCTAGTCCAATTGTATTAGTCTGTAAATGTCTGTATATATTAATCATCGTTTGCAATATATAAAATCGGCATTTTATTACTTATGTGTTGAAGTAATAGGTGAAGTATGATCTGATTTATGTCCATCAAAGTAATAGAACTATATATCCGTATGGATCACACTTAACGGGTCCCTGGTCAAATATGCTTCAATGAAGCAACCAAGTATGAAGATGATTCTTTATGGTATAATTCTATTTACCATTGGGAAGGGCTCGTGGAATCAGATCATAGATATCACTCGGGTGAGTGATATTGGAAGACCCGCACTGAATGGTGTTGCATAGATACAGTCATGAACACATTTAATTGTGGTAGCTTGTCGTCGTATCCTTAGACCAAGGAGTCTTTATGATCGTTATACAGTAAAGAACCGCGTTTGACTTGCTCTGAACGTTGTCCTTAACAAGACAACCATAACAGACATGATTGACACGGGGACGGATTGTATGAGATAGCGACATGTACTACATGAGGTTGAATCAAATTATCGATCATCATGCACGTCGGGTAATTATAACGTCTTATTACATACCACTTATGCTGGATGGGGTAAAATGGAATTTTACGCCGATCTGCCAACGTCGACATGAGCCTAGAGGGTCACACAGATAGGATATGGACTATGAGAGACAAGGAAAGGTCGGCGATACTCGAGAGAGAGGCATGTGCAAAACTGGATGTTTTGGGCCATGAGTATGTGTAATTGAATGTGACACGTGAATCGAGAAAGACTAAATTTTTCGTCGATGTCACGTCAGACTTTGTACGATAAGTTCGGGGGTTAGTTGGACGCGGCACGGGACCTCATGGCCTAAGCATTGGGATTCGTGCCACGAGGCCATAAGTGGCCGGCCCAACAAGGGCCCAATAGTGGAGCAAAGGGTGGGCCCCTTTCTCCACTAACTTTGGTTAAGTGGATGATGACTAGATGCACATTATCCTAATCTTGTCGGGTAAGTGTGATCTAAAGGAAGCCACCCAATGACCATCATCATTTTCCCTTAACCCAACACACATCAATTCATAACACCATTACCCACATAACTCACAAAATATCACAAGTCTTGAGTTGCTTCTCTCCCTCTCTTGTAGCTCTCGGCTGACCCCCTTCACAACCCCCTATCTCTTGCTCTCTCTTCTGAAATTAGGTAGAGGAGTATAGGATCCCTTAGTGATCATCCATCCCGGTTGACTTGGCTAGATTTGAAGATCCGAAGCGTTCTTCCAAAACCGATTCGAACAAACCGAAGGTAAACTTGTGATTTCGATTTTGCCTTTGGATTTAATGGTCTGATGTTCTTGGAAAGTTTTTGGGGTTTATATATTGTTCCATCCTTGCCATGGTGTTCTTGGTAGCCCCAAAGTTCCTACAGTGGTATCAGAGAACGGTTACCCTCTTAAATCTTCGTTGGAATCGATTTCGGTGTTGTTTTGCTTGCCATGTTGCTATAATATGTTTATTTCTTGTTTATGGGTTTTATATGCCATGAAAATGAATTTTTAAACATATTATCAAATTTGGAAATTTTAGAAAATAATTTTATTTGTCGGGTCGCCGGAAACGGGACTCTCGGGGAGCCGGAGCATGGCTGGGCTGTGGCTATTAGATGGTCACGGTCATGCGTCTACCCCCCCCCTTCCTCGGTAGTGGCCAGATTCGGGCCGTGGCCGGTGGTGGAGGCCCGACGGCTAGGGTTGCCAAACCCTAGCGCGTCAGTGCGTAAGGGTTCGGCCCAAATGGGTTTCGGCCCATTTGGTTTAGGCCCGGGTGGTTTGTTGCACGGTGTTTCATCTGTGGCACAAACCCACAATCCAATAAAAATTTAGATTTGAACGGTTTCGATTAACCGATTTTTCTAAAAGGTCTAGTTTCTGTAAACCCGACCGAGCAACTTGGACATGAAAATTAAAACTAGAAATGTATCTTGTTTGACAACATGCTTGTATGATAACATGTAGTGTGATTAGTTGATATGCATGGTGCATAGATAGCCCAATAGAGCGTTTAATTATTTATCGCTTTAAAACGGTCTGCGAACTGTTAGATTGTAACGTGTAATTATTCTTTTATGCGGGTTGCGAACCGCTAGTGATAAAGTGTAAGTATTCTTTCATCCGGTCTACCAACCGAATATTAATTGTAACTAATTTCTCAAGTCAAGAAGGATGGAAACCGAGAAAGGTGACAATCTTGGAGGACGTCCACGAGCTAGTGGGAGTGGCCCTGAGTGGTGATGACGAGAAGAGCTCAAGGAGTCTTCGTCTCATAGAATACTTAGAACTTTAGCTTGGGCTATTTGTGCATATTTATCGCTTTGATGAATGCTAGAATTTATTTCTATGATAAATTTAATTGCGAGCATGCTTGGCTTATTTTAGTTTAACTATCACCAACATGCAAAGATTAAAACCAAATTAATTGTTTACATGTTAAAAGCATTGTGAACCATCATCGCACGGGTTGTGATGGATGTGTTCAAATTTGAAAAGGTCTTTACACGGGTTGTAAATGACTGTTTCGAAGAAGATAATATGAGATAAATTAGAATCGTCACAACACGGGTTGTTGATGAAGGATTCCTAATTGTATCAAACATAATTGATTTAAACTCAACGATCACAAATAATTTTAAGTCAAGTGAGACACCAACCCAAATCCACTTTGTTGATGTCGTGGGCCTTAGCGGAGAATCTTCGAAAGTGCGCTATATACAAGTTTGCGAAAGTTCTATCTAGATGTCGTGCGCCTTAGCGGTGCATCTCTATCTAACTAAGCATACTTGATTTGGTTGACTTAAACTGCGATTCTCGACCAGGGTCGAGCCAGGGTGTCAAAAAGGGTATGCCGTGTGTAACAGCACAGACCCTTGTAAAGAATTACACGAGTTCTAATTGGATGCATGTCCTACCTCAATAAGTGAGTCGGAGCGGTGCGCCTTAGCGTACTTCGATTCATAAATCATGGGTATTGATTTTAGATTCCATTAACTTAGAATCGAATGGTTGAAGTTTATTCAGGATCTTCGTACATTTATTCAATTTTCGTACATTTATTCAATTTTCAGAATTACACGACTTTGTCATTGAGGCATATCCACGAAAAAGGTAAGCTCAATGGTACAAACTACTTGGACTGGGATAGTAACCTACGACTTGTGTTCAAGTTGGAACGCAAGGAATACGTTCTGGACCGGGCTATCCCTATGGAGCCAGCACTCAACGCCCCGAGGGCCGTTAATGATGCATACCAAAAGAAACTTAGAGACAACATCGACGTGGCGTGTGTGATGCTGGGCGCTACGGAGTCGAAGCTCTAGAAGCAGTTTGTGGAACTGTCTAAGGACCCTTTAGCGATGATGTCGCAGATAAAGGTCATGTTCAAGGAGAAGTCTCGACTCGAAATATTTGGGATTCTCAAGGAACTCCTAGCCTGTAAAATGTCAGCAGGCAGTTCTGTAGATCCGCATGTCCTAAAAATGAAGGGACATCTCAACGGCCTGACCCGACTCGGCCTCAGAATGGAAAAACAGATGGCAGCCGATTTAGTTCTGCAATCCCTTCCTCATATATATGATAGTTGAAGGAATTTCATGGGTTCTGAAATACTGGTTAAACGCAAGATGTCTCGTATGATGTTGAGACTAAGTGTGAGACATCTTGCCAGTGCAAAGTCAATAAAAAAAACAACGAACAGAAATTAAACGACACAGGAGTTGGTTACCCAGTTCGGTGCAACATCACCTACATCTGGGGGTACTTTGCCAGTGAACAATTTCCACTATATGATCACACATACAAAGCTTTACGATTATCAAATCTAAGCCCTATGGTATTATTACTAGTGTGAACTTAATCCAAGGTCTCCCCTTGTCTTCAAGCCTCCAACTCGAGTCCACTCTTAGTACTGATCCCACATTTCCGTCTCCTCCTTTTTCGTCATCTTCAAAGGTTTGCACAAAGCTTTACTGGTGCGGGTTCGTTCAAATCAACCAAAGAATGTTTATGCGAATCTCTGTTTGGAACTCACAAGCTATGATCTTAGCTACAACATTCAGCTCCTTAATACGCTCGTCCAACACGTTCAAGGACCATGTATATTATCAACCAAGATATAGCTACACAGCACAACCTTCTACGGGATGGAACGATCACCTATTTGTAGAAGATCTGACAAGACTCTCTTTAGGGTTTCCTACAAGATCTCGTACGCGCATTGCCTATTCCATCTCTCTCATGTTTCCTTTTGCTGCTGCAAAGTTGATACAGAAATAATCTTTCTGATATTCGAAGATCTTCTAATTAAGGAAACTCCAGAAAGTCTTTTGGCAAGATGTTAGATCGTGATGTCGTCCAAGACTTCTGGATGACATCTTCTGATTTGAGCATCAGTGTCTTAGGTCGCGACATATGGATGGACATCATTTCACCATATAAAATATCCAACATCCGTAGGAACAAAAATCTCCCCCTTTGGCTATTTTTGGGGCAAACACTCCTTTCTTCAAGTGTTTTAGAGAGAGAGTCTTCAATCCTTTTGACAGTAGCTAAGACCAAATGATGTCTGAGACATATGGTTAGACATGACACCCCATAAGATATCAAAACATAAAACACAAGAAATAATATATTATGCAAGTAATGTTGATTTCTTCTGTGAGCTCTATCTTGGCGTTCTCCTTGTTATTCTTCACGTGAAACTAGTCTCAACTAGCCTTTACTCCCCCTGATTGCCTAATAAATATGCCAAAAAGGCATATGCAATCAAACCAAATATGCTCACAGAGAAAAATATAACATGAAGCGAGAAAATTTAACCAACCTATCAGTACCAAGGCTTCAACAACAGCCTTACATATGTTCTTCTCGGACATCCCCCCGAGGTAAATAAGTTTGATACAGTCATCCAAAAAAAAATTTGTTCGAGTGCAAGGTTTAGAAAAATAGTAGCCGATTTATATGTTGGCGGAGCTAGATTCCTCATCATCTTCTTCATCAGCAGTGTCTTCCTCCACAGGTGCATCCTCAACTTTCTGCTTTCCCTTCCTGGCTTGCAAGAGATCCTGGAGGACTCATTTGCAGATGGTCTTTCTGGAGTACATAGTGTCTATCGTTGCGTCCAAGAACTTTATCTCCTCGCGTAGCTCTGTCACAACATCTTTTTGGACATCAGAGGGTCCAGATGCTTTCTTTGATATTCCACCAGAAGGATGTCCAATGTCCGGGACATGAGATACTTCAAAGAGTTTCGCGCTGAACGAGAGATCAGCAGACTTCTTCCCGACTACGTCAGAGCCTCAGAGCAGCTTGGGGCGTTGGCTCAGGATGATCCAGTGATAAGCGAGGGAAAGCCGATTGGCATTTTGATTGCAAAGGATTTTGCATGTTTCATCAAATTGTCAATTACAAATTTGCCAAAATAAAAAGTGGAACGCGTCCCTATCAGGTATATCAGCTTAGCAAGTTCAGTAGTAATGCTAGAGCCGTGTATGGAAGGAGCCCAATTTGCGATGCCGATTCGGAAGAGTATCGAGTATTTTGCAGTGAGAACCAAAGAGGATAGCTTGCCATTGGTAGGACATATTCTCTGTGTACCCCTAGATATCTCCTGCACAACTTTGTTCAATGATGGGACATAATCTAAGACATTCGGAGTGTCTCTTCCTAAATAGTTGTTAACAACCTCTTTTGTGAAGATGCATGACTTTCCTCGGACATACACTTTCCTATACTTCGAACTGGAGGGTATGTCGAAAGTAGGAGATATGTTAACTATGAATTCTTGAACGAGCAGAGGGTAGTACGTCACAATGTTGGAGACGCTCTGTAGGAGCCCTGCATCATCTGTAATTAGCTCTATTATGTCCTCCATCTTCAAGGCACTTCGTGACAGTTCCCTTTCTGGAACAACTTTCCTCATTACAACAATCTTCCATTTAATTGCTGACTCCGCATGATGGAAGGATATGTTATCTATCTTTGCGGGCGGAACATATCTCGGGAGCTTCTGTCCTCCGATAAACTTAGGCTCAACAGGAGCCCTTTCTACAACTTTGACTTCTTCTTCATCCGAGGTAGGTTCATCAATAAGATGCCTCGACTTCTTTGGAGACTTTGTTTTAGCAGGACTAGCTGGCTTGTCAGCTTCTCGCTTCTTTTCACTCTTTCCAACAGACTTCTTTGCAACGATGACTTTCCTTCTCTTGCTGGAACTCTTCTTTACAGATACACCAGCCTCAATAGGCTTCTTTTGCTTGGACTTGGACTTTGACTTGGACTTGGACATAACAACAGAGTCTTTCTTGGAGACCTCTGTTAGATTTATGCCCAGTCAAATATAAAAGTGATCTTCAGATGTAATGTTTTATCATCTTTCCGAATAAATAAATCGGCATATATATTGTAGTAATATATCGAATGTAATTTGATCTATGTCATTATGTGTGTAACCACTAATAGTAGAACTGTATATGAGAAAGAATTATATTTGATGTGTCCATGATAAGCTAAGCTTCTTTAAGAAGCGACCAGTATGAGACCAACTCCTTGTGATCACACTCTACTAATCATGGTAAAGTATGTGCCCGGAGTTATATCATAGATATTATCAGGTTGATGATATCGGACAACCCGATCGTGAGTATGCAACATAGATCCAGTCATGAGATACTCAAGATCGTAGCTTGTCATTATATCCTAAGACAAAAGAGTCTTTGTGTACACTATGTAACGAATACCTAAGTTTCACCTAGTCTAACGTTACCTGTAAAAGGGTAGCTATAACGGCTTTGATTGGCTTGAATATCAATTACATTTGTGAACTCGAAAGGCGTCTGAGGGATTTATCACTCATTCTCAGGTATGAGAAAGATATTTGTTTATGCCACTTGATGAGTATGACTGAAGGAATAGCACGGCCGTGCAGGTGATACTTTAATATAAGTTTTCAATCATCTCAGATATCAAGAAACAGTGATTGATAAATTAGGATGACGATTCTATGCCTATTGATCAATCTGGATATCGGTTCTATAAAAGGACAATGACATGTACGATAGCAGGTTAAGTCGAATAATCGATGAAATTCTAAATCGTAGCCGAGTCAAGAAGTCGAACACAAAGTCGTAACTTGTGTATCGACTACTTGCCTAAAACCTAAACCGTAAGCTAAACAATAAACAGATAATGATAACAACACCAGAGATGATTACCTAGTTCGGTAACTCCGCACCTACGCCTGGGGGCACTTTGCCAGTGGAAAGGTTTTCACTATAAGGTAGTCGATAGTACAACTTCAAGCACCAACTAGCTATCACACAAGCTATTGTCCTAAGCTACTATAGATCTCACCGTGAACAACCTCGACCAAAGGCCTCTCCCCCTGTCTTTGAGATCCTCTCAATTCCACCCTTCGAGCAAGCCTATGCTCGGTGTCGTAGTCTTCTTTGACGGAGTTGTGAATCTTCAATCACAAATAAAAACCCTAACCGATCAAGCACTTAGTCTTCGCAACTTAATGTTTGATCGGAGCAAAGCCGTTCTAGCAAATCTTAACCAGCCTCTCAACACGCAAATGGTGCACGGTTAAGAGCTCTGAGAAATCTTGCAGTTTTAGGACAAGAACGGATGACTGCTAATGGGAAGCCCAAGGCTTTTTATAGCAGCTCACATTCCTAATCCTTCCCGAATTAGGAATAGGAAGTTTCAGACTTCCTGAATAAATTAGGCAAGTAGTTGCCGCCTTTAACGCCAGCTGGAAGTCGTCTTCCTTTGTTCGAACTTCCTGAATAAATCAGGCAAGTAGATTTGCCGCCTATTGCTGACGTGTTACTGACAGCTGGAAGTCGCCTGGCTTGTTGACGTCACTCTCTTGTGCTCCAAGTCTTCGTGGCGTCTTTCTTCTTTCGCTCCAAGGTTCGTTGATCTTTCCTAATCTGGATTGTAACTAGTCGCTCCACATGTCATGTAACATGTTGTACTGGCTTCTTACTTTTGCGCTAAAAAATTATGCCCACAGTTAAACGTAGCAACAATCTCCCCCTTTGGCAATTTTTTAGGCAAACACATTTTTAGGCACATCGTTCATCTTGTGGAAGTTACGCACAGCAAGCAATGCGGCTAAACACTTGTTTAAGTCCATCGTCATCTTGTGGAAGTTATGCACAGCAAGCGGTGCGACTTCTGGTGTGGCTTCTGATTCTTCTTCTGGAGCGGCGACTTCTGTGCGCAACTTCTGTCGTAACTTCTGGTGCGACTTCTGGCGTAGCCTATCTATCTCCCCATGTTTGTCTAACAATATTGCCACAGGAAATCATACAATGAAATTCGACTAACAGCAGGGTATAAACCAGCTCAAACATGAGCAAATCAGTCAGCTCAAACATGAGCAAAATATCTCAAAATAAAACAAGTGTCATAATGTGCAGAAAATTAACTCGGACATTCCCCGAGGATTTAAGAGTGTGTGTGGAACAATTTTATCAGAGTGAATCAGAGAAATACTTAAAACGAGTTGGAGTCATCAACATTATCTTCATCAGCTGGTGCAGAGCGGAGGTCATTGAGAAGAGCTTCACAGGCAGCTTTGCGGGTTGTCAGATTAGCAATTGACTTCTCTAGGTCATTGATCATCTCCACCATCTCTTCCTCCATCCTAGTGCCAAGTGGTCCTGAAGGTCGGGAGCTGGAACCAGCTTCTGATGCTTTGGCCATAGGAGGTGCGAGATCCCTCATATGCTTGCCTTCGAAGTTTTTGAGGCTTATAGCGAGGGGCAGTGGCCTCTTACCCGGAACATCCGTCTCTCGGACAATGTGAGGACATTGTTGGAGAAGAAGACCGGTGATCAATGAAGGAAACCCGATAGGAAGCTTGACAACGCATGATTTGGCATGTTTGACAAGATGTTCAATGACATATGAGCCAAAATCTAGAGAAGATTGCGTACCTATTTGGTATATGAGTTTAGCCAATTCGGTTTTGATGCTTGACCCGTGAGTGGAAGGCGCCCAATTTGCCAAGCTAATGCGGTACAGAATTGAGTATTTGGCAGTAAGATCAGCATCCGCAATGGTGTCCTTGAAGGGCCAGACCTTCTTCCGTCCTCCAGTGATCTCAACCGCCACTTTGTTCAAGTGCGGGACTTCTGGAGTGACTTCTGGGTCCTCTCTTCCTAGATAAGCATTGATAGTTGTGGCAGATATTTTGAAGCATTCCCCCCGAACAAATCCTTTCCTGTACTCCGCATCTTCCGGGTCATCAAACTCACTTGAGAGGTTGACAATAAACTCTTTGACTAACGCTGGGTAGAATGGCCCGATGTTTATGACCGTATTGGTCAGGCCTGCCCTTCGGAGAAGTTCCACAATTGTGTTTATCCCCTGAGCTGCTGTGGACAGCTCTCTCTCTGGATAGATATTGCGCTGGCATACATACTGCCATTTAACCCCGTTGTCTACAGAGTCGAATGAGACATTATCCGTAGGAGCTTTTGGAACATTTTTGGGAAGTTTCTGCCCTCCCATTGACTTTTTGACTCGTGGTAGTATAACACGGGTGTCTTCTTCTTCAGAAGTTAGTGACTTCCTTCTAGACTTCTTTGGTTGTTTAGAAGCCGATGCTCCTCCTTTCTCTGTTTCTTTTCTTTTTGGGGTTAATCTCCTTGGTACTAGGGGTTCTTCTTCTTCATCGACCAACCTTTTTGTTGGTAGCTTCCTTCTCTCAAGCCTTTTAGGCACAGCTTCTTCTTCCATGGTTTTTACTGTATCTCCTTCTTCTATACTGACAATATTCTCTACAGGTTGAGCAACTTCTGGGATAACTTCAATATCTTCATTTATCCTTGGATCACTGTCCTGGGCTACAGGTGGGCTGTCGGCTTTCCGCAAGGCTTCTGTTGGTGGGGACTTCTCTGGTGCAGGTGCAGATTTTTGGGGGCTAGATTTATCTCCACAAACGGCATCATGGATCTCATGGGCGAGAGTTCCTTGAGCCTCTTCAGACACCTCTTTGTCTACGGGATTTACTACAGAAGGGGTAGTAGAAGTATCTTGTGGGGGCGTCTGCGAAGTGTGAGAGCCTTCCTCTTCTAGGTTGGCAGATTTGTCCTTCTCTACAGTGGAGGTAATCGCCTCCATTGGTCCATCTTGAGGTTTCGCCGATCCTTCCCCAGGGAGATTTCTTCCACGAATCTTCACTCCATATTTGTTTGTTGTTGATTTGGAGGCCGACAACTTCTTGGCAATCACCTTTGCCCTCATTTTTGCTCGTAGCGTCTTGGAGGTAGATGGTATGCGTCCACTTCGGGTACCAACCATTTGACAGAAAACTTGATCGGATTTGATTTTGAGAGGAAGAACAACTGCTTATTGTTTGTAGATTTGTTTTAGCCTTTTCGAGGTGCCCTAGCGGTTTTGGGAAGATGGAGGTGATGTGCAGGCTTTTTCTGTGGAAGTTGAAGGGGGTTGAGAGCCGATTGGTTTGCCGTCAGTTTTTCAATCATTCCCCTTTTTGAATTTTTAAAAAAAAATATCAACTGGGCTTTCGATAATGAGATTTGGGCCCGGCTAGATTTTCTGGACTCTGGTTGGTCCTGATAGAGAGAGTGTAAAAATCCATTCAAAAGCTCTCTCTCTTCTGTCTTGACTTCTGGTTATTCCAGGCAGCGAAGTCCAAGGGATGACCTTAGACTTTCAAATCTATTAGCATCTAATGCTTTTGTAAAGATGTCAGCGACTTGTTTCTCAGTGGGTAGGTACTCGAGCTTGATCTTCTTGTCTTCTACAAGCTCTCGAATAAAGTGGTGCCTGATATCAATATGCTTTGTTTTGCTGTGTTGCACTGGGTTTTTCGAGATATTGATAGCACTGATGTTGTCACAGAACAAAGTCATTACTTCTTGCTTGACTCCATACTCTGCCAACATTTGTTTCATCCAAAGAAGCTGAGTACAGCTACTTCCGGCTGCAATATATTCGGACTCAGCAGTAGACAAAGCAATACAATTTTGCTTTTTGCTGAACCATGATACAAGATTGTTCTCCAGGTAGAAACAACCTCCAGAGGTACTTCTTCGATCTGGTGTGCTTCCCGCCCAGTCAGCATCACAATATCTAACAAGAGTAGGAGAGGTATCAAAGGAATATAGCAAACCCAATTCAGAGGTTCCCGAGATGTACCTTATGATCCTCTTGGCATGAGCTAAGTGACTGACTTTTGGATTGGCTTGATATCGAGCAGAGACTCCCACAGAGAAAGCAATGTCGGGTCGACTTGCAGTTAGATAGAGAAGACTTCCTATTATGCTTCGATAAAGGCTTTGATCAACTGGTTCTCCCATCTCGTCCTTTGCGCATTTGACATGTGTGGCAATAGGAGTTCTTTAGTGAGAGACCTTTTCTAACCCGAATTTCTTCACAATTTTCTTTGCATATTTGCTTTGGGAGATAAATATTCCATCTGACATCTGTTTGATCTGGAAGCCTAGGAAGTATGTGAGCTCACCGACCATACTCATCACAAATTCAGACTGCATATGTTGGACGAAACGTTCCACCATCTTGTCTGACTTTCCTCCAAATACATTGTCGTCGACATATATTTGAGCGATCATGATGTCCCTTCCTTCCTTCTTCACAAAGAGAGTTTTGTCTACTCCCCCTCGAATATAGCCATTATGAACTAGGAATTGAGTAAGACGTTCATACCATGCTCGTGGAGCTTGTTTGAGACCGGAGAGGGCTTTCTTTAGTTTGTAGACATGATGAGGAGAGTCATGGTCTTCGAATCCCTTTGGTTGAGCCACATAGACTTCTTCGTTGAACTCTCCGACATAGGGCTTCAAAGACTGAGAAGGTGTCTGACTTCTCTCTGATAAAGTCTACCCATGTGTACCTCGAGAAGTCGTCGACACAGACAAATATGTACTTCTTCCCTCCTAGACTTTCTACTTGCATAGGTCCCATAAGGTCAACATGAAGAAGTTCTAGAACACGAGAAGTAGTAAGATGTTGTACCTTCTTGTGTGACGTCTTGACTTGTTTCCCAATCTGGCATTCTCCACAGATTTTTCCTTCAATGATCTTGAGGTTGGGAACTCCAATGATCGCCTTTTTAGAGAGAATCTTTTGCATGCTCCTCAAATTGATGTGACCAAGTTTTCGATGCCATAGCTTTGTCTCTTGAGCTTTGGATAAAAGGCACTTGGTTGGCAAGGTTGTGAGTGTGGGAGACCATAGATAACAGTTATCAGTAGACCTGTGGCCTGTCATGACTTCCTTCTGGTGTTCGTCCTTGACAGTGCACTTGTCACGAGTGAAGTTGACATCAAGGTTCATATCGCATATTTGACTGATGTTGATGAGATTGGCTGTAAGACCTTCTACCAGTAGAGCCTCTTTCAGACATGGTCAGTTGGGAAGGTTGAGTTTTCCTTTCCCGAGTACTCTAGCTTTTACTCCATCTCCAAAAGTGACGAAGCTATTTGTGCAAGGTATTAAAGTGACCAAAAATGAGCTATTACCAGTCATATGTCGAGAGGATCCACTATCAAAGTAGCAATCATTGCTGGTTGAAGCCTTTAGAGCGGTGTACGCGATATTTGCTTGATAGTTTACCTCCTTGACTCGCCATTCCTTACGTGTTTGTGCTTTCTTGATGGTGGTCCTTTGCTTGACGAAGCTCCTTCCATATAGCTGATAGCAGAAAGGTCGAATGTGACCTCTTCGTCCAACAGTGGTGACATACCCAGTTATGTATTTTGTTTTTTGTCCCAGAAGCGAGTAGTGTATGAGACTTTTTGGTCGGTTGATTAGGGGAGAAGTTAGTAGACATCTGGCGGGGCTTCTGGGTGACAACCTTCTGAGGGACGAAGAGGTCTGCGATGATGAGGTTTCTTTCGAATATCCAGGACCTTCCATATTTCTAGCTGGTTTTCCAATCGAGAGAATTTGGTCTAGAGTGTCAGTGCTTGGATTCATCATCTTTACAGACTTGGTGACTTGGTCTGTTGGGATTTGTGCCCTAGCACAATGTATTTTCAATCTAATATTGTAATAAAGATTATTCGTTGAATAAAAATCGGCATTCATATTACTAAGTGTTGTAGTAATATCTTAAGTATGATTTGATTTGTATCATTGATGTGTCAACACATAATAGTAGATCTACAGATCAGATAAAATCTTACTTAAGCAGTCCCCGATCAGAATAGCTTCATAAGAAGCGATCGGTATGAGGCTAACTCTAAATGATCACGCTCTACTGATCATGGCCAGAAGGGGGCCAGAGTTAGGTCATAGTATCACCAGTCAGGGGTGATATAGGACGACCCGAATCATGAGTATGTTACATAGACACAGTCATGAACATACTCATATGTCGGATCATGAAATCACATCCTCAGACCGAAGGACCATTGAGGTCAATATGTAATGAGTGACGAGTTTGACTCAGTCTAACGTCTCCTATAAAAGGGTTACAATAACGGCTGTGATTGGCTCGATCACAAGTTACATAAGTTGACTAGATGGATCGCTGAAGGATTTATCCCTCATACGGACGTGTGAGCAGATATCAGTTTAGGCCACTTGATGAGTACAACGGAAATACAATAGCATGGCCATGCAGACGATACGTAGTATCAGATATAATTCAGTTAACTCAGAATCAAGAAACAGGACAATAGAACGAGGATGACTTGTCTATGCCTCGTGGTTGTCAAAGATATCAAGAGGATAAAAGGATAGATTCATGAACGACAAGGTTAAGTCGAAATCTCGATAATCACAAGCGTTGGGTAATCATGATGTCTTGCTAGAGGCCACTCATGATGGAAAGGGTAAAATGGTAATTTTACCAGTCCGCCGACGTGTCGTGAGCCTAGAGGGTCACACACTTTAGGTTGAGTAAAACAGATGGAATCATATGGAGGAATCATGAGAGAGACAAAATCCGGTTTTGGATTAAACCAGTTTAGACCGCTTTCGGTTTAGAATTAAACCGGAATCAAGAACGGTTTAGCAAGACTAATTAATTATAATCTAATTAAATAGATTTAATTAATTTAGCTAAACTGGGCCTAGCCAGAATGGCCTTCTCTACACAGTTAATTAAAAGCTTTGGGCTTTAAGCCCATTAAGGCCTTTAATTAATTAAAAGCCCGATTAAGGTCTATAAAAGGGAAATTTTCAGATCTAAAAATTACACAATAATTTTGAGAAACCCTAGCCGTCTTCTCTCTCTCTCCTTGCCTAGTTTCGGCCGGCCCCTCCCCTCCCCGTGCTCCGTCCGTTTTGCTTGCTTCGATCTTCTAGCAAGGTTCGTTGCAAGTATCCTTTTGGATTGCTCTTCCTGTGTGGACGATCTTTAGAGGTTACTAAATCCAATTTAGTAACAAGGAGATTTTTGATTCAAGGTAACAATTTATTTTAATCTAGTCTAGATCTCATGATCAATTCATGATCATGCAAGATCTGTATTTAATCATGGAACTTTGAGGTTAAATTTCTTGTATGGGCATGAAATTAATTGTCTGGAACCCTCAAATAATTCCTTCAGTGGTATCAGAGGCTGGTTACGCATGATTTTGTATTCGAGCATGATAGGCTAGATTTAATTTTTGCAATTTAATTCGGTATTGTGAATTGGAAAATTGCAAACTTTAAGATTTTTGGTTGATGAATTAATTGCTGGAATTTTTTTTTAATGTTGCTGAAAAATTATTTTGATCGAGCATGATCGGGATCGAGACCCGTGGAGAGCCGAGGCTAGCCGAAAGGCCAACCCCGGCCGAACCACGGGCCGATCGGCCAGCCGGGAAGGACCGATCGGCTCCGGCCAGGGAAGGGCCTCGGCCCGACCAAACCAGGCCAGGCGGCCCGCCTCGGCCAGCCCTCACGGCCAGCCCGGCCGGCTAGGGTTTCGGCCGAACCCTAATTGGCCCTCGGGTCAATTTTGGTTCGGCCAAACCCGTAGATTTGGGTCAAGACCCGACCCAGAAAATCCAGAATTTTTCAGCAAACATTAATTAAAATTTCAAACCGGTTCGGTTTCGATAAACCAGCGCGTGAACCGATTTAATTCAGAAGTTAACCGGTTTAAGAAACGGTTTAAATAAACCGTATTTTATGATTTAAATCAAGATAAAATTAAAATGATATGCTTACTTGATAACATGCTTGTTTGATAACATGATTGTTTGATAACACGATGTTTGCAACATGATTGCTAAGTTAGCCCGAATTTAGGATTTAATTTCGGTTTGCAACCTGCGAGTTGCTTTTGGGTTTTAATTTATTAGTGACCTGCGTGTCACATCATTTATTTTATTTAAAATTAAATGTAATTACGAAGACCCAAGAATAGAAGAACCGAAGAGAAGGACGGTAATCCCGAGGAGGCGTGGAGCCAGTGGGAGTCCAGGAGAATGAGGAAAGACGAGACCTAGTATAGGTTCTAGTTTATTCCAGTAGGGTTAGCGGGCTAGCTAAAGCAAATTTTCATTTATGATTATGAATGCATGAATGAATGTGTAATTAGATCATCACCCACATGTGTAAAGATTAATAATAATCAGTCAATCACGCACATGTAAACCGGAATTGAATTATCTCTACATGGATTTGTAGATGGTAAGTTCATATTAAGATCAAATAATGATCAGTGATAATGAACATTTAAAAGGCAAATAATTTCAAGTCAAGCTAGATACCGCCCACTTTTCATCACTTCGATTAGCTCTCGGACTCATGGGTAGACACGATTAACGTGGATCCATGAGAAAGGGTTCTAATAGAAGATGGACCAGTTTGTATGGGTGCGTGCGCATTAGCGTAGTAGTCATGCAGATTGGACCATGCGTTGAAAATTGGTTGACTTGTCTGCGATTCTCAGATGATCTGAGCCAGGGTATCAGATATAGGGCAATGCCGTATACACACAATGTATAAGCCCTAGCCAAGAATCACATGGAATTGTGAAAGGACTGGACTGTCCTACTCCAATGTCCAAAAACTGGGGCGATGAGATTAACTCACTCCAATTTTGGGTATGCGGAGATCTTGGTTAAGATTCAGACACAAGAATCAGTAATGTTCATAGTCAAGTGTCTCTTACTTCAACTTAATTAAGAATCTGATCGAATTTGTTTTCATTTATAGATTAGATGGCAACCTCGCTACCCAAAGCAACACGTTCTGGCAGTGAAGCCTTAAAGTCTCTTCTGTCGAATAACAGGCTGACTGGGACCAACTTCCTACAATGGGAGAGGAACCTGAAGCTTGCACTTCAGTATGACAGACAGGAGTATATCCTTACCGACAAGCCTTTAGTTGAGCCTGCTGATGATGCCAGCGATGCCGATAAGAGTGCTTTTGAGAAATACAAAAGCGATCGACAAGACGTTGGCATCCTCATGGTCGGGTCCATGGAAAATGAGACCCAGGACCAGTTCATGCATCTCATGGGAGAACCCCAGGAGATGATGGAGGAAATCAAGATATACTACCAAAAGAATGTCCTTGTTGAAAGATACGACACTCTTAGGGAAGTATTCTATTGCAGACTCGATGTTGGTGAGGCAGTTAGCCCACACGTCCTAAAGATGAAGCGGCTCTTTGATCGCTTGGCCAGTCTAGGTCATAAGTTCACGGAGCAGCTGAAATCAGACATAGTCCTGATGTCGCTTCCAAAGGCTTATGGAGATGTGATCACAAATTACAATATCCATAATATGGAAAAGACCATCAAGGAACTTCATGGAATGTTGGTGACAGCAGAGAAAGACCTCAAGGGCAAAACCCCTGAGGTCCTGATGGTCAATAAGGCTGTAAGCTTCAAAAGAGCTGGCAAGCCTAATACCAAGTCACCAGGACAACCCAACAAGTGCAAGGCACCAGCAGTGTCAGGTAAGGGTAAAGCGCCAATGCACCTAGCTGGGCAAATAAGGGCACCTAGAGGTCCGAGAATCCAAGCGGTTCATAGAGCCGAAGGGAGCTCTTCGGCCTCAGAGGTGATGTGTTACTACTGCCAGCAGCCAGGTCATTGGAAGAAGGAATTGCAGGCAGCACAAGGATTATGTGAAGAGCTTGCCGAAGGGAGGACACCCTTCAGGACCTGGATCAGGTATTTACGTTGTTGAGTATAATCTCAACGCTACTTTCTTAGATACATGGGTAGTTGATACCGGAGCAGAATCTCACATTTGTGTTAATCTGCAGGTTCTGGAAAGTAGAAAGCTCCTTGGGAAAGGCGAGCGGGATCTGAGAGTCGGAGACAACAGTTCAGTGTCAACGACGGCTGTCGGTTCTGTTAGTCTTAGGATGCCCACAGGGCTAGTATTAGTTTTGGACGATGTCTTATGTGTATCTACATTTTGTAGGAATATTATTTCAGTGTCCAGTTTGGACAAACTTGCTTTTGTATTTGCCATAGACAATGGCTTCTTTACTTTATCAAGAAATAATATCGTTTACGGCACTGCATCTATGGTTGGTGGATTATACATTTTAAATATTGATAACACTAACTACAGTACAAACTATAACGTAAATAAGAGGTTAAAGTCGGATGACTCAAACCAGACAGTGATGTGGCACTGTCGTCTAGGCCACATAGGCGAGAAACGCGTCTCAACACTTCATAAGTGTGGGCTCTTGAGCCCGTTTGAATTCACACCAATCGAGAGATGCGAATCTTGCATTATGGGCAAGATGACGAAAGCGCCTTTTGGCGGCTTAGGTGAAAGGGCAAGTGATCTCTTGGGCCTAATACATTCAGACGTATGTGGGCCCATGAGTACACAAGCCAGGAGAGGTTTCAGATACTTCATAACCTTTACTGACGATTTCAGTAGTTTTGGGTATGTCTATTTAATGAGACATAAGTCGGAGTCCTTTGATAAATTCAAAGAATTCCATAATGAAGTACAGAACCAGCTTGGTAAAAGTATAAAGGCACTTCGTTCCGATCGAGGTGGCGAGTACTTGGATCAAGAGTTTCTCAGTCACCTAAAGGATAACGGTATACTCTCAGAATTAACCCCGCCAGGAACCCCTCAGATGAATGGTGTTTCCGAACGGAGGAACAGAACCCTGCTAGACATGGTTCGTTCCATGATGAGTCACGCCGACCTTCCAGTATCTTTCTGGGGCCATGCCCTAGAAACAGCCGCATTCATATTAAATCGAGTACCTATAAAGGCAGTGGAGACCACTCCATTTGAGGCTTGGCAAGGGAAAGTTCCCAAGTTGTCTTTCCTCAAGATCTGGGGGTGCGACGTTTACGTCAAGCGGTTGCTTGGTGATAAACTCGAACCCAAGGCAGATAAGTGTGTCTTTGTAGGGTAGGGTACCCCAAAGGAACCATGGGGTACTACTTCTACAAACCCGAGGAAAACAAAGTCTTTATTGCTCGAGGTGGGGTTTTCTTGGAAAGAGAATTCTTATCCAAGAAACCTAGTGGGAGTCCTGTGCTTCTTGAAGAAATTCGAGAAGACACAGAACAACCTGCAGATATTGTAAATGATCCAAGTCCTAATCCAACAGAAACCCCTGTAGGACCAAGGAGGTCTGAAAGATCTCGTCAAAACCCAGTCAGATATGGCTTCTTAGCAACAGAGGGTAATGACTTGATAGTTTTTGATCAAGATGATCCTGCAACGGTTCAGCAAGCCTTGGCCAGTCCCAACTCAAAAGAATGGCAAAATGCCATGGATGAGGAAATGAAGTCTATGAAAGACAATCAGGTCTGGAACTTAGTAGACAGCACACCTGGGATAAAACCCATAGGTTGCAAGTGGATATTTAAGTTAAAGACAGATATGGACGGAAAGCCTCAGACTTACAAAGCAAGACTGGTTGCTAAAGGTTATCGTCAAGTCCAAGGTATGGACTATGATGAGACTTTTTCGCCAGTAGCTATGATTAAGTCAATTCGGATGATGTTAGCCATTGCAGCATATTTCGATTACGAGATATGGCAAATGGACGTCAAAACCGCATTGAAGCAAGCTTCCAGGAGTTGGAACTTACGCTTCGACGAAGCCGTAAAAGAGTTCGGGTTCATCAGAAATCCAGATGAACCTTGTATCTACAAGAAGAGCAGTGGGAGTAACATAGTGTTCCTGGTGATGTATGTCGATGATATACTAATCATGGGAAATAACGTCCCAACCTTGCTTGAGACCAAAGCTTGGTTAGGGAAGTGTTTCTCCATGAAGGACTTAGGAGAGGCCGCTTACATTCTGGGGATCAGGATCTACAGAGATCGATCCAAGAGAACATTAGGTCTAAGTCAGAGCACCTATATAGATAAGGTGTTGAGAAGATTCTCG
The DNA here is from genome assembly GCA_963920655.1 of Geranium rotundifolium. NCBI lineage: Eukaryota > Viridiplantae > Streptophyta > Magnoliopsida > Geraniales > Geraniaceae > Geranium > Geranium rotundifolium. The sequence continues at coordinate 25,812,279 of OY987312.1, read as the reverse complement.
ATGCTTGACTCTAAGAAAGGGATCCTCCCGGTAAGACATGGCATTAAGCTAAGCAAGAAACAGTGTCCTAAAACACCTGCTGAGCTTAAGAGAATGAATGGAATCCCGTATGCCTCGGCAGTGGGATCTATCATGTATGCCATGATCTGTACGAGGCCTGACGTATCGTTTGCCCTCAGCTGTGCCAGCAGATTTCAGTCCAACCCATGCCAAGATCACTGGACTACCGTCAAGTGTATCCTCAAGTATCTGAGGAGAACAAAGGACGCTTTCTTAGTGTATGGTGGGATAGAAGGAGAGCTAAGCGTCACTGGATATGTTGATGCTAGTTTTCAGACAGACCCAGATGACTTTAAGTCTCAAGGTGGGTATGTGTTCATGTTGAATGGGGGAGCTTTCAGTTGGAAAAGCTTTAAGGAAGCGACAATAGCCGACTCCACCACGGAGGCGGAATACATAGCTGCGTCGGAAGCAGCCAAAGAAGCGGTGTGGGTCAGGAGCTTCTTGAGAGGATTAGATGTACTGCCATGAACATTTGATCCCGTGAGCTTAAGGTGTGACAACACAGGGGCCGTAGCACTAGCTAGAGAGCCTAGATTTCACAACCGGACCAAGCACGTCGAGAGAAAGTATCACATCATCAGAGAGAAGGTTGATAAGGGCGAAGTAGAGATAAGCTACATTTCAACGCATGATAATCTAGCTGACCCTTTAACTAAGGCGCTACCGCAGCCTAAGCATGAGGAACATGTCAGGGGAATGGGTTTAGATTGGAATACCAATTGGGTCTAGAGCAAGTGGGAGACTGTTGGGATTTGTGCCCTAGCACAATGTATTTTCAATCTAATCTTGTAATAAAGATTATTCGTTGAATAAAAATGGGCATTCATATTACTAAGTGTTGTAGTAATATCTTAAGTATGATTTGATTTGTATCATTGATGTGTCAACACATAATAGTAGATCTACAGATCAGATAAAATCTTACTTAAGCAGTCCCCGATCAGAATAGCTTCATAAGAAGCGATCGGTATGAGGCTAACTCTAAATGATCACGCTCTACTGATCATGGCCAGAAGGGGGCTAGAGTTAGGTCATAGTATCACCAGTCAGGGGTGATATAGGACGACCCGAATCATGAGTATGTTACATAGACACAGTCATGAACATACTCATATGTCGGATCATGAAATCACATCCTCAGACCGAAGGACCATTGAGGTCAATATGTAATGAGTGACGAGTTTGACTCAGTCTAACGTCTCCTGTAAAAGGGTTACAATAACGGCTGTGATTGGCTCGATCACAAGTTACATAAGTTGACTAGATGGATCGCTGAAGGATTTATCCCTCATACGGACGTGTGAGCAGATATCAGTTTAGGCCACTTGATGAATACAACTGAAATACAATAGCATGGCCATGCAGACGATACGTAGTATCAGATATAATTCAGTTAACTCAGAATCAAGAAACAGGACAATAGAACGAGGATGACTTGTCTATGCCTCGTGGTTGTCAAAGATATCAAGAGGATAAAAGGATAGATTCATGAACGACAAGGTTAAGTCGAAATCTCGATAATCACAAGCGTTGGGTAATCATGATGTCTTGCTAGAGGCCACTCATGATGGAAAGGGTAAAATGGTAATTTTACCAGTCCGCCGACGTGTCGTGAGCCTAGAGGGTCACACACTTTAGGTTGAGTAAAACAGATGGAATCATATGGAGGAATCATGAGAGAGACAAAATCCGGTTTTGGATTAAACCAGTTTAGACCGATTTCAGTTTAGGATTAAACCGGAATCAAGAACGGTTTAGCAAGACTAATTAATTATAATCTAATTAAATAGATTTAATTAATTTAGCTAAACTGGGCCTAGCCAGAATGGGCTTCTCTACATAGTTAATTAAAAGCCTTGGGCTTTAAGCCCGTTAAGGCCTTTAATTAATTAAAAGCCCGATTAAGGTCTATAAAAGGGAAATTTTCAGATCTGAAAATTACACAATAATTTTGAGAAACCCTAGCCGTCTTCTCTCTCTCTCCCTGCCTAGTTTCGGCCGGCCCCTCGCCTCCCCGTGCTCCGTCCGTTTTGCTTGCTTCGATCTTCTAGCAAGGTTCGTTGCAAGTATCCTTTTGGATTGCTCTTCCTGTGTGGACGATCTTTAGAGGTTACTAAATCCAATTTAGTAACAAGGAGATTTTTGATTCAAGGTAACAATTTATTTTAATCTAGTCTAGATCTCATGATCAATTCATGATCATGAAAGATCCGTATTTAATCATGGAACTTTGAGGTTAAATTTCTTGTATGGGCATGAAATTAATTGTCTGGAACCCTCAAATAATTCCTTCAGTGGTCTAACTCGCCTTTTAACCGAGCAACTTCCTCTTTGAGATCAACAGTAGTTTCGAGAAGTCGTGACTTTTCTTCATTAAGAGAAAGAATGAGAGCATTATGTTTTTTGATTACCTAAGTGTCTTCAAGCCACTTGACATACCATTCGTTGTATGCATTGTTGAGAGTCTCATGGGATAGCTCATCATCAGAGTCATACTTCTTTGAAGAAGTCCATACCCTTCACATTCAAAGCACTGGACTCCTTTTCCTGATCGTTCTCCTCGTCTTCCATCACTATTTGAGTTTTCGAGCTTCTGGAACTTGAGCTGCGGCTTGTCTCTGACTTCTCGGGTGACATTCCTTCCCGTCATCTGGCTAAATCTTTTCATGACTTTATTGTAGTTTTTGGCCAGCATAGCGATAGTTTCCTCAATGTCACTATCTGAATCAGAGTACGTCAAGTTCTTCTGCTTTTGGGTAGAACTCTTGAAAGCCACACCTTTATGTTTCTTATCGATGAGAGGTAGGGAGAGCTCAAAGGTCATTAAAGATCCCATGAGTTCATCAAACTTCAGTGTCTTCAAGTCATGGACTTCTTCTATGGAGGTAATCTTCATCTTGAATCTGGGACTTAGGGCTTTCAGCGTTTTTCTGACCAAATCTTCATCAGTCATAGGCTTGCCAAGTGAATATGATTCATTGGCCAGATCCTTGATGCGCACATTAAACTCCGCAATAGTTTCGTCTTGATTCATGGTAAGGGACTGAAAGTTGGTCGTGAGGTACTGTAATTTCTGCTCTTTGACTTTGGAAGTACCCTCGTAAGCAACAGCAAGAGTGTCCCAAGCAATTTTGGCACTTGTGCACGTGTTGATGAGTCGAAACACATTCTTGTCTACTCCATTAAAAATAGCATTGAGTGCACGAGAATTACCTAGGGCGGCTTCATCTTCTTCCGTGCTCCACTCTTTTTCTGGTTTGATGCTAGTTTTATTTCCATGAGCATCAGCATAGTGAGGTTCCTCCCATCCATTGATGACAGTCTTCCAGGTTTCGCTGTCAAGGGACTTCAAGAAGGCACACATCCGTGCTTTCCAGTACCCATAGTTTGTTCCGTCGAGCACTGGTGGTCGATTTACCGATCCTCCTTCCTTTGAGTCCATATTGGCTATTCAGAAATTTTGCAAGAAAAGGTGACTCCTCTGATACGAATTGAAATTCTGAATCGTAGCCGAGTCAAGAAGTCGAACACAAAGTCGTAATTTGTGTATTGACTACTTGCCTAAAACGTAAACCGTAAGCTAAACAATAAACAGATAATGATAACGACACCAGAGATGATTACCCAATTCGGTGACTCCGCACCTACGTCTGGGGGCACTTTGCTAGTGGAAAGTTTTTCACTATAAGGTAGTCAATAGTACAACTTCAAGCACTAACTAGCTATCACACAAGCTATTGTCCTAAGCTATTATAGATATCACCGTGAACAACCTCGACCAAGGGTTTCTCCCCCTGTCTTTGAGATCCTCTCAATTCCACCCTTCGAGCAAGCCTATGCTTGGTGTCATAGTCTTCTTTGACGGAGTTGTGAATCTTCAATCACAAACAAAAACCCTAACCGATCAAGCACTTAGTCTTCGCAACTTAATGTTTGATCTGAGCAAAGCCGTTCTAGCAAATCTTAATCAGCCTCTCAACACACCAATGGTGCACGGTTAAGAGCTCTGAGAAATCTTGCAGGCTTAGAACAAGAACGGATGACTGCTAATGGGAAGCCTAAGGCTTTTTATAGCAGCCCACTTTCCTAATCCTTCCCGGATTAGGAATAGGAAGTTTCAGACTTCCAGAGTAAATTAGGCAAGTCGTTGCCGCTTATAACACCAGCTGGAAGTCGTCTTCCTTTGTTCGGACTTCCTGAATAAATCAGGCAAGTAGAGTTTCCGCCTATTGCTAACATGTTACTGATAGCTGGAACTCGCCTGGCTTGTCAACGTCACTCTCTTGCGCTCCAAGTCTTCATGGCGTCTTTCTTCCTTCGCTCCAAGCGTCGTTGATCTTTCCTAATCTGGATTGTAACGAGTCGCTCCACATGTCATGTAACATGTTGTACTAACTTCTTACTTTTGCGCTAAAAAATTATGCCAACACTTAAACGTAGCACTAATCGATAATCACGAACGTTGGGTAATCATAATGTCTTGCTAGAGACCACTTATGATGGAAAAGGTACAATAGTAATTTTACCAGTCTGCCAACGTGTCATGAGCCTAGAGGGTCACACGCATTAAGTACAATACGTGACAAATAAGCATGGATGGAAATTGGGAGAATCCGGTTTTCAGTTTAGTCAAATTGAAAACGATTCGGTTGATTTCAGGCCTAGATTTTTAACCAGATGGTTGAAGGAATCGAGTTGGGGAGATTCAACCGTTTTAGATAAACTATAATTAGAACTCAATTATATGGGTTTTATTTGGATATAGTTAAACGGGCTTGAAGCCCATTTAGGGTTTTAATTCATGAATGGGGCAAGAGTGCAATTATGAGTTTAATGGGGTCATATGTGTAATTATTTATTTAAAACTCAAAATAAGATTTTTTGGTTTAATTACACAATATTTTCCTTCCCCTTTTAGCTCAAAATTTCGGCAACCTCTGTAGGGTTTTGGAGCGTTCTAGATCGTCGAGATAGCGGAAGCATTATAAGAAAATCTACTCCAAACCTTGTCCAAGAACATAAACCATTAAATCCCAAAGCAAAATCTATTCCACAAGATATTTACCTTTAAGTCTTGTATAAATCGATAAAGAAGAACGTTCGGATCTTCTTCTCTAAAGCAAGTCCACACCAAGGGGATGATCTTGATGATCCCTCACTTAATTGCCTACTAGAACAATTAAATGAAGAACAAGAGAGCAAGAACAAGAGGAGGGAGAGGGGTGGCCGGCCAAGCTAGAAGAGAGAGAGAGAGTGTGAGTTTTTGTGATATTTTGATTAATGAATTAATGTCTAGTATTTGAATTCATCATCCAACTCACAAGTATGGGTTAAAAGTGATTGGTATGGGCTTAAAAGTGCTTTAACCCATACCCCTTAAATCACTCACCTCTTAATCCACAATCACCAACTAAGCATGGTGTTGTGTGGCCCCCACACATGGACCCACCATGTGGGCCGGCCAAGAGGTCTTGTTGGGCCCTTATTGGGCCGGCCATGAGGCTTCATGGGCCGAGCCCAATGGGCCCTCCCGTGTTGTCTCATGCCGTGTCCAAAAGTTGCCCGACCCTTTTGTCGTCGCTTATCAAACAAAGTCTGACGCGATATCGACGAAAAAACTCAGTTTTCTCGATTCGCTAATTATTCTGTCAAACCGAACCTATGGCACAAAACCTCCAGTTTTGTCCATGTATTGCTCCTCAAGAAACGTCAATGTTTCCTTGTCTCAAGTTATCCGTCTTGAATGTGTGTGACCCTCTAGGCTCATGCCACCGTTGGCAGATCGACGCAAAAGATCTCTCTTGCCCGATCCATCATAAGTGGTCTCTAGTAAGACATTATGATTACCCAAGGTGCATGACGATCGATGATTCGACTTAACCTTGTGCGTACAAGTCACCATCCTATTATCTCTAGATATCCCGATCGATCACAAGGCATAGAGTCGTCATCCTTGTTTAATCAATCATTGTTACTTAATATGTGAGATGGCTGAGAACTGATAACCCGTATCATTTGCATGGCCATGCTTTTACTCTCAGTCAGTCTCCATCAAGAGGCCCTTTTAACGGATATCTTTCCCATACCATAGTATGAGGGATAAATCCCTTAGCCGTCTTTCGTGTCACTCATGCAACCCGTTCCGCCACCCAATCATGACCTTTATAGAAATCCTATCACAGAAAGCGTTTGGCGCAAGTTAAAGCCACACGTTCATTGCATAGTGATCACAAAGACTCCTTGGTCTAAGGATGTCGTGGCAAGCTATCGCATTTGAATATGTTCATGGCTTAATCAATGAAAACACTATTCAAAGCGGGTCGTCCGATATCAATCACCTCATGATATCTATGATATGATTTCAGGATCCCTCATCCCTATGACAAGTAGAACTACGTCATTAAGAACCATTTTCATACTGGTCGCTTTAAGGAAGCATAGGTTGACCAGGGACTCGTTAAGTGTGATCCGTACAGATTTATGGTTCTACTACTTTAGTGGTCATAAATCAGATCATGCTTAACATATTACTTCAACACATAAGTAATACAAAGCCGTTTTATATATATATTACAAACGATGATATTGTACATAGACATTTACAGGCTAATAGCAATTGGACTAGGGCACAAATGTTATCACAAACTTGCTCCATTCTTGTGTACTCCCACTGGCTTCGAGCCTCCTCCAATCCGAGTCTTCTTCTTGACTTCCTTCTTGTGTCGGTCTTCATGATTACAAATTTAAATAAATAAATGAAATACAAATCATGACACGCATGCCGTATTTACTACAACCCAAAATTAAACAGCACGAAGGTTGCAAAATCGAAATTAAAATGCAAGTCTAGAGGGCTTAGCTAGCATCATGTGGAAAACATCATGTTATCAAAGATCATGTGTACACTCAACATGCTTATCAAACATCATGTTTTTGCCGTGTACTCTTTATTTTGGTATCAGAGCGGTTCTAGCCTTTGATCTTGTGTTTTTGCATGATTTCGGTTTTTTCGGTATTATTTTCTTGCCATATTATTTTTCAGAATTTTAATTTCGGTTTTTTGACTAAGATCTGCATGAAAATTTATTTGTTATGAAAAATAATAGATATAGAATTTTTTGGATTTTTTGGGTCACCGGACCGAGGCTCTCGGGCTGCCGGGCTGATGAGCAGACCAGCGGCGCCGGCGACCGGCGCCGGCCTTGGCCGTGACTGTGGGTCAGTTAAGGGGCCATGGCCACGCCTGTTGGGAAATATGGGGTCCAAATCACGAAGTGGACGCAAAATTGTTAAACCATAACCAGAATTCCGTTCTAGACCTAGCAAATTACTAGACATACATAGCAACGGATTTCGAAAATCGACCTTTGAAGATCCGGTCGAATCACTGATGAAGGTGTTACCCACCTTCTACCGGTATCCACACAATCATGCCGTTCTTCGAAGCTTGAGAATTGACGCCTGATAGAACCTCTTCTTCTCTTTATTTTTAGCTCTGAGTGTGGAGAGAACTGATTTGCGATGAAAAGCATTAACCTTTCCCAAAATGAGAGTACGCTCATAAATGGGTTACGATTCAGTTCATGCTTGCTGAAACTTCGTTCCATGATCAGCGACACTGTAGTGTTTCGACTCGCCACGGACCCTGCCACGGACCCTGCCACGGGGTCGTGGCCAATCTAAACCACACTGTGGCCCTTTTCAAGGCGCCACGGTCTATGGCCAATTCGTTGGTTCGGCCATAGGTCCGTGGCCAATTGCTTGGACACGGTCTCGTGGTGAACCTAGCCACGGAGAACCTATCACCCGCAACGGTCTAGCCATGGGTTCGCCACGGATCTGTGGCCAAATGGCCACAATCCTTCGCTCTTTGCATTTTCTCTCCTTTCACCCATATGCTCCCACTAGCTTCGGGTTGTGCATTTTTTGTGTGACCCTGTAGGCTCCTGTCTCGGTTGGCAGATAGGCTTGAAATCCCATTTCAACCTATCCATCATAAGTTGCCTCTAGCAAGACGTTATGATTCCCAACGAGCATGAATATCGATTGATTCGACCTAACCATATGTTGTCTATGTCATTAACCTTTTATCGCTAGATATCCTTATTGATCATAATTCATAGAGTCGTCACCCTTATTTAACCAATCACTGTTTCTTGATATGCGAGATGACTGAAAATTGATACTCCGTATCATGTGTATGCCCATACGTTTTCTTTCAGTCATACTCATTAAGTGACCTAAACAGATATAAGTCCCATACCGGAGAATGAAGGATAAATCCCTTAGCCGTCTTTCATATCATTCATGAAGCCCTTCCCCGAGCCAATCATTGCCGTTATGGATATCCTGTTACTGATAGCATTTTTGTGCCCTAGTCCAATTGCTAGTAGTCTATAAATGTCTATGTATATTTATCATCGTTTGTAATAAATAAAACGGCTTTGTATTACTTATGTGTTGAAGTAATATGTTAAGCATGATCTTATTTATTACTAGTAAACTAGTAGAACCATAAATATGTACGGATCACACTTAACGATTCCCTGGTCAATATACGCTTTAATTGAAGCGACCAGTATGAGGATGATTCTCAATGATGTAGTTCTGCTTATCACAGGGATGTGGGATCCCATAATCATATCATAGATATCATGAGGTGATTGATATCGGACGACCCGTTTTGAATAGTGTTTCATAGATTAAGCCATGAACATATTCAAATGCGATAGCTTGTCACGATATCCTTACACCAAGGAGTCTTTGTGATCGCTATGTGGTTGACGTACGGCTTTAACTTGCGCCTATCGCTTTTAGTAACTGGATTGCAATAACGGGCATGATTGGGTAGCGGAACGGATTGCATGAGTGACACGAAAGACGGCTAAGGGATTTATCCCTCGTACTACGGTATGGGAAAGACATCCGTTAATCCCTCTCTCATTGCTGACCCTCTCTTTCCCTCCTCCAGAGCCATTTTGTTCAATTCCTCTTACATCCATTAGAAAGTGTGTGAAGAGAAAACCAACCGTGGTTGTTGTGCTTGTGTGGACTCGATAGAGAAACACTATTTTGTGTATTAATCGATTAACAAGGTAAAATTTCAGATTGTAAATCTTTTATAACATGCTGAATTTCTCATTAAGATTCATGTTTACATTTCATTCCCATGGTTCAATTACGTTCCGCTGCATGAAATTATTGTTTGGAACCAATGGGAATCTCTTTCAGTGGTATCAGATAATCATTATGTTTAAATCTGGAATTTTATTTATCTTCTAGTGTTCATCATTTGAACATGCATGAAATTGAAAAAAAAATTCAGATTTAATTGATTTTGAAAAATTGCAAAATTAATTTTTTGGTGATGTTTCGGGTTAGCCATGGTCGAGCCATGGCTAACCAGGGTCGAGACTCTTGGTGGACCATGAAATGCCCTAGGGCCGACAAGGTTGCCTACAGGCGACCATGGCAGCCCTCGTGGGCCACCATGGTCGCTGCCGCGGGCAACCACGGTCTTCCCCCTTGGGCGACTATGGAAGGCCAACCGGGCTACCATGGTTGCCTCGCGGGCAACCAGGGTCTGCCCTAGGGGTGACCATGGTAGCCCTCATGGTCGCTCCCGTGGACGACCACAGTCAGCCCCGCGGGTGACCATGGCAGCCCTCGCGGGTGACCATGGCAGCCCTCGCGGGTGACCATGGCAGCCCTCGCGGGCAACCGTGGTTACCTCCGCGGGCGACGTCGGTTGGGCCGGTTCGGCTCGACAATATTCCAACAGAACCGGCCGTTTCGCGAGAATTTTTAAATCCCTAAAATTTTATTTTTCAGATTTGGTTCGGTTTTGATAAAGTAACGAGAACCAGTTCAAAATTCAATTAATAAATTAAACCGTCCGGTTTCGATAAACCAGAATTTTTCCACACTTAAGAGATAAAATTTGGAAAAATTTGTTGTTTGATAAGCATGCTGAGTGATCACATGATCTTTGAAAACATGATGTTTTCCACATGATGTATAGCTAAGCCCTCTAGACTTGTATTTTAATTTCGGGTTTGCAACTTGCGTGTTGCTAAGTTTTGGGTTGTAGTAAATACGCATGTGTGTCGTGATTTGCAATTTATTTTATTTTGTTTAAATTTGTAATCATGAATACCGACGTAAGAAGCAAGTCAAGAGGAAGACTCGAAATTTGGAGGAGGCTCGAAGCCAGTGGGAGTCCACAAGATTGGAGTAAGTCAGGACCTTGAGGACTAAATCTTTTGGATTTGTTTTGCTAGATTCTTAGGAACTTAAGATGGGCTTAGTTATCCATAATTTACCATTACATTTATATATATGAATGTATGAATGTATGATAGTTTAATATACAAGTTTATGTATGCTTTGCTATCACCCACTTGCAAAGATTAAAAACCGGTATTTAATCAGACTTCATGTAACCTGCTAAGGGATCATCTTTGCATGAATTTGCAATTGTTGATTCCATATTAAGATTGTATCGATATACAATAAGACTATTATAATTCACTTAAACGCAAGTAATTACAAGTCATGGGATCGGCCATATTATCATCATTCGAATAATGTTTAATCTCCATATCATCTCTATATGTGATAACTCTCACAAGGTGATGCCTGCTGAGTATATGTTTGGATTTGTTGTGCAATCTGGGCTGTTGAGCAATAGCTATGACACATGTGTTGTCCCACAACAAGCTTATCGGGTCAGACTCTCGCGACGTTGCATCTAACCCGATCAGAAAGCTTATCCAACTGAAAGCGCCACCACTCAACACAAAATATATCCTGACTGAATTTTGAAGTCATCTAGATATGTCTGAAAACTAGCATCGACTTGTCCTTACGCTGCTAGTTCTCTATCTACATCCCTGGACAATAGGAATGCATCCTTGGTCCTCCTCAAATATTTGAGGATGACCTTTGAAGCAATCCAGTGTAATTTGTCGGGGTTAGATTGGAATCTGCTGATACAACTTAGTGCAAACGAGACTTCCAGTCTCGTGCACATCCTGGCATACATGATGGACCCGACAGCCGAAGCATAAGGGATCTTACTCATCCTGCTCAGCTTATCAAGAGTACTAGGACTCTGTAGCTTGCTGAGCTTTAATGCCATGAGGCATGGGTATGTACATGTTCTGAATTAGCAACATGTTCTGACTTAGATCCAAAATCCTTTTGGAATGATCTACAATATATGTAGCATCACCTAAGTCCTTCATCGATAAGTACTTCCCTAGCCAATCTTTGGTGGCAAGGTCGGGATGTTATTCCCGACGAATAAATTCCAAGAATACAATATTACTCCCACTCGCTTTCATATGTACGCAAGGCTCACTTTTGTTTTTGATGAAGCCGAGTTCCTTTACAGCTTTATCAAAATAAATGTTCCAACTCCCTGAAGCTTGCTTCAATCCATAAATGGATTTTTGCAGCTTACATATCTTTCCGGGATTCTTTGGACCTACAAAACCCGCAAGCCATGTGATACACACACCCTCTAGTAAGTTCCTGCTAAGGAAGGGGTTTTGGCATCCCTCTGCCATAGTTATGGCTAAGAATAATCCGGATCAAACTGATCATTGCTACTGCTCATAATCCATGCATTGAATCTGACGATAACCTTTTACAACAATCCTAGCCTTATTGGTGTGCGGATTTTCACCATGTCGGTCTTGATCATATAGACCCACTTAGAACCGATGGGTTTTATCCCAGGGGGTTTGATCAACCAAGCACCAGACTTGGTTGTCATACATGGATTTCATTTCCTTACTCATGGCGTTCTGCCCTTTTTCGGAGTCTGGACTGGTCAAAGCTTGTCTGAAGGTTTCTGGATCATCCTGACCCACCAACATCAAGTCATTTCCCTCAGTGGCTGTGAAGCTATATCTGTCTGGAACATGACGAGATCTTTCAGACCTCCTTGGACCATCTGGAATTTCTGTAGGGATTGATTCTTCATCTATGACCATCTGAGGCTCTAGTACTTCTACATCTTGCATAGCAAGCTCCTGAATTGCTTTAGGCTGTTCCGTACCCTCTAGAATTTCTTCGAGATGCACCGGACTCCCACTAGCTATAGTCATCGACATACAGCAATAGGAATACAATATTACTCCCACTCGCTTTCTTGTATACGCAAGGCTCACTTTCGTTTTTGATAAAGCCGAATTCCCTTACAGCTTCATCAAAACGAAGGTTCCAACTTCGTGAAGCTTGCTTCAATCCATAAATAGATCTAAGCAGCATACAAATGTTTCCGGGATTCTCTGGATCAACAAAACCTCAGGCTGTGTCATATACACATCCTCTTTTAAGTTCCCGATAAGGAAGGCGGTTTTGACATCCATCTGTTATGGCTAGAATAATCCGGACAGATTTGACCATAGCAACTGGTGAGAAGGTTTCGTCATAATCGATACCTTTGATCTGGCGATACCCTTTCGTAACCAATCAAGCTTTATAGGTCTGAGGTTTTCCATCCATGTCGGTCTAAAGTTTGTATACACATTTAAAACCGATGGGTTTTATCCCAAGGGTTTGATCGACCAAGCACCACACTTGGTTGTCATACATGGATCTCATTTCCTCCCTCATGGCGTTTTGCCATTTTTTGGAGTTTGGACTGGCCAAAGCTTGTCTGAAGGTTTCTGGATCATCCTGATCCACCAATATCAAGTCATTTCCCTCAGTCGCTAGAAAGCCATATCTGATGGGAACTTGACGAGATCTCTCAGACCTTCTTGGACCCTCTAGAATAGGTGTAGGGATTGGCTCTTGATCAACGAGCACTTCTGGCTCTTGTATTATTACATATTGCATTGTAGGTTGTTCCGTATCACCTTGAATTTCTTCAAGATGCACGACACTCCCACTAGAACTTTTGGAAATAAATTCCTTTTCCAAAAATACCCCTCCTCGAGCAACAAAAAGTTTGTTCTCGCTGGGTTTGTAGAAATAGTACCCCTTTGTTTCCTTGGGGTACCCCACGAAGACACATTTATCTCATTTGGGCTCGAGCTTATCGCCTAGCAAACGCTTGACATAAGCTTCACATCCCCAAATCTTAAGGAAAGCTAATAATGGTTTATTCTCGTTCCACACTTTATATGGCGTGCTTTCCACTGCCTTTGTAGGAGCCCGATTCAAAATGAATGCGACCGTCTCTAGGGCATAGCCCCATAAGGAGATAGGGAGGTGAGCCTGACTCATCATTGACCGAACCCTGTTAAGCAAGGTCCGATTTCTCCGTTCATGTAGACCATTCATCTGAGGTGTTCCTTGCAGAGTCAATTCAGAGAGGATCCCACACTCCTTTAAATGATTGTGAAACTCTTGGTCCAAGAACTCACCGCCTCGGTCAGATCGAAGCGCTTTTATACTTTTCCCAAGCTGGTTTGTACTTCGTTCTGGAACTCTTTGAACTTGTCTAAATTTTCCGGCTTATGTCTCATAAGATAGACATTCTCGCATCTACTGAAGTCATCAGTAAATGTAACGAAGTAGTGAAAACCTCTTGTGGCATGAGTGCTCAGAAGTCCACACACATCATAATGTAGGAGACCTAATAATTCACTAGCCCTTTCGAGTCTGGTCGAGCCGAACCGGCCCAACCGAGGTCGCCCGCGGAGCCAACCATGGTGGCCCGTGAGGGATGCCATGGTCGCCCCTTGGGCAGATCCTAGTTGCCCGCGAGGCACGGTTGCCCGCGAGGCACGGTTGCCCGCGAGGGCAGACCTTGGTCGCCTGCGGCAGCAACTTGGTGGCCCGTGAGGGCTGCCATGGTCGCCCCCGTGCAACCTGGTCGGCCCTAGGGCTTTCTATGGTCCACCAAGGGTCTCGACACTAGTTAGCCATGGCTCGGCCATGGCTAACCCTAACCAGCCCCAAAATAAAAATTTTTCTATATTTCAAATCAATTACAAATCTAATTTTTTTTTTCAGTTTTCATTCATATTCCATACCGATGAACATATGAAAAAATTAAAGCAAAAATCTGATCTAAACATGCGCAAATTAAACACAATATAACCAGCCTCTGATACCACTGAAGGATTCTCATGGGTTCTAAAGAAATTAATTTCATGCAGCGAACTGAAATTAACCATGGGAATCGAAAAAGACTATGATCTTATCGCGAAAATTTCAGCATTCAAAATAAATAATAGATCTGAAACTTTTACCTTGTGAATCGACTAAACACAAAAATATGTGTTTCTCTAGGTAGTCCACACGAGCACAACTCCTTGGGAAAGGTTTCTACACACCCTAGCTAGCGTTGTGTGTAGAATCGAACAAAACCAACAATGGAGGTAGAGAGAGGGAGGGTCGGCAAAGGAGAGAGAGAGAAGGGGGGATTGCCGAAAATCACTTAGGGTTTTAGGAATAAATCGTGTAATTAAAAATCTGATTTTTTAGTCTTTATTAGAATTACACAATAAACCCCTTAAAACCGTTATTTGTACTTAAGCCCCATTCTTAATTAAAACCAAGAATGGGCTTTAAGCCCACTTAGCTAAAACCTAATTAAAACTCATTTAATTGAGTTCTAATTATATGGTTTAGCTAAACCGGTCCAATATTTGAGATGACTGAAAACTGATACAAAGGTATCACTGCATGGCCATGCTATTCCTTCATTCATACTCATCAAGTGGCCTAAAAAATATCTTTCTCATGCCGGAGTATGAGTGATAAATCCCTCAGACGTCTTTCGAGTTCACTAATGCAAATAATAACCAAGCCAATCAAAACCGTTATGGGTACCCTTTTACAGGTAACGTTAGACTAGGTCAAACACAGATATTCATTACACATTGCACACAAATACTCCTTGGTCTTAGGATATAATGGCAAGCTACGATCTGTGAGTATGTCATGACAATATCTATGTTGCATACTCACAATCGGGTCGTCTGGTATCATCGAGATGATGATATCTATTCTATAACTCCGGCACATACTTTGCCATGATCAGTAGAGCATGATCACATGGAGTTGGTCTCATACTGATCACTTCTTAAAGAAGCTTAGCTGATTAGGGACTCATCAAATGTAATTCTTTCTGATCTACAGTTTTACTATTAGTTGTTACACACATAATGACATAGATCAAATCACATTCAATATATTACTACAACACATTAGTAATATGATGCCGTTTTATTAGATTGAAAAATGATAAACATTACAATATAGATTATGAAATTACATTGGACTAGGGCACAATCCTAATAGTAATAACACGGTGGCTATTGCGCAAGCTAAAGAGCCTAGAGCACATAAAAGATCCAAACATGTACCAGGAAAATATCACTTAATACGAGAAATCATCGAGATGGGTGATGTGAAGATCACTTACGTTGCAACAGATGATAACACAACCGACCCTTTGACCAAGGCTCTTCCTCAACCTAAGTACGAAAATCATGTAAGGTCAATGGGTATAGAGTGGGGCTTAGATTGGAACTAGGGGCAAGTGGTAGATTGTAAGCTTTTTTGTGCCCTAGTCCAATTATATTAGTCTGTAAATGTCTGTATATATTAATCATCGTTTGCAATATATAAAATCGGCATTATATTACTTATGAGTTGAAATAATAGGTTAAGTATGATCTGATATATGTCCATCAAAGTAGTAGAACCATATATCTGTACGTATCACACTAAACGGGTCCTTGGTCAAATATGCTTCAATGAAGCGACCAAGTATGAAGATGAGTCTTTATGGTATAGTTCTATTTACCATTGATTAAATAAGGGTGACGTCTCTGCGCCTTATGATCAATCTAGATATCGGGCGATAAAAGGATAGAGACATGTACTATATGAGGTTGAATCAAATCATCGATCATCATGCACGTCGGGTAATCATACCGTCTTACTAGAGACCACTTATGATGGATGGGGTAAAATGAAGTTTTACGCCGATCTGTCGACGTTGGCATGAGCCTAGAAGGTCACACACATAAGATATGAATTATGAGAGACAAGGAAAGGTCGGCGATACTCGAGAGAGTGGCGTGGGAAAAACTTGACGTTTTGGGCCATGAATATGTGTAATTGAATGTGACACACGAATCAAGAAAGACTAAATCTTTCGTTGATGTCACGTCGGACTTTGTACGATAAGTTCGGGGGTTAGTTGGACCTGGCACGGGGCCTCATGGCCGAAGCATTGGGCTTTGTGCCACGAGGCCCTAAGTGGTCGGCCCAACAAGGGCCCAATAGTGGAGCAAAGGGTGGGCCCCTTTCTCTAATAACTTTGTATAAGTGGATGATGATTAGATGCACATAATCCTAATTTTGTTGGGTAAGTGTGACCCAATGGAGGCCACCCAACGACCTTCATCATTTTCCATTAACCCAACACACATAAATTCATAACACCATTACCCACACAACTCACAAAATATAACAAGTCTTGAGTTGCTTCTCTCCCTCTCTTGTAGCTCTTGGCCGAACCCCTCCATAACCTCCTCTCTCTTGCTCTCTCTTCTATTCTAGTCGGTAGAGGAGTGTAGGATCCCTTAGTGATCATTATATCCGTGTGGACTTGGCTAGAGTTGAAGATCCGAAGCGTTCTTCAAAACAGATTCGAACAAACCGAAGGTAAATTTGTGATTTCGATTTTTCCTTGGGATTTAATTGTTTGATGTTCTTGGACAGTTTTTTGGGTTTATATATTGTTGCTTCCGTTGCCATGGTGTTCTTGGTAGCTCCAAATGGATCCTGATGACTATCAGAGTCAGTCAAGATATGTGTTCGTGTTGAATGGTGAAGCTTTCAGCAAGTAAGGCATGAAGTAGGACACTATTGCTGATTCTACAGAGAAGGCTGAGTACATTGCTGTCTCAGAAGCAGCAAGGAAGGTTGTATGGATCAGAAGCTTCATAACTGGGTTATGCGTAATGTCAAACACGTCTAAACTAGTAGGCTTATTTTGTGACAACACAGGTGCCATTGCATAAGCTAATGAGCCTAGAGCACATAACATATCCAAACATGTACCTAGAAAATATCACCTGATACGAGAAATCGTTGAGAGGGGTGATGTGAAGATCACTTACGTTGCATTAGATTATAACACAGCCGACCCTTTGACCAAGGCTCTTCCTCAACCTAAGCATGAAAAGCATATGAGGTCAATGGGTATAGACTGGGCTTAGATTGGAACTAGGGGCAAGTGGGACAGTGTAAGCATTTTTTTGCCCTAGTCCAATTGTATTATTATGTAAATGTCTGTATATATTAATCATCGTTTGCAATATATAAAATCGGCATTATATTACTTATGTGTTGAAGTAATAGGTTAAGTATGATCTGATATATGTCCACCAAAGTAGTAGAACCATATATCTGTACAGATCACACTTAACGGGTCCCTGGTCAAATATGCTTCAATGAAGCAACCAAGTTTGAGGATGATTGTTTATGGTATAGTTCCATTTGCCATTGGGATGGGATCCCGGAATAATATCATAGATATCACTTAGGAAGTGATATTGGATGACCTGCTCTTAATGGCGTTGCATAGATACAGTCATGAACATGTTCGATTGTGGTAGCATTTCGTCCTATACTTAGACCATGGAGTCTTTGTGATCGCTATAAGTAAAGAACCGTGTTTGACTTGTTCCAAACGTTATGCGTAACAAGACAACCATAACAGACATGATTGACACGGAGACGGGCTGTATGAGTGATACGAACGGCAGCTAAGGGATTTATCCCTCATACTACGGTATAAGATAGGTATCTGTTTAGGCCACTCGATAGAGATTGACTGAAGGGATAGCATGGCCATACCAACGATACGGGTTATCAGTATTCATTAATCTCACAGATCGAGAAGCAGAGATTGATTAAATAAGGGTGAAGTCTATATGCCTTATGATTAATCTAGATATCGGGCGATGAAAAGATAGCGACATGTACTACAAGAGGGTAAGTCGATTATTTTGATTATCATGCACATTGGGTAATCATAATGGTATACTAGAGGCCATTAATGATGGATCGGGTAAAATGGAGTTTTATGCAGATCCGCCAACGTGGCATAAGCCTAAAAGGGTCACACACAAAGGATATGAGTTTTGGAAGATAAGGAAAGGTCGGTAGTTCTTGAGACACAAGAAATGGCCCAAAGCGGGAGTTTTGGGCCATGGGCTCCTATAGGTGAGAATGGTTTGTGGATCGAGAATAACTAAGTTTTTCGTCGATGTCGCATCGGGTTTTGTTTGATAAGTTTGGAAAAGGGGTCAGATAATAATTGGACGCGGCACGAGACCACATGCCCAAGAAATTGGGCTTCGGCCCATGAGGCCAAGGTGGCCGGCCCATTTATGGCCCAATATGACCGGCCAACTTGTGGGCTCATGGCCATGCCTGTTAGGTGTTGGTGATTATATGGCATTTGTGATAAGGATGATGAGTTAGAGAGGTATGAGCAAGGTATGGGCAAGCATGGGCTAGGAATGGTTGGGCCATAATCTTATCATATCATCACCACCATCACCAAATTATATAATAATTCTCACACAAAATTTTGTCTATTCATTCATCTTCTCCAAAAATGAGGTGACCGACCAGGCTCCTTCCCTCCCTCCATCTCTTGTTCCTTAAACACCAAAATTCTAGTATAGATTTTGTGTGTTTGATTCTCTAGCAAGAACGACGTGGCATTGATTCCTCGGGGAAGATACGTAGGCGCCTTTAAAGAGGTTCAAGCCCATTATTTCCATTCTTGGTGTTTCTTGGTGATTGTAGCAAAAATTGAAGAAACTGTCCAGATTTTCTAGTTCCGGCGATCGAAATGGCGTGACCCCTAGCCTCCTCGCCCAACCTCTGATCGACCTAGAACTTACGGAGTTGGAAAGATAATTCAAAGGGCTACAACGGTGGTGAAATACAGATTTTCGAAAAGAGGGCTTTGGGAGCTACAAGGCCGGAAAGACGACGGTTCTGAAAAATCTGTTTTTGGAAAGATTCAATGTAAAACCCAAAAACTCGATTTCCTAAGGATCTAACATGGTAGTCGATCTTGTGCAGGTTCGGGGCTGTTTATAGGTTGCTTCCACGTCCATGAACCTGATTTGGATGCCCCGGAACCCAACACAATTTTCGAATGTAGATTGTGTAATGGTTACACTAGATCTACTTTTGAAAATTGTAGATTAAGGTTCGAGTGAATCAGAACAATAATCTAAACCCTAGGGTTCCAGAGCTGTTTAAGACATATTTTGGAAATCTGCGCGTCACATTACTCACGATCATGACTATATATGTCATGATCGTGTCAAAAGGCATGATTGAAATAAACTAAAAGGGAATTTTAAATAGTGAGTTAATCGTTTTTTGATAATATGATTTGTGATGTATGTTTTAAATAATAAATTAATTGTTTTTTGATAACATGATTTGTGATGAATGTCATTGTATGGTGCAAAAGCATAGCCCATTAAGACTTGTGTGATTGTTTACCGTTTTATTTGATTTCATGGGAATGGAACTAATTTTCCGACATGGGTGTTTGTGTTACAAAATTTTTGGAATGTAATTTAAATACAGCATGCACATAATTTCTTCTATTGTAATTATTTAAATTTATTACAATACTTGGAGAACAACAAGAGGAATCATAGATGGTGGTCTTAATGATGGATAAGGAGTCTGGCGATGGCGTACAGATCAGGAAGGATGGAGACTCAATGGTGGCGCACGAGGAAGAAGGGTTCTTTCAGGCGCCATATGTTATTCACCCCTAGGATTGACTTTTGATCTTTATAGACCGGCCCTACAAAGATCAACTTAATTATGAGTTATGCTATGCATGTTTACTTCATGTTTATTGGATATGCATGAGAATGAATGTTTAAGTTTATATGCAGGAGGTGTATGATGCACTTAGAAATTATATGCATGATTAAAAACTCGCTTAAATAATACACATTATAAAAGGAATTTAAAACATATTATTACATTGGATGCAAGTAAATGTTTTAAGGGAGATTGTATGGGATACAATGCTAAAAAACAACACGACCAATCACGTAATATTAAGTCATGTGAGATACCTTCCGTCATATTCAACACTCATACTAGCTCCAATAACTATGGATGGGTACGCCTCCGCGTAGTGTTCATAAATATGCGAGTTAGCAGAGATGGATCACATTATCTTGATAGGTACGCCTCCGGGTAGTGTTCAGATTAATGTAGATCCATAGTTGAATTTGGTTGACTTAACTACGATGTAATCGGATAGGATTCCTGCCTACATACCTCGATTACAGTAGTGAGCCTTCGTTAACTTCAATCGAGTGAATTAAGGATCTTGGTTGAGATTATGTGTTTAGAATCTAAATGGTCAAGTGTTCGTTTAGATCTTGAACCTAACATTGCAACAAACTAATAGTAGATTTATTTATTCCTGTAGATTAAATGGCAACAAACCAAACACATACTATGTTATTGAGATCCATCTTGGAGAGGGAAAACCTCAATCGCGTCAATTTTCTGGACTGTCATAGAAATTTGAGTATAGTGAAGGATTTCCATGGGTTCCAAAAAATTAATATCATGTAGCGGACTTGAAATTAACCATGGAAATCAATTTGAAGATCTTATTGTGAAAATATTCAGCATGCATATTATATTATCAGATATGAAAATTACATTTGCAAATCGACTAAAACACAAAATATATGTGTTCTCTAGGTTGTCCACACAAGCACAGCTTCTTGACTAAGGTTTCTACACACAATCTTACTAGCGTTGTATGTAGAATCGAACAAGAACACCAAGGGTGGTGGAAGAGGGAGGGGCGGCAAGGAGAGAGGAAGAGAGGCCGAAATTTTTATGGTTTTGGAACTAAAATTATGTGATTAAAAATCTTATTTTAATAATTTATTAAATCACATAATTAAACCTCTTTAAAACCCTTATTTACAATTAAGCCTCATTCTTACTTAAAACTATGAATAGGCTTTAAGCCCACTTAGCTAAACCTAATTAAACCCATTTAAATTGAGTTCTAATTAAATGGTTTAGCTAAACCGGTCCAATCCTTTTAATTTGATTTCTCCAATCGTCTGGTTAATAAACCTAAACTAGAAATTAACCGAATCGTTTTCAATTTGACTAAATTGAAAAGCGGATTCTCCCAATTACCATACAAGCATTTGTAGCCAAGTCAAGAAGTCGAACACAAAGTCGTAACTTTTGTGTCGATAACTTGCCTAAAACGTAAACCGTAGTTTAAACGATAAACAAGCAATAATAACGACACTAGAGATGATTACCCAGTTCGGTGCAATGTCACTTACATCTGGGGGCACTTTGCCAGTGGAAAGGTTTTCACTATATGGTAGTCAATAGTACAACTTCAAGCACCAACCAGCTATCACACAAGCTATTGTCCTAAGCTACTATAGATCTCACCGTGAACAACCTCGACCAGGGTCCTCTCCCCCTGTCTTTGAGATACTCTCAATTCCACCCTTCGAGCAAGTGCCTATGCTCGGTGTTGTAGTCTTCTTTGACAGATTTGTGAATCTTCAATCACGAACACAAGAACCCTAATCGATCAAACACTCAATCTTCGCAAATTTATGTTTAATCGAAGCAAAGCCGTTTTAGCAAACTAATCAGCCTCTCAACACGCCAATGGTGCACGGTTAAGAGCTCTGAGAAATTTTGCAAATAAAGAACAAGAACGGACAGGCTGCTAATGGGGAAGCACAAGCTTTTTATAGCAGCCCCACATTCCTAATCTGGCTCAGATTAGGAATAGGAAATCTCAGACTTCCTAAACAAATTAGGCAAGCAATTGCCGCCTTTTTTGACGTGTTAATGACAGCTGGAAGTCGCCTGGGCTTGTTGACGTCATTCTCTTGCGCTCCAAGTCTTTCAGTTGTTGTGACGTCATTCTTCTTGCGTTCCAAGCGACTCTAAATAGGAAAGTTTCATGCCTTTCCTAATCTGGAGCGTAATGAGTCGCTCCAAATGTCTTGTAACATGTTGCACTGACTTCTTACTTTTGCGCTAAAAATTATGCCAACACTAAACGTAGCAAAAATCTCCCCCTTTGGCAATTTTTTAGGCAAACACATTTTTAAGCACATCGTCATCTTGCGGCAGTTACACACAGCAAGAGATGTCAGAGTAGAGGTTGAGAGCGTCTGGTGCATACATCCTTGGAGCGTCTGGCGCAGCTTCTGGCGCGGCATCTTTCACACAGAGTGCGTCTGGCGTAACGTTCATAACGTTAGCTTATATGTCCCACTGATTGTCTAACAAAATTGCCAAAGTTAATCATACAACGATAAACTTATAACAACAGGGTATAAACCAGCTCAAAACACGAGCAAATATCCAAAAAGTCACAAAGTGTAGAAATTAACTCGGACAGTCCCGAGGATTAAGAAGTTGTTTAACAAGTTAACAGTCTAGAGGCAAGTAAATGAAACATTTTCTAAAAAGAGGCGGAATCATCGACATCTTGGTCAGATACAGTGTTCTCAGCAGGAGCGGTGCGTAGATCATGTAAGAGGGCTTCACAGAGGGCTTCACAGGCAATCTTTCGGGTTGTTAGAGCAGCAATCGTCTTCTCCAATTCATTGATCATGTCCACCAGCTCTTCCTCCACCCTGGTGCCGAGAGGTCCGGAAGGACGTGAGCTGGAACCAGCTTTAGATGTTTTGGCCAAGGGAGGAGCGAGATCTCTCATATGCTTGCCCTCAAAGTGTTTGAGACTTATAGTGAGAGGCAGAGGCTTCTTTCCAGGCACATCAGAATCTCGAACAATGTGAGGACATTGTTGGAGGATAAGTTCAATGATCAATGACGGAAAACCAATAGGCAATTTGGTAGCACATGACTTGGCATGTTTGACAAGATGCTCAATAACATATGTACCAAAGTCAAGAGGGGATTGAGTACCTATATGGTAGATGAGCTTTGCTAGCTCTATTTTGATGATAGACCCATGAGTGGAGGGCACCCAGTTTGCCAAACCAATGCGCTATAGAATGGAATACTTGGTTGCGAGCTCTGCGGCCGCAATGGTATCCTTGACGGGCCAAACCTTTTTCCTTCCTCCAGTGATCTGAAACGCAACTTTTGTCATGTGAGCGACGTCTAGAGTGACTTCTGGAGCCGTTCTGCCTAGATAAGCATTGATTGTGGAGGCAGATACATCAAAGCACTCTCCGCAAACAAAGACCTTCCTATACGCAGCGTCTTCTGGATCATCAAACTCACTTGAGAGATTGACGATGAACTCCTTGACCAGAGCGGGGTAGAACGGTCCGATGTTGATGACCGTGTTGGTTAAGCTTGAGCCACGGAGCAGCTCCACAACTGTGTTCATCCCTTGAGCTTCTGCAGAGAGCTCCCTCTCCGGGTAGATATTGCGTTGATACACGTATTGCCATTTGACTGCATTGTCTACCGAATCAAAGGAGACATTGTCTGTTGGGGCTTTTGGAACGTTTTTGGGGAGTTTCAGACCTCCCATACACTTCTTGACCCGTGGGGGTAAGACACGAGTTTCCTCCTCTTCTTCTTCTGGAGCAGGGGTTGTTACTGAAGTGGATGATTTCTTTCTTAACTTCTTTACTGGCTTAGGAGCGGGTGCTCCTCCTTTCTTTGTAGCTTTTCTTTTCGGAGTCTGTCTTCTCTGCACTGGAGGTTCTTCCTTTTCATCAATCAGCGTTCTCTTTGGTTGTTTTCTCTTCTTAAGCCCTTCGGGCACAGACTTTTTCAGAGTCGTTCTATCCTCTCGTGTAGCTTCTTCTTCCACGGTTGTCTTGGTTGTATCTACTTGTTCTGTGTTCTCAGGATCGGCTAAAGGTTGGGGGACTTCCGGTATGACTTCTATATCTCCATTCAGCCCCGAACCACTGTCCGGAGCGACAAAAGGACTATCGACTTTCGGCATGGCTTCGTCTATCGAGGACTTCTCTGGTGCAAGCATTGATTTTGGAGGGTTAGATCGATTTTCACAACTAGTACCAGGGATCTCAGGAACAGAGGTCCCTAGAGTTTCTTCAGACTGGTTCTTATCTACTGGATCCACTATAGGAGGGACAATAGGTTACCTTGTAGAGGCGTCTGAGTGGAATGAGAGGCCTCCTCTTCAACGCCAGCAGTCTTAGGTAAAATGATGTCCTTCTCGACATTAGGGGTTGCCTCCATTGGTGCGATAGTTGGAGAAGAGGTTGTTGCTCCCTGAGGTCTGGCCGAACCCTCCCCTGAGGAATTTCCTCCACGAATCTTCACTCCATATTTGTTTGTTGAAGATTTCGAAGCCGATAACTTCCTAGCGATCATCTTCGCCCTCATCTTGGCTTGCTTTTTCTTCGAGGTAGAGGGAACACGTCCACTTCTGGTTCCGACCATTGGTAAGAGTAAATCGGTGGAATGTAGAGAGAAAATTTGAAGCAGGACAAAGATTGAGCGAGATGAGGAGATTTGATTTTTGAGAGCAACAAAGGAAACCCTAACTGTTTTGAGATGGTTTTGAGAAAACGTGCAGAGTTCTGCGCGGAAGCCGAAAGGATTAAAGCTTGATTGGTTTGTTGTCAAATTGTAATCATTCCATTTTCCCCCCTTTTTGTTTTAATAAAAAAAATCAGAATTGAACTGGGCTATGATAAAGAATTTGGGCCCGGTTTGATTTTGTGGACCCTTGTTGGTCTTAATAGAGAGAGAGTAAAATCAACTAAAAGCTCACTCTCTTCTTTCCTGACTTCTGGTTACTCAAGGCAACAAAGTCCAAGGGATGACCTTAGACTTTCAAACCTGTTAGCATCTAACGCCTTTATGAAGATGTCAGCGATTTGTTTCTCAGTAGGTAGGTATTTGAGTTTTATCTTCTTGTCTTCTACAAGCTCACGAATAAAATGATGTCTGATATCAATATGCTTGGTTTTGCTGTGTTGAACCGGATTCTTCGAGATATTGATTGCACTAATGTTATCACAGAACAAAGTCATGATTTCTTGTTTGACCCCATACTCTGCCAACATCTTTTTCATCCAAAGAAGCTGAGTACAGCTACTTTCTGCTGCAATATACTCGAACTCAGCTATAGACAGAGCAATACAATTTTGCTTTTTGCTAAACCAAGACACAAGATTGTTCCCCAGATAGAAACAACCTCCAGAGGTACTTCTTCGATCAGGTGTGCTTCCCGCCCAGTCAGCATCACAGTATCCAACAAGAGTAGGAGAGGTATCAAAAGAGTATAGCAAACCCAATTCAGAGGTTCCTGAAATGTACCTTATTATCCTCTTGGCATGAGTTAAGTGACTAGCTTTTGGATTGGCTTGATACCGAGCACAGACTCCCACTGAGAAAGCAATGTCGGGTCGACTTGCTGTGAGATAGAAAAGACTTCCAATAATGCTTCGATAGAGGCTTTGATCAACTAGTTCTCCAAGATCGTCCTTTGTGCATTTGACATGAGTGGTAATGGGGGTTCTTTTTTGCGAAGCCTTTTCCAACCCGAATTTCTTCACAATATTCTTTGCATATTTGCTTTGGGAGTTAAATATTTCATCTTTCATCTGTTTGATCTGGAAGCCTAGGAAGTATTTTAGCTCTCCAACCATACTAATCTCAAATTCACACTGCATATGTTGTACGAAATGTTCCACCATCTTGTCTGACATCCCTCGAAATACGATATCATCGACATATATTTGGGCAATCATGATGTCACTTCCTTCCTTTTTCACAAAGAGAGTTTTGTCTACTCCCCCTCGAATATAGCCATTCTGTACTAGGAATTGAGTAAGACGTTCATACCATGCTCGTGGTGCTTGTTTGAGGCCGTAGAGAGCTTTCTTCAGTTTGTAGACATGATGAGGAGAGTCATGATCTTAAAATCCCTTTGGTTGAACAACATAGACTTCTTCGTTGAGATATCCATTGAGGAAGGCACTCTTTACATCCATCTGATAGAGTTTGAAACGCAGATGACATGCTATGCCGAGAAGATGTCGGATGGCTTCCCGTCTGGCTACTGGAGCAAAAGTTTCTTTGAAGTCAACTCCTTCTACTTGTGTGTATCTCTGCCCCACAAGTCTTGCTTTGTTTCGAGTGATATTTCCTTGCTCGTCATACTTGTTTTTGAATATCCACTTTGTTCCAATAATATTGACATTGTCTAGCTTGGGTACTAGTTCCCAGACTTCATTCCTTGCAAATTGAACCAATTCTTCTTGCATGGCGCAGGCCCAGTACTCATTATTGATGGCTTCTTGTATATTCTTTAGTTCAACTTTTGAAACAAAGAAAATGTTACCTATCATCTCTTTGTAGTTTATAGGTGCCTTCTGTCGAGTCCGCGCTCCTTCATTGATGTCTCCTATCACATCCTGGGATGGGTGATTCTTCTGAATTCTTCTGGACAGAGCTCTTTGTTCTATGATGGGGGATGCCTCTTTGTCAGAGATGATTTGGCTTTCGGCTTTAGATTCTTCGTTGCGATCTTCGGTTCTGACTTCTGGCCTGACTTCACCTAAGAGATTTAGAACTTCTTCCTCATCGTCACAGGGTTGCTCATAACTGTCATCAATCACGACATTGATGGATTCCATGATAGACCGGGTGTGTTTGTTGAATACACGAAAGGCCCGACTGTTTCTGGAATAGCCAAGGAAGATGCCTTCATCGCTTTTAGGATCAAGTTTGGGTCGAGGTTCCCTATCTGCAAGTATGTAGCATATCGAACCAAAGACATGGAAATATTTGACATTAGGCTTCCTCCCCCTCCATATTTCATAAAGAGTGAGCGATGTTCTAGGGCGGAGGGTCACTCTATTATGAATATGGCAAGCCGTATTTAGAGCCTCAGCCTAGAAGTGCTGCAGAATGTCTTTGGCTAGCATCATGACTCTGGCCATTTCATGAAGAGTACGATTTTTCCTTTCCACGACCCCGTTTAGCTGAGGAGTGATGGGAGCAGAGAATTCATAAGCTATTCCTTCAGCATCACAGAAGTTTGCGAAGCTGATGTTTTCAAACTCCTTTCCATGATCACTTCTGGTCAGACGACTTTGCCAATGGCTTCTCCTTTTTCTCGTTGAACTCTCCGACATAGGGCTTCAAAGACAGAGAAAGTGTCTGAATTTTCTCTAATAAAGTCAACCCAGGTGTACCTTGAGAAGTCATCGTCACAGACAAATAAGTTTTTCTTACCTCCTAGACTTTCCACTTGCATAGGCCCCATAAGGTCAACATGTAGAAGTTCTAGAACACGAGAAGTAGTAAGATGTTGTACCTTCTTATGTGACTTCTTAACTTGTTTGCCAATCTGGCATTCTCCACAAATTTTTCCTTCCACAATCTTGAGGTTGGGAACTCCAATGATCGCCTTTTCAGAGAGAATCTTCTGCATGCTCCTCAAATTGATGTGACCAATTTTTTGATGCCATAGCTTCGTCTCTTCAGCTTTGGATAAAGAGCACTTGGTTGGCAAGGTTGTGACTGTTGGAGACCATAGATAATAGTTATCAAGAGACCTGAGACCTGTCATGACTTTCTTCTGGTGTTCGTCTTTGACAGTGCACTTGTCACGAGTGAAGTTGACATCTAGATCCAGATCACATATTTGACTGATACTGATGAGGTTGGCTGTAAGACCTTCTACCAGTAGAGCCTCTTTTGAGCAAGGTGAGTTAGGAAGGTTGAGCTTTCCCTTTCCAAGAACTCTAGCTTTTACCCCATCACCAAAAGTGACAAAGCTATTTGTGCAAGGTATTAAGGTGACAAAGAACGAGTTATTACCAGTCATATGTCGAGAGGATCCACTATCAAAGTACCAATCATTGCTAGTTGAACCTTTTAGAGAGCTGTAAGCGATATTTGCTCGATAGTTTACCTCCTTGACTCGCCATTCCTTACGTGGTTGGGCTTTCTTGATGGTGGTCCTCTGTTTGACGAAGCTCCTTCCATATAGACGATAGCAGAAAGGTCGAATGTGACCTCTTCGTCCACAGTAGTGACACACCAAGTTATGTCTCTTGTTCTTTGTCACAGGACCGACCAGGGTATGAGGCTTTATGGTCTCTTGATCAGGTGTGAAGGTCGGAGACATCTGACGGGGCATGTGGGTGACAACCTTCTGAGGAACAAAGACGGTGTGCGATGATGAAGCTCCTTTCGAATATCCAAGGCCTTCCATATTTTTAGCTGGTTTTTTGATCGAGAGAATTTTATCTAGAGTGTCAGTGCTTGGATTCATCATCTTTACAGACTTGGTGACTTGGTCTAACTCGCTTTTTAACCTAGCCACTTCCTTTTTGAGATCAACAGTAGTTTCGAGAAGTCGTGACTTGTCCTCATTAAGAGAAAGAATGAGAGCATTCTGTTTTTCGATTACCTGAGAGTCTTCAAGCCACTTAACATACCATTCGTTGTATGCGTTGTTGAGAGTCTTATAGGATAGTTCATCATCAGAGTCATACTTATTTGAAATCTCGGATGGTTGATCTATTGTGGAGATAGTAAATGCAACATAGTTACTTGTATGCTCAGAGTCACTGTCTTCTTCTTCTTCATCGTCAGTTAGAGATGCATTGAATCCCTTATTCTGTTTCTTTAAGAAGTTAGGACATTCTTTCTGCATGTGCCCATACCCCACACATTCAAAGCACTTAACTCCTTTTACTTTTCCTAATCACTCACCACATCTACCATCGTTATTAGTGCTCTCGAACTTCTGTAACTTGTGCTGAGGCTTGTCTCTGACTTCTCGGGTGACATTCTTTACTGTCATCTGGCTAAATCTCTTCATGACTTTATTGTAGTTTTTGGCCAACATAGCGATAGTCTCATAAATTTCACTATTCGAATTAGAGTAAGCCAATTTTTTCTACTTTTGGGTAGAACTTTTGAATGCTACACCTTTATACTTCTTCTCGATAAATGGTAGGGAGAGCTCAAAGTCATAAGGGATCCCATGAGCTCATCAAACTTCAGCGTCTTCAAGTCATGAACTTCTTCTATGGCCGTGATCTTCATCTTGAATCTGGGACTTAGGGCTCTTAGCGTTTTTCTAACTAAATCTTCATCGGTCATAGGCTTGTTGAGTGAATATGATTCATTGGCTCGATCCTTGATACGAACATTAAACTCAGCTATAGTTTCGTCTTAATTCATGGTAAGGGCTTCAAAGTTGGTCATGAGGTACTGTAACTTTTGCTCTCTTACTTTGGATGTACCCTCATAAGCAACAGCAAGAGTGTCCCAAGAAATTTTTGCACTTGTGCAAGTGTTGATAAGTCGAAAAACATACTTGTCTACTTCATTAAATATGGCATTGAGTGCACGAGAATTACCTAGGGCGGCTTCATCTTCTTCCGCGCTCCACTCTTTTTCTGGTTTAATGCTAGTTTGATTTCCTTGAGCATTAGCATAGTGAGGTTCCTCCCACCCATTGATGAGAGCCTTCAAGATTTTGCTGTCGAGAGACTTCAAAAAGGCACACATCCATGTTTTCCAGTACCCATAGTTAGTTCCGTCGAGCACCGGTGGTCGATTAACAGATCCTCCTTCCTTTGAGTCCATATTAGCTACTTAGAATCTTTGCAGGAAAATCACCTAAGAGATAAGGTGCCCCATCTGATACCAATTGAAATTCTGACTTGTAGCCGAGTCAAGAAGTCGAACACCAAGTCGTAACTTTTGTGTCGACAACTTGCCTAAAACGCAAACCGTAGTTTAAACAATAAACAAGCAATAATAATGACACCAGAGATGATTACCCAGTTCGGTGCAACGTCACCTACATCTGGGGGCACTTTGCAAGTGGAAAGGTTTTCACTATATGGTAGTCAATAGTATAACTTCAAGCACCAACTAGCTATCACACAAGCTATTGTCCTAAGGTACTATAGATCTCACCGTGAACAACCTCGACCAGGGTCCTCTCCCCCTGTCTTTGAGATCCTCTCAATTCCACCCTTCGAGCAAGCGCCTATGCTCGGTGTCGTAGTCTTCTTTGACGGATGTGTGAATCTTCAATCACGAACACAAGAACCCTAATGGATCAAACACTCAATCTTCACGAATTGATGTTTAATCGAAGCAAAGCCGTTCTAACAAACTAATCAGTCTCTGAACACGCCAATGGTGAGCTCTGAGAAATTTAGCAAATAAAGAACAAGAACGGACGGGGTGCTAATGGGGAAGCACAAGCTTTTTATACCAGCCCCACATTCCTAATCTGGCTCGGATTAGGAATAGGAAGTCTTACACTTCCTAAACAAACTAGGCAAGCAGTTGCCGCCTTTGCTGACGTGTTAATGACAGCTGGAAGTCGCCTGGGCTTGTTGACGTCATTCTCCTGCGCTCCAAGTCTTTCAGTTGTTGTGACGTCATTCTTCTTGCGTTCCAAGCGACTCTAAATAGGAAAGCTTCAGGCCTTTCCTAATCTGGAGCGTAATGAGTTGCTCCAAATGTCTTGTAACATGTTGCACTGACTTCTTACTTTTGCACTAAAAAATTATGCCAACACTAAACGTAGCAACATCATGCATATTCATACGAAGAACACAAGAACATAAAATTAAAATTCAGATCATGCATAAGGAATTGAACTCAAAACAGTCATGCTCTGATACCACCGAAAGGGATTCCCATGGGTTCCGAACAATAATTTCATGCAGCGGTATGAATCAACCATGGGAATCGATGAAGAAGCTAAGGATCTTATTGAGAAATTCCGCATACATGTAATTTCGAATATGTTAATTTTACCTTTAAATCGATGTAAAACACAAGTGTAGTGTTTCTCTAGCAAGTCCACACAAGCACAATACCATGGAGGTTTCTTCACTCTCTTTTGGTAAAGAAAATCATGAAGAATTGGACAAAACACTCATGGAAGAATGAATGAAGGGAGGGTCGGCCATCTTGGAGAGAAAAGGGGAGTGATTGCCAAATGATTGAGATATTTTTGGTAAAGAAATATTGTGTATTTATCAAAAAAAATCTGATTTTGAATATCATTTTGATAATTACACAATTTACCCTTTTAATCTCATAATCATAATTACGCCCCATTCTTGACTTAAAACCCTAAATGAGCTTTAAGCCCATTTAGCCAAATTAAAATTAAAATCGATTTAATTGAATTCCAATTATGGTTTAGCTAAACCAGTCCAATCTCCCTAATTCCATTTCTACAACCGTGTAGTTAATAAACTTAGGCCAAAAAGCAACCGAATCGTTTTCAATTTGACTAAATTGAAAAGCGGATTCTCCCAATTACCATCCATGCTTGTTTGTCACATATTGTACTTAAAGCGTGTTGTAGTTACGACGTTTTTAGAGATTGGCTGATTTTTAAAGGAACTGAAGAAACATGCTACAAAGAATGTCGAAGCATCTTCTACGACATCTTGTGTAACATTGTTGACGGCGTCTCGGCAACCATCCTGATCGACAGAAATCAGGAAAGTGCAGATTCGGCAGAAAATCAAGAAGACGATTAGGAAAGTGCAGAACGACTCCTAATCTGAAAAGAAGAAAGATGACGATTAAGAGGAAACCCTTTAGGGTTAGTACTCATCCACGATTGCTATAAAAGCTTAGGCTACCCCCTTAGCAATCGTGTGGTTCTTTATTTGTCTCCTAGCAGCAACTTGCAAGGTTCTTAGACGTGAAGGTTTGCGGGCTGAGAAATTGCAGATTGAGCTTAGGATGTTGTGTATCACATAGCTATAGAGAGTTAGGTGATTGAGGTTTTACTGAAGTCGTGAGTTGAAGACTGCACGCAACCACCAAGCTTGAAGAAGACTTGAAGACGACAGAGCAAGGCGATTGCTCGAAGAGTGGAATCAAGACGTTCTTGAATTCAGGGGGAGACCCTGAGATAGATTGCACTGTAAGACGTAGCATAAAGTATAGATCTAGGAGTGATCACAGGTACTTGTATGTTCTGACGGATTACTGATAAGTGAAATCTTTCCACTAGGCTGAGAGCCCCCAGACGTAGGTGACGTTGCACCGAACTGGGTAAACAATCTGCTGTGTCATTACTTATAGCTTTATATTTACTGTCCTGCATTATCTACGCAAGAAGTCAGACACAACGTTATAGCATTCTGTGTAACATTGTGTGTGGCATCTTGCACGACTAGCTGATCAGAATTTCAATTGGTATCAGAGGCACCAATGAGCTTCTAATCATAGGCACCAAATGGATCTTCAAGAACAAAACCGATGAGCTTGGCAACATCACTCGCAACAAAGCCAAGTTAGTTGCTCAAGGGTATACTCAAATTGAGGGTGTCGACTTCGATGAGACCTTTGCTCCTGTTGCGAGACTTGAAGCAATCCGTCTCCTACTAGGGATATCATGCCATCTATAGATAAAGCTCTACCAGATGGATGTCAAAAGTGCGTTCTTGAATGGGGATCTCAATGAAGAAGTATATGTGTCACAACCCAAAGGATTTGTTGACCCTCACTGTCCTGATCATGTGTATAAACTCAAGAAAGCTCTTTATGGGTTGAAACAAGCACCAAGGGCTTGGTATGAAAGGCTAACAAAATTCCTCATCCAAAGCGGCTACACTAGAGGGGGAGTCGACAAGACCCTATTTGTGAAGAATGAAGACGGGAACCTAATGATAGCTCAAATCTATGTCGATGACATTGTTTTTGGAGGAATGTCAAGCAAGATGGTAGAGATATTTATTCAACAGATGCAATCAGAATTCGAGATGAGCATGGTGGGAGAGCTTACTTATTTTTTAGGCTTCCAAATTAAACAACAAAAGGATAGCATCTTCGTATCTCAGAGCAAATATGCGAAGAATATTGTCAAGAAGTTTGGGCTAGAGAAAGCCTCACATAAAAGGACACCAGCAGCTACACATGTCAAGCTAACTAAAGATGATCCAGGAGAAGCCGTCGACCAACACCTATACAGGAGCATCATCGGTAGTCTTCTCTACCTCACCGCAAGTCGACCAGATATTGCCTACTCTGTCAGAGTATGTGCACGATATCAAGCTAATCCTAAGGTTAGTCATCTATCACAAGCCAAAAGAATTATTAGATATATCTCTAGAACTACAAACATGGGTTTATTATACTCATTCGACACATCCTCTACCTTGGTGGGGTATTGTGATGCCGATTGGGCTGGAAACACATCGGATAGGAAAAGCACATCTGGAGGATGCTTCTTCCTTGGCAACAACCTCATATCATGGTTTGGTAAGAAGCAAAACTGTGTTGCTCTTTCCACTGCCGAATCAGAGTATATTGCTGCTGGGAGTAGCTGTACACAACTACTTTGGATGAAGCAGATGTTAGTCAAATACAATATCAGACAGGATGCCATGACTTTATATTGTGATAATGTCAGTGCTATCAACATCTCCAAAAACCCTGTCCAACACAGCAAGACCAAACACATTGATATTAGACATCACTTCATTCAAGAATTGGTCGAAGACAAGAAGATCATCCTAGAGCACATTCCCACGGAGAAACAACTTGCTGATATTTTCACAAAAGCATTAGATGCAAGCAGATTCGAGGATCTCAGATCATCACTCGGTATGTGCACCATCAGTGAACAATTAGAAGTTGCAGAAACGGTTGAGAGGAGTTAGTTGGTGCCTCTTCATGAACCGGTCGAAAATCCAACAAATGTCATTGGGCCAAGCATATCAAAAGCCCATATAAAAGAAAAGGAAGATACGCTCAGACGCTAGAAAGATTTGAATCGTGTTTTTTCAAAACCTAGTCTGCCTCTCTCTTCTGTGTTTGCTCTCATCTCCTTCACCATTCACTCTCTGCTAATCTCTCAAACAACAATGGTGAAAACTAGAAGCACAGTAGCCCCAAAGAAACCCACCGATTCAAAGAAAGCTGAATCTAAACGCTCTAGAAGCAGTAGAGCGAAAACAAACAAGCATGGAGTGCGAATAAAAGGGCCAAAAACCCTGAAGAAGTCAGAAGAAATTCTCAAAGATGCTTCACCAGAGAAAGCCCCAATGCCAGTTTTTACTCGAGTTCCCAAAAAGTCCAGGACCGGAAGCGCTGCTTTCTCAATGTCTGACCTAACTGGACTAGAAAGAGAGAATGATCTTGGCCAGGAAAATCGAGAAGCCTCCATGCAAATCGTCGCAGTTCCAACACCAACAGGTAACGATTTCTCTGCCGATACCTCTAGAAACAGTGATTTGTTAGAATCACTGCTGGAAAACCAGGACCCACCTCAAGAAGGGGTGGTAGAAGAACTGATACGTCCGGAAGGAGAAAAGGAGGATCTGACTCCGATCAGTCACGGGTTGGAACGCATTGCGGAAGGAGAAGGAGGAGAAGAAGAAGGAACATATGTAATACCAAAAGCCACTGAAAAAGTTGTAGAAGAGGAAGAAATAGCTGACTCGGAAGAAGCCAAGGAAGAAGAAGAGAAAGAAGAAACCAGAAACGGAGAAACCGATCTGGAAGAAGCTGAGAAGAACAAGGATGCCACCACCAACAACACAGAAGAAAACCCTCTGGATACCAGAGAAGATGTCATGGAAGAAGCCGCTGAGACGGCACACACAGTCCTATCGTCCCTGAAGAAAAAGGTTCTAGAAGAAACTGAAAGTTTGGCTGTTATGATTGGAAAACTAAAAGAAACAAGGAAAAGAAAGGAGGTTAAGGAGGCTGGAGGTCCCAGCAACAAAAGGAAAAAGTCGCATGTCAAAGAAAAGGGGAAGAAAGTGATCGCGACAAGGAGTTTGATGGATGAAACAACTGATGATGACGTTGAAGAGGTCCCTGCTGAGGAAGGAAAGAAGAAGAAGGCCCTGAAGACGGCCAAGAACACCGTGAGTGTAACTTACGACAATGTGTCGTTTCACTCAGCAGAAGGTGCAAAGAGGTGGAAGTTTGTGTTTCAGAGAACGGCATACCCAGAGAAGACACTGTCGAGGAGCTGCTTGGGCTAGAGGCCATTATACAGCTCCTGGAGAAGGCAGAATTAATGAGAACCGTCTCAAACATTGGTAACCACTATCCCCTCTTGGTTAAGGAGTTCATTGCAAATTTGCCTACCACGTTTGGTACCCCAGATGCTCCAGAGTTTGATAAGGTATATGTCAGAGGCATTCGCTTTGACATCTCCTCTGACATTATCAATGACTTCCTGGGAAGGAAGAGGGTTCGACCTGTGCCACCGCCCGACCTAAGCAAAGTCCTCCGTGAGATCACCGGAGATAAAAGCAGAACATGGCCATCCAAAAGCACCGTGGCAGCATCAGATCTGACTTCCAAGTACTCCATTCTCTTCCGGATTGGAGTGGCAAATTGGGCACCCTCGACCCACGCATCATCTATCAAACCTGAGCTGGCAATACTGATCTACCAAATAGGTACTGGATCTAAACTTGACTTTGGACAATTTGTGATTGATCATCTTGTTCGCCATGCTAGATCTCCTGCTGTGAAAATTCCCATAGCCTTTCCATCCCTTATCTCTGAATTACTTGTACATCAACACCCTGGAGTGTTGAAACCATCGGATAAGGTGGGCAAAAGAGGAAGACTGATTGTGGTGAGCCACAAGTTGTTTGAAGGGAAGCATGCTCCTGATCTTGTCAGGCCGGAAGCCAAGGCAAAGACCAGAAGAGCCACAAGTGCCGTCCCTCTCACCAGGACCACCAGCAGGGATGCCGTCATGCTCGAACGAGAAATTGTTGTGCTTGATGAGGACATTGCAAACTTAAAGACTGCCCTGAAGCACCTCTCGCAGCGCCAAACTCACTGCGCCAACCTGCTGCAATCCATGTCTCCTCCAGGCTCTTAAGATGATAACACAAATGGTCCAGAAGAAGCTACCCAAGAAGCCTCCACAGAAGCAACAAACACTGCAAGTTCCAACAGCAGCTCTATTTAAAATTTCATGAACCTCTCTGACTCTTGAACTACTGAACAACTTCTATGTCTGTAATATTTTGTGAACAATGTATCACGCTTCCTCTCGACAGCTGATTGAGAGCAAGTGTGAGTTATGTTTTGATTTATTTTCTTATTTCCCGAATTTGTTGCAATATTTGTTTATACTTTGGCTCTTTTTGAGCCAGCAAGGGGGAGTAAGTTTAAATTAGATATACGCAAGAGACGATGATACGCGCGACGACACTACCGATCGACGAGATGACAAATGCGATGCAGAATGCGACGCAGAATACGATGAAGAATGCTGTCCTTAAAAATAGCCAAAGGGGGAGATTGTAGTTACGACGTTTTTAGAGATTGACTGATTTTTAAAGGAACTGAAGAAACATGCTACAAAGAATGTCGAAGCATCTTCTACGACATTTTGTGTAACATTGTTGACGGCGTCTCGGCAAGCATCCTGATCGACAGAAATCAGGAAAGTGCAGATTCGGCAAAAAATCAAGAAGACGATTAGGAAAGTGCAGAACGACTCCTAATCTGAAAAGAAGAAAGACGACGATTAAGAGGAAACCCTTTAGGGTTAGTACTCATCCACGATTGCTATAAAAGCTTAGGCTACCCCCTTAGCAATCGTGTGGTTCTTTATTTGTCTCCTAGCAACAACTTGCAAGGTTCTTAGACGTGAAGGTTTGCGGGCTGAGAAATTGCAGATTGAGCTTAGGATGTTGTGTATCACATAACTATAGAGAGTTAGGTGATTGAGGGTTTACTGAAGTCGTGAGTTGAAGACTGCACGCAACCACCAAGCTTGAAGAAGACTTGAAGACGACAGAGCAAGGCGATTACTCGAAGAGTGGAATCAAGACGTTCTTGAATTCAGGGGGAGACCTTGAGATATATTGCACTGTAAGACGTAGCATAAAGTATAGATCTAGGAGTGATCACAGGTACTTGTATGTTCTGACGGATTACTGATAAGTGAAATCTTTCCACTAGGCTGAGAGCCCCAAGACGTAGGTGACGTTGCACCGAACTGGGTAAACAATCTGTTGTGTCATTACTTATAGCTTTATATTTACTGTCCTGCATTATCTACACAAGAAGTCAGACACAACGTTATAGCATTCTGTGTAACATTGTGTGTGGCATCTTGCACGACTAGCTGATCAGAATTTCACGTGTGACCCCCTAGGCTCACAACCCGTTGGCAGACTGGTAAAATTACTAGTTTACCATTTCCATCATAAGTGGTCTCTAGCAAGACATTATGATTACCCAACGTTCGTGATTATCGAGTATTCGACTTAACCTGTTATCGTACATGTCACTGTCCTTTTATCAAACCGATATCCAGATTGATCAATAGGCATAGAACCCTCACCCTAATTTACCAATCATTGTTTCTTGATATCTAAGATGATTGAAAACTGATACTAAGGTATCACCTGCACGGCTGTGCTATTCCTTCAGTCATACTCATCAAGTGGCCTAAACGGATATCTTTCTCATACCGGAATATGAGTGATAAATCCCTCAGACGCCTTTCGAGTTCACAAATGCAATTAATTGTAGGGTTTTGAAGCGTTCTTTAACATCGAGATGGCGGAAGCATTTAACAAATCAACTCCAAACCTTGTCCAAGAATATTGAACCATTAAATCACAAGGCAAAATCTATCCACAAGAAATTTACCTTTAAGTCTTTGTTGAATCGATAAAGAAGAACTTTGTGATCTTCTTCTCTAGAGCAAGTCCACACCAAGGGGATGATCTTCAAGATCCTTCACTTAATGCCTAACAGAACAATTAAATGAAGAACAAGAGAGCAAGAAGAGAGGAGAGCAGAGGGTGGCCGGCCAAGGAGAGAGAGAGAGAGCTGTGAGAGTGAGAATTGTGTAATTAATTATTTGATCTTTCTCTACTTCATCAATCTCATAAGCATGGGTCAAAAGGTGATTGGTATGGGCTTAAAGGTGTCATTACCCATGCCCCTTAAATCACTCACCTCTTAATCAACATTCACCAACTAAGCATGGTGTGTTGTGGCCCCCACCTTTGGGCCCACCAAAGTGGTCGGCCATGTACGGCTTATTGGTCCCAAAATGGGACCTTGTTGGGCCGGCCATCTCACCTCATGGGCCGAGCCCAATGGGCTCGCCCATGTGGTTTCGTGACGTGTCCAAAAGTCGCCCGACCCTTTTTGTCGTTACTTATCAAACAAAGTCCGACGCGACATCGACGAAAAAACTCAGTTTTCTCGATTCGCTAATTATTCTCTCATACCGAACCTATGGCCCAAAACCTTCAGTTTTGTCCATGTATTGCTCCTCAAGAAACGTTAAGGTTTCCTTGTCTCGAGTTATCCATCTTGAATGTGTGTGACCCTCCAGGCTCATGCCACCGTTGGCAGATTGGCACAAAAGATATCTCTTGTCCGATCCATCATAAGTGGTCTCTAGTAAGACGTTATGATTACCCAAGGTGCATGATGATCGATGATTCGATTTAACCTTTGTGCGTTCAAGTCACTATCCTATTATCTCTAGATATCCCGATTGATCACAAGGCATAGAGTCGTCATCCTTAATTAATCAATCATTGTTACTTGATATGTGAGATGCTGAGAACTGATAACCCGTATAACTTGCATGACCATGCTCTTTCTCTCAGTCACTCTCGATCAAGAGGCCTTTAACGGATATCTTTCCCATACCATAGTACGAGGGATAAAACCCTTAGCCGTCTTTCGTGTCACTCATGCAATCCGTTCCGCCACCCAATCATGCCCGTTATTACAATCCTGTTACGGAAAGCGTTAGGTGCAAGTTAAAGCCGCACGTACATTGCATAGCGATCACAAACACTCCT
The DNA here is from genome assembly GCA_963920655.1 of Geranium rotundifolium. NCBI lineage: Eukaryota > Viridiplantae > Streptophyta > Magnoliopsida > Geraniales > Geraniaceae > Geranium > Geranium rotundifolium. Next base: position 25,773,400 of record OY987312.1, on the reverse strand, counting down.
TGGTCTAAGGATATCGTGACAAGCTATCGCATTTGAATATGTTCATGGCTTAATCTATGAAACACTATTCAAAGTGGGTCGTCCGATATCAATCGCCTCATGATATCTATGATATGATTCCGAGATCCCTCATCCCTATGACAAGTAGAACTACGTCATTGAGAACCATCCTCATACTGGTCGCTTCTATAGAAGCGTATATTGACCAGGGACTCGTTAAGTGTGATCCGTACAGATTTATGGTTTTACTACTTTAGTGGTCATAAATCAGATCATGCTTAACATATTACTTCAACACATAAGTAATACAAAGTCGTTTTATTTATTACAAACGATGATAATTATACATAGATATTTACAGACTACTAGCAATTGGACTAGGGCACAAAAATGCTATCATTAATATCCAAGCAAATCAAAGCCGTTATACCTACCCTTTTACAGTTAACGTTAGACTAAGTCAAACTCAGGTATTCCTTACACAGTGCACACAAAGACTCCTTGATCTTAGGATATAATGACAAGCGAGTTGTCCGATATCATTGACCTGATGATATCTATGATATAACTCTGGCACATACTTTGCCATGATCAGTAGAGGGTGATCACAAGGAGTTGGTCTCGTATTGATCGCTTCCTAAAGAAGCTTAGCTGATCAGGGACTCATCAAATATAATTTTTTCTGATCTACAGTTATACTATTAGTGGTTACACACATAATGACATAGATCAAATTACATTTGATATATTACTACAATACATTAGTAATATATGCCGATTTATTTATTCGGAAAGATGATAAAACATTACATCTGTAGATAACTTTTATATTGGATTGGGGCATAACTCAAACACTTTCCTCATCATCTCTATCGGCTCAAGAAAGCTCTCTACGGTCTCAAACAAGCACCTCGAGCCTGGTATGAACGTCTAACCCAGTTTCTAGTAAAGAACGGCTACACGAGAGGGGGAGTTGACAAAACGTTGTTTGTTAAGAAAAAAGGAAAGAACATCATGATCGCCTAGATTTATGTAGACGACATTGTGTTTGGAGGAATGTCGGCCAAGATGGTGCAACGATTTGTCCAACATATGCAGTCAGAATTTTAGATGAGTATGGTTGGCGCACTGACTTCCTTTCTAGGCTTCCAGATCAAGTATGCCAAAAACATTGTAAGAAAGTTTAGTCTGGAGAAAGCATCTCACAAAAGAACACCAATCGCTACTCACATGAAAATTACCAGAGACGATCAAGGAGAAATTGTGGACCAAAGTATCTATAGAAGCATCATTGGTAGCCTCTTGTATCTCACTGCAAGCCGTCCAGACATAGCATTCTCTATGGGAATCTGTGCACGCTACCAACCAAATCCTAAACTAAGACATCTAGTCCAAGCTAAGAGGATCATCCAATATATATCAGGGACAACTGAGCTAGGTTTGTTATATTCTTTCAACACATCCTCTACTCTAGTTGGATACTGCGATGCTGACTGGGCCGGTAACTTATCGGATCGAAGAAGCACCTCAGGTTGATGCTTTTATCTCGGAAACAATCTGGTCTCATGGTTCAGCAAGGAACGAAATTGCATCGCCTTATCCACAGCTGAATCTGAGTACATTGCCGCTGGAAGTAGCTGCACTCAACTCCTCTACATGAAACAGATGCTTGCTGAGTATAATGTCGGACAAGATGCCATGACATTGTTTTGCGACAACATTAGCGCAATCAATATCTCAAAGAATCATGTTCAGCACAGCAAAACCAAGCACATAGATATCAGACATCACTTCATCAGAGAACTTGTGGAAGACAAGATTATCAAACTGCAGTACATCTCGACTGAGAAACAGCTAGCGGACATTTTTACCAAGGCACTTGATACAAATCGGTTTGAAAGTCTAAGGTCCTCCCTTGGACTGTGCTGCTTGGAATAAGAAAATTAATAAACTATAGAGAAGAGTTATTTGATTTGATATCTCTCTCTCTAAAAAAGACCATTTAGGGTCCACAAAATCAAATCTGGGCCTACATTATCCAAAGCCCGTTATCAGTTTTGACGGTTGACAAAGGAGGAGTAAAATAAAAAAGGAAACAAAATCTTTTGTGTTGGCAAAAAGATACGCAGCCAACCTTCTCGTATACCTAGGCGACTCAGCGCGAAAATAAAGGAAAAGGAATAGTTAAGGGGTGACTCTTCGCTATTCTCACGCCACATGCTCCATCATCTCGAAAAACTAGGGTTTCTTCAACTACAAACCCTCGCTCTCTACAACCCATTCCAAATCTATCAAGAGCTTTAGCAACCATGGTGAGAATTAAGCATGTCGCGAAGATAATCAAGACCCCGAGAACGACCCACAATCAGCATGGGGTCAAGGTGCTTGGAGCAGAATTTAGGGAAGAAAATCATGAATCACAACATTCAAAACCATTCTCTGCACCATTGCATGTCTCGGAAGGAGAAAATGACAAAGAAATTCTTCCTCTCTGAAGGACATTAGATAACCCTAAAACTTCATCTAACCTTCGATTCCAACCCTTGAGGAATCTTCACCAGAGCAACCTATGGAGCTGAAGGCCCCAACATCTCCAACCATCTCAGATAAATCTGTGGAAGACATTGGTGGAGATGCGTTAGAAGAGTCACCAAGTGAAGACAATGTCCCTATTAATAATCTGAGGACCAAGAAAAATATAGAGGTGACACATGATAGGAGAGGGAAAAGAAAAGCCTCAGAAAAGAGTGAAGCATCTATGCCAACATCTGGCAGAAACAAGAAGAAGAAACCTATGGACTTGGAGGAGCCAGAAGAAGAAGAAGGGATGAACACTCTCAGTGCCAAAAAAAGGCTGAGGCTGCCAAAAGACATTCCTGGCGTACCCATAGACAATGTTTCGTTCCACTGCGTTGAAGGCGCTAGTAGATGGAAGTATGTGTGCAGTCGCACAATTTACCCAGAAAAGGAACTATCTGCTGATGCTAAAGAAATGAAAGTCATAGAGCTTCTTCAAAGTGCACAGCTCATGAAAACTGTTTCCAATTTTGGCCCATACTATTCAGCTCTTGTGCGAGAGTTATTTGTAAATCTCTTCGAAGCATAAAACAGTCCAGCTAGTCCTGAATTCAGATAGGTATATGTAAGAGGGAACTGCTTCGACTTCTCTGCCAAAGCAATCAATATCTACCTAGGAAAAGAAGTTTCCTACAAAGCTCAACACAGTCCATCCATGTACCACATTGCACAAAAAGTCACTAGAGGTAAAAAGAAGGCATTGCCAACAAAATGGGTCATTGCTTCCTCAGAGCTCACAACCAAATATTTCATTCTCTATCGAATTGGCATGGCGAAATGGGCACCTTTTTTCCATGGGTCAAGCATTCAGGCAGATCTGGTCAGGCTAATGTACCAAGTAGGTATGGACTCTCCTCTTGACTTCAGGTCTTTTATTGTAGAACATCTCTCTAGACATGCGGGTTCCTATGCCATTAAGCTACCCATCGGCTTCCCATCCCTTATATGTGGCATGATGATCCAACAATGTCCTAACATTGTTTGAGACAATGATCTGGTTGGAAAGAAGCCTTTGGAGCTTCACATAAGCCCGAAAGTGTTCGAAGGGAAACATGTTAAGGATGTTCCATGACCTTATGCAAAAACCTATGAATCCGGAAGCACCTCCAAAGTACCAGGGTCCATCAGAGATAGGACTGTGCATGAGCTCATGTAACGGATTTCTGATCTGGAGAATTCCATTGCCACTCTCTCAAACCGCAAGGCTACCTTTGAACAACTCCTCCATGACTTGCAGGCTGCTTCAACAGAAGGTCCCAATGTTGAAGAAGATGATGCTTTCTCCTCCTCCTCCATAAGTCTATCTAGTATACCTATATTTCTGAAAAACTTATTGGCTCTACACAACACTTGAATCCCTAGGGTTTGTCCGGGTTAACTTTTTTTTTGTTTTGTAAGGATGTTTGCCTCGTGTTTAGAGGCTGGTATTTTCTCTCTTCGTTAGAGCTGGATATTTTGGTTACTTTAATTCTTTTGTGCTTCCCCTTTGCCATTTTTGAGGCAGTCAGGGGGAGATAATTTGGACCTTACATGGTCAATATATGGTCATCAAATAATGGTGATCTGTAACAGTGTTTGGTTCTGTCTACAACATGTGTAACAACATGTTAGAGACTTGTGTCATCTGTCACCTTTAACGTGTGTAACAACCTGTTAATGTAAGATTGGCTGAAACATGTGTAACAACATGTTCAACTTACTCTGTGACATAAGAAACGACATGATTAAAACATATGTAACAAACATGTTTTAACTTGTCGGTACGTCATTGATTGGAACATGTGTCACAAACATGTTGCAATATGATGAACACTCCTTAGCACAAAGAGACAGAAGACAAGGACTTGCACTATGTACCTTGCTGATAAAGGATGAGAATACTCAACAAGAAGACATGATCTGCTACAATGCATAAAATTCAAACATGATGATTGACAACGACTGAGAAGATCGTCCTAGACTGGAGATAAAACTCGACTGGAGATTTCTAAGAACAGAAGACGTATCATCAAGATGTGCTTGCCTAAAAAATTTTCAAAGGGGGAGATTGTTGCTACGTTCAGTGTTGGCAGATTTTTTAAGCACAAGGTAAGATGTCAGTCAACATATTGCAACATATGTAGTATGACATTATGTGCGCAGGAATAGTCAAGAACCGCAGCGTTCCTGTTTAGCCAGAGAACATCAGCGCGCGCGAGTGTTAGGCAACGACTAAATCAGGCAATTTCCAGCTAGCATCAAGACACGTCAGCAAGGCCTGTAGGCGACAACACCAACTTCCCAAACTTGTCAAGGACGGAAAGGATTTGGATTTCCTAATCAGTATTGGAAACCGATTAGGCTACTCGAGTTGCTATAAAAACTAGTGCTTTACCCCTTAGCAACTAGTATGCTTTTACGTCCTTTCATGTGCTAAATACTTAGAGCTCATGCCGTGTAGGACTAGCGGATCAGAGGCTGTTTTATTTAGAAGGACATATAGATCACAAACATCAACTCGCAAGGATTTGAGTGGTTATGATTTGAAGGTATTTGGTCGTGATTGAAGTCTCACGAAGAAGATTGTCGAAGACAACGCAACCGAGCATAGGCTTGCTAGAAGGGTGGAATTGATAGGATATCAAAGATAGGGGGAGAGGCCCTTGGTCAAGGTGGAACACGGTGAGATCAATAGTAGCTTAGGACAATAGCTTGTATGATAGCTAGTTGATACTTGAAGTATTACTATTGACTACCAAATAGTGAAAACCTTTCCACGGGCAGAGTGCCCCCAGACGTATGTGCGGAGTCACCGAACCGGGTAAAAATATTGTGTGTCTTCTATTTATTCTTCCGTTATTTACTTATCTGTGATCAGACAAGTTGTCGAACAAATTGTCACAACATTGTGTTCGACATCTTGTCCCTGCAACAACTCAAAATTTCATTCGACAATCTTCTTCGTCATTCTTCAATCACGAACAAATACTCACAAATCACAAACACTCAAACCCTCACGTTTTGATGTATGTGATTGACACCATTCTTCTAAAGATTTAGTCTCTCCATCCGCCAACCTTGCACGGTTAAGAGCTCTTAAATTAAGCACAGAGAAGGTGTGAATTTCTATGGGGGTAGCTCCTGCTTTTATAGCAATTCTACATGCCTAATTGGTCTTCCACTCCAAATAGGCAATACAATTTGAAATAGGAATTCCTTTGCCACCTATTGGCAAGTTGGCAAGTTGGCATTGCTGCCTTAATTGGCCTTGTTGATGTGTATTCTTCAAGCTGGACGATGTCTAATCTTGTACTAACTCGTTTTCCCTTTGTCCCACGTTTCTAAAAATCAAACAGGAAAGATAGAAAACTTTCCCTATCATACGCGCGGTATGTTGCGCCAATGTTGCACATGTTGGCTGACATCTTGACCTTGCGCTAAAAAACATGCAATACTAATCGTAGCAACAGTACCCACACCCCCTGCCTACGAAATTATCACCCATTTTATTAGAGTTAGTGTATATTATAGTGGTTTAGAGGTAGAGAGGTGGGGGTGATCAAGTGGAGAGGATTTGGAGATGACGTGGAGGCTATTTCAAAGCAATTATGAGGACGATTGTGAGGTTGGTAGTCGTGTTATTTAGGGTTTATTTTCAGCATTGTAATTAGATTTAGTTTAGGGAATTATATGTTTGGGATTGAAAATTGGAAATAGAGGAATTACTTTTATGATATTTGTGTTGGATTGTATGATTGAAATGATGATGTATGTTATTGATGAGTTGATTTATGTTTTTGACGTCATGAGTAGTAAAATATTTAGGTCGGGGAAAGGGATGAACGGGGATATTAATTTGATTAATTAAAGGATTAAAGGTTAAAATTAATGGGTTTGTGAAATGAATTAAGACCTTAAATATGAACTTAATGCTAGCTCTCCCGGGTAGGCCTGAATTTAGATCAAATCTCGGAAGAGATGTGATAGCAATCGACCTAGGTGGAACGTAGCATTTAGGGCTGGACTTACACAGTGTATCTTGGGGGTGTAATTTGATTTGTGATGTCTTCGTAATTGCATAATGTGACGGGGGTACGGATGTCGTGGGTACAGTTTACTTCCATAGGGTACCAACCTGAAGAGATGGATATTCCTACACGACCTTTAAGGCGAACCTTATTGGATATCTTAGTTAATGGCCTGACTAATATATGCTGGTTAGACGATACCCTTGCTGATGACTGGTGAAATTCCTGTTGGGGTAGGTTTGGAATGTCTCAACCTTTAATTCCATTTCTTAATATGCTTTCTCGTAATTGATCATCAAATCCGCTAAAATTGACTAAATGATATATCCCCCGAAATCTCGATTCCCCGTAATTGGTTATTGTGATATTAATTGCATATTTCTTGAGTGTTCATTTGTGATTGGTGACGCTTTCATTTGTGCATGCTTGTGTTTGGTTAACATTTTCTTCACAACCACCTTTCCAAAACCGACCAGACCCGCATAGTGGTCTTAAGCTCATAGTGTTCACGCCTTATAGACAAACACTTTCCCTGTGGATCGATAACTCTGGAACGTAATACTCCCAATATTATTTGGAATGACTGGTGCACTTCCTTGGCGCGTCAAGTTTTTGGCGCCGCTGCCGAGAAGAATTATTTTGTCTGAGTGGCCCGAGGAGTTCAGATCATTCCGGTGCTCTGGTCATTTCTATTGTTTTTAAAAAGTTAAAAAAGAAAAAGAAAAAATATATATATTGCTATTTTATTTTTATTGAAAAAAAATTATTTCTTGTGTGGTTAAAAAAATTAATTAAAAATATACAAGAACATTTAATTCGATAAATTGGGGGACGTTATAAGATTGTTCTAAGGAGCTTAATATTATTTAAATACCCCCGTGCTACTTACCTTGGTTGTCAAGATTGTATTAAGGTGTTACAAGACATACACTGAGACCATAAGAGCTATGGGAGACAGACAACAAGGACGAGCTATTAAGGATTTTTGAGGTCTTACACATGTAGGGTTCCCTACAGGCATCCGAGGACCACCTATTAAGGCACCAAACTACCATATCAAGAACTCTTGATGACTAGTTTTCAGACAGATCTTGATGACTTCAAATCTCAGGAAGGATATGTCTTTGTGTTGAAAGATGGTGCATTGAACTAGAAGAGTTTCAAGCAAGCCAAAACTGCCGATTCTACAACGGATGCTGAGTATATAGCTGCTGCGGAAGCAGCTAAGGAGCCCATATGAATTAGAAGATTTCTAATCGGGTTAGAGGTAATGTCGTGAGCATTTGATCCACTAAGCTTGTTGTGTGACAACACGGGGGCCATAACGCTTGCTCAAGAGCCCTGATTTCATAATAGAACCAACATATACTCAGGAAGTATCACGTCATCAGAGATATCATAGAAAGAGGTGGCGTGGAGATTAATTACATTCTGACTGATGATAATATGGTCGATCCCTTGATGAAGGCTTTGCCGCTGCCTAAGCATGACGCACATATGAATTCTATGGGAGTAGATTGGAACTTAGGTTGGAACTAGGGGCAAGTGGGAGATTGTTAGAGTTGCGCCCTAGTCTAGTGTAAAAGTAATCTACATTTGTAATGTTTTATTATCTTTCAGAATTAATAAATCGATATTATATTACTAATGTGTTGTAGTAATATATTAAAGATGATTTGATCTGTATCATTACGTGTTTCATCACTAATAGTAGAACTGCAGATCTTAATGAATCATATTTAATGTGTCCCTAGTCAGTTACGCTTCATTAGAAGTGACCAGTATGAGGTTAACTCTATATGATCACACTCTACTGGTCATGGAAAGTGTAAGGGCGAAGTTCGATCATAAATACCATTCAGAGAATGATATTGTACGACCCGATTGTGAGTATGTAGCATAGATGATGTTATGAGCATACTCACATATCGCAGTTCGTCATTGTATCCTTAGACCGATGAGTCTTTGTGGTCACTATGTAATCAATATCTAAGTTTGACGGTGCCTAACTTAATATGTAAAAGGTTAACTACATGAGTGATTTTTCAATTACATGAGTGAACACGAAAGTAGGCTAAGGGATTTATCCCTCATACTCCGAAATGGGAATTATATCTGTTTGGGCCACTTGATGAGTATGACTGAAAGAAATTTTATGGCCATGCGGATGATACTCGGTATCAGTTTTTAGTCATTTTAGATATCAAGAAACTGTAGTTGATTAAATAAGGATGACAGTTCTATCCTTATGATCAATCAATATATCTAGTGATAAATGAATAGCCACATAGACGAAAAGAGGTTAAATCGAATTATCGATAATCATGGATGTTGGGTAATCATAATGTCTTACTAGAGACTACTTATGATGGAAAGGGCAAAATGGTAATTTTGTGCTGATCTGCAAATGGGTCATGAGCATAGAGGGTCACAAACTTTAAGTAAGGTATATAGCAAAAGGACTTTGAAAGTCAGTATACGAGAGAATTGGGAAAATTCACTTTTCGGTTTAATTAAACTGGAGCGAATTGGACAATTTCCGGCTTATGTCTTGAACTAGATGGTTGAGGAAATTGGTCTAAGAGGATTTGGATTGGTCTAGCTAAACCATTTAATTACTTTATTGGGTTTATTTAAATGGGTTCCTAGAATGGGCTTTAGGCCCATTTATTTTATAATTATAATTAATTATAAAACAAATGGATAATGTGGTAGTTATTATTAGTTTTTATAAAACTAAATTCACTCTCCACTTCTCCATGATCATCATTTTTGGCCGGCCACCCTCATCTCTCCATTTTTTTTCCATTTTCGCTTCGTCCTCATCATTTTTTAGTAAAAAGGTGGAAGATTTGATCCAAGAATCAAAGCTTGTTTGTGTGGACTACTTTAAGAGAACACAAAGGGTTTTTTGTGTTTGATTAGGTGAAGGTGAAAATCATATTTCTCCATATTTCTTTGCTGAAATTTTCTGCTCATGATGATCTTTAACTTAGTGAAATTCATGGTTAAATTCGTTCTCCGCTGCATAAATTTAATTGTTTAGAATCCATGAATTTCCTTCAAAATAAGGGTGACGTCTTTATGCCTTTTGTTCAATCAAGATATCTAGTGACAAAGAGATTATGAGTTACAACAAATTGTTAAGTGGAATCATCGATCATCTTGATCGTGGGGTTAATCATATTATCTTACTAGAGACAACTTATGATGAATGGAATAAATAGGGATTTGGGGTAATTTGTCGATGACTTATGAGCCTACAGGGTCACACATAAAGAGCAAACCCGAAGCAATATGGCTTACGAACCGATTAGGAGAATAAGTGAAAAGAATGACACGTGACCACAATGGGCCACAGATCCGTGACCAAAGGCTGGCCACATAGCGCCCAAGTGGCCATGGCTCCGTAGCCAAAGGTTGGCTACGGGATAGCCAAATGGCCACGGTCCGTGATCAAGGAAGTTGTCCACGGAGCGGCCAAATCGGCCACATCACCGTGGCTAGTCCATGACCAAGGGAGTTGGCCACAGAGCGGCCAAATCGACCACGGCCCCGTAGCGGGTCTGTGGCGATGGCGCGATTTCCTTTCCAATTTCTGGTTTCGAATCTGATTCGAGAAAAGAAAATTGGGAACTGAGGAACACTAAATTTATGGTAAATTCTAAATTGGAAAATCACAATTAAGTATGATTTTAGTTGGAATAAAATCCCTACACCCAAAAGATGTATATATATATATATATATATATATATATATATATATATATATATATATATATATATATATATATATATACATATATATGTTTCATCGGTTTACTTGAAACTCTACTGCGATATTCAAAACATTAGCAACTCCACTTAAAACTACAGATCTAATTAAACAGTTAATTATATATGATTTGACAAGATTAATTCTAGTAGATTAATCTTCGTCAATGATTTGATCAAGACTTGTTCGTGTGGATACCAGTAGAGAGCGCATCCCGATGGAGACGCTTCAAGCGAACTGCACAGAATTTGATTCTTGTAGAGACAAGATACGTAGGCCGCCCAATGAGATTTGGATTCAAGTCCGAATTCGTGAAGAATCTATTCACCTCTCTAAAGTTGGTTAAAGCCGGATCTACAAGAGGTAAATATAGTTCTATCCTTTTCATCGATTAGTCTTAAACACACAGTAGATCTTTGTGAAGGAACAAGGTTAAATTTTTTGTTATATTGCTTTCGCTTCTATGTATGAGATCCTATATTTCCCAACACTGACAAAGGAAAATGATGAAATATTGCTTTAAACAAACTAAGTAAACATGCATTATTAGGAACAATAGACTAACGCATTATCTGACCACCTTTACAACCGTAAGAATTACACTGTAGCCTTTGTTAGGCTTCAACCACGACATGATTTTAGGAAATGAATTTAAATGGTTTTGGGCATCAATGGAACACGATTGTGATATTCTGCAAGAGCCCACAAAGGAAATATATTATTGTACGCTGCATAATGCAACATACAATTCTTCATGAACGTCCCTAACACATCCTGAAGTCATTACCAAAAGTGAAGTGAAGTCAATTCCTTTTAAAATGAAATAATCAAGTAATGTCTTTTTAATTACCTCTTGAGGAAAGTCCCCGTTTTCCTTTTGAGAATTTATCAGAAGTTTGATGCCACGACTAATAGGGTTTGGATCTCTTTCTATCTGTCCGGTGAGAATGAGAGCCAAAATAGCCCAAGAAGTCTGAACCAAATTGGATCTGTTGTCTTCAAGAGGCACATATTGTTTGTCAGGAGAAGAACGATAACTCTCTCCCCAACCACCATTCTCTCTCTGTATCCTCAGCAGAAAACCAACGGCTTTTCGCACAGCTTCACAATTGTTAAAAGTCTTGCCTGCGCTGGTTAATCCTCTTATCGCGAACCACGTGCCGTATGTGAAGCATATTCCCCAATTCCCAAACCACGAACCATCCTGGTGTTGTATACTCTCTATATAGCACGTCGCATTTGCAATAGAGTTTTCAATTTCTTTCCTTCTGTGTGCAGGATACATCTTCTTGAATAGAACTAGAGCATGAACTGCGGATGTTGTGCACTCTACATATTCAGTTTCAATTACAAGGTCTGCTAGGAATTCCGTCGGATTTAGAATCTGATCATGTTATAATTAAATAAAAGTTCATCATCTCATCCCAGCTCAATCAATGATATTATCATCAAAACTAGTTTATGACTGACTCACTTCCATCCACTTGTAGGTACCGGCTGGTTCCCAAGCGGGTAAGCCCCCATTTTTACTCTGCAACATCAATATGTGTTAATTGTAATCACAAGAAACTAAAAACAAGTTAATGTACGTAATTAAAGTAATGAACTAAACCTGTAAATAAAGAATGACATTGACAGCATCATATAAGTGCTCCGGTTTCATATGTTGTCCAACAATTTGGGGTGGCATCATAGATAAAAGCAAGCAACACTGTACGTAATATATTAGTGCGCAAAAGAACGTAAGTTGTTAATTAATTAATGATCAAATAAGCGACGTGAAGTTTATGTATATATATATATACCGTCAAGCCTTCAGCAGTGCAATCCGAAACACCCCATCCGTGATCTTGATCAGAGAAAGTCCACGAGCCTTTAGATGGGTGACGGTACATGCTTCTATAATCACCCGGTAGCTCCTCCTTGAGCTGCGACTCCTTGAGGAAGAAATGGCCCCTCTCCAGCGTCCTCTCCATCATCCTCCTCTCCTCGTCGTGTTCTGAACCAATTACGAGGTTGGTGGCAATCATGGCCTGTATCGCAAAGGCTGCGTCCCATGTCTGGCTCCCGAAGCTCTGCATCTTCATGCCGTCCTCCCCGACCCACAGGTAATCCACCACTCTCGCCGCGTGCTTCTTCACGTACTCGCTGTTGGGGTCCTCCGCCCAACAGCACAGCATGAACAACGGCTTCTCCACGCACCCTATCGTGATGTACCTGCTGTTCTCGTCCTCGTAGTGCACGTGCTCCGCCAGCTTCTCCAGCGCCCGCCCCCGGATCACCTTGTTCAGAGGCCACCGTGTGAGGAGCGGCTCCGTACACGTGTACAGCGTGTCCCACATCAGCTGCTGGACCACCCCACGCGGGTAGTACAGGTCCTCCTTGGCGCACACGTGGCGGAAGCTCTTCCAGTTGATGGAATCGTACGGCTGGGGGAGGAGCTCTTCCCTCAGTTGGAGGACGAGAGGGGTGATGGGTCCCACAAACCTTTTCCCGTACAAATAGGACATTGCTTTGTAGGTGACGCGGCAATAGCACAACATCTGGTCGGGAATGAAGACGGGGAGGAGCCAGAACTCGGGAGGCATAGGGTGGGAGCAGGACCAGTCACACACGCCCAGTATGGATAGCCACAGCTTACCCCAAGACGGTATGGAGGTGGCGCCACCGCGGTCGAGGATCCACTGCCTACCTCTTTCACAGGCCTTGTCCTGACCGCCGTCGGGTCCTTCTCCGAGAATTCGCATGGCAACGTAATTGAGAACCGTGCAGAACATTGAGCTGGGACCCGCTATGTGTATTCCCCACCCGCCGTCTTCGTTCTACCAAGCAGTAGTTCAATTCATTTTCTTAAGTTTGAATAATTAAACTATTTGCGTAGTTAATTAATTAAGAGACCTGATGGCAGTAAATGTAGCGTAGGATCTCTCTACGATGGTCAGATGTGATGATGGCGTTGAGATGGCCCGTAATGTAGAGACACATGACCTGTAGAAAATAATATATCACGTACAGGTACACAAACACAATAAACTATTGGAAGAAATAATTATTGGTTTGGTTAGGCAAATTAAACCAGTGGAGGAAGGAAAAACAAGCAGCCAGCTTGCTCGGCAGGCCAATGCCCATCACTGGCTTGCAAAGCCGAATAGAAATGAGCTGCTCTTCGCATTGCTGTCGTTGCCTTTTCGTATGTAATCTCCTCCCCATCTTCAACCCTCACTGCCTCTATCTCTTGCTTGAAATTCTTTTCTCTTACAAACTGTAAATACGTACAAGAAACTCTCAATAAATATCACTTCCACATACAAAAATACCTTTTTGAGCAACCTCGCATGATTGTCAATTTTTCACATTTCATTTTTATTGTATTTGGTTTGTTTTCCGTTTTGTACTTTTAAGTTATTCTTCCCCCCTTAGGAATTAGTTCTTCTTCTTTTTTTATATAAAAGAAATTGCTGATAAGAAACAATTATGTCTAAATCTCAGTACTCTATATATTATATTAATTTCAGGTTTCAAATGAACTCAGTTATTAGGTGAGTGGACCTTTAAAAAACACACCCATATTGCGGACTTTACGTACAGCCCACTGACATATTCGGTTCCATTGGATGTTTTCATTAACAAATTTTATCATTTCACAGATTTTTACTTCTAACATAATTTTAAAAAAAAATTGGAAAGTGAAGTTCTAAATCATTTTTACATATTTATTTTAATTTTTTAATAAAAGAGTATTTTCATCATTTCACAATAATTAACAAAATTTTAAAAGAATTTAACGGAAAAGAGTATACTGAAACTTTGCAAATTTAAAAGACTCCACAAGTTAACTTTGAAGTCAAAACTTTCTCAAATTTAAAAAACTCCACAAATTAATTATGAAGTTAAAGAGTTTAAATAAAATGTCTTATGAAATTTTTTCTATAATTAACTACATATGAAAAAATTCCTATAATTAACTACATATTGCTGATCAGCTGAATAAATTATATGTAGTTTTGTGAAACTTGTCATCAAGAAATAAGGTCCAAGAATAGGAAACTGATCAATTTCCTTATAATTTTCTCATCAGTAGTTATACATAAAAACCAAAGAAAGTACAACAATTAAGTTATATTTATTTCAATTGATACTTCACAAAAGTATATGTGTATTTTCTCATAAATTGCTGTTCCGCATCTGTTTTTTTGAAAAAAAGGTTTAATTACTATACTTTTTAATTAGCTTAATTACTTCAAACTATTTATTGGGTCATCCATATTATATATTAGTCTTGCTTTTGACATATCCTGTCAATCATGAAATGCATGTTCTATATTAAAGTTTCAAAACAATATTCTTACGTAAAAGCTAGTTTTGAACCGTGTTTAGAGTTTTCCTTAGTGTTGTTGTGTATATAAAAAAGAGTTAAAGAGTAAATAAATACATAAACTCTAGTTAAAATAAGATATAGAGAGCAAACAAGCGCGCGCGCGCACACACACACATATATATATATATACCTGCATTCGCCAGAACAGGTCAGAGTTAACCTTAACTTTAAAACGATTGTTAAAGAAGTGAAGGCGGGCTTGCTCAACCTCGGCGAAGTCCTCTGGTGTACCGGCTTCAGGATCGAATTCCCATATTTGCCTCCCAACATAATTATTGGTACTGTACACATATGGGTTATTTCCTTTTTCGGCTATCTTTAGCTTCCACATATCTAGAGAATGTGGAAGACTACAAAGAGAGTTTACAGAATGAGCTAGGTGGCTTATACAAACCTTCATACACACATTGGCTTATATATATAGACCTTAAATATAGAATAAGAAAAGGACAATATGGAATTGTTGATAATCATTTATTTGTTATTTAACTGCCGTAATCAATTTGGGACAATATATAAGATTGTTAATACTATTACCAATGGTGTTAAATATGGGGACTAGTCATGTGTTAAACATAATCAGTAAATGATAATTAAAGATCCAACTGCACGAGACCCCATCTCGTTACATTTCTCGCTGTTTGGTTATACTTCACTTTCAGAGTAATTAATAAATATGTTTATTCAATTGCCATTTGAATTTCATTTTGGCAAAATTAAGATATGGTAAAGTTTTTACTCTTCATGAGTTTTAGTTCTCCTCCATACCTTTTTATCACTATCTTATAATCACTAAGCTAGATAAATCACCATAGCATATGAGATTTAGCGGACATTTCTCTGATTAAATTAACAATCTTATACGTACATATACATAATGCGCCATATTTAACAAAATTAGTAAATGGCAGGAGAAATATAATTGAAGTCATTAATTCCAACCGTTGTGGTGTTTGTGGACCCTCCCATACTGAAAAGTGCCAGCGTTAAATATCAATAATGCACCATCTGCCAACCTCAACTTTAATACTCGAAAGTACGTATCCAAAACTTTAGATTAATGGCCTCTTGACAGCTAATCAACATATATTGATACTCACCCATGCCCTACTCTTTCACCGAACAATATTAAATACATTGCCTACCACCCAATCAAAGCTCGACAAGATAGAATTTGTGTCCGACTCCAAATATTTTGTAATAATTTATGTGAGTAATGACATTGACTCAATGAACTATATCACGTTTCAAATTTAATACTTTAATTTTTAAATTTGTATTTGGGATACTCAAAAATTAAATAAGTCACAGTTAGTCAAACGTCAGTTAAATCTAATTGAATTGATCTGTTAAAAAGTCTAAAATACTCTTAATAGTTTTGGTCTGTTAAACTGGGATAATTAGTTCAATTCATATGATTATGAAACGGTTATTTTACCCCTAATTGAACAACTAATTTAACTAATGATTTGAGGGCAAAATTGACTTTTCAATTACATAAATAATAATTATAATTTTTTAATAATTAAATAAATATATTATAATTAATTGATTATTAATCATTAATTATTAATTATATTATTATTAATCATTAATTAATTAAACCCTAATATCAACAAACCCCACTCCTATCTCCGACCGCCGCTTGCTCCAGGCTCTGACCGCCTGCTCCCGTCTCCGACTGCCGCCGAGCTACGGGCCCAGATGGAGGGGCTTGACGACGCAAGCGAGGACGAGGCGAAGGCGGAGGGCCCGCACTTTGCTCTTGGGTTTCGACACAGATCCGGCGCCCTGCTCCTTGGTTTCGACTCAGATCCGACGACTTGCTCCTTGCGTTTCCGATCCCGCGCTCTCTGCAGATTTGGTGCTCCGCCTGCTAGAACGTGAGGAACGCGAGAATTGATGGAACGTGCTCCACCGCTCCTCGCCGGATCTGGGTTTCGACTCAGCGGAGGACGCCGACAAGGCCTACGACGCCACCGCGCTCAGCCTCTTCCCACGCCGAGAGATGGGGTCAGAGTTGCGGCCGGAGACCAGAAGCAGGCTGCTGGAGACGAGGAGCACGCAGGCCACAAAAGAAGAAGAAGGGTTTAATTAATTAATTAATGATAAATGATTAATAATTAATTAATGATAATATATTTATTTAATTATTAAACAATTATAATTATTATTTGTGTAATTGAAAAGTCAATTTTGCCCTCAAACCATTAGTTAAATTAGTTGTTCAATTAGGGGTAAAATACTCATTTCATAATCATATCAATTGAACCAATTAGACCAGTTTAATAGACCAAAATTATTGAGGGCGTTTCAGAATTTTTAACAGATCAATTCAGTTAGATTTAACAGACGTTGGGTTAAGTGTCGCTTATTTAATCTTTGGGTATCCCAAATGAAAGTTTGGAAGTTGGGGTATTAAATTTGAAACTGACATAGTTGGGTGTAGTCAACTGTCATTATCATCGTTTGTAATGAAATAAAATTGACATTATATTACTAATGTGTTGTAGTATTATATTTAGTATAATTCGATATGTATCATTGAGTGTGTCATCACTAATAGTAAAACTATGGATCAGTATGAATTACACTTGATGAGTCCCTGGTCAGTTAAGCTTCATCAGAAGCGACCAGTATGAGGGTGACTCTTTATGATCACGCTTTACTGATCATTGGTAATGGGATTACCGGAGTTAGTGTTGGAAATGTGCCCAAGCCCAATATACAGTTTAGGTTTAAATCTTCTGTCGGCGTTACAATAAATAAAACGACAATATATTATCATTCTGTTAAGATAATAGTTAAGTGTAATCTAATGTATATCATCGAGTTTGTTATCACTGATAGTAGAACTATACATCCTTAAGGATAACACTTAACGGGTCCCTGGTTAAGAAAGCTTCTCTGAAGCGACTAGTATGTGGAGGACTTTTGATGGCCACGCTTTACTGATTATTGGCAATTGGATTGCCGGAGTTAAATCATAGATATCATCTAGGAGATGATATTGGACGACTTGACCTGAGTATGTGGTATATATCTAGTCATGAGCAGGCTCAGTTGTCGTGGTATGACATGTATCCTAAGCATCGAGGGGTCTTTGTCACGACTGTGAAGTCATCAACTGATTTTGACATACACAAAACGATAGTCTGTAACTGGTTAGCCATAACGGATATAATTGGCTTAGGGAGGGACTGTACAAGGAGTGCAAAGGACAACCAAATGATTTGTCCCTCATGCGACGGTATGAGAATGGTGTCCGTTCAAGCCACTTGATGAGTTGGACTTAAGGGAAATGAATGCCCATGCTATTTATACTGGGTATTGTTCTAAATCATCTCGAAGATCAAGGAACAATGATTGGTTAGATAAGGATGACGGCTCTATGCCTTATGATCAATCTGGATATCTGTGACAAAGGGATAGTGTTATAGAAGACATAAGGTTAATTCGAATCGTCGATCATCATGTATGGTGGGTAATCATAATGTCTTATTAGAGACTGAAGGAATTAGATGGGTTCCATAAATTTAATTTCATGTAGTGGAAAAGAATCTAACCATGGAATTCGATAAACAAGATCTTATATGAAAAAATTTCAGCATATATTATGAACATTCAAATCTGAAAATTACCTTTTGGGAATCAATCAAACACAAATAATATGCGTTCTCTAGATAGTCCACACAAGCGCAACACCTAAACCAAGGTTTCTACACACAAGTTTACTAGTTTTGTGTGTAGAAGAATAGCAAAAACCCTAGCAATGGAGGAGAGAGGGAGGGTCGACTAGGAGAGAGAGAGGGAGCCGAAAAAGAGTTGTGATTAGAGTTATAATTATGGAAAAAATAAGATTTTATTTATCTTTATTTTTCACATAATTAAACCCTTACAAGAATCTTAATTAAACTTAAGCCCAATCTCAATTAACATCAAGAATGGGCTTGAAGCCCAATTAGCTAAAGTTAAATAAACTCATGCAATTTATTTTCTAATTAAATGATTTAGCTAAACCGGTCCAATCCCCTTAATCTGATTTCCTCAACCATCTGGTTATAAACCTAGGCCAGAAATCAGCCGAATCGTTTTCAATTTGACTAAATTGAAAGGCGGATTCTCCCAATTTCCATCGAATTCTGTTTTGCTATACACTGTACTTAAAGTGTGTGACCCTCTAGGTTCACGACTCGTTGGCAGACTGGTAAAATTACTATTTTACCCTTTCCATCATAAGTGCCCTCTAGCATGACATTATGATTACCCAACGTCCGTGATTATCGATGATTCGACTTAACCTGTTATCGTACATGTCCCTATCCTTTTATCATACCGATATCTAGATTGATCAATAGGCATAGAACCGTCATCCTAATTTATCAATCACTCTTTCTTGGTATCTGAGATGACTGAAAACTGATACTAAAGTATCACCTGCATGGCCATGCTAAAGTATCACCTGCATGGCCATGCTATTCCTTCATTCATACTCATCAAGTGACCTAAACGGATATCTTTCCCATACCGGAGTATGAGTGATAAATTCTTCAGCCGTCTTTCGAGTTCACTCATGTAATTCATAACCAAGTCAATCAGAGCCCTTATGGCTACCCTTTTACAGGTAACGTTAGACTAGGTCAAACTTAGAGATTCATTACATAGTGCACACATAGACTTCTTGGTCTTAGGACATAACGACAAGCTACGATCTGTGAGTATGCTCATGACAGTATCTATGCTGTATACTCACCATCGGGTCGTCCAATACTATCGTCCTGATGATATTTATGATATAACTCCCGCACTACTTTGCCATGATCAGTAGAGCGTGATCAGCAGGAGTTTGTCTCATACTGATCGCATCTTAAAGAAGCTTGACTGATCAGGGACACATCAAATGTAATTCTTTCTAATCTACAGTTCTACTATTAGTGATTATACACATAATGATGTAGATCAAATTACATTCAATATATTACTACAACACATTAGTAATATGATGTCATTTTATTAATTCGAAAAATGATAAAACATTATAATGTAGATTAACTTATTACATTGGACTAGGGCACAATCTTAACAATCTCCCACTTGCCCCTAGTTCCAATCTACTCCCATAGACTTCGCACTGTAGGGTTTTGGAGCGTTCAAGATCATCGAGATAGCGGAAGCATAAACAAAAGGAACTTCAAACCTTGTCCAAGAACATGAACCATTAAATCTCAAGGCAAAAACTATTCCACAAGAAATTTACCTTTTAGTCTTTGTTGAATAAAGAAAGAAGAACTATATGATCTTCTTCTCTAGAGCAAGTCCACACCAAGAGGATGATCCTTAAGATCCTTCACAAAGAGCCTACTAGAACTAATATGTGAAGAAAAAGAGAGCAAGAAGAGAGGAGAGAGGGAGGTGACCGACCACTAGAGAGAGAGTGTGAGGGAGTGAAATGATTTCTTTTGTTATTTCTCTACTTCATCAACTCATAAGCATGGGTCATTAAAGTAACAAATGATGTAAGCATGGGTTAAAGGCAAGTCATCACCTCATCCCCTTAAATCACTCTCCTCTTAATCAACAACACCAACTAAGCATGGTGTGTGTCCCCCACACTTGGACCCACCAAGGTGGCCGGCCATGTGGGCTTATTGGGCCTTAATTGGGCCCTTGTTGGGCCGGCTAGGTGACCTCATGGGCCGAGCCCAATGGGCTCGCCCATGTGGTCGCGTGTCGTGTCCAAAAGTTTTCCAACCCTTTTGTCGTTACTTATCAAACAAAATCCGACGCGACATCGACGAAAATCTCAGTCCGGCCCAAATAAGGCCCAAAAAAGCGCAAGTGGCCGTCCTCCTTCGTGGGTCCAAGGGTGGGGGCCACACACCATGCTTAGTTGGTGTTGTTGATTAAGAGGTGAGTGATTTAAGGGGTTTAGGTAATGACTTGCCTTTAACCCACGCTTTCATCATTTGTCACTTTAATGACCCATGCCTTATGTGTTGATAAGTAGACAAATGAAGAATTAATTCAAAAAAACTCTCACACCTGAATTCTGGGAACTAGTACCCGAGCCTGACAATGTCAATGTCATCGGGACAAAGTGGATATTCAAAAAAGAGTCTGACGAGCAAGGAAACATCATTCGAAACAAAGCAAAACTGGTGGCTCAAGGGTACACACAAGTAGAAGGAGTCGACTTTGAAGAAACTTTTGCTCCGGTAGCCAGACTAGAAGCCATACGACTTCTGCTCGGCATAGCATGCCACCTACAGTTCAAACTCTATCAGATGGATGTAAAGAGTGCCTTCCTTAATGGAAATCTCAACGAAGAAGTCTATGTGGCTCAACCAAAGGGATTCGAAGACCATGACTCTCCTCATCATGCCTACAAACTATAGAAAGCCCTCTACGGTCTCAAACAAGCTCCTCGAGCATGGTATGAACGTCTTACTCAATTCCTAGTTCAGAATGGCTATATTCGAGGGGGAGTAGACAAAACTCTCTTTGTGAAGAAGGAAGGAAGGGACATCATGATTGCTCAAATATATGTCGAAGACATTGTATTTGGAGGAAAGTCAGACAAGATGGTGGAACGTTTCGTCCAACATATGCAGTCTGAATTTGAGATGAGTATGGTCGGTGAGCTCACATACTTCCTAGGCTTCAAGATCAAACAGATGTCAGATGGAATATTTATCTCCCAAAGCAAATATGCAAAGAACATTGTCAAGAAGTTCGGGTTAGAAAAGACCTCACACTAGAGAACTCCTATTGCCACACATATCAAATGCACAAAGGACGAGATGGGAGAATCAGTTGATCAAAGCCTTTATTGAAGCATAATAGGAAGTCTTCTCTATCTAACAGCAAGTCGACCCGACATCGCTTACTCCGTGGGAGTCTGTGCTCGATATCAAGCCAATCCAAAAGTCAGTCACTTGGCTTATGCCAAAAGGATCATAAAATACATCTCGGGAACCTCTGAATTGGGTTTGCTAAATTCCTTTGATTCCTCTCCTACTCTTGTTGGATATTGTGATGCTGACTGGGCGGGAAGCACACCAGATCAAAGAAGTACCTCTGGAGGTTGTTTCTACCTAGGGAACAATCTTGTATCATGGTTAAGCAAAAAGCAAAGTTGTATTGCTTTATCTACGGCTGAGTCCGAATATATTGCAGCCGGAAGTAGCTGTACTCAACTTCTTTGGATGAAACAAATGTTGGCAGAGTATGGAGTCAAGCAAGAAGTCATGACTTTGTTCTATGACAACATCAGTGCTATCAATATCTCGAAAAACCCAGTGCAACATAGCAAGACAAAGCATATTGATATTAGACACCACTTTATTCGAGAGCTTGTAGAAGACAAGAAGATAAAGCTTGAGTACCTACCCACTGAGAAACAAGTCGCTGACATCTTTACAAAAGAATTAGATGCTAACAGGTTTGAAAGTCTGAGGTCATCCCTTGGACTTTGCTGTCTGGAATAACCAGAAGTCAAGAAAGAAGAGGGAGAGCTTTTAAGTGATTTTACTCTCTCTCTCTCTCTGTCAGGACCAACAAGGGTCCACAAAATCAAGCGGGCCCAAATTCCTTTGTCAAAAAGTCCAGATGAAATTTATTTGAAATTCAAAAGAGAAAAGGAATGATTGCATTCTGACGATCAACCAATCACCAATCACTCCTTTCAACTTCCACGCAGAAAAGGCTCTGCACCTCCTCCACCTTGCGAAACCGCTAGGGCACCATAAATCAAAAATCTGCAACTGTAAGATTTTGTTCTTCTCCTCTCAAGATCAAATCCGATCAAGGTTTCTGTCAAATGGTTGGTACCCGTAGTGGACGCATACCATCTACCTCCAAGATGCTACGAGCAAAAATGAGGGCAAAGGTGATTGCCAAGAAGTTGTCGGCCTCCAAATCAACAACAAACAAATATGGAGTGAAGATTCGTGAAAGAAATCTCCTTGGGGAAGGATCGGCGAAACCTCAGGATGCAACAATGGAGGCGATTACCTCCACTGTAGAGAAGGACAAATCTGCTAACCTAAAAGAGGAAGGCTCTCACACTTCGCAGACACCCCCACAAGGTACTTCTACTACCCCTTCTGTATTAAACCCCGTAGACAAAGAGGTGTCTGAAGAGGCTCAAGGAACTCTCGCCCCTGAGATCCATGAAACCGTCTGTGGAGATAAATCTAGCCCCCAAAAATCTGCACCCACTCCAGAGAAGTCCCCACCTACAGAAGTCTTGCGGTAAGCCGACAGCCCACCTGTAGCCCAGGACAGTGATCCAAGGATAAATGAAGATACTGAAGTCATCCCAGAAGTTGCTCAACCTGTAGAGAATATTGTCAGTATAGAAGAAGGAGATACAACAAAGACCATGAAAGAAGAAGCTGTACCTAAAAGGCTTAAGAGAAGGAAGCTACCAACAAGAAGGTTGGTCGATGAAGAAGAAGAACCCCAAGTACCAAGGAGATTAACCCCAAAAAGAAAAACAATAGAGAAAGGAGGAGCATCGGCTTCTAAACAACCAAAGAAGTCTAGAAGGAAGTCACAAACTTCTGTAGCAACCTCTGCTCCAGAAGAAGAGGAATCTGAAGAAGAAGACACCCGTATTATACTACCACGGGTCAAAAAGGAAATGGGAGGGCAGAAACTCCCCAAAAATGTTCCTAAAGCTCCTACGGATAATGTCTCATTCCACTCTGTAGACAACGTTGTTAAGTGGCAGTATGTATACCAACGCAATATCTATCCAGAGAGAGAGCTCTCCACAGAAGCTCAGGGGATAAACACAATTGTGGAACTTCTTCGAAGAGCATGCCTGACCAATACGGTCATAAACATCGGACCATTCTACCCAGCGTTAGTCAAAGAGTTTATTGTCAACCTCTCAAGTGAGTTTGATGATCCGGAAGATGCTGAGTACAGGAAAGTATTTGTTCGAGGGGAATGCTTCGAAATATCTGCCACAACTATCAATGCTTATCTAGGCAGAGAGGACCCAGAAGTCACTCCAGAAGTCCCGCACTTGAACAAAGTGGCGGTTGAGATCACTGGAGGACGGAAGAAGGTCTGGCCCTTCAAGGACACCATTGCTGCTGCTGAGCTTACTGCCAAATACTCAATTATGTACCGCATTGGCTGGGCAAATTGGGCGCCTTCCACTCACGGGTCAAGCATCAAAACCGAATTGGCTAAACTCATATACCAAATAGGTACGCAATCTTCTCTTCATTTTGGCTCATATGTCATTGAACATCTAGTCAAACATGCCAAATCATGCGCTGTCAACCTACCTATCGGGTTTCCATCGTTGATCACCGGTCTTCTTCTCCAACAATGTCCTCACATTGTTCGAGAGATGGATGTTCCGGGTAAGAAGCCACTGCCCCTTGCTATCAGCCTCAAGAACTTCGAAGGCAAGCATATGAGGGACCTCGCACCTCCTATGGCCAAAGCATTAGAAGCTGGTTCAAGCTCCCGACCTTCAGGACCACTTGGCACTAGGATGGAGGAAGAATTGGTGGAGATGATCAATGATCTGGAGAAGTCAATTGCCATGCTATCAACCCGCAAAGTCGCCTGTGAAGCTCTTCTCAATGACCTCCGCTCTGCACCTGCTGATGAAGATGATGTTGATGAATCTAATTCATTTTAAGTATTTCTCTGATTTACTCTGAAAACCTGTTCCAAACACACTCTTAAATCCTCAGGAAATGTCCGAGTTAATTTTCTGCACACTATGACACTTATTTTATTTGCTCATGTTTGAGCGGGATATTTTGCTCATGTTTGAGCTGACTTATTTGCTCATGTTTGAGCTGGTTTATACCCTGCTGTTAGTCGAATTTCATTGTATAATTGCCTTTGGAAATATTGTTAGACTAACAGGGGGAGATAGATAGGTTACGCCAGAAGTACGCCAGAAAGTCGCACCAGAAGCTGCGCACAGAAGTCGCGCCAGAAGCCGCTCCAGAAGATAAACCAGAAGCCGCACAAGAAGTCGCATCAGAAGTCACATACTTGCTGTGTGCGTAACTGCCTCAAGGTGACGATGTGCCTGAAATGTGTTTTAAGTCACATCACTTGTTGTGCGTAACTGCCATAAGATAACTCACTTGTTGTGCGTAACTGCCACAAGGTGACGATGTGCTTAAAAATGTGTTTGCCTAAAAAATTGCCAAAGGGGGAGATTGTTGCTACGTTTAAGTGTTGGAATAATTTTTTAGCGCAAATGTAAGAAGTCAGTACAACGAGTTACATGACATGTGGAGCAACTTGTTACGATCCAGATTAGGAAAGATCTGAAGCCTTCCTATTTCGAGGACGCTTGGAGCGAACGAAGAAATATGCCACGAAGACTTGGAGCGCAAGAGAGTGACGTCGACAAAGCCAGGCGACTTTCACGTCAGTAATAGGCGGCAACGACTTGCCTGATTTATTCAGGAAGTCCGAACAAGCAAGACGACTTCCAGCCTGTCAGGCGGCAACGACTTGCCTAATTTATTCAGGAAGTCTGAAACTTCCTGTTCCTAATCCGGGAAGGATTAGGAATGTGAGCTGCTATAAAAAGGCTTGGGCTTCCCATTAGCAGTCATCCGTTCTTGTTCTAAAATTGCAAGATTTCTCAGAGCTCTTAACCGTGCACCATTGGCGTGTTGAGAGGCTGATTATATTTGCTAGAACGGCATTTGCTCCGATCAAACATCAAGTCGTGAAGATTGAGTGTTTGGATCGGTTAGGGTTTTTGTTTGTGATTGAAGATTCACAACTCCGTCAAAGAAGACAACGACACCGAGCATAGGCTTGCTCGAAGGGTGGAATTGAGAGGATCTCAAAGACAGGGGGAGAGGCCCTTGGTCGAGGTTGTTCATGGTGAGATCTATAGTAGCTTAGGACAATAGCTTGTGTGATAGCTAGTTGGTGCTTGAAGTTGTACTATTGACTACCTTATAGTGAAAACCTTTCCACTGGCAAAGTTCCCCCAGACTTAGGTGCGGAGTCACCGAACTGGGTAATCATCTCTGGTGTCGTTATTATTATCTGTTTATTGTTTAGCTTACGGTTTACGTTTTAGGCAACTAGTCGATACACAAGTTACATCTTTCTGTTCGACTTCTTGACTCGGCTACGATTCAGAATTTCACGTAGTAACATAGATCAAATTACATTCGATATATTACTACAACACATTAGTAATATATGCCGATTTATTTATTCGGAAAGATGATAAAACATTACATCTGTAGATCACTTTTATATTGGACTGGGGCATAACTCTAACAATCTCCCACTTGCCCCTGGTTCCAATTGAAGTTCTTATCTACTCCCATAGACCCTGCATTTTTCTCATGCTGCGGCTGAGCTTTTGTCAAGTGATCAAGCATATTATCATCAGTCGAATAGTGTTTAATCTCCACATCACCTCTATATTTGATATCTCTCACGATGTGAAGCCTGCTGAGTATATGTTTGGATCTGTTGTGGAATCTGGGCTCTTGAGCAATAGCTACGGCACCTGTGTTGTCCCACAACAAG
Organism: Geranium rotundifolium; assembly: GCA_963920655.1. NCBI lineage: Eukaryota > Viridiplantae > Streptophyta > Magnoliopsida > Geraniales > Geraniaceae > Geranium > Geranium rotundifolium. Next base: position 25,747,119 of record OY987312.1, on the reverse strand, counting down.
CTTATCGGATCAGACGTTCCCGGCGTTGCATCTAGTCCGATTAAAAAGCTTCTAATCCATACGGCCTCTTTAGCTGCTTTTGTTGCAGCTATATACTCAGCCTCCATTGTAGAGTTGGCAATTTTGGCTTACATAAAGCTTATCCAGCTGAAAGCGCCACAACTCAACACAAAATATATCCTGACAGAATTTTGAAGTCATCTGGATATATGTAGCATCACTAGGAATGCATCCTTGGTCATCTGAATTTTGAAGTCATCAAGGGATCAAGCATCGATTTGTCCTTTGACTGCTAGTTCTCTATCTATATCCCCATACACTAGGAATGCATCCTTGGTCCTCCTCAAACATTTGAGTATGAACTTTGACTGCAATCTAGTGTAATTGGCCGGGGTTAGATTGGAATCTACTGGTATAGCTTAGTGTAAACGAGACTTCCAGTCTCGTGCACATCCTGGCATACATGATGGATCCCACAGCCGAAGTATAAAGGATGTTACTCATCCGGCTCAGCTTATCAGGAGTTCTAGGACTCTGTAGCGTGCTGAGCTTAATGCCATGGCGCATGGGTATGTATCATTTCTTAGAATCAAGCATTGAGAGTCTTCTCAACACTTTACCTATGTGCATGTTCTGACTTAGGCCCAAAATCCTTTTGGAATTATCTGTTGAGATCATGATGCCTACAATATATGTAGCATCACCTAATTCCTTCATCGATAAGTACTTCCCTAGCCAAGCTTTGGTGGCAAGGTCGGGATGTCATTCCCGATGAATAAATACCAAGAATACAATATTACTCCCACTCTCTTTCTTATGTACGCAAGGCTCACTTTTGTTTTTGATGAAGCCGAGTTCCCTTACAGCTTTATTAAAATGAAGGTTACAACTCCCTGAAGCTTGCTTCAATCCATAAATGGATCCTTGCAGCGTACATGTCTTTCCGGGATTCTTTGGATCTACAAAACCCACAGGTCGTGTGTTATACACACCCTCTAGTAAGTTTTAGCTAAGAAAGGGGTTTTGACATCCACCTGCCATAGTTATGGTTAAGAATAATCCGGATCAATCTGACCATTGCTACTGGTGAAAATGTGCCATCATAATACATGCATTGAATCTGACGATAACCTTTTACAACCATCCTAGCCTCATTGGTCTGAGGATTTCCACCCATGTCGGTCTTGATCCTATAGACCCACTCAAAACCGATGGGTTTTATCCCAGGGGTTTGATCAACCAAGCACCAGACTTGGTTGTCTTACATGGATTTCATTTCTTCATTCATGGCGTTCTGCCATTTTTCGGAGTCTGGACTGGTCAAAAGTTGTCTGAAGATTTCTGGATCATCATGGTCCACAATCATCAAGTCATTTCCCTTAGTGGCTGTGAAGCCATATCTGTCTGGAACATGACGAAATTTTTCAGACCTCCTTGGACCATCTGAAATTTCTGTAGGGACTGATTCTTCATTTACGACCATCTGAGGGTCCAGTACTTCTAGATCTTACATAGCAGGCTCCTGAATTGCTTCAGGCTGTTCCGTATCCTCTCGAATTTCTTCGAGATGCACGGGACTCCCACTAGCTATTTTGGAAATAAAATATTTCTCCAAAAATACCCCCCCTCGAGCAACAAAGACTTTGTACTCGCTGGATATATAGAAGTTGTATCTCTTAGTTTCTTAAGGATACCTTACGAAGACACATTTTCTCTTATTTGGATGCCTGCATCTCTGCTACCCAAATCTTTTTAGGAAAAACATACTACGATGTTTCCCTCACAATATATGACTATGGTCAATTTCTTATTTGGCTACTACGCAATGGCGCATGCATCCAAATAGAAATGACCATCTCATCCCGCTCCCATCCCAATGAATACTACGTGGAGGCGCACGCATCCACAGTAACAGGAGACGTAATGAGTGTCATGTGGTGTACCTTCTGTGACTCTAGTCCATCTCTTATTTGGCTACTACGCGGAGGCACACACATCCAAATAGAACTGATTACCTTATTCAGCTCACATCCCAATCAATACTACGCGGAGGCGCACGCATCCACAGTAATGGGAGACAGAATGACTGTCACAAGGTGTACTATCGTTGTCTTCATCGGAGCCCGATTCAAAATGAATGCGGCCGTTTCCAGAGTCAAGTATAAGTTGAACTCTCTTCTGGCCTGAGTACTCATAGGTCCACATACGTCGGAATGTATTAGACTTAACAAGTCACTCGCCTTTCACATAAACCTGTGAAAAGTGCCTTTGTCGTTTTGCCCATTAGGCGAAACTTGTGTCTTTCAGTTTGAGTGAATTAAAACGAACTTAAAAGTTCACACTTGTGAAGTGTAGAAATGCGTTTCTCGCTCATTAGGCAAGACTTGCATCTTTCAGTTTGAGTGAATTCAAACGGACTTAAAGTCCATACTTGTGAAGTGTTGAAATACATTTCTCGCCTATGTGCCTTAAATGACAATGCCAGATTATAACTTGGTTTAAATCATCAGATTTAAGCCTTTTCTTATTTACGTTATACCGATTAAGATTACCAACGTAAATATCTGATCCTGTAGACGTGGATACCCACTCTTCTTCACGTGATCCTTGTATTTGTTTACAATCTCTTATTCTTGTGTCCTGGCTCATTGCGGTGATAGAGACCTCCTCCATTTTGTCCTTTGTTTTCACAGCAGCTTTGGGAGCCGCTTGAACTTTTGGACGTTAGGGGTATCTGATCTGCCTTGCATGGTGCCTAGGAACCTTACCCTTACCCTGATCGACTTTCTTGAAGTTGGCCTTCTTGTTGACCATAAGGACCTCCTTGGTCTTGCCCTTAAGGTTCTTTTCAGCGGTCACAAGCATCCCATGAAGCTCTGTTAAGGACTTTTCCATGTCATGCATGTTGTAATTTACTATGAAATCACTATATGTATCTGGAAGTGACTGCAACATAAGATCTGCAGCCATCTCCACCTGATCATCAAAACCGAGTATGGTTAGATGTTCCCGAAGAAATTAAGTCTTCGTGACATGGGGACTAACAGAGCTCCATCGTTAAGTTTGCAGGAGTTAAGTTCTATGAAAGTGTCATATCTTTCCATACGAGCTTTCCCCTTGAACATTTCCTTGACCTCTGCCTTACAGGTATGAGGGTCATCTGAAACGTTCCTGAACTGCTTCTATAACTCTGACATCCAATTGCCCACCCTAATGCATGATACGTCGATTTGGTTACTAAGGAACTTTGATAAGTATCCTTAGTGCCCTAGCGGCGTTCAGCTGTGGCTCAACAGGAGGTTCCTTGGTAAGGATATGAAAGAGATCACCACGGGTTCCAAACGATTAATATCATGCAGCGGACTTTATGTAACCGTGGTGATCGTAAAAAGCTAAGATCTTAATGCCATTTGAACATGTTATAAACATAAATATAAATCTGATGTTTACCTCTTGTAATCGACAAAAACACAAGTGTAGTGTTCTCTCTATCAAGTCCACACAAGCACCACAACCGAAATGATTTTTCACTCAATATTTTGCTAGAAATTTTGAGAGAAAACAAGAGCAACAATGGAGGAAGAGAGGGAGCTGAAAATCAACAATGAGGGAGAGAGAAAGGAGGGAGAAGTTGCTGAAAAAATCAAGGATAAAATGAAAATAGATATTATGTGATTTTAATTTGAAATTAAATTGAATTTCAAAATAAAAATTGCATTATCTATCCTTTTATTCTTTCTTATTTGCATTTGTTTCCTCTCTTATCTTAAATCCCTAAAGGGGCTTTAAGCCCGTTTAACTAAAACTCAAATTAAACCCATTAACTTGAGTTCTAATTTCGGTTTAGTCAAAACGGCTCAATTTCCTCGAATTGATTTCTTCAACCGTCTGGTTAAAACCTTAGGCCAGAAAACTACTGAATTGTTCTCAATTCTCATCTATAATTGTTGTCATGTATCGTGCTTAATGCGTGTGACCCTCTACGCTCACGAATAATTGGCACACTGGTAAAATTACCATTTTACCCTTTCCATCATAAGTGGCCTCTAGCAAGACATTATGATTATCCAATATTCGTAATTATCGATTATTCGACTTAACCTGTTATCGTACATGTCACTGTCCTTTTATCAAAACGATATCCAGATTGATCAATAGATATAGAATGGTCATCCTAATTTATCAATCACTGTTTCTTGATATCTGAGATGACTGAAAAATGATACTAAGGTATCACCTGCATGGCCATGCTCTTTCTTCAGTCATACTCATCAAGTAGCCTAAACGGATATCTTTCTCATACCGAAGTATGAGTGATAAATCCCTCAGACGCCTTTCGAGTTCACTAGTGCAATAAATGCCAAAGCCAATCGAAGCCGTTATAGCTACATTTTACAGATAACGTTAGACTAGGTCAAACTCAGGTATTCGTTACATAGTGTACACAAAGACTCCTTGGTCTTAGGATATAATGACAAGTTACGATATGTGAGTATCTCATGACTGGATCTATGCAGCATACTCACAATCGGGTTGTCCGATATCATCGACCTGATGATATCTATGATATAACTCCGGCACATACTTTGCCATGATCAGTAGAGCGTGATCACAAGGAGTTAGTCTCATACTGATCGCTTCAGAAAGAAGCTTAGCTGATCAGGGACTCATCAAATGTAATTCTTTCTGATCTATAGATCTACTATTAGTGGTTACACACATATGACATAGATCAAATTACATTCGATATATTACTACAACACATTAGTAATATATGCCGATTTATTTATTCGGAAAGATGATAAAACATTACATCTGTAGATCACTTTTATATTGGACTGGGGCATAACTCTAACAGGATATACTACTTGCGTTCATGCTCGAGTACAAGCCTCAAGTTTCTATTCCAATCTGAGTAATTCATGCTCACGAGTCTGTCCTCAATCTGGACTTTTAGTGCGCTATTACTCCTTTGTGTTGTGTTTGCCTTTTAGTTCTACATAGTAAAATTAATTAAAATTCAAGTTGAAAATTTAGTTATAAAACACTTGTCTGATTCTAACATTAGAATCTGAACCAGGATCCTATCATACCTTCAATTGAAGTGAATGGAGGCTCAATGCTACAATTGAGAGCATGAAGGTATGAATACATCCATCTACAAGACCATGTAGTTCCTGGCTAGGGTCTGTACTTGTAAGTACGTGGCAGACCCTATACTGATACCCTAGGTCAGCCCTAGCTGGCAATCGTAGACAAGTCTACCAAGCTTGAACTATGGATAGAACAAATGAGGCTACTACGCGGAGGCGCACGCACCCACACAGAACTACCCATCTCATCCAGACCTTTTCTCTATGAATGTTACACGGAGGCGTACCGACATCAGGTCAAAGCTCTTTTGAGTGCCCAAACTTGGATGGTATCACGCTTGACTTGTAATTATTTGCGTTTAAGTGAATTATAAGAGTCTGATTGTATATCGACACAATCTTAATCTGGAATCATCAATTGCAAATTCATGCAAAGATGATCCCTTATCAAGTTACATGCAAGTCTGATTTTAATCTTTGCATGTGGGTGATAGCAAATCATACATGAACTTGTATATTTAAACTATCATACATTCATACATTCAAACATATAAATGTAACGATAAATATATGCATAGCTAAGCCCATCTTAAGTTCCTAAGAATCTAGCAATACTGATCCTAAAGACATGGTCTTCAAGATCCAAACTTGCTCCATTCTTGTGAACTCCCACTGGCTTCGAGCCTCCTCCAATCCGAGTCTCCTTCTTGACTTGCTTCTTGTGTCGGTCTTCGTGATTACAAATTTAAATAAATAAAATGAAATACAAATCACGACACGCAGTCCGTATTTACTACAACCCAAAATTAAGCAACACGCAGGTTGCAAAACCGAAATTAAAATGCAAATCTAGAGGGCTTAGCTAGCATCATGTGGAAAACATCATGTTATCAAAGATCATCTGTACACTCAACATGCTTATCAAACAAATAAATTTTCCAAATTTTATCTTTCTTAAGTGTGGAAAAATTCCGGTTTATCGAAATTGGACGGTTTAATTAATTAATTAAATTTTGAACCGGTTCTCGCTGGTTTCTCGAAACCGAACCAAATCTGAAAATTAAATTTTAGGGTTTCAAATTATTCTCGTGAACCAGCTGGTTCAGCTCGAATCTGGTCGAGCCGAACCGGCCCAACCGAGGTCGGCCGCGAAGCAACCACGGTGGCCCGCGAGGGCTGCCGAAGTCACTCGCAGGGCTGACTGTGGTCGACCATGGGAGCGACCATGGTAGCCCACTAGGGCTACCATGGTCGCCCCTACGTCAGACCTGGTCGCTCGCGTGGCTACAATGGTGGCCCGCGAGGGCTGCCATGGTCGCCGGCATGGGCAGACCGTGGTCGCCCGCGGCAGCGACCATGGTCGCCCGCGAGGGCTGCCATGGTCGCCCGTAGGCGACCCATCTCGGCCCTTGGTGCCGACCATGGTCTGCCCTAGGGCATTCCATGGTCCACCAAGGGTCTCGACCCTGGTCAGCCATGGCTCGACCATGGGTAACCCGAAACAAAAAAAAATATCTTCCACTTTTCCGAAAAATCAATTAAATCTAAATTTTTTTATTTCAATTTACATGCATGCTAAGGTGATGAACATATAAACTCAAAAAATTAGAATTAAACATGTTGAAAAACTTCATAACAACCATGCTCTAATACCACTGAAAGAGATCACCAATGGGTTCCATAGAAAAACTTCATAACAACCATGCCAATGTTTCTGTGATAACATGTTGGATGATGTGATGAGATGTACGATGCATTAGTAGCCCATTAGAATTTTATCGTTTTCACGGTTTGCACACCGTTAGTATTAGCGTGTAATTATTCTTTCGTCCGAGCCCTTAAAATGTAATTATTTTTTGTCTGGTCTACGAACCGAGTATTAATTGTAATTGCTACTCAAAGTCGAGAAGGATGGAAAATCGAGCACAATGACGGTCTTGGAGGAATTCCAAGAGCTAGTAGGAGCCCGAATGATAAAGACGAGAAGATGTGATGTCTCGTAGAATCTTAAGAACGAAAGAGATCACCAATGGGTTCCATTCGATAAATTTTATGCCTCGAAAGTCATGTAACCATGGTGATCGAGAAATACATAGATCTTAATGAAAATACAACATGCTATCAACCTTTTGAAATCTGAAAATACCTTTATGAATCGATGAAAACACAATATTAGTGTTACTCTATTATGTCCACACAAGCACCACAACCGAAATGGTTTTCTCTCACACTTTTGCTATGAATGTTCTTGAGAAGCTTTGACAAAAATGGTGGATGAAGAAGGAGAGAGGATTCGGTCAAGGGAGGGAGAAGAAGAGGGGAAGTGGTTGCCAATAGTTGGAGAAAAAGATGGAAGATATTTTGGAATTTTATTTTGAAATAAAATTGAATTTCAAATTAATAATTGCATATCTACCCTTCTTAAACTCCTATTTGCACTTCTTCCCCATTCATAACTTGAATCCCTAAATGGGCTTTAAGCCCGTTTAACTAAAACCCAAATTAAACCCATTAACTTGAGTTCTCATTTCGGTTTAAACAAAACGGTTCAATTTCCTCGAATTGATTTCTTCAACCGTCTGGTTAAAACCTTAGGCCAGTAAAACTACCGAATCGTTCTCAATTTTCATCCATAATTATTTTCATGTATCGTGCTTAATGCGTGTGACCCTCTAGGCTCACGAACAGTTGGCAGACAGGTAAAATTACTATTTTACCCTTTCCATCATAAGTGGTCTCTAGCAAGACATTATGATTACCCAATGTTCGTGATTATTGATTATTCGACTTAACCTATTATCGTACATGTCAATATCCTTTTATCAAACCGATATCCAGATTGATCAATAGGCATAGAATGGTCATCCTAATTTATCAATCACTGTTTCTTGATATCTGAGATAACTGAAAACTGATACTAAGGTATCACCTGCACGGCCGTGCTATTCCTTCAGTCATACTCATCAAGTGGCCTAAACGGATATCTTTCTCATACCGAAGTATGAGTGATAAATCCCTCAGACGCCTTTCGAGTTAGCTAGTGCAATAAATATCAAAGCCAATCGAAGCCGTTATAGCTACCCTTTTACTGATAACGTTAGACTAGGTCAAACTTAGGTATTCGTTACATAGTGTACACAAAGACTACTTGGTCTTAGAATATAATGACAAGCTACGATATGTGAGTATCTCATGACTGGATCTATGCAGCATACTCACAATCGGGTTGTCCGATATCATCGACCTGAGTATATCTATGAAGTAACTCCGGCACATACTTTGCCATGATCAGTAGAGCATGATCACAAGGAGTTGGTCTCATATTGATCGCTTTATAAAGAAACTTAGCTGATCAGGGACTCATCAAATGTAATTCCTTCTGATCTACAGTTCTACTATTAGTGGTTACCCACGTAATGATATAGATCAAATTATATTCGATATATTACTACAACACATTGGTAATATATGCCTATTTATTTATTCGGAAAGATGATAAAACATTACATCTGTAGATCACTTTTATATTGGAATGGGGCATAACTCTAACAAAGGATAGGATGGGCTATTGATGCATATTTAAACACTTTATGATGCTTGCTTGAATTATTAGATTATAATTGTATGCTTGCATGCTTAGCTTATGAGTTTATAAGCCATCACCTCACATGCAAAGATTAAAAACGATTTTAATTGTTTGCATGATTAAAGCGTTGTGAACCATCATCGCACGGGTTGTGCTAGATGAGTTCAATTTTGAAACGTGTTTGCACGGGTTGCAAATGACGACTTCAAAAGAAGATTGTGTATGATACAATTAGAAACATCACAACACGGGTTGTTAATGACGGGTTCGTAATTGTACCAAAATACTTTCGAATTATTAAACACAACCAAATCACAACATAATTTGAGTCATGTGAAATGCCACCAAAATTCACACCCATGTAGAAACATTCTCTCGGTGTCGTGCGCCTTAGCGGAGCATCGATAGAATGGGTTCTATATGGAATGGTCAACCTTGTGGGATTTCATGCGCCTTAGCGGAGCATCTCCACAAAACTGATGCATATGTGAAGGTTGGTTGACTAGACCACGATTCTTGGCCTGAGGTCGAGCTAGGGCATCAGAAGGGTAAATCGTGTGCTTTTGCACATACCCTGACCAAGAGTTACACGGGTTGTAATTGGATGGACGTCCTACCCAAATGGGTCAATTGGAGGGGTGCGCCTTAGCGTACTTCAATTGACAAATAAGGGATCTTGGTTTAAAGATTCTAAACCTTAGAATCGGATGGTTGGTGTTTAATTCGGATCTTCGTAAATTAATTCAACTATTCTGATTAAATTTACTTTCTTCGTGTAGAAATGGCTAGTAATATAACAAACTCGTCTAAGTTGTCATTGAGGGCTATACTTGATAAGTGTAAGCTCAATGGAACAAATTATTTGGACTGGGACAGAAATTTGCAACTAGTGTTAAAGTTGGAACGCAGGGAGTACGTCCTAGACAAGGCTATCCCGGTGAAGCGAGCTTCCAACGCAACGAGGGTCGTTAAGGATGCGTACCAGAAACACCTTAGCGACTCTATCGACGTTGCGTGTGTCATGTTGGCCTGCATGGACGCGGACCTCCAGAAGTAGTTTATGGAGCTATCCCATGATCCTTTTGCAATGTTTGCACATATCAAGGATATGTTCAAAGAGAAAGTACGTATAGAAAAATTTACTGTTCTCCGAGAACTAATTGCCTGCAAAATGTCAGCGGGTAGCTAAGTAGGTCCACATGTCCTACGAATTAAGGGACATCTCGATTATATAACTAGTCTCGGAATGACTATGGAGAAGGACATGGTTGCGGATTTTATTCTACAATCCCTTCCTCATGCATATGGTGGGTTCGTCATGAACTATTACATGCATGACATGGACAACACCGCATCAGAGTTGCACATCATGTCAGTGATTGCCGAGAAGAGCAAAAGGGGCAGTGTGCCAAAGGTGTTCTTATGGTGAAGAAGGTATCCGACTTCAAAGCTGGTGGTAATAAGGGTAAAGGCCTAATGCACCTGGCAGGGAAGAACAGACGACCTTTTATTCCTAAACCTTTCATGCCCATGAAGGGCAAGGGGAATGTAAAGGAGTCGGTCTGTTTCTACTGCCAAAAGCCTGGTCATTGGAAAAAGGACTGTCAACAGTTGAAGGAAGATTTGAAGAAGGGCGGTGGGGCCGCTACTTCGTCAGGTATTCCATTTGAGCTAAATCTTTCTACTATAAATGCTTGGGTACTAGGCACTGGAGCTGAGTCTCATGTCTGTGCGGATGTGCAGGTACTGCGTAGTAGAAGAGATGACGGGGAAAACAAGGTGGACCCAAGAGTTGGGAACAACGTGCGTGTTACCGCAACTGCTGTGGGTTCGGTTGATCTTGTTTTGCCCAGTGAGCTTGTAATAGAACTTCTTGAAGTGTTTTGCGTACCTGCTTTCAGCAGGAATATTGTATCAATATCCCTTCTTGAAAAATAAGGTTATTATTTTGATATTAAGAATAGGTTTCTTAATATTATGCGCAATAACATGTTTTATGGAAATGCTCACATAGTTGGAGGTTTATACGTATTAAATATGCAAAACTCGAGATCCAACATGCTCTATAATATTAATGCTAAGAGGTTTAAAGTTAATGATTTAGACCAAACTCTAATCTGGCATTGTCGTCTAGGTCACATAAATGAGAAACGCATCTCAGCGCTTCATAAGCGCGAACTTCTAAGTCAATTCGAATTCCAAACGATTGAAAGATGCAAGGCTTGTTTAATGGGCAAGATGACTAAAGCGCCCTTTACCGGTATAGGTGAAAGAACAGGTGATCTATTGGGTCTAATACATTCAGACGTATGTGGACCAATGAGTACACCAGCCAGAGGTGGTTTAGGCTACTTTATCACATTTACTGATGATTTCAGTAGATATGGTTATGTCTATCTCATGAAACATAAGTCCGAAGTCTTTGATAAATTCAAGGCACTCCGTTCTGATCAGGGTGGAGAATACTTATCCGAAGAGTTTCTTAGTCATCTTACAAAAAGTGGAATACTATCTCAGTGGACTCCGCCAGGAACACCGCAACTTAATGGTGTGTCCGAGCGAAGGAATCGTACATTGTTGGATATGGTTCGATCGATGTTAAGTCACACTGATCTCCCGATCTCCTTCTGGGGTTACGCTCTACAAACGGCCACGTTCATAATAAATAGGGCTCCGTCGAAAGCCGTGGAAGGGACATCATTCGAGAAATGGTACGGGAAGGAACCCGTTTTGTCCTTCCTAAAAATCTAGGGTTGCGAGGCTTTTGTAAAACGGCTGCTTGCAACCAACCTCGAACAAAGATCAGATAAGTGCACTTTCGTCGGATATCCAAAAGAAACAAAGAGATACTACTTCTACAAACCGAGCGAAAACAAAGTATTCGTCGCCCGAGGTGGGATATTCTTGGAAAAGGAATTTATTTCAAAGACAGTTTGTGGGAGGACTATTCATCTTGATGAAGTTATAGATGAGATAGTCGCTCAGGAACCACTGGACGACCCCTTAGAAGAAGTAGAGCCAGAAGTGGTCGTTGAGCAAGAACCAATAGCTACAATTAATGAGGACGGTCCAAGGCGGTCTGAAAGGACAAGTCATGCACCTATCAGAGACGGTTTCCTAGTAAGTGGAGGTGATGATTTGGTATTAGTGGACAATGATCCAACTACCTTTTGAAAGGCCATGGACGGAACCGAATGGCTGGAAGCCATGAGGGAAGAAATGCAATCCATGTTAGATAATTAAGTATGGGACTTGGTGGATCAAACCCCTGGCGTAAAAGTCATTGGGTGTAAATGGATCTTTAAAATAAAGATAGACATGGATGACAAACCTCAGACCTATAAAGCAAGACTGGTAGCAAAAGGTTATAGGCAAGTCCAAGGAATTGACTATGAGGAAACCTTTTCTCTAGTAGCTATGGTCAAATCTATTTGCATTCTACTTGTCGTAGTAGCTTATCATAATTATGAGATATGGCAAATGGATGTCAAAACCGCTTTCCTTTATGGGAGGTTAGCTGAGGACGTTTATATGTTCCAGCCTGAGGGTTTTGAGGATCCAAAGAATAAGGGAAAGATTTGCAAGTTGCTCAAATCAATTTATGGTTTGAAGCAAGCATCTCAGAGTTGAAATCAGCATTTTGATGAAGTAGTGAAACAGTTTGGATTCATGAAGAGCGATGATGAACCTTCCGTGTATAAAAAGGCAGATGGGAGTAAAGTAGTCTTTTTGGTGCTCTATGTCGATGATATATTGCTCATTGGAAACGACGTCCCTGCCTTGCTCTTAACAAAGACTTTGTTAGGTGAGTGTTTCACAATGAAGGACTTAGGCCATGCTTATTACATCTTGGGGATCAAGATATATAGAGATCGTGCCAAGCGGGTCTTGGGCTTAAGTCAAAGCACCTACATAGACAAAGTGTTGAGAAGATTCTCAATGCAAGTTTCAAAGAAAGGATTGCTGCCCATGCGTCCTGGCATAAAGCTTAGTAAGAAACAGTGTGCTGAGACACCGAAAGAGCTAAAAAGAATGAATGAGATCCCATATGCTTCGGTTATAGGGTGCATACTGTATGCCACGATATGTACGAGACCGGATGTCTCGTTTTCCCTAAGCTGTATCAGTAGACATGAATCCAAACCCGGTGAGGAAGACTGGATTGCAGTCAAGGCAATTCTCAAATATTTGGGAAAAACCAAAGACGCTTTTCTTGTATACGGGGGAAGAAATGATGATGATCTAGTCGTCAAAGGATATATCGACGCTAGTTTCAAGACAGACCCTGATGACTTTAATAGTCAGTTGGGATATGTGTTTACGTTGAACGGTGGAGCATTCAGCTGGAAAAGCAAGAAGCAGGACACCATTGCTGACTCTACGACATAAGCTGAGTATATTGTTGCATCGGAAGCAGCAAATGAGGCTGTATGGATCAGGAGTTTCATGGCTGGGTTAGGTGTAATTCAAAACCCATCTAACCTAGTAGACTTATATTGTGACAACACCGGGGCCATTGCGCAAGCTAAGGAAACCAGGGCACATGACAGATCCAAACATGTACTCAGGAAGTATCACATCATCCGCGAGATAGTTGCTAGAGGTGACGTGAAGATCCAATACGTTGCATCTGATGATAACACAGCCGGCCCCCTTGACCAAGGCTCTTCCTCAAGCGAAACATGACAAATATGTTAAGTCAATGGGGATAGACTGGGACTTAGATTGGAACTAGGGGCAAGTGGGAGATTGATAGCATTTTTGTGCCCTAGTCCAATTGCTAGTAGTCTATAAATGTCTATGTATATTTATCATGGTTTGTAATAAATAAAGTGGCTTTGTATTACTTATGTGTTGAAGTAATATGTTAAGCATGATCTTATTTATGACCACTAAAGTAGTAGAACCATAAATCTGTACAGATTACACTTAACGAGTCCCTGGTCAATATACGCTTCAATTGAAGTGACCAGTATGAGGATGGTTCTCAATGATGTAGTTATGCTTATCCTAGGGATGTGGGATCCTGGAATCATATTATAGATATCATGAGGTGATTGATATCAGACGACCCGCTTTGAATAGTGTTTCATAGATTAAGCCATGAACATATTCACATGTGATAGCTTGTCACGATATCCTTAGACCAAGGAGTCTTTGTGATCGCTAGGCGGTCGACATACAGCTTTAACTTGCGCCTAACGCTTTTCGTAACAGGATTGCAATAATGGGCATGATTGGGTGGCAGAACGGATTGCATGAGTGACACGAAAGACGGCTAAGGGATTTATCCCTCGTACTACGGTATGGGAAAGATATCCGTTAAGGCCGCTTTATCGAGAGTGACTAAGAGAAAGAGCATGGCCATGCAAGTGATACGGGTTATTAGTTCTCAACCATCTCACATATCAAGTAACAATGATTGATTAAAAGAGGATGACGACTCTATGCCTTGTGATCAATCGGAATGTCTAGAGATAATAGGATAGTGACTTGTACGCACAAGGCTAAATCGAATCATCGATCATCATGTACCTTGGGTAATCAAAATGTCTTACTAGAGACCTCTTATGATGGATCGGGCAAGAGAGATCTCTTGCGCCGATCTGCCATAGGTGGCATGAGCCGGGAGGGTCACACACGTACAAGATGGATAACTTCTGACAAGGAAACCTTAATGTTACTTGAGGAGCAATACATGTACAAAACTGAAGGTTTTGGACCATGGGTTTGGTTTAAGAGAATAATTAGCGAATCGAGAAAAATGAGATTTTCGTTGATGTCGCGTCAGACTTTGTTTGATAAGTAACGACAAAAAGGGTCGGATAACTTTTGGACACGACACGCGACCACATGGGCGAGCTCATTGGGCTTGGCCCATAAGGTCACCTAGCCGGCCCAACAAGGGCCCAAATAAGGCCCAATAAGCCCAAGTGGCCGGCCACCTTGGTGGGTCTAAGGGTGGGGGTCACACACCATGCTTAGTTGCTGTTGTTGATTAAGAGGTGAGTGATTTAAGGGGTTTAGGTAATGACTTGCCTTTAACCCATGCTTTCATCATTTGTCACTTTAATGACCCATGCCTTATGTGTTGATGAAGTAGACAAATGAAGAATTAATTCAAAAAAACATTCACACTCTCTTTCTCTCTCTCTTGTGGCCGGCCAAGACTCTCTCTCCTCTCTTCTTGCTCTTTTGTTCTTCACATATTAGTTCTAGTAGGCTCCTTGTGAAAGATCTTAAGGATCATCCTCTTGGTGTGGACTTGCTCTAGAGAAGAAGATCAAATAGTTCTTCTTTCTTAATTCAACAAAGACTAAAAGGTAAATTTCTTGTGTAATAGCTTTTGCCTTGAGATTTAATGGTTCATGTTCTTGGACAAGTTTTGGAGTTTCTTTTGTTTATGCTTTCGCTATCTCGATGATCTTGAATGCTCTAAAACCCTACACATGGCTCCTCCTCCCTCTCTCCATCACTTTTGCTCTACACACCAAATTCTTGTAGATTTGCGTGTGTATGAATCTCTAGCAATAACTGCGTGGCTTTGATTCCTCGGAAAGGATATGTAGGCGATTTTGAAGAGGTTCAAGCCCATTATTTCCATCTCTTGGTGATTCTTGGTGTGTCCTTGGTGGTTCAAGTGTCAACCGGAAAAACTGTCCAGATTTTCCAGTTCCGACGATCGAAATGGCGTGAGCCATAGACGCTTCGTCCGAGCTCTGATCGACCTGAAACCGGCAGAATTGGAAAGATAATTCAATGGGCTACAACGTTTGCGAAATATTATTTTTCCAAAAGAGCAACGTTTTGGGTGCTACATGGCCGGGGAGAGGGCTGTTCTGCATAATCTATTTCTGGACAGTTTCGAGGTATAACCCAAAAACTCGATTTCCTAAGGATCTAACATGGTAATCTGCTATGAACGTGTTTTGGATGCCCCGGAACCCAACAGTAAGATGTGTAATTATTTACTTAAAATTCAAAATCAGATTTTTTCGTTTAATCACACAATAATTACACAATATTTTCCTTCCCCTTTTAGCTCAAAATTTCGGCAATCTCTCCCCCTAACCCCTCTCTCATTGCCGACCCTCTTCATCATTCCTCCATAGCTTTTTTGTTCAATTCTTCTCATATCCATTAGCAAGTGTGTGAGAGAAAACGAACTGTGGTTGTCGTGCTTGTGTGGACTCGATAGAGAAACACTACTTTGTTTTAATCGATTAAGAAGGTAAATTTTCAGATTGTAAAAGTTTTATAACATGCTGAATTTCTCATTAAGATTCAAGTTAATATTTGATTTCCATGGTTCAATTACGCTCCGCTGCATGAAATTATTGTATGGAACCCATGACAATCCCTTTAAATTTTTAAATATAATATGGCGGATTGTGCCTTTTTAAGATTTTGGTTGTATATATTTTGCGATGGGATTCGTCGTAGTTTACATGTATTATATTTATACTCGACATGCGAGCCGTTGATATATTTTGTAAATGCACTTCTCGGAGATGGCACGTTGGGAGTCTTGGAGTTGAGATTGAGTCGTGGAGACGTCAAGGAGCCAGTGGGAGCATCGCCAAGGATAAAGAAGACTTGTATAGTTGTAATCTTCACCCTGGGGGTGTTACCCCGATCTTTATGGACTGGCCCCATAAAGATCAAACCAAGAGATGGGCTTAAGCTATACATGTTTATATTGTGCTTTTTAGAATTGCATGATTAGTAATGTATGTTTATTTTATATACATGAGAGCATGACAAGTTTAAAAGTACATATGTTTTGCATGTCCAAAATTGGTTAAATTGTAGGAACTTTAGGGCTATCAAGAACTCATATGGCAGCGGAAGCAAAATATATAAACCCCAAGAACTGCCCAAGAACATCAAACCATTAAATCCCACGGCAAAACCAAAATCACAAGTTTACCTTCGGTTTGAAGAACGCTTCAGATTTTCAACTCTAGCCAAGTCCACACGGATAGGATGATCCCTTGAGGATCCTACACTCCCCTACTTTACTAGAATAGAAGAATGAGCAAGAGAGAGCAAGAGGATGGGAGGAGGAGGTCTCATCCAAGCTCTCCTCCGACGCGACATCAACGAAAGACTTAGTCTTTCTCGGTTCGCGTGTCGCATCCAATTAAACATATCCATGGCCAAAAACGTCCAGTTTTGCCCATGCCTCTCTCTCGAGTATCGCTGACCTTTCCTTGTCTCTCATAATCCATATCCTATGTGTGTGACCCTCTAGGCTCATGCCGACGTCGGCGGATCGGCGTAAAATTTCATTTTAGCCGATCCATCATAAGTGGCCTCTAGTAAGACGTTATGATTGCCCAACGCGCATGATGATCGATGATTTGATTCAACCTCATGTAGTACATGTCGCTATCCCTTTATCGCCCGGTATCTAGATTTATCATAAGGCATAGAGAGGTCACCCTTATTTAATCAATCTCTGTTTCTCGATCTGTGAAATTACTGAATACTGATACCCCGTATTGTTGGCATGGCCATGCTCTCCCTTTAGTTAATCTCTATCGAGTGGCCTAAACAAATAACTATCTCATACCGTACTATGAGGGATAAATCCCTTAGCTGCCTTTCGTATCACTCATACAATCTGTCCCCGTGTCAATCTTGTCCGTTATGGTAGTCTTGTTACGGACAAGGTTAGGAGCAAGGCAAACCCGATTCTTTACTGTATAGCGATCACAAAGACTCCTTGTTCTAAGGATACTCCGACAAGCTACACCAATTAAATGTGTTCATGACTTTATCTATGCAACACCATTCAGTGCAGGTCGTCCAATATCACTCACCCTAGTGATATCTATGATCTTATTCCGTGAACCCTCCCAATGGTAAATAGAACTATACCATAAAGAATCATCCTCATACTTGGTCGCTTCACTGAAGCATATTTGACAAGGGACTCGTTAAGTGTGATCCGTACAGATATATAGTTCTACTACTTTGGTGGTCATATATTAGATCAGACTTAACCTATTACTTCAACACATAAGTAATATAATGCCGATTTTATATATTACAAACGATGATTAATATATATAGACATTTACAGACTAATACAATTGGACTAGGGTACAAAAGACCTTACAATCTCCCACTTGCCCCTAGTTCCAATCTAAGCCCCAGTCTATACCCATTGACCTCACATGCTTTTCGTGCTTAGGTTGAGGAAGAGCCTTGGTCAAACAGTCTACTGTGTTATCATTTGTTTCAACATATTGGATCACTCGCGTTTGGCATTACGCCTAATCCAGTTAGGAAGCTCTTGATTCATACAACCTCCTTCGCTGCTTCTGAGGCAGCGATGTACTCAGATTCCGTTGTAGAGTCAGCGGTGGAATCCTGCTTCTTGCTCTTCCAGCTAAAAGCTCCTTTATTCAATATGAACACATATCCAGACTGACTTTTATAGTCATCCGAATCCGTCTGGAAACTAGCGTCAACAAAACCTTTGACGACTAGTTCATCATCTTCTCTTCCCCCATAAACAAGAAAAGCGTCCTTGGTTATCCTCAAGTATTTGAGGATTTCCTTGACCGCAAACCAATACTGCTCAACTTAGGGAAAACGAGATGTCCGGTCTCGTACATATCATGGCATACATGATGGATCCTCTAGCCGAGGCGTATGGAATTCCACTCATTCTTTTCAGCTCATCAGTCGTCACCGGACGCTGAGTCTTGCTTAGTCTTATGCCATGACGGGTGGGTAAGAATCCTTTCTTGGCATGAAGCATTAAGAGACTTCTCAACACTTTACCTATATAGGTGCTCTAACTTAAACCCAAGACCCGCTTGGTGCGATCTCTCCATATCTTAATACCCAAGATGTCAGAGGCTTTGCCTAAGTCTTTCATTGCGAAACACTCGCCTAACCAAGCCTTTGTTGAGTGCAAGGTAGGGATGTCGTTTCCAATGAGTAATATGTCGTTGACATATAGAACCAAAAAGACTATCTTTCTCCCATCCTCCCTTTTGTAAACGCAAGGTTCATCATTGTTCTTGATAAAGCCGAACTGTTTCACAGCTTGATCAAAACGTTGATTCCAACTCTTTGAAATGGACTTGAGCAACTTACAAATCTTTTCCTTATTCTTTGGATCTACAAAACCTTCATGTTGCGTTATATAAACGTCCTCATTTAAGTTCCCATTAAGGAAGGTGGTTTCGACATCAATCTGCCATAATATGATGTGATGACAAGAAGAATTCAGATAGATTTGACCATAGCCAGTAGAGAAAAGGTTTCCTCATAGTCAATTCCTTGTATTTGTCTATAACCTTTTGCTACCAGACATACTTTATAGGTCTGTGGATTGCCATCCATGTGTTTCTTCTTTTTAAGATCCATTTACAACCAATGGTTTTAACACCAGCGATTGGATCAATCAAGCTCCATACTTGATTATTGTACATGAATTGCATTTCCTCCTTCATGGCTCCCCGCCATTTCTCGGAGTCTGTACTATCCACGTCTTCTCGAAAGGTGGTGGGTTCATTATCTTGATCCACCAATACCAGCTCATCAACTTAAGTTACACAGAATCCGTATCTCACAGGTGGATGACTGGTGTTTTCAGGTGCTTCCTAAGAAGCTACATCCTCTGGAATTTCATCCAGATCCATAGTTCTCCCACTATCTGTTTTGGAAATGAACTCCTTTTCCAAAAACACCCCACCTCGAGCAACGAAAACTTTGTTCTCGCTCGTTTTGTAGAAATAGTATCCCCTTGTTTCTTTGGGTAACCAACGAAGACACATTTGTCTGATTTTGGTTCGAGTTTGTTTGAGAGCATACGCTTCACAAAAGCCTCGCAACCCCAAATCTTGAGGAAGGACAAAACGGGCTTCTTCCCGTACCATTGCTTAAAAGGTGTCCCTTCCATTGTCTTCGTTGGAGCCCTATTCAATATGAATGCGGCAGTTTCAAGAGCATAACCCTAGAAGGATATTGGCAAATCAGCGTGACTCATCATGAATCGAACCATATCTAACAATGTTCGATTCCTTCGCTCGAAAACTCCATTTAATTGAGGTGTTCCTGGCAGAGTCCACTCTAATAATATCCCACTTTCCACAAGATGATCGAGAAACTCTTGGGGTAAGCATTCTCCACCTCGATCCGAACGAAGTCCTTTTATACTTTTCCCAAGCTGGTTCTGCACTTCAGTCTTGAACTCTTTGAATTTATCAAAAGCATCAGACTTATGTCTCATTAAATAGACATACATCGACCGGCAGCGAAGCCGGGTCCTTGCGATTAGATCGAAGGACCAATTCCCGATTTTCATGGGGAAAACGGGGGATTCTCGGTTTAGGATTTCGAGATTGGGACTTTCGAGTGCCAAGTGAGAATGATACACTAAAATCCTAAACATTAAAATTTGATATCATGTGATTGATAACATGCATTGTGTGACAACATATATGTTTGATAACATGATATGATTGCAACATGCGTAAGTTAGATCACATGATGTATAGCTAAAGCCCATCAAGACAAGACCGTTTATATTGCATTTGATTTGTAAATATAAAATGGCGGTTTGTGCCATCTTAAGATTAGGGTTGTATATTTTGGGACAAGATGTTAGGTTTGTGCCCTAGTACAAAATAATTCCTCAATCTATATTGTAACGGACATTATTATTCTACATAATAAAAGGCATAATATTACTAATGTGTTGTAGTAATATATCTAATGTGATTTGATCTATGTCATAATGTGTGTAATCACTTATAGTAGAACCATAGATCAGAAAGAGTTGCATTCGATAGAGTCCCTGATCAGCTAAGCTTTTTCTGAAGCGATCAGTATAAGACTAACTCCTTGTGATCACGCTCTACTGATCATGGCAAAGATGTGCCGGAGTTATATCACAGATATCATCAGGTCGATGATATCGGACAACCCGATTGTGAGTATGCTGCATAGATCCAGTCATGAGATACTCACATATCGTAACTTGTCATTATATCCTAAGACCAAGGAGTCTTTGTGTACACTATGTAACAAATACCTAAGTTTGACCTAGTCTAACGTTATCTGTAAAAGGGTAGCTATAACGGCTTCGATTGGCTTTGGCATTTATTGCACTAGTGAACTCGAAAGGCGTCTGAGGGATTTATCACTCATACTTCGGTATGAGAAAGATATCCGTTTAGGCCACTTGATGAGTATGACTGAAGAAATAGCATGGCCATGCAGGTGATACTTTAGTATCAGTTTTCAGTCATCTCAGATATCAAGAAACAGTGATTGATAAATTAGGATGACCGTTCTATGCCTATTGATCAATCTGGATATCGGTTTGATAAAAGGATAGTGAAATGTACGATAACAGGTTAAGTCGAATAATCGATAATCACGAATATTGAATAATCATAATGTCTTGCTAGAGGCCACTTATGATGGAAAGGGTAAAATGGTAATTTTACCAGTCTGACAATTATTCGTGAGCCTAGAGGGTCACACGCATTAAGTACAATACATGACAATAATTATGGATGAGAGTTGAGAACAATTCGGTAGTTTTCTGGCCTAAGGTTTTAATCAGACGGTTGAAGAAATCAATTCGAGGAAATTGAGCCGTTTTGACTAAACCGAAATTAGAACTCAAGTTAATGGGTTTAATTTGGGTTTTAGTTAAATGGGCTTAAAGCCCATTTAGGGTTTAAGATAAGAGAGGGGTTAAATGCAAATAAGAAGGATTAAAAGGATGGATAATGCAATTTTTATTTTGAAATTCAATTTAATTTCAAATTAAAAATCGCATAATCATTATTTATCTTATCCTTTTGATTTTTTCAGCAACTAACTCCCACTTTCTCTCCCTCACCTTGCCGAAATCTCTCCTCTCTCTACCTCCATTATTGATCAAGTTTTCTTTAGAATTTTCTAGCAAAAATTAGAGAGAAAAAACCATTTCGGTTGTGTGCTTGTGTGGACTTGATAGAGAGGACACTACGCTTGTATTCTTGTCGATTTCAAGAGGTAAATATCAGATTTTAATTATGTTTATAACATGTTCAAATCGCATTAAGATCAAGTTTTTACGATCACCACGGTTACATATTGTCCGCTGCATGATTTTCAATCTTTAGAACCCGTGGTGATCTCTTTCAGTGGTATCAGAGCATGGTTATTATGTTTATTTGGATATGTTTAAATCTGATTTTTTTTATGTTTATATGTGTTCTTCATCATTAGCATGCATGTAAATCAAAATTTTTTTTCAGATTTGATTGATTTTGGAAATTGGAAAATTAATTATTTCTTTTGGGTTTTTCGGGGTTAGCCATGGCTTAGCCATGGCCGACCAGGTCGAATCCCGTGGTGGACCATGGAATGCCCTAGGGCAGACCATGGTCAGCACCATGGGCCAACGAGGGTCGCCCACGGGCGACCATGGCAGCCCTCGCGAGCGACCATGGTCGCTGCCGCGGGCGACACGGTCTGCCCTTGCGGGCGACCATGGCAGCCTGTGAGGGCTACCATGGTTGCCTCGCGGGCGACCAGGGTCTGCCCTAGGGGCGACCATAGCTGCCCTCGCGGGCTACCATGGTCGTTCCCGTGGCCGACCACGGTCAGCCCCGCGGGCGACCTCGGCAGCCCTCACGGGCCACCGTGGTTGCCTCCGCGGGCGACCTTCGGTTCAGCCGGTTCGGCTCGACCAGATTCGTGCGAACCGGTTGGATCGCAAGGATATTTGGAAACCCTAATAAAATTTAATTTTCAGATTTGGTTCGGTTTCGATAAACCAGCGAGAACCGGTCCAAAATTAAATTAATCGATTAAACCGTCCGGTTTCGATAAACCGGAATTTTTCCACACTTAAGAATGATAAAATTTGGAAAAATTATTTGTTTGATCAGCATGATGTTTGATAACATGATCTTTGATAACATGATGTTTTCCACATGATGCTAGCTAAGCCCATTAGATTTGCATTTTAATTTCGGTTTTGCAACCTGCGTGTTGCTTAATTTTGGGTTGTAGTAAATACGGCCTGCGTGTCGTGATTTGTATTTTATTTAATTTATTTTAATATGTAATCACGAAGACCGACACAATAATCAAGGCAAGAAGGAGACTCGGATTGGAGGAGGCTCGAAGCCAGTGGGAGTCCAAAAGAATGGAGCAAGTTTGGATCTTGAAGACCTTGTCTTTAGGATCGGTTTTGCTAGATTCTTAGGACCTTTAGATGGGCTTAGCTATGCATATTTTATTGTTACATTTGTATATTTGAATGTATGAATGTATGATAGTTTAAATATACAAGTTTATGTATGATTTGCTATCACCCACATGCAAAGATTAAAATCAGAATTTAATCAGACTCGCATGTAACCTGCTAAGGGATCATCTTTGCATGAATTTGCAATTGATGATTCCAGATTAAGATTGTATCGATATACAATCAGACTCTTCTAATTCACTTAAACGCAAATAATTACAAGTCAAGCGTGATACCATCCAAGTTTGGGCACTCAAAAGGGCTTTGACCCTATGGATGTTGGTACGCCTCCGCGTAACATTCATAGAGAAGAAGTCTGGATGAGATGGGTAGTTTTGTGTGGGTGCGTGCGCCTCCGTGTAGTAGTCACATTAGTTCTATCCATAGTTCAATCTTGGTAGACTTTTCTACGATTGTCAGCTAGGGCTGACCTAGGGTATCAGTATAGGGTATGCCACGTACTAACAAGTACAGACCCTAGCCAGGAACTACATGGTCTTGTAGATGGATTTACTCCTACCTTGATGCACTCAATTGGAGCAGTGAGCCTCCGTTCACTTTAATTGAGAGTATGATGGGATCCTGGTTCAGATTCTAAAGCTAGAATCAGAAAGTGTTTTATAGTTAAATCTCCAACTTCAATTTTAATTAATACTAATTAAAAGTTGTTTACTGTGTAGATATAATATGGCAAACACGAATCACTCTGGTAGCGCGCTTAGGTCACTAATCGAGAATGATAAGCTTAACGGCGTAAACTTTCTCGATTGGGACCGGAATTTGAGACTCGTTCTCAAGCATGAACGTAAGGATTATATCCTTACCTAGGAACAAGCACCTACTGAACCAGCACTGAACACCTCAAGGGCGCTAAGGGATACCTACCAGAAATTCCTTAGCGACCGGATTGACGTGCAGTGCATCATGATGGGCAGTATGGTGCCGGACTTGCAGCAACAGTTCTTGGACATTTCCGACGATCCCAAAGCCTGTATGGTTGAGATCGAGAAAATGTTCAAAGAGAAAGCGCGTGTCGAAAGATACGACACCTTCGTTGAACTGATGTCATGCAAGCTAAAGGCTGGAGCTCCTGTATGTCCTCATGTCCTTAAGATGAAACATCTTTTGGAACATTTGACCAGGCTAGGTCATCCTGTGGACAAGGAAATGTCTGCAGACTTTGTTCTGCATTCACTTCCAGAAGCATATCGTGAATTCGTTGGAAATTACAATATGCATGACATGAACAAAACCGTGTCAGAGCTTCATGGTATGCTTGTGACTGCTGAAAAGAATCTCAAGGGGAAAACCAAGGAGGTTCTTATGGTCAACAAGCAAGTGAGCTTCAAGAA
Organism: Geranium rotundifolium; assembly: GCA_963920655.1. NCBI lineage: Eukaryota > Viridiplantae > Streptophyta > Magnoliopsida > Geraniales > Geraniaceae > Geranium > Geranium rotundifolium. The sequence continues at coordinate 25,722,816 of OY987312.1, read as the reverse complement.
AGCCGGCCTGGGCAAGGGTAAGGCTCCTATGCACCTAGTAGGGAAGATTCGACAACCTAAGGGTCCAGCAGCTCCAAAGGCTGTTGAGAATCCTAAGAAGGATGTCGTCTGCTTCTATTGCCAAAGACTGGGGCACTAGAAGAAGGATTGCAAGAAACACAAGTTGTTTCTTAAGAAGAGTGGAGCTTCCACGTCTTCAGGATCAGGTATATTTGTTATTGAGCTCAATCTCGGTTTATCTACTTCAGATTCTTGGGTACTTGATACCGCTGCAGAATCTCACATTTGTGTTAATGTGCAGGCTCTGGGAAGTAGAAGAGAAGTGAGCAAGGGCGAGGCGGACCTACGAGTTGGCGATGGCAATCAAGTCTCGACAACTGCTGTAGGAGATATTAGTCTCAGTTTGCCCAGTGGGCTAGTTTTATTTTTAAGTAATGTTCATTGTGTACCTGCGTTTCGCTGAAATATTATTTCAATTTCCTTGCTCGACAAGGAAGGATATCATTTTACAATTGATAATGGATTTTTTAGTATTTTAAAGAAAAACATGTTTTATTGCAATGCTTCATTAGTTGGTGGTTTATATATTCTTAATATTCAAAACACTGACACTAGCTCGGTTTATAATATCAGTAACAAAAGGGTTAAATCAGATGATTTAAACCAGACTGTGATATGGCACTGCCGCTTAGGCCATATTCGCCAGAAACGCATCTCAACTCTTCACAAGTGTGGGCTTCTAAGTCCGTTTGAATTCACTTCAATTGAGAGATGCGAGTCATGCCTTATGGGAAAAATGACAAAAGCACCTTTTGCCGGTTTAGGTGAAAGGGCGAGTGACTTACTAGGCCTCATACATTCCGATGTTTGTGGGCCCATGAGCACTCAGGCCAGAAGAGGTTTTCACTACTTCGTTATATTCACTGATGACTTCAGTAGATATGGGTATGTTTATCTTATGAGACATAAGTCGGAAACCTTTGACAAGTTCAAAGAGTTCCAGAACGAAGCACAGAACCAGCTTGGTAAGAGTATAAAGGCGCTTCGATCTGACCGAGGCGGTGAGTACTTAGACCAAGAATTTCACAGTCATTTAAAGGAGTGTGGGATCATCTCTGAATTGACACCGCCTGGAACACCTCAGATGAATGGTGTATCCGAACGGAGAAATCGGACCTTGCTTGACATGGTTCGATCAATGATGAGTCAGGCTGATCTTCCTATCTCCTTCTGGGGTTATGCCCTAGAAACGGCCGCATTCATATTGAATCGGGCTCCTACAAAGGCAGTGGAAAGCACTCCATACAAAGTGTGGAACGGGAAGAAACCCTTATTAGCTTTCCTTAAGATTTGGGGATGTGAAGCTTACGTCAAGCGGTTGCTAGGCGATAAACTCGAACCCAAATCAGACAAATTTGTCTTTGTGGGGTACCCTAAAGAAACAAGAGGGTACTATTTCTACAAACCCAGCGAGAACAAAGTTTTTGTTGCTCGAGGAGGGGTATTTTTGGAAAAGGAATTTATTTCCAAAAGAGCTAGTTGGAGTGCCGTGCATCTTGAAGAAATTCAAGAAGATACGGAGCAACCCACTATGACGAATGTAGAAATACAGGAGCCAGAAGAGGTCATTGATCAAGAACCAATGCCGACACCCATTCCAGATGGTCCAAGAAGGTCTGAGAGATCTCGTCAAGCTCCTATCAGATATGGCTTCCTATCCACTGAAGGAAATGGCTTGATGTTGGAGTTGGAACATTCGTTTTGATGAAGCCGTAAGGGAATTCGGTTTTATCAAAAACGAAAGTGAGCCTTGCGTATATAAGAAAGCGAGTGCGAGTAAAATAGTATTCCTAGTGCTATATGTCGATGACATACTGATCATCGGGAATGACATCCCAACCCTGCTTGAAGTTAAAGCTTGGTTAGGGAAATGCTTCTCGATGAAGGACTTAGGTGATGCTGCTTTCATTTTGGGCATCAAGATCTACAGAGATCGACCCAAGAGAATATTGGGCCTAAGTTAGAGCACTTACATAGATAAGGTGTTGAGAAGATTCTCAATGCATGATTCTAAGAAGGGATACTTACCCATGCGACATGGCATTAAGCTTAGCAAACAACAGAGTCCTAAGACTCCTGATGAGCTAAGCAGAATGAGTAAGATCCCATATGCTTCGGCTGTGGGATCCATCATGTATGCAATGATTTGCACGAGACCAGACGTCTCGTTCGCGTTAAGCTGTACCAGCAGATATCAATCTAACCCAGGCCAGGAGCACTGGACGCTGTCAAGAGTATCCTAAAGTATCTAAGGAGAACTAAAAACGCATTCCTAGTGTATGGTGGGAAGGATGGAGAACTAGCAGTCACAGGATATGTTGATGCTAGCTTTCAGACAGATCTTGATGATTTCAAATCACAAGCAGGATTTGTATTCGTGTTAAATGGCGGAGCATTCAGCTGGAAGAGCTTCAAGGAAGCCACAACTGCTGATTCTACAACAGAGGCTGAGTACATAGCTGTAGCAGAAGCAGCTAAGGAAGCCGTATGGGTTAGAAGCTTTCTAAATGGATTAGATGTAATGCCGTGAGCATCTGATCCGGTAAGCTTGTTGTGTGACAACACTGGGGCCATAGCATTAGCTCAAGAGCCCAGATTCCACAACAGAACTAAACACATACAGAGGAAGTATCACATTATCAGAGAGTATAATGATAACGGTGATGTGGAGATGGCTTATGTACCGACTAATGACAATGTTGCTGATCCCCTGACAAAGGCTTTACCGCAGCCTAAGCATGAGGCGCACGTGAAGTCTATGGGGGTAGATTGGAACTTAGGTTGGAACTAGGGGCAAGTGGGAGATTGTTAGGTTTGTGCCCTAGTCCAAAATAATTCCTCAATCTATATTGTAACAGACATCATTATTCTACATAATAAAAGGCATAATATTACTAATGTGTTGTAGTAATATATCTAATGTGATTTGATCTATGTCATAATGTGTGTAATCACTTATAGTAGAACCATAGATCAGAAAGAGTTGCATTCGATAGAGTCCCTGATCAGCTAAGCTTCTTCTGAAGCGATCAATATGAGACTAACTCCTTGTGATCACGCTCTACTGATCATGGCAAAGATGTGGCGGAGTTATATCATAGATATCATCAGGTCGATGATATCGGAAAACCCGATTGTGAGTATGCTGCATAGATCCAGTCATGAGATACTCACATATCGTAACTTGTCATTATATCCTAAGACCAAGGAGTCTTTGTGTACACTATGTAACAAATACCTAAGTTTGAACTAGTCTAATGTTATCTGTAAAAGGGTAGCTATAACGGCTTCGATTGGCTTTGGCATTTATTGCACTAGTGAACTCGAAAGGCGTCTGAGGAATTTATCACTCATACTTCGGTATGAGAAAGATATTCGTTTAGGCCACTTGATGAGTATGACTGAAGAAATAGCATGGCCATGCAGGTGATACTTTAGTATCAGTTTTCAGTCATCTCAGATATCAAGAAACAGTGATTGATAAATTAGGATGACCGTTCTATGCCTATTGATCAATCTGGATATCGGTTTGATAAAAGGACAGTGACATGTACGATAACAGGTTAAGTCGAATAATCGATAATCACGAATATTGGATAATCATAATGTCTTGCTAGAGGCCACTTATGATGGAAAGGGTAAAATGGTAATTTTACCAGTCTGACAATTATTCGTGAGCCTAGAGGGTCACACGCATTAAGCACAATACATGACAATAATTATGGATGAGAGTTGAGAACAGATCGGTAGTTTTCTGGCCTAAGGTTTTAATCAGACGGTTGAAGAAATCAATTCGAGGAAATTGAGCCGTTTTGCCTAAACCGAAATTAGAACTCAAGTTAATGGGTTTAATTTGGGTTTAAGTTAAATGGGCTTAAAGCCCATTTAGGGTTTAAGATAAGAGAGGGGTTAAATGCAAATAAGAAGGATTAAAGGGATGGATAATGCAATTTTTATTTTGAAATTCAATTTAATTTCAAATTAAAAATCACATAATCATTATTTATCTTATCCTTTTGATTTTTTCAGCAACTAACTCCCACTCTCTCTCCCTCACCTTGCCGAAATCTCTCCTCTCTCTACCTCCATTATTGATCAAGTTTTCTTTAGAATTTTGGGATAATGACAGTTGGCTACAACCAACTATGTCGCGTTTCAAATTTAATACCCCAACTTTCAGTTTTTCATTTGGGATACCCAAAGATTAAATAAGCGACAGTTAGCCCAACGTCTGTTAAATGTAACTGATTTGGTCTGTCAAAAAGTCTAAAATGCCCTCAATGGTTTTGGTCTGTTAAACCAGTATGATTGGTTCAATTGATATGATTATGAAATGACTGTTTTGCCCCTGATTGAATACCCAATTTAACTAATTAATGGAGGGCAGATCTGACTTTTCAATTACAAATATAATAATTATAATTCTTTAATATTTAAATATACATATTATTATTAATTGATTATTAATTAATTAAATTATTATTAAACTTAATTAAACCTAAACTTCATCAAACCCTAAAC